>CM046002.1:64131559-65388064 GCA_025175895.1 Wurfbainia villosa
CTAGCATCTCACATGTATCTATTGTGTATAAATACACATACATGTCAATTAGATGTGAGATGTGGATTTTGTTCTCCCTAAACTAGGGTTTCATGCATCTTCTAAAGCAACTCTACTTGATTCCCTTATAAATGGGACTTCAAGTCATGCCATAGTCCTTAAATCAATTTTAATCAAGTTAATGCATGAATGTATGATCATGGCAGAAATAATAGCATTATTAAAACATGGCCAATGATCATGATGTCATGGCATATGATAAAATTTAAAAACACATTACATTGAAAACCTTAAACCTAAGCATAATCATGACATATAAAAATGATTAAAAAAAATATGATGTCATGGCATATGGCATATGGCAATCAAGCCATGGCAAATAAAATATATAGGTATGGTAATACCTAAATTTTAATATTAATTGCCATTTGATATAATTAAGTATATTTTGCCATATTAACCTAAATTTTCCCAAGTGTGCCAAAAACCCAAAATGGCACACTACGACCTCTAAACCTAAATTGTGCCAATTTGACCATTTTATTAAGCTTCTCAAATAATATTGGCACACCCTAAAATCTTTTAGGATGATAATTCAAATCTATTTCCAAGGTATCCATAACCTTGAAAATAACCTAAAGTGCCACCTTTGCCATGGTTGAGTAAACTACCCATCCATTTAAGGTTGGCACACCCTAACCCATCTAGCGTGAATCAATCACGCTCTTAGGAACCCAAAACCGATTTGAGCTCCTAGGGTTAATTAGGTATTCCTTAGGGATAACCTCCCTAGATACCTTCCTAATGACCCTCCTAGGCTTATTAGCCTTGGTCATTTGGGTCTTACCTAGGTTGCCTCTAGGGGTAACTCCCCTTGCAACCTTCTTAGTGCCCACCCTAGGTTTCCTAGAAACCTTAGCCACTAGGCACAACCCTTGGTCAACTCTAGGGATGACTTCCCTATTGACCTTAGTCTTCCTAGACCTAGTTTGTGTTCCATAATCAAATGGAACACTATGGTAAGCCACCTTAGGCTTAGGTTTGTGACCCAAACCTTGCTTGCCCTTGGTTGACTTTTGACTCTTAGGTCCTAGGTGTTGACTTTGACTTTTGGACCTAGAAGTTTGACTAATTGACCCTTGCATTTGATTTTGCATAACCTTAAGGGTCTTTTCAAGTTTTTCAAGCCTTGATCTCAAGGCTTGATTTTCCTTTTCTAATATCTCAATTTTTGATTTTTCATTTTCTCTTGAGATATTTCTATTTCTAGGCATATGTCTAGATTTCTTAGCATTAAAGCCTAGATGTTCTCCTATTTTCTTAATGCTTTCCTTAGGTAATATATTTTTAGGGACATTAGTCCCAAATTTCTTCTTATTTCCTAAGTGAACACTCTTAGCACCTAAACAAAAGTATTTATTTCTATTAGCATGCTTTTCATGGCAAATTGCAAGAGAATTAAAATTCCTAGCATGCTTTTGACTTTTAAATTTAGAAGATGCATTATTGAAATATAACTTAGGGTTTGCCTTGGAGGCTCCCCCTACATGTATAGCTCCTTCTTGGGTCTTTTTGCTCCCCCTAGGACATTGATTTCGGTACTGCCCTTCTTTGGCACTTGAAGCAAATGACTTGCTCCTTGCTTTTTCTTGCATTAGGAACACCTTCATTGACCTTGGAACCAACAAATGATATGAATTTTATTTGAACCTTGAGTGTTTGAGTTACCTAGGGTATTTGTGGTGGTGGGTGCCGGAGTTGGAGCTTCTCCATCTTGACCGGATGTGGAAGCTTCTTCTTGTCGCTCCGGAGTGGAGATCCTTTCCTCCCCCTCAATCCTAGAAGTAGATGCTTCTTCCACCTCATCTACTTCTTCTTTCTCTGATTCGGAAGTTGACTCCATCTCAACTTCCGATTCCTCACTCTCACTTGAAGATGAGCTCTCCTCTTCATCCTCCTTGTCTTCTTGGATTGAATGAGGCTCTTCATGGAATTTTGCCAATATGTTCCATACCTCTTTGGCGTCTTTACAATCCCCATAGTCACCTAGGCTACACAAGATGTCATTAGGAATTAAATCAAATATAAATTTGATTACCTTCTTATTTTTCTTGAATTGTCGTAGTTGTTCTTCACTCCATTTCTTCTTCTTGAGACATCCTCCCCTTGGTCCCTTAGGATATTCAAATCCTTCCATCAAGGCGGACCATTCCTCAAGGTCTCTCATCATCAAAAACTCTTCAATTCTCGCCTTCCAAGAATTGAAACCTTCTCGTCCATAGAATGAATAAGGGACCGGTGTGTTGATGTCCCATCCTAATTGCCCTTCCATATTCACCCTCTAGCTTTTTGTCTAAGCTCCCGGCAGTTAGTCCGTAGAAGAGCCCCGGGCTCTGATACCACTTGTTAGGAATATTGGAATGGCTAGAGGGGGGGTGAATAGCGTCAATGGAATTCTTTCGCGTTCGTGTCTATAATTTCGTTAGCGCAGCGGAATATAGATAATAATAACAATAACGAAATAGACAATTACACACGAACACGAGTATCTAACGTGGTTCGGAACCGCACGGTTCCTACTCCACAGATCGGGCTCAAACGAGCCCTAGCGATGCCAATCACACACCACTATTAAACACTCCTTCTCGGAACAATCCGGAGGAGAGAAACCTCGTACAGGATGATTACAACAATAATCAAAAGCTACAAGCGAATACAATGAAATACAAAGCAAAACTAGTAAAGAAAAACACTTTACAAATGCTCTTGAATGCTTGATCGAGTAGCACTTGGAGACCCTGAATTGCAGTAGCAACTCACCCCAAATCGCCTCAAAGAAAATCTTGGTTTTTCCTCCATCATGAGCTCCATATATAGCTTCAACCTGTGCTGGAAAAAGTCGATTAGTCGACTGATCGGAACCATCAGTCGACTGATGCCACTATTGTCATGAGACAACGGCTAGATCCACGCTGGATAAGTCCAACGGAACCTTCATCAGTCGACTGATTGTGACCAGCAGTCGACTGATGGAGTCCTCACTCGACCAGTCGAGTCTCGACTCCATTCTGTGGTCAATTTCACGAGCATCAGTCGACTGATCACACGATCAGTCGACTGCTCGAGACATCAGTCGACTGCCCACCTCTGGCAATCGACTGCTAGGCCATAACCCGCAGTCAAACCCTAGTTGACTCGGTCGAGTCGACTGCCAAATGGCACCAGTCGACTGGCACACCTCAAACATGAGGTTTTAACCCAAGTATGGTTCCCCCATACTTGCTAGACCACCCTTAGCCTAGACCTAAGCCTTCTAGCCACCTCCATTAGCCTTATGCCTCTCGGATCCCTCCAAGTCATCCATGGCTTGTTCATCCATCGCGCTAGCCTTCAGGTGCTTCCATCGGCTATGTCATGCTAACGGGTCTACACCGCCAAGGTACTTTGGACTTACGCCGCCAAGACTCCGCTTGGACTTTACGCCGCCAACCATTGGACTTATGCTGCCAAGACTCCCGCTTGGACTTTACGCTGCCAATATCAAACCCTTGGACTTCTCAAATGCCAAGACTCAATCTTGGACTTTCCCTTGCCAACCCATGTTGGACTTTCCATGCCAAGACCATGCTTGGACTTTCCATGCCAACCCATGTTGGACTTTTCATGCCAAGACCATGCTTGGACTTTCCTTGCCAACCCATGTTGGACTTTACATTGCCAAGACCCATGCTTGGACTTTTCCCAATGCCAAGTGTCCCACTTGGACTTTCCATGCCAAGTACTCAAGACTTGGACTTTACCAAATGACAATTACATTGTCATATGTTTTTGTCGAAACATCAAAACATCACTCGAGTCAAACTCGAGTCCTAGTCAATCGTGACCTGGGTCGATTGCACCAACACAAAAGGCCTTCCCGAATTTCCTCTACCGTAATTTCTTCCTCCAACCCCCTGTTGATAAGGAGTTGGATTCATAATCAGGTTCAGAACATGAGGATGAGCTCCCATAATTCTTTGCAACTCAAAATCTAGCTGCTGACAATTCTGAGTATTGTGCCTATATTCCTGATGAAAAGCACAAAAGTTGGGGTTGGTAATCTTCTAGGCCCTCTATCAGCTCCAAAGGGTCTTCACAATAACCTTTGTTCTATACATATATTCATAGCCCTCTCATTAGAAAATCGTATTTGAGGAGCATATAAAGATCTATTCTCTGAAGGTTGAGCGAGTCTTACTCATTCAATCCTCTTTTCAGATATTTCTACTATTCTGAAATCCTGAGAGGTTTATCGAGACTTCTCAGAATCTTCCAGATTAATATACTTTTTAGACCAGGATAGTAGATGATCAAAGCTTGTAGGAGGCTTTTTAGCCAAGGATTTAAAGAAGCTCCCTTCTCTGAGCCCCTGAGTAATTGTTCCCACCATCATACCGGATTTCATAGTAGGAATTTCCCGAGCAGACTATGTAAATTTATGTACATACTGCCACAAACATTCTTGTTCTCTCTGTTTAAGATTAAAAAGACTTAATGGTTGAGGCAAATATTTTTTTAGAACTAGAAAAATGTCTTAAAAATAACATGGAAAAATACTTGAAGGACACATTACTCTCGCAGCTTCATATCACTAAACCATTGCTATGCCAGTCCTATTAAAGTAGTAAGGAACACCCGACATTTTTCCCCATCAGTATAATGATACAATAGAGCAGAATTTTCAAACTTACTTAAATGATCCTTATGATCGAAAGAACCAGCATATTTGGGCATTTGAGGAAGTCAAAAATGCCTAGGTTATTCTTCATTCAAGATATCCTCAGTAAAAGGACTCAACTCTTCTACTTTTACAATAGTGCCCACAATAGGAACCTCCTCCTCTGGTTATGCACCTTCCAGAGGAGCAACACATTTCTCTTTCCCCTTATCTTGTTTGCAGGCATGAGTGGAATCTCTCTTTGGTCGAGACATTCTAGTTGGATCGAAAACACGCTAGAGGGGGGTGAATATCGAGCATAAAACTTTTTTTCATTCGATAAAAATAAAGTAACACAACGGAAAAAGTAAAGGACACAATTTGTTTTACTTGGTTCACCACCTAAGGTTTGCTACTCCAAGGCCCTGCGATCCTGACTGTGTACGAAGGGCAATTCACTATAGGTCTCCTCCTCATTTGAGGTAGGAGACAATGAGTACAATGAAATAAAAAGCTTGAGGTGGAGGCAACAAACCTACCTCACCTCGTAACGATAAAAGAACGAATACAATAAAATGAATACAAAATAAAAACAAACTTTCCACTTGCCGACAAAGAGGATGCGAGATCTTGGTGTTGCGTCGGTGTTATGGTGTCGTAGTCTTTCGGCGTTGTGGGAGCACTTTGAGAGCAATTCAAATGACCTAAAGGGGTGAAACCCCCCTTCTTTTATAGCCCTCCAAGCCCCTGAACGTTGAGATCTAGATCTAATCCAAATGTACACCTCACCCCAAGATAAGAGGATCTTATCTTGATCTTCATCGAGCTGGATAGTTTGAATAACAGTCGACTGATGGCCTTTATCAGTCGACTAATGCCAGCAGCAGTCGACTGCCAATAGCCAGCAGTCGAATGTCAGCTAGTTTACTCAACTGCAACAAAGAGTTAGTACAATAGAAATAAGAGATAGTAAATATGACGGTTCCTTACCGTCCGATCTCGACCTAGACCGTCCAGTGGAAGTCTCAATCGGATTGCCGCCTACGGTTATCCCCGTACGTAGGACACGATCTTACCATCTCTCTTCGCACTCGTGCTTACCTCTGACCCTTTTTGACCTTTCTCTTAGCTTCCGGTCTTCCACTTAGGTTCTTTGATTCCCACGAAGTTTTCTTGGTGTCGTCCGACCCCCACGGTTTCTCGACTCGAGATTCTCCGGGTGTCGCTGACCTTCGTCTTAGCTTAACCATTTCCTACACACTTAACTCATCTCATGAGATTACAATAAGAGCTTAACATTGAGCCTTTGCCATAATCAAAACCTAGGTTCAATTATCTGGTGCCCGTGCACCAATAATCTCCCCCTTTTTGATCTATGGCAAACCAACACAAAGTTAAGGAAAAATTAAGCATAAAACAAAGTAGTAACAATATGAGTAGTAAACATGTAATGAAGTAGTAAGTGTGATTAAGCGTAGCAAGTGTAAGTAAGAAAGACACGACTTAGTATGAGTATGAAAGAAATGTGTAAGTTAGTATAAGTAACTTAGTAAGTTAGCATGAGTGAGAGTATAAGATAAACTCTTTTTCAAATCTTCCCCCTTGAGGTTACCTCCCCCTTGACCTTAGGTGAGTACTTTGAAAAAGAAGCTTATCTCTCCCCCTTAACGTTTGCCACTTAAAAAAAGTTTAAGTAAGTTAAGTTTTCAAAAATGATTTTGATCCCTTAACTTTGGCCTTTCTTCTCCCCCTTTTGTCATAAACAGAAAAAGATAGGGGTTTGTAAAAATTTTTTAGAAAATAAGCGATTATTATTTGTAAGTCCAAGCATTTTCCTAATAGATTTTGAAAATAATAGTTTCAATGTACACTCAACTAATAGAATGTTCAACTCTTTTTGACTTAATTGATATGAAATGATCAATAAGTCCAGAATAGAGTTGGTTATTTTAAATGATTATACTCCATGATTCATGTCGATACACTTGATCGACATCTGGAATCCAGAGTAAGGTCCTAACATCTCACGTCCATCTACGTGGCTCAATACACAAACACATTAGACGTATGTGTTATGAGATGTGTTGGCTCCTTAAATCTATAGGTGCATGCTTTCTAAGGTAAATCCTAAGCTAGTTCCATGTAACATGAAAAAAATAGAGTATATAAGAAAAATATAAGAGTTGAGTCCTAATCTATTACGCACATTCCTAATTTCCATCTAAGCAGACTAAACTCTGCTTCGGGTAAGGGTTTGGTGAAGATATTTGCTAGGTTCGATTTGGACTCAACATATTCAAGTTGTATTGTTCCATTTGCTACGTGTTCTCAAATAAAATGATGTTTAACCTCTATGTGTTTAGTCCTAGAGTGACAAATCGGGTTCTTAGTTAGGTTAATGGAACTACTATTGTCGATGAAAATTTTAGTGTTACTAAAGTTTAATTGGAATTCTTGGAGAGTGTGCTTCATCTAAAGAAGTTGAGCTACACACTCATCCATCGCAATGTACTTGTCTTCGATGGTAGATAAGGCAACACAATGTTGCTTTCAACTCCTCTAGCTAACTAGACTCGAGCCTAGGAGTTGGCAACAACCACTTGTGCTCTTCCTATCGAGTTTACTACTGGCATAATCCGAATCAGAGTAACTGACTCTAGTTTGTTTAATTTGTAAGCCTAAGAAAAAGGTTAATTCTCCTACTAAGTTCATTTCGAACTCACTTTCCATTAATGAGATGAACTCATTTAATAAAGTTGTATTGGTAGTTCCAAAAATTATGTCATCTACGTATATTTGGGCAATAAATATTTCTTTTCCTATGGATTTTACAAACAAGGTTGGATCGACTAAGCCTTGACTAAACCCCTTAGACTTAAGATAAATTGAAAGCCTTTCATACCAAGTTCTAGGAGCTTGTTTTAGTCCATATAAGGTTTTTATAAATTTAAAGACATGGTCGGGTTTGTCTAGACTCTCAAATCTGGGTGGTTGGCAAACGTAAATCTCTTCCTTGATAAATCCATTCAAGAATGCTGACTTAACATCCATTTGAAATAGTTTAAATCCTCGATGTGCAGCGTAGGCTAATAACATCCTAATCGATTCAAGTCTAGCTATGGGTGCATATGTTTCATCATAGTCTAACCCCTCTACTGGACTGAATCCCTTAACAACTGACCTAGCCTTATTCCTAACAACATCTCCTTTATCATCAAGTTTATTTTGAAATACCCACCTTGTTCCAATTATCATTTTTTTCTTAGGCGGGGGTACTAATTCCCAAACATGACTCCTAGTAAATTGAGCTAACTCTTCTTGCATAGCTATAATCCAATCGGGATCAAGATAAGCTTGTTCAATTGTTTTGGGTTCGATTTTTTAAATAAGTGAATTTTGTCTTAGGTTCCTATAGGATGCTCTAGTTCGAACTCCTAAATTGGGATCACCTATTACTTGATCAATAGGATGATTTTCTTGTAACCTAGACTGATTTGGGTTAGGATCTATACTAGATTCATTTTGTGAGTTAGATTCAGGTCTAGAATTAGGTTCAGGTTCAGATCTAGAGTTAGGTTCATGTCCAGGTCTAGAGTTAGGTTCAGGTCCAGATCTAGAGTTAGGTTCATTAATCACTTCTAATTTGGGTTATGTAGTTTTGTTTTCTTAATCAAACACTATGTTAATTGTTTCTTCAATTTTTAGGGTTTCATTGTTATACACCCTATAGGCTTTACTAGTGGTTGAGTATCCTAGGAATATCCCAGTATTTGTTTTAGGGGTGAATTTGCCTAGGTAGTATTTAGTATTTAATATATGTACCCTGAAACGCCCGTAAAATTTCTAACAATTTTACAAGAATTTTTGGCTTTACGATAATGGGCTTTATGTGGGCATTTTTCAAAAATAAAAGAAAATAAGCCAAAAAGGGATGCAAGGCCTAGGAATTGAACCCCAAACCTCTAGAGATAGCCAAGCCCTATAGATGCACCCACTAACCAGAAGCCTAATAGGATTATATCATTAGAGTAATAGGGGAAATTATGGTTAAGTGTAAGGGAGATCAAGGGACTCTTCAAATGAATAAATAGGGGGAATGAGGGGGCATGAGTTATCAAAACTTCATTTCTCCTCCTCTTCCTCTTCCTCACCGAATTCTAGAGCTCCCTCTTCATCCTTTGGCCGAACCCCATCAAATCAAGGAGAAGGCTAGGTTTTGGTTTTCCTTAGGCATCTTCCCACTCAAAGCAAAGCGAAGGATGTAAGTATCCCTCACCTGCATACGAGTAGCTTCGATTGATGTTTTGTAAAAGAAATCCATATGTTATATTCGGCCAAGCTATGTTTTTGGTGTATCAATGAAGTTCTATTCTATGTTTTGTAAGTATATGATGATGTTAAGAGGTAAAAGGGATTAGGTTAAAAGTTAACCCTAAAAGTCTCCATGATCCATTCGGCCAAGGTATGTTTTGGATGTTTCAATGAAGTTCTATGCTATGTTTTGTAAGTATATGATGATGTTAAGATGTAAAAAGGGATTAGGTTAAAAGTTAACCCTAAAAGTCTCCATGATCCATTCGACCAAGCTATGTTTTGGATGTTTCAATGAAGTTCTATGCTATGTTTTGTGAGTATATGATGATGTTAAAATGTAAAAAGGGATTAGGTTAAAAGTTAACCCTAAAAGTCTCCATGATCCATTCGGCCAAGCTATGTTTTGGATGTTTCAATGAAGTTCTATGCTATGTTTTGTAAGTATATGATGATGTTAAGATGTAAAAGGGATTAGGTTAAAAGTTAACCCTAAAAGTCTCCATGATCCATTAGGCCAAGCTATGTTTTGGATGTTTCAATGAAGTTCTATGCTATATGATGATGTTAAGATGTAAAGGGGAATAGGTTAGAAGTTAACCCTAGGAACCCCCCCCCCCCCCCCCCCATGAACCATTCAGCAATCATGTATTTTTGGTATTTTATTGAAGTTCTACATCTTGTTTTACATGCAAATGATGATGTTAGGATGTAGAGTGAATTAGGTTAAAAGTTAACCCTAAACACCTCTATGAACCATTCAGCCATCATGTATTTTTGGTGATTAAATGAAGTTTTAATTCATGTTTTATATGCATATGAAGTTGTTGTTATGTTAAATGAATTAGGTCAAAAGATAACCCTAGAAACCCCTATGGACCATTCGGCCAACATATGTTTTTGGGTGACTAAATGAAGTTTTAATCCATGTTTTATATGCATATGAAGTGGTTAGTATGTTAATTGGATTAGGTTAAAAGACTAGCCCTAAAAACCTACATGAACCATTCGGCCAACCATTGTCCTTTAACATGATCTAGGTTAGGTTAACATGTGTTTTATGTGTGGGTGAATTCATGTTGACTTGTGATATTAAATGATGCTAGATGAAGATAACATGCTTTAGGCTAGTGTTTGCTTACTCTTGATGTTTATGCCTTTTGCCATGCCCTATGTGTATGTGATATTTAAGATATGTTATGAAATGAAATACAATATGATTATGAAATGAAAAACGATATGTTTATGAAATGAATATGATATGATTATGGAATGAAGTATGATATGTTATGAAATGAAAAAAAAAATGATATGTTCACGAAGTGAAGTATGATGTGTTAGGAAATGAAGTATGCTATGTTTGCAAAATGAAATAAGCTATGTTATAATAAAAGTATATAAGTATTTTACTTTATGCATGGCTTGTACCAAGACCTTAACAAGGTCAGGGATGGGCTCTTAAGATGCCCTAGGTCGATGGAATAAGACTCGGGCCTAGGATGGGCCTCTATGTATGATTGCCCCTAGGTCGACGGACTAAGATCGGGCCTAGTACGGGATGGGCTCCAAGATGCCCTAGGTCGATGGAGTAAGACTTGGGCCTAGGATGGGCTTCTACGCTATGGCGATTGCCCTAGGTCGACGGACTAAGATCGGGCCTAGTAACCTAGTAGGTTCGAGACTTGCTACCTCGGGTCTATTTAGGGATGCGCGCTATGATAATGAAGAAGTGGTACAATGTCGGGCCCAAATATGTTGAGATTATGTTTATGTACCTATACTATATGTTTTCAAAAGCATCCTGCATAGGTTTACATGATTTGATTGCTATGCTCACATGCTATGTTGATATATCACATTATTGCTGCCATGTTACCTATGATATATGTTGTATTTGATATGTCATGTTATTGCTGCCATGTTACCTATGATGTATGTTATGGCTGATATGTCATACCTAGGTTGTATGTTATGTTAATATGTCATGTACATGTTGCTATGTCACATATGATGCATGTTATGCTTGGTTAAGTCATATATATCTATACATATTATGTCGCTATGTCATAGATGATACATGTTATATTTACTTATGTTACTTATGCTACATGTTAAGTTGCTTACGCCATGTATGTTATATGTTATGTTGCTTACAGGTTATGAATGATACATGCCATGAATAATGTCGATGTATGGTTTTTGTGAGTAGGACAGGATCTTACTAACCCTATGTGCTTATAGTTTATCTTTCCCTCGTACTACAGATAAGGGTAAGGGATGGATAAACTAAAGGGAGCAGAAGGAGGGGCCAAATGTGTGTGGTAGTGGCATGGTGGAGAAGATCCGTTATGTCTATATATATATGTTTCCCCATAGTGATGACGTTTATGGATGTCCTTGTTTATGTCTCCTGATGATGACGATGTTTATGAACTTGAACTAAGTACTAAGTATCTATATATGTTATGATGCATGCTCCATGTTAATAAGAAGAAGTAAGGAAGAAGTAAGAAGAAGTATTTATATATGCTATGATGCATACCCTATGTTAAGAAGAAGAAGTATCTATATATGTCCATGCATGTTATGTTTAAAAGAAAAAAAAATGTGTCTAAAGTCTTCCGCTGTAAGAAGTACGATAGGTGTAGTCTTCCGCTGTAATGTATGTATGTATGGTCGCGTCACACGTCACCCCTCCGGTTTCTGGTTCGAAAAGGGCGGGCGTGACAGGTTAGTATCAGAGCGGATCTGCCTTTCCACTACACACACATCAAGCTCCACATCCTGCCGCTCCAAGTAAGAATTCTATGTCCACTCTAGTTTTGTTAATTTGTTCATGTATGATATAAAATGCCTTTAGCTTATTTTGTTCATGTATGATATGAGATGCCCTTTGTTAAATTTGTTCATGTATGATATGAAATGCCTTTAGCTTATTTTGTTTATGAAATGCCTTTAGCTTAATTTGTTCATGTATGATATGAAATGTCGTTAGCTTATTTTGTTTATGAAATGCCTTTAGCTTATTTTGTTCATGAATGATAAGAAATGTTTTTTTTAGCTTAAATATGCATGAATTCATGTAGGATAATCTTATGCTAGCCTAGCCTTTAGTTTAAGTAATGCATGAACATACAAATGATAACTTTTTGCTAGCTTTAGTTTAATTATGCGTAGATAAACGAACGAAAAACTTATACTAGCTTTACTTTAATATATGAAGATAAACATGTCTGGAAGACGTAGTAGTAGAGCTGATGAGATAGCACCCCCGCATGACCTTACACACGTAGTTACTGAACTCCAGCGACAAGTCACAGAACAACAACAAGTAATAAATGCTTGAATGAACCAGTGAGGAAACCAGTAGTTAGAAATTAAGCAAGGTTAGTCGCCAAGGATTTTAGTCAAGTCGAAGGATTAGATTACGATGAAACCTATGCCCCCGTAGCTAGACTAGAATCCATCCGAATGTTGTTAGCCTACGCTGCACATTGAGGATTTAAGTTATGTCAAATGGATGTCAAGTCAGTATTTTAAATGGACCTATTAAAGAAGAGGTGTATGCTAGCCAACCCCTAGGATTCGAAAGCCTAAATAAACCTGACCGAAGACGGCTTTCCGAACAAGATACGGACATTATGAGTTCGTAGTTACGCCTTTCGGAGTGACGAATGGACCTGCGAGGTTTACGGCTCTGATGAATCGGGTCTTCTCGGCATCTCTCGACAAATTTGTGATCGTCTTCATCGACGATATACTGATATAATCGAGAACCCAAGAAGAGCACACCGAACACCTGAACCTGAGACAACGCAAATGGCTCGAGCTTGTCAAGGATTATGACTGCGAGATCCTCTACCATCCGGGGAAAGCAAACAAGGTAGCGGATGCACTAAGCACGAAGTTCTGGGCCACCTTGATGTCTCTATCAGTGTTATCTTGGCCCTTAGAAAAATAGATTACGCATTACGGGGTTGAAATCATTTCCGGACAGCTCTCGACCATGATGATAGCACCGACGCTATTCGATGATATACTGTAAAAGCAAGCCCGTGACCCAAGCATTCAGAGGATCAAGCAAGAGGTCTTAGAAGGAAAGGACGACGAGTTTCGTATCTCTGATAGTGGAGTACTCTACCTCAGGGATCACCTGTGTATTCCCGACGATCCAGAATTACGGAAGAATATATTTGAGGAAGCTCACGGAACTCCTTATGCGATGCATCCTGGAACCACCAAGATGTACCAAGACCTGAAAAGAAAATTCTAGTGGATCGGAATGAAAAGAGATGTGGCTCTCGATGTCGATTACACTGACTGAGAGGTTAAAGAAGAACACCAGAGACCTGGAGGAACACTGCAGCCGATCCAGATTCCAGAATGGAAATGAAAAGACATTTCTATGAATTTCATCTCAAGATTGCCCAAGACGACAAACGGTTATGATGCTATATGGGTAATTGTGGACAGATTGACGAAGTCCGCCCACTTCTTAGCAATCAAGATGACCTATTCGACGGAGCAACTGGCTCAGTTATATGCTAGGGAAATTATCAGACTACATGGAATTCCTAAGACCATCATTTACAGCGAGAGATGGTAAGCTTTATTTCCCATTTACAGGGAATGTGTTGAAGGCCCTAGGCACGAAGCTATTGTTGATCTATCTTCCATCCCAGACGGACAGACCGGACCAAAAGGTAAATCAAGTCTTGGAGGATATGTTACAAGCTTGCATACTGGATTTCAAAGGTAGGCTGGTGCGATACTTATGTTTGGCGAGAATTGCCTGACAATAGCTAGCAAGCTACTATTGGAATGGCACCCTACGAGGCTCTATCACGGGAGAAATGTAGATCCCCATATCTTTGATGCGAGGTGATGAAAAGAAGAGGATGGGACTCTAGATGGACTTCATCGACGACACCACCCGAGCTATACAGAACATTCGTCAGAGAATCAAAACTGCTCAGAGCTGACAAAAGAGCTATGCGGATATGTGGCGTAGATCGTTAGAATTCGAAGTCAAGGACCTGGTATTCCTCAAAGTGGCCCCTATGAAGGGAGTGATGAGATTCGGAAGGAAGGGTAAACTGAGTCCACGCTACGTGGGACCGTATCCAATATTGCAGAGGGTTGGCAAGGTAGCTTACAAGCTGGAGCTGCCTCAAGAGATGTCGGCTATACACAACGTGTTCCATGTCTCCATGCTCAAGAAATGCATTTCCAGTGCGGACCAAGTAATCGAGCCACAAACAGTACAAGTTCAAGAGGACCTGAGTATTGAAAGTCGGCCTATCCAGATACTAGGCCAGGAGAAGTCAAGAGGCTAAGGAACAAGAGGTGCCCTTAGTAAAGTCCCTGGGCGAATCAACTATACGAGGAAGCTACCTGGGAACGCGAGGAGGACATGAAGCAGAAGTACCCAGAATTGTTCTAAGTTTCGAGGACGAAACTTTTAAAAGGTATGAAGGATTGTAACACCCATAAAATTTCTAACAATTTTACAAGAATTTTTGGCTTTACGATAATGGCCTTTATGTGGGCCTTTTTCAAAAATAAAAGAAAATAAGCCAAAAAGGGATGCAAGGCCTAGGAATTGAACCCCAAACCTCTAGAGAAAGCCAAGCCCTATAGATGCACCCACTAACCAGAAGCCCAATAGGATTATATCATTAGAGTAATAGGGGAAATTATGGTTAAGTGTAAGGGAGATCAAGGGACTCTTCAAATGAATAAATAGGGGGAATGAGGGGGAATGAGTTATCAAAACTTCATTTCTCCTCCTCTTCCTCTTCCTCACCGAATTCTAGAGCTCCCTCTTCATCCTTTGGCAGAACCCCATCTAAGCAAGGAGAAGGCTAGGTTTTGGTTTTGCTTAGGCATCTTCCCACTCAAAGCAAAGCGAAGGATGTAAGTATCCCTCACCTGCATACAAGTAGCTTCGATTGATGTTTTGTAAAAGAAATCCATATGTTATATTCGGCCAAGCTATGTTTTTGGTGTATCAATGAAGTTCTATGCTATGTTTTGTAAGTATATGATGATGTTAAGAGGTAAAAGGGATTATTAGGTTAAAAGTTAACCCTAAAAGTCTCCATGATCCATTCGGCCAAGGTATGTTTTGGATGTTTCAATGAAGTTCTATGCTATGTTTTGTAAGTATATGATGATGTTAAGATGTAAAAAGGGATTAGGTTAAAAGTTAACCCTAAAAGTCTCCATGATCCATTCGGCCAAGCTATGTTTTGGATGTTTCAATGAAGTTCTATGATATGTTTTGTGAGTATATGATGATGTTAAAATGTAAAAAGGGATTAGGTTAAAAGTTAACCCTAAAAGTCTCCATGATCCATTCGGCCAAGCTATGTTTTGGATGTTTCAATGAAGTTCTATGCTATGTTTTGTAAGTATATGATGATGTTAAGATGTAAAAGGGATTAGGTTAAAAGTTAAACCTAAAAGTCTCCATGATCCATTCGGACAAGCTATGTTTTGGATGTTTCAATGAAGTTCTATGCTATATTATGATGTTAAGATGTAAAAGGGAATAGGTTAGAAGTTAACCCTAAACCCCCCGCCCCCCCCATGAACCATTCGGCCATCATGTATTTTTGGTATTATATTGAAGTTCTACATCTTGTTTTACATGCAAATGATGATGTTAGGATGTAGAGTGAATTAGGTTAAAAGTTAACCCTAAACACCTCTATGAACCATTCGGCCATCATGTATTTTTGGTGATTAAATAAAGTTTTAATTCATGTTTTATATGCATATGAAGTTGTTGTTATGTTAAATGAATTAGGTCAAAAGATAACCCTTGAAACCCCTATGGACCATTCGGCCAACATATGTTTTTGGGTGACTCAATGAAGTTTTAATCCATGTTTTATATGCATATGAAGTGGTTAGTATGCTAATTGGATTAGGTTAAAAGACTAGCCCTAAAAACCTACATGAACCATTCGGCCAAACATTGTCCTTTAACATGCTCTAGGTTAGGTTAACATGTGTTCTATGTGTGGGTGAATTCATGTTGACTTGTGATATTAAATGATGCTAGATGAAGATAACATGCTTTAGGCTAGTGTTTGCTTACTCTTGATGTTTATGCCTTATGTCATGCCCTATGTGTATGTGATATTTAAGATATGTTATGAAATGAAATACAATATGATTATGAAATGAAAAACGATATGTTTATGAAATGAATATGATATGATTATGGAATGAAGTATGATATGTTATGAAATGAAAAAAAAAAAGAAAATGATATGTTCACGAAGTGAAGTATGATGTGTTGGAAATGATGTATGCTATGTTTGTAAAATGAAATAAGCTATGTTATAATAAAAGCATATAAGTATTTTACTTTATGCATGGCTTGTACCAAGACCTTAACAAGTTCCAAAGGGATGGGCTCGTAAGATGCCCTAGGTCGATGGAATAAGACTCGGGCCTAGGATGGGCCTCTATGTATGATTGCCCCTAGGTCGACGGACTAAGATCAGGCCTAGTACGGGATGAGCTCCAAGATGCCCTAGGTCGATGGAGTAAGACTCGGGCCTAGGATGGGCTTCTACGCTATGACGATTGCCCTAGGTCGACGGACTAAGATCGGGCCTAGTAACCTAGTAGGTTCGAGACTTGCTACCTCGGGTCTATTTAGGGATGCGCGCTATGATAATGAAGAAGTGGTACAATGCCGGGCCCAAATATGTTGAGATTATGTTTACGTCCCTATACTATATGTTTTCAAAAGCATCCTGCATAGGTTTACATGATTTGATTGCTATGCTCACATGCTATGTTGATATATCACATTATTGCTGCCATGTTACCTATGAAATATGTTATATTTGATATGTCATGTTATTGCTGCCATGTTACCTATGATGTATGTTATGGCTGATATGTCATACATAGGTTGTATGTTATGTTGATATGTCATGTACATTTTGCTATGTCACATATGATGCATGTTATGCTTGGTTAAGTCATATATATCTATACATGTTATTTTTCTATGTTATAGATGATACATGTTATGTTTACTTATGTTACTTATGCAACATGTTAAGTTACTTACGCCATGTATGTTATATGTTATGTTGCTTATAGGTTATGAATGATACATGCCATGAATAATGTCGATGTATAGTTTTTGTGAGTAGGACAGGATCTTACTAAGCCTATGTGCTTATAGTTTATCTTTCCCTCGTACTACAGATAAGGGTAAGGGATGGATAAACTAAAGGGAGCAGCAGGAGGGGCCAAATGTGTGTGGTAGAGGCATGGTGGAGAAGATCCGTTATGTCTATATATATATGTTTCCCCATAGTGATGACTTTTATGGATGTCCTTGTTTATGTCTCCTGATGATGACGATGTTTATGAACTTGAACTAAGTACTAAGTATCTATATATGTTATGATGCATGCTCCATGTTAATAAGAAGAAGTAAGGAAGAAGTAAGAAGAAGTATTTATATACGCTATGATGCATACCCTATATTAAGAAGAAGAAGTATCTATATATGTCCATGCATGTTATGTTTAAAAGAAAAAAAAATGTGTCTAAAGTCTTCCGCTGTAAGAAGTCTTCCGCTGTAATGTATGTATGTACGGTCGCGTCACGCGCCGCCCCTCCGGATTCTGGTTCGAAAAGGTCGGGCGTGACATACCCTACACCCAAAGACCCTAAAGTATTTAATGTTGGGTAGTTTTTTGTAATAAATTTCATATGAGATTTTAAGATGTCTCTTAACTAGAAGGATCCTATTTTGAACATAGCAGGTCGTATTGACCGCTTCTGCCCAAAACCTATTAGGTAAATTATACTCACTCAACATGGTTCTAGAGGCTTCTTGTATTGTTCTATTTTTACATTTGACTAGACCATTTTGTTGAGGAGTCCTAGGGTAGGAAAACTCATGGTGGTATCCGTTTTGGTTACAAAAATCGATAAATCTATGGTTTTCGAATTCACCACCATGATCATTTCTAAGTCTTATTATCCTAAGATTCTTTTCATTTTCTATTAATTTACATAAGTTGATGAGTTGTTTTAAGGTTTCACTTTTATATTTTAGAAAACTAACCCATGTGAACCAAGAAAAGTCATCAACTATAACTAGACAATATTGACTTCCATTTAGTGACTTGGCTCCATGAGAATCAAATAGGTCTAAGTGTAGGAGCTCAAGTACACTTTTGGTTCTTTCTTGGTTGGTTAGTTGATGTGAGGTCCTAGTTTGTTTACCTTGTTGACAAGCATTAAAAATTTTATTTCCCAAGTTATTAAGGTTGGGTAGACCTCTGACTAAACCACTCTGACTCATTTGTGTACGAGTCTTGGGTGAGAGTGGCCGAGTCATCTGTGCCACAACCATAATTCCTCTTGTTGTGTCATTAGACACTTGGTTGAGGAGTTGGGTAAGTTAATTGTGTAAATGTTTCTATTCCTAGTTCCCTTAAGTATAATTTTTGAAGTATCATTATTTTTGATTAGGCATTCATTTTGTAAGAAGGTGACCTTATAGTTATTATCACATAATTGACTAATACTAAGTAAATTAAAATCGAAATTCTCAACTAAAAGTACATTACGAATTATAAAGTTAGAGTTCAGCTCAATATCACATGAACCGATGATTTTGAGCTTCCTATTGTTTTCGAATGCTACCGAACCTTGGCTTTTGAATTTGAGCTTCAAAATTTTTTTTCAGACCCCGGTCATGTGTCGGGAGCACCCACTCTCCAACATCCATTGATCCTACACATATAGTAGTTGGATCGAATATTGGAATTTTATGGTTGGTTGAATATTTTTGCCTAGTAGTCATCTCACCCTTTCTACATGATCAAGCATGTTAACCTTATATGTTTGTGAGATGACTTCAATTTTACTTGATTAAGTTTAGTGAATTGAAGATAGTCAACCTTGGGTTTGATTCGGGTTTAACCCTTGGATCATTAAGTAAACTTTTCGAGAGACTAGCTTCCAGGTTGTGGAGAGGCATAGAGGCCTTCTTTGATCAGAACAACGACCACTTCCTTAGACAAAGCTAATGTCAAGAAGATGTTCACTTAAGTCACTTAGAGTCACTTCCTAGTCTAACTAGTTTAGGATGTGGCGAGGTAGCTTTAGCTAGTTAAACTTAGCTAATTGTACAAAGCTAGATACGTCTTATCTTGCTCGAATGCACAGGACATCATTTCCCTAACATACTATCATCTCGCCGCATCCTGATATTATGTTGTCAAGGTTAACTAACTATTAACCCTATCTAGCCGTTGTAAAAATTAAAACAAAAATTAACTAAGCGTGCAAGTCTAATTCAAGAAATAAAGCAAACAAGTTTAGTACTAGCTCCCCCTGGACCATTGAATCAATTCAGTCTTTCCATGTAGTGGATTTGGTCCTTGGGAACCCAATCCTTAGTGTATCCTAATTGTGAAATCAAAACGGTCTTAGGGACCCATGCTTGGACTATTTGTCTATTTCGATTTATAATTGACATATATGATTTATTTTTTGTGTTTGATCTAAACCCGAGTATGGCCTTATTGTACACGATCCTTTGTGACCCAAGTAGTAGGTCAAGGCCCTTGGACCCCAAAGTAAACCTTTCCAATGTTTGCCTAAGATCTTGGAATTGTCCTTTCGAGAGAGTGTTATTTTCTTCAAGTCTTTCAACTCTAGTTGAGTTCTCCTCTCAAACTTGACTAGTCGAAGAGGTTAGGGAGACCTCATGTTTAAGGAGTTTCATCTCCTCAACTAAGGTCTCGACCTTAGACTCGAACTTAGCTAATTTCTTAGTTAAATACTTAATTGCATTATAAAGGGTATCGATTAATGATCGACTCACCTTGATCGAACCTTTTGAACTGAATACGGATCCGTGGCTTGTCTTGATTTGGAGTTCACTCTCGGATCTGGAATCGGACTTGGTCTCGGACTCATAGCTCATTTCAGGTTCAAATTCATCTTCGGGCTCGATCGGCTTGGCCATGAACGCGAGATTGTTGAGCTCGTCTTCCTACGACGACGACTCCTCCCATGTTGTGTGAGCACCTTCTTCTTGGATGGTTTGTAATTTAGTCTTGGGAAATCCAATTTGATGTGGCCCATCTTGTTGCTTTCATAACATCTCTAGTTGGAACTTTGCTTGGGTATGTTTTCCTTGGATTGTTTGATCGGGTGTCTTAGGCTCTTGATCATCTTCCAAACTAGATTCACTAGTTCGGTCTCCATCTCGTCATTCACCTCCGATTCGTACTCCTCTTCTTCTTCTTCGGGAGGTGGTTTGCTCTTCGCCTTCTTCTTTTGACCTACAACCAATGCAATACCTTTCTCGATTGGGGCCGAGTTAGATTGTTTGTGTAGCTCAAATTCAAAAAAGAGTTCATCTAACCTAATCTTAGATAGATCTCTAGATACCTTGTAGCCATCAATCATGGATGCCCACAAGGTGGTCCTAGGAAATGCATTGAGTGCGTACCTGATCACATCTCGATTTTCGACTTTTTGTCCGATCTAGTGGAGTCCGTTCATAATGTCTTGTATTCTTGCGTGCAATTGTGTAGCGGTCTCGTGTTCCAGCATTTTTAGATTAAAAATTTTATTTAGAAGGACTCTTTTACATATCTTCATGACGGCGGTTCCTCCATGAAGCTCGATGAGCTTATTCCAAAGGTCTTTCACGCTTATGAATGGGGCGACACAGTTGAGCTCCTCCATGGACATACCACATTGTAGGATTTGGGTTGCCTTTGCATTGGCCTCCACTTGACGCTTCATGACGTTGGCCCACTTGACGTAGTCTATAAACTCACCCTCTTCGTTGGTGGGTAGCGAGAATCTAGTTTGAATTATGATCCACATCTCTACTTAGTTTTTCAAGTAGCACTCCCTCCGACCCTTCCAGTAATGGAAGTCATCTCCATTGTAAAATGGAGGGCGGGTGGTGCTAAACCCTTCGAGATGGGCCATCAAAAACTAACCTTGCACACAAATAAAAATGACACAAAAAAGGTTGCTAAGACACTTGTCTTGGATTAGTAGTGCAGGAAGAGAGACAACAAAAATTTAAATTAAGACAAATACGAAAAGAAAACAAAAACAAAATGCTAGATTGGTGGTTGCACAAAATCTTAGCGCCCCTGCTCTAATACCATTTGTTGGATCGAAAGCACATTAGGGTGGATAGCAAGCATAAAACTTTCTTTTCGTTCAATAAAAATAAAGTAACGCACAAGAAAAAGTAAAGGACACAATTTGTTTTACTTGTTTTACAACCTAATGGTTGCTACTTCAAGGCCCTGCAATCCTTGACCACGTACGAAGGGAAATTCACTATAGGTCTCCTCCTCATTGGAGGTAGGAGACAACGAGTACAACGAAATAAAAATCTTGAGGTGGAGGCAACAAACCTACCTCATCATGTAACGATAAAAGCAAGAATACAATAAGATGAATACAAAATAAAAACAAACTTGCTGCTTGCCCACGAAGAGGATGCGAGATCTTGGTGTTGCATCAGCGTTATGGCGGTGTAATGGCGGCGTAGTCTTTTGATGTTGTCAGAGAACTTTGAGAGCAATTCAGATGACCTAAAGGGGTGAAACCCCCCTTTTTTTATAGCCCTCCAAGCCCCTGAACGTTGAGATCCAGATCTGATTCAAATGGACACCTCACCTCAAGATAAGGGGATCTTATCTTGACCTTCATTGAGCTAGACAGTTTGAATAGCAATCGACAGATGGCCTTCATCAGTCGATTGATGCTAGCAGCAGTCGACTGCCAATATCCAACAGTCGATTGCCAGATAGTTTACTCAACTATAATAAAGAGTTAGTGTTGGTGCAGTAGGCACCAGATAATAGAATTTAAGTTTTGATTATGAAAAAGACCCAAAGCTAAGGTCATATTATTGTCTAACGAGCTGATCCAAATGTGCAGGAATGGTTAAGATGAGCTGAAGGTCGGCGACACCCAGAGAATCCCGAGTCGGGAAACTGTGGTGGTTGGGCAACACCAGAAGAAATTCAGATGGAGCCGAAGAACCCAAGTGGAGACCTGAAGCAAAGCTGCGAGTCACAAAAGGACCTAAGGTAAGCTCATGTGTGAGTGAATGTAAGGTCGGGTCCTCCATGCAGGGACATCCTTAGGTGGCAATCTGACTAAGACTTCTCGTGGAAGGTCTAATTCGAGATCAGACGGTAAGTGGACGTTGAATTCACTTATATTGTTTTTATTTAAAGCTAACTCTTTAGTGCAGTCGAGAACCCTAGCCACCAGTCAACTACTGGCTTGTAGCAATTGACTGCTGGGCATCAGTCGAACTGATAAGGGTAGCAGTCGACTGCTATTTTAATTTCCAACCTCTAGGAGAGTCAAAATAAACTCCACTTATCTTGGGGGGATGAGGTTCTTTGACCATGAGCTAGAACTGAATGTTAGGGGAGCTTCCAAGGCTATAAAAGAAGGGGGGTTCACCCCTTTAGGTCATTTAAGTGCTTACAAAGTGATCCCGCAATGCCGCCTCTCTACGACTATGCTACGACGTCGAAACGTTGTCGGAACACCGACGACACGACCTCAAGCTTAAAGATCCATTCGTCGTCGATATAACTTTCTATTTCTATTAAGTGTACTAAGTTGCTTTTCAATTATTGTATTCGAAGTTTTTATTGTAAAATGAGGTGAGGTAAGCTTGTTTCCTCATCCTTGGACTTTTTGTGTTTTCGTGTATTCGTTGTCTCCGACCTCCAACGAGGAGATCTTTTAGTGAATTACCCTCCGTACACAGTCTACGATTGCAAGGGCTTTGGATTAGCAACCGTTAGGTTGTGAACCAAGTAAAAATAAACTTGTCATTAACTTTTCCGTTGTGCAACTCTTTACTTTATTTTTATCGAACGAAAACGAAAAGAAACGAAGTTTTACATGCGCTATTCACCCCCCCCCTAGCGCTATTCGATCAAACAATTGGTATCAGAGCGGGGGTGCTATGATTTGGTGCAACCACTAACCTAACACTTGGCTTTAAGTTTTCTTTTCATTTTTAGTTTTGCAATTTGTAAGTTAAGCCTTTTCGTTTCATTTAATTTTTTTCTCCCGCACTACTAATCCAAGACAAGAGTCTTGGTACCTTTTTGTCATTTTTGTTTTTGCGAGGTTCTCTTTTTTTTTTCTAAATGGCCCATCTCAAAGGGTTAAGCATTGCCCGACCTCCATTTTACAACGGAGATGACTTCCGTTACTGAAGGGTTGGATGGAGTATTATTTAAAAACCCAAGTAGAGATGTGGATCGTAATCTAAACTGGGTTCACGCTTCCTACTAATGAAGATGGTGAATCATTGGATTGCGATCAATGTACAAATGCCATAAAACACCTAGTCGAAGCCTATGCCAAGGCAATGCAAATCCTACAGTGTGGCTTGTCCAAAGAAGAGCTCAATCGCGTCAGCCCCTTCATCAGTGTGAAGGATTTGTGGAACAAGCTCATCGAGCTACACGAAGGAACCGATGACACTAAGGTATGTAAGAGGGATCTATTTTTAAATAAATAATACAATCCAAAAATGCAGGTTCATGAGACCACCACCCAATTACTGTTGGAATGTATACTGAAAGCCTAGCTCTTTTTGTATGAACATTTTTATTTTGAAATAAGAATCACATGATCATTGTTTGCACTTTATATTTATTATATGTGTGCATATTGTCTAATATTTTACATTGTAGATAACATTGTGCTTGGTGTGGCACAGAAGATCATGTTATCAGTCTCTTGTAGAATATAAGTAGAGGCTCACAACCAAGATGGTTTTGGACAAACCATTGGCATGGTTGTAGTGTATCTTGGTATTGTTTTGTCTTGAACATAGAGTTACACTAGTATACTTAGGTGTATTGAGCAGGACCGACATAGAGGTGATTCAATTTATTGCTGACTACATAATTGAATCGGACCTCGGATATTATGTTGTATATGCTCTTAATCCCGATATAATAACGGGCACACGTACTTAGTATTTATTTCTTTGATTTACCGAAGGGCGAGATTTATATGGATTAAATCAATATGCCCGATAAGTTAGGAAATGATATTATTTACATGGTGTGTCGTTGATTATAGGAGGAAACCGTGTCCTATATATTAGGTTGATGATGTCCCCTTGAGGAGCTCATAAGGTTCATCATGTAAACCCTGCAGGTGGACTTAGTCAACATGATGATAAGGTTGAGTGGTACTACTCGAGGAGTTAGATGTTAATTGATTGATGGTTAGTAAATCAATTAATTGGCGGATATTCAATATCTTAAACACGGGGAGATGGATGTACAAATAATGTATGGAGCCCATATTAATTTATGGGGGTTGGTGAGGTAATTCAATGGTGATCCTCTAGTGGAATGGAACATCATTGATGGATCAAGTTTGTGTGGTTCCGATCCATCGGGTGGCCAAGATCCAACTCCACCTCATGGTCCCTATCGTAGCCTATTAAATCCTCATGAAGCCTAGATCCAATGATGGAAAACAAAACTCTAGATCCGACGGTTGAGATTAAATCTCTAGATCCGACGGTTGAGATTAAATTCCTAGATCCGACGATTGAGATTAAATCTCTAGATCCGACGGTTGAGATTAAATCTCTAGATCCAGTGGTTGAGATTAAATCCCTAAAACCGACGGTGGAGATTAAATCTCTAGATCCGACGGTTGAGATTAAATCTCTAGATTCGACGGTTGAGATTAAATCCCTAGATCCGACGGTGGAGATTAAATCTCTAGATCTGACGGTTGAGATTAAATCTCTAGAACCGACGGTTGAGATTAAAACCCTAGAACCGACGGTGGAATTAAAACAAGGCTTAATCCCAACTCTATATAAGGTGGCTTAAGGTGGGTGGCAAGAAAAGAAGAGGTTGGTTGGTTTTGGAAATTAGGGTTTTGCCTATCAATAGCTTGGGCGGCAAGAAACCCTAAGGAGGAAACCCTAATTAGATTAGGGTTTGGCTCTTTGGTTGGGCGGCTAGGGTTTGCAAGGAGAGTGGGCGGCAACTACAGGAGAGGAGCTCTTCTTCTTCCTAGGGGGTGGCCGGCTTCTTCATCTCCTTTCCCTCTACCTTGGTCGGCGCTCAACTGATTCCTCTTCTCCTCTTCTTTTCCTCTTGGCCAGCGGCACAAAGGAGCTAGGGATTGTTCCCTTGTTCGGTTCCTTGGTTGGCCATCTTGTTCTCTCTATTCTTGGGGCCGGCGGCATCAATCCTTTGTGGATTGGTGGTTGGCTCAAGCAAGAAGGGAAGGAGAGTTCTTCTTTCTTTCGATTGGAGAAGATCTAGGAATCTTCAACTTGTGGAGGATCTTCGCCCACACAAAGTCTACAAGGAGGCTAGGACATACGATAGAAGATCGAGAGGTATAAAAGTTTTACAAGTTTTATTATTTATCTTTGCATGTTCTTATTAAAATGTTTATATGTGTTGATTATACATGTCTACATCCATATGTATTTGTATAATCATGGACCCCGAAGATAAACACAAAAACCGGCGATCCGTCCGTCGTCTCTTCCGCGGCTAACCGACTAGAAGAGCTTGGTTGCTTGAACAACTAGTTTGTTCAAGTGATCGCTCAAGTCATTAGCACGACGACAAATTGGTTGAGCTTAGGAAACTCATCCCATCCGGATTAGTTTTCATTAGTGAAAATTTTAATCTGGGGGACATGGGAGCCAATGAGCCTCCGAGCACAATGCCATCAAAATGGTATCAAAGCCAAGGTTTCCGGTTTTGTGTGTTTTGGATTCGGTTACTTTCATGCACATATCATATATTGAGTATGTCGGATAATAGTAGGATGTGCATAGGCTAACTTTTTGGTTGCAGGTATAAGATCCGACTATTATGGCTAAATTCTATTTTTTTTCATATTTATTGCTGATTTATTTTATATGCATGTTGTGTGTGCTTGAAAATTCCTCATTTTCAATTTACTAAGTGGGAGAGGGATATTTTAATTAATTTTTGCGGTCTCCATTACAATTTGATGTGTGATGCAACAAACTTGCGTGTCGACTCTGAGTGCCTTCCTCCCCATCGGATTGGTTTGTTTGCGGATCACTAGGTCAAATATGGTTATAGAAAATTATTTAGGAGCGTGTGTACTTCCCCATCGGTAAGGCACATAATCCGAGATAATTGCCTTAGTACCGAGTAATGGTAAACACTTAGATGCAAATAAAGGTATCCTCCCCATCGGAGTCACTGTTTTTATTTGTAGGGCCTAAGAGGAACCAACTATTAATTTTATTTGTCAAAAAGTAAGGTTGACAAGATAATAAAATTAATGGGTAAAACCTCCTCTTACAAATGTAGAATTCATATACGTCCACACTATCGTGGCATGCGATATTCTCGGTGTTGGTTGATTTCGAAATTTTATTGTTTGAGGAATCAATAATTTTTTGAAATCTAAAGTAATGATCTATGTGATTCTTAGGATTTTCAAAATGACTTTCAGTCCACTTACTATGATACTAAAGGAAATAAACTTACTGTACCCAAATAATGTTGATTCGAAAAGAATCTAGATATTGTCTTAACTGCTAAGGAGTACAAGTATGCACTCTTCAAAGAGTGTCCTCAAGCCATGGTTGCTCAATAGGTTTCTACTTCTAAGCCGAAAGGCAAGAAGAAGAAGAAACAAGGTGAAGCAAAGGTGGTGGGAGGATCTCAGGGAGGAGTGAAGAAGCCGAAAGGCTAGTACTTCACTTACAAGCAGGATGGACATTGGAAGAAGGACTGTCCCAGTCCGAAATAGAACAAAGGTATATCCTTTGGTCTAGTCGTTGAAACATGGTTAGCGGTGTTATCTACCAGCACCTGGTGTGTAGATACAGGAGCCACTAATCATGTCTGCAATACTTTGCAGGGGTTCCAGGAAACCCGACAACTAGCTGAGGGAGAAATTACCGTCTTCATGGGCAATGCTTCAAAGGTAGTGGCTATTGCAGTGGGAGACGTTTACTTATCTTTTGATAGGAATAAAATTTTGGTTTTGAGAAATTGTCTTTATGTACCTACTTTTAGAAAGAATCTAATTTCAGTTTCTAAATTGTTTCTGGATGGATATTCTATTTCTTTTAATGACAAAGTTGTTATAAAAAGGAATAGGGAGATTATCTGTTCTGGTACATTGGTTGGCAATTTGTACACTCTTGAACCGAAAACTCCCACGATGCATATAGAAGTGAATAACTCATCTTCTAAGTCTAATAAGAGAAAAGAACCTTTGAAAATGAACAAGACATATCTTTGACACTTAAGACTTGGTCATATTAACCTGAGTAGAATTCAAAGGTTGATAGCTGATGGACCCTTGGGTTCATTAGTGGTGGAAGATCTCCCAATCTGCGAGTCTTGCTTGGAAGGTAAGATGACCAAGAGGCCTTTCAAGGCTAAGGGGTATAGAGCCAAAGATGTATTGGAATTGGTTCATTCTGATTTGTGTGGTCCTATATCTATCCAGGCTAGAGGTGGCTTTGAATACTTTGTCTCTTTTATAGACGATTATTCAAGGTATGGATACATTTACTTGATGCGCCGCAAGTCTGAATGCTTTGACAGGTTCAAAAAATTCAAGGCTGATGTAGAGAACCGTCAAGGTAAAAGTATCAAGACACTGCGATCTGATCCTGGTGGCGAGTACCTCTTGGGAGAGTTTAGGAGTTACTTATCAGAGGCTGGGATTCAATCCCAATTGTCCGCACCTAGCACACCCTAGCAGAATGGTGTGGCAGAGCGAAGGAATAGGACTCTTATGGAGATGGTAAGATCAATGATGAGTTATTCTGAGTTACCTGATTCGTTCAGGGGGTTTTCTCTGGAAACAGCAGCACACATTCTGAACTTGGTTCCATCTAAGTCAGTACCCTCTACTCCCACAGAATTGTGGACTGGACGAAAGCCTAGTCTAAGACATATTCGGATTTGGGGTAGTCCAGCACATGTGCTGAAGGGAGATGTTGGTAAGTTAGAATCTCATACAGAAGTACGCTTGTTTGTTGGCTACCCTAAGGGAACGAAGGGTGGTTTGTTCTATAGTCCTAGAGATCAGAAGGTGATCGTGAGTACGAATGCCAGATTTCTAGAGGAGGACTATGTGATGAACCACAAGCCCACGAGTAGGATTGTTCTTGAGGAGTCGTGTGGGAAGTCCCTTCTTGCACCACCGCATAAGAGGAAATACCACAAGTCACTGCACCGCGTGTCACAGAGCATACACAGGAGGCACCTCGTCGTAGTGGGAGGGTTGTTAGACAACCCGTGAGATTCATGTTCTTGGGAGAGTCTTCGGACTTAGTCCCTGATAAACATGAACCTGATCCCTGGACATATGACGAGGCACTCCAAGATAGAGATGCGGTATCTTGGTAAAAAGCGATGAATTCAGAGATAGAATCTATGGATTCTAATCATGTCTAGGATCTAGTAGAACCACCCGATGGTGTGAAAGCCATTGGATGCAAGTGGATCTACAAGAGAAAGAGAGGAGTAGACGGGAAGGTTGAGACCTTCAAAGCTAGGTTTGTTGCGAAAGGGTATACTCATAAAGAGGGTATCGATTATGAGGAGACCTTTTCGCCGGTAGCTATGCTTAAGTCTATCCAGATTCTCTTATCTATAGCTGCTCATATGGATTATGAGATTTGGTAGATGGATGTCAAGACAGCTTTCCTTAACGGAAGTCTTGAGGAGAACATCTATATGCAGCAACCAGAGGGATTCATTGTTAAAGGTAAAGAGCATCTAGTGTGTAAGCTTAATCGGTCTATTTAAGGATTGAAGCAAGCTTCGAGATCTTGGAACATCCATTTTGATGAGGTAATCCAGTCATATGGATTTATTCAAAGTCCGGATGAGTCATGTGTATACAAAAGATGTGACGGAAACGTAGTGGTATTTCTTGTACTATACGTAGATGACATTTTGTTAGTTGGAAACAATATCAGAGTGTTATCAAACGTAAGGGTATGGTTGTCCAAACAGTTTGATATGAAGGACTTGGGAGAAGTGGGACACATCCTTGGGATCAAGGTGATAAGGGATCGCAAGAAAAGGTTGTTGTGCTTATCTCAAGCTTCATACATTGACACTATCCTTGCTCATTTTAGCATGCAGAACTCCAATAAAGGTTTTCTACCTTTTAGGCATGGAGTATCTTTATCTAAAGAGATGTGTCCCAAAACATCAAAGGAGATAGAGGAGATGAAGGTGGTTCCTTATGCTTCGACAGTAGGAAGCCTAATGTATGCTATGCTATGTACGAGACTAGATATCTGCTTTGCCGTGGGCATGGTTAGCAGATATCAGAGTAATTCTGGACAGGGACATTGGACTGCGGTAAAGCATATATTGAAGTACCTGAGAAGGACTAGGGATTATATGTTGGTTTACCGGGCTGATCAATTAGTCCCTGTGGGTTACACGGATTCTGATTTCCAATCAGATAGGGACAATAGTAAGTCTACCTCGGGGTTTGTGTTTACTTTTGGAGGTGGAGCCATTGTATGGAGGAGTGTCCAGTAGAAATGCGTGGCGGACTCCACCATGGAAGTTGAATATGTGGCAACCTCTGAGGCGGCAAAAGAAGTTGTATGGCTCAGAAACTTCCTGATGGACTTGGATGTGATTCCTGGTTTGCCCAGAACTATCACAATTTATTGTGATAATAATGGTGCAGTTGTAAACTCAAAGGAACCACGAGCCCATAAGGCTAGTAAACTTATAGAGCGCAAGTACCACCTGATATGAGAAATCGTAAAGGAGGTAGAAGTTGTTGTCGCTTAGATTGCATCAGAGGATGACCTGGTAGACCCTTTAACTAAGGCCCTTCTAGCGAGAGCTTTGATAGGCATATGGAGGGAAGGGGAATCAGATGTATGGCAGTATGAGGACAGCATAGTCTTTTAGTATAAGTGGGAGTTTGTTGGAATGTATACTGAAAGCCTAGCTCTTTTTGTATGAACATTTTTATTTTGAAATAAGAATCACATGATCATTGTTTGCACTTTATATTTATTATATGTGTGCATATTGTCTAATACTTTACATTGTAGATAACATGGTGCTTGGTGTGGCACAGAAGATCATGTTATCAGTCCCTTATAGAATATAAGTAGAGGCTCACAACCAAGATGGTTTTGGACAAACCATTGGCATGGTTGTAGTGTAGCTTGGTATTGTTTTGTCTTGAACATAGAGTTACACTAGTACACTTAGGTGTATTGAGCAGGACCGACATAGAGGTGATTCAATTTATTGCTGACTACATAATTGAATCGGACCTCGGATATTATGTTGTACATGCTCTTAATCCCGATATAATAACGGGCACATGTACTTAGTATTTATTTCTTTGATTTACCAAAGGGTGAGATTTATATGGATTAAATCAATATGCCCGGTAAGTTGAGAAATGATATTATTTACATGGTGTGTCGTTGATTATAGGAGGAAACCGTGTCCTATATATTAGGTTGATGATGTCCCCTTGAGGAGCTCATAAGGTTCATCATGTAAACCCTGCAGGTGGACTTGGTCAACATTATGATAAGGTTGAGTGGTACTACTCGAGGAGTTAGATGTTAATTGATTGATGGTCAGTAAATCAATTAATTTATGGACATTCGATATCTTAAACTAGGGGAGATGGATGTACAAATAATGTATGGAGCCCATATTAATTTATGGGGGTTGGTGAGGTAATTCAATGATGATCCTCTAGTGGAATGGAACATCATTGATGGATCAAGTTTGTGTGGTTCCGATCCATTGGGTGGCCAAGATCCAACTCCTTCTCATGGTCCCTATCGTAGCCTATTAAATCCTCATGAAGCCTAGATCCAATGATGGAAAACAAAACTCTAGATCCGACGGTTGAGATTAAATCTCTAGATCCGACGGTTGAGATTAAATCCCTAGATCTGACGGTTGAGATTAAATCTCTAGATCCGACGATTGAGACTAAATCTCTAGATCCGACGGTTGACATTAAATCCCTAGAACTGATGGTGGAGATTAAATCTCTAGATCCGACGGTTGAGATTAAATCTCTAGAACCGACGGTTGAGATTAAAACCCTAAAACCGACGGTGGAGATTAAAACAAGGCTTAAGCCCAACTCTATATAAGGTGGCTTAAGGTGGGCGGCAAGAAAAGAAGAGGTTGGTTGGTTTTGGAAATTAGGGTTTTGCCTATCAATAGCTTGGGCGGCAAGAAACCCTAAGGAGGAAACCCTAATTAGATTAGGGTTTGGCTCTTTGGTTGGGCGGCTAGGGTTTGCAAGGAGAGTGGGCGGCAACTATAGCAGAGGAGCTCTTCTTCTTCCTTGGGGGTGGCCGGCTCCTTCATCTCCTTTCCCTCTACCTTGGTCGGCGCTCAACCGATTCCTCTTCTCCTCTTCTTTTCCTCTTGGCCGGTGGCACAAAGGAGCTAGGGATTGTTGTTGGGGATCGGTACGGCTGGATAGAGGGGGGGTGAATAGCCCTCGTTCGTTGGATGTCGGACTTTGCTAGTTTTCGTTGCGTTGCTTGTCTACGATTGTTGTTAGCGCAGCGGAAATGATAGAAACAATAATAATACTAACAACAACACAAGCACATGCAATACACACGATATACGTGGTTCGGAACCGAATGGTTCCTACTCCACGGGCGAGCTCCTCGAGCTCTAGTTATGCTCACGGCACTAACTCAAACTCCTTCTCGACAACACGTCGGAGGTGGAGAAACCTCTCACAAGCAATTACAAAGTAATATAGAAATACAAACAAGAATACAAATACAATACAAAAGAAACTCTTTTCACCGATTGCTTTTGATCGCTTGTTTGTTGCTTGCTTTGGTTGGCTCTTGAAGGACTGGAATGCAGCAGCAATTCCCCTCCAATAGCTCCCTTAAAGTCTTGGCGAAATCCTCCAACTCGAGCTCCATTTATAACCTGCATCAAGCTGTTTTCGCGCCCATCAGTCGACTGATCGTGACCATCAGTCGACTGGTATCGTAGCCGTTGTCTCACAACGGCCGGATCCACGTTGGTTAAGTTCCAACGGATCACACATCAGTCGACTGATGGCACCCATCAGTCGACTGATCTTCCATCAGTCGAGTGCCCAGTCGAGTCGACTCCATTCTGTGCCCGCAGCATGTCATCGATCGCCATCCTCGACGATCGATGATGATCGACATCACGATCGCCATGGATCGGCAAATGATCGATCCAACCAATCTTGGTTCAGTCGAACACTGGTCGAACCCAACGACCTAGAGCAGTCGACTGACACCTATGCCAGTCGGCTAAAACCTCAAACATAACGATGTTTGAGCCTCCGACACTCAGTCTTAGCCACTTGACCAAGTCCACCTTATCCCTCATGGAGTTCCCCACCGAAGCTCTCTTCCCTCGGCCTACGTCCCTCGGATGCGCCAAGCGCACGGCTTCGCAACGCCATCCTTCGCGTCTCATGCCCTAGAAGTATGCTTCCCTTTGGGCTCACTCCATTCGCTCCCCGTCCGGCGGTCCCTCGGATGCACCAAGCGCACGGCTTCGTAATGCCATCCTTCACCGACTCAAGGACCCCGAGCCTAGTGAACTTACCAAGTCCTCAAGACATCCCATATGCACCAAGCGCACGGCTTCGCAATGCATCTCTCACCAAGCACCAAGCGCACGGCTTCGCAATGCTTTGGATTTTCCATGCCAACCCCATGTTGGACTTTCCCACACCAAGCTCCATGCTTGGATTTTCCATGCCAACTCCATGTTGGTCTTTCCCATGACAATCCCATGTCATAAGTTTTGTCTATCATCAAAATACTATCAGGGTACTGCTCGAGTCAAACTCGAGTCAACCTGGGACGATTGCACCAACAATCTCCCAACAATCTCCCCCTTTTTGATGATTGACAAAACTATCATCTCAAGTCTACCAATTCTCCTATATTGGCAATTCTCATATCCCAATGAGAATTCCAAACTTAATTGGTAACTTGGTAATATCTCCCCCTTTTTGACATTACATCAAAAAGGTCCTCCCCAAGGGTATGAATGTCTCATATCCCAATGAGATCTTATATCTCTCCCTTGGAGGAACACATGCCTACCATCTTTCTAGTGATCCCATATCACTTAAAGAGAGGCAACCCAATTTCCTCCCATGAGGAAATACACATCCATCTTTCCATGATGGATATCTCCCCCTAGAGGCTTGCTCCCCCTTGACCATTGCACCAACAATGTCCTTGGAGAGTCCCTAAGCCAATAGGAACATTAAACCAATCAAAATTAAGGTAAAGTTCAATAATGAACTGCCTAACTATCAAGTTTACCCAAATCGCTGCGCTCACGACTCAAATACCCGATCGATTTACCATCACCGACCGCATCAAGCAATGATCGATAATCGCTAAATGCGTTTTGATTTACATTGGATTTTAGAAATCCATAAGTAAATATACATAAGTTTAAAAATCGTGAAATTTCATATGCATATTACTTATCCTAAACACTATGGGTGAAAAATATTTGAAAATTATTTTACCCATTAAATTAGGAGATTGATACAAAGTTCAAAACTTTAGAAAAGCTTCAATAATAAGCCTTCTTTGTATCATCTCATTCAATGGTGATAGCTATCACAAGATAGGCTTCACCAAGGTTTTTCAAAATATTTTCAAAATGTTTTTCAAACCTTTATTTTCTTTTTCCTAAACATCTCACCAATATCTAGATGTGTAAAACACATACAAGTCAAATTTTTGTGAGATGTGGGTTTTGTTTTGTTTATGTTCTCATGCATATTTCCAAGGCAATATTCTTTGATTCCCATCAAATCATGCCATAGTCCTTAATTTCATTTTAATTTATGCATGATGATGATTATGACATACATATGATTTAGATAAAGACATATGCCAAAATCATGATGTCATGGCATGTGAATAAAAATTAAGCATACATGACATACAAACATAAGTCTAAACATTATCATGACATTTTTATAAATAAAAATGGGAATGATGTCATGACATGGAAAAGCAAACAAATCATGGCAAGTATACTAAGGTATAGAATACCTAAGTGTTAGAATCAATTTGCCATTTCTAGAGATTAATTCAATTTTGCCTTAATGCCATTCATTTTCCTAGTGTGCCAAAAACCCAAAATGGCACACCAATATCTCCAAGACCTAATTGTGCCAATTTAAATCATTTTAAACTTCTCAAGCATATTGGCACATCCTAATGTGTCAACTCTTCTATGGTTAGGTTAACTACCCATCCATTTAGGGTTGACACACCCTAACCCATTTAGCGTGAATCGATCACGCTTTTAGGAACTCAATACCTATTGGAGCTCCTTGGGTTAACAAGGTATTCCCTAGGGATAACTTCCCTAGATACCTAACTAATGGACCTTTTTTGTTTTAAAACAATAGTCTTTTGGGTCTTACTTGGGTCAACTCTAGAGGTGACTCCTCCATTGACCTTCTTAGTGGCCTTCTTGGTTTTTCTTAATTCCTTGGCCACTAAACATACACCATGGCTAGACTTAGGGATAACTTCCCTATTAGCCTTGGTTTTTCTAGACCTAGATGTTGTTCCATAATTAAATGGAACATTATGGTAGGACATAGGTTTGTGACCCAAACCCTTCTTGCCCTTAGATATTTCTTGTCTTCTAGGTTTTGACTTTTGAGAATTTGACCCCTTAACCGAATTTGATATAATTGCTAGGGTCTTTTCCAATTTTTCTAGCCTTGACCTCAAGGCTTGGTTCTCCACCTCTAATTTCCTCAATTTTGAATTTTCATTAGATTTTTGAGGAATGTTCTTCTTCTTAGGCATGTGCCTACCCTTCTTAGGGTTAATGCCTAGATGGTTTTCAACTCTCCTAATGGACTCTTTTGGTAAAATAGGTCTAGTGTTTTGAGTCCTAGGTTTATCCTTAGTTAGTTCCACATGCTTGGCACCTAGGCAAACATATTTATTTCTCCTAGCATGCTTTTCATTTATAATTGCAAGTGAACTAAAATAATTCTTAGCATGCTTTTTGACTTTAGGAATTAAAGGTGCATTAACTAAATGTACCTTAGGGTTAGCTTTAGGAGCTCCCTACATGAGTTACACCTTCTTGCCCTTTCTTCCTCCCCTAGGGCATTGGCTTAGTAGTGTCCTTTTGATTGCATTTGAAGCACACAATGTGCTCTTTGCTCTTTATTTTGGGAACACCGGCATCCTTTGACTGTGAGTTGACTTTTGGTCTTGATGCCTTTTCCTTAGCCAATTTAGGGCATTTGCTCTTATAATGCCCTTTCTCCCTACACTCAAAGCATATTATATGATTTTTATTTAAAATGATAACACTTGAGTTACCTAGGGAGGTGGTGGAGGCCTCTTCATGATCTTCACTTCTCCCGGATGTGGATGCTTCTTGTTCTTGCTCCGGGATGGGAGATTGCCTTTCCTCCCCCTCAATGCTAGAGGTGGAGGTCTCCACCAAATCATCAACATCTTCAAATGTTGTAGGTGCTTCTTCTTCGGCATTCTCCTCTACTTGTGCCGATTGGGAATTTTCTTAGAATTTCATTATTTTCTCCCACAATTCCTTCGCATCCCTATAGTCACCCAATCTAGACCAAATAGTGTTAGGTAATAAATCACTAAGTAATTTTATTACCTCAAAATTTGTCTTGAAATCCTTAATTTGGTCTTGGGTCCACCTTGACTTCTCAATTTTCTTGTTGTATTTGTCCCTAGGCATCTCAAAACCATTTTCTACAATAATCATATAATCAAAATTGGTTTCGAGATATACCTCCATCCGTTTCCTCCACTAAGTAAAATCTCCATCAAATTTCGGTGGATGGATGAAGCCGGCCATTTGTAGTGCTCATGTTAGTCCTTGAAGAGCGACGGCTCGATACCACTTGTTGGGGATCAGGCTGGCCAGAGGGGGTGAATAGCCCTCATTGGATGTCGGACTTTGCTCGTCGTTGCGTTGCTTGTCTCACGATTATTGTTAGCTAGCGAAATGATAGAAACAATAATAATACTAACAACAACACAAGCACATAATAATACACACGATATAGTGGTTCGAACCGAATGGTTCCTACTCCAAGCGAGCTCCTCGAGCTCTAGTTATGCTCACAGCACTAACTCAAACTCCTTCTCGACAACACGTCGGAGGTGGAGAAACCTCTCACAAGCAATTACAAAGTAATATAGAAATACAAACAAGAATACAAATACAATACAAAAGAAACTCTTTTCACCGATTGCTTTTGATCGCTTGTTTGTTGCTTGCTTTGGTTGGCTCTTGAAGGAATGGAATGCAGCAGCAATTCCCCTCCAATAGCTCCCTTAAAGTCTTGGCGAAATCCTCCAACTCGAGCTCCATTTATAACCTGCATCAAGCTGTTTTCGTGCCCATCAGTCGACTGATCGTGACCATCAATCGGTATCGAGCCGTTGTCTCACAACGGCAGATCCACGTTGGTTAAGTTCCAACGGATCACACATCGATCGATGGCACCCATCGATCCGATCTTCCATCGATCGAGTCGACTCCATTCGTACGCGCATGGTCATCCGATCCATCCCTCGCGATCGATGTCGACATCACCGATCATTGCCCCCATGGCGATCGGTGATCCAACCAATCTTGATTCAGTCGAACACTGGTCGAACCCAACGACCTAGAGCAGTCGACTGACACCTATGCCAGTCGACTGATGTCGGCTAAAACCTCAAACATAACGATGTTTGAGCCTCCGACACTCAGTCTTAGCCACTTGACCAAGTCCACCTTATCCCTCATGGAGTTCCCCACCGAAGCTCTCTTCCCTCGGCCTACGTCCCTCGGATGCGCCAAGCGGCATGCGCCATCCTTCGCGTCTCATGCCCTAGAAGTATGCTTCCCTTTGGGCTCACTCCATTCGCTCCCCGTCCGGCGGTCCCTCGGATGCACCAAGCGCACGGCTTCGTAATGCCATCCTTCACCGACTCAAGGACCCCGAGCCTAGTGAACTTACCAAGTCCTCAAGACTTCCCATATGCACCAAGCGCACGGCTTCGCAATGCATCTCTCACCAAGCACCAAGCGCACGGCTTCGCAATGCTTTGGATTTTCCATGCCAACCCCATGTTGGACTTTCCCACACCAAGCTCCATGCTTGGATTTTCCATGCCAACTCCATGTTGGTCTTTCCCATGACAATCCCATGTCATGAGTTTTGTCTATCATCAAAATACTATTAGGGTACTGCTCGAGTCAAACTCGAGTCAACCTGGGACGATTGCACCAACAATCTCCCAACAATTGTTCCCTTGTTTGGTTCCTTGGTTGGCTATCTTGTTCTCTCTATTCTTGGGGCCGGCGGCATCAATCCTTTGTGGATTGGTGGTTGGTTCAAGCAAGAAGGGAAGGAGAGTTCTTCTTTCTTTTGATTGAAGAATATCTAGGAAGCTTCAACTTGTGGAGGATCTTCGCCCACACGAAGTCTACAAGGAGGCTAGGACATACGATAGAAGATCGAGAGGTATAAAAGTTTTACAAGTTTTATTATTGATCTTTGCATGTTCTTATTAATATGTTTATATGTGTTGATTATACATGTCTACATCCATATGTATTTGTATAATCATGGACCCCGAAGATAAACACAAAAACCGGCGATCTGTCCGTCGTCTCTTCCGCGGCTAACCGACTAGAAGAGCTTGGTTGCTTGAACAACTAGTTTGTTCAAGCGATCACTCAAGTCGTTAGCACGACGACGAATTGGTTGAGCTTAGGAAACTCATCCCATCCGGATTAGTTTTCATTAGTGAAAATTTTAATTCGGGGACATGGGAGCCAATGAGCCTCCGAGCACAATGCCATCAAATACATGTATGGATACAAGATATCGTCAACGGTCTACATTCGATCAGACACAAGGTCAAAAACTGGGACTTAATAAGGTACGCGCTTATCGATTCCCCTAGGACTACCTTGTGGGCATCCATGGTTGATGCGTACAAGGTTTCTACGGACCTTTCTAATATTATATTAGATGAATTGTTTTCTGAATTTGAATTACATGAGCAGTCGAATTCGGTCCCCGCCGAGAAAAGTATTTCCTTATTTGCAGGATCGAAGAAGAAGCCCAATAGCACACCACCTCAGGAAGAAGAAGACGAGTATTATTCGGAGATTGACGATGAGATGGAAATCGAACTAGTGAATCTAGTTCAGAAGATGATAAAAAGTCAAAAACAACACATCAATCAATCCAAGGAAGGTAAGTCTAAATCAAATTCTAACTATAGATACTATGAGTGTAACAGGTTGGGCCACATCAAGTCGGAATGTCCAAAGCTCAAGAACAAGGCACAAAAGTCCAAGAAAGCACTCAACGCTACATGGGAGGAATCGTCGGAGGAGGAAGATGAGCTCAACAACCTCGTCTTCATGGCCAAGCCGACCGAACCTGAGGAAGAGTCTAAACCCAAGGAAGAGTCTGACTCCGGATCCGACAATGAGTCTCTATTCAAGACAAGCCACGAATTCATATCCGGTTCAAAAGGTTCACTCAAGGTAAGTCGGTCTTTAATTGATACGTTATATAATGCAATTAAGTTTTTAACTAGAAAGTTAGCTAAGTCCCAGTCCAAGGCTGAGACCTTAGTTGAGGAGGTTAAACTCCTTATACACGAGGTCTCCCTAACCTCTTCGACTAGTCAAGTTCAAGAGGTGGACTCAACTCGAGTTGAAAAACTCGAAGTTGAGAACTCACTCTTGAAAGGACAAGTCGAAGATCTTAGGCAAACGTTGGAAAGGTTTACTTTGGGATCCAAGGGACTTGACCTACTACTTGGATCACAAAGGGTCATGTACAACAAGGGCAGACTAGGGTTTAGATCAAATACGACTAACAAGTCATATATGTCAATTGTAAATCATAATAGAAAACAAGTCCAAGCATGGGTCCCTAAGACCTCCTTAATTTTACAATTAGAATCTAACAAGTACTGGGTTCCCAAAGACCAAATCCACTATGTGGAAAGACTGAATTGATTCAAAGGTCCAAAGTGAGCCAGTATTAAATTTGTTTGTTCCATTACTTGAAATTAGACTTTGCATGCTTAGGTATTTTGTTTTAATTTTTAGAACGGTTAGATAGGATCTATAACTAGTCAATTCTTAACAACATAGTATCAGGACACGCCGAGATGATAATACGCTAGGGAAGTGAAGTCCTGTGTGTCCTGTTAGGGCAATCTCTTGCCGTAATATGGTTTTGATGGTGTGGCAAAGGGTTTAAGTTAGTGTGTTATGTTTATTTGATATGTGCATTGAAGTCGTGCAGGACTTAGTAATTCGCACATGGAGCCATGGCGAGTTTCACATCTCATGACTCGTGCCTTGAGTCGGTGAAGGATAGCTTTGCGGAAGCCGTGCGCTTGGAGCATCCGAGGGACCGCCGGATGAGAAGCTTGGAGTGAAGCCGGAGGAAGTAGACTTCGAGGCAAGAGACGCGAAGGAGCATTGCAGAGCCGTGCGCCTGATGCTGCCGAGGGACGTGGCCGAGAATGAAGAGAACTTCGAAGGCGAAGGACTCCGAGAAATGAGAGTGAGCGATTGTAACCCGGGGAAGGGTAGCTCTTAGGTGAAACTTGGCCATTTGGCCAAGTGTCGGATGGGTTTTCCAGACACGATCCGCCGCCATGGAATGGCGATCGCTCAGTCGAGTGTAGCTCGACCGTATACGACCGCCGGTTTGTGGCGTGATCGCGCCATCGTAGCGATCATGCCAAGATAACGATCGGCTTGAAGAAGCGATCGGTGGTCAATAGGGTTTTAGCCCGCAGAACCGCTCGTAGAGCTGGCCCGATACGGCGCGATCGTGAGGTCCAGTGAGTCCGTGATCGCGCTAAGAGTTCCGCTGGACAACAACGGTCGGCAGATCCGACGTGTTCGGAGGTCGTTGTAGGACGGGCAATCCGCCATGGGCGGCAATGATCGTGATGGCGCCAACGGAAGAAGTTAGCCCTCTCTATAAAAAGAGAGGGTGTGAGCCTTTGAGAGGAAAATGCTTAAGTTCCAAACAATCTTCCTAGTGCCCCACAAGCTCTAAACTCTTCTTACTCGCTTTTAATCCATTCTATTTGTAAGAAGAGTGATCTTGATTGTAAAGGTTACCTCCACCTAGCTTGGTGCAAAGGAGAGACCATTTAGTGGATTGGTTGAGCGGAGTGATTCACCGAGGACGAATCGGGGACCGTGGATTAGCGGCGTAGCCGTGAACCACGTTACATCTTGTGTTAGCATTGTCTATTTCCTTTGCTTTGTTTTTATTTGTTTAATTTTCTTGTATTGTTGTTTCCGCTTGCGCTAATCTAATTGTAGACGAGCAAATTCCGATAACCAACGAACGAGGGCTATTCACCCCCCTCTAGCCGGCCATCCGATCTCTTACAAGTGGTATCAGAGCCGAGGTTGCTTGTCACCGGACTAACCGCCGCAACAAGCCCTACATCAAAAATGGCGGCTCCAACATCCACCCACCAAGTTCAATGGAATTCTCTTGGTGGAAAAGGAGAATGGAGGTATTCTTCGAAACCGATTTTGATATTATGCTTATAATGGAAAATGGTTTCGAGTTGCCTAGGGATGAAAGGGGTGAGCCAATAGAGAAGTCAAGGTGGAATAAGAAGCAACGAGAGGAGCACCTTGCAAACTCAAAGGCAAAACATCATCTTCTCAATGTGCTCCCTCAACAAGAGATCAACCGGATCGGAGAATGCACTAGCGCCAAAGAGATGTGGGAGAAGCTTGTAGAGCTTCATGAAGGCACCTCGGAGGCCAAGCTTGCAAGAAGAGACCTCCTCCGCTCCCAACTATCCAATATAAAACTAGAAAAGGGAGAAAAGGTAACCTCACTACACTCTAGGTTTAAAGAAATTTTAATTGGGCTAACAAGTGTAGGTGAGAAGCTATCGAACCGGGACATGCTCATGAAGGCTATAGATGCCTTTCCCCGGTCCTCAAAGTGGAGTTCCATGGTGGACTCCTTCTATATGTCCAAGAACTTGGAAGTAAGTACCTTGGAGGAGTTCTTCTCGACAATGGAGCTCCACGAAACGAGGCTTGAGGGAATACAAGAGGAGCCTAAAATTCAACCCTCAAGAGGAGTAGCATTGTTGGCAAACCAAGGGAAGAAGTAGATGGAAATCCCCTCCTCCTCCGATGATGAAGCCTCCTCCTCCTCCATGGATAGCACCGAGGAAGCCTACATGGTAAGGAAGGTGAGGCGTGTATTTAAGAATTTTAGATTTGATAAATCTAATGATAGGAATAGAAGACAAAGGGGGAAGGTGATATGCTACAATTGCCAAGGAGAGGGACACATAAGGGACAATTGTCCTCTCCTAAACAAGAGCAAGGAAGAGAGGAAAAAGAAAGAAGAAAAGAAGAAGAAAAAGGGGAGCAAGAAAAAGAAGGAAGAGGAGAAGAAGACAAAAGAAAAGGGGAAGGCCAAAGCATTCAAGGCCAAGACATGGGATGATCCTTCCTCATCCTCCTCCTCATCATCGGATGAGGAGAATGCCTTTGTCGCCAATTTGGCCTTGATGGCCTTTGATGATTTGGATTGCTCCTCCTCCGAAAATGAAGGATCAAGCACAAGAGGAGAGAGCTCAAGTGAAGGGGGAGCCTCCTCCACATCATCATCCTCCTCATCATCCGAAGAAGAAGAAGAGGACATGGAAACTATGGTAACGAAAGCCTCTCCTAGTAAAATAGTTTCTATGATTTCTAGTTTAACTAGGGATTTGTTTAGAGCAAAGAAGAAAAATAAATGCATGCTAGATCAAATTAAGGCATTAGAAAATAAGCTAGAAAATGCATGCTTAAATAATAGTGATACTTCTTCTTGCCATGATGATGCATGCTCACATGATAATTATGTGCCTTTAGATGTTAGTGATGCATGCATAGAAGAAAATAGGGCATTAAGGGAAAAGGTAGATTATTTAACCAAAGCCCTAGGAAAATTCACAATTGGCTCCAACACCTTGAATATGATCATAGGGAGCCAAAGGGCAAGTTTTAACAAGAAAGGCCTAGGATATAAAGAGAAGAAAAATGAGAAGGCCTATAGATGCCTAATAGCTAGGGGACAAGACAAAAACAAAGTAATAGCTAAGAAATGGATCCCCAAGGAATTTCTAATGAACCCCATAGGCAAAAATCTATTTTGGGTTCCAAAATCCATCCTTAAGGGTTAGAAAACCCCTAGGGTAGTCAACCATATGAACCTGACCTATATCATATTTTGGTTGACTTAGGATGACGGGACAACATTTTTAGATAGTGTTGGGTGATGATAACGTGCCCATAAAAAGGTAATAATGCTTAAATCATGATGATTAATGCAATTGCTATGTATATGTGTAATCATGATTTATGATTTTGATATTGGGCACATTATCATGAAAAATAGGTTTAAATCATGCTTTAGGTGATAATTTATTTATTATCATCATATAATGCCTAATGCATGGTTATAATTTGATGAAAACATGTGTTTCATGATCATAATGTAGAATTCATTCATATATGTCATTATGATCATGTAGGATGTTAGGTTGATACTTAACCATGATAGAATTGCTTGAATATATTGGTTAAGTATATATATACAAATACCCCCCTAGGATACATCTCACACTCACTATAGGCTAACTTGATTGCAAACTTAGCATGGGTGAGATATTAGGATGATACAAATGTCCACTAATGCCTATGGCATTTAGATGGTCATTTAAAGTATCAAAATATCAATAATAGACCAATCATGGGGAAGGCTTATGTTTAATTAATAGACATATTGCCCAAAGATCATGGTTGGATATTTTTAATGTTTTCAAAACAATTTCTTACCTTAAAATACATGTATTCATGTTTTGAAACAACTGGATGCAAAACTAGGTGTTAAAATGGATACTAACATGCTTAAAAACTAGTGGTTTTTTCAAGTGTTTGGATTTTTGGCAAATCTTGTAAAATATAATGATTTTTCATGAAAAACTATTTTTCATTGATAGATATACTTAATAGAAATATGTTCCCCAAATTTCATGATTTTTCAAAATTTCTGGAATTTATAATGTATTTCTGAATTTCGTCCAGAAAATCAGAAATTTGGATTCCTTTGTGCGCATTGCCATCGATAGCTGATCATTGGTGGCTATAAATCAGAATATTGAAGGCCGAATTCAGTTTGTAAACCTCCTACAAGTGGTAGAAATATACTTGATGCCTCCTACAGTTTTTAAATCAACTTGACATATTTTTTCCTCCATTATACTTGATGCCATGAGCTTATAACTTAGTGTTAATCTTTTTGATGGTGTCAAAGGGGGAGAAATAAGTATGTTTAAGTAAATCACATTAGGGGGAGAAATATATTGTAGGGGGAGAAATATATGATAAGGGGAGAAAATTAATATGGAGAGTTTCATGGATTAAGGGGGAGTTGCATGTTGTTATATCATGTTTATCTTTACATGCTTTCTTACCTTAGAATTTATATCAAATGTTTTTACCTAACTTAAACGGATTGCCACACATCAAAAAGGGGGAGATTGTTAGGGCAATCTCTTGCCGTAATATGGTTTTGATGGTGTGGCAAAGGGTTTTAAGTTAGTGTGTTATGTTTATTTGATATGTGCGTTGAAGTCGTGCAGGACTTAGTAATTCGCACATGGAGCCATGGCGAGTTTCACATCTCATTACTCGTGCCTTGAGTCGGTGAAGGATAGCTTTGCGGAAGCCGTGCGCTTGGAGCATCCGAGGGACCGCCGGACGAGAAGCTTGGAGTGAAGCCGGAGGAAGTAGACTTCGAGGCAAGAGACGCGAAGGAGCATTGCAGCCGCGCGCCCGATGATGCCGAGGACGGGCCGAGAACGAAGAGAACCGGCGAGGACTCCGAGAAATGAGAGTGAGCGATTGTAACCCGGGAAGGGTAGTTTAGGTGAAACTTGGCCATTTGGCCAAGTGTCGGATGGGTTTTCCGACACCGGCCGACCGCATGGAATGGCGGGCCGATCGCTTCGAGTCAGTGTAGCTCGATCGACCGTATAATTGGTCGGCGTAGCCGATGATCGCGCATCATCGCCGATGGCATACGATCGCCAAGGAAGGCAATGATCGATGTCAATAGGTTTTGAGCCATGGAGTCGACCGCAGGCCGATCGGGTTGAATCGGGCCGATCGTGGGTCCATCAGATGATGCCAAGAGTTCCGCTGAACAACGCGGGCATCCGACGTGTTCGGAGTTGCTAGTAGATGCGTCGCCATGGCGTGCCATGATGATGGCGGCCAACGGGAAGAAGTTAGCCCTCTCTATAAAAAGAGAGGGTGTGAGCCTTTGAGAGGAAAATGCTTAAGTTCCAAACAATCTTCCTAGTGCCCCACAAGCTCTAAACTCTTCTTACTCGCTTTTAATCCATTCTATTTGTAAGAAGAGTGATCTTGATTGTAAAGGTTACCTCCACCTAGCTTGGTGCAAAGGAGAGACCATTTAGTGGATTGGTTGAGCGGAGTGATTCACCGAGGACGAATCGGGGACCGTGGATTAGCGGCGTAGCCGTGAACCACGTTACATCTTGTGTTAGCATTGTCTATTTCCTTTGCTTTGTTTTTATTTGTTTAATTTGCTTGTATTGTTGTTTCCGCTTGCGCTAATCTAATTGTAGACGAGCAAATTCCGATAACCAACGAACGAGGGCTATTCACCCCCCTCTAGCCGGCCATCCGATCTCTTACATGTCCAAGTTAGATAAGGCATATCTAGCTCAGTGCACTCGACTAAGTGGAACTAGAAGAAGTTACCTCGTCGTATCCTAAACTAGTTAGACCAGGAAGTAATCTTGAATGACTCAAGTTATCATTTTCCCAAACTTGGCTTTGTCGAAGGAAGTGGTCATTTTTCCGATCAAAGAAGACCCCTGTGCCTCGCCACAACCTGGAAGCCAATTTCTCGAAAAGGTGACTTGACAAGATTAGGGTTAAATCTGAATCTAACCCAAGGTTGATTAGTTTCAATTCATTAAATTTAATCAAGTAAAATTGAAGTCATCTCACAGAATACATAAGGATAACATGTTTGATCATGTAGAAAGAGTGAGATGACTCTAGGACTAATAAATTTCAACCAATTCTCAAATTCCAATATCCAATCCAACTACTATATGTGTAGGATCCATGGATGTTGGACAGTGGGTGCTCCCGACACATGAAAAGAGACTGACTGAAATTTTCGAAGCTTAGATTCAAAAGTCAAGGATCAATAGCTTTCAGAAACAACGACAAGCTCAAAATTATTGGATCAGGTGATATTGAGCTAAACTCTAACCTTACAATTTGAAATGTTTTATTAGTCAAAAATTTTGAGTATAATTTACTTAGTGTACGCCAATTGTGTGACAACAACTATAAGGTTATATTCTTAGAAAATGAATGCTTAATTAAAACTAATGTAACCTCTAAAACAATACTTAAAGAAACTAGGAATAGCAAAATCTACACAATTAATTTACCAAACTCCTCAACCAAGTGTCTTATGACACAACAAGAGAAATCTTGGTTGTGGCACCGAGGACTAGGCCACTCGCACCCAAGACTCATTCACAAGGTGAGTCAGAATGGTTTAGTCAGAGGCTTGCCCAACCTTAACAACTTGGATAATAAAATCTATAATGCTTGTCGACAAGGTAAACAAACTAGGGCACAACATCAACTAACAAACGAAGAACGAACTAAAAGTGTGCTTGAGCTCCTACAATTGGATCTATTCAATTCTCATGGAGCCAAGTCACTAAATGGAAGTCAAATTTGCTTAGTCATAATTGACGACTACTCTAGGTTTACCTGGGTTAGGTTCCTTAAACACAAAAGTGATACCGTAGGCCAACTTACCAACTTATGTAAATTAATAGAAAATGAAAAGAACCTTATGATTAAAAGACTTAGAAGTGATCATGGTGGTGAATTCGAAAACCATAGGTTCATCGACTTCTGTAATCTAAACGGATACCTGTTGGGTTGATCTGTGAGGGGAAACTTCGCTTCCCACTTCAACTCGGTCGCTTGTTCATGGCGATCCCATCGATGTCCCCGGATTAAAAATTTAATCCTAGACAAAAGGGAACACCCAAGCAACCTTGTCATCGTCGTGCTATTCGTTAAAGTAGTAACTTGAACAAACTTGTTGTTCAAACGACCAACCTCTATTCCACGAATAGCTGCTGAATAGACGATGTACGAATCATCGGTTTTTGTGTTTATGTTCGGGATCCAAGTATTATTTAGCCACAAACAGAATATATCATGCTCATAATTGAAAAATAAATATAAACATGTAACAAATGAAAATAGAGAATCGATATACCCCTCGATCTTCTATTGTATGACCTTCCTCCTTGTTAGTGATATATGAGAGATGTCCTCAGAGAATCGCCTTATATTTGAACCATTTATATGATAAATGAAGATTCACTATTTGAGTATACATGTTTTCATGTATTTGATTAGATCTTAAACTCATTTACTGAATAACCATGATACGATTCACAGCATGAGAGAATTTGTGATTGGATCACAACTAGTGAGTATCTCTACATGTGTAATTGTGATGTATCGGAATTATCCCTAGTCGATGAATTGATGGATTTGGACACCATTGATTCTGTCGAGACTAGCACGAGGTATACTCCGTGGTGTATCCAAGCAGCTGATTCTCACTGGCTGGAGACATTGTGATGTCCGGAGTTAATCGTGGATGCTAGTTATGGTAACTAGTTCATTGGAGTGACCAACCGTAAGACTTCATATGGTTCTCTGCATATATAGATATGTCAATGAAGTTCTTACTACAGCTTAAGTGCGATGTTCCTTTGACTTGCGGTATTCAAGTCATCTTGATCATAAAGACTTATGCTTTGACATCTTAAGCAAGCATATCTGAGGAGATGTGGACCCGGGATGATTGGGTATAAGTCGAAGTGATCGAAGGTGTTTGAATAGCCTATAAAGGATTCACCACTCCTTGCGAGGAGATGTATACCCATGGCCTCTCGTCGGATTGTTACTAAAGTCTTTGGCCAAAGCATTACATGTTTAGAGTAAGGTACTCTTCGATACATGTGCAGTAACTAGAATCCGTAGGATGAGGAAATGATACTTGGGCTAGGTGTGACGTAGTCAACCTAGTGGGGACTGACACTATAGACCATGTCCTGAACCAAGTGGGTATAAGATGAGTGAAGGGAATGGGACACGATTCATTCGAGCTGCTGAAGGATTTCAGAAATAGTTCTGGATCAATCGTTGATCTTTTCGGTTATTTGGGGATCATGATATACTACTAGGTGCCACTCATGATCGTTTTATAATTAATGGTTAATTATAGATGGCCAACATAAACCGAGAACCTATTTGGTCACACGCACAACGAGTGTAATCCGAAGGATTTAAAACGAGCTTGAGAATGAGATTCTCAGACCGAGAGAAACTAGGTTTGGTTGGACCAAACATGGAGCAAGCATGAAATTGTTTCAATCGCATTGGAAGCCTGGATGGGACGTGTCTTATGAAGACATGATGGATGAACTAAATTGGTTTGGTTCTAATCCAATGGAGGAGAATAAACCAAAGGGGTTTGGTTTGTTTTAAACGAATGAACCAAAGTTGGTGCGGTTCATTTTAACTTAAAATAAACCTTCATGGTTTTGTTTATTTTAACTTAAATTAATGGAGCAGGTTAAAGGGCTTTTGGTTATGATCTGATAACCATTAAGAGAATTTTTTCTCTATAAAATAGGGCTTAAGGGTTTTTGTTAAGCCCTAATCCTAGCAACCCTAAAGTTGCCGCTCACCCTCTCCCTCTTCTCCAAGTGGTCGGCGCCCAACTCCTTGCCGCAACCAAGCTCCTCCAACCAGCGTCCAGCAGCTTCCGTCCTCCCCACTTGCTGGTGTCTAGTTGTTACCGGAGGAGCTCTGGTGATCTTCCTTGGCACCAGCGACAAGGTGAGCATATTGCATTCCTTTTTTGGCCGGCGCAAGGTCTCCACCAAAGTTGTCCAGTTTTTTGGACAGCTTGTTTCCTTCTTGTCGGAGCATCGTTTGGACGATGTTTGAAGCTCCGACAGCACCTTCCTTATCGGGGATTCGATTTCCGGTAATCCTCATAGGTAGAGGACGAAGGATTCGTCAAATGGTTGACGAATACCTCTCCGGTGAAGCGAGTTTTTGAGGACTCGTTTTGGATCCGAATTTTGATTCGGATCGTGATCTTCTCTCGATCACATCGTCTTCAACATGAGGCTAGTAACCCGTATGAAGATGAGGCTCATGACTTTGTGAAGTTATCCCGAAGATACTCGGCGTGGATACGGATAGAGACGATTCTAGCGAGAATCGTTCCGGTTGATGTCTTTCCCGCTACACGTGATACATCAGGTATACGTAGTATAAATTTCCTATTATTGCAAAATTTGAATTTATGGTTATGTCTACACATGTTGTACTATGCATGTGTGTGATGTGTGGGTTGTAATAAATTAGATTTATTATTTTATTCCTTCCGTTGTGCACATGTTTACGAAATATGTTCGAACACACACTTGCCGCAGTGCCGGAAACCCAACAGTGGTTTCAGAGCCCAGGTTGTGTTTCGACATAATCATAAAATTATTTTGCGATAGTCATAATGATATTTCTGGAAATTTTCTACTTTTGGAAAGTTAGAAGTATTTATGGAAATTTTTAATTTTGGAAAGTCTAGAAGTATTTATGGAAATCTTCTACTTTTGGAAAGTTTGAAGTATATATGGAAATTGATATTTTCCATAAATAAAATATTTGATTAGATTTTGGAAATTTATTTCCTAATTTAATCATGATTTGATTTGGGAAATCAAATCTTAAAATATTTTATTTCCATATGTAGTTTTGATGATTTTGGAAATTGGTTTCCTAAATTGACTTTCCTTAATCAACAATTTCCACAAATAAAATATGTGATTATATTTGGAAATTTGTTTCCTAATTTAATCATGATTTAATTTGGAGAATAAAATCTTAAAGATATTTTATTTCCATAAATAGTTATGACATATAAGAAAATTTTGTACATGACATAATTGTATGTCATGTAATTGCATTAGATGCATATCATTATGTCATGCGTGTCGTGACATGTAGATGTATGCTATGTATGTCATGTCATGTAGATAATAGTTATTTGCATGCAAAGAGGATGAGACATAAAAAACCCTAACTCAATATTAAAGCCTACACCTTCCATTAATATGGTTAGAACCAGAGTTCCGTTTCTTATTCGGGTTGTTGGACTCTCTCCAAGCCTGGTTCGAACCCGAACATGTTCAAACCATGGAATAGTTTAATATTAATATGGTAAGAGTCAGAGGTCAATCATTAGCTTTGGTTGTTGGACTCTCTCCAAGTCGGGCTAATTGGTTGAATGCGCTCTAACCATATTAAAACTATTTCTCGATTAATGGGTTGGCTTTAACCTAGAGCATCAGCTTGTTGGACTCTCTCCAAGGTCGATGTGAAGGGAGGTGAAGTTGGGTGTTATGCATATGATGCATACTTGTTAATGTGTTAACAACCCGATGTATGTGTGAACATTCAATAAGTTGATAGCACATTGTGATAGTTGCATATATGTGATATGCAATCGGTATATTTGATGCCTACCATCGTAGTTATGAATGGCTTGTTGGACTCTATCCAAGGTTGTTCATATCTATGATGGATATCAGCCCATTCGGAGATGGACCTACGATCTCCCGAAGTGATTTTGGGGTTTTTAAAATTCGCAAAATGAATGGTATTTATAAATTAATATTGATGCATTTTAAAATCATTTTCTCATATATGCTCGTTTTGTATTTCTAGGTTAATCGATTGATCATGACGTCTTTGAATTTGCGCACTATTTTGGATTCAAACAAATTGACTGGGCCTAACTTCCTGGACTTGCTTAGAAACTTGAGAATTGTTCTCAAGGCGAAAAAGCTAGCATATGTGTTGGTGCAGGGGCACTAGATAATTGAACATGCGTTTTGATTATGGCAAAGACACAAAGTTAAGTTTACATCGTTATCTCACGAGCTAAATCGAGTGTGTAGAAAAGTACTAAAGCTGGAGCTGAAGGCTAGCGACACCTGGGGGAAGCCGCGGTGGTCGGGCGACACTCGAGTGACTTCGGAGGGAGCCGAAAGAATCGAGTGGAAGGCCGGAAGCGAGAGCTACAAGGTAAGTATCGAGGAAAGCTCGTGTGAGTGAGAGATTGTAAGGTCGTGTCCTCTTTATGGGGATGACCGTAGGCAGCGATCCGACTAAGACTTCCTGTGGAAGGTCTACGTCGAGATCGGACGGTTAGAAACCATCGCATTTATCATTTTCCGAGCTAACCTCTTATTGCAGGGAAGTGGTCAGGCTGGCAGTCGACTGTTGGACATTGGGCAGTCGACTGGTGCTCATCAGTCAACTGATGGGAGGCATCAGTCGACTGATGGCGACGAATCAACCTTTGTGCTAGGTCAAAACAGATAAGGTTTGACGTGGCCACTTCGTGATAAATTTTGTACAACTTTGTGATCTATTCCGAAAAAAGAGGAGACATATTTAGAGGCCAAAATCTATAAAAGGAGGGGAGGATTCCAACTCCAAACAACATCAAGTTTATTCTCAAGTGCTCCTACAACGCCAATGCTCCAACATCGTCATAACATCGACACGACGACAAGTTCAAATCTCCTTCATCGGCAGCAGTAGCAAGTAATTGTTTTTATTGTATTCTTTATTTTAATCGTAACGAGGTGAGGTAGGCTTGTTGCCTCATCCTCGTACTTCCGGTTTTGTGATCGTTGTCTCCTACCTCCAACGAGGAGGAGACGTTATAGTGTTTTTCCCTCCATACGCGGTCTAGGACCGATAGGGCCTTGGAGTAGCAACTGCTGGGTTGTGAACCAAGTAAAATAAACATGTCTCTTTATTTTCCACTATGCTTACTCGTGTCTCTAACGATCGAACAAAAAGATTTACGCTCGCTATTCACCCCCCCCTCTAGCGACGCTTCTCGATCCAACAATATGTCCTTGAAGAGCCTCTTCCCAACCGTCCTAGGGACGATGCAACTCCAGACCAAATGTTGGTCTTTTAGAAGCATGTGGCAGATTCTGAACTGGCGAGTTGCATCATGCTAGCTGCGATGGTACCTGAGCTGCAAAAGAAACATGAGCATATGGATGCTAATACCATGGTCTTCCATCTTCATGAGTTGTTTGATGAGCAAGCGAGATCCTAAAGGTTCGAAGTCTCCAGGCTCCTCTTCACCACGAAGATGCAAGAAGGTTCGTCTTGTAGGGAATTCTTTATGCCAAATGGCATATGCGCAATGGAAAAATTAGGATCCCTTCCAAGTGATCCATGTGAAAGCAAACTCGTATAAAATAAATTTCTCTAAACCAAGCCTATCTTATAGGAGAGGATTACCTTTGTTGCATGCCCTTGTTAATCCTGCTTCTTCCTTTTGTTTGTTGGATCTTTAGCACGTTCAAGTGTCCGTGCCTCTATATGTATCCACACGAGCAAGCTCTTGTCTCACAAAAGAAAACTAGAGGAGCTCTCCTTTACTTCTTGCTAGAGAAGTCCCTAAAGGAGAGGAAGCTAGGGAAAAAGAGAAGGGAAGAAGAAGACTACTCTTCTTGCTACACTCACAAAAGCCACACAACAATAAGCTCTCAAGCTCTCTCCAAGCCTCAAGCTCCCAACAACCACACCCACAATTGCTTTGGCCGGCCACTCCATGGGGTCTTTTATAGGGTTGGAAAAACCCTTTCACCTCCACACATTCAATGCAATCCATTGCATTGGGACATTTGTTTGGCCGGCCACTTAAGGAGACAAAACCATTTTGTTTCCTTCCACCTTATCTAGCTTAGGTGGATGCTTATGTGGCATGCTTATGTGGCATTCTTATGTGGCATTCATGCATGTTGAATTAATCTTATTAATTCAATTAAGCTTATGTTATCATATTGAATTAATCTTATTAATTCAATTAAGCTTATGTTATCATATTGAATTAATCTTATTAATTCAATTAAGCTTATGTTATCATATTGAATTAATCTTATTAAATCAATGAGGTAACATATTGAATTAATCTCATTAAATCAATTAGCTAAAATTCTCATTAAGCTTAAAGTCCAAAAACCATTTTGTACTTAAGCTTATTCCCAAATTATTCTAGTCAAACTAGAATACTCTAATTCCTCTAATTATCATGCTCTTTGTGTGACTATAGGCTCTCATAACGCTGGCAAAGTGGACCTAAACTCTTTTAGATACACAAGCAATGAGCGGCATCTAGCAATACATCATTGCTACCCAAGTTACGAGATAAGTCAAGATCCGACTAACCTTTCCGTGACTACTATAATATATGACCGTGTCCTTCTATCCTTGATATAAGATTGATCAATGAGGCATAGACCGTGTCATCCTCGATCAATCTATGTGTTTCTTGATCCCTGAGTAAACTAACTCAAACAAATGAGCTCAATATCTCATATTGACTCATTCGAGCATGGCCATGCATTTTAGTAGTTCTACTCAATCAAGGGGCCCACCGATATCACTCTCGTCATATGAGAGGGATAGATCCCATCTACATCACTCACATCCCTCCGCATAATTTGTTATATACCCAGTAATCGCCTTTATGGTCCACCCTGTTACGGGTGACGTTTGACGATACCAAAGTACATAACTCCTTATGTAGGGAACCGTAGTGACTTCAGGTCTGAGGACTATTCATACCAATAGTCACATGAGAAAGATTATGACACTCATATAACGATCCATGAAACTTTCTCATGGCGGGTCAGTTCAGTATATATTCTCTAATATATACCCATGTGTCAACTTGATATCATATATCCATGACTTGTGAGATCAAGTTATCAATTGACCTACATGCTAGTCTTTATGTATTAATATTGCCCTTGCATATTAATACTTGACTAGGAACATTTAGAAAGTGTTCTCTACAAATTTCTCATAATCAATTCCGCTAATCGATTGTTGTAGATAAGAACCTACTTTTCTAGGGCATTACTATATTTAATTTAGTGCACAAGCAAGATGTAAATATAATAACCAATCCTTTGCCTTTATAGAATATGATACAAAATGTTCCCTATTCAACCATCACATGATTGGTTCTAGGGCTATAACTAACAATCTCCCACTAGCACTAGTACCAATCACTATGATATCTAATACCTAGTGACCTAGTGTGACCATCATGCTTCCTCTGTACAAAGCCTTGGTCAATGGATCTGCGATGTTAGCTTCGCTTGCATCTGCATATCCTCACATCTCCTCTATCGATGATCTCTCGAATGAGATAGATGTTTGGTCCGTCGATGTGATCGAGGTTCCTTAGCTCGCGTAATAGCCCCATTGTTGTCACAATAGAGGTCTATTGGATCTGCAATGCTAGGAACTACCCCAAGTTCAGGATGAACTTACGGAGCCAAATAACCTCCTTTCGCATCGGATGCAAACAATATACTACTTATTGTAGAATCAAGAACATCGTCCTGCTTTGAACTCTTCCAGCTCACAGCTCCACCATTCAGGCAAAACACGTACCCCGATTGCGATCTATAGTCATCCTTGTCTGTTTGGAAGCTTGCATCACTGTAACCCTTTACAGCTAGCTCCTCATTGCCTCCAAATATCAGGAAATATTCTTTCGTTCTGCGTAAGTATTTAAGAATATTTTTGACTGCTATCCAGTGACTTTCACCTGGATCCGACTGGTATCTACTCGTCATGCTCAAAGCATACGAGACGTCAGGACGAGTACAAAGCATGGCGTACATGATAGACCCTATGGCAGACGCATAAGGGATCTTATCCATGCGATCTCTCTCCTCCTTAGAAGAGGGACATTGAGTCTTCGAAAGACTCACACCATGTGATAAAGGCAGAAATCCTTTCTTGGAATTTTGCATAGCAAAACGATCTAGCACTTTATCAATGTATGTACTCTGACTTAGGCCAAGTAATCTTTTAGATCTATCTCTATAGATCTTGATGCCTAGAATATAGGCAGCTTCACCTAAGTCTTTCATCGAGAAACAATTCCCTAACCACATCTTCACAGACTGAAGTGAGGGAATATCATTTCCGATGAGAAGTATGTCATCTACATACAAGACAAGAAATACAACTGTGCTCCCACTATTTCTCTTGTAGACACAAGGTTCATCTTCATTCTTGATGAAACCAAACTCTTTGATTGCATCATCGAATCAAGATTCCAAATGAGAGGCTTGCTTTAGTCCATAAATGGACCTTGCGCTTGCATACCTTTCCAGATGCTTTGGATCTTCAAAACCCTCGCCGTCATGTACACATCCTCGAGTAGCTTTCCATTCAAAAGCGGTTTTGACATCCATCCGCCAGATCTCATAATCGTGGTAGGTCGAATAGCAAGTATGATCCGAATGGATTTAAGCATCGCAATCGTGAAAAGGTTTCATCATAGTCAATACCATGAATTTGTTTGAATCCTTTAGCCACCAATCTACCTTTATAGGTATGCTTATTACCATCCATGTCGCTTTACTTTAAAGACCCACTTACACCCAATGGGTTTTACCCTTCGTGTGGATCAACCAAGGTCCATACTTGGTTAGTGTACATGGATTCCATTTCGATCTCATGGCCTCTAGCCATTTCTCTAACTGGCTCATCATAGCTTCTTGATAGGATGTAGGCTCGCCAAGATTGACAAGCAATACATCACCATTGTCACCAAGAGAAAAGAATATCTCGGTTGACGACGAATCCTGTCAGATCTACGAAGAGGTTGGTCTACTTGAACAGGTGTTTGTTCCACAACTCTTTGGGCAACAATTTCCTCATCCACAACACTTTGTGGTTCCTGTTCATTTTCCATCGAAGCCTTAGTGTTATCGTCATCTTGAACTTCTTCAAGATGAATTTTACTCCCACTAGTTTTTCTAGAAATAAATTCTCTTTCCAGAAAGACAGCATTTCTGGCAACAAACACCTTGCCAAGTGTGGGATTGTAAAAGTAATATCCCTTAGTTTCCTTGGGATATCCGACAAAATAACACTTATCTGATTTGGGTCCTAGTTTATCTGAGACTTGACGTCTTACATAAGCTTTACAACCCCAAATCTTTATAAAAGACATTTTGGGACTCTTCCCAGTCCATATCGTATATGGTGTCTTTTCTACGGCTTTTGATGGGACGCGATTAAGTGTGAAAGCGGCTGTCTCTAGAGCTAGTCCCCAAAAGGAAGTAGGTAGATCAGTCTGGCTCATCATTGATCGTACCATATCTAATAGAGTACGATTTCTCCTCTCGGATACACCATTCCATTGTGGTGTTCCAGGAGTGAGTTGGGATATTATCCCACACTCACCAGTGATCACGAAACTCTGACTAAGGTATTCACCACCTCGATCCGATCAAGTAGCGATACGCTTACCAAGTTGGTTTTGTACTTCATTCTTGAATGCTTTGAACTTTTCAAAGGATTCGACTTATGTCTCATCAAATATAAGTAGCCAAATCTACTCATATCATCGAAAGTAATAAAGTACTTATAGCCTCCTCGCTTCGACATTGAAAGGCCACATACATCAAGATGTATGAGTCCTAACAAGTCCGTCGCTCTCTCCATGTCCACTAAATGGAGTTTTAGTCATCTTTCCTAAAAGGCAAGATGCATACCTCATATGATTCAAAATCAAATGAGTCCAATAATCCATCTTTATGGAGTTGGGATATGCTTTTTCATTTATGTGACCTAGGCGATGCAAGGAGATATGTTTGGTTCAATCATTCGATTTGAACCGCTTGGTATTTACGTTATAAATTGGGTTTTCTAAATCTAGAACATAGAGACCATTCATAAGTGGTGCATTACAATAGAACATTTCATTTAAATAAATGGAACAACATTTGTCCTTTATTATAAAAGAAAATTTTTTCTTGTCTAAACAAGATACAGAAATTATGTTCTTTGTCAATGCAGGTACATATAAGCACTCCTCTAGTTCTAAGATAAGCCCAGTGGGCAAAGACAAAGAATATGTTCCTACAGCTACAGCAGCAACTTTTGCGCCATTGCCTACTCGTAGGTCTACTTCGCCTTTTGCCATTTGTCTACTATTTCTCAGTCCCTGCACATTATTACAAATGTGAGATGCACATCCGGTATCTAATACCCATGTAGAAGAAATAGATAGATTAACTTCTATAACGTGTATACCTGAGGCAGAAGTCCCACTTCTTTTATTCTTTACTTCCTCAAGGTAGACTTTGCAGTTTCGCTTCCAGTGTCCAGTCTCACCGCAATGGAAGCAGTCCCCTTCCTTAGGTACTTTACCTTTACCCTTTGAAGTGGATGAATTGGCCTTGCCTTTGGCTTGGGTCTTACCCTTGCCTGTGCGCTTACCTTTGCCCTTCTTGACCATTAGTACGTGGCTAACTTTCTTTTTGAGATTCGGTTCAGCAGTTCTTAACATGCTGAGAATCTCAGGCAAAGGTTTATCAATTTCATTCATGTTATAATTCATGACGAATTGATTATATGCTTCCGGCAACGATTGCAGGATAACATCGGTTGCCAATTCTTGGCTCAGTGGAAAACCTAGTCTTTCAAGGTTCTCAACGTACCCAATCATTTTGAGTACGTGAGTTCCTACAGGTGTTCCTTCTTGCATCTTGCATGCAAAAAGAGCCTTAGACACTTCAAAACGCTCGTGCCTAGCTTGTCCTTGATATAGTTGTTTCAAATGCTCAACCATATCATAGGCATCCATGTTCTCATGTTGCTTCTGAAGCTCAGAGTTCTTGGTGGCAAGCATAACACATGACACATCTAATGCGTCATCTTGATGCTTCTTATAAGCATCCTTTTCAAGACGAGTGGCGCATGGGCGGTGTTTCAGGGTAGACCGCTCTAGGACATACAATTATGCTTCTTGTTTGAGGATAATCCTCAAGTTCCTATACCAGTCAAGAAAGTTCGCTCCATTAAGCTTGTCCTTCTCAAGGACAGATCGCAAGTTGAGGGGGTGTGTCGTGTTAGATGTCATGGTGATCTACAACATTAAAATGCAAAGTTAAGTATCATACCTAAATCATTTAATTAGGCCTTTAATTAAATGAGGCTCCCACTAAATTCTCATAGCTACTATTTAGCTATAAATTTATATGGGATAAAGATCCACATTATAATTCGTCTTGAGTTAGCTTTGGCTAATCGCCCAAGACGTAGTATAATTAGGTAGGCAATCTTTTGCCAATTACATCTGATGTAACTCTTTAATAGCTTTGGTTAAGTTTTAGATTAGTTTAGTGTTTATTCCTAAACCAGCTTCCAGGCTGTGGCGAGGCACAGGGGCCTTCTTGGATATCGGAGCAACGACCACTTCTAAGACAAAGCCGATGTTCGGAAATCACATAAAACTAATTTTAAAACTTATGTTCAAAGCTAATATATGCCTCTACTTTCTTAACTAATTAAGAAAACTTAATTAAGTCTTAACCAAGTTTGATAGCGGGACATCACGATTGTCCACTCGCACTCTTCAAGATAAAATGCATTGCTTTGCTTTGCAAACCCAATAACAAATGATCGAGAAGTAGTGAGTACCAAGCTTTAGTAGGCATATCGTTTTGACTTATTAAGAAATAAACATGTATCATATACATATTAGCATACATCACATATAAGCTAAACTAATCATGCATCACATACAAGCTAAACTAACATGCATCACATACATATTAAACTAAGCGTGTCATGGTTATGGCCCTTATTCTACAATCTTCTCAAGCCAATGAAAAGATTGATTGGTCAACCTAGGGATAGCATTTTCTCCTAAGTGCTTCCTTTTGGTTGTCTTGTGTGTTGACTTCCTCCTTGTAACCTCATCTTCCAATGGACCCTCCATCTTTGTTTTGTACATTACAAAAGGAGAAATACTCGAGTTACATTCGAGTCTAAAACTAATTTTACAACAAGAATTTTAGGAGGAAGGCCACGACCATGGCCGTATTTAAGAATTACAACACACACACATTCACAAACCTTTTGGGACTAGGCCATAACCATGCACCATGTCATTTTAACTTTAAAAGACATTGGATATTTTATTATGTTTGACAATTGCTAATGCAATTATCAACTCATAATAAAATTTATCCTACTTCTATATCACATATAAAATAGAAAACCTATTTTATACGATCTTTCATAAGTGGCTCTGATACCCTTTGTAGGGAATTCTTTATGCCAAATGGCATATGTGAAGGAAAATTAGGATCCCTTCCAAGTGATCCATGCGAAAGCAAACTCGTATAAAATAAATTTCTCTAAAGCCTATCTTATAGAGAGGATTACCTTTGTTCGTGCCCTTGTTAATCCGCTTCTTCCTTTTGTTTGTTGGATCTTTAGCACGTTCAAGTGTCGTGCCTCTATATGTATCCACACGAGCGCTCTTGTCTCACAAAGAAAACTAGAGGAGCTCTCCTTTACTTCTTGCTAGAGAAGTCCTAAAGGAGAGGAAGCTAGGGAAAAGAGAAGGAAGAAGAAGACTACTCTTCTTGCTACACTCACAAAAGCCACACAACAATAAGCTCTCAAGCTCTCTCAAGCCTCAAGCTCCCAACAACCACACCACAATTGCTTTGGCTCCATGGGGTCTTTTATAGGGTTGGAAAAACCCTTTCACCTCCACACATTCAATGCAATCCATTGCATTGTGGGACATTTGTTTGGCGGCCACTTAAGGAGACAAAACCATTTTGTTTCCTTCCACCTTATCTAGCTTAGGTGGATGCTTAGGTGGCATGCTTATGTGGCATGCTTATGTGGCATTCTTATGTGGCATTCATGCATGTTGAATTAATCTTATTAATTCAATTAATATGTTATCATATTGAATTAATCTTATTAATTCAATTAAACTATATTATCATATTGAATTAATCTTATTAATTCAATTAAGCTTATGTTATCATATTGAATTAATCTTATTAAATGAGGTAACATATTGAATTAATCTCATTAAATCAATTAGCTAAAATTCTCATTAAGCTTAAAGTCCAAAACCATTTTGTACTTAAGCTTATTCCCAAATTATTCTAGTCAAACTAGAATACTCTAATTCCTCTAATTATCATGCTCTTTGTGTGTGACCCTATAGGCTCTCATAGCGTTGGCGGTGGACCTAAACTCTTTTAGATACACAAGCAATGAGCGGCATCTAGCAATACATCATTGCTACCCAAGTTACGAGATAAGTCAAGATCCGACTAACCTTTCAGTGACTACTATAATATATGACCGTGTCCTTCTATCCTTGATATAGTTGATCAATGAGGCATAGACCGTGTCATCCTCGATCAATCTATGTGTTTCTTGATCCCTGAGTAAACTAACTCAAACAAATGAGCTCAATATCTCATATTGACTCATTCGAGCATGGCCATGCGTTTTAGTAGTTCTACTCAATCAAGGGGCCCACCGATATCACTCTCATCATATGAGAGGGATAGATCCCATCTACATCACTCACATCCCTCCGCATAATTTGTTATATACCCGATGTCGCCTTTATGGTCCACCTATTCACGGGTGGCGTTTGGCGATACCAAAGTACATAACTTCTTATGTAGGGAACCGTAGTGACTTCAGTCTGAGGACTATTCATACCAATAGTCACATGAGAAAGTTTATGACACTCATATAACGATCCATGAAACTTTCTCATGGCGGGTCAGTTCAGTATATATTCTCTAATATATACCCATGTGTCAACTTGATATCATATATCCATGACTTGTGAGATCAAGTCATCAATTGACCTACATGCTAGTCTTTATGTATTAATATTGCACTTGCATATTAATACTTGACTAGGAACATTTAGAAAGTGTTCTCTACAGCCTCTCATAATCAATTCTGCCAATTGATGTGCTGTAGATAAGAACCTACTTTTCTAGGGCATTACTATATTTAATTTAGCTGGCACAAGCAAGACTTAAATATAATAACCAATCCTTTGCCTTTATAGAATATGATACAAAATGTTCCCTATTCAACCATCACATGATTGGTTCTTAGGGCTATAACTAACACGTCTGTAGTGCAGTTTGTGCTAAAGATGAATGGGTACATCGAGCGGCTAGCCACCCTTGGGTTTGTGATGGATCATGATTTAAGTATTGACTTAATTCTGCATTGTTTGCCCAAGAGTTTCTCACAATTTGTGATGAACTATCGGATGAACAAATTAGAACCCACTATTCCTGAGCTCCTCAATATGTTGAAGACTGTGGAGCCTTCTGTGAAGCATGAGGAGAAACCAGTTCTGTTAGTTGATTCCTCAAGGAAAGGTTCTAAGAGGAAGGCAAAGGAATAGAAGAAAGGGAAGAACAAGAAGGCTAAGAAGGTAGAACCAGCATAAAAGGGCACTTTCCATCATTGTTGCAAGGAAGGCCATTGGCGAAGAAACTGCAAGATTTATCTTGAGTCCATGAAGAAGAAGAAGACATCCGATGCCCCATCCTCTTCAGGTATCTTCGTTATTGATTGTCATTCTATTTCGTTAGACACTTGGGTATTGGATACTGGGTGTGGCTCACATATATATAATGACATACAGGGGCTAAGGAATAGAAGAAGGCTCGTCAGAGGGGAGTCAAATTTGCGAGTTGGCAATGGAGCAAAGGTTGTTGCGGTCGCCATCAGAACTTATTTGCTGAAGCTCCCTAGCAGACTAATCTTGGAACTGGACAATTTCTATTGTGTTCCTTCTCTAATAAAGAACATTGTTTCTATTTCCTGTTTAAATAGAAATGGTTACCATTTGACGTTTAGTAACAATTGTTGTTATATAACTTTGAATGGCGTACTTTATGGAACTGGAACATTGAGCAATGGCATTTATACGTTGGATGTATCCAGTGACATTTTCAATATCGAAGCGAGCAACAAGCGTGCTCGAAAGGATAATCAATTAGACTCCTACATGTGGCATTGTCATCTTGGTCATGTAAGCAAGAAACGCATGTCCGAGTTACACCGATGTGGAATTCTGGAATCATTTGAATTGGATTCATACGATACATGCGAATCATGCTTAAAACGCAAGATGACTAAGTTACCTTTACCAGGAAAAGGTGAATGAGTGGGAGAGTTGCTAGGTCTAATACATACTGATGTATGTGGACCTATGTCAACTCAAGCTTTAGGAAACTATAATGACTTAATTACCTTCACCGATGATCACTCACGGTTTGGGTATGTGTTCTTAATGAAACACAAGTCTAATGCTTTTGAAAGGTTCAAAGAATTCAGAAATGAAGTAGAGATACAACATGACAAGAGTATTAAAATACTTTGATCAGATCGAGGTGGTGAATACTTAAGTCAAGAGTTTCTTGATTATCTAAGAGACAATGGTATATTGTCTCAATGGACTCCGCCATATATACCACAGCATAATGGTGTATCTGAGAGGTGTAATCAGACCTTGTTGGACATGGTCAGGTCAATGATGAATCATACGAATCTTCCCAAGTCCTTTTGGGGCTATGCACTTCAGACAGCTGTTTACTTGTTAAATAGAATGCCAACCAAGGTAGTCTCTACTACTCCATATGAGATATGGAATAGTAAGAAACCTCGTGTATCTTACTTGAAGATATGGGGTTGTCCTGCTTATGTGAAGCGGACTGTATTAGACAAATTGGATGTTAAGTCTGATAAATGTCTATTTATTGGATACCCTAAGGAAACAAGGGGTTACCAATTCTATCATCCTGTGAAATAAAAGGTGTTTGTTTCAAGGCATACTGTGTTTCTAGAGAAAGAGTTTCTCTTGTAAGCAAACAGTGGGAGTGTCATCGAGCTTGAGGAGGCTCGAGAGACTCAAATAGACATTGATGAGATACCTGGTGAAGCACAACAGCCGACAACTCATAGTGATGAGCAATCGGCTGGACCTATTGAAACACCACATCTTCGTAGATCTGGTAGAACACGCAATATTCCTGAGAGATATGGATTTATCGTAAGTGAATCGAACGACGTGTTACTCATTGATGATGAGGAGCCTACCAGTTATGAAGAAGTTCTGACAAGTTCAAAAAGGGATAAGTGGCTTGAAGCCATGAAGTAGGAAATGGATTCCATGTATGAAAACCAAGTTTGGAACTTGGTTGACCCACCTGAAGGCATAAAGCCTATAGAGTGCAAGTGGGTTTTCAAGAAGAAAACCGACATGGATGGTAATGTAATTGCCTATAAGGCTAGATTGGTGGCGAAAGGATATCGTCAAAAGAAAGATGTTGATTATGACGAAACCTATTCACCTGTAGCTATGCTTAAATCCATTCGGATGCTCCTGGCCATAGCAGCTCATTATGATTATGAGATATAAAAAATGGATGTGAAAATAGCTTTCCTTAATGGAAACCTATTCGAGGACGTGTATATGATACAGCCTGAGGGTTTCACATCGGTTGATAAAACCAAGGTATGCAAATTGCGACGGTCCATATATGGATTGAAGCAAGTATCCAGGAGTTAGAATATCCATTTTGATGAGACAATCAAAAAGTTTGATTTCTCACAAAATCAAGATGAACCTTGTCTGTACAAGAAGGTTAGTGGGAGTGCAGTCATGTTCCTAGTATTGTATGTCGATGACATATTACTTATAGGAGACGATGTTTCAGTCTTACAGTCAGTTAAGATTTGGTTATCCAAGACATTCTCCATGAAAGACCTAGGAGAAGCAACCTACATCCTCGGGATTAAGATCTATAGAGATAGATCGAAACGGCTGCTTGGTCTTTCGAAATCTACATATATAGACCGAGTGCTAAAGAGGTTTAGCATGTCAGAATCCAAGAAAGGTTTCCTACCCATCAGGCATGGGATACACCTTTCGAAGTCTATGTGTCTGCGCATAGAAGACGAGAGGATTTGCATGAGTAAGATTCCCTATGCATCCGCAATAGGATCTATCATGTATGCTATGTAATGTACGAGGCCCGATGTATCATATGCTCTGAGTGTCACGAGTAGATACTGTTAGTGAAAGACCTAGAGCCAATCATGTGATGATTATTGTATGGACTTTATTGTATCATATTCCTATTTATAAAGGCATGGTTATTATATTTACTTGTATTGGTGCCAAATAACTAAATATAATAACGTCCTTGAGTAGTAGGCTCTTATCTATATCAATCGATTGGCTGAATCGATAATGAGATGATATAGAGAACACTACTCTTAATCATTCCTAGTCAAGTATTAACATTCAGGGACAATGTTAATGCGAAGAGACTATCATGTAGGTCAACACGATGACTTGATCTCACAAGTCATGGATATGAGATATCAAGTTGACACATGGGTATGCATTGGAGAATGTATACTGAATGACCCGCCATGAGAAAGTATCATGGATCGTTATATGAGTGTCATATACTTTCTCATGTGGCTATTAGTATGACTATTAGTCCTTAGACCTGAAGTCACCATGGTTCCCTACAAAAGGAGTTGCATACTTAGGCTTCGTCAAACGTCACCCGTAAATGGGTGGACTATAAAGGCGATTACTGGGTATGTGACAAATTATGCGGAGGGATGTGAGTGATGTAGAGGGGATCTATCCCTCCTATATGACAGGGGTGACATCGATATTCTTGATAGAGTGAGACCACGAAGTGCATGACCATGCCCAAATAAGTCAATATGAGATATTGAGTTCATTTGATTAGAGTGAGTCTACTTGGAGTTCAAGATATAGATTTGACCGAGGATGACATGGTCTATGCCTCGATTGGTCAATCTAGATGTCAAGGATAGAGGGACATTGTCACATATTGTGAGAGTCACAATTAGTAGTCACAAAGGTGATGTTGGAGCTCAACATTCTTGTAACTCGGGTAGCAATGATGTGTTGCTAGATACCGCTCATTGCTTATGTTCCTAAATCAGTTTAGGGACATTGCCACCATTACAAGAACCTATACGGTCACACACATAAGGGCAATTAGATGGAGATTAGGTTCATATGATGAACCATGAGGATTAGGTTCATGGGATGAACCAAATTGGATTAAGAGTAATCCTAATTAGACTAATTGAGTTTGACTCAATTTGATTCAAGTGTTGAATGAGTCTAATTTAGATTTGATTCATCAAATCAATTTAAATTAATGAATAGAGATTCATTAAATTAAATTGACTTGAATCAAATGGTTGGATTTGATCAACCATGGGAGATAAGAGGTCAAGTTTGACTTGACTTGAGAGGGAAGATGAAAGGTCAAGTTTGACTTGACCAAATGCCATGTCATGATGATGACTTGGCATGGCCGGCCAATGATGATGCTCCACATCATCATTGACTTAGCATGTGGTGCCACCTCATGAGGGAGACCAAGAACCATTGGCTCTTGGAGGAGTTACATGCATGCATGTAACCCCTCCCCCCCCCCCCCCCCTAAGAAAAGTGGTCGGCCACTCCATTAGATGGGTAATTGATTTTTGGTGAGTTACACAACTTCATCTTCTTCCTTGGATCACCCTCTCAAGCTCTCCCAACCTCCTTGGCCGAAATTCCTAAAGGGTGCTAGCACACTCTAAGGTATTTTTCTCCACCTATTGCTTGTGTGGATACCAATAGAGGAGTGTGCACTTGACACTCTCGAGTTCTGGCGAACCTTTTGGACGAGCGAGATTTGCGAAGGGCGTCGCATCGAGGGTAACTTTTTATCATGTAGATCTAGAGTAGATCTAAAGGTATTAAACACATACATGTTAGTTTTATATTTTATACTTCGCACAGATCCGTGGCCTGGGCTTCCGAGGTTTCCGCAACGCAAAAAGCGGTTTTTGTAGCTCGGAAAACCCAACAGTGGTATCAGAGCCACGTGTGAAGCATGTATGTGTTTCTTTTTTGTGGTTTTTATATTATATATAAAAATTATAAAATTTTATGTTTCTGTAAATTTCCTATTTTTATAGAATTTTTGGGTATTTTTCTCGAAGAGTCGAAGCAACGAGTGTTGGGACATTATCGGCTTCAACCACCGAGAAAAACTCTCCGAAACGGTGAGTTCTCGCTTTAGGTTTTTGGGATAGCGACTTAAGTCACTGTAAGATCATAGTAGGGACACTCGCAAAGTTTATTTTGCGAGTAGGGGCGTTACCCCTATCCCCTAAAGGGGCCTTGTCCAGCGATCGCGCCCGGAAACTGCTTAGCGCGACCGTTACGGAGAGGTGACTCATAAAATTGAAAAAAAAATAGAAATAATTATAGAAATTTTCTGTAAAAATACATAATTTAGAATTATGTATAATTATGTGATTGTCATGGCCCAATGACCCCAATTTGATTGGATTATGATGTGTTGTAATTCATAATATGGCCTGCGTGTCATTTTTGTGGTTGTGCGTGTTGTATAGTGTATGCGACCTGCGCATCGTACCACTTCTTTTGAAATTCTAGTTGTAAATAGTTTTAGACTAAAATTTAACTCGAGTTTCATATTTGTAATGTACAAAATGGAGCGGTGGAAAGTCCACTTATAGACAAAGTTACGAGAAGGGTGCCGACGACACATGGCAGTCAAAGGAAGTGCTTGGAGAAGCCGCTAGCCTTAGGTTGACCATCCGATCTTCTCATTGGCTTGAGAAGATCGTAGTAAGGCCATGACTACATCACAGTTAATTATATATATATGTTGATATATATATATATATATATATATATATTTGATTTTGCTTGTATGTATGTGATGCATGCTAGTAGAATAATGCTTGTATATATATGATGCATGCTAGGATAATTTTCTTATATGTATATGATGCATGCTAGAATAATGTATGTATGTATGTGATGGATGCTAATATAGGATAATAAAGGCCTTAAAGCGTATATGATACACATTACGATTAGATTAGATCTTAATCGAATCAACTCGTAAATGCCTACCATGTCCTTGATACCCATCCCTACTGTTAGGGCAATCTCTTGCCGTAATATGGTTTTGATGGTGTGGCAAAGGGTTTAAGTTAGTGTGTTATGTTGATTTGATATGTGCGTTGAAGTCGTGCAGGACTTAGTAATTCGCACATGGAGCCTTGGTGGGTTCACCCTCACAACCTCGGTCCTTGAGTTGGTGAAGGATGACTTTGCGGAAGTCGTGCGCTTGGAGCATCCGAGGGACCACCGGACGAGATGACTTGAAGTGAAGCCAAGGAAGCAGACTTCGAAGGCAAGAGACGCGAAGGAGCATTGCAGAGTCGTGCGCCTGATGTTGCCGAGGGACGTGGCCGCGAACGAAGAGTGCTTCGGCGAGGGACTTCGAGTGAGATGAGAGAATGAGTGAAATGTAAGTAGCTCATTAGGTGAACTTGGCCGAATGGCTGAGTGTCGGAGACTTGACCGCAAGGGTTAAGGTTTATCCGACCGTTGGAAGCTCAAACTTATGTTAAGGTTGAGTTTCATAGCACCACCGATCATTGCCATGGAATGGCGATCATTATAAGTCAGTGGGTTCGATTGGTATCCGTGATGGGTTTATGCCCGGCGGTGGCGATCAACCGCCGAGAGGATATCGCGGCGTAGAACCACTCGTGGCCGAGGCGATCGATACGGAAGCGGGATCGGCCTGAGGTCCGATCGCTAAGAGCCGCGTTGGACTACAACGGTCAGGATCCGACGTGTTCGGAGGTCGTTGTAGTGACGGCAGTCGACTGCCAAGGGCGACAGTCGACTGGTGGCGGCCAACGGGAAGAAATCAGCCCTCTCTATAAAAAGAGAGGGTGTGAGCCTTTGAGAGGCTAATGCTTATGCTCTAAGTGATCTTCCTAGTGCCCCACAAGCTCTAAACTCTTCTTACTTGTTTTTACTTCATTCTATTTGTAAGAAGAGTGATCTTGATTGTAAAGGTTACCTCCACCTAGCTTGGTGCAAAGGAGAGACCAATAGTGATTGGCTTTGGAGGAGTGATTCACCTCGGATGAATCGGGATCGTGGATTAGCGGCGTATCCGTGAACCACGTTACATTCTTTGTTAGCGTTTGTATTTTCATTTATTGCTTTGTCTTTATTGTTTATGCTTCTGCTTGCGCTAACGATTGTGTAGACGAGCAAAAGAACGAATGAATTACGACATCCATCGTACGAGGGCTATTCACCCCCCTCTAGCCGGCGTATCGATCCCCTACAAGTGGTATTAGAGCTGAGGAAAGCTTGTCGAGGACTAACCGCCGCAACAAGCAACTTTCAAAATGGCCGGCTCCTACATCCATCCTCCGAAGTTTGAAGGAGAATTCACTTGGTGGAAGAAGCGAATGGAGGTATTTTTCGAAACGGATTTTGACATTATGATTACAATGGAATCCGGTTTCGTTTTGCCTAGGGATGAAGTGGGGAAGCCAATAGAGAAATCTAGGTGGACCAAAAGGCAAAGGGAAGAGCACCTTGCAAATTCAAAAGCCAAGCATCATCTCTTCAATGTGCTCCCCCAACAAGAAATCAACCGAATAGGAGAATGCCTAAGCGCCAAGGAGATGTGGGAGAAGCTAATTGAGCTTCATGAAGGCACATCCGAGGCGAAGCTAGCAAGGAGAGATCTCCTCCACTCCCAACTCTCAAACATCAAATTGGAAAAGGGAGAAAAGGTAACTTCCCTACATTCTAGATTTAAAGAAATATTAATTGGGCTAACAAGTGTAGGAGAAAAGCTCTCCAACCGGGATATGGTAATGAAGGCCGTAGATGTCTTTCCTCGGTCCTCAAGATGGAGCTCCATGGTGGATTCATTTTACATCTCCAAGAACTTGGAAGTAAGTGCCTTGGAGGAATTTTTCTCAACAATGGAGCTCCACGAAACTAGCCTTGAAGGAATACATGAAGAGCCTAGAATTCAACCCTCAAGAGGAGTAGCTTTGATAGCGAACAAGGGGAAGAAGAAGATGGAAATCCCCTCCTCCTCCGATGACGAAGGGTATTCCTCCTCCTCCATGGATAGCACCGAAGAAGCCTATATGGTAAGGAAGGTAAGACGTGCATTTAAGAATTTTAGATTTGATAAATCTCATGATAGAAATAGAAGACCAAGGGGGAAGGTCATTTGCTACAATTGCCAAGGAGAAGGGCACATAAGGGACAATTGTCCTCTCTTAAACAAAAGCAAGGAAGAGAGGAAAAAGAAAGAAGAAAAGAAGAAGAAAAAGGGGAGCAAGAAAAAGAAGGAAGAGGAGAAGAAGACAAAGGAAAAGGGAAAGGCTAAAGCTCTCAAGGCAAGGACTTGGGATGATCCATCCTCATCCTCATCATCATCGGATGAGGAGAATGCCTTTGTCACCAATTTGGCCTTGATGGCCTTTGATGACTTGGATTGCTCTTCATCCGAAAATGAAGGATCAAGCTCAAGAGGAGAGAGCTCAAGTGAAGGGGGAGCTTCTACATCCACCTCATCCGAAGAAGAAGAAGAGGATATGGAAACTATGGTAACGAAAGCCTCTCCTAAGAAAATAGTTTCCATAATTTCTAGTTTAACTAAGGACTTATTTGGAATGAAAAAGAAAAATAAAAGCATGCTTAATCAAATTAAGGCATTAGAAAATAAGCTAGAAAATGCATGCTTAAATGATAATATTTCTTCTAGCTTAAATGATGCATGCTCACATGACCTTTATGTGCCATTAGATGTTAGTGATGCATGTATAAATGAAAATAGGGCTTTAAGGGAAAAGGTAGATTATTTAACAAAAGCCCTAGAAAAATTCACAATTGGCTCCAACACATTGAACATGATCTTAGGGAGCCAAAGAGCTAGCTTCAACAAAAAGGGCCTAGGCTACAAGGAAAAGAAGAATGAGAAGGCCTACAAATGCCTAATAGCTAGGGGACAAGATAAGAAGAAAGTAATAGCTAGGAAATGGATCCCCAAGGAATACTTAGTGAACCCAATAGGAAAGAACTTATTTTGGGTTCCAAAATCCATCCTTAAGGGTTAGGATAAACCCTAGGGTAGTCAACCATATGAAATTGACCTATATCATATTTTGGTTGACTTAGGATGGCGGGACAACATTTTTAGAATAGTGTTGGGTGATGATAACGTGCCCATAAATAGATAATAATGCTTAAATCATGATGATTAATGTAATTGCTATGAATGTTTGAAATCATGATTTATGATTTTAATATTTGGCACGTAATCATGAGAAATAGGGTTGAATCATGCTTTAGGTGATACTTTGGTTATTATCATCATATAATACCTAATGCATGACTATTATTCAATGAATACATGTATTTCATGATCATAATGTAAAATTAATTGACATATGCCTTTATGATCATGATGATTGTTAGGTTGATACTTAATCTTGATAGAATTGCATGAATATATTGGTTAAGTATACACAAATACCCCCCTAGGATGCATCTCACACTCACTATAGGCTAACTTGATTGCAAACTTAGCATGGGTGAGATGTTAGGATGATACAAATGTCCACTAATGCCTATGGCATTTAGATGGTCATTTAAAGTATCAACATAGCAATAATAGACCAATCATGGGGAAGGCTTATGTTTATTTCATAGACATATTGCCCAAAGATCATGGTTGGATATTTCATATGTTTTCAAAACAATTTCTTAATCTAAAATCTAAGTATTCATGTTTTGAAACAATTGGATGCAAGACTAGGTGTTAAAATGGATACTCTTATGATAAAAAACCTAGTAGTTTTTAAAGCTTTTGGATTTTTGGCAAATACGTGGAAATATAATGATTTTTCATGAAAACCTATTTTTCACTGATAGATATACTTAAAAGAGATATGTTCCCCAAATTTCATGATTTTAGAATTTTCTGGAATTAATAATGCATTTCTGAAATTCATCCAGAAAATCAGAAATTTGGATTCCTTTGTGATCATATGCCATAGATCTTGATCATGGATCTATGAACAAAGTACTGATAACGATTTTATCAGGTTTTGGTGATTTTAATATATGTTCTCTTTATACTTGATGCCATGAGTTTATAACTTAGTATTAATATTTTTGATGGTGTCAAAGGGGGAGAAATAATTATGTTTAAGTTAATTATGATAGGGGGAGAAATTAAGGGGGAGTTTCATGGATTAAGGGGGAGTTGCATGTTGCTATATCATGTTTATGTTTACATGCTTTCTTTCCTTTAAAACTTATATCAAATGTTTTTACCTAACTTAAACGGATTGCCACACATCAAAAAGGGGGAGATTGTTAGGGCAATCTCTTGCCGTAATATGGTTTTGATGGTGTGGCAAAGGGTTTAAGTTAGTGTGTTATGTTGATTTGATATGTGTGTTGAAGTCGTGCAGGACTTAGTAATTCGCACATGGAGCCTTGGTGGGTTCACCCTCACAACCTCGGTCCTTGAGTCGGTGAAGGATGACTTTGTGGAAGTCGTGCGCTTGGAGCATCCGAGGGACCGCCGGACGAGATGACTTGAAGTGAAGCCAAGGAAGCAGACTTCGAAGGCAAGAGACGCGAAGGAGCATTGCAGAGTCGTGCACCTGATGCTGCCGAGGGACGTGGCCGCGAACGAAGAGAGCTTCGGCGAGAGACTTCGAGTGAGATGAGAGAATGAGTGAAATGTAAGTAGCTCATTAGGTGAACTTGGCCGAATGGCTCAGTGTCGGAGACTTGACCGCAAGGGTTAAGGTTTATTCGACCGCTGGAAGCTCAAACTTATGTTAAGGTTGAGTTTCACAGCGTGATCGGCCATGGAATGGCGATCGCTCCGAGTAGGTTTGAGTAGTATCCGTGATGGGTTATATGCGTGATCGCCATGGAATGCCCGATCGCTAGAGGATATCACGGCACAAAACCGCTCGTAGGCGATCGACGAAGCGTGATCGGTGGACTGGAGGCCATTGTAGTGAAATCAGCCCTCTTTATAAAAAGAGAGGGTGTGAGCCTTTGAGAGGCTAATGCTTATGCTCTAAGTGATCTTCCTAGTGCCCCACAAGCTCTAAACTCTTCTTACTTATTTTTACTTCATTCTATTTGTAAGAAGAGTGATCTTGATTGTAAAGGTTACCTCCACCTAGCTTGGTGCAAAGGAGAGACCAATAGTGATTGGCTTTGGAGGAGTGATTCACCTCGGACGAATCGGGATCGTGGATTAGCGGCGTAGCTGTGAACCACGTTACATTCTTTGTTAGCGTTTGTATTTTCATTTATTGCTTTGTCTTTATTGTTTATGCTTCCGCTTGCGCTAACGATTGTGTAGATGAGCAAAAGAACGAACGAATTACGACATCCATCGTACGAGGGCTATTCACCCCCCTCTAGCCGGCGTATCGATCCCCTACACCTACCTCGATCATTTGTAGTTGTTGAATCTGCCAAAGCAGAGCAACGCATATTATCTTGGTAGGGTGCGGAGGAACAATCTTGGTCCCGCCTATCACGGCTTGGGTTAGAGTAAGCTCAATTAGATTGAGTAAAACTAGTTAACTCAATTGGATCGAATAGAACTATAGGCATATTCCAATCGTTGGAAAGATAGGATAAGATCGCATTTACACTAAATCTTGGGCGATTTAGCCAAAGCTAACTCAAGGTCTTTTGTAAATGTGGGTCTTGATCCTATAAACAAGAGTTGCATAGAGATGTAATCGGTAATGTGTTACCCACCGATCGTACTAAGTCTTAGGCGATTTAGCCAAAGCTAACTCAAGGCTTAGTATGATGTTGATCTTGTCCCGCAAGAATTATAGCTAGTTTGTATGAATCTAGTAATGTGGTTTGACCACATCCATAACTCGATTCTATAAAATTCCTATAATTCAGTGGGAGCATCATTTGATTAAAGGCCTAATTAAATGATAAAAGGAATATGATATTAATTCTCTGCATTGTTTGTTGTATATTACTATGTCGACAAACACGAACACTCTCTCTCTATGTTCTGTCCTTGAGAAGGACAAGCTCAATGGAGCAAATTTCCTGGACTGGTATAGGAACCTGAGAATTGTTCTCACCCAAGAAAGGAAGTTGTACGTCCTAGAGCAGCCCATTCCGGAGGCACCTCCTGCCACTGCCTCGCGAGCTGACAAAGATGCTTATAAAGAAGCATCAAGATGATGCATTAGATGTGTCATGTCTAATGCTCGCGACCATGAACTCTGAGCTTCAAAAGCAACACGAGTTCATGAATGCTTATGATATAGTTGGACATCTTCGTCAACTATATCAAGGACAAGCAAGGCATGAGAGATATGAAGTCTCTAAGGCATTGTTTGGGTCCAAAATGCAAGATGGGACTCCCGTAGGTCCATATGTACTCAAGATGATTGGATACGTAGAAAACCTACAAAGGCTGGGATTCCCACTTGGCCAAGAGTTGGCCACTGACCTGATCTTGCAATCTTTGCCACAAGCCTACAATCAATTTTTCATGAATTACAACATGAATGAAATTGATAAGTCACTGCCTGAGATGCTCAGCATGTTGAGAACTACTGAGCTTAACCTTAAGAAGGGAAAATCTGACACCATTTTGATGGTGCACAAAAAGAAAGACAAGGGCAAGCCTAAAGGTAAGGGAAAGTCCCAAGCCAAGGGAAAAGGAAAAGAACTTAAACCCAAAGGAGGGGTAGCCAAGGAAGGGGCTTGTTTCCACTGCAAGGAAGCTAGACACTGGAAGCGTAACTACAAAGCTTACCTGGAAGAACATAAGAAGGAAAGAAGTGAGACTTCTACTTCAGGTATAAATGTTATAGAAGTCAATCTATCTATTTCTTCATCATGGGTATTAGGTACCGGATGTGCATCTCACATTTGTACCAATGTGCAGGCGCTGAGAAATAGCAGGGCATTGACAAAGGGTGAGGTGGACCTACGAGTAGGCAATGGAGCAAGGGTTGCTGCTATTACTGTAGAAACTTATGATCTATCTCTGCCCTCTGGGCTTGTACTAGAATTAGATGAATGTTGTTATGTGCCTGCTTTGACTAAGAACATAATTTCGGTTTCTTGTTTGGCCAAGAAAAGATTTACATTTATAATAAAGAACAAATGTTGTTCAGTTTATTTAAATGATATGTTCTATTGTAGTGCACCTCTAATGAATGGACTCTACTTTTTAGACTTAGAGAGCCCTATCTATAACATAAGTACCAAGAGGTTCAACTAAAATGAGTTGAACCAAACCTATCTCTGGCATTGTCGCTTAGGTCACATAAATGAGAGTCGCTTATCTCAGCTCCATAAGGATGGGCTGCTAGACTCATTTAATTTTGAATCATATGAGACATGCGAGTCTTGCCTTTTAGGCAAGATGACCAAGACTCCCTTTAGTGGACACAGCGAAAGAGCAACAGATTTGTTAGGACTTATACATAGTGATGTATGTGGTCCTTTCAATGTTGCTGCTAGAGGTGGTTACAGGTACTTCATTATATTTACTGATGACTTCAATAGATATGGTTATGTGTATCTTATGACACATAAAATCAGAATCCTTTGAAAAGTTCAAAGAATTCAAGAATGAAGTACAAAACGAGCTTGGCAAGAGTATTAAGATACTTCGATCAGATCGAGCTGGTGAAAACCTTAGCCATGAGTTTCGTGACTATCTAGCTGAGTGTGGGATTCTATCCCAACTCACTCCTCCTGGAACACCACAGTGGAATGGTGTATCCGAAAGGAGAAATCGTACCCTATTAGATATGGTACGATCTATGATGAGTCACACAGATCTTCCTATATCCTTTTAGGGATATACTCTAGACACACCAGCCTTTACCCTTAACCGTGTACCATCCAAGGCTGACATAAAGACACCATATATGATATGGACAGGGAGAAATCCCAAGATGTCTTTCATGAGGATTTGGGGTTGTGAGGCTTACGTTCGACGTCAAGTCTCAGACAAACTGGGACCCAAATCTGATAGGTGCTATTTTGTTGGATATCCCATGGATACAAAGGGATATTACTTCTACATTCCCATTCAGCACAAAGTGTTTGTGGCAAAGACTGGGATTTTTCTAGAAAGGGATTTTGTTTCTAGAAAAACTAGTGGGAGTACGTTCGATCTTGAAGAAATTCAAGATAAGGACCACAACACTAAGCCCTTGATGGAGGTTGAATTGGAACCACAAAGTGTTGTGGGTGATGAGATTGTTGCACAAAGAGTTGTGGAACAACCACCTGTTCAGGTAGACCTACCTCTTCGCAGGTCTGATAGGGTACGTCGTCAGCCTGAGAGATACTCATTTCTCTTGTCTGACCATGATGATGTTATGCTCATTGAGAATAAGCCTACCTCCTATCAGGAAGCTGGGATGAGCCCAGATTCTGAGAAATGGCTAGAGGCCATTAGATCCGAGGATGACACGGTGTACACCAACCAAGTATGGACTTTGGTTGATCCAGCTGAAGGGGTCAAACCCATTGGGTGTAAGTGGGTCTTTAGGAGAAAGACTGACATGGATGGACTTACGCATACCTATAAGGGTCGATTGGTGGCTAAAGGTTTCAAGCAAATTCATGGTATTGACTATGATGAAATCTTTTCTCCAGTGGCGATGTTTAAGTCCATTCGGATCTAGCTTGCTATTGCAGCATACCACGATTATGAGATCTGGCAGATGGATGTCAAAATCGCATTTCTGAATGGAAACTTACTCGAGGATGTGTACATGACACAACCTGAGAGTTTTGAAGATCCACAACATACTGGGAAAGTATGCAAGCTGCAAAGGTCCATTTATAGGCTAAAGTAAGCCTCTCGGAGCTAGAATCTTCAATTCGTTGATGCGATCAAACAGTTTGGTTTCATCAAGAATGAAGATGAACCCTGTGTCTACAAAAGGGTTAATGGGAATACAGTTGTCTTCCTTGTATTGTTTGTGGATGACATACTGCTCATTGGGAATGACATCCCTTCGCTACAGTCTGTGAAGACTTGGCTGGGGACGTGCTTCTTAATGAAGGACTTAGGTGAAGCAGCCTGTATTCTATGCATCAAGATCTATAGAGATAGATCTAAGAGATTGCTTGGCCTAAGTCAGAGTACATACATTGACACGGTATTACTACGGTTTTCCATGCAGAATTCCAAGAAGGGACTTCTGCCGATGTCACATGGTGTGAGTCTTTCGAAGACTCAAAGTCCCTTTTCTAGAGAGGAGAGAGACCGCATGGATAAGATCCCTTACGCATCTGCTATAGGATCTATCATGTACGCCATGCTGTGTACTCATCCTGATGTCTCGTATGCTTTGAGCATGACGAGTAGATACCAGTCAGATCCAAGTGAGCGTCACTGGATAGCAGTCAAGAATATTCTTAAGTACTTGAGAAGGACTAAAGAATATTTCTTGATATTTGGAGGCGATGAGGAGCTAGCTGTAAAGGGTTACAGCGATGTCATCTTCCAAACTGACCAGGATGATTATATATCACAGTCAGGGTTCGTGTTTTGCTTGAATGGTGGCGCTGTGAGCTGGAAGAGTTCCAAGCAGGACACAGTTGCAGATTCTACAACAGAGGTCGAAAATATCGGTGCTTCCTTCTCATTCGAGAGATTATCGATAGAGAAGATGTAAAGATTTGCAGAGTACCAATAGAGGCTAACATCGCAGATCCCTTGACCAAAGCTTTGGCATAGGAAAAGCATGATGGTCACACTAGGTCATTGGGTATTAGATACTATGATGATTGGCACTAGTGCTAGTGGGAGATTATTAGTGAAAGCCTTAGAGCCAATCATGTGATGATTGTTGTATGGACTTTATTGTATCATATTCCTATTTATAAAGGCATGGTTATTATATTTACTTGTATTGGTGCCAAATAACTAAATATAATAACGTCCTTGAGTAGTAGGTTCTTATCTATATCAATTGATTGGCTGAATCGATAATGAGATGATATAGAGAACACTACTCTTAATCATTCCTAGTCAAGTATTAACATTCAGGGACAATGTTAATACGTAGAGACTAGCATGTAGGTCAACACGATGACTTGATCTCACAAGTCATGGATATGAGATATCAAGTTGACACATGGGTATGCATTGGAGAATGTATACTGAATGACCCGCCATGAGAAAGTATCATGGATCGTTATATGAGTGTCATATACTTTCTCAAGTGGCTATTAGTATGACTATTAGTCCTTAGACCTAAAGTCACCATGGTTTCCTACATAAGGAGTTGCATACTTTGGCTTCGTCAAACGTCACCCGTAAATGGGTGGACTATAAAGGCGATTACTGGGTATGTAACAAATTATGTGGAGGGATGTGAGTGATGTAGATGGGATCTATCCCTCCAATATGATGGGGGTGACATCGATATTCTTGATAGAGTGACACCACGAAGTACATGGCCATGCCCAAATGAGTCAATATGAGATATTGAGTTCATTTGATTAGAGTGAGTCTACTTGGAGTTCAAGATATAGATTGTACCGAGGATGACACGGTCTATGCCTCGATTGGTCAATCTAGATGTCAAGGATAGAGGGACATTGTCACATATTGTGAGAGTCACAATTAGTAGTCACAAAGGTGATGTTGGAGCTCAACATTCTTGTAACTTGGGTAGCAATGATGTGTTGCTAGATACCGCTCATTGCTTATGTTCCTAAATCGGTTTAGGGACATTGTCAACGTTACAAGAACCGATAGGGTCACACACATAAGGGCAATTAGATGGAGATTAGGTTCATATGATGAACCATGAGGATTAGGTTCATGGGATGAACCAAATTGGATTAAGAGTAATCCTAATTAGACTAATTGAGTTGGACACAATTTGATTCAAGTGTTGAATGAGTCTAATTTAGATTTGATTCATCAAATCAATTTAAATTAATGAATAGAGATTCATTAAATTAAATTAACTTGAATCAAATGGTTGGATTTGATCGACCATGGGAGATAAGAGGTCAAGTTTGACTTGACTTGAGAGGGAAGATGAAAGTCAAGTTTGACTTGACCAAATGCCATGTCATGATGATGACTTGGTATGGCCGGCCAATGATGATGCTCCACATCATCATTGACTTAGCATGTGGTGCCACCTCATGAGGGAGACCAAGAACCATTGGCTCTTGGAGGAGTTACATGCATGCATGTAACCCCCCCCCCCTAAGAAAAGTGGCCGGCCACTCCATTAGATGGGTAATTGATTTTAGGTGAGTTACACAACTTCATCTTCTTCCTTGGATCACCCTCTCAAGATCTCCCAACCTCCTTGGCCGAAATTCCTAAAGGGTGCTAGCACACTCTAAGGTATTTTTCTCCACCCATTGCTTGTGTGGATACCAATAGAGGAGTGTGCACTTGACACTCCCGAGTTCCGGTGAACCTTTTGGACGAGCGAGATTTGTGAAGGGCGTCGCATCGAGGGTAACTTCTTATCATGTAGATCTAGAGTAGATCTAAAGGTATTAAACACATACATGTTAGTTTTATATTTTATACTTCGCACGGATCCGTGGCCGGGGCTTCCGAGGTTTCTGCAATGCAAAAAGCAGTTTTTGCGGCTCAAAAAACCCAACAGATACCAGTTTGATCCAGGAATGGATCATTGGGTGGCTATTAAGATAATCCATAAGTAATTAAGAAGAACTAAGGATGGGTTCCTAATATATGAAGAAGGGGACATGATGATACGCGGGTATATGGATGCCAGCTTCCAGACAGACAAGGATAATTCCATGTCTCAGTCTGGATACGTGTTCACCTTGAATGGGGGCGCAGTGAGTTGGAAAAGTTCCAAATAAGACACTGTAGCGGATTCTACCACTGAGGCAGAATACATTGCAGCTTCGGAAGTAGCAAAGGAAGCGGTTTGGATCAAGAAGTTCATTTATGAACTTGGTGTGGTTCCAACCATTGTTGAAGCAATACCGGTCTACTGCGACAATAATGGAGCAATTGTACAAGCGAAAGAGCCAAGGTCTCATCAACGATCCAAACATGTGCTTTGCCGCTATCATTTTATCAGAGAGATCATTAGTAGGAAGGAAATACAAATCGAGAAAATCTCCACTGAAAGGAACTTAGCGAATCCTTTGACTAAGGCATTACCTCAAAGTAAGTTTGAGGGTCATGTTAGAGCTTATGGTATTGGATACCGTAGCGATTGACATTAGGCCAAGTGTGAGTTTGTTAGTGATATATGAGATATGTCCTAAGGCAATCGCCTTATGTTTGAACCATTTATATGATAAATGAAGATTCACTATTTGAGTATACATATTTTCATGTATTTGATTAGATCTTAAACTCATTTACTGAATGACCACGATACGATTCACATCATGAGAGAATTTCTGATTGGATCACAACTAGTGAGTATCTCTACATGTCTAATTGTGATGTATCAGAATTATCCCTAGTCGATGAATTGATGGATTTGGACACCATTGATTCTGTCGAGACTAGCACGAGGTATACTCTTTGGTGTATCCAAGCAGCTGATTCTCACTGGCTGGAGACATTGTGATGTTCGGAGTTAATCGTGGATGCTAGTTATGGTAACTAGTTCATTGGAGTGACCAGCCGTAAGACTTCATATGGTTCTCTGCATATATAGATATGTCAATGAAGTTCTTACTGCAGCTTAAGTGCGATGTTCCTTTGACTTGCGGTATTCAAGTCATCTTGATCATAAAGACTTATGCTTTGACATCTTAAGCAATCATCTCTGAGGAGATGTGGACCCGGGGTGATTGGGTATAAGTCAAAGTGATCGAAGGTGTTTGAATAACCTATAAAGGATTCACCACTCCTTGCGAGGAGATGTATACCCATGGCCTCTCATCGGATTGTTACTAAAGTCTTTGGCCAAAGCATTACATGTTTAGAGTAAGGTACTCTTCGATACATGTGTAGTAACTAGAATCCATAGGACGAGGAAATGATACTTGGGCTAGGTGTGACGTAGTCAACCTAGTGGGGACTGACACTATAGACCATGTCCTGAACCAAGTGGGTATAAGATGAGTGAAGGGAATGGGGCACGATTCATTCGAGCTGCTGAAAGGTTTTAGAAATAGTTCTGGATCAACCGTTGATCTTTTCGGTTAATTGGGGATCATGATGTACTACTAGGTGTCACTCATGATCATTCTATAATTAATGGTTAATTATAGACGACCAACATAAACCGAGAACCTATTTGGTCACACACACAACGAGCGTAATCCGAAGGATTTAAAACGAGCTTGAGAATGAGATTCTCAGACCGAGAGAAACTAGGTTTGGTTGGACCAAACATGGAGTGAGCATGAAATCATTTCAGTCGCAATGGAAGCGTGGATGGGCCGTGTCTTATGAATACATGATGGATGAACCAAATTGGTTTGGTTCTAATCCAATGGAGGAGAATAAACCAAAGGGGATTGGTTTGTTTTAAACGAATGAACCAAAGTTGGTTCGGTTCGTTTTAACTTAAAATAAACCATCATGGTTTGGTTTATTTTAACTTAAATTAATGGAGCAAGTTAACAGGCTTTTGGTTATGATCCGATAACCATTAAGAGAATTTGTTCTCTATAAAATAGGGCTTAAGGGTTTTGTTAAGCCCTAATCCTAGCAACCCTAAAGTTGCCGCCCACCCTCTCCCTCTTCTCCAAGTGGTCGGCGCCCAACTCCTTGCCGCCACCCAAGCTCCTCCAACCGGCGTCCAGTAGCTGCCGTCCTCCCCACTTGCCGACGTCTAGCTGTTGCCGGAGGAGCTCCAATGATCTTCCTTGGCTCTGGAGACAAGGTGAGCATATTGCTTTCCTTATTTGGCCGACGCAAGGTCTCCACCAAAGCTGTCCAGTTTTCTGGTCAGCTTGTTTCCTTCTTGTCGGAGCGTCGTTTGGACGACGTTTGAAGCTCCGAAAGTGCCTTCCTTACCGGGGATTTGATCTCCGGTAATCCTCATAGGTGGAGGACGAAGGATTCGTCAAACGGTTGACGAATACCTTTTCGATGAAGCGAGTTTTTGAGGACTCATTTTGGATCCGAATTTTGATTCGGATCGTGATCTTCTCTCGATCACATCGTCTTCAACACGAGGCTAGTAACCCGTACGAAGACGAGGCTCGTGACTTTGTGATGTCATCCCGAAGATACTCGGCATGGATACGGATAGAGACGATTCTAGCGAGAATCGTTCTTGTTGATGTCTTTCCGGCTACACGTGATACGTCAGGTATACGTAGTATAAATTTCCTATTATTGCAAAATTTAAATTTACGGTTATGTCTACACATGTTGTACTATGAAAGCGTGTGATGTGTGTGTTGTAATAAATTAGATTTATTATTTTATTCCTTCCGCTGTGCACATGTTTATGAAACATGTTCGAACACACACTCGCCGCGGTGCCGAAAACCAACACTCCTTTCGGACGTCGTGTGGGCGACGATCTACCACAAGTTGAAGCTCCTAGATCGCCAATCTTCCTTCCTTGCTCGTTCGGAACTGTTGGATCGAAAGTGTCGCTAGAGGGGGGGGTGAATAGCGATACGATGTCGTTAAAAAACTTTTGCAATAAGTAAAAAGCAAGTAGAGAGTGCACAGCGGAAATATAAAGTAGACAAGATATTTTTACGTGGTTCACAATCTTTCGATTGCTAATCCACGGCCCTAGTGATCCTTGATCACGTACGGAGGGCAATTCACTAAAACCACTCCTCCTCGTTGGAGGTAGGAGCAACGATTACAAAAAGAAATCAAGGCAAAGGGACACTCCCCCTTTCCTTGTTACGATTAAAGCACAAAGACAATTTAAAGAAGTAGAACTTAAATAAATATACCGACAACTCTTATAAGTAGAAGATGTAGCTTTCGTTGTCGGCGGCACTTCGTCGTAGCAAATGTGAGTAGTAGTAGCGGCGTTACGACGGCGTGTTGAGAGCTCTTGAATTCTTGTCATTTGCTTGGCTTGAACATGTCTATTTATGGATATTGATCTATGAATTTAGACATAGGTAGTGTCCAAGGTGAGGTTCTTATCCCCCAAGACTTGTTCATCCACATCCTTTGCCAACTCAAGGATGAGGTGTTTCATCCAACCACCTTGTGCCACCTCCAACCTCCTTGTCGCCAACTTGAGGATGAGGTGTTTCATCCAACCACCTTGTGCCACCTCCAACCTCCTTGGGCGCCAACTTGAGGATGAGGTGTTTCATCCAACCACCTTGTGCCACCTCCAACCTCCTTGGGCGCCAACTTGTTGGAGCCATTCAACTAATGCCACATCATGGGAGCCAACCATCTTGTGCCAACTCACCTTATTTTGGGCGTCCACCACAAGGAAGCTTGGTGATGGTTTGGATGTCCACCTTGATGCCACATCACCCTTTGTACCAAAACACGAGTCAAGTCCAAATTCACCCCCTTGAAATTGAGCTCTTCTCGAGGTTTGGAACTTGACTAGCGTTGGTGTAGTCAAAGGGTTTTTTATGATACAAGTTAGCTTAAAATATAAAGTACGATGGTTCTAACCTTCTGATCTCGACCTAGACCTTCCATTGGAGGTATTGGGTCGGATCTACGCTTAACGACCTTGCTTCGCTTTCACACGAGCTTACCTTGTAGCCTCGCTTCCGGTCTTCACCCGAGTACCTCGGCTTCCTCCGAAGTCCCTCTGGCGTTGCCCGACCACCTCGGTTCCCACCGGGTGTCGCAGACCTTCCGCTCAACTTTAGCATTTCTGCACACTTAATTGAGCTCGTAAGATAACAAATATACCCTTAACTATTGAGCCTTTTGCCATAATCAAAATACCGGTTCGACTTTGGTGCCCACTGCACCAACAATCTCCCCCTTTTTGATTCATGGCAAACCGACACAAAAGTTAAGGAAAAATTAACATAACGATAGCTAGCATAATGATTAAGCATGAATGAGCTAGCATAAAGATTAAATATGAATGAGCTAGCATAATGATTAAGCATGAATGAGCTAGCATAAAGATTAAATATGAATGAGCTAGCATAAAGATTAAATATGAATGAGCTAGCATAATGATTAAATATGAATGAGCTAGCATAATGATTAAGTATGAATGAGCTAGCATAAAGATTAAGCATGAGTGAGCTAGCATAAAGATTAAGCATGAGTGAAATATTATTGTTTCAAGTTCTCCTTTGAGGTAACCTCCCCTTGACGAAGGTGAGTTCTTGAAAAATAATTTTTACTCCCCCTTAATAGTTGCTTAAGTAAACGGAATTACTTAATATAAAAGGTAATAATTTTGTTTACTTTCTTCCTTACTTTTGTGACTTTCTCCCCCTTTTGCCTTAACTCAAAAAGTTTGTAAATATATTTTAGGGTTTGTAAGTCCAAGCAAGTTCCCAATATAAATATATTTTTTTTTTTAAATAATAATAAGCTTGAAAATATGTTCATCTAAAATGTACAACTCCGGTTGGACTTGATTGATATAGAATGATCAATAAGTCTTGAAGGAGTTGATTAATTTTAAATAATTATACTCCATGGTTCATGTCGATGCACTGAATCTACATCTGGAACCAGGAGTAAGGTCCTAACATCTCACGCCCGTCTACGTGGCTAAGTACACAAACACATTAGTCCTATGTGTTGTGAGATGTGTTGGCTCCTTAAATCTATAGGTATATGATTTCTAAGGTAAGACTTAGGCTAATTTCATAAAAAGAAGCAAAAGTAGAGTACATATATAGAAAAATTTAAATCCTACTCTATTACGCACATACCTAACTTTCGTCTTAATAAACTAAATTCGGCTTCGGGTAGTGGTTTGGTGAAGATGTCCGCTAGGTTTTATTTGGACTCAACATACTCTAGTTGTATAGTTCCATTAGTTACATGTTCCCTAATGAAGTGGTGTTTAACTTCTATATGTTTTGTCCTAGAATGACATATTGGATTTTTAGTTAAGTTAATTGAACTAATGTTATCTATGTAGGTTTTAATGTTGTTAAAGATTAAGCTAAAGTCTTGGAGAGTGTGCTTCATCCACAGAGTGAGAGACACACTCACCCATCGCATAGCGTATTCGGCCGGTGGTAGATAAGGCAACGCAATCGCTTCCTCGCACCAACTTACTAGACTCGGTAGGATTTGACAACAACCACTCGTGCTCTTTCTATCGAGTTTACTACCGGCATAGTCGAGTCGGAGTAGCGATTAGATTAAACTCGGTAGATCTAGGGTACCAAATACCTCGTTTAGCGTGCCCTTTAGATATCTAAGGATACGCTTGACTAGGGTTAGGTGAGACTCCTTGGCACAGGTTTGTAAGCCTTGCGCACATACTTACCGCGAATAAAATGTCGAATCGGCTCGCGGTTAAGTATAGGAGACTTCCTATTGCGCTCCTATAGTATTTTAGGTCAGCGGGTTTCCTTCTACATCTTCGTTTATATTAACATTAGTTGCCATAGGTGTATTGATTATTTTAGCATCTTGCATTCCAAATCGATTTATTAAGTCCTTAGTATATTTTTGTTGATGTAAATATATTCCATCTTTAGTTTGTTTAATTTGTAAACCTAAGAAGAAACTTAACTCTCCCACTAAATTCATTTCAAATTCACTTTCCATAAGTGAGATGAATTCGTTTAGCGAGGATCGAGTTGGTAGTTCCAAAATTATATCATCTACATAGATTTGGGCTATAAAGATTTCTTTTCCTACGGTTTTGAATAAGGTTGGGTCGACTAAACCTTGGTTGAATCCTTTGGACTTAAGATAGATCGAAAGCCTTTAGTACCAAGCTCTTGGGGCTTGTTTGAGTCCATATAGGGCTTTCTTAAGTCTAAGGACATGGTCGAGTTTATCTAGATTTTGAATCGGAGGTTGGTAGCGTAAACTTCTTCCTTAATGTATCCATTCAAAAATGCTGACTTGACATCCATTTGAAACAATTTAAAACCTCGATGTGCGGCATATGCTAACAACATTCGGATGGACTCTAGTCAGCTCACGGGCGTAGGTCTCATCGTAATCTAAACCTTCGACTTGACTAAACCCTTTTTGCGACTAACCTAGCTTTATTTCTAACTACTTCACCTTTATCATCAAGTTTATTTGAAATACCCACCTTGTTCCAATAATTGATTTTTCTTTAGGTGGTGGTACTAATTCCCGGACTTCATTTCTAGTGAATTGAGCTAGCTCTTCTTGCATAGCAATAATCCGATCGGGATCAAGAAGTGCTTGTTCAATAGTTTTGGGTTCGATTTTGGAAATTAGAGATTTGACTAAGGTTTCGATATGAAGCTCTAGTTCGAACCCTAAATTTGGATCACCTATAACTTGATTGATAGGATGATTTGTTTGAGTCTTAGTGTGACTCGGGTTAGGGTCATCTATCACTTGGTCGATAGGATGACTTGGGTGAGTTCTAGTTTGACTTGGGTTAGAGTCATCTATCACTTGGTCGATAGGATGACTTGGGTTAGGAGATTCAAGTTCAAGATCAGTCGGGTTCGCTATAAGTTGATTTGCTAGTTGGTTTTGTTAAGGATTGAGCAGGTTCGTGTCCTTAAATCGAAAACTATATTAATGGTTTCTTCGACTCTAAGAGTGTCGTGATTGTATACCCTATAAGCTCTCTTGGTGGTTGAGTATCCTAGAAAGGTTCCGATGAGGTTTTGGATTTGAATTTCCCTAGGTAATCCTTAGTGTTTAAGATATGTACCTTGCATCCAAATACCTAAAGTACTTGATGTTCGGTATTTTATCGTGATAAATCTCGTACGAGGTCTTTTGGTGCCTCTTTACCATAAGGATCCTATTTTGGACATAGCAAGCCGTACTAACGGCCTCTGCCCAAAATCTATCGGGTAGGTTATACTCGTTTAACATTGTCCTAGCGGCTTCTTGTAGGGTTCTATTTTTTCGACTAACCCATTTTGTTGTGGGGTTCTAGGACATGAAAACTCATGGTGGTATCCGTTTAGGTTCAAATCAGAAACTGTGGTTTTGAATTCACCACCATGATCGCTTCTAAGTCTTTTAATCTTAAGGTTCTTTTGATTTTGATTAACCTACAAAGATTGATTAGTTGGTCTAGGGTATCATTTTTATGTTTGATAAACCTAACCCAAGTAAATCTAGAATAGTCGTCAATTATGACTAAGCAAAATTGACTACCATTGAGTGACTTAGCTCCATGTGAATCAAATAGATCCATGTGTAGGAGCTCAAGAACACTTTTGGTTCGTTCTTGATTAGTTAATTGATGTTGTGTCCTAGATTGTTTACCTTGTTGACAAGCATTACATATTTTATTATCCAAGTTGTTTAGTTTAGGCAGAACCTATAACCAAGCCACTCTGACTCATCTTGTGGGCCGAGTCTTGGAGTGCGAGTGTCCGAGTCTTGATTGCCATAACCAAGATTCCTCTTCTTTGTGTCATAAGACACTTGGTTGAGGAGTTAGGTAAATTTATTGTGTAGATGTTGCTACTCCTAGTTCCTTTAAGTATTATTTTAGATGTTGCATTTATTTTGATTACGCATTCATTTTCTAGAAATATGACCTTATAATTGTTATCACACAATTGGCTTACACTAAGTAAATTATATTGAAAGTTTTCTACTAATAAGACATTTTGAATTGTAAAGTTAGAGTTGAGCTCAATATCACGATCCGATGATTTTGAGCTTGCCGTTATTCAGGCTACCGATCCTTGTCGTTTGAATCGTAACTTCGAAAATTTGAGTTGATCCCCGGTCATGTGTCGGGAGCAACCACTGTCCAACATCCATTGATCCTACACATAAGGTAGTTGGATCGGATATTGGAATTACTAAAGGGTTGTTTGTAAGTTTTTAAACCTAAATCATCTCACCAATATCTACATGATCAAAACATGTTATTCCTATGTGTTATTGTGAGATGACTATCAATTTTACTTGATTAATTTTAATGAATTTAAATTAACCAACATTAGGTTAGATTCGGATTTAGTCTAAGCTCATCAAGTAATCTTTTCAAGAGATTAGCTTCCAGGTCATGGCGAGGCACAGAGGCCTTCTTTGATCGGAACAACGACCACTTCCTTAGACAAAGCTAATTTCAAGAAATTGATAACTCGACTTACTTGAGACTACGTCTTGGTCTAACTAGTTATTTTTGAAAAGAGGCTCCCCGAGGCTCAATCTTTTAAATAGGATTTTAGTTGGTTTATTTTTGAAAAGAGGCTCACCGAGGCTCAATCTTTTCGCAGGATTTTAGTTGGTTATGAGTCCTATCTAACCATTCTAAAAATAAAGGAAAAACTAAGCATGCAATTTCTAAGACTTAACAAAAATACATTTTGTATTGGCTCCCCTGGACCATTGAATCAGTGGGTCTATTCACATAGTGAATTTGGTCCTTAGGAACCCAATACATGTTAGATCCTAAAGTTGAAATCAAAGTGGTCTTAGGGACCCATGCTTGGACATTTTTCTTATGTTGGTTTACTATAGACATATATGACTTATTGGTTGTATTTGAGTTAAACCGAGTCCGGCCTTGTTGTACCACGGCCCTTTGTGATCCAAGTAAGAGGTCAAGTCCCTTGGATCCCAAAGTGAACCCAACGTGTTCCTAAGGTCTTCGACTTGTGTTTTCAAAGCGAGTTCTCAACTTCAAGCTTTTCAGCAGGTTGAGTCCTCCTCTTGAATCGAGTAGTCGAAGAGGTTAGGGAGACCTCATGTTTGAGAAGGTTAACCTCCTCAATTAGGGTCTCGACCTTGGACTCGGACTTAGCTAGTTTCTTATTTAAAAATTTAATTGCACCATACTAAGTATTAAGTAACGACCGACTTACCCTTAATGATTCTTTTGAACCGGATACGGATCCGTGGCTTGTCTTGAATGGAAGCTCATCATCGGATTCGGACTCGGACTCTTCTTGGTTTGAGTCGTGCTCGGTCGGCTTGGCCATTAGAGCTTGGATATATCGTCTTCTTCCTCCGACAACTCCTCCCAAGTAGCGTTTAGCGCTTTCTTGGTCTTTGATCGTTATTCTTTAGCTTTGGGCACTCGGACTTGATGTGGAACACAACTGTTGCACTCATAGCATCTAAAATTAGAAGTATTTGAATTAGGTTTAGGCTTACCTTGAGTTGTTGGTCGTTTCGTCTCTTGATCATCTTCGAACTAGATTGACTAGTTCGGATTCTATTCGAGTCTACTTCCGATTCGGACTCGTCTTCTTCCTTGGGGTGGCTTGCTTGCGGGCTTCTTCTTCTTGGAACACGCAACTAAGCAATACTCTTCTCGGCTGGACCACGTTAGTTTGCTCATGTAATTCAAGTTCCAAAACAATTCGTCTAACCTAATTTTAGAAAGGTCCTTGGAGACCTTGTAGGCATCGACCATGGATGCCCACAAGGTGGTCCTAGGAAAGCGAGTTAAGAGAATACGATAAGGTCGCGATTCTCGACCTTTTGTCCGATGGCATGGAGTTGGTTGTGATGTCTTGAATCTGAGCATGTAGTTGAGTTGCGGTCTCGTTTTCCTGCATTTTCAAGTTATACAATTTATTTAAAGTAAATCTCTTTTACATACCTTCGTGTCGTCGGTGCCTTAGTGTAGTTCCACTAGCTTGGTCCATAAGTCCTTTGCACTAATGAAGGTGCCGACGCGGTTGAACAATTCCTTGGAAAACCCACATTGCAAGATTTGAGTTGACTTGGCATCGGCTTCTACTTGTTTTTCATGGAATTTGACCATTGATCGTAACCCAAAGATTCACCATCTTCATTAATAGGAAGTGTGAAACCGGTTTGGATTACGATCCACATCTCGATTTGGGTTTTAAGAAAGCATTCCATCCGACCCTTCCAATACGAAAGTCATTACCGTTGTAAAGCGGGGTCAGGCGTGCTAAACCCTTCGAGATTGGCCATTTAAAAACAAGAAGAAGAAAGACTAAAAGAATCTTGCAAAACACACACGGAAAGAATATTACAAGACTTTCGTCTTGTATTAGTAGTCTTGAGAAGTAAAAAAATATAAAATGTAACTTGCAAAAGAAATAAACAATCAAATCACGAATGTCGTTGAAGTTCCGGAGGACAACCTTACTCGGGATCTAACAGAAGGACAACCTTATCCGGATCCTAAAGCCTCTAATGCAATTCTATATGTAGGAGAAGATAAGCAAGTGAAATAATTATACGAAAACAGAAATAAATAAATAAAAATCTGTAAAAAAAAAAAACAAAGCTAGATTGGTGGTTTCACGAATCTTAGCGCCCGACTCTGATACCAATTGTTGGATCGAAAGTGTAAGCTAGAGGGGGTGAATAGCGATACTGATGTCGTTAAAAACTTTTGCAATAAGTAAAAGCAAGTAGAGAGTGCACTGAAATATAAAGTAGACAAGATATTTTTCGTGGTTCACAATCTTTCGATTGCTAATCCACGGCCCTAGTGATCCTTGATCACGTCACGGAGAGCAATTCACTAAAACCACTCCTCTTCGTTGGAAGTAAGACAGCGATTACAAAAGAAATCAAGGCAAAGGACACTCCCCTTTCCTTATTACGATTAAAACAAAGACAATTTAAAGAAGTAGAACTTAAATAAATATACCGACAACTCTTATAAGTAGAAGATGTAGCTTTAGTTGTCGTGACGCCGTCGTAGCAAATGTGAGTAGTAGTAAGCGGCGTTTACGGCGTGTTGAGAGCTCTTGAATTCTTGTTATTTGCTTGGCTTGAACATGTCTATTTATGGATATTGATCTATGAATTTAGACATAGGTAGTGTCCAAGGTGAGGTTCTTATCCCAACTCAAGGATGAGGTGTTTCATCCAACCACCTTGTGCCACCTCCAACCTTCTTGTCGCCAACTCAAGGATGAGGTGTTTCATCCAACCACCTTGTGCCACCTCCAACCTCCTTGGCGCCAACTTGAGGATGAGGTGTTTCATCCAACCACCTTGTGCCACCTCCAACCTCCTTGGGCGCCAACTTGTTGGAGCCATTCAACAATGCCACATCATGGGAGCCAACCATCTTGTGCCAACTCACCTTATTTTGGGCGTCCACCACAAGGAAGCTTGGTGATGGTTTGGATGTCCACCTTGATGCCACATCACCCTTTGTACCAAAACACGAGTCAAGTCCAAATTCACCCCCTTGAAATTGAGCTCTTCTCGAGGTCGAACTTGACTAGCAGTTGATTGTAGTCAAAGGGTTTTGGTTTTAAAATATAAAGTACGATGGTTCTAACCATCTGATCTCGACCTAGACCTTCCATTGGAGGTATTGGGTCGGATCTACGCTTAACGACCTTGCTTCGCTTTCACACGAGCTTACCTTGTAGCCTCGCTTCCGGTCTTCACCCGAGTACCTCGGCTTCCTCCGAAGTCCCTCTGGCGTTGCCCGACCACCTCGGTTCCCACCGGGTGTCGCAGACCTTCCGCTCAACTTTAGCATTTCTGCACACTTAATTGAGCTCGTAAGATAACAAATATACCCTTAACTATTGAGCCTTTTGCCATAATCAAAATACCGGTTCGACTTTGGTGCCCACTGCACCAACAGTCAGCCTAGTGGGGACTGATACTATAGACCATGTCCTGAACCATGTGGATATAAAATGAGTGAAGGGAATGGGGCACGATTCATTCGAGCTGCTGAAGGGTTTCATAATTAGTTCTGGATCAACCGTTGATCTTTTCGATTAATTGGGGATCATGATGTACTACTAGGTGCCACTCATGATCGTTCTATAATTAATGGTTAATTATAGACGGCCAACATAAACCTAGAACCTATTTGGTCACACGCACAATGAGCGTAATCTGAAGGATTTAAAACGAGCTTGAGAATGAGATTCTCAGACCGAGAGAAACTAGGTTTGGTTGGACCAAACATGTAGCGAGCATGAAATCATTTCAATCGCAATGGAAGCATAGATGGGCCGTGTCTTATGAAGACATGATGGATGGACCAAATAGGTTTGGTTCTAATCCAATGGAGGAGAAAAAACCAAAGGGTTTGGTTTGTTTTAAACGAATGAACCAAAGTTGGTTCAGTTCGTTTTAACTTAAAATAAATCATCATGTTTTGGTTTATTTTAACTTAAGTTATTGGAGCGGGTTAACGGGTTTAGGTTATGAACCAATAACCGTTAGGAGAATGTGTTCTCTATAAAAACACATCTTAAGGGTTTTTCCAAAAACTTAAGGGAATAAGCCATTGAGTTGCCGCCCAAAACCCTAGCTCCTCTTTTGTTGTTGTCGCCCAACATTGTGTTGCCGCCAACTTCATGGAGTTGTTGCCACCTCCTTGCCGCGACAACTGGACAATTCTAAACTATGCCAAGTAATTATATAGGTTTTAAGGCCATAAAGGTTTAGAATAAAATAAAATAAACGATGGTTATAGGTAGGATTTGAACCATGAACCTCCTAATAGGGAGGTAGCCTTGACACCACTAGACCCTAGGATAATTTATGGATAAGATATATAAAGAATGTACAAGACCATAGGATGATTGATGGATAAGATATATAAAGAATATACAAAGAATATAGATGGGAAGATAAGGAGTTGGTTCATCCCCTCCCATGAGAGGATGGAGAGTGTTCATTCCCTAGGTATTAAAGGGGAGAATTAAGAAAAGAGGGGAAGTAAAACCCCACTTTCCTTCTTCCTCATCCTTGGCCGAATTCCCCATTTCCCTTCCTCCCTTTTCATCCCAAGCTCTAGAAATTTTATAATAATTTTTGTATAGAATTTAATTTCATGTCTAGGAGATTATATAGGGAATCTTGGAAAAATGATGATAAAAGAATAAAAAGTGGAGAGGTGAGGTTTGAACCTTAAACCTCTTGGGGAGAGTTTACTGTTGGGAGTATGAGGAATACAATCAAAGTCCCACATTGGTAAGACATGGAAAAGATCATGTGCTTATAAGAAAAAAGATATCTCCATTGGTATGAGGCCTTTTGGGTAAAGCCCAAAAACAAAACCATGAGGGCTTGGGCCCAAAGTGGACAATATCATACCATTGTGGAGATATGTGGATCTTATATGCACTAACAATTGGTATCATAGCCATGGTCCATGTCAAGCCATGAACCTCGAACGAAGGAAGTTGAGCTCCCACGTCCGGATCAAGAGAACCAGACATCAGGAAGGAAGTCTAGTTGGGTCGGGGGGACCGAACAACTGGCAGGAAGTTCTGGTGGGTTGAAGATCGGACATCAAGCAGAGAAAATCCTTCGAGGAGGGATAGGCTTGAGGGGGGGCCCAATGTGGTCCTTCGTTTGAGGGGGGGATTGTTGGGAGTATGAGGAATACAATCAAAGTCCCACATTGGTAAGACATGGAAAAGATCATGTGCTTATAAGAAAAAAGATATCTCCATTGGTATGAGGCCTTTTGGGTAAAGCCCAAAAACAAAACCATGAGGGCTTGGGCCCAAAGTGGACAATATCATACCATTGTGGAGATATGTGGATCTTATATGCACTAACATTTACTCTTACCATGCATGTGATGACCAAGTGCTTAGCAGTAGCTTACTATTGGAGAAAGAGGAGAAATGGTAGATGAGTGTGAGGAGGGTGAATGAAGAGGCATGAAAAGAGAAGAGACACTTCTCTTCCTCTCTTTATAAATAGGAGTGAAAGTTTCATTTGGCCACTTCTTCTTCCTTCTTCCTCCTTCCACCGAAAACCTAAGCCTCCTTCCTTGATGTTTCGGCCAAAGTAAATTAGGGTTCCCCCCCCCCTCCCTAGTGAGTTAAGCAACGAGAAGGGTTCATCTAAGGGGCTAACCTTCATCTAAGGGGTCAAGAGCACCAAGAAGGGTTCTAGGGCAAGATCATTTCTTGTCTCTCCTCTCAATCAAAGTCTCTCTTATTAAGGGAGTAATATAAGTGGTAAGATTCCCTCACTGCAGTATATTTGTTTTTGTAGATACATGAAAGAATATGAAGCTTATAGCCCCTACATGTTTGACCAACCAAGGTTTTGGGGCTAGGGTTGCATGAAAATGATTCTAAGGATATTTTATAGGTTGTATGCTTTGTTGGTGCGTAGGCACCTAAGTCGAACCTAAGTTTTGATTATAGAAAAGCGATACAAAGTTAAGCAAATATTGTTATCTCATGAGCTAAATCAAGTGTGCGAGAAAAGTCTCAGCTGGTGAAGGCTAGCGACACCGGAGGAAGCTGCGGTGGTCGGGCGACACTCAAGAGACTTCGGAGGGAGTCGAAGGAATTGAGTGAAAGGCCGGAAGCAAAAGAAACACGTAAGTACTGAGGTAAGCTCGTGTGTGCGAGCATAAGTAAGGTCGTATCCTCTTTACGGGGATGATCTTAAGCGTAGATCTGACCAAAGACTTCTTATAGATGGTCTAGGTCGAGATCGGATGGTCGACGACCATCAAAATTATGTTTTTGTTGAGCTAACCTTGCCTTGCGGACTAGCATTAGTCATTTGCTAGCTTGGAGGACTCATTGCCGTCAAGCGATCATTTAGAAGGTCGACAATCGCCCGATCGCCATCGATCAGCGATGATGGCCGCTCGATCATGATGGTCAAAGGATCAGGCTCGAGTAGTCAAGAGTTATCACCATTTTCAAGGGGTTTTGTGCCCATTTGTGATTGGCTAAAGACCCATTCGATGAGGGCTCAAGGCTATAAAGGAGGCGAACCTAGGGTTTTCATCAATTCAAAAGCTTCCAAGTGCTTAGGATCGCTCCGACTCTCCGACATCCCTACGTACGGCTGAGCGACGACTAGATCTTCAACCTCGAATCTTTGATGTCGTCGGTATAATCTTTAAATTTGTATAAGTTGTTTTTATTTCAAGATTTAAATCATATCAAGGAGAGGGGGAGTGTCCCTCTACCTTGAGTCTTTCTCGAGTTTTTGTATTCGTTTAACTCCTATCTCCATCGAGAGGGAGTTTGTTTAGTATTTGCCCTCCGTGCGTGGTCAAGGACCATTAGGGCCTTGGAGTAGTAGCGAAGGCTCTGAACCAAGTAAAACCTATTTGTCTCCATTTACTTTACATTTCCGTTGCAATTAATTTTCTCTCGAGTTTTAACGAAAGAAACGAGAAAAAGTTTTTATCGCTATTCACCCCCCCCTCTAGCGAACCGCATCGATCCAACAATTGGTATCAGAGATGGGGGTTGCTAAGATTTGGTGAAACCACCAATCTAGCCATTTTTCACAGATTTATTTTTCTTTTATTTCTGTTTATTTCAGTTTTATTTCGCTTTGTTAAATTTACTCCTTTTCACTAATCCAAGGCGAGTCTTGGTACTTTTTGTGTGTTTTTGTCGTTGCTAGTTCTTTTTCTTCGTCTCCTTGTGTTCTTTGTTCTAATGGCCCATCTCAAAGGGTTTAGCACCGTCCGACCTCCGTTTTACAACGGAGATGACTTCTGTTATTGGAAGGGTCGGATGGAATGCTTTCTCAAAACCCAAATCGAGATGTGGATCATAATCCAAACGGGTTTCCCACTTCCGACTAATGAAGTGGGTGAATCCTTGGATTATGATCAATGGACCATTGCGACAAAATGACAAGTCGAAGCCGACGCCAAGGTGACACAAATCCTCCAATGCGGCCTATCCAAGGAGGAGCTAAATCGCGTCGGCCCCTTCATAAGCGCAAAAGATCTTTGGACGAAACTAGTGGAGCTACACGAAGGGACCGATGAAGCCAAGGTATGTAAGCGTGATCTTCTTTTCAATAAACTATATAACCTAAAAATGCAGGAACACGAGTCCACGACCCAACTTCACGCCCGAGTCCAGGACATAGTCAACAACCTACACGCAATCGGGCAAAAGGTCGAAAACTGCGACCTTATAAGGTATGTTCTAAACTCGTTTCCGAGGACTACCTTGTGGGCATCCATGGTCGATGCCTACAAGGTCTCCAAGGATCTTTCTAAAATTAGGTTAGATGAACTCTTTTCCGATTTCGAATTACATGAGCAGTCCAACTCGGAACCCGAGAGGGGTATAGCCTTGTTTGCAGGTTCAAAGAAGAAGAAAATCGCAAGCAAGCCACCACCAACCGAGGAGGAAGGCGAGTCAGAAGAAGAAGTTGACCGAGTTGGTAGAACTAATGAACCTAGCTCGAAGGATAGCCAAGGGACAAAAACTCGACCCAACCAAGGTAAGCCTAAAAGTTCTAATATTAGGTGTTATGAGTGTAACAGGTTTGGACATATCAAGTCCGAGTGCCCCAAGCTCAACCACCGAGCACCTAAGCACAAGAAGGCCCTCAACGTGACATGGGAAGAAGCGTCATCCGAAGAAGACGAAGACCACGTCTTCATGGCGAAATCGATTACGTCAGACACGGAGACCGAACCTGAACTTGAGTCGGAACCTGAGGATGACTCGGACTACGAAGCTACCTTCAAGTCAAGCCACGGATACGCATCTGGTTCAAAAGATACCCTTAAAGTAAGTCGGACTTTATTTAATACTTTACATAATACAGTTAGGTTTTTGTCTAGGAATTAGCTAAGTCTGAGTCCAAGGTCGAGACCCTGGTTGAGGAGGTCAAACTCCTCAAACACAAGGTCTCCCTAACCTCTTTGACTAGTCGAGTTCAAGAGAAGGACTCAACTCGGGTTGAAAAACTCGAAGTTGAGAACTCACTCTTGAAAAGTCAAGTCGAAGATCTTAGGAACACGTTGGAAAGGTTCACTTCGAGATCCAAAGGACTTGACCTCCTACTTTGATCTCAAAGGGCCGTGTACAACAAGGCTGGACTAGGGTTTAACTCAAACACGACTAATCAGTCGTATATGTCGATTGTAAGTCGACATAGGAAACATGTCCAAGCATGGGTCCCTAAGAACCTTTTGATTTCAACTCTAGGATCCAACCCATACTGGATTCCCAAGGACCAAATCCACTATGTGGATAGACCGAACCGATTCAACGGTCTAGGGGGAGCCAGTACAAAACATGTTTGTGCTTTAACTTAGAAATTGCATGTTTTAACTTAGAAAGTTTGTGCTTTAACTTAGAAATTGCATGCTTTAACTTAGAAAGTTTGTGCTTTAAAACTTGTGAACTCACTTAGAACACGAACATAACCAACTAAAATTCTTCGAAAAGATTGAGCCTCGGGGAGCCTCTTTTCAAAAACATAATCAACTAAAATTCTTCGAAAAGATTGAGCCTCGGGGAGCCTCTTTTCAAAAACATAACCAACTAAAATTCTTCGAAAAGATTGAGCCTCGGGGAGCCTCTTTTCAAAAATAACCGGTTAGACTAGGAATAGTCTTAGGTGAGTCAAGTCATCTTTTTCTTGAAAATGGATTTGTCTAAGGAAGTGGTCGATGATCCGATAAAAGAAGGCCCCTGTGCCTCGCCACGACCTGGAAGCCATGATCTTGAAAAGGTAAACTTGACAAGCCTAGGGTTAAATCCAAATCTAACATAAAATTACTTGTACCTAAATCCACTTAATCAACTTAATTGGAAGTCATCTCACAAAAACCACATAAGTATAACATGCTTGATCATATAGACACAGGTGTGATGACCTAGGTTTAAAAACATACAACCTTTTTTTTAAAAAAAATCATAAAAAATCTAACATCCAATCCAACCACCTTGTGTGTAGGATCAATGGGATGTTAGACGGTTGCTCTCGACACATGGCAGGGATCGGCTCAAATTCACAAAGCTTCGATTCAAACGACAAGGATCGGTAGCCTTTGGGAATAACGACAAGCTCAAAATCATCGGATCAGGTGATATCGAGCTTAACTCAAATTTTGTTATTAAAAATGTATTACTTGTAGAGAATTTTGAATATAACTTGCTTAGCGTAAGCCAATTATGTGACAATAACTATAAGGTCGTATTTTTAGAAAATGAATGTGTAATTAAAATAGATCCATGTGAATCAAATAGATCCATGTGTAGGAGCTCAAGAACACTTTTGGTTCGTTCTTGATTAGTTAATTGATGTTGTGTCCTAGATTGTTTACCTTGTTGACAAGCATTACATATTTTATTATCCAAGTTGTTTAGTTTAGGCAAACCTATAACCAAGCCACTCTGACTCATCTTGTGGACGAGTCTTGGGTGCGAGTGTCCGAGTCTTCGGTGCCATAACCAAGATTCCTCTTGCTGTGTCATAAGACACTTGGTTGAGGAGTTGGGTAAATTTATTGTGTAGATGTTGCTACTCCTAGTTCCTTTAAGTATTATTTTAGATGTTGCATTTATTTTGATTACGCATTCATTTTCTAGAAATATGACCTTATAATTGTTATCACACAATTGGCTTACACTAAGTAAATTATATTGAAAGTTTTCTACTAATAAGACATTTTGAATTGTAAAGTTAGAGTTGAGCTCAATATCACCGATCCGATGATTTTGAGCTTGCCGTTATTCCAAGGCTACGATCCTTGTCGTTTGAATCGTAACAAATTTGAGTTGATCCCACATCCATTGATCCTACACATAAGTTAGTTGGATCGGATATTGGAATTACTAAAGGGTTGTTTGTAAGTTTTTAAACCTAAATCATCTCACCAATATCTACATGATCAAAACATGTTATTCCTATGTGTTATTGTGAGATGACTATCAATTTTACTTGATTAATTTTAATGAATTTAAATTAACCAACATTAGGTTAGATTCGGATTTAGTCTAAGCTCATCAAGTAATCTTTTCAAGAGATTAGCTTCCAGGTCGTGGCGAGGCACAGAGGCCTTCTTTGATCGGAACAACGACCACTTCCTTAGACAAAGCTAATTTCAAGAAATTGATAACTCGACTTACTTGAGACTACGTCTTGGTCTAACTAGTTATTTTTGAAAAGAGGCTCCCCGAGGCTCAATCTTTTCATAGGATTTTAGTTGGTTTATTTTTGAAAAGAGGCTCCCCGAGGCTCAATCTTTTCGCAGGATTTTAGTTGGTTATGAGTCCTATCTAACCATTCTAAAAATAAAGGAAAAACTAAGCATGCAATTTCTAAGACTTAACAAAAATACATTTTGTATTGGCTCCCCTGGACCATTGAATCAGTGGGTCTATTCACATAGTGAATTTGGTCATGGGAACCCAATACATGTTAGATCCTAAAGTTGAAATCAAAGTGGTCTTAGGGACCCATGCTTGGACATTTTTCTTATGTTGGTTTACTATAGACATATATGACTTATTGGTTGTATTTGAGTTAAACCCGAGTCCGGCCTTGTTGTACACGGCCCTTTGTGATCCAAGTAAGAGGTCAAGTCCCTTGGATCCCAAAGTGAACCTTTACAACGTGTTCCTAAGGTCTTCGACTTGTGTTTTCAAAAGCGAGTTCTCAACTTCAAGCTTTTCAACTTGAGTTGAGTCCTCCTCTTGAATACGAGTAGTCGAAGAGGTTAGGAGACCTCATGTTTGAGAAGGTTAACCTCCTCAATTAGGGTCTCGACCTTGGACTCGGACTTAGCTAGTTTCTTATTTAAAAATTTAATTGCACCATACAAAGTATTAAGTAACGACCGACTTACCCTTAATGATTCTTTTGAACCGGATACGGATCCGTGGCTTGTCTTGAATGGAAGCTCATCATCGGATTCGGACTCGGACTCTTCTTCGGTTTCGGAGTCGTGCTCGGTCGGCTTGGCCATTAGAGCTTGGATATCGTCTTCTTCCTCCGACAACTCCTCCCAAGTAGCGTTTAGCGCTTTCTTGGTCTTTGATGCGTTATTCTTTAGCTTTGGGCACTCGGACTTGATAGCATCTAAAATTAGAAGTATTTGAATTAGGTTTAGGCTTACCTTGAGTTGTTGGTCGTTTCGTCTCTTGATCATCTTCGAACTTGATTGACTAGTTCGGATTCTATTTTGGAGTCTACTTCCGATTCGGACTCGTCTTCTTCCTTCGGGGGTGGCTTGCTTGCGGGCTTCTTCTTCTTGGAACCTGCAACTAACGCAATACTCTTCTCGGCCTGGACCACGTTAGTTTGCTCATGTAATTCAAGTTCCGAAAACAATTCGTCTAACCTAATTTTAGAAAGGTCCTTGGAGACCTTGTAGGCATCGACCATGGATGCCCACAAGGTGGTCCTAGGAAACGAGTTAAGAGAATACCTGATAAGGTCGCGATTCTCGACCTTTTGTCCGATGGCATGGAGTTGGTTGACGATGTCTTGGATACGAGCATGTAGTTGAGTTGCGGTCTCGTGTTCCTGCATTTTCAAGTTATACAATTTATTTAAAAGTAAATCTCTTTTACATACCTTCGTGTCGTCGGTGCCTTCGTGTAGTTCCACTAGCTTGGTCCATAAGTCCTTTGCACTAATGAAGGGGCCGACGCGGTTGAGCTCTTCCTTGGACAACCCACATTGCTAGATTTGAGTTGCCTTGGCATCGGCTTCTACTTGTTTTTTCATGGAATTTGACCATTGATCGTAACCCAAAGATTCACCATCTTCATTAATAGGAAGTGTGAAACCGGTTTGGATTACGATCCACATCTCGATTTGGGTTTTAAGAAAGCATTCCATCCGACCCTTCCAATAACGAAAGTCATTACAGATTGTAAAGCGAAGGGGTCGAGTGCTAAACCCTTCGAGATGGGCCATTTAAAAACAAGAAGAAGAACGAAAAGAATCTTGCAAAACACACACGAAAGAATATTCCAAGACTTTCGTCTTGGATTAGTAATCTTGAAGTAAAAAGATATATAAAATGTAACTTGCAAAAGAAATAAACAATCAAATCTGAATGTCGTTGAAGTTCCGGAGGACAACCTTACTCGGGATCTAACCCGAAGGACAACCTTATCCGGATCCTAAAGCCTCTAATGCAATTCTATATGTAGGAGAAGATAAGCAAGTGAAATAATTATACGAAAACAGAAATAAATAAATAAAAATCTGTAAAAGAAAAACAAAGCTAGATTGGTGGTTTCACGAATCTTAGCGCCCGACTCTGATACCAATTGTTGGATCGAAAGTGTAAGCTAGAGGGGGTGAATAAGCGATCGATGTCGTTAAAAACTTTTGCAATAAGTAAAAAGCAAGTAGAGAATGCACTGAAATATAAAGTAGACAAGATATTTTTCGTGGTTCACAATCTTTCGATTGCTAATCCACGGCCCTAGTGATCCTTGATCACGTCACGGACAATTCACTAAAACCACTCCTCCTCGTTGGAGGTAGAACAGCGATTACAAAAAAGAAATCAAGGCAAAGGACACTCCCCTTTCCTTATTACGATTAAAACACAAAGACAATTTAAAGAAGTAGAACTTAAATAAATATACCGACAACTCTTATAAGTAGAAGATGTAGCTTTCGTTGTCGGCGGCACTTCGTCGTAGCAAATGTGAGTAGTAGTAGCGGCGTTACGACGGCGTGTTGAGAGCTCTAGAATTCTTGTCATTTGCTTGGCTTGAACATGTCTATTTATGGATATTGATCTATGAATTTAGACATAGGTAGTGTCCAAGGTGAGGTTCTTATCCCCCAAGACTTGTTCATCCACATCCTTTGCGCCTACTCAAGGATGAGGTGTTTCATCCAACCACCTTGTGCCACCTCCAACCTCCTTGTGCGCCAACTCAAGGATGAGGTGTTTCATCCAACCACCTTGTGCCACCTCCAACCTCCTTGGGCGCCAACTTGAGGATGAGGTGTTTCATCCAACCACCTTGTGCCACCTCCAACCTCCTTGGGCGCCAACTTGTTGGAGCCATTCAACTTGTGCCACATCATGGGAGCCAACCATCTTGTGCCAACTCACCTTATTTTGGGCGTCCACCACAAGGAAGCTTGGTGATGGTTTGGATGTCCACCTTGATGCCACATCACCCTTTGTACCAAAACACGAGTCAAGTCCAAATTCACCCCCTTGAAATTCGAGCTCTTCTCGAGGCTGGAACTTGACTAGCAGTTGACTGTAGTCAAAGGGTTTTGGACTGCAGTACAAGTTAGCTTAAAATATAAAGTACGATGGTTCTAACCATCCGATCTCGACCTAGACCTTCCATTGGAGGTATTGGGTCGGATCTACGCTTAACGACCTTGCTTCGCTTTCACACGAGCTTACCTTGTAGCCTCGCTTCCGGTCTTCACCCGAGTACCTCGGCTTCCTCCGAAGTCCCTCTGGCGTTGCCCGACCACCTCGGTTCCCACCGGGTGTCGCAGACCTTCCGCTCAACTTTAGCATTTCTGCACACTTAATTGAGCTCGTAAGATAACAAATATACCCTTAACTATTGAGCCTTTTGCCATAATCAAAATACCGGTTCGACTTTGGTGCCCACTGCACCAACAGGAACAAGAGGAAGAATAGAAACAAGCCTCTTCTCCTTCTTTCAACCAACCACCAAACTCCAAGGTTGGAGCTTGCCGCCGGCCAAGGAGGAAGAGGAGAATAGGTGAATGCCAACCAAAGCTCCAAGGGAGAACCCTAAGCCTAGGTTTTACCTGCCAAAGAGAGGGAGAGGGGCTGCTTTGGATGCCAGCCAATGGTTGGAAAGTGCTGCTAGGTTGCCAGCCACCTTGAGGGAAGAAGAAAAAAAGGAAAGACCTTCCTTATTTGGTGCCACCAAGCCCTAAACCCTAGCCTCCAAGCCTTGCCGCCCAAAAACCCTAATCCTATCTCTAGATGGATTCAAGTTGCCGCCCACCCCTTGCCCTCCTTTTATAGAGTTAGGGATAAGCCTTGTTTTAATCTCCACCATTGGTTCTAGGGATTTAATCTCAACCATCGGATCTAGAGATTTAATCTCAATCGCCGGATCTAGAGATTTAATCTCTACCTTTGGATCTATAGTTTTGTTTCTATCCATTGGATCTAAGCTTCATGAGGTTTTAATAGGCTACAATAGGGACCATGAGGAGGAGTTGGATCTTGGCCACCTAATGGATCAAGACCACATAAAGTCCGATCCATTAATGATAATCCAATCCACTAAAGGATTATCATTGATCTACCTCACCAACCCTCATCAGTTAATATGGGTTCCATATATTATATGTACATTTTCTCTCCGTGTTTAAAATCTCGAATGTCCATCGATTAATTAATTTACTGACCATTAATTAATCAACATCTAACTCCATGAGTAGTACCACTCAACCTTTTCATCATGCCGGACCAAGTCCACTTGCAGGGTATACATGATGAACCTTATTAGCTCCTCAAGGGGACATCATTATCCTAATATATAGGACACGGTTTTCTCCTATAATCAACGGCACACCATATAAATAATATCATCTCCCAACTTACCGAGCCTATCGATTTAATCTATAAATCTCGCTTATTGGTAAATCAAAGAGATGAATACTAAGTATATGTGCCCGTTATTATATCGGGATTAAGAGTATGTACAATATAATATCTAAGGTCTGATTCGATTATGTAGTCAGCAATAAATCGAATCACCTCTAAGTCGGTCCTACTCAATACACACAAAGTGCACTAGTGTGATTCTATGGTCTAGACAAACCAATCCCAAATCACATTACAACCATTCCAATGGTTTGTCCAAAGCCATCTCGGTTGTGAGCCTTTACTTATACTTTACAAGGAACTGATAACATGATCTCCCTTGTGACACCACACACCATGTTATCTACAATGTAATGTATTAAACAATATGCATAGCTATAAAAATATGCAAACAATGATCATGTGATTCTTATTTCAAAATAAAGATGTTCATACAAAGGATAGACTTTTCAGTATACATCCCAACAATACCACCATGAGTTATCCTGTCCTAGAACCCCACAACAAAATGGTCTAGTCGAGCGAAAGAATAGAACCCTACAAGAAGCCGCTAGAACCATGTTAAACGAGTACAACCTACCCGATAGGTTTTGGGCAGAAGCCGTTAGTACGGCGTGTTATGTCCAAAATAGAATCCTACTAATCAAGAGGCACCTTAAGACCTCATACAAAATCTACCATGATAAAGTACCTAACATTAAATACCTTAGGATATTTGGATGTAGCGTACATATCCTAAATACCAAGGACCAAAAGTACCGGAATATTCTAGGCAAATTCACCTCTAAAACAAATACTGGAATATTCTTAGGATATTCGACCACAAGTATAACCTATAGAGTCTACAATAATGAAACCCTTAAAATCGAAGAAACCATTAATGTTGTATTCGACAAAGGAGATAAAACCACAAAAATCGTAGTAGAAACAATTGATGAACCGATTAATACTAGACCCGAATCTGACCATGAAAATGAGTCTAGTATAAATCTTAACCCGAGTCAGTCTAGGTTACAATCGAATCATTCTATTGATCAAGTGATAGGTGATCCCAACCTAGGGGTTCGAACTAGAACATCATACAGAAACTATAGTCAAATCTCTTTAATCTCGAAAATCGAACCCAAATCAATTGAACAAGCTCTTCTTGATCCCGATTAGATTATTGCTATGCAAGAAGAGCTGACTCAATTCACTAGCAACGAAGTTTGGGAATTAGTACAACCACCTAAAGATAAATCGATTATTGGAACAAGGTGGGTATTCCAGAACAAACTCGATGACAAAGGTGAAGTAGTTAGAAATAAAGTGAGATTAGTCACAAAAGGATTTAGTCAAGTAGAGGGGTTAGATTATGACAAAACCTAAGCCCCCGTAGCTAGACTAGAATCAATCAGAATGTTATTAGCCTACGCTGCACATCGAGGATTTAAACTATTTCAAATGGATGTGAAGTCAGCGTTCTTAAATGGAATTATTAAGGAAGAAGTCTATGTTAGTCAACCCCTAGGATTCGAAAGCTTAGACAAACCTGACCACGTTTTTAAACTTAAGAAAGCCTTATATGGACTAAAACAAGCTCCTAGAGCTTGGTAGGAAAGGCTTTCTATTTATCTCAAGTCTAAAGGGTTTAGCTAAGGCCTAGTCGACCCAACCCTCTTCGTAAAATCTGTAGAAAAAGATATCTTTATTACCCAAATTTACGTAGACGATATAATTTTTGGAACAACCAACTCAATTCTACTAAATGAGTTCATTTCACTAATGCAAAGTGAATTTGAAATGAACTTAGTAGGAGAATTAACTTTTTTCCTAGGATTACAAATTAAACAAACTAAGGAGAAAATTTACTTACACCAAAATAAATATGCTAAGGAATTAATTAATCAATTTGGAAAGCAAAATGCTAAGGTAATAAAAACACCAATGGCCACAAATGTTAATATAGGAGATGACTTAGAAGGCAAACCAATAGACCTTAAATACTATAGGAGCGCAATAGGTAGTCTCCTATACTTAACGGTGAGTCAACCCGATATATTATTTGCAGTAAGTATGTGTGCAAGGTTCCAAACTTGTGCTAAGGAGTTGCACCTAACGTTAGTTAAACATATCCTTAGATACCTAAAGGGTACACTAAACGTAGGAATTTGGTACCCTAGATCTACCGAGTTAAAATTAATCGGCTACTCCAACTCGGATTATGCCGGTAGTAAACTTGATAGAAAGAGCACGAGTGGTTGTTGTTAACTCCTCGGCTCGAGTCTAGTGGGTTGGTGCAGTAGAAAGCAACACTGTATTGTCTTATCTACCACTGAAGCCGAATACGTCGCAATGGATGAGTGTGTAGCTCAACTTCTTTGGATGAAGCACACTCTCCAAGACTTTAACTTAAATTTTAACAACACTAAAATTTACATCGATAATATTAGTTCAATTAATTTAACCAAAAATCTTATATGCCACTCTAGGACTAAACATATAAAGGTCAAACACCACTTCATTTGAGAACATGTAGCTAACGGGACCATACAACTCAAATACATAGAATCCAAGTCAAACCTGGCAGACTTGTTTACAAAACCTTTATCTGAAGCAGAATTTAGTCTGCTTAGACGTAAATTAGGTATGTGCGTAATAGAGTATGACATAAAACTTATATTTTTGCTATACTTTATTTACTTTTCATGCAAAATGGAAGTAGCCTAGGGCTTATCCTAGAAAGCATGCACCTATACATTTAAGGAGCCAATACATCTCACAATGCATAGGACTAATGTGTTTGTGTACTTAGCCATGTAGATGGGCATGAGATGTTAGGACCTCACTCCTGGTTTTAGGTATAGATCTAGTGCATCGACATGAACCATGGAGTATAATTATCTAAATTAACCAACTCTAATCAGGACTTATTGATCATTCTATATCAATCAAATCAAATAGAGTTGAACATTATATTAGTCGAGCTTATGTTTAAAGTATTATTTTCAAAATCTAATAGGAACATGCTTGGACTTATAAAACATAATCACTATGTTTCGAAAAGTTTTTTCTATAAACCCCCACACTTTTCGATTTATGGAAAAGGGGGAGAAAAAGGCCAAAGTTAAGGGATCAAAAATGAATTTTTGATAACTTAACTTAAACTTAACTTATACATTTAAGCCAATGTTAAGTAATCTTGATTACTTAAGTTGCAACCGTTAAGGGGGAGAGATAAGATCCTTCTTCAAGTACTCACCTAAGGTCAAGGGGGAGGTTACTTCAAGGGGGAGGACTTGAAAAAGAGTTTTACTCATATTCCTACTTATGCTAACTTACTAAGTTATGATTTTATGCCTCTTTTATATTTATGCTTATTTCATAATCATTTCATTAATGCACATTTATTTTTCCCTTAACTTTGTGTCAGTTTGCCATAGATCAAAAAGGGGGAGATTGTTGGTACAGTACACACCAGATAATCGAACCTAGGTTTTGATTATGGCAAAGACGCAACGCTAAGGTCATATTTTTGTCTAACGAGCTGATCTAAGTGTATAGGAATGGTTAAGCTGAGCTGAAGGTTGGCGACACTCGAAGAATCCTGAGTCGGGAAAACGTAGTGGTTGAGTAACACTGGGAGAACTTCGGATGGAGCCGAAGAACCCAGGTGGAGACCTGAAGCAAAGCTGCAAGTCACAAAAGGACCTAAGGTAAGCTCGTGTGTGATTGAATGTAAGGTCGAGTCCTCCGTACGAAGACATCATTAGGTGGCGATCTGACTAAGACTTCCTGTGGAAGGTCTAAGTCAAGATCGGACGGTAAGTGGTCATCGAATTCACTTATATTGTTTTTATTTTGAGCTAACTTTTTAGTGCAATCTAGAACCCTAGACACCAGTCGACTACTGGCTTGTAGTAGTCGACTGTTGGGCATCAGTCGAACTGATAAGGGCAGCAGTCGTCTGCCATTTGAATTTCTAGTCTCGAGGAGAGTCAAGATAAGCTCCACTTATCTTGGGAGGATGAGATTCTTTGACCATGAGCTGGAACTGAATGTTGGGGGAGTTCCAAGGCTATAAAATAAGAAGGGTTTCACCCCTTTAGGTCATCTAAGTGCTTACAAAGTGATCCCGCAATACCGCCTCTCTACGACTACGCTACGACACTGAAATGCTACCGGAATGCCGACGACACAACCTCAAGCTTAAAGATCCATTCATCGTCGGTATAACTTTCTATTTCTATTCAGTGTACTAAGTTGCTTTTCAATTATTGTATTTGAAGTTTTCATTGTAAAACGTGGTGAGGTAGGCTTGTTGCCTCATCCTCGGACTTTCCATGTTTTCGTGTATCCATTGTCTCCTACCTTCAACGAGGAGGAGATCTTTTAGTGAATTTCCCTCCTTACGCGGTCTAGGATCGCAAGGGCCTTGGATTAGCAACCATTAGGTTATGAACCAAGTAAAAATAAACTTGTCATTTACTTTTCCATTGTGCAACTCTTTACTTTATCTTTATCAAACAAAAACGAAAAGAAATGAAGTTTTACGTGCGCTATTCACCCCCCCCCCCTCTAGCGCTTTTCGATCCAACAGTTAGTACAATAGAAATAAGAGATAGTAAATATGACGTATCCTTACCATCCGATCTTGACCTAGACCTTCCACTAGAAGTCTCAGTCAGATCATTGCCTACAGTTGCCCCCGTACAGAGGGCACGACCTTACAATCTCTCTTCGCACTCGTGCTTACTTCCGGGCCTTTCTGACCTATCGCTTAGCTTCCGGTCTTCCACCTAGGTTCTTCGATTCCCACGAAGTTCTCCTGGTGTCGCTTGACCCCCATGGTTTCTTGACTCGAGATTCTCCTGGTGTCGCTAACCTTTGACTTAGCTTAACCATGTCCTGCACACTTAACTCAGCTCATGAGATAATAATAAGAGCTTAACTTTGAGCCTTTGTCATAATCAAAACCTAGATTCAATTATCTGGTACCCCTGCACCAACAATTCTGCCTGCTTCTTCTTCAGAATCACCATTGGAAACATCATCTTCTTTAATCTTCTTTGGGGTGGTCCTTTGTGACATTTGATCCATCATCTCGGCCATTATTTGCATAAGATCCTCTCGATATAAGGGCTCTTGACGCCTTTTGCTAGTGCCTCCCATGGAAGTACTAGAGATAGATTTCTCCTCCTCCATCGGCTCTTTCTGCATCCTCCTAGTATTCACCATCACTACTTTTTATTCAAAGTTCCAGCAGACAGTGCAAATTTGATGGTGTTAACATCTTCGGCCTACTGAGATCTCTCTCCCCCTTCTTGGGGATTACTAGATCTGATACCAAAGAAGGTTAGAAATGAGATGAAGAGAGATTTACTCCTAGAATCACCTTGAATCTCGGAAGTGGAGTTAGATCCAATGCTTGAGAGATAACGTGAGATATGGACCAGCTGCCCGGTGGTGCCACTTCGACACTCAAGTAAGTAAGGGTATGAAGTAATGAAATGAAGAAGAAGAAGGAAAAAGATCTTAGAGGTACTGAATTGCGAAGAAACAACCATCCCTTGCCTCGTCCTCCTTTTCCCCTTTTATAGATGGATCAATTGCCTTCTTCGTGAGGTAAATTTACTTTAATTCCCTTTGTCAAGCTATCTTCATTACAGCTTTTCCCACTCAAATTCAAAATATCTCCTAATATTTCCCTGTTGCATATTAATTTAAATAAAATTCAAGAATAAATATGATTATATTAAGTTAATCATTCTTGACTCCCCTGTGCTGCCTCCTATTCCTCAGCATATCCTCTTCCTCCTTATTCAATCATATTCAAAAGAAAATCCAAAAATGGTTCGGGAAATGAATATACTAATCGAAAAATACACATACTACTCTGAAAATGACTTAACTGCTCTGGAAATGAACATACTGATCAGGAAATACACATACTACTCTGAAGCTGACCATACCGTTTTGGAAATGTCTTAACTGCTCTAGAAATGACTTAACTGCCCTGGAAATTAACATACTGATCAGGAAATACACATATTGCTCTGAAGTTGACCATACTATTCTGGAAATATCTTAACTGCTCTGGAAATGAACATACTAATTGAGAAATACACATACTGCTCTAAAGCTATGTTAGTGAAAGCCCTAGAGCCAATCATGTGATGATTGTTGTATGGATTTTATTGTATCATATTCCTATTTATAAAGGCATGGTTATTATATTTACTTGTATTGGTGCCAAATAACTAAATATAATAATGTCCTTGAGTAGTAGGTTCTTATCTATATCAACCGATTGGTTGAATCGATAATGAGATGATATAGAGAACACTACTCTTAATCATTCCTAGTCGAGTATTAACATTCAGGGACAATGTTAATGCGTAGAGACTAGCATGTAGGTCAACAAGATGACTTGATCTCACAAGTCATGGATATGAGATATCAAGTTGACACATGGGTATGCATTGGAGAATGTATCTTGAATGACCCATGAGAAAGTATCATGGATCGTTATATGAGTGTCATATACTTTCTCATGTGGCTATTAGTATGACTATTAGTCCTTAGACACGAAGTCACCATGGTTCCCTACATAAGGAGTTGCATACTTTGGCCGTCAAGCGTCACCCGTAAATGGGTGGACTATAAAGGCGATTCGGGTATGTAACGAATTATGCGGAGGATGTGATGTAGATGGGATCTATCCCTCCTATATGACGGGGTGACATCGATATTCTTGATAGAGTGAGACCACGAAGTGCATGGTCATGCCCAAATGAGTCAATATGAGATATTGAGCTCATTTGATTAGAGTGAGTCTACTTGGGGTTCAAGATTTAGATTGTACCGAGGATGACACGGTCTATGCCTCGATTGGTCAATCTAGATGTCAAGGATAGAGGGACATTGTCACATATTGTGAGAGTCACAATTAGTAGTCACAAAGGTGATGTTGGAGCTCAACATTCTTGTAACTTGGGTAGCAATGATGTGTTGCTAGATACCGCTCATTGCTTATGTTCCTAAATCAGTTTAGGGACATTGCCAACGTTACAAGAACCTATAGGGTCACACACATAAGGGCAATTAGATGGAGATTAGGTTCATATGATGAACCATGAGGATTAGGTTCATGGGATGAACCAAATTGGATTAAGAGTAATCCAAATTAGACTTATTGAGTTAGACTCAAGTTGATTGAAGTGTTGAATGAGTCTAATTTAGATTTGATTCATCAAATCAATTTAAATTAATGAATAGAGATTCATTAAATTAAAATTGACTTGAATCAAATGGTTGGATTTGATCAACCATAGGAGATAATAGGTCAAGTTTGACTTGACTTGAGAGGGAAGATGAATGGTCAATTTTGACTTGACCAATTGCCATGTCATGGTGACTTGGCATGGGGCCGGCCAATGATGATGCTCCACATCATCATGGACACATCATGGGGTGCCACCTCATGAGGGAGACCAAGAGCCATTGGCTCTTGGAGTTACATGCATGCATGTAACCCCCTTATAGTGGGTTATGGATGATGTGAAGTTAAGTTGTGTAACTTCATCTTCTTCCTCTCTCTCTTCCCTCAAGCTCTCTCTTCCTCATCTAGCCATGAACGTCCAAGGGGTGCTAGCACACTCTAGGATGCTTTTCTCCACCTATTGCTTGTGTGGATACCGATAGAGGAGTGTACACTTGACACTCTCGAGTTCCGGCAAACCTTTTGGACGAGCGGGATAAGCGAAGGGCGTCGCTACGAGGGTAACACTCTCACCTTCTAGATCTAAGGTAGATCTAGGGTTTTTATATAAACACATACATGTTTTGTTTTAATACATCTTCGCACGGATCCGTGGCCGGGGGCTTCCGAGGTTTCCGCAACGCAAAAAGCGGTTTTTGCGGCTCGGAAAAACCCAACAAGCTAACCATAGTGCTTTGGAAATTTCTTAACTGCTCTAGAAATGACTTAACTGCTCTAGAAATGAACATACTGATTGGGAAATGAATATACTGCTTGAGAAATACACATACTGATCGGGAAATGAATATACTGTTCTGAAGCTGACCATACCATTCTGGAAATGTCTTAACTGCTCTCGAACTGACTTAACTGCTCTGGAAATAAATATACTGCTTAGGAAACATATAAACAACCCAGGAAACCTCTTAACTACTCTGAAAACTCCGACCCCATCAATTATCATGACATTTTATATGATCAAATGAAATATGATGTCATGATATGACATATGGCAAACAAAACATAACAATTTTACAATATCAAGGTATAGAAATACCTATGTTTAAGCCTAATTGTCATTTCCTATGATTAAATCTAATTTTGCCATAATAGATCAATTTTCCAAGTGTGCCAAAAATACAAAATGACACTTCATGAACTCTAAACCTAATTGTGTCACTTTTGATTAATTGTTCAAACTTCATAAATTCTATTGGCACATCCTAAAATCTTTTAGGATATAAATTCAATCTCATTTTCAAGGAATCACATAACCTTGAAAATGACCTATGCTGTCAACTTTACTATGGTTAGGTTAACTACCTTACCAATTCAAGTTGACACACCCTAACCGATCTAGTGTGATGAAATCACGCTCTTAGGAATCCAAAATATATTTGAGCTCATTAGGTTCACAAGGTACTCACTAGGGATAGCCCCCCTTAGTATCTTCCTAATAACCCTCTTAGGATTGGAAGCCTTGGTCATTTGGATCTTGCCAAGGTTAACTCCCCCTGTAACCTTCTTAGTGGCTTCCCTAGGTTTCTTTAAAATCCTAGCCACGAGGCACTTACCATGGTTAGCCTTAGGGATAACTTCCCTAGTAACCTTTGTAGGAATCACTTCGGAGTCTCGTCGGCTCCCATGTCCCCGGATTAAAATTTTCAACAAATGAAAACTAGTCCGGATGGGATGAGTTTCCTAAGCACAACCAATTCGTCGTCGTGCTAACGACTTGAGCGATCGCTTGAACAAACTAGTTGTTCAAGCAACACAACTCTTCTAGTCGGTTAGCCGCGGAAGACACGACGGACGGATTGCCGGTTCTTGTGTTTATCTTCGGGGTCCATGATTATACAAATACATATGAATGTAGACATGTATAATCAACACATACATAAAGTAAACATGCTCATAACAAATACAAGCAAGTAACCATCCACACAAAACATGCATATAATTGAAAAGCAATTATAAACATAATACAAAAGAACATTAATCAAAATAAACAAGATTATACCTCTTGTTATACCTCTTGATCTTCTATTGTATGTCCTCCCTCCTTTTGGACGTCGTGTGGGCGACGATCTACCAAAAGTTGAAGCCTTCTAGATCACCGATCTTCCTTTCCTTGTTCACTAGGAACAAAGGAAGATCCTAAAACAAAACTCATCTTCCTTTCTAGAACCGGCCACCAAGTCTATAAACTCGATGTTGCCGCTGGACAAGGAAGATAAAATGGAGTATGGAAACCAACCAAAGGAGAAACAACAAGGGCATGGGCGCCGGCCAACACTTGGAGAAGAAGAAAGAAAACACCCCTTCTCCTTGTTGCCGCCCAAACCCTAAACTAGGCTCCCCTTAATTTCCGGCTAAGGATGAAGGGAAGTAGAATAGATTGACCTTTGGCCAAGGTAGAGGGAAGAAGGTAGAGGGGCCGGCCATCAAAGGAAAATGAAGAAGAATCTCCCTCTCCTTGTTGCCGCCCAACACCAACAACCAAACCCTAACCCTAGCCTCCTCCTATTTCTTGCCGCCCATGGGAAGCAACCCTCATCTCATCCACCACAAGCCATAGATCAAGGGGAGAAGCTTGGGCGTCGGCCAAACCAAAGAGGAAGGAGGAAGAAGGGTGCCGGCCACCATTGGGAACAAGAAGAAGAAGCTCCCTTCTCCTTGTTGCCGCCCAACACCATGAACCAAACCCTAACCCTAGCCTCCTCCTATTTCTTGCCGCCCAAGCCACCTTATCTCAATTAGGTTTTTCTCTTTTTTCATCCTCATACATCTTGCCTCCCAAGCCTAAGCCCATATATATAGAGTTAGGTTTAGGCCTTGGTTTAATCTCCTCCATTGGTTCTAGGGATTTAATCTCAACCGTCAGATCTAGGGTTTCATCCCAACCGTCGGATCTAGGGTTTCATCCCAACCGTCGAATCTAGGGTTTCATCCCAACCGTCAGATCTAGGGTTTCATCCCAACCGTCGGATCTAGGGTTTCATCCCAACCGTCGGATCTAGGTATTTAATCTCCACCGTCGGATCTAGGGATTTAATCTCCACCATCAGATCTAGAGTTTTGTTTTCCATCATTGGATCTAGACTTCATGAGGTGTTAATAGGCTACAATAGGGACCATGAGGAGGAGTTGGATCTTGGCCAACCGATGGATCGGAACCACACAAACTTGATCCATCAATGATGTTCCATTCCACTAGAGGATCATCATTGAATTACCTCACCAACCCCCATATGATAATATGGGCTCCATATATTATTTGTACATCCATCTCCCCGTGTTTAAGATATCGAATGTCCGTCAATTAGTTGATTTACTGACCATCAATTAATTAACTGTAGGGAGTTGCTTCGGAGGGCATTGGCTCCCATAACCCTGGATTAAAATTTTCACTAATGAAAAAACTAATCCGGATGGGATGAGTTTCCTTAGCACAACCAATTCATCGTCGTGCTAACAACTTGAGCGATCGCTTGAACAAACTAGTTGTTCAAGCAACATAACTCTTCTAGTTGGTTAGCCGCGGAAGAGACGACGGACGGATCACCAGTTTTTGTGTTTGTCTTCGGGGTCCATGATTATACAAAATACATAAAAATGTAAACTAGTATAATCAACACATAAAGAACATGCTAAGATCAGAAAATAAAGTTATAAAACTTTTATACCTCACGATCTTCTACCGTATGTCCTATCCTCTTCGTGGACGTCGTGTGGGCGAAGATCCTCCACGAGTAGAAGCCTCCAAGATCACGTTCTTCTCTTCCTTGTTCACTCCGAACAAAGAGAAGAACCAAACAAAGCTCCTTCTCCTTTCTAGAACCGGCCACCAAGCCAAGGAGCTCGATGTAACCGCCGGCCAAGGAGTGAATGGTTGAGCGCCGGCCAACCTTGTGACAATGTTGCCGCCGGCCACCAATGAAAGGGAGAAGCGCCGGCCACCAATGTATGGAGAACCGCTGGCCACCAAGGAGAAAGGGATGATGAAGAGAGCCGGCCAAAACCAAGGAGGAGGAGGGAATGAGCACCGGCCACCAAGGAGCAAAGGAGGAAACCCTAATCTCCTTCTTTGTTGCCGCCCAAACCACACACCAAAACCCTAGCCGCCTAATCTCTTGAGAGGCAAAACCCTAATCCAAAAAACTATCCTCGCCACCCAAGCCTTATCCCTCTATTTATAGAATTGGGCTTAAGCCTCCTTTAATCTCCACCGTCGGATCTAGGGATTTAATCTCCACCGTCGGATCTATGGTTTCATCCCAACCGTCGGATCTAAGGTTTCATCCCAACCGTCGGATCTATGGTTTCATCCCAACCGTCGGATCTAGGGTTTTATCCCAACCATCGGATCTAGGGTTTTATCCCAACCGTTGGATCTAGGGATTTAATCTCAATCGTCGGTTCTAGAGTTTCATCCAAACCGTCGGATCTAGAGATTTAATCTCAACCGTCAGTCCTAGGGATTTATTCCCAACCGTTGGTTTTAGAGTTTTGTTTTACATCCTTAGATCTAGACTTCTTGAGGATTATATTAGGCTACGATAGGGACCATGAGGAGGAGTTGGATCTCGGGCACCCGATGGATCGGAACCACACAAACTTGTGTTGGGGATTTGATGCCGGTAGAGGGGGGGTGAATAGCATTGAATTCGTACGAAGATAGAATTCAATCGTGATCGTGTCTACAATTTCGTTAGCGCAGTGGAATATAGAAATGAAAGCAATAATGAAATACAACAATCACGAACACAAAGATATAACGTGGTTCGGAACCGAACGGTTCCTACTCCACGGATCAAGCTCTAAAGAGACCTAGTGATGCACACGCACTCACTAATCACAAATACTCCTTCTCGACAATAAGTCAGAGGTGGAGAAACCTCTTACAATAAGATTACAACAATAATCTAAATACAACAAGCAAATATAAGAAGAAATACAACAAGAGAAGTAAAGAACACTTTACAAAAACTCTTTAGAAGCTTGCTTGTTGATTGTCTTGGACTAGCACTTGAAAGACCTGATTTGCAGATGCAAATCGCTTCAAAACGTCCAAGAAAATCGGTTGCAAAAACCCTCCTTCCAAGCTGCCTTTATAACCTGCGTCGGGCTGGATTTCCGCCTATCAATCGACTGCCATAAGTCACTAGTCGACTGATGCCACTGTTGTCGTGAGACAATGGATCGATCCACGATGGAAAAACTCCAACGGATCTCTTGGCGATCATTGCCAACATTAGCGATCATTGCCCGGTAGCGTAGTCGATCGCCCGATCGGCTCTGAGCATTACGTGCTCACGGTGAACTAGCGATCACTGAGCCCTTAGCGCGATCGTGAGATGACATCGATTATTGCTCCGATAGCGCGACATTCGCAGGCAGTTCACTCTTAAGCGGCGGAACTCAAGTTGACTCACGGCAGTCGAATCGGCCATAATGCCAGTCGACTGCCAACCTCAAAGATGAGGTTTTAATCCAAGTATGGTGCCCCCATACTTGCTAGACCACCCTTAGCCTAGACCTAAGCCTTCTAGCCACCTCCATCAGCCTCACGCCTCTCGGATCCCTCCAAGTCATCCATTACTTGTTCATCCAACGCGCTAGCCTCCAGGTGCTTCCCTCGGCTATGTCATGCTAACGGTGTCTACACCGCCAAGGCACATTGGACTTACGCCGCCAAGACTCCGCTTGGACTTTACGCTGCCAACCATTGGTCTTATGCTGCCAAGACTCCCGCTTGGACTTTACGCTGCCAATATCAAACCCTTGGACTTCTCAAATGCCAAGACTACAGCTTGGACTTTCCCTTGCCAACCCATGTTGGACTTTCCATGCCAAGACCATGCTTGGACTTTCCTTGCCAACCCATGTTGGACTTTTCATGCCAATACCATGCTTGGACTTTCCTTGCCAACCCATGTTGGACTTTTCATGCCAAGACCATGCTTGGACTTTCCTTGCCAACCCATGTTGGACTTTACATTGCCAAGACTCATGCTTGGACTTTTACATTGCCAAGACCCATGCCTGGACTTTTCATGTGCCAAGTGTCCCACTTGGACTTTTCATGCCAAGTACTCAAGACTTGGACTTTACCAAATGCCAAGTGTTCCACTTGGACTTGTTGGGATGTATACTGAAAGCCTAGCTCTTTAGTATGAACATCTTTATTTTGAAATAAGAATCACATGATCATTGTCTGCACTTTTATATTTATTATATGTTGTGCATATTGTCTAATACTTTACATTGTAGATAACATGGTGCTTGGGTGATGGCACAGAAGATCATGTTATCAGTCCCTTGTAGAGTATAAGTAGAGGCTCACAACCAAGATGGTCTTGGACAAACCATTGGCATGGTTGTAGTGTAGCTTGGTATTGTTTTGTCTTGAACATAGAGTTACACTAGTACACTTAGGTGCATTGAGCAGGACCGACATAGAGGTGATTCAATTTATTGCTGACTACATAATTGAATCGGACCTCGGATATTATGTTGTACATGCTCTTAATCCCTATATAATAACGGGCACATGTACTTAGTATTTATTTCTTTGATTTACCAGAGGGTGAGATTTCTATGGATTAAATCAATATGCCCGGTAAGTTGGGAAATGATATTATTTACATGGTGTGCCGTTGATTATAGGAGGAATCAGTGTCCTATATATTAGGATGATGATGTCCCCTTGAGGAGCTCATAAGGTTTATCATGTAAAGCCAGCGGGTTGACTTAGTCAACATGATGATAAGGTTGAGTGGTACTACTCGAGGAGTTAGATGTTAATTAATTGATGGTCAGTAAATCAATTAATTGACGGACATTCGATATCTTAAACACGGGGAGATAAATGTACAAATAATATATGGAGCCCATATTAATTTATGGGGGTTGGTGAGGTAGTTCGATGATGATCCTCTAGTGGAATGGAACATCATTGATGGATCAAGTTTGTGTGGTTCCGATCCATCGGGTGGCCAAGACCCAACTCCTCCTCATGGTCCCTATCGTAGCCTTATATAAACCTCATGAAGTCTAGATCAATGATGGAAAACAAATCTCTAGATCCGACGGTTGGGATTAAATCCCTAGAACCGACGGTGGAGATTAAATCTCTAGATCCGACGGTTGGATTAAAATCCTAGAACCGACGGTTGAGATTAAATCTCTAGATTCGACGGTTGGGATTAAAATCCTAGAACCGACGGTGGAGATTAAACCAAGGCCTAAACCTAACTCTATAAAAAGGGTGGCTTGGGTTGGGCGGCAACTAAGGTTTTTGGAGATGGAGTTGGATGGCTTGGGCGGCAAGAAACAAGGAGGAGGCTAGGGTTAGGTTTTTGTTCATGGTGTTGGGCGGCAACATGAAGGAGGCTTCTCTTCTTCTTCTTCCCAATGATGGCCGGCAAAACCTTTCCTCCCTTTTCCTCCTTAACTTGGCCGGCGCCCAAGCTTCTCCATCCTTTCAATGGTTCATGATGGAAGCTAAGGAAATTAGGGTTTTGCCTAGTTTGCTTGGGCGGCAAGCAACCTCAAGGAGGAAACCCTAATTAGGGTTTTGGCTCCTTAGGTTGGGCCAAGGTGATGATTTGGATTAGGCGGCAACCTATGGAGAAGCTTGTCTTCTTCCTTGGAGGTGGCTAGCTCATAGTTCTCTCTTCTCCACCATGCTTAGGCAAGAAACCTATGGAGGAAACCCTAATTAGATTAGGGTTTGGCTCTTTGGATTAGGCGGCAAGGTTGGAAGTTAGGTTGGCGGCAACTATAGGGAAGGGCTCATCTTCTTCCTTCTAAGGGTTGGCCGGCCACTACTTTGTCTTCCTCTACCTTGGGTAAGAAATCCAAAGGAAGCTTGGTTGGGCGGCTAGGGTTTGGAAGGAAAGGTAGGTGGCAACTATAGGGGAAGTGTTCTTCTTCTTCCTAGGGTGTTGGCCGGTTCCTATCCTTTTTTCCTATACCTTTGGTGGTGCCCAACCTATTCCTCTTTTCCTTTTGTTTTCCTCTTGGCAGTGGCACTAGGAGCTAGGGTTTGTCCCTAGTTCGGTTGTAGTTGTTTCCATTATGTTCTCTCTATTCTTGGGGCCGGCGGCATCAATCCTTTGTGGATTGGTGGTTGGCTCAAGCAAGAAGGGAAAGAGAGTTCTTCTTTCTTTGGATTGAAGAGGATCTAAGAAGCTTCAACTTGTGGAGGATCTTCGCCCACACGAAGTCTACAAGGAGGTTAGGACATACGATAGAAGATCAAGAGGTATAAAAGTTTTATAACTTTTATTTATGATCTTTGCATGTTTCTATTATTATGTGGATGTTTACTTTATGTATGTGTTGATTATACATGTTTATATTTGCATATATTTGTATAATCATGGACCCCGATAAGAAACACAAAAACCGGCGATCCGTCCGTCGTCTCTTCCGCGGCTAATCGACTAGGAGAGTTGGTTGCTTGGACAACAAGTTTGTTCAAGCGATCGCTTGAGTCGTTAGCACGATGACGAATTGGTTGTGCTTAGGAAACTCATCCCATCTGGATTAGTTCTCATTAGTGAAAATTTTAATCCGAGGACATGGGAGCCTATGAGCATTCCGAGGACTAGCACATTGCCAACAAATGGTATCAGAGCCATGGTTTCCGGTTTTGTGTGTTTTTGGATTCGGTTACTTTCATGCACATATCATATATTTTGTATGCCGGATAATAGTAGGATGTGCGTAGGCTAACTTTTTGGTTGCAGGCATAAGATCCGACTATTATGGCTATATGTGTGTATGTGATTGTTTGTGTATGATTGTATATTATTTGAATCCTCGGGGTTGACGAGGATAGATTAGTATTTAATTTTTGTAATTAAATACGGCATTGTTTAGCCACTCTTTATTTTATTTTACTTTCGATCTAGATTTCATGTACACTCCCTCGTGGAGTATAGGATCGATGGATGTAAAATAAAATAGGTTTTAGACTCGGCTCGGATCTCCGGATGGCTCGTACATGGCGTAGGAGGAGCGGACGAGGTGGCGACACGACGGGACGCATATTGGAGAACAATGCCATAATAGTTGGAAAAATTCTGATTTTTCCATATTTATTGCTGATTTGTTTTATATGCATGTTGTGTGTGCTTGAAAATTCCTCATTTTCAATTTACTAAGTGGGAGAGGGATATTTTAATTAATTCCCGCGGCCTCCATTACAATTTGACATGTGATGCAACAAACTTGCGCGTCGGCTCTGAGTGCCTTCCTCCCCATCGGATGAGTTTGTTTGCGGATCACTAGGTCAAATAATGGTTATAGGAAATTATTTAGGAGCGTGTGTACTTCCCCATCGGTAAGGCACATAATCCGAGATAATTCTCTTAGTATCGTGTAATGGTGCACACTTAGATGCAAATAAAAAGTATCCTCCCCATCGGAGTCACTGCTTTTATTTGTAGGGCCAAAGAGGAACCAACTATTAATTTTATTTGTCAAAAAGTAAGGTTGACAAGATAATAAAATTAATGGGTAAAACCTCCTCTTACAAATGTAGAATTCGTATACGTCCACACTATCGTGGCATGCGATATTCTCGGTGTTTTAAGGTGTTGGTTGATTTCGGGATTTTATTGTTTTGAGGAATCAATAATATTTGAAATCTAAAGCAATGATCTATGTGATTCTTAGGATTTTCACAAGTGATTTTCAGTCCACTTGTTGTAATACTAAAGGAAATAAACTTACTGTTCCTAGTTAATGTTGATTGGAAAAGAATCTAGATGTTGTCTTATTTGCTAAGAAGTACAAGTATACACTCTTCAAAGAGTGTCCTCAAGCCATGGTTGCTCAAAAAGGTTTCTACTTCTAAGCCGAAAGGCAAGAAGAAGAAGAAACAAGGTGGAGCAAAGGTGGTGGGAGGATCTCAGGGAGGAGTGAATAAGCCGAAAGGCAAATACTTCACTTACTAGCAGACCGGACATGAGAAGAAGGATTATCCCAATCCGAAGCAAGAACAAAAGTATATCTTTTGGTCTAGTCGTTGTAACATGGTTAGCGGTGTTATCTATCGGCACCTGGTGTATAGATACGAGAGCCACTAATCATGTCTGCAATACTTTGCAGGGGTTCCAGGAAACCCGACGACTAGCTAAAGGGGATATTACAATTTACTTGGGCAATGCCATGAAGATGGCGACTATTGCAGTGGGAGATGTTTTATTTATCTTTTGAGAAAAATAAAGTTTTTGGTTCTTAGAAATTTTCTTTATGTGCTTTTGTTTAGAAAGAATTGCTTTCAGTTTCTAAATTGAGGATGGATAATCTATTTCTTTTGATGACAGATTTGTTATAAAAGGAATAAGGACATTATCTATTCAGGTACATAGATAGGAAATTTATGACTTGAACCACGAGCTCCCACGATGCAAATAGAAGTTATTAACTCATCTTCTAATTCCAATAAGAGAAAAGAACCTTCGAAAATGAACCAAACATATCTTTGGGATCTTAGGATTGGTCATATTAACCTAAGCAGAATTCAAAGGTTGATAGCTGATGGACCTTTGGGTTCATTAGTGGTGGAGGATCTCCCAACCTGCGAATCTTGCTTGGAAGGTAAGATGACCAAGAGGCCTTTCAAGGCCAAGGGGTATAGATCCAAAGATGTGTTGGAATTGGTTCATTGATTCAGATGGTCCTATGTCTATCCAGGCAAGAGATAGTTTTGAATATTTCATCTTTTTCATAGACAATTATTCAAGATGACACTACGATTTGATCGTAGTGGTGAATACCTCTTGGGAGAGTTTAGGAATTACTTATCAGAGGCTGGGATTCAATCCCAATTGTCTGCACCTGGCACACCCCAGCAGAATGGTGTAGCGTAGCGAAGGAAGAGGACTCTTATGGAGATGGTTAGATCGATGATGAGTTATTCTGACTTGCCAGATTCGTTCTGGGGATATGCCCTAGATACGACGGTATACATTCTGAACCTTGTTCCATCTAAATCAGTGCCTTCTACTCCCACAGAATTGTGGACTAGGCGGAAGCCTAGTCTAAGACATATTCGGATATGGGGAGTCCAGCACATGTGCTGAAGGCTGATAAGTTGGAACCTCATACAGAAGTATGCATGTTCGTTGGCTATCCTAGGAACAAAGGGTGGTTTGTTTTGTAGTCCTAGAGATCGGAGGGTGATCGTTAACACACGAATGCGATTTCTAGTGGTTGACTATGTTATGCACCACAAGCCCAGGAGTAGGATTGTTCTTGAGGAGTTTATATGGGAAGTCCCGACTTAGTACCACAGTACAAGAGGATATACCACATGTCACCGCACCGTGTCACGAGAGGATATAGTGATACCTCGTCGTAGTGGGAGGGTTGTGAGAGACTGATAGATTCATGTTCTTGGGAGAATCTTCCGATTTGGTCACGGAGAACATGAACCTGATCCCTGGACATATGACGAGGTAATCCAAGATATAGATGCAACATCTTTGCAAAGTGCAATAAATACTGAGATTGAATCTATGGATTCAAATCAGGTCTGGGAGCTCCTATGTATAGCAGCTCATATGAATTTATGAGGTGTGACAGATGGATGTCAAGACAGATTTCCTTAGTGGAAGTCTTGAGGAATCCATTTATATAAAGCGACCAGAGGGATTCATTGCTAAAGGCAAAAAGTATCTTGTATGTAAGCTTAATTGGTCCATTTGTGGATTGAAGCAAGCTTCGAGGTCTTGGAACATCCGTTTTGAGGAGGTAAATCCAGTCTTATGGATTTATTCAAAGTTCGGATGAGTCTTTTGTATATCAGAGATGTGACGGAAACGTAGTGATATTTTTGTACTATACGTAGATGACATTTTGGTGGTTGGCGACAACATCGAAATGTTATCAGACGTAAGGGTATGGTTGTCCAAACAGTATGGTATGAAGGACTTGGGAGAAGTGGGTCACAACCTTGGGATCAAGGTTGTTGTGCTTATCCCAAGCTTCATACATAGACATGATTTTGGATCGTTTTAGCATGCAAAACTCCAAGAAGGGTTTTCTACTTTTCAGGCATGGAGTTCCTTTATCTAAGGAGATGTGTCCTAGATCATCTGAGGAGATAGAGGAGATGAAGGCGGTTCCTTATGCTTCGGCAGTAGGAAGCCTCATGAATGCGATGCTCTGTACGAGACCAGATATCTGCTTTGCCGTGGGCATGGTCAGCAGATATCAGAGTAATCCAGGACAGGGATATTGGACTGCGGTAAAGCATATATTGTGGTGCCTGAGAAGGACTAGGGATTATATGCTAGTTCACAGGGCAGACAAATTACTCCCTGTGGGTTACATAGATTCTGATTTCCAATCTGATAGGGATAACAGTAAGTCTACCTCAGGTTTTGTGTTTACTATTGGAGGTGGAGCCATAGTATGGAAGAGTGTCAAGCAGAAAAGCGTGGTGGACTCTACCATGGAAGTAGGGCTAATTGGGTGGCTCAGGAACTTCCTGATGGACTTGGATGTGATTCCTGGTTTGCCCAGAACTATCACAATTTATTGTGATAATAATGGTGCAGTTGCAAACTCGAAGGAACCACGAGCCCATAAGGCTAGTAAACACATAGAGTGCAAGTACCACACGTCGAAATCGTTAAGGAGGTAGTTCTTTATCGCTGGATTGCATCAGACGATGACCTGGTAGACCCTTTTTCACTAAGGCCCTTCTAGCGAGAACTTTGATAGGCATGTGGAGGGAAACGGAATCAGATGTATGGCAGTATAATGACAGCATAGTCTTTTAGTATAAGTGGGAGATTGTTGGGATGTATACTGAAAGCCTAGCTCTTTAGTATGAACATCTTTATTTTGAAATAAGAATCACATGATCATTGTCTGCACTTTTATATTTATTATATGTTGTGCATATTGTCTAATACTTTACATTGTAGATAACATGGTGCTTGGGTGATGGCACAGAAGATCATGTTATCAGTCCCTTGTAGAGTATAAGTAGAGGCTCACAACCAAGATGGTCTTGGACAAACCATTGGCATGGTTGTAGTGTAGCTTGGTATTGTTTTGTCTTGAACATAGAGTTACACTAGTACACTTAGGTGCATTGGCATTAAGCGGGGATTCAATTTATTCTTGACTACATAATTGAATCGGACCTCGGATATTATGTTGTACATGCTCTTAATCCCGATATAATAACGGGCACATGTACTTAGTATTTATTTCTTTGATTTACAGGTGAGATTTCTATGGATTAAATCAATATGCATTAAGTTGGGAAATGATATTATTTACATGGTGTGCCGTTGATTATAGGAGGAATCCGTGTCCTATATATTAGGTTGATGATGTCCTTGAGGAGCTCATAAGGTTTATCATGTAAACCCGCGGGTTGACTTAGTCAACATGATGATAAGGTTGAGTGGTACTACTCGAGGAGTTAGATGTTAATTGATTGATGGTCAGTAAATCAATCGATTGACGGACATTCGATATCTTAAACACGGGGAGATAAATGTACAAATAATATATGGAGCCCATATTAATTTATGGGGGTTGGTGAGGTAGTTCGATGATGATCCTCTAGTGGAATGGAACATCATTGATGGATCAAGTTTGTGTGGTTCCGATCCATCGGGTGGCCAAGACCCAACTCCTCCTCATGGTCCCTATCGTAGACTTATATAAACCTCATGAAGTCTAGATCAAATGATGTAAAACAAATCTCTAGATCCGACGGTTGGGATTAAATCCCTAGAACCGACGGTTGAGATTAAATCTCTAGATCCGACGGTTGAGATTAAAACCCTAGAACCGACGGTGGAGATTAAATCTCTAGATTCGACGGTTGGGATTAAAATCCTAGAACCGACGGTGGAGATTAAACCAAGGCCTAAACCTAACTCTATAAAAAGGGTGGCTTGGGTTGGGCGGCAACTAAGGTTTTTGGAGATGGAGTTGGATGGCTTGGGCGGCAAGAAACAAGGAGGAGGCTAGGGTTAGGTTTTGGTTCATGGTGTTGGGCGGCAACATGAAGGAGGCTTCTCTTCTTCTTCTTCCCAATGATGGCCGGAAAAACCTTTCCTCCCTTTTCCTCCTTAACTTGGCCGGCGCCCAAGCTTCTCCATCCTTTCAATGGTTCATGATGGAAGCTAAGGAAATTAGGGTTTTGCCTAGTTTGCTTGGCGTGGCAAGCAACCTCAAGGAGGAAACCCTAATTAGGGTTTTGGCTCCTTAGGTTGGGCTGACCAAGGTGATGATTTGGATTGGGCGGCAACCTATGGAGAAGCTTGTCTTCTTCCTTGGAGGTGGCTAGCTCATAGTTCTCTCTTCTCCACCATGCTTAGGCGGCAAGAAACCTATGGAGGAAACCCTAATTAGATTAGGGTTTGGCTCTTTGGATTAGGGCGGCAAGGTTGGAAGTTAGGTTGGCGGCAACTATAGGGAAGGGCTCATCTTCTTCCTTCTAAGGGTTGGCCGCCACTACTTTGTCTTCCTCTACCTTGGGCGGCAAGAAATCCAAAGGAAGCTTGGTTGGGCGGCTAGGGTTTGGAAGGAAAGGTAGGTGGCAACTATAGGGGAAGTGTTCTTCTTCTTCCTAGGGTGTTGGCCGGTTCCTATCCTTTTTCCTATACCTTTGGTGGTGCCCAACCTATTCCTCTTTTCCATTTGTTTTCCTCTTGGCGGTGGCACTAGGAGCTAGGGTTTGTCCCTAGTTGGTTTTGTAGTTGTTTCCATTATGTTCTCTCTATTCTTGGGGCCGGCGGCATCAATCCTTTGTGGATTGGTGGTTGGCTTAAGCAAGAAGGGAAAGAGAGTTCTTCTTTCTTTGGATTGAAGAGGATCTAAGAAGCTTCAACTTGTGGAGGATCTTCGCCCACACGAAGTCTACAAGGAGGTTAGGACATACGATAGAAGATCAAAAGGTATAAAAGTTTTATAACTTTTATTTATGATCTTTGCATGTTTCTATTATTATGTGGATGTTTACTTTATGTATGTGTTGATTATACATGTTTATATTTGCATATATTTGTATAATCATGGACACTGATAAGAAACACAAAAACTGGCGATCCGTCCGTCGTCTCTTCCGCGGCTAATCGACTAGGAGTGTTGGTTGCTTGGACAACTAGTTTGTTCAAGCGATCGCTTGAGTCGTTAGCACGACGACGAATTGGTTGTGCTTAGGAAACTCATCCCATCCGGATTAGTTCTCATTAGTGAAAATTTTAATCCGGGGACATGGGAGCCTATGAGCATTCCGAGGACTAGCACATTGCTAACAGGACTTTCCCATGACAATTACATTGTCATATGTTTTTGTCGAAACATCAAAACATCACTCGAGTCAAACTCGAGTCCTGGTCAATCGTGACCTGGGCCAATTGCCCCAATAATCTCCCCCTTTTTGATGTTTGACAAAAACCAAACAAATCATTTGAGTTAGACCACTAACTCAAATCTCTTACCAATTATCTCAAATTGGTAAACACTCTCCAAATGTTCTCCCCCAAACATTCTCCCCCTTTTTGACTAACATCAAAAAGGTTATCTCTCCAAGGAAGTCATTGTCTCATGTCCCAATGAGATCTTACAATCTCCCCCTTGATCCAAAAATAAATACCTAGGATGCCTACCATCGTCCTAGTGATAAGTCCCATATCACTCAAGAGAGGCAATCCTATAATCTCTCCCAATTTCCAAATTGGGTATCAAAAACCCATCAATTTTCCCAATTGATGATACTCTCCCAATAACTTCTCCTCTCCAAGGAGAAAAACACATCCATCATCCCAAGATGGATAACTCCCCCTAAAGGCTTGCTCCCCCTTGACCATTGCACCAACAATGTCCTTGGGAAGCCCCTAAGCCAATAGGAACTCTAAACCATCAAAATTAAGGTTCTAAGTTCAACATAGAACTTTCACTCACCCTAAATTTGATACTTTGACCTAACACAGCTCCTAATCCATATCCAATGAATTTTCACCCTTTATAATGCTTCCTAAAGCATATCCTAGGGTTAGGAGTGATTAGGAACATTTTCCATAGCTAAACACGGGCTAAACAAACCTTGTTAACCCGAAATCAGACCTGGCAGTTGACTCCTGACGATGTCGATCACGATCACACATTATCATCCACACAAGCGATCGATAATCAAAATCTCGATTTTCAACTATCAGAAATGAATTTTGGAAATTCATAAATAATTATACGTAATTCAAAAAATCGTGAAAATTCATACGTATAATACTTATGACACACACAATGGGTGAAAAATATTTGAAAATTATTTTACCCATAAAATAGTGAGTTTGATACAAAAATCAAAACCATTGAAATTTTCAATGTTTTGGCTCTATTTTGTATCAACTCTATCAATGATGATTGCTATCAAAAGATAGACTTCACCAAGGTTTTCTAAATTGATTTTAAAATGATTTCAAAACCTTATTTTGGATCATATTCCTTGGGCTCTATGCACATGACTTGTACACAAGCTTTCCCAATGATCCACAAATAAAATTAGTTGAGTTTTAGTTCATCTAGATGCAAACACTATGCACCTTGAACTTAACTCATATCCTAGCATCTCACATGTATCTAAGGTGTATAAATACACATAAATGTCAATTGGATGTGAGATGTGGGTTTTGGTTCATTTAATCTAGGGTTTCATGCATTTTTCTAAAGCAACCCTACTTGATTCCCTTATAAATGGGACTTCAAGTCATGTCATAGTCCTTAGTTCAATTTCAATCAAAATATCTTAAATGCATGAATGATTATGGCATTAGAGATGATATAAATAAGCATATGCTCATAATCATGATGTCATGGCATAAGATGAAATCTAAAAACACATGACATTTAAAACCTAAATCCTAAACATGAACATGACATATAAAATCATAGAACTAGGCATTATGTCATGACATGACATATGACAATCAAAGCATGACATATAAAATATATAGGTATAGTCATACCTAAATTTTAATATTAATTGTCATTTGATATAATTAAGTATATTTTGCCATATTAACATTAATCTCCTTAGTGTGCCAAAAACCCAAAATGGCACACTAACACACTAAACCCTAATTGTGCCAATTTGATCATTTTATCAAACTTCATAACTAATATTGGCACATCCTAAGATCTTTTAGGATGATAATTCAAATCTATTTCCAAGGTAACCATAACCTTGAAAACATCCTAAAGTGCCACCTTTACCATGATTGAGTTAACTACCCATCCAATCAAGGTTGGCACACCCTAACCCATCTAGCGTGAATCAATCACGCTCTTAGGAACCCAAAACCGATTTGAGCTCCTAGGGTTAATTAGGTATTCCTTAGGGATAACCTCCCTAGATACCTTCCTAATGACCCTCCTAGGCTTATTAGCCTTGGTCATTTGGGTCTTACCTAGGTTGACTCTAGGGGTAACTCCCCTTGCAACCTTCTTAGTGGCCACCCTAGGTTTCCTAGAAACCTTAGCCACTAGGCACACCCTCTGGTCAATTCTAGGGATGACTTCCCTATTGACCTTGGTCTTCCTAGACCTAGTTTGTGTTCCATAGTCAAATGGAACACTATGGTAAGCTACCTTAGGCTTAGGTTTGTGACCCAAACCTTGCTTGCCCTTGGTTGACTTTTGACTCTTAGGTCCTAGGTGTTGACTTTGACTTTTGGACCTAGAAGTTTGACTAATTGACCCTTGCATTTGATTTTGCATAACCTTAAGGGTCTTTTCAAGTTTTTCAAACCTTGACCTCAAGGCTTGGTTCTCTAATTCTAATTGCCCAATTTTAGAATTTTGATTTAGACCATGGGCATGGTTCTTCCTAGGCATATGCCTAGTCCATTTAGGGTTAAGGCCTAGATGTTCTCCTATTTTCTTAATGCTTTCCTTAGGTAATATATTTTTAGGAACATTAGTCCCAAATTTCTTCTTATTTCCTAAGTGAACACTCTTAGCACCTAAACAAAAGTATTTATTTCTATTAGCATGCTTTTCATGGCAAATTGCAAGAGAATTAAAATTCCTAGCATGCTTTTGACTTTTAAATTTAGAAGTTGCATTATTGAAATATACCTTAGGGTTTGCCTTGGAGGCTCCCCCTACATGTATAGCTCCTTCTTGGGTCTTTTTGCTCCCCCTAGGACATTGATTTCGGTAATGCCCCGGTTGCCGGCACTTGAAGCAAATGACTTGCTCCTTGCTTTTCTTGGCATTGGGAACACCGGCTTCATTGACCTTTGGAACCGGTTGAGCCTTCTTGACCCTTTTTGGACACTTACTCTTGTAGTGTCCGGATTCCCTACACTCAAAACAAATTATATGAATTTTATTTAAACCTTGAGTGTTTGAGTTACCTAGGGTATTTGTGGTAGTGGGTGTCAGAGTTGGACTTTGGCCTTCTTCATCTTGACTGGATGTCGAAGCTTCTTCTTGATGTTCCGGTGTGGAAGTTATCTCCTCCCCCTCAATCCTTGAGGTGGATGCTTCTTCCACTTCCTCCACCTCTTCTGATCCGGATGTTGATTCCCTATCAACCTCCGAATCCTCAAGCTCTTTGGATGAAGATGTACTTGCTTCTTTTTGAGCTTAAGAGGATGAGCACTCTTCTTCTTCTTCTTCTTCTTCTTGGACCAATGATGAGTTTTCATGAAGCTTTGCCACTTGGCTTCACAACTCCTTAGCGTCCATATAGTCCCCTACCATACACACAATCTCATTAGGGACCAAATCAAGAATAAATTTTACTAGCTTCATGTTCTTCTCGAAAGCTTGGAGTTGATCTTCACTCCACTTCTTCTTCTTGAGGAATCCTCCCTTTGGTCCTATTGGATAGCTAAAACCCTCCATCAAGACAGACCATTCTTCGAAGTCCCTCATCATTAGGAAGTCTTCAATTCTTGACTTCCATTGCTTAAACCCTTCTTGTCTATAGAAGGAATAGGGAATTGGGGCGTTGATGTCCCATCCCAATGGTTCTTCCATCTTCACCCTCTAGCCTTTTTTCTTAGCTCCCGGCGGTTAGTCCGTAGAAGACCCTGGGCTCTGATACCACTTGTTGGGGATTTGACGCCGCTAGAGGGGGGGTGAATAGCGTTGAATTCGTACGAAGATGGAATTCAATCGTGATCGTGTCTACAATTTTGTTAGCGCAGCGGAATATAGAAATGAAAGCAATAACGAAATACAACAATCATGAACACAAAGATATAACGTGGTTCGGAACCGAACGGTTCCTACTCCACGGATCGAGCTCTAAAGAGCCCTAGTGATGCACACGCACTCACTAATCACAAATACTCCTTCTCGACAATAGGTCGGAGGTGGAGAAACCTCTTACAATAAGATTACAACAATAATCTAAATACAACAAGCAAATATAAGAAGAAATACAACAAGAGAAGTAAAGAACACTTTACAAAAACTCTTTAGAAGCTTACTTGTTGATTGCCTTGGACTAGCACTTAAAAGACCTGATTTGCAGCAGCAAATCGCTTCAAAACGTCCAAGAAAATCGGTTGCAAAAACCCTCCTTCCGAGCTGCCTTTATAACCTGCGTCGGGCTGGATTTCCACCTATCAGTCGACTACCATAAGTCACCAGTCAACTGATGCCACTGTTGTCGTGAGACAACGGATCGAACCACGCTGGAAAAACTCCAACGGATCTCTTGGCGATCATTCGCCAACATTGCGATCGGCTGCGATAGTCGGCCGCCCGATCGGCTACGGAGCATTCTGCTCGCGGTGAACTAGCGATCATTGCCGCCGACCCTTAGCGATCATTGCGATAGACATCGATTCGCTCGATGAGCGATCGCGCAGTAGTTCGGCTCTTAAATGGCAGTCGAACTCAAGTCGACTCACGGCAGTCGAACCGGCCATAATGCCAGTCGACTGCCAACCTCAAAGATGAGGTTTAAACCCAAGTATGGTGCCCCCATACTTGCTAGACCACCCTTAGCCTAGACCTAAGCCTTCTAGCCACCTCCATCAGCCTCACGCCTCTCGGATCCCTCCAAGTCATCCATGACTTGTTCATCCAACGCGCTAGCCTCCAGGTGCTTCCCTCGGCTATGTCATGCTAACGGTGTCTACACCACCAAGGCACATTGGACTTACGGCGCCAAGACTCCGCTTGGACTTTACGCTGCCAACCATTGGTCTTATGCTGCCAAGACTCCCGCTTGGACTTTACGCTGCCAATATCAAACCCTTGGACTTCTCAAATGCCAAGACTCAAGCTTGGACTTTCCCTTGCCAACCCATGTTGGACTTTCCATGCCAAGACCATGCTTGGACTTTCCTTGCCAACCCATGTTGGACTTTACATTGCCAAGACTCATGCTTGGACTTTTACATTGCCAAGACCCATGCTTGGACTTTTCATGTGCCAAGTGTCCCACTTGGACTTTTCATGCCAAGTACTCAAGACTTGGACTTTACCAAATGCCAAGTGTTCCACTTGGACTTTCCCATGACAATTACATTGTCATATGTTTTTGTCGAAACATCAAAACATCACTCGAGTCAAACTCGAGTCCTGGTCAATCGTGACCTGGGCCGATTGCACCAACAACTTGATCCATCAATGATGTTCCATTCCACTAGAGGATCATCATCGAACTACCTCACCAACCCCCATAAATTAATATGGGCTCCATATATTATTTGTACATTCATCTCCCCGTGTTTAAGATATCGAATGTCCGTTAATTAATTGATTTACTGACCATCAATTAATTAACATCTAACTCCTCGAGTAGTACCACTCAACCTTATCATCATGTTGACTAAGTCAACCAGTTGGGTTTACATGATGAACCTTATGAGCTCCTCAAGGGGACATCATCAACCTAGTATATAGGACACGGTTTCCTCCTATAATCAACGGCACACCATGTAAATAATATCATTTCCCAACTTACCGGGCATATTGATTTAATCCATCTAAATCTCACCCTCTGGTAAATCAAAGAAATAAATACTAAGTACATGTGCCCGTTATTATATCGGGATTAAGAGCATGTACAACATAATATCCGAGGTCCGATTCAATTATGTAGTCAACAATTAATTGAATCACCTCTATGTCGGTCATGCTCAATGCACCTAAGTGTACTAGTGTAACTCTATGTTCAAGACAAAACAATACCAAGCTACACTACAACCATGCCAATGGTTTGTCCAAAACCATCTTGGTTGTGAGCCTCTACTTATATTCTACAAGGGACTGATAACATGATCTTCTGTGCCACACCAAGCACCATGTTATCTACAATGTAAAATATTAGACAATATACACACATATAATAAATATATAAAGCGCAAACAATAATCATGTGATTCTTATTCCAAAAAAAAATGTTCATACAAAAAGAGCTAAGCTTTCAATATACATTCCAACATTAACATCTAACTCCTCGAGTAGTACCACTCAACCTTATCATCATATTGACTAAGTCAAACTGCAGGGTTTACATGATGAAACTTATGAGCTCCTCAAGGGGACATCATCAACCTATATATAGGACACGGTTTCCTCCTATAATCAACGACACACCATGTAAATAATATCATTTCCCAACTTACCGGGCATATTGATTTAATCCATCTAAATCTCACCCTTTGGTAAATCAAAGAAATAAATACTAAGTACATGTGCCCGTTATTATATCGGGATTAAGAGCATGTACAACATAATATCCGAGGTCCGATTCAATTATGTAGTCAGCAATAAATTGAATCACCTCTATGTCGGTCCTGCTCAATACACCTAAGTGTACTAGTGTAACTCTATGTTCAAGACAAAATAATACCAAGCTACACTACAACCATGCCAATGGTTTGTCCAAAACCATCTTGGTTGTGAGCCTCTACTTATATTCTACAAGGGACTGATAACATGATCTTCTGTGCCACACCAAGCACCATGTTACCTACAATGTAAAATATTAGACAATATGCACACATATAATAAATATAAAGTGCAAACAATATCATGTGATTCTTATTTCAAAATAAAGATGTTCATACAAAAGAGCTAGACTTTTAGTATACATCCCAACAACCTTGGTTTTCCCAGACCTATGGTGGTTCCATAATCAAATGGAACACTATAGTAGGTCTCCTTGGGCTTAAGTTTGTGACCCAAACCTTTCTTGCCCCTACATGGTTCTTGCCTCCTAGACCCTAATTTTCTTTCTCCTAGGCATGTGTCTAGATTTCTTTGGGTTATTGCCTAGATTATTATCTTTATATGAGCTAGGTCTTGAGGTAATTTGTCTAGATTTATCCTTAGACCTAAATTCATAAATTTTAGCACCTAAGCAAAAATACTTATTGTTAGCATGCCTTTTATCATTATGAACAATAGAAAGAGCATTAAAATTATTCCTAGCATGCTTCTTGACATTAGAATTTGAAGGTGCATTAATAAATGATACCTTAAGGTTTGCTTTAGCTCCCCCTACATGTGATGCTCCTCCTTTGCCCTTAGTTGCATGGCTCCCCCTAGGGCATTGACTTCAATAATGGCCCTGTTGTTGGCACTTGAAGCATACAATATGCTCCTTGCTCTTGAGGATCAGGGCACTGATAACGAGTTTTTATCGTAGTACCATTACAAATTAATTATCAAACCCTCTCTATGCTAATAAAGCATAGTGAATGGCCCAGATCGTTTCCCAACGAATGTAATTGATAGAAGATTAGTCTTAGGATTATTAATTATTGCTTTGGGTTTTCTATTTTAAAAGGGGGTTTGGAATTTAAAAGTCTAATTCTACTGATCGAATGACAATACACGTAATTAAAACTCTAATCTAACTAAACTATGATGCAATGAAATTAAAGGAAACTTAAACTAAGCATTCAACAAGAGCATTCAAAACCCATAAACAAAGTGCAAGAATTTAAACAACAATTCAAATGCAGAAATTAAACCTAATCTAACCCATTATAAGAAATTAAACCTAATCTAACCCATTACAACTATGGAGAATTAAAGGAAACATAAAGGACACATCTTAATCTACTTGCATCTAATTAAAGTGCATAAACTCAACATTCCACCTAATTAAGACTTGCAAGACATCAAACTAACTCGTTCAAGCATTTCATCAAACACTAAGTAAGCATAAAGAAAACCAAATATGGAAGGTAAATTTGATTACAATCATTCAACCAATTAAGCAAAAACAATCAACAACGCAAAGAAACTTGTTGTCCGAATATGAGGATGAAGCTATCAGAGGCTGGGAATGGTGGTTGGAGGTAGCAAGAAGATGATGTTGGCCACGGTTTGGTGGAGGAAGATGAAGTGGAAGATCACTGCCATCCTTAGTGTAGGAGAGGAGTGGCCGGCTATGAGGAATCGGGGGCTGCAGTGAGGAAGAAGAAGTGCATGAAGAAGCCGCCGATCAAGGGATCAGAGCTGTGATCGAGAAGAATTCATCATTTAAACCCAACTTCTAGATCTGATCTAACAGCCAAAAATGCTCTGATCTCTAATGAACGGATCTGATCAGATCTGAATGAATGGTCAAGATCAAATGGTTTGGATGAATGACCAAAATGTGTGGATCTTAATGTATGGGTTGGATCGCTCCAGATCTGGATAGATGGCTTAGAATCAAGCCGCATTCATCAGATAGTTCATATTGCTCAGATCTGGTCCCTTGATTGAATTGCCTTTGATCTTGATGAACAGTTCAGAATGATCCGGCTTAAAATGCCCTTTATGACCCTAGATGAAGCCATATTTGATCTAACTTGAGTCTAGTTCATTGGCTCATCTCGATCTCCTACAAATAAGGTATAAAATTTACATATAAGTGCACAAATTTAGAAAAAATTATAATAAGGTCCAAAATAAATCCGAACTCATTAAACACCGTAAGAATCGACAATTAATTACACGAGAGGATTAAAACATCGAAATCAAGGACCAAAATAATATACTAAAATGTTGTTATCAAATTCCCCCACACTTATTCTTGCACATCCTAAGCAAGAAAAGAAAATTAAAAGATAAACTGATGATATATTCCCTTGCAATTCTCAATCACACATAGAAATTCATGAAAGAAAGTTACCTAGAATTGTAAAACCTCAAAGACTCAAGCATTCATGGCCTCAAATCTTACACAGGTTAACAAACATGGTAACTTCAATCCATCCTAGATAAACTGAGGATGACTAAGCCTCACAAGGAAAGTGGTGGTTTCTCTCGCTCTCATAAGCATGTAATAGTGGAGTTCACTCAAGTTACTCATGGTTTATGCACTACCATATACTTGTTTTTCTTCTACCTTCACCACTATATACACATAAGAATGCACGGTCATTGAAGGCTTATTAGGAGTGTAAGGAAAACATGAATAAAAGCAAATAATGGTATGTGTGTAAGGAAAGAAAGGTAGGAAATGAAATAGCTAAAGAAATGCAAGAAGACATAGAAATACTGGAATGCTACATAGATGAGTATAAGAAAGCAATGATCCAAAAGTTTTCTTCCAAGCTAGCTATTAACAATTCAGTAAACATGTAAACAACCCCTATCACTTTCACAATATAATTACACACATGATATACAATAAATCTCTTAATGGTTGCAACAAGGGATATCTATCACAAAAATACTATCACACAAATAAAAAAAACTGCATAACATGTCAAAGGAATTATTTTCATTGCCTTTATTACTTTGGCCAAATGTTTTTTTTTTCTCAATTTCAAAATTTTTTCACTTTTTTTTCAACCATTTTTTTTCAATTTTTTTCTCTTTTTTTTTCAACATCTTTTTTTTACATGCAGTACACTTCCCAATTCTCTAAAAAAATACATCAAGCTCAGCTATAAAAATAAAAAAAATAGCTTGTCAGTGGTGATCAAGAACGACTTGCTTATGCTTACACTGAATTCTCCTGAGCTACTCTCTCCCCCACACTTAAACTTTTGTCTGTCTTGGGCAAAATATTCATCATGGAACATCCAATATTTCATATTCAAAAATGGAAATGAAGAATAAAGTAATGGAAGGAAAGAAAAATGACATGATGAACAACTATAATATTATTCATTAAGCATGTGGTGACAGAAGAAGTAAAGGAAAACAAGTTAGAATGCCTTCATAATAATCATGCAAATCTATGGTTGTGTGGTCTCGAAAGAATCAAAGCAAGTTCTAGAGTTACAATAACCACAAGTGCACCACACACAAGCAATAAAAAAATAGGCACAATCCTCACTAGGAATGAAAAAAATCATCTCAATCTATCAACACAGAATCCTTCACCAAGTAGCAACCATATGCAATCAAATAATCTATTCATGATAATAAATTCCAAAACTCGACAATCATATTTAACTAGCTTTCACGACTTCTAAGAAGATATAAAAGAATGCATAGGGAATTTATTTGAAAAACCGACAAAATAAAAACTCAACAAACAAAACTTAACAACTAAAATAAAAACAAATAAAGTAAAAGAAACGTATATACAAAGAAAAAGAAAGAAAATGAGATGGAGCAAACTCCCCTGAGGCCCAGGCAGTTGAAGAAAGTTCAGCAAAAGGAACCATGCAGGGCATGGAGTGCTCCGAAAGAAATCTCATCTCAGCGGTTGAAGAAGATTTAGCTTTAAGATCCACGCCGAGAGTGGGTTGGACAGAATGGGGGTGAGCGCCTTCATGGTGCAATCAGGATAGTCCTGTGCTACTCTCTCCAATATCATCGCCTCATCATGTGTAATCTTTAGTGGTCGGAGGAGATTGAGAAAAAGTGTCCAGCCTTGGGATTGGATTATTGCATTTTTTGTCAAGGCCTTCATCAACAAATTTGTTGGAGACTCCGGCTGTGATGGAAGTGTCCAGTCTTGGGGCCTCAAACTATCCACCACTTCCATGGGAATCAGCTCATCAAAATTGCTTACCGCCACTATCTCACTTATCTTTTGGTCTGGCTGGCAAGTCTAGGCATTGGTATTTAGCAACATCTCCTTTTCTTCAATATAATTTAAGGCACAAATAGCGTCACAAAGTAAATCCAAGCCGCTAGTATCATCTTGTAGATCATCTGGCATAGCAGCAACTTCATCAATATCTAGAGTATTAGATATTGCATCATCACCATACCCATCAGCTGAGGAGTCCTGTAGAGCTACAAAAAAAGAAACATATCTATCACTAGCTCTGCAATCCATCTCCTTAAGCACATCACTGCCATCAGGAATGATTTCTGAGGAAAACTAAGAGGAATCTTGTGCTTGTGTTTGGCTGATGGATGATACAATTTGATCCAGCTGGATTTGTATGCTTTGTATCCGCTATTGTTGTTGATGTCTATCACTCATTTTTTGTTGATGTTATTATAGTAATGATTCTAGCTGCAAAAGATTTTCTAGTGACTCTGTATTTTCTTGACTAGGAGTAGGGGTCTCTTCACCGTAGTGTTGGTATATCTCCCAGGGAGTTGACTCAGCTTGTTGGAATGGTTGTAGTCCATCAACATTGTGTGATCTTGAAATCCCAATGAACTCTGATAAGCTAAAAATTCTGAGCCTCTTCCTGATGTTCTTCTCCATAACTGTAACTTGATTGATCTCCCCAACTGGTCATGTAAGTATCGATAAATGGTGGGGGTGGATAGCACTGAAGCTGCTCAAGAACATACTGTAGTGTGTGCCCATACCTGAAATCTGAATCAAAATTATGAAAAGATGTACCAGAAATTGAATTATACCTGTCATGTTGATAAGACTGATGATACTGAGGAATAGGTTGATGCTATTGAGGCTGGTACTGATAATAGTCCTCTTTAGGTTGGTAATACTCTTGTTGCCCAGTGCCTAAATAATAAAAATCAATGAAATCTCCATACTGCTGATAATACAGATCCATGTTTAATGAAATTTCCTATTTTTTCCTGAACCACTAACAAAAAATATCAAAATACACAGGAAGTATACATTGTTAGGGCAATCTCTTGCCATAATAAGGTTTTGATGTGTGTGGCAAAGGGTTTAAGTTAGGTTGGTATTGTTATTTGATATGTGCGTTGGAGTCTTGCAGGACTTAGTAATTCGCACATGGAGCCTTGGCGGGTTCACCCTCACAACCTCGGTCCTTGAGTCGGTTAAGGATGACTTTGCGGAAGTCGTGCGCTTGGAGCATCCGAGGGACCGCCGGACGAGATGACTTGAAGTGAAGCCAATGAAGCAGACTTCGGAGGCAAGAGACGCGAAGGAGCATTGCAGAGTCGTTCGCTTGATGCTGCCGAGGGATGTGGTCGCGAACGAAGAGAGCTTCGACGAGGGACTTCGAGTGAGATGAGAGAATGAGTGAAATGTAAGTAGCTCATTAGGTGAACTTAGCCGAATGGATGAGTGTCGGAGACTTGACCGCAAGGGTTAAGGTTTACCCGACTGCCGGAAGATCAAACTTATGTTAAGTTTGAGTTTCACACGGCACCAGTCGACTGCCATGTAATAGTAGTCGATTTCTCTGAGTCGAGTGGGTTCGATCGCATCCAATCGACGGGTTTATGCCCGTGATCGTGCCATGGAATGGCGATCGCGATCCGCAGATGTCACGCACAGACGCTCGTAGCCGATCGGGCAAATAACTACTGAGAGGCGGATCGGTGAGGTCCATCAGTCGACTGCCAAGTGTTCCGTTGCACTACAACGGTCAGGATCTGACGTGTTTAGAGGTCGTTGTAGTGACGGCAGTCGACTGCCAAGGGCAACAATCGACTGGTGGCGGCCAACGGGAAGAAATCAGCCCTCTCTATAAAAAGAGAGGGTGTGAGCCTTTGAGAGGCTAATGCTTTTGCTCTAAGTGATCTTCCTAGTGCCCCACAAGTTTTAAACTCTTCTTACTTGTCTTTACTTCAATATTATTGTAAGAAGAGTGATCTTGGTTGTAAAGGTTACCTCCACCTAGCTTGGTGCAAAGGAGAGACCATTAGTGGATTGGTTTTGGCGGAGTGATTCACCGAGGACGAATCGGGGACCGTGGATTAGCAGCGTAGCCGTGAACCACGTTACACCATCTTGTTAGCGTTTGATTTCTTGTATTTCTATTTGCTTGTCTTGCTTTATTGTTTCTGTTGCGCTAATCTCTTTATAGACGAGCAAATACCGACATCCAAAGTTCGAGGGCTATTCACCCCCCTCTAGCTGGCCGTATCCATCCCCTACAAGTGGTATCAGAGCCAAGGAAAGCTTGTCGAGGACTAACCGCCACAACAAGCAACATTCAAAATGGTCGGCTCCAACATCCACCCACCGAAGTTCGACGGCGAATTCTCTTGGTGGAAAAAGAGAATGGAGGTATTTTTCGAAACGGATTTTGATATTATGATTACAATGGAATCCGGTTTTGTTTTGCCTAGGGATGAAGAAGGGAAGCCAATAGAGAAATCTAGGTGGACCAAAAAGCAAAGGGAAGAGCACCTTGCAAACTCAAAAGCCAAGCATCATCTTTTCAATGTGCTCCCCCAACAAGAGATCAACCGAATTGGAGAATGCCTAAGTGCCAAGGAGATGTGGGAGAAGCTAATTGAGCTTCATGAAGGCACATCCGAGGCGAAGCTAGCAAGGAGAGACCTCCTCCGCTCCCAACTCAACAACATTAAACTAGAAAAGGGAGAAAAGGTAATTTCCTTACATTCTCGTTTCAAGGAAATTATAACCGGTTTGTCAAGTGTAGGTGAAAAGCTCTCCAACCGGGATATGATAATGAAGGCCATAGATGCCTTTCCCCGACTTCAAAATGGAGCTCCATGGTGGACTCATTCTATATCTCAAAGAATTTAGAAGTGAGTACCTTGGAGGAGTTCTTCTCAACAATGGAACTCCACGAAATGAGGCTTGAAGGAATACAAGAAGAGCCAAGAATCCAACCTTCAAGAGGAGTAGCTTTGATGGAAAACAAGGGGAAGAAGAAGATGGAGATCCCCTCCTCCGATGATGATGAAGCCTCTTCCTCCTCCTCCATGGATAGCACGGAAGAAGCGTATATGGTAAGGAGGGTAAGGCGTGCTTTAAAGGGTTTTCATTTTAATAAATCTAATGATAGGAATAGAAGACCAATGGGGAAGATCATATGCTACAATTGCCAAGGAGAGGGACATATAAGGGATAATTGTCCCCTCCTAAACAAAAGCAAGGAGGAGAAGAGAAAGAAAGAAGAAAAGAAGAAGAAAAAGGGGAGCAAGAAGAAAAAGGAAGAGGAGAAGAAGGCAAAGGAAAAGGGGAAGGCCAAGGCATTCAAAGCAAAGACATGGGATGACCCTTCCTCCTCCTCTTCATCATCATCCGAGGAAGAAAACACATTTGTCACCAACTTAGCATTGATGGCATTTGATGACTTGGATTGCTCCTCCACCGAAAATGAAGAATCAAGCACAAGTGGAGAGAGCTCAAGTGAAGGGGGAGCCTCCTCATCCTCCTCATCCGAAGAAGAAGAGGACATGGAAACTATGGTAACCAATCTTTCACCTAGTAAAATAGTTTCTATGATTTCTAGCTTAACTAAGGATTTATTTAGAGCAAAGAAGAAAAATAAGAGCATGTTAGATCAAATTAAGGACTTAGAAAATAAGTTAGAAAAAGCATGCTTAAATGAAAATCAAAATATTTCTTCTTGTCATGATAATGATGCATGCTCACATGAATATATGCCATTTAATGTTAGTGATGCATGCATGGATGAAAACAGGGCTTTAAGAGAGAAAGTAGATTATTTAACCAAAGCCCTAGAAAAGTTTACAATTGTCTCAAACACCTTGAACATGATTATAGGGAGCCAAAGAGCTAGTTTCAATAAGAAAGGCCTAGGTTATAAAGAAAAGAAAAATGAAAAGGCCTACAAATGCCTAATTGCTAGGGGACAAGATAAGAAGAAAGTAATTGCTAGGAAATGGATTCCTAAGGAATTTCTAGTGAACCCCATAGGCAAGAATCTATTTTGGGTTCCAAAATCCATCCTTAAGGGTTAGGAAAACCCTAGGGTAGTCAACCATATGGACTTGACCTATATCATATTTTGGTTGACCTAGGATGGTGGGACAACATTTTTAAATAGTGTTAGGTGATGATAACGTGCCTATAAATAGTTAATAATGCTTAAATCATGATGATTAATGTAATTGCTATGTATGGTTGCAATCATGATTTATGATTTTAAAATTTGGCACGTCATCATGAGAAATAGGGTTAAATCATGCTTTAGGTGATAATTTGTTTATTATCATGACATAATACCTAATGCATGATAACAATTCAATGAATACATGTGTTTCATGATCATAATGTAGAATTAATTGATATATGCCTTTATGATCATGAGGATTGTTAGGTTGATACTTAACCTTGATAGAATTGTATGAATATAATAGTTAAGTATATACAAATACCCCCTAGGATGCATCTCACACTCACCATAGGCTACTTTGATTGAAAACTTAGCATGGGTGAGATGTTAGGATGATACAAATGTTCACTAATGCCTATGGCATTTAGATGGTCATTTAAAGTATCAAAATAGCAATAATAGACCAATCATGGGGAAGACTTGTGTTTAATTCATAGACATATTGCCCAAAGATCATGGTTGGATATTTCATATGTTTTCAAAACAATTTCTTACTTTAAAATCTATGTATTCATGTTTTGAAACAATTGGATGCAAAACTAGGTGTTAAACTTGATACTAGAATGATCAACAACCTAGTGGTTTTTAAAAACTTTTGGATTTTTGGCAAATACATAAAAATATAATGATTTTTCATGAAGACCTATTTTTCACTGATATAGAATCTTACAAGAAATATGTTTCCCAAATTTCATGATTTTTTGAATTTTCTAGAATTTTTAATGCATTTTTGAAATTCGCCCAGAAAATTAAAATTTCGGAAACCATTGTGATCGATCATGCCATCTTGAATAGTCTAATATTTTCTGATTTCAGATTTTAAACATGTTTTTGGTATTTTCCTTCTATTAGACTTGATGCCATGGGTTTATAACTTAGTATTAATCTTTTTGATGGTGTCAAAGGGGGAGAAATAATTGTGTTTAAGTAAATTATGATAGGGGGAGAATTTGTAGAGAGAGTTTCATGGATTAAGGGGGAGTTGCATGTTGTTATATCATGTTTATGTTTACATGCTTTCTTACCTTAGAAATTTATATCAAATGTTTTTACCTAACTTAAACGGATTGCCACACATCAAAAAGGGGGAGATTGTTAGGGCAATCTCTTGCCATAATAAGGTTTTGATGTGTGTGGCAAAGGGTTTAAGTTAGGTTGGTATTGTTATTTGATATGTGCATTGGAGTCTTGCAGGACTTAGTAATTCGCACATGGAGCCTTGGCGGGTTCACCCTCACAACCTCGGTCCTTGAGTCGGTGAAGGATGACTTTGCGGAAGTCGTGCGCTTGGAGCATCCGAGGGACCGCCGGACGAGATGACTTGAAGTGAAGCCAAGGAAGCAGACTTCGGAGGCAAGAGACGCGAAGGAGCATTGCAGAGTCGTGCGCCTGATGCTGCCGAGGGACGTGGCCGCGAACGAAGAGAGCTTCGGCGAGGGACTTCGAGTGAGATGAGAGAATGAGTGAAATGTAAGTAGCTCATTAGGTGAACTTAGCCGAATGGCTGAGTGTCGGAGACTTGACCGCAAGGGTTAAGGTTTACCCGACCGCCGGAAGCTCAAACTTATGTTATGTTTGAGTTTCACACGGCACCAGTGGACTGCCATGTAATAGCAGTCAATTGCTCTCAGTCGAGTGGGTTCGACTGGTATCCGACTGATGGGTTTATGCCCAGCAGTCGACTGCCATGGAATGGCAATCAACTGCCAGAGGATGTCGCGCACGCGGAACCGCTCGTGGCCGTAGGCGTCGACTACGGAGCGTGATCGGGTGAGGTCCATCAGTCGACTGTCAAGTGTTCCGTTGGACTACAATGGTCGGGATCTGATGTGTTCGGAGGCCGTTGTAGTGATGACAGTCGACTACCAAGGGCAGCAGTCGACTGGTGGCGGCCAACGGGAAGAAATCAGCCCTCTCTATAAAAAGAGAGGGTGTGAGCCTTTGAGAGGCTAATGCTTATGCTCTAAGTGATCTTCCTAGTGCCCCACAAGTTTTAAACTCTTCTTACTTGTCTTTACTTCAATCTTATTGTAAGAAGAGTGATCTTGGTTGTAAAGTTTACCTCCACCTAGCTTGGTGCAAAGGAGAGACCATTAGTGGATTGGTTTTGGCGGAGTGATTCACCGAGGACGAATCGGGGACCGTGGATTAGCAGCGTAGCCGTGAACCACGTTACACCATCTTGTTAGCTTTTGATTTCTTGTATTTCTATTTGCTTGTCTTGCTTTATTGTTTCCGTTGCGCTAATCTCTTTGTAGACGAGCAAATACCGACATCCAAAGTTCGAGGGCTATTCACCCCCCTCTAGCCGGTCGTCCCGATTCCCTACATACATGATAAAATACATAGATATACAGAAAATAAAATGTAGAAGAATCAAATGTCGCTAAAGGGGATGAATAATGGAATGCACCGTCGCTCCTTGGAATTCGATCGCTTATGTGCTTGTCTAAAATACTTGTTAGTGCAGCGGAATATAGAATAACAATAATAAAAAAAATAAACACACAAAATACACAAGAATATAACGTGGTTGGGAACCTAGGGTTCCTACTCCACGGGTTGAGCTCAAATGAGCTCTAGCTATGCAAAACACCACTAACACACTCCTCGGAACAATCCGGAGGTGGAAAAACCTCGTAAAAAATTTACAATAGTAATAAAAAAATACAATAAACTATGTAAAAAATACTTTACAGAAGATCGCTTTGAATGCTTTGCATGTTGGTTGCTTGGATGAGCTTGAAGGACCCTGAAATGCATCAGCACTTCGCCTTCAAATTGCCTCAAGAACCCCTTAAGAAATCATATAGTCAACCCATTGTCAAACATCAAAATACTACTCGAGTAAAACTCGAGTACTGTCAATCGTGACCTAGGTCAATGTAGGGATGTATAATGAAAAGTCTATCTTTTGTATGAACATCTTTATTTTGAAATAAGAATAACATGATCATTGTTTGCATTTTTATGATTATGCAATATTGTTTAATACATTACATTGTAGATAACATGGTGTGTGGTGTCACACGGGAGATCATGTTATCGGCTCCTTGTAAAGTATAAGTAAAGGCTCACAACCGAGATGGCTTTGGACAAACCATCGGAATGGTTGTAGTGTGATTTGGTATTAGTTTGTCTTGACCATAGAATCACACTAGTGCACTTTCTGTGTATTGAGCAGGACCGACTTAGAGGTGATTCGATTTATTGCTGACTACATAATCAAATCAAACCTCAAATATTATTTTGTACATGCTCTTAATCCCAATATAATTTTGGCACATATACTTAGTATTCATCTCTTTGATTTACCAATGGGAGAGATTTATAGATTAAATCGATAGGCTCGGAAAGTTGCGAGATGATATTATTTATATGGTGTGCCGTTGATTATAGGAGGAAACTGTGTCCTATATATTAGGATGATGATGTCCCCATGGGGAGCTCATAAGGTTCATCATGTAAACCCTGCAGGTGGACTTGGTCCGGCATGATGAAAAGGTTGAGTGGTACTACTCATGGAGTTAGATGTTGATTAATTAATGGTCAGTAAATTAATTAATCAACGGGCATTCAAGATCTTAAACACGGGGAGAAAATGTACAAAAAATATATGGAGCCCATATTATCTTATGGGGGTTGGTGAGGTAGATCAATGATAATCCTTTAGTGGATTGGATTATCATTAGTGGATCGGACTTTATGTGGGCTTGATCCATGGGTGGCCAAGACCCAACTCCTCCTCATGGTCCCTAATGTAGCCTATTAACACCTCATGAAGCTTAGATCCAATGGATAGAAACAAAACTCTAGATCCAAAGGTAGAGATTAAATCTCTAGATCCGACGGTTGAGATTAAATCTCTAGATCCGACGATTGAGATTAAATCCCTAGAACCAATGGTGGAGATTAAAACATGGCTTATCCCTAACTCTATAAAAGGAGGGCAAGGGGTGGGCGGCAACTCATGAATCCTAATGGAGATAGGATTAGGGTTTGGAGGATTAGGGTTTTGGAGACTTGGGCGGCACCAAATAAGGAAATATTTTCCTTTCTTCTTCTTCCTTCTAGGTGGCCGTCATCCAGCAGATTTTTCCAGCCCTTTTCAGCCTTTGGCCAGTGGCCAAAGACCCTCTTCTCCTTCTCCTTAGGTGGTGGAAACAAGATATAGGGCTTTCCCTTGGTGTCTTGGCCGATTTCCACTATAATCTCCTCCTCCTTCTTGGCCGACGTCAAGCTCCATCCTTGGAGGTTGTTGGTTGGTTGAAAGAAGGAATAGATCTTTGTTTCTATTATTCCTCTTGCTCGAAACGAGCAAGGAAAGAAGATTGGCGATCTAGGAGCTTCAACTTTTGGTAGATCGTTGCCCACACGACGTCCGAAAGGAGGAAGGTCATACATTAGAAGATCGAGAGATATATCTTTTCTCTATTCTCTTTTGTTACTTGCTTGTATTTGTTTTTCCAATTATGAGCATGATATATTCTGTTTGTGGCTAAATAATACTTGGATCCCGAACATAAATACAAAAGTCGGCGATCTATACATCGTCTATTCCGCAGCTACTCGTAGAATAGAGGTTGGTCGCTTGAAAAACGAGTTTGTTCAAGTGACCTCTCTAAACGGATAGCACGACGATGACTTGGTTGTTTGGACAATCCCTTTTGTCTAGGATTAAATTTTTTTAATGTGGGGACATCGATGGGATCGCCATGAACAAGCGACCGAGGTGAAGTGGGAAGCGAAGTTTCCCCTCACGGACTCGATAAGCAAAACCCATCAGCCAATTACACCAATAATCTCCCCCTTTTTGATGTTTGACAATACCTTTAAGTTAGGCTAACAATAACCTAAATTAAACATTTCCATTGCCAAAGCATAGTAAAGATTTACCTGACTTAAATCTCACTTCTCCCCCTTTGGCACACATCAAAATGACTCCCCAAGGGTATCAATGTCTCATATACCAATGAGATCTTACAATCTCCCCCTTGGTTGAAAAATATCTAGGATGCCTTCACTCTTCCTAATGATAAGTCTCATATCATCAAATGAGAGGCAATCCCCACTTCTCCAATTCTTTCCCTTTGGTGAGTACAATGAGGATTTTCAAAAACCCTTCATGTCTCCCCCTTTGAGGAATACACATCCATCATCCCATGATGAATAACCTCCCCCTAAAGGCTTGCTCCCTCTTGACCATTGCACCAACAATGTCCTTGGAGAGTCTCTAAGCCTATAAGAACACTAAACCACCAAAATTAAGGGCACAAGTTCAACCTTGAACTTTCACATACCTTAAAATTTGATTCTCACCCTAACTCTCCTAATCCATTTCCAATGGATTTTTACCCTTCCAATGCTTTCCAAAGCATATTCTAGGGTTATGAGCAGTTAGGGTAGCCTAACATGGCTGAAACTGGGCTAAACAAACCTTGTTTGCTTGAAATTAGACTTGGCAGTCGACTCAGTCACCAACCAGTCGACTGCTCTCAACATTAGTCGATTGCCTAAGGCGGCAGTCGACTGATTTCTGCAAATGCAAAAATCAAAAATCAAAAATCAAAAAATGAGATTTGTTAAATCATAAGTAATTATATGTAATTTGAAAAATTAAGAAACTTCATACGTATAATACTTAAGTCAATCATTATGGGTGAAAATTATTTGATAAAATAAAATACCCATTAAATAGTGAGATTGATACAAAGTTCAAAAACAAAGATAACTTCAATGTTTTGAGCCTACTTTGTATCAACTTCATCAATGGTGACTTTTATCAAAAAATAGACTACACCAAGGTTTTTCAAAGTGATTTTGAAATGATTTTAAAACCTTATATTGGACCATGATCTATGGGCTCAATCCACATGACTTGCACATTAGTTTTCCTCATGATCCATCAATGGTATAAGATGAGTTTAAGTTCATCTAGATGCAAGAACTATATACCTTGAACCTAACTCACTTTCCTAACATCTCACATGTGTTTAGAGTGTATCAATACACATAAATGTCAATTTGATGTGAGATGTGGGTTTTGTTCTTCCTAATATAAGGTCTCATGCATTTTTTCTAGGCAACTTTATTTGATTCTCTTATACATGAGACTTCAAATCATGTCATAGTCCTTAAATCAATTTTAATTAACTTAAATGCATGAATGATTATGGCATATAATGATAGCATAAATGAAGCATGTGCCAATAATCATGATGTCATGGCATAAAATCAAGACTAAAACATACATGACATAAAAAAAAAACTAAGCATTATCATGACATTTTAATGATTAAAAATGAAATATGATGTCATGACATGGTATATGGCAAGCAAAGCATGGGAAATAAAGTGTAAGGCATAAGAATACCCAAATTTTAATATTAATTGTCATTTGTTAGGATTAGGTCCATTTTACCATAATACTACTCATCTCCCAAGTGTGCCAAACATCCTAAATGGCACACATGACCTCTAAAACCTAACTCGTGCCAATTTGATCAACTTTTCAAACTTCTTAAATGATATTGACACATCCTAAAATCTTTTAGGATATAAATTCAACCTTATTTCCAAAGTATCCAATAACCTTGGAAATAAACTAAAATGCCAAATTTGTTATGGTTAGATTAACTACCCATCCATTCAAAGGTTGGCACAATCTAACCCATCAAGCGTGAATCGATCACGCTCCTAGGAACCCAATATCTATTGGAGCTCCTTGGGTTTATAAGGTATTCACTATGGATGACCTCCCTTGATACCTTCCTAATGACCCTTCCAGGCTTTGAAGCCTTGATCATTTGGGTCTTACCTAGGTTAACTCTAGGGGTAACTCCCCTTGTAACCTTCTTAGTGGCTTCCCTAGGTTTCCTTGAAACCTTAGCCACTAGGCATCTACCATGGTTAATCTTAGGGATGACTTCCCTATTAAATTTGGTTTTCCTAGACCTAGAAATGGCTCCATAATAGAATGAAACACTATGATAGGTCTCCTTGGGCTTAGGTTTGTGACTCACCTTTCTTGCCCCTTGATGGTTCTTACCTCCTAGACCTTAATTTTTTATCATTTGACCCTTGAATTGGATTTTGCATCTTCCTAAGGGTCTTCTCTAATTTCTCAAGCCTTGACCTCAAGACTGGGTTCTCTAACTCTAATTTTCTAAATTTTTATTTTTCATTAATCTTTTGGGAATGGTCCTTTCTCTTAGGCATATGCCTACCCTTCTTAAGGTTAATGCCTAAGTGATCTTCTACCTTCCTAATTGTTCCTTATGTAGGGATGTATATTGAAAAGTCTATCTTTTCTATGAACATCTTTATTTTTGAAATAAGAATCACATGATCATTGTTTGCATATTTTTATGCATATTGTCTAATACGTTACATTGTAGATAACATGGTGTGTGGTGTCACATGGGAGATCATGTTATCAGCTCCTTGTAAAGTATAAGTAAAGGCTCACAACCGAGATGGCTTTGGACAAACCATCGGAATGGTTGTAGTGTGATTTGGTGTTGGTTTGTCTTGACCATAGAATCACACTAGTGCACTTTGTGTGTATTGAGCAAGACCGACATAGAGGTGATTCGATTTATTGCAAACTACATAATCGAATCAGACTTCAGATATTATTTAGTACATGCTCTTAATCCCGATATAATAACGGGTACATATACTTAGTAGTCATCTCTTTGATTTACCAATTAGTGAGATTTATAGATTAAATCGATAGGCTCGGTAAGTTGGGAGATGATATTATTTATATGGTGTGTCGTTGATTATAGGAGGAAACCGTGTCCTATATATTAGGATGATGATGTCCCCTTGAGGAGCTCATAAGGTTCATCATGTAAACCCTGCAGGTGGACTTGGTCCGGCATGATGAAAAGGTTGAGTGGTACTACTCAAGGAGTTAGATGTTGATTAATTAATGGTCAGTAAATTAATTAATCGACGGACATTAAAGATCTTAAACACGGGGAGAAAATGTACAAATAATATATGGAGCCCATATTATCATATGGGGCTTGGTGAGGTAGATCAATGATGAACCTTTAGTGGATTGGATCATCATTAGTGGATCGGACTTTATGTGGGCTTGATCCATGGGTGGCCAAGACCCAACTCCTCCTCATGGTCCCTAATGTAGCCTATTTACACCTCATGAAGCTTAGATCCAAAGGATAGAAACAAAACTCTAGATCCAAAGGTGGAGATTAAATCTCTAGATCCGACGGTTGAGATTAAATCTCTAGATCCGACAGTTGAGATTAAATCTCTAGATCCGACGGTTGAGATTAATCCAAGGCATAAACCCAACTCTATAAATAAGGCTTATTGGCTTGGACAGCAACTTAATGATAATGGGATTAGGGTTTGCTTCCTTTGGAGGCAAGGAATCCTAGTTGGTTTAGGATTAGGTTTGGGTGGCTAGGGTTTTGGGAACTAAGGGTGGGCGGCCAAAAGTGGATGAGGGTTTCCTTCTTCTTCCTAAGGTTGGCCGGCCACTATTCTTCTCCTCTCTACCTTGGCATGAGCTCATCCTATTCTTCTTCCCCTCTTCCATGGCCGACCATAAGGAGAGCTAGGATTAGGGTTTGGAGGCTTAGGGTTTAGGAGGCTTGGGTGGCACCAAATAAGGAAGGTTTCTTTCTTCTTCATCCCTTGGTGGCCGGAGCCCACAGCCCCATCCCAGCCCTTGGGTGGCATCCAAAGACCCCTTCTCTTTCTCCTTAGGTGATGGAAACAAGATATAGGGCTTTCCCTTGGTGTCTTGGTCGGTTTCCACCATTATCTCCTTCTCCTTGTTGGCCGGCGGCAAGCATTTCTTATGTTGCTTGTTGGTTGGCTATAGGAAGGAGATGATCCTTGTTTCTATTCTTCCTCTTGCTTTGGAAGAGAAAGGAAGGAATATTTGCGATCTAGGAGCTTCGACTTTTGGTAGAGCGTCGCCCACACGACGTCCGAAAGGAGGAAGGACATTAATTAGAAGATCGAGAGGTATATCGATTCTCTAATCTTTATATGTTACATGTTTGTATTTGTTTTTCATTTATGAGCATGATATAAATCTGTATATGGCTAAATAATACTTGGATCCCGAGCATAAACACAAAAACCGGCGATCCGTACATCGTCTATTCCGTGGCTACTCGTAGAATAGAGGATGGTCGCTTGAACAACTAGTTTGTTCAAGTGACCTCTCTAAACGAATAGCACGATGATGGCTTGGTTGCTTTGGCAATCCCTTTTGTCTAGGATTAAATTTTTTAATCCGAGGACATAGAAGGGATCGCCATGAAGGAAGCTACTGAGGTAAAGTGGCAAGCGAAGTTTCCCCTCACAAACTCGATAAGCTAAAACCATTAAATTGGTATGAGAGCTTCCGGGGCACAAAACCCCCTTCAATTGGTATTAGAGCCATGGTTTCCGGTTTTGTGTGTTTAGGATTCGGTTAATTTTTATGAACTTTTTCATATATTATATGTGTCGGATAATAGTAGGATATGCGTAGTTTAACTCTTTGGTTGCAGGCATAAGATCCGACTATTATGGCCATATGTGTGTATGTGATTGTATGTGTGTATATATTTATTTTTTTGAATTATCGGGGTTGACGAGGCTAGTATTTAATTTTTGTAAATTAGATACGACATTGTTTAGCCACTCTTTATTTTATTTTACTTTCGATCTAGATTTCATGTACACTCCCTCGTGGAGTATAGGATCGATGGATGTAAATTAAAATAGGTTTTAGTCTCAGCTCGGATCTTTGGATGGCTTGTACATGGCGTAGGAGGAGCGGACGAGAAGGCGGTGCGACGGGAGACATATTGAAGTCAAAAGTCATAATAGTTGGAAAATAATTATTTTTCTTATTTATTTCTTTTTGTTTGATATGTATGTCGTAGCCTAGAAAATTCCTCATTTTCAAATTACTAGCGTCGGCTCTTAGTGCCTTCCTCCCCATCGAATGAGTTTGTTTGCGGATTACAAGGTCGAATATGGTTATAGGAAATTATTAAGGAGCGTGTGTGCTTGCCCATTGTAAGGCACATAACCCGAGATAATTACCTTGGTACCAAGTAATGGTGAACACTTAGATACAAATATAAGTATCCTCCCCATCGGAGTCACTGCTTTTATTTGTAGGGCCGAAGAGAAACTAACTATTAATTTTACTTGTCAAAAAGTTAGGTTGACAAGATAGTAAAATTAATGGATAAAACCTCCTCTTACAAATGTAGAATTCGTATACGTCAACACTATCGTGGCATACAATATTCTCGGTGTTTTGAGGTGTTGGTTGATTTTGAAATTTTATTGTTTGAGGAATCAATAATTTTTTGAAATCTACAGTAATGATCCATGTGATTCTTAGGATTTTCAAAAATGACTTTCAGTCCACTTACTATGATACTAAAGGAAATAAACTTACTGTACCCAAATAATGTTGATTGGAATAGAATCTAGATATTGTCTTATCTGCTAAGGAGTACAAGTATGCACTCTTCGAAGAGTGTCCTCAAGCCATGGTTGCTCAAAAAGGTTTCTACTTCTAAGCCGAAAGGCAAGAAGAAGAAGAAACAAGGTGAAGCAAAGGTGGTGGGAAGATCTCAGGGAGGAGTGAAAAAGCCGAAAGGAAAGTACTTCACTTACAAGCAGGATGAACATTGGAAGAAGGACTGTCCCAATCCAAAGCAGAACAAAGATATATCCTTTAGACTAGTCGTTGAAACATGGTTAGCGGTGTTATCTACTGGCACATGATGTGTAGATACGGGAGCAACTAATCATGTTTGCAATACTTTGCAAGGGTTCCAGGAAACCCGACGACTAGCTAAAGGGGAGATTACCATTTACTTGGTAAATGCCATGAAGGTGGCGGCTATTGCAGTGGGAGAAATTTTATTTATCTCTTGAGAAAAATAAAACTTAGGTTCTAGAAAATTCTCTTTGTGTACCTTTATTTAGAAAGAAATTAGTTTCAGTTTCTAAATTGTTTATGGATGGATATTCTATTTCTTTTAATGATAGAGCTGTTATAAAAAGGAATAGGGAGAATATCTGTTCAGGTACATTGATAGGAAATTTGTACACACTTGAACCAAAACCTCCCACGATGCAAATTGAAGTTAATAACACATCTTCTAATTCCAATAAGAGAAAAGAACCTTCGAAGATGAACCAAACATATCTTTGGCATCTTAGGCTTGGTCACATTAACCTAAGCAGAATTCAAAGGTTGATAGCTGATAGACCTTTGGGTTCATTAGTGGTGGAGGATCTCCCAACCTGTGAATCTTGCTTGGAGGGTAAGATGACCAAGAGGCCTTTTAAGGCCAAGGGGTATAAAGCCAAAGATGTGTTGGAGATGGTTCATTCTGATTTGTGTGGTCCTATGACTATCCAGGCAAGAGGTAGTCTTGAATATTTCGTCTCTTTCATAGATGATTATTTAAGATATGGATGACACTATGATCTGATTGTGGTGGAGAGTACCTCTTGGGAGAGTTTAGGAACTACTTATCAGAGGCTGGGATTCAATCCCAATTGACTGCACCTGGCAAACCCCAGCAGAACGGTGTAGCAGAGCGAAGGAATAGGACTCTTATGGAGATGGTTAGATCGATGATGAGTTATTCTGACATGCCAGATTCGTTCTAGGGATATGCTCAAGATACGGAGGAGTACATTCTGAACTTGGTTCCATCTAAATCAGTGCCTTCTACTCCCACAGAGTTGTGGACTGGGCGAAAGCCTAGTATAAGACATATTCGGATATGGGAGAGTCCAGCACATGTGTTGAAGGCAGATGCTGGTAAGTTGGAACCTCGTACAGAAGTGCGCTTGTTCATTGGCTATCCTAGAGGAACGAAGGGTGGATTATTTTATAGTCCTAGAGATCAGAGGGTAATCGTTAGCACGAACGCCAGATTTCTAGATGAAGACTATGTGATGAGCCACAAGCCCAAGAGTAAAATTGTTCTAGAGGAGTTAAAAGGGGATGTCACTTCTTTAGGACCATCGGTACAAGAGGGTATACCACATGTCACTGCACCGTGTGTCACAGAGAATACACAGGTAATACCTCGTCGCAGTGGGAGGGTTGTGAGACAACCTGATAGATTCATGTTCTTGGGAGAATCTTCTGATTTGGTCCCTGGTGAACATGAACCTGATCCCTGGACATATGACGACGCAATCCAAGATAAAGATGCAGCATCTTGGCAAAGTGCAATGAATGCTGAGATTGAATCTATGGATTCAAATCAGGTCTGAAAGCTAGTAGAACCACCCGATGGTGTAAAAACCATTGGATGCAAGTGGATCTACAAGAGAAAGAGAGGAATAGATGGGAAGGTTGAGACCTTCAAAGCAAGGCTTGTTAAGAAGGGGTATACTCAGAAAGAGAGTATCGATTATGAGGAGACCATTTCGCCGGTAGTCATGCTTAAGTCTATCCGGATTCTCTTATGCATAGCAGCTCATATGGATTATGAGGTGTGGCAGATGGATGTCAAGACATCTTTCCTTAATGGAAGTCTTGAGGAAAACATCTATATGAAGCAACCAAAGGGATTCATTGCTAAGGGCAAAGAGCATCATGTATGTAAGCTTAATCGGTCCATTTATGGATTGAAGCAAGCTTCAAGGTCTTGGAACATCCGCTTTGAGGAGGTAAATCAGTCTTATGGATTTATTCAAAGTTCGAATGAGTCTTGTGTATACAAGAGATGTGACGGAAATGTAGTGGTATTTCTTGTACTATACGTAGATGGCATTTTGGTGATTGGAAACAATATCAAAGTGTTATCGGACGTAAGGGTATGGTTGTCCAAACAGTTTGATATGAAGGACTTGGGAGAGGTGGGACACATCCTTGGGATCAAGGTTATAAGGGATCGCAGGAAAAGGATGTTGTGCTTATCCCAAGCTTCATACATAGACAAGATTATGGATCATTTTAGCATGCAAAACTCCAAGAAGGATTTTCTACCTTTCAGGTATGGAGTTCCTTTATCTAAGGAGATGTGTCCTAGATCATCTGAGAAGATAGAGGAGATGAAGGCAGTTCCTTATGCTTCGGCAGTAGGAAGCCTCATGTATGCGATGCTATGTACGAGACCAAATATCTGCTTTGTCGTGGGCATGGTCAGCAGATATCAAAGTAATCCAGGACAAGGACATTGGACTGCGGTAAAGCATATATTGAAGTGCCTGAGAAGGACTAGGGATTATATGCTAGTTTACCGGGCAGACCAATTACTCCCTGTGGGTTACATGGATTGCGACTTCCAATCAGATAGAGATAACAGTAAGTCTACCTCAGATTTTGTGTTTACTTTGGGAGGTAGAGCCATTGTATGGAGGAGTGTCAAGCAAAAATGCATGGCGGACTCTACCATGGAAGCTGAGATGTGGCAGCCTCTGAGGCGGCCAAAGAAGCTGTGTGTCTTAGGAACTTCCTGATGGACTTGGATGTGATTCCTGGTTTCCCTAGAACTATCACAATTTATTGTGATAATAATGGTGCAGTTGCAAACTCGAAGGAACCACGAGCCCATAAGGCTAGTAAACACATAGAGCGCAAGTACCACCTGATACGAGAAATCGTAAAGGAGGTAGAAGTTGTTGTTGCCTAGATTGCATCAGAGGATGACCTGGTGGACCCTTTCACTAAGGCCCTTCTAGTGAGAGCTTTGATAGGCATGTGGAGGGAAGGTGAATCAGATGTATGGCAGTATGAGGACAGCATAGTCTTTTTGTATAAGTGGGAGATTGTAGGGATGCATACTGAAAAGTCTATCTTTTCTATGAAACATCTTTATTTTTGAAATAAGAATCACATGATCATTGTTTGCATATTTTTATGCATATTGTCAAATACGTTACATTGTAGATAACATGGTGTGTGGTGTCACACGGGAGATCATGTTATCGGCTCCTGGTAAAGTATAAGTAAAGGCTCACAACCGAGATGGCTTTGGACAAACCATCGGAATGGTTGTAGTGTGATTTGGTGTTGGTTTGTCTTGACCATAGAATCAAACTAGTTCACTTTGTGTGTATTGAGCAGGACCGACATAGAGGTGATTCGATTTATTGCTGACTACATAATCGAATTGGACCTCAGATATTATTTAGTACATGCTCTTAATCCCGATATAATAACGGGCACATATACTTAGTAGTCATCTCTTTAATTTACCAGTGGGAAAGATTTATATATTAAATCGATAGGCTCGATAAGTTAGGAGATGATATTATTTATATGGTGTGTCGTTGATTATAGGAGGAAACCGTGTCCTATATATTAGGATGATGATGTCCCCTTGAGGAGCTCATAAGGTTCATCATGTAAACCCTGCAGGTGGACTTGGTCCGGCATGATGAAAAGGTTGAGTGGTACTACTCAAGGAGTTAGATGTGGATTAATTAATGGTCAGAAAATTAATTAATCGACAGACATTCGAGATCTTAAACATGGGGAGAAAATGTACAAATAATATATGGAGCCCATATTATCATATGGGGGTTGGTGAGGTAGATCAATGATGAACCTTTAGTGGATTGGATCATCATTAGTGGATCGGAGTTTATGTGGGCTTGATCCATGGGTGGCCAAGACCCAACTCCTCCTCATGGTCCCTAATGTAGCCTATTTACACCTCATGAAGCTTAGATCCAAAGGATAGAAACAAAACTCTAGATCCAAAGGTGGAGATTAAATCTCTAGATCCGACGGTTGAGATTAAATCTCTAGATCCGACAGTTGAGATTAAATCTCTAGATCCGACGGTTGAGATTAATCCAAGGCATAAACCCAACTCTATAAATAAGGCTTATTGTCTTGGATGGCAACTTAATGATAATGGGAATAGAGTTTGCTTCCTTTGGAGGCAAGGAATCCTAGTTGGTTTAGGATTAGGTTTGGGTGGCTAGGGTTTTGGGAACTAAGGGTGGGCGGCCAAAAGTGGATGAGGGTTTCCTTCTTCTTCCTAAGGTTGGCCGGCCACTATTCTTCTCCTCTATACCTTGGCATGAGCTCATCCTATTCTTCTTCCCCTCTTCCATGGCCGACCATAAGGAGAGCTAGGATTAGGGCTTGGAGGCTTAGGGTTTAGGAGGCTTGGGTGGCACCAAATAAGGAAGGTTTCTTTCTTCTTCATCCCTTGGTGGCCGGAGCACACAGCCCCATCCCAGCCCTTGGGTGGCATCCAAAGACCCCTTCTCTTTCTCCTTAGGTGGTGGAAACAAGATATAGGGCTTTCCCTTGGTGTATTGGTCAGTTTCCACCATTATCTCCTTCTCCTTGTTGGCCGGCGGCAAGCATTTCTTATGTTGCTTGTTGGTTGGCTATAGGAAGGAGATGATCCTTGTTTCTATTCTTCCTCTTGCTTTGGAAGAGAAAGGAAGGAATATTTGCAATCTAGGAGCTTCGACTTTTGGTAGAGCGTCGCCCACACGACGTCCGAAAGGAGGAAGGACATACATTAGAAGATCGAGAGGTATATCGATTCTCTAATCTTTATATGTTACATGTTTGTATTTTTTTTCATTTATGAGCATGATATTAATCTGTATATGGCTAAATAATACTTGGATCCCGATCATAAACACAAAAACCGGTGATACGGACATAGTCTATTCCGCGGCTACTCGTAGAATAGAGGATGGTCGCTTGAACAACTAGTTTGTTCAAGTGACCTCTCTAAACGAATAGAACGACGATGGCTTGGTTGCTTTGGCAATCCCTTTTGTCTAGGATTAAATTTTTTAATCCGGGGATATAGAAGGGATCGCCATGAAGGACGGTACCGAGGTGAAGTGGGAAGCGAAGTTTCCCCTCACGAACTCGATAAGCTAAAACCATTAAATTGGTATGAGAGCTTCCGGGGCACAAAACCCCCTTCACCTTAGGTAGAATTATTTTAAGGTTATTGTTTCTAGATTTGTCCTTAACCCTAAAATTACAATATTTATTACCTAAGCAATAAGCTCTATTCTTAACATGCTTTTCATGATTATGCACAATTGCAAGAGTTTTAAAAGCATGCTTTTCATTATGAAACAAGGAAGGTGCATTACTAAATTTTACCTTAGGGTTTGCTTTAGAAGCTCCCCCTACATGTGATGTTCCTTCTTGCCCTTGGTTTGCTTTCTCCCCCTAGGGAATTGACTCGTATAATGCCTTTTTTGATTGCATTTGTAGCACATCACATGCTACTTGCTCTTATGTGTTGGGGCTCCAGCATCCTTTGAATTGTCCTTGACTTTTAGTGTCGGTTGAGTCTTCTTGACTCTTTTAGGACACTTGCTCTTATAGTGTCCTACTTTCCTACCCTCAAAGCATACAATATGATTTTTATTTTTGATTAAAATACTTGAGTTACGTAGGGTTGTGGTGGAAGCCTCTTGAACTTGTTCATCACTTCTCTCAGAGATTGATAGCTCCTTTTCTTGCTCCGACATTGAGGATGACCTAAACTCATCCCCCTCAATCCTAGGGGTGGAGACTTCCTCCAATTCTTCCATCTCTTCCTCGGATGTGAAGGTCCGAAGCTTCGTTTCTCACATCAACTTGGTCGCTTGTGCATGGCAATCCTATCTACATCCCCGGATTAAAACAAAAATTAATCCTTGACAAAGATGGATTACCCAAGCAACCGATCCATCATCGTGCTATTCAATTAGAGTGGTCTCTTGAACAAACTTGTTGTTCAAGCAAACTAACTCTTTTCCTCTATTAGTCGCGGAAAAGATGATGTACGGATCGTTGATTTTTGTGTTTATCTTTGGGGGCCACATGCATTACACAAAAGAACTAAATCAAAATAAGCAAGATTATACCTCTTGTAAACCTCTTGATCTTCTATTGTATATCCTTTCCTCCTCTTGAACGTTGTGTGGGCAATGATCCTCCAAGAGTTGAAACCTCCTAGATCTCGTTCTTCCCTTCCTTGCTCTCTTTGAACAAAGGGAAGAAGAACCTATCCCTTCTTCTCCTTTCTTGTTCCGGACACAATCTCTTTGGAGGAAGATAAACCTCTTCCTCCTCTTTGTTGTTGCCGCTGGCCACCAAGGAGAGAAAGAAGAATGAGCGATGGCAAATGGAGAAGGAAAACCGCCGACCTTGGGTGGAGGAGAATGTGGCGCCACCTTTAATTGGAAGTGTTGGAATGTATACTGAAAAGTATATCTTTTGTATGAACATCTTTATTTTGAAATAAGAATCACATGATCATTGTTTGCATATTTTGATGGTTATGCATATTGTCTAATACATTAAATTATAGATAACATGGTGTGTAGTGTCACACGGGAGATCATGTTATCGGCTCCTTGTAAAGTATAAGTAAAGGCTCACAATCGAGATGGCTTTGGACAAACCATCGGAATGGTTATAGTGTGATTTGGTATTGGTTTGTCTTGACCATAGAATCACACTAGTGCACTTTGTGTGAATTGAGCAGCACCAACTTAGAGGTGATTTGATTTATTGCTGACTACATAATCGAACCAGACCTCAGATATTATATTGTACATACTCTTAATCCCGATATAATAATGGGCACATATACATAGTATTCATTTCTTTGATTTACCAATGGACGAGATTTATAGATTAAATCTATAGACTCGGTAAGTTGGGATATGATATTATTTATATGGTGTGCCATTGATTATAGGAGGAAACCGTGTCCTATATATTAGGATGATGATGTCCCCTTGAGGAGCTCATAAGGTTCATCAAGTAAACCCTGCAGGTGGACTTGGTTCGGCATGATGAAAAGGTTGAGTGGTACTACTCACAGAGTTAGATGTTGATTAATTAATGGTCAGTAAATTAATTAATCGATGGACATTCGAGATCTTAAACACGGGGAGAAAATGTACATATAATATATGGAGCTCATATTAACTTATGGGGGTTGGTGAGGTAGATCAATGATAATCCTTTAGTGGATTGGATTATCATTAATGGATCGGACTTTATGTGGACTTGATCCATGGGTGGCCAAGATCCAACTCCTCCTCATGGTCCCTATTGTAGCCTATTAAAACCTCATGAAGCTTAGATCCAATGGATGAAAACAAAACTATAGATCCAAAGGTAGAAATTAAATCTCTAGATTCGACGGTTGAGATTAAATCTCTAGATCCGACAGTTGAGATTAAATCCCTAGAACGAATGTAGCAGATTAAAACAAGGCTTGAGCCAACTCTATAAATATACTATTAAGGTGGGCGGCAAAGCTTCATGGATGAGGCTTAGGGTTTGCTTCCCTTGGGCGGCAAGCAATCCTAATTAGATTAGGATTAGGAGTGGGCGGCTAGGGTTAGGGTTTGGGTGTTGGTTGTGGGCGGCAACATGAGGAGAAGACCTTTTCTTCTTCTTCCATGGTTTGGCCGGCTCCTATCCTTCTTCCCTCTACCTTGGCCGGAGCTCAACCTATTCTTCTTCCCCTCATCCTTGGCCGGAAATTAGGAGAGCCAGGTTTAGGGTTTGGGCGGCAACAAGGAGAAGGATTGCTTTCCATTCTCTTCTCCAAGTGTTGGCCAGTGCCCATGCGATCATGTTTTCTCCTTTGGCTGGTTCCCATACTCCGTGTTCTCTTCCTTGGCCGGCGGCAACATCGAGTTTATTGACTTGGTGGCAGGTTCTAGATAGGAAGAAGAGTTTTGTTTGATGATCTTCCTTTGCTCGGAGTGAACAAGGAAAGGAAGATTGGTGATCTGGGAGGCTTCGACTTTTGGAAGATCGTCGCCCACACAACGTCCAAAAGGAGGAAGGACATACAATAGAAGATCAAGAGGTATAACAAGAGGTATAATCTTGTTTATTTTGATTAGTGTTCCTTTGTATTATGTTTATAATTGCTTTTCAATTATATACATGTTTTATGTGGATGTTTACTTTATGTATGTGGCTAAATAATACTTGGATCCCTAACATAAACACAAAAGCCGACGATCCGTACATCGTCTATTCCGCGACTACTCGTAGAATAGAGGTAGGTCGCTTGAACAACAAGTTTGTTCAAGTGACCACTCTAAACGAATAGAACGACGATGACAAGGTTTCTTGGGTCTTCCCTTTTGTCTAGGATTAAATTTTTAATCTGGGGACATTGATGGGATCACCATAAACAAGCGACCGAGTGGAAGTGGGAAGCGAAGTTTCCCCTCACGGACTCGAAAAGCTAAAAACCAACAATTGGTATTAGAGCCAAGGTTTTCAATTTTGTGTGTTTAAGATTCGGTTACCCTTATGCATTTTTCCATATATTATATGTTCCAGATAATAGTAGGATATGTGTAGGTTAACTCTTTGGTTGCAGGCATAAGATCAGACTATTATGGCCATATGTGTGTATGTGATTGTATGTGTATATTTTGTTGAATCCTCGGGCTTGACGAAGCTAGTATTTAATTTTTTATAAATTAGATACGACATTGTTTAGCCACTCTTTTTATTTTAGTTTACTTTCAATCTAGATTTCATGTACACTCCCTCGTGGAGTATAGGATCGATGGATGTAAATTAAAATAGATTTTAGTCTCGGCTCGGATCTCTCGAAGGCTCGTACATGACATAGGAGGAGCGGACGAGAAGGCGATGCGACGGGAGACATATTGAAGACAAAAGCCATAATAGTTGGAAAATAATTTATTTTTCATATTTATTGCTTATTGTTTGATATGCATATCGTAGGCTAGAAAATTCCTCAATTTCAAATTACTAAGTAGGAGAGGGATATTTTTTATAAATTCCCACGGCCTCCATTACAATTTGACATGTGATGCAAACAAACTTGCGCATCGGCTCTGAGTGCCTTCCTCCCCATCGGATGAGTTTGTTTGCAGATCACAAGGTCAAATATGGTTATAGGGAATTATTAAGGAGCGTGTGCACTTCCCCATCGGAAGGCACATAACCCGAGATAATTATCTTGGTACCGAGTAATGGTGAACACTTAGATACAAATATAAGTATCCTCCCCATCGGAGTCATTGCTTTTATTTGTAGGGCCAAAGAGGAACCAACTATTAATTTTACTTGTCAAAAAGTTAGGTTGACAAGATAGTAAAATTAATGGGTAAAACCTCTTCTTACAAATGTAGAATTCGTATACATCGACACTATCATGGCATAGGATATTCTCGGTGTTTTGAGGTGTTGGTTGATTTTAAAATTTTATTGTTTGAGGAATCAATAATTTTTTTGAAATATAATGTTTTGATCTGTGTGATTCTTAGGTTTTCTTTCAAAATGACTTTCAACCGACTTGTTGTGATACTGAAAGAGAACAAACTTACTGGAGCCAACTATGTTGATTGAAAGATGAATCTAGACATTGTCTTGACTGCTGAGGAATACAAATATGTACTCCTCGAAGAGTGCCCTCCTAAGCCTATAGATGATTCTGAAGAAAAGGAGAGAGAGAGTTATAAGAAGTGGATAAAGGCCGATGAGATGGCGCGGTGTTACATTTTAGCTTCTATGTCAAATGTACTGCAACATCAGCATCAAGCCATGCCCACTGCTTATGACATGATGCTCAATCTCAAAGAGCTTTTCGGACACCAGAATAGTGCTGCTAGGCAAGAAGCCATGAGAAACTTGATGACGACCACTATGATCGAGGGAACACCCGTAAGGGATCATGTTCTCAAGATGATGGCACATTTGAATGAGCTGGAGGTCCTTGGAGTTGATATCGATGGGGAAACCCAGGTCGATATCATACTCCAGTCTCTACCTAGGAGTTTTGAGCAGTTTCTTCTGAACTACAATATGATCAAGAGGTTGTATTCATTGGCGGAACTTCTGACAGAACTCTAGGCGGTAGAGGGGCTATTTCGTCAGAGTGCTCAGGCACATGCCATGGTGACCCAAAAGGTTTCTACCTCTAAGCCTAAAGGAAAGAAGAAGAAGAAACAAACTGGGGCAAAGGCGGTGGGAGGTTCTCAGGGAGGAGTGAAGAAGCCGAAGGGCAAGTGCTTCACTTGTAAGCAGACTGGACACTGGAAGAAGGACTGCCCCAACCGCAAGAACAAAGGTATATCTTTTGGTCTAGTCATTGAAACATGTTTAGCGGTGTTATCTATCGACACATGGTGTGTAGATACGGGAGCCACTAATCATGTCTTCAATACTTTGTAGGGGTTCCAGGAAACCAGATGACTGGCTGAGGGGGAGATTACCTTGTACTTGGGCGATGCCACGAAGGTGGCGGTTGTTGCAGTGGGAAACGTTCATTTATCTTTTGAGAAAAATAAAATTTGTTCTTAAGAATTTCCTTTATGTACCTTTATTTAGAAAGAATTTAATTTTGGTTTCTATATTGTTTATGGATGGATATTCTATTTCTTTCAATGACAAAGTTGTTATAAAAAGGAATAGGGGCATTATCTGTTCTGGTACATTGATAGGAAATTTGTACACACTTAAACCAAAAGCTCCCACGATGCAAATTGAAATTAATAACTCATCTTCTACTTCCAATAAGAGAAAAGAACCTTCGAAGATGAACCAAACATATCTTTGGCATCTTAGGCTTTGTCATATTAACCTAAGCAGAATTCAAAGGATAATAGTTGATGGACCTTTGGGTTTATTAGTGGTGGAGGATTTCCCAACCTGTGAATCTTGCTTGGAGGGTAAAATGACCAAGAGGCCTTTTAAGGCCAAGGGGTATAGAGCCAAAGATGTGTTAGAATTGGTTCATTCTGATTTGTGTGGTCCTATGTCTATCCAGGCTAGAGGTGGTTTTGAGTATTTCGTCTCTTTTATAGATGATTACTCGAGATATGGATACATTTACCTAATGCGCCGCAAGTCTGAATGCTTTGACAAGTTCAAAGAATTCAAGGCTAATGTGGAGAAACGTCAAGGTAAAAGTATCAAGATACTACGATCTAATCGTGGTGGCGAGTACCTCTTAAGAGAGTTTAGGAATTACTTATCAGAGGTTGGGATTCAATCCGAATTGACTGCACCTGGCACACCCCAGCAGAATGGTGTAGTAGAGCGAAGGAATATGACTCTTATGGAGATGGTTAGATCGATCATGAGTTATTCTGAGTTGCCAGATTCGTTCTGGGGATATTCTCTAGATATGGCGGTGTATAATCTGAACTTGGTTCCATCTAAATCAGTGCCATCTACTCCCACAGAGTTGTGGACTGGGTGAAAGCCTAGTCTAAGAAATATTCGGATATGGGGGAGTCCTGCACATGTGCTGAAGGAAGATTCTGGTAAGTTTGAACCTCGTACAGAAGTATGCATGTTCGTTGGCTATCCTAGAGGAACGAAGGGTGGTTTGTTTTATAGTCCTAGAGATCAGAGGGTGATCGTTAGCACGAACGCCAGATTTCTAGAGGAAGACTATGTGATGAGCCACAACCCCAAGAGTAAAATTGTTCTAGAGGAATTAAAAGGGGAAGTCACATCTTCAGTACCACCGGTACAAGAGGATATACCACAAGTCACTGCACCGCGGGTCACAGAGGATACACAGGTGATAACTTCGCGTAGTGGGAGGGTTGTGAGACAACCTGATAGATTCATGTTCTTGGGAGAATCTTCTGATTTGGTCCCTGACGAACATGAACCTAATCCCTGGACATATGACGAGGCAATCCAATATAAAGATGCAGCATCTTGGCAAAATGCAATGAATACTAAGATTGAATCTATGGATTCAAATTAGGTCTGGGAGCTAGTAGAACCACCCGATGGTGTAAAAACCATTTGATGCAAGTGGATCTTCAAAAGAAAGAGAGGAATAGATGGGAAGGTAGAGACCTTCAAAGCAAGGCTTGTTGCGAAGGGGTATACTCAGAAAGAGGGTATCGATTATGAGGAGACCTTTTCGCCGGTAGCCATGCTTAAGTCTATCCGGATTCTCTTATGTATAGCAGCTCATATGAATTATGAGGTGTGGCAGATGGATGTCAAGACAGCTTTCCTTAATGGAAGTCTTAAGGAAAACATCTATATGAAGCAACCAGAGGTATTCATTGCGAAGGGCAAAGAGCATCTTGTATGTAAGCTTAATCGATCCATTTATAGATTGAAGTAAGCTTCGAGGTCTTGGAACATCTGCTTTGATGAGGTAATCCAGTCTTATGGATTTATTCAAAGTACGGATGAGTCATGTGTATACAAGAGATGTGACGGAAACATACTGGTATTTCTTGTACTATACGTAGATGATATTTTGTTGATTGGCAACAATATCAAGGTGTTATCGAACGTAAGGGTATGGTTGTCCAAACAGTTTGATATAAAGGACTTGGGAGAAGTTGGACACATCCTTGTGATCAAGGTTATAAGGGATCGCAGGAAAAGGATGTTGTGATTATCCCAAGTTCATACATAGACACGATTATGAAGCGTTTTAGCATGCAGAACTCCAAGAAGGGTTTTCTACCTTTCAGGCATGGAGTTCCTTTATCTAAGGAGATGTGTCCTAGAACATCTGAGGAGATAGAGGAGATGAAGGCGGTTCCTTATGCTTCGACAGTAACAAGCCTCATGTATGCGATGCTATATACTAGACCACATATCTACTTTGCCGTGAGCATCGTCAGCAGATATCAGAGTAATCCAGGACAAGGACATTGGACTGCGATAAAGCATATATTGAAGTACCTGAAAAGAACAAGGGATTATATGTTAGTTTACAAGGCAGACCAATTACTCCCTGTGGGTTACACAGATTTCGACTTCCAATCTGATAGGGATTACAGTAAGTCTACCTCAGGTTTTGTATTTACTTTTGGAGGTGGAGCCATTGTATGGAGGAGTGTCAAGCAGAAATGCGTGGCGGACTCCACCATGGAAGCTGAGTATGTGGCAGCCTCTGAGGCGACCAAAGAAGCTGTATGGCTCAGAAACTTCCTGATGGACTTGGATGTGATTCCTGGTTTGCCCAGAACTATCACAATTAATTGTGATAATAGTGGTGCAGTTGTAAACTCGAAGGAACCACGAGCCCATAAGGCTAGTAAACACATAGAGCGCAAGTACCACCTGATACTAGAAATCGTAAAGAGAGGAGAAGTTGTTGTGGCCAAGATTGCATCAGAGAATAACCTGGAAGATCCTTTCACTAAGGCCCTTCCGGCGAGAGCTTTTGATAGGCATGTGGAGGGAATGGTGATCAGATGTATGGCAGTTTGAGGACAGCATAATTTTTTAATATAAGTGGGAGATTGTTGGGATGTATACTGAAAAGTCTACCTTTTGTATGAACATCTTTATATTGAAATAAGAATCACATGATCATTGTTTGCATATTTTTATGGTTATGCATATTGTCTAATACATTACATTGTAGATAACATGGTGTGTGGTGTCACACGGGAGATCATGTTATCGGCTCCTTGTAAAGTATAAGTAAAGGCTCACAATCGAGATGGCTTTGGACAAACCATCGGAATGGTTGTAGTGTGATTTGGTATTGGTTTGTCTTGACCATAGAATTACACTAGTGCACTTTGTTTGTATTGAGCAGGACCGACTTACAGGTGATTCGAGATTTATAGATTAAATCGATAGGCTCGGTAAGTTGGGAAATGATATTATTTATATGGTGTGTCATTGATTATAGGAGGAAACCGTGTCCTATATATTAGGATGATGATGCCCCCTTGAGGAGCTCATAAGGTTCTTTATGTAAACCCTGCAGGTGGACTTGGTCCGGCATGATGAAAATGTTGAGTGGTACTACTCACGGAGTTAGATGTTGATTAATTAATGGTCAGTAAATTAATTAATCGATGGACATTCGAGATCTTAAACACGGGGAGAAAATGTACATATAATTTATGGAGCTCATATTAACTTATGGGGGTTGGTGAGGTAGATCAATGATAATTCTTTAGTGGATTGGATTATCATTAATGGATCGGACTTTATGTGGACTTGATCCATGGATGGCCAAGATCCAACTCCTCCTCATGGTCCCTATTGTAGCCTATTAAAACCTCATGAAGCTTAGATCCAATGGATGAAAACAAAACTATAGATCCAAAGGTAGAGATTAAATCTCTAGATCCGGCGGTTGAGATTAAATCTCTAGATTCGATGGTTGAGATTAAATCCCTAGAACCAATGTAGGAGATTAAAACAAGGCTTGAGCTCAACTCTATAAATATAGCATTAAGGTGGGCAGCAAGGCTTGATGGATGTGGCTTAGGGTTTGCTTCCCTTGGGTGGCAAGCAATCCTAATTAGATTAGGATTAGGAGTGGGCGGCTAGGGTTAGGGTTTGGGTGTTGGTTGTGGGCGGCAACATGAGGAGAAGACCTTTTCTTCTTCTTCCAAGGTTTGGCCGGCTCCTATCCTTCTTCCCTCTACCTTGGCCGGAGCTCAACCTATTCTTCTTCGCCCACACGACATCCAAAAGGAGGAAGGACATACAATAGAAGATCAAGAGGTATAACAAGAGGTATAATCTTGTTTATTTTGATTAGTCTTCCTATGTATTATGTTTATAATTTCTTTTCAATTATATGCATGTTTTATGTGGATGTTTACTTTTTCTATGTGGCTAAATAATACTTGGATCCCGAACATAAATACAAAAGTCGGCGATCCGTACATCGTCTATTCCGCGGTACTCGTAGAATAGAGGTAGGTCGCTTGAACAATAAGTTTGTTTAAGTGACCACTCTAAATGAATAGCACGACAATGACAAGGTTGCTTGGGTGTTCCCTTTTATCTAGGATTAAATTTTTAATCCGGGGACATTGATGGGATCGCCATAAACAAGCGACCGAGTGAAAGTGGGAAGCGAAGTTTCCCCTCACAGACTCGTAAAGCTAAAAACCAACAGGAAGAAGATAGGCGCCGCCTAAGAGGAGGTGGTGATGGGCGCCGGCAATAGGGAGAGGATACCAAGAGAAGGCAACCCTAACCCTAATCCTTTCCTTGCTTCTATTGCCGCCCAAGGCCAATGAACCAAGTTTTCTTCCTTTCCGCCCAAGCCCTAGCCCTCCTTTTATAGAGTTAGGCTTAAGCCTCCTTTCAATCTCCACCGTTGAATCTAGGGTTTCATTTTCCACCGTCAGATCTAGGCTTTCATGAGGATTTTAATAGGCTACAATAGAGACCATGAGGAGGAGTTGGATCTTGGCTACCCAATGGATCCGGCCCACATAAAATCCGATCCATTAATGATAATCCATTCCACTAGAGGATTATCATTGATCTACCTCACCAACCCCCATAAATAAATATGGGCTCCATATATTAATTGTACAAATATCTCTTCGTGTTTAAGATCTCGAATGTCCGTCTATTAATTAATTTACTGACAATTAATTAATCAACATCTAACTCCATGAGTAGTACCACTCAACCTTATCATCATGCCTGACCAAGTCCACCTGTAGGGTTTACATGATGATCCTTATGAGCTCCTCGAGGGGACATCATCATCCTAATATATAGGACACAGTTTTCTTTTATAATCAACAGCACACCATTTAAATAATATCATTTCTCAACTTATCGAGCCTATCGATTTAATCTATAAATCTTGCCCAATGGTAAATTAAAGAAATAAATAGTAAGTACATGTGTCCGTTATTATATCGGGATTACGAGCATGTACACCATAATATCCGAGATCCGATTCAATTATGTAGTCAACAATAAATTGAATCACCTTTAAGTCGGTCCTACTCAATACACACAAAGTGTACTAGTATAATTATATGGTCAAGATAAACCAGTACCAAATTACACTACAACCATACCAATGGTTTGTCCAAAACCATCTCGGTTGTGAGCCTCTACTTATACTCTACAAGGAATTGATAACATGATCTCTCGTGTGATACCACATACAATGTTATCTACAATGTAATGTATCAGATAATATGCATAACTATAAATATGCAAACAATGATCATGTGATTCTTATTTCAAAATTAAAGATGTTCATACAAAAGATAGACTTTTCAGTATACATCCCAATAATTTCCCACTTATACTAAAAGACTATGTTGTCCTCATACTACCATACATCTGATTCTCATTCCCTCCACATGCCTATCAAAAGCTCTCACTAGAAGGGCCTTAGTAATGAGATTTATAGAGTAAATCGATAGGCTCGGTAAGTTGGGAAATGATATTATTTACATGGTGTGTCGTTGATTATAGGAGGAATCTGTGTCCTATATATTAGGATGATGATGTCCCCTTGAGGAGCTCATAAGGTTCATCATGGAAACCCTGCAAGTGGACTTGGTCCGGCATGATGATAAGGTTGGATGGTACTACTCATGTAGTTAGATGTTTATTAATTAATTGTCAATAAATTAATTAATTCACGGACATTCGAGATCTTAAACACGAGGAGACATATGTACAAATAATATATGGAGCCTATATTTATTTATGGGGGTTGGTGAGGTAGATCAATGATAATCCTCTAGTGTAATGGATTATCATTCATGGATCAGACTTTATGTGGGCTTGATCCATTGGGTGGTCAAGATCCTACTCCTCCTCATGGTTCCTATTGTAGCCTATTAAAACTCTCATGAAGCCTAGATTCGGTGATGGAAAATGAAACTCTAGATCCAACGGTGGAGGTTAAATTTCTAGATTCGACAGTGGAGATTAAATCTCTAGATCCAACGGTTGAGATTAAATCTCTAGATCTGATGGTGGAGATTAAAAGGAGGCTCAAGCCTAACTCTATAAATAAGGGCTTAGGGCTTGGGCGTGATATGATAGACAAGGGTTAGGGTTTTGGAGTTGGCTTGAGAGGAGAGGTGGGCGGTGGCACCCCTAGGGTTTCCTCTTCCTATTGGGCGGCGGCTAGGGTTTGGGGCTTCTCTTGGCCGACGGCATCTCAACCACCCTCTCTCTCTCTAGATCGACGACAACTCCTCCCATTCTCTCTCTCTCTCTAGGATGGCCGGTAGCAACCTTTTTTCAAGGTTGGCCGGCGCCCTACATCCACTCCTTGGTCGGCGGCAACATCAAGCTTGGAGCTTGGTGGCCGGTTCTAGATAGGAGAAAGAGTTTCGTTTCATTCTTCCCTTTGTTCGGAGCGAGCAAGGAAGGAAAGAACGTATTCTAGGAGGCTTCAACTTTTGGAAGATCATCGGCCACACGTCCAAAAGGAGGAAGGACATACAATAGCAGATCAAGAGGTATAACAATAGGTATAATTCTTGTTTATGAATCTTTTCTTATTCTATGCATGTTGTATATATTGTATGTGGCTAATTTACTTGGACCCCGAAGACAAACACAAAAATTGGCGATCCATACATCGTCTATTCCACGGCTAATCAAAAAATAGAGGTAGGTTGCTTGAACAACAAGTTTGTTCAAGTGACCACTCTAATCGAATAGAACGACGATGGAACGGTTGTTTGGATAATCCCTCATTCTCAAGGATCAATTTTTTTTAATCCAGGGACGTAGACGGGATCGCCATGAACAAGCGACCGAGTTGAATTGGGAAGCGAAGCTTCAACCTTCACAAGCTGCCATGTATATCGCCTCAAATTCAGTTTTTCATGAGAGGACAAAGTATATTGAAGTCGACTGTCACTTTGTCAGAGAGAAAGTCATATCTAGAGAAATATTTACTAGTTCTGTTAACTCACATGATCATCTAACAGATATATTTACTAAGTCACTAAGATGTCCCCGAATTGACTACATATGTAACAAGCTTGGTGCATATAATTTATATTCTTCATCTTGAGGGGAAGTTTTAGAATATTATAGATATGACTAGGGATAATTTGTTATCCCTAAATATCATTAGGAATAATTATTTCCTAGTATCGAATTTGATTTATTCCTAGGATAGGATTTGATTTATTCTTTTGAATAGGCTCTAATTTTGTATATAAATAGGGCTTCGTTCATGTAATAAAGTAATCCTTTTTTTATGAAATAACTGTAGGGAGTGTGCCATTGGTTGCGTCGGAGTCTCATTGCCTCCCATGTCCCCGGATTAAAATTTTATTAACTAAAACTAATCCGGACGGGATGAGTTTCTGAAGCACAACCATTTCATCATCGTGCCAACGACTCGAGCGATCGCTTGAACAAACTTGTTGTTCAAGCAATCAACTCTTCTAGTCGGTTAGCCGTGGAAGAGACGACGAACAGATCGCCGGTTTTTGTGTTTCTTATCGGGGTCCATGATTATACAAATACAAACAAATGCAAACTAGTATAATCAACACATACTAACATAAAGAACATAAGCTAGCATATCTTATCTTAAGAGGATCAAGAATAAAGTTTGTAAAACTTTTATACCTCTTGGTCTTCTACCGTGTGTCCCATCCTCCTCGTGGACGTCATGTGGGCGAAGATCCTCCACGAGTTGAAGCCTCCTAGATCACGTTCTTCCCTTCCTTGCTCGCTCCGAACAAAGAGAAGAACCAAACAAAAACTCCTCCTATCTAGAACCGACCACCAAGCCAAGGAGCTTGATATAGCCGCCGACCAAGGAGTAGATAATTGAGCGTCGGCCAACCTTGAAGAAAGGTTGCCGTCGGCCAAGGAGTAGATAATTGAGTGCCGGCCAACCTTGAAGAAAGGTTGCCGCCGGCCACCAAGGAGAGAGGGAGAAGGAATAATGGGTATGGGCGCTGACCAAAGCAAGGAGGAAGAAGATGGGCGTCGGCTACCAATTAGGAAGAGAAGGAAACAAACCTTAATCCTTCCAAGGATTGCCGCCCAAACCCTAGCCGCCCAAGCCAAAAACCCTAATCTCCTTCTTGATATATCTCTATCTCTTTTCCACGCCCAAGCCCTTAGCCCTCCTTTTATAGAGTTAGGCTTAGGCCTCCTTTTAATCTCCACCGTCGGATCTAGAGACTTAGTCTCCACCGTCGGATCTAGGGTTTCATCCCAACCGTCGGATCTAGGGTTTCATCCCAACCGTCGGATCTAGGGTTTCATCCCAACCGTCGGATCTAGGGTTTCATCCCAACCATCGAATCTAGGGTTTCATCCCAACCGTCGAATCTAGGGTTTCATCCCAACCGTCGGATCTAGGGTTTCATCCCAACCGTCAGATCTAGGGTTTCATACCAACCGTCGGATCTAGGGTTTTGTAACGCCCGCCCTTATCTGCTCTCAGGGCGGCGCTACATTTTCTTTTCTTTTTTTTTTATATCATAACGTATAGGGATCATTTCACAATCTCCATACTTAGACATGTTATCATGACCTAAACCTTCTTTTATGCATGCATCACACATCATATTCATAATTAGCATGTTAACATATCATAGCTTCTTTTATAACATGCATCACATTTCATATTCATAATTTGGCATGTTCCATATCTTATCTCATTTTACCACATGCATAACATGAAGATCTATTCATGAGTTCTATCATATCAAACTTTTATAAGTAATTGAACAGTAACTTAACTAAGCAACACTCAACATGGTACTAATAAATCTCAAGTCTTATAAGCGGAAGCAAATGTATTAAGGTGTTAACGGAGCATATAAATATAAGCAGATAGTAATAGGGTCATTTTCTACCATGTCACTATCACACACACTTGGCCCCTCCTACTACTTCCTCTTAGTTCATGTTTCCTTTATCTGCAGTATATGGACAACATAAACTATAAGCATATAGCTTAGTAAGATTCTTGCCTACTCACAAAAGCCACAAACTTCATCAAACAAATAGAAAGCAGGAGCATACTAGCATAAATAGCATAAGTATTTCATAACAACACTATGCATCAACTTACCAACGTAATGAAAACATAAGCATGTCATACAATTTACATAGCATGCTAAACATAATTAAATCTAAGCAGGGCATAAATTAAATCATAAGCATTCATGGCATCATCAACCCTAAACATGCATAAAGGACATAATCATAAGCATTCTTAAACTTGACATAACCATTCATAATTTCCTCAATTCTAACATGCATAAAGGTCATAATCATAAGCATTCTTAAACTTAACATAAGCATTCATAATTCCATAAATCCTAGACAAGCATCAGGGACATAATCATAAGCATTCTTAAACTTAACATAAGCATTCATAATTTCATAAATCATAGACAAGCATCAGGGACATAATCATAAGCATTCTTAAACTTAACATAAGCATTCATAAAAGTCCTTTCTTTTCAAAACATATACATATAGGTACTTTAACATAATCATAACTTGAATGGGGGGCCCCAGGTTAAGTACCACATAATGTGCGTTCCCTAATAGGCTGGGGTAGCAAGCCACCAGACCTACTAGAGCAAGACCTCTTATGTCTTACCAGGGCAAGACCTCTTACGTCTTCTTATGTCCCTATGGATTTGATTAACGACCACCTGACGAGTCGGGTACTTAACCTCTTACAAAGTAAAATACTTAATTCCTTTCTTTCTTGTCATATCATAAAGAATGCTCTTAATCCCCAACATAAACAGGGAAGCATCTCAATCTTGTCTTATCATAAGGAGAGCTCTTAATCCCTACTTGAAAGGGAAGCATCTCCATCTTATCTTATCATAAGGAGAGCTCTTAATCCCTACTTGAAAGGGAAGCATCTCCATCTTAGACATTTCATAGCATACATGCATTCATAACATAAGAGTACCCTAAAGGGGGTCCTAAAGCATAAACATGTTTATCACATAAGCATATTTCATAGGCATATTCATGGCATATTAAATCATAAAACATGCTCATCACATAGGCATATTTCATGGCATATTACATTGTAAACACGTTCATCACATAGGCATATTTCATGGCATATTACATCGTAAACATGTTCATCACATAGGCATATTTCATGGCATATTACATCATAATCATGTTCATCAAATAGGCATATTTCATAAACATATTTCTTGGCATATTAAATCATCAACTTGTTCATCACATAGGCATACTTCATGGCATATTAAAAACTCATATTCATCACATAGGCATAATTCATGACATATGAAAATCATAAACATATTCATCACATAGGCATAATTCATGGCATATTAAAAACATAAACATATTCATCACATAGGCATAATTCATGTCATATGGAAATCATAAACATATTCATCACATAGGCATACAATATGTCCTAATTTCCTAAGGGGTGTTTTCATGCCACCCTAGCCCTACAACCATTGTTGGCCGAAACTTGTAGGGTACCAATTTCTTTATTTTTTGTTACATAAACTCCTACATGAAGGCACACAACATAATATAACTTCATAAGGGGTGTTTTCATGAAACCCTAACCCTAAAAACCAATGTTGGCCGAAACATGTAGGGTATAAACTTGGATTTTTGGCACCTAAAAATTCCTACTTGAAGCATACAATCTATGAACATAACCTTAGGATCAAGTTCATGCAACCCTAACCCCAAAAGCCTTGGTTGGCCCAAACATGTAGGGCTATAATCTTGGACTTTTGACACCTAAAAATTCCTACTTGAAGCATACAATCTATGATCATACCCTTAGAATCATTTCCATGCAACCCTAACCCCAAAAGCCTTGGTTGGCCGAAACATGTAGGGCTATAATCGTGGACTTTTGACACCTAAAAATTCCGACTTGAAGCATACAATCTATGATCATATCCTTAGAATCATTTCCATGTAACCCTAACCCCAAAAGCCTTGGTTGGCCGAAACATGTAGGGCTATAATCTTGGACTTTTGACACCTAAAAATTCCTACTTGAAGCATACAATCTATGATCATATCCTTAGAATCATTTCCATGCAACCCTAACCCCAAAAGCCTTGGTTGGCCGAAACATGTAGGGCTATAATATTGGACTTTTAACACCTGAAAATTCCTACTTGAAGCATACAATCTATGATCATATCCTTAGAATCATTTCCATGCAACCCTAACCCCACAAGCCTTGGTTGGCCGAAACATGTAGGGCTATAATCTTGGACTTTTGACACCTAGAAATTCCTACTTGAAGCATACAATCTATGATCATATCCTTAGAATCATTTCCATGCAACCCTAACCCCAAAAGCCTTGGTTGGCCGAAACATATAGGGCTACAAACTTCATACTTCTTTCATGTAACATGTCCTACAAAACTAATATACTGCAGGTGAGGGAATCTTACATCCTTCGCTTGCTTGTAGTTGGTAGATGACCTTATGGAAGCCAAGAACTAGCCTTCTCCTTGCTTGGATGGGGTTCGGCCAAAGGGTGAAAATGGAGAGGGGGAGGGATGGTTTTCGGTGAGGAAGAAGAAGAGAAGAAGAAGTGGCCAAGTGGAACCTTCCCTCTTCTTTATAAAGGGAGGAAGAGAAGTTTCTCTTGTCTTTTCCATGCCTCTTCATTTACCCTCATCACACTTATCTACCATTTCCCCTCTTCCTCTAATGATATAATCCTATTGGGCTTCTGGTTAGTGGGTGCATCTATAGGGCTTGGCTATCTCTAGTGGTTTGGGGTTCAATCCCTAGGCCTTGCATCTCTTTTTGGCTATTTTCTTTTATTTTCGAAAAAGGCCCACCTAAAGCCCATTATCGTAAAGCCAAAAATTCTCGTAAAATTCCTAGAAATTTTACGGGCGTTACAGGTTTCATCCCAACCGACGGATCTAGGGTTTCATCCCAACCGTCGGATCTAGGGTTTTATGTTCCATCATTGGATCTAGGCTCCATGAAGTTTTAATAAGGCTACGATAGGGACCATGAGGAGGAGTTGGATCTTGGCCACCCGATGGATCGGAACCACACAAACTTGATCCATCAATGATGTTCCATTCTACTAGAGGATCATCATTGATCTACCTCACCAACCCCCATTTATATGGGCTCCATATATTATTTGCACAACTATCTCCCCATGTTTAAGATATCGAATGTCCGTCAATTAATTGATTTACTGACCATCAATTAATTAACATCTAACTCCTCAAGTAGTACCACTCAACCTTATTATCATGTTGACTAAGTCAACCCGCGGGGTTTACATGATAAACCTTATGAGCTTCTCAAGGGGACATCATCAACCTAATATATAAGACACGGTTTCCTTCTATAATCAACGACACACCATGTAAATAGTATCATTTCCCAACTTACCGAGCCTATTGATTTAATCTATAAATCTCACCCATTGGTAAATCAAAGAAATAAATACTAAGTACATGTGCCCGTTATTATATCGGGATTCAGAGCATGTGCAACATAATACCCGAGGTCTGATTCAATCATATAGTCAGCAATAGATTGAATCACCTCTATGTCGGTCCTGCTCAATACACACAAAATGTACTAGTGTAATTCTATGGTCAAGATAAACCAATACCAAATCACACTACAACCATGCCAATGGTTTGTCCAAGACCATCTTGGTTGTGAGCCTATACTTATATCCTACAAGAAACTGATAACATGATCTTCTGTGCCACACCAAGCACCATGTTATCTACAATGTAGAGTATTAGACAATATGCACACATATAATAAATATAAAGTGCAAAAAATGATCATGTGATTCTTATTTCAAAATAAAGATGTCTATACAAAAGGCTAGGCTTTCAGTATACATCCCAACAATAACAATCTAGATGTCGAAGGTATGAAGCTGAATGAGTCGTTCAAAGTAGTCGCGGCAATTGAGAAACTACCCCCATCGTGGAAGGATTTCAAAAATTACCTGAAGCATAAGCAAAAGGAGATGGGGCTTGAAGACCTGATCCTGAGGCTACGAATATAGGAGGATAATCGAAGGTTCTTTGACTCTAAAGGAACGAAGCGGGCTATCGACGAGATGTCTAACCTGGCTGAGCTAAACACCAAGAAGCCGAAGCAATTCAAAAAGAAGGCTCAAAGCAAGAAATTCAAGGGTTCATGCTACAACTACGGAAATCCAGGACACATGTCCAAGGACTACAAACACCCGAAGAAACCAACCAAGGGTCATAAGGATAATGCGAACTAGGTCGCAACTTCTGACGACATGGAACTGGATCTCACTGCGGTCATGTTTGAAGCCAACACGGTGGCGGACAACCCGAAGTAGTGGTGGATCGATACTGGAGCAACACGTTATATCTATTCTGATAAGGCTGTTAGGGCAATCTCTTGCCATGATAAGATTTTGATGTGTGTGGCAAAGGGTTTAAGTTAGGGTGTTATTATGGTTTGATATGTGCGTTAGAGTCTTGTAGAACTTAGTAATTCGCACATGGAGTCTTGGCGGGTTCACCACTCACTACCTTGTGCTTGAGTCGGAGAAGGAGCATTGCAGAGTCGTACACTTGATGCTACCGAGAGACCGCCAGACGAGATGACTTGAAGCGAAGCCAAGGAAGCAGACTTCGGAGGCAAGAGACGTGAAGGAGCATTATAGAGTCGTGATCGAGGGAGGGCGTCGAAGAGAGCTTCGGCGAGGGACTTCGAGTGAGATGAGAGAATGAGTGAATTGTAAGTAGCTCATTAGGTGAACTTTGCCAAATGGCTATGTGTCGGATGAGTTTTCCCGACATCAGTCGACTGCCATGGAATGACAGTCGACTACTCTAAGTCGAATGGATTCGACTGGTATCCAACTGATGGGCTTATGCCCGTGGCCCCGCCATGGAATGGCGATCGACTACCGAAGGATGTCGCAGACGCAAGAATCGCTCGTAGACGGCGAGCGATCGATACGGAGGTGATCGCGATGGGATCCATCACGCGCCAAGTGTTCTGTTGGACTACAATGGTCGGGATCCGATGTGTTCGGAGACCGTTGGAGTGGCGACGGTCGACTGCCAAGGGCAGCAGTCGACTGGTGGCGGCCAACGGGAAGAAATCATCCCTCTCTATAAAAAGAGAGGGTGTGGGCTTTTGGATGGCTAATGCTCATATCCCAAATAATCATCCAAGTGCCCCACAAGCTTTAAACTCTTCTTACTTGTTTTTACTTCATTTCTATTGTAAGAAGAGTGATCTTGATTTGTAAAGGTTACCTCCACCTAGCTTGGTGCAAAGAAGAGACCAATAGTGGATTGGTTTTGGCGGAGTGATTCACCGAGGACGAATCGGGGATCGGGGATTAGCGGCGTAGCCGTGAACCACGTTACGACCTTGTGTTAGCATTGTTTGTTTATCTTTTGCTTTGTCTATTTGTATTTGCATATTCCGCTTGCGCTAATAATCTTTATAGACGAACAAATTCGACCATCCAACGAAAGAGGGCTATTCACCCCCCTCTAGCCGGCCGATCGATCCCCTACAAGTGGTATCAGAGCTAGGTTTCTTGTCGAGGACTAACCGCCACGACAAGCACTTCATCAAAAGATGGCCGCCTCGAACATTCATCCGTCGAAGTTCGAAGGGGAATTCGCTTGGTGGAAGAAGCAAATGGAGGTATTCTTTGAGACCGATTTTGATATTATGCTTATAATGGAAAATGGTTTCGAATTGCCTAGGGATGAAAGGGGTGAACCAATTGAAAAATCACGATGGACTAAGAAGCAAAGAGAGGAGCACCTTGCAAACTCAAAGGCAAAACATCATCTTTTCAATGTGCTCCCTCAACAAGAGATCAACCGGATCGGAGAATGTGCTAGTGCCAAAGAGATGTGGGAGAAGCTTATAGAACTCCATGAAGGCACATCCGAGGCCAAGCTAGCAAGGAGAGATGTCTTCCGCTCCCAACTCAATAACATTAAACTAGAAAAGGGAGAAAAGGTACTTTCCTTATATTCTCGTTTCAAGGAAATTATAACCGGTTTATCAAGTGTAGGAGAAAGGCTCTCCAACCGGGATATGGTAATGAAGGCCATAGATGCCTTTCCCCGGTCCTCAAAGTGGAGCTCCTGTTGGTGGATGCTTCGGAGGCTCATTGGCTCCCATGTCCCCGGATTAAAATTTTCACTAATGAAAGAATTAATCCGGATGGGTTGAGCTTCCTTAGCACAACCTATTCGTCGTCGTGCTAACAACTTGAGTGGTCGCTTGAACAAACTAGTTGTTCAAGCAACACAACTCTTCTAGTTGGTTAGCCGCGGAAGAGACGACGGATGGATCGCCGGTTTTTGTGTTTGTCTTCGGGGTCCATGATTATACAATATATATTCATACACACACATGCATAATCAAAATATTAAAGAACATATTCAGATCTGTAAATAAAGTTAAAATAACTTTATACCTTACGATCTTCTATCGTATGTCCTATCCTTCTCGTGGACGACGTGTGGACGAAGATCCTCCACGAGTAGAAGCCTTCTAGATCACTTTCTTCTCTACCTTGTCCACTGCGAACAAAGAGAAGAAACCATGAATACCTTCCTATCTAGAACCGGCCACCAAATTATGGAACTTGGTGCAACCGCCGGCCAAGGAAACAATTGGATGAAGCGCCGGCCAACTTGAAGAGGAGTTGCCGATGGCCACCAAGGAGAAAGGAAGGAGGAAGACCACCGACCACCAATGGAAGGAGAACCGCCGGCTAAGGAAGAAGAGAAAGGCCTTAATGATGGGCGCCGGCCAAGTACTGATGGAGGAAATTGGGCGCCGGCAACAACTAGAAGGTAGAAGAAAGTTACCGCCCACTTTTGCTCCAAACCCTAGCCGCCCACCTCTCCAAAAGCCAAACCCTAATTCTCTAATTCAAATCCTTGATTATTCTTGCCGCCCAACCCTAAGCATCTATTTATAGAATAGGGCTTAAGCCTCCTTTAATCTCCACCATCGGATCTAAGGATTTAATCTCCACCGTCGGATCTAGGGTTTTATCCCAACCGTCGGATCTAGGATTTAATCCCAATCGTCGGATCTAGGATTTCATCCCAACCGTCGGATCTAAGGTTTCATCCAAACCGTCGGATCTAGGGTTTTATCCCAACCGTCGGATCTAGGGATTTAATCCCAACCGTCGATTCTAGGATTTCATCCTAACCATCGGATCTAGGGATTTAATCCCAACCGTTGGTTCTAGGGTTTCATCCAACCATCGGATCTAGGGATTTAATCCCAACCGTTGGTTCTAGGTTTTGTTTTACATTCTTGGATCTAGACTTCACAAGGATTATATTAGGCTACGATAGAGACCATAAGGAGGAGTTGGGTCTTGGCCACCCGATGGATCGGAACCACACAAACTTGATCCATCAATGATGTTCCATTCCACTAGAGGATCATCATTGAACTACCTCACCAACCCCCATAAATCAATATGGGCTTCATATATTATTTGTACATTAATCTCCCCGTGTTTAAGATATCGAATGTCCGTCAATTAATTGATTTACTGACCATCAATTAATTAACATCTAATTCCTCGAGTAGTACCACTCAACCTTATCATCATGTTGACTAAGTCAACCAGGGTTTACATGATGAACCTTATGAGCTCCTCAAGGGGACATCATCAACCTAATATATAGGACACGGTTTCCTCCTATAATCAACGGCACACCATGTAAATAATATTATTTCACAACTTAACGGGCATATTGATTTAATCCATCTAAATCTCACCCACTGGTAAATCAAAGAAATAAATATTAAGTACATGTGCCCGTTATTATATCGGGATTAAGAGCATGTACAATATAATATCGAGGTCCGATTCAATCATGTAGTCGATTACTAAATTGAATCACCTCTATGTCTGCTCAATACACCTAAGTGTACCAGTGTAACTCTATGTTCAAGATAAAACAATACCAAGCTACACTACAACCATGCCAATGGTTTGTCCAAAACCATCTTGGTTGTGAGCCTCTACTTATATTTTACAAGGAACTGATAACATGATCTTCTGTGCCACACCAAGCACCATGTTATCTACAATGTAAAATATTAGACAATATGCACACATATATAATGAATATATAAAATGCAAACAATGATCATGTGATTCTTATTTCAAAATGAAATGTTCATACAAAAAGAGCTAGGCTTTCAGTATACATTCCAACAATCTCCCACTTATACTAAAAGACTATGCTGTCATCACTCTGCCATACATCTGATCCCCATGTCCTCCACATGCCTATCAAACGCTTTCGCTGGAAGGGCCTTAGTTAATGGATCCACCAGGTTATCCTCTGATGCAATCTTGGCGACAGTAACTTCTCCTCGCTTTACGATCTCTCGTATGAGGTGGTACTTGCGCTCTATGTGTTTACTCGCCTTATGGGCTCGTGGTTCCTTCGAGTTTGCAACTGCACCACTGTTATCACAATAAATTGTGATAGTTTTGGCCAAACCAGGAATCACATCCAAGTCCATCAAGAAGTTCCTGAGCCATACAGCTTCCTTGGCTGCCTCAGAGGCTGCCACATACTCAGCTTCCATGGTAGAGTCCGCCACGCATTTCTACTTAACACTCCTCCATGCTATGGCTCCACCTCCAAAAGTAAACACAAACCCCGAGGTAGACTTACTCTTGTCCCTATCTGATTGGAAATCCGAATCCGTGTAACCCACAGGGACTAATTGATCTGCCTGTAAACCAAAGATATAATCCTAGTCCTTCTCGGGTACTTCAATATATGCTTTAATGCAGATCCAATGTCCTGTCCAGATTACTCGACGATCTCGCTAACCATGCCCACGCGAGATATCCGGTCTACATAGCATAGCATACATAAGGCTTCCCTCTGCCAAGCATAAGGAACCGCCTTCATGTCCTCTATCTCCTTTGATGTTACAGGACACATCTCTTTAGATAAAGGAACTCCATGCCTAAAAGGTAGAAAACCTTTCTTGGAGTTCTGCTAAAACGAGCAAGGATAGTGTCAATGTATGAAGCTTGAGACAAGCACAACATCCTTTTCTTGCGATCCCTTATAACTTTGATCCCAAGGATGTGTCCCACTTCTCCCAAGTCCTTCATGTCAAATTGTTTGGACAACCATACCCTTACATCTGATAACACTTTGATATTGTTGCCAACTAACAAAATGTCATCTACGTATAGTACAAGAAACACCACTACGTTCACATCTCTTGTATACAAAGGCTCATCCGGACTTTGAATAAATCCATATGATGGATTACCTCATCAAAGCGGATGTTCCAAGATCTAGAAGCTTGCTTCAATCCATAAATGGACCGATTAAGCTTACATACAAGATGCTCTTTGCCTTTAGCAATGAATCCTCTGTTGCCGCATATAGATGTTCTCCTCAAGACTTCAAGTTAAGGAAAGCCGCCTTGACATCCATCCGCCAAATCTCATAATCCATATGAAAATTTATAGATAAGAGAATCAATAGACTTAAGCATAGCTACGCGAAAAAGGTCTCCTCATAATCGATACCCTCTTTCTCGAGTATACCCTTCGCAACAAGCCTAGCTTTGAAGGTCTCAACCTTCCCGCCTACTCCTCTCTTTCTCTTGTAGATCCACTTGCATCCAATGGTTTTACACCATCGGGTGGTTCTACTAGCTCAGACTGATTAGAATCCATAGATTCTATCTCTCGAATTCATCGCTCTTTGCCAAGATACCGTGATCTCTATCTTGGATTGCCTCATCATATGTCCAGGATCAGTTCATGTTCACTGTGTGACTAAGTCCAAAGACTCTCCCAAAAACATGAATCTCTCGGGTTGTCTAACAACCCTCCCACTACGACGAGGTGCCTCCTATGTATGCTCTGTGACACGTGGTGCAGTGACTTGTGGTGTCTCCTCTCGTATCGATGGTACTGAAGTCGGGACTTCCCCTGTCAACTCCTCAAGAACAATCCTACTCGTGGGCTTGTGGTTCATCACATAGTCCTCCTCTAGAAATCTGGCATTCGTACTCACGATCACCTTCTGATCTCTAGGACTATAGAATAAACCACCCTTCGTTCCCTTAGGGTAGCCAACAAACTGCATTTAGATTCCAACTTACCAGCATCTCCCTTCAGCACATGTGCTGGACTACCCCAAATCCGAATATGTCTTAGACTAGGCTTTTGCCCAGTCCACAACTCTGTGGGAGTAGAGGGTACTGACTTAGATGGAACCAAGTTCAGAATGTGTGCTGCTGTTTCCAGAGCAAACCCCCAGAATGAATCAGGTAACTCAGAATAACTCATCATCGATCTGACCATCTCCATAAGAGTCCTATTCCTTCGCTCCGCCACACCATTCTGCTGGGGTGTGCCAGGTGCGGACAATTGGGATTGAATCCCAGCCTCTGATAAGTAACTCCTAAACTCTCCCAAGAGGTACTCGCCACCACGATCAGATCGTAATGTCTTGATACTTTTACCTTGACGGTTCTCCACATCAGCCTTGAATTCTTTGAACCTGTCAAAGCATTCAGACTTGCGGCGCATCAAGTAAATGTATCCATACCTTGAATAATCGTCTATAAAAAAGACGAAGTATTCAAAGCCACCTCTTGCCTGGATAGACATAGGACCACACAAATCAGAATGAACCAATTCTAACACATCTTTGGCTCTATACCCCTTGGCCTTAAAAGGCCTCTTGGTCATTTTACCTTCCAAGCAAGATTCGCAGGTTGGGAGATCCTCCACCACTAATGAACCCAAAGGTCCATCAGCTATCAACCTTTGAATTCTGCTTAGGTTAATATGACCAAGCCTTAGATGCCAAAGATATGTTTGGTTCATTTGCGAAGGTTCTTTTCTCTTATTAGACTTAGAAGATGAGTTATTGATTTCTATATGCATCGTGGAAGTTTTTGGTTCAAGAGTATATAAATTGCCAACCAATGTACCAGAACAGATAATCTCCCTATTCCTTTTTATAACCACTTTGTCATTAAAAGAAACAAAATATCCATCCATAAATAATTTAGAAAATGAAATTAAATTCTTTCTAAAAGTAGGTACATAAAGACAATTTCTCAAAACCAAAACTTTATTCCTATCAAAAGATAAATAAACGTCTCCCACTGCAATAGCCGCCATCTTTGAATCATTGCCCATGAAGACGGTAATCTCTCCCTCAGCTAGTCGTCGGGTTTCCTGGAACCCCTGCAAAGTATTGCAGACATGATCAGTGGCTCTTGTATCTACACACCAGGCACTGGTAGATAACACCGCTAAACATGTTTCAACAACTAAACAAGAAGATATACCTTTGTTCTTTCGACAGGATAGCCTTCCAATGTCGATCTCCTTGCAAGTGAAGCACTTGCCTTCGGCTTCTTCACTCCGCCTGGTCCCACTGCCACTTTCTTCGCTCCACCTTGTTTCTTCTTCTTCTTACCTTTCGGTTTAGAGGAAGAAACCTTCTGAGCGATCATGGCTTGAGCACTCTGACGAAAAAGCCCTCTGCCACTGGAGTTCTCACAAAGCTCCGCCAACTAATATAACCTTTTGTTCATGTTGTAGTTGAGGCGAATCGCTCAAAACTCCTAGGCAGAGACCGAGAATGATATCGACTGGGTTTCCCTATCGATCTCGGCTCCTAGGACTTCCATCTCATTAAGATGAGCCATCATCTTGAGAACATGATCCCTAACGGGTGTTCCTCGATCATGGAGGTCGCCATCAAGTTTCTCATTGCCTCCTCGCCTAGCCGCCTACTCGATGTCCGAAAAGTTCCTTGAGATTGAACATCATGTCATAAGTCGTGGCTATGGCTCGATGTCGATGTTGCAAAGACATTTGACATAGATGCCAAAATGTAACACCGCGCCATCTCATCCGCCTTAACCCATTTCTTATAATGTTCTATCTCTTTTTCGGGTATATAACAAATTATGCGGAGGGATGTGAGTGATGTAGATGGGATCTATCCCTCTCATATGGGAGAGTGATATCGGTGGGCCTTGATTGAGTAGAACTACTAAACGCATGGCCATGCTCGAATGAGTCAATATGAGATATTGAGCTCATTTGTTTGAGTTAGTTTACTGGATCAAGAAACACATAGATTGATCGAGGATGACAGTCTATGCCTCATTGATCAATCGATATCAAGGATGAAGGACACGGTCATATATTATAGTAGTCACGGAAAGGTTAGTGGATCTTGACTTATCTAACTTGGGTAGCAATGATGTATTGCTAGATGCCGCTCATTGCTTGTGTATCTAAAAGAGTTTAGGTCCACTGCCAACGTTATGAGAGCCTATAGGGTCACACACAAAGAGCATGATAATTAGAGGAATTAGAATATTCTAGTTTGACTAGAATAATTTGGGAATAAGCTTAAGTACAAAATGGTTTTTGGACTTTAAGCTTAATGAGAATTTTAGCTAATTGATTTAATGAGATTAATTCAATATGTTACCTTATTGATTTAATAAGATTAATTCAATATGATAACATAAGCTTAATTGAATTAATAAGATTAATTCAATATGATAACATAAGCTTAATTGAATTAATAAGATTAATTCAACATGCATGAATGCCACATAAGAATGCCACATAAGCATGCCACCTAAGCATCCACCTTAGCTAGATAAGGTGGAAGGAAACAAAATGGTGTTGTCTCCTTAAGTGGCCGGCCAAACAAGGAAGTCAAATCCTTTTTGAGTGTGTCTCAATGCAATGGATTGCATTGAATGTGAAGGAGGTGGAAGGGTTTTTCCAACCCTATAAAAGGCTCCATGGAGTGGCTGGCCAAAGTAGAGTTTTTGGTGGAGTGTGGTTGTTGGGAGCTTGAGGCTTGGAGAGAGCTTGTGAGCTTATTGTTGTGTGGCTTTTGTGAGTGTAGCAAGAAGAGTAGTCTTCTTCTTCCCTTCTCTTTTTCCCTAGCTTCCTCTCCTTTAGGGACTTCTCTAGCAAGAAGTAAAGGAGAGCTCCTCTAGTTTTCTTTTGTGAGACAAGAGCTTGCTCGTGTGGATACATATAGAGGCACGGACACTTGAACGTGCTAAAGATCCAACAAACAAAAGGAAGAAGCGGGATTAACAAGGGCACGCAACAAAGGTAATCCTCTCCTATAAGATAGGCTTGGTTTAGAGAAATTTATTTTATACGAGTTTGCTTTCGCATGGATCACTTGGAAGGGATCCTAATTTTTCCGTTGCGCATATGCCATTTGGCATAAAGAATTCCCTACACTAACAACTTGAGTGGTCGCTTGAACAAACTAGTTGTTCAAGCAACACAACTCTTCTAGTTGGTTAGCCGCGGAAGAGACGACGGATGGATCGCTGGTTTTTGTGTTTGTCTTCGGGGTCCATGATTATACAATATATATTCATACACACACATGCATAATCAAAATATTAAAGAACATATTGAGATCTGTAAATAAAGTTAAAATAACTTTATACCTTACGATCTTCTATCGTATGTCCTATCCTTCTCGTGGACAACGTGTGGACGAAGATCCTCCACGAGTAGAAGCCTTCTAGATCACTTTCTTCTCTACCTTGTCCGCTGTGAACAAAGAGAAGAAACCACGAATACCTTCCTATCTAGAACCGGCCACCAAATTATGGAACTTGGTGCAACCGCCGGCCAAGGAAACAATTGGATGAAGCGCCGGCCAACTTGAAGAGGAGTTGCCACCGGCCACCAAGGAGAAAGGAAGGAGGAAGACCACCGGCCACCAATGGAAGGAGAACCGCCGGCTAAAAAAGAAGAGAAAGGCCTTAATGATGGGCGCCGGCCAAGTATTGATGGAGGAAATTGGGTGCCGGCAACAACTAGAAGGTAGAAGAAAGTTGCCGCCCACTTTTGCTCCAAACCCTAGCCGCCCACCTCTCCAAAAGCCAAACCCTAATTCTCTAATTCAAATCCTTGATTATTCTTGCCGCCCAACCCTAAGCATCTATTTATAGAATAGGGCTTAAGCCTCCTTTAATCTCCACCGTCGGATCTAGGGATTTAATCTCCACCGTCGGATCTAGGGTTTTATCCCAACCATCGGATCTAGGGTTTAATCTCAATCGTCGGATCTAGGATTTCATCCCAACCGTCGGATCTAAGGTTTCATCCCAACCGTCGGATCTAGGGTTTTATCCCAACCGTCGGATCTAGGGATTTAATCCCAACCGTCAATTCTAGGATTTCATCCTAACCATCAGATCTAGGGATTTAATCCCAACCGTTGGTTCTAGGGTTTCATCCAACCATCGGATCTAGGGATTTAATCCCAACCGTTGGTTCTAGGTTTTGTTTTATATTCTTGGATCTAGACTTCACAAGGATTATATTAGGCTACGATAGGGACCATAAGGAGGAGTTGGGTCTTGGCCACCCGATGGATCGGAACCACACAAACTTGATCCATCAATGATGTTCCATTCCACTAGAGGATCATCATTGAACTACCTCACCAACCCCCATAAATCAATATGGGCTCCATATATTATTTGTACATTAATCTCCCCGTGTTTAAGATATCGAATGTCCGTCAATTAATTGATTTACTAACCATCAATTAATTAACATCTAATTCCTCGAGTAGTACCACTCAACCTTATCATCATGTTGACTAAGTCAACCAGCTGGGTTTACATGATGAACCTTATGAGCTCCTCAAGGGGACATCATCAACCTAATATATAGGACACGGTTTCCTCCTATAATCAACGGCACACCATGTAAATAATATTATTTCCCAACTTACCGGGCATATTGATTTAATCCATCTAAATCTCACCCACTGATAAATCAAAGAAATAAATACTAAGTACATGTGCCCGTTATTATATCGGGATTAAAAGCATCTACAACATAATATCCGAGGTCCGATTCAATCATGTAGTCAGTACTAAATTGAATCACCTCTATGTCGGTTCTGCTCAATACACCTAAGTGTACGAGTGTAACTCTATGTTCAAGACAAAACAATACCAAGCTACACTACAACCATGCCAATGGTTTGTCCAAAACCATCTTGGTTGTGAGCCTCTACTTATATTTTACAAGGAACTGATAACATGATCTTCTGTGCCACACCAAGCACCATGTTATCTACAATGTAAAATATTAGACAATATGCACACATATATAATGAATATATAAAATGCAAACAATGATCATGTGATTCTTATTTCAAAATGAAATGTTCATACAAAAAGAGCTAAGCTTTCAGTATACATTCCAACAGCTCCATGGTGGTCTCCTTCTATATTTCGAAGAATTTAGAAGTGAGCACCTTGGAGGAGTTCTTCTCAACAATGGAGCTCCACGAAACGAGGCTTGAAGGAATACAAGAAGAGCCAAAGTTTCAACCTTCAAGAGGAGTAGCATTTTTGGCAAACAAAGAGAAGAATAAGATAGAGATCTCCTCCTCCTCCGATGAAGAATCCTCATCCTCCTCCATGGATAGCACAGAAGAAGCCTATATGGTAAGGAGGGTAAGGCATGCTTTAAAAGGTTTTCAATTTAATAAATATAATGATAGGAGTAGAAGACCAAGGGGGAAAATTATTTGCTACAATTGCCAAGGAGAGGGACACATAAGGGACAATTGCCCCCTCCTAAACAAGAGCAAAGAAGAGAGGAAGAAGAAGGAAGAAAAGAAGAAGAAAAAGGGAAGCAAGAAGAAAGAAGAAGAGAAGAAGGCAAAGAAAAAGGGGAAGGCCAAAGCATTAAAAGCAAGGACTTGGGATGACCCCTCCTCATCATCTTCATCATCATCACAAGAGGAGAATGCCTTTGTCACCAACTTGGCATTGATGGCTTTCGATGACTTGGATTGCTCCTCCTCCGAAAATGAAGGATCAAGTTCAAATGAAGGGAGCTCAAGTGAAGGGGGAGCCTCTTTTACCTCCTCATCCGAAGAAGAGGACATGGAAACTATGGTAACTAACCTTTCACCTAGTAAAATAGTTTCTATGATTTCTAGCCTCACTAAGGACCTATTTAGAGCAAAGAAAAAGAATAAAAGCATGCTTGATCAAATTAAAGAATTAGAAGAAAAATTAGAAAAAGCATGTCTTAATGATAATAATGATGATGCATGCTCACATGATCTTTATATGCCATTAGATGTTAATGATGCATGCATAGAAGAAAATAGGGCTTTAAGAGAAAAGGTAGACTATTTGACCAAAGCCCTAGAGAAGTTCACTATTGGCTCAAACACTTTGAACATGATCATAGGGAGCCTAAGATCATGTTTTAACAAAAAAAGGCCTAGGATATAAGGAAAAGAAAAATGAAAAAGCCTATAAATGTTTAATAGCTAGGGGTCAAGACAAGAAGAAGGTAATTGCTAGAAAATGGATCCCTAAGGAATTTTTAGTGAACCCAATAGGAAAGAACTTATTTTGGGTTCCAAAATCCATCCTTAAGGGTTAGGAAAACCCTAGGATAGTCAACCATATGGACTTGACCTATATCATATTTTGGTTGACTAGGATGGCGGAACAACATTTTTGAAATAGTGTTAGGTGATGATAATGCACCGATAAGTAGATAAATCATGCCTTAGGTGATATTTGCTTTAGTATGATCATGAAATACCTAATGCATGATAACAATTTGATGAATACTTTTATTTTATGATCATAATGTGAAATTAAGTCATATACATCTTTATGATCATGTGGATTGTTAGGATGATACTTAACCTTGATAGAATTGCATAAATACAATGGTTAAGTATATACAAATACCTTTAGGATACATCTTACACTCACTATAGGCTACTTTGATTGAAAACTTAGCATGAGTGAGATGTTAGGATGATACAAATGCCCACTAATGTCTATGGCATTTAGTGTATGGATCCCGAGCGATAAACAAAATTCGCAGCGGAAAACTTAGGATCCCTCCAGAGATCCAAGCAAAAAAAAATATACTCGTTTCTATTATCGATTCTATCCTATAGGAATCGAGATTACCTTCGAAGCGTGCCCTTCAAATTCCAGTCAGCAACACTTGCGGATCTCAGCGTGGTCAAAATGTCCACGCCTCTACGGTGCACACACACACGATCTTGGAGAGAAGAGGTAAACCCTTTCGGTTGTGCTAGCAACCACGCCAAGGTCTCTCTTTTCACTCTATACTTGGCTTTTTGAGAACAAAATAAAATCAGATTCAATTTTGTTTTTCATTCTCACGTTCAAGAAGAAGAAGAAACAATAATACACCTTAATGAGACATTAAATGCACTTCCTTATTCTCCATGGTAAAAGAAAGGAAGTCAATTAATGCTCATTAATGAGCTTTTAAATCCCATTTAAAACCTCATTTATTAATTCGTGTATTACATTATTAATTCGTGTATTACATGATTAATTCGTGTATTACATGAATAATTATGATTAATCATTTTAGCCTTCTTCTCTTGGTTTGACTTGAGTCTAACTCAACATAAACCAATTTGAGTCCAACTCAAGTTTAGCCAAGTAATGAGTCTTACTCATTCTAGTTAATCCAATTAACTAATAATTCATTTTAGTCAAACCAAAATGATTTCCTCTCCAAAATAATATGTTCTTTGTGTGTGACCCTATAGGCTCTCATAACGTTGGCAATGTATCCAAAACCATTTTAGATACATAAGCAATGAGCGGCATCTAGCAATACATCATTGCTACCCAAGTGATGAGAATGTCGAGATCCGACAACCTCTTCCGTGACTATTATCATATGACAGTGTCCTTCTATCCTTGATATCTTAGATCGATCAATGAGGCATAGACCGTGTCACCCTCTTATCAATCTTTATGTTTCTTGATCCCTAAGTAGACTCACTCAAATAAATGAGCTCAATATCTCATATTGACTCATTTGAGCATGGCCATGCATTTCGTGGTCCTACTCTATCAAGAGGCCAAAGATATCACTTCCGTCATATGGGAGGGATAGATCCCATCTACATCACTCACATCCCTCCGCATAATTCATTACATACTCAGTGATCGCCATTATAGTCACCCAATTATGGTGTGACGTTAGACGATACCAAAGTACATAACTCCTTATGTAGGGAACCGTAGTGACTTCAAGTCTAAGGACTATTCACACCAATAGTCACATGAGAAAGTATATGACACTCATATAACGATCCATGATACTTTCTCATGGTGGGTCAATTCAGTATATATAGTCTCCAATATATATACCCATATATCAATGTGATATCACATATCCATGACTTGTGAGATCAAGTCATCCATTGACCTACATGCTAGTCTCAATGTATCAATATAGCCCTTGTCTATTAATACAATACTCGACTAGGAATATTTAAGAATAGTGTTCTCTACAGCTTCTCATAATCAATTCTACCAATTGATATACTGTAGATAATAATCTACTATTCATGGGCATTATTATATTTATTTAGTTGGCACACGCATAAAGAAATATAATAATCAATCTTTGCCTTTATTAATGCAAGAATATAATACAAAAGTCTCCCTCATCAATCATCTCATAATTGGCACTAAGGGCTCATACTAACATTTAGATGGTCATTTAAAGTATCAAAATAGCAATAATAGATCAATCATGGGGAAGACTTATGTTTAATTCATAGACATATTGCCCAAAGATCATGGTTGGATATTTCATATGTTTTCAAAACTATTTCTTACCTTAAAATCTGTGTATTCATGTTTTGAAACAATTCAAGCCAAAACTAGGTGTTAAAATGGATACTAACTTGATCAAAAACCTAGTGGTTTTTAAAGCTTTTGGATTTTTGGAAAATATTTGAAAATACAATGATTTTTCATGGAAAACTATTTTTCATTGATAGATATACTCACAATAAATATGTTCCCCAAATTTCATGATTTTTTGAATTTTATAGATTTTCTTATGCATTTTTGAAATTCATTCTGAAAACTTGAAAATCCCGAAATACTTGTGCCAGTCGACTGGTAGTCTGAACCAGTCGACTGGTAGTCTGATAACATGCCCAATAACCTTGTGTATCCGATCTTAAGGCATGTTTTGGGTTTTTGTTTCTCTCTAAACTTGATGCCATGCTTAGATAAACATTGTTTATTATTTTTTATGGTGTCAAAGGGGGAGAAATGTTATGTTTAAGTAAGGGGAAATATATTTAGGGGGAGTTTCATGTATTAAGGGAGAGAGTTACTAATCATGTTTATTCACATGCTTTTTTTTCTTAATGTTTTATCAAATGTTTTTACCTAACTTAAAAGGATTGTCACACATCAAAAAGGGGGAGATTGTTAGGGCAATCTCTTGCCATGATAAGGTTTTGATGTGTGTGGCAAAGGGTTTAAGTTAGGGTGTTATTATGGTTTGATATGTGCATTGGAGTCTTGTAGAACTTAGTAATTTGCACATGGAGTCTTGGCGGGTTCACCACTCACTACCTCGTGCTTGAGTCGGAGAAGAAGCATTGCAGAGTCATGTGCTTGATGCTGCCGAGGGACCGCCGGACGAGATGACTTGAAGCGCAGCCAAGGAAGCAGACTTCGGAGGCAAAAGACGCAAAGGAGCATTGCAGAGCCATGCACCTAATGATGCTGAGGGACGTGGCCACGAACGAAGAGAGCTTCGGCGAGGGACTTCGAGTGAGATGAGAGAATGAGTGAATTGTAAGTAGCTCATTAGGTGAACTTGGCCGAATGGCTAAGTGTCGGATGATTTCGAACATCGATCATTGCCGAATGGCGGTCGCTCGAGTCGAATGGGTTCGATTTGGTATCCAACTCGATGGGCTTATGCCCGGCAGCCGATCGCCGAGGATGTCGCGGACGCGAACGCTTGTAGCCGTAGGCGTCGACTACGGAGCGAATGATCGTGATGGGATCCATCAGTCGACTACCAAGTGTTCCGTTGGACTACAACGGTCTGGATCCAACGTGTTCGGAGGTCGTTGGAGTGGCGGTAGTCGACTGCCAAGGGCAACAGTCGACTGGTGGTGGCCAACGGGAAGAAATCAGCCCTCTCTATAAAAAGAGAGGGTATGGGCTTTTGGATGGCTAATGCTCATATCCCAAACGATCATCCAAGTGCCCCACAAGCTTTAAACTCTTCTTACTTATTTTTACTTCATTTCTATTCTAAGAAGAGTGATCTTGATTCGTAAAGGTTACCTCCACCTAGCTTGGTGCAAAGGAGAGACCAATAGTGGATTGGTTTTAGCAGAGTGATTCACCGAGGATGAATCGGGGATCGTGGATTAGCGGCGTAGCCGTGAACCACGTTACGACCTTGTGTTAGCATTGTTTGTTTATCTTTTGCTTTGTCTATTTGTATTTTCATATTCTGTTGGATCGAGAAGCGTCGCTAGAGGGGGGGGTGAATAGCGATCGTAAATCTTTTCGACGTTTCGTTTGAGTAGACAATTAAATGAGTAAGAGAAGCGGAAAATAAAGGAACACGTTTATTTTTACTTGGTTCACAACCCAGCGGTTGCTACTCCAAGGCCCTATCAGTCCTAGACCACGTACGGAGGGCAAAGCACTATAACGTCTCCTCCTCGTTGGAGGTAGGAGACAACGATCACAAAAACTGAATGTACGAGGATTAGGCAACAAGCCTACCTCACCTCGTTACGATTAAAATAAAGAATACAATAAAAATAATTACTTTCTACTGCTGCCGACGAAGGAGATTTGAACTTGTCGTCGCGTCGGTGTTATGACGGCGTTGGAGCATTGGCGTTGTAGGAGCACTTGATGAATAAACTTGATGATGCTTGGAGTTGGAATCCTCCCCTCCTTTTATAGATTTTGGCCTCTGAATATGTCTCCTCTTTTTTCGGAACAGATCACGAAGTTGTCCAAATTTTATCACGAAGTGGTCGCGTCAAACCTTATCCGTTTTGACCTAAGCGTAGGTCGATTCATCGCCATCACGATCGATGCCTCCCATCGATCGATGCCTCCCATCACCAATCGTGAGCATCGATATCGCTTGATGTCCGGACTTCAGACCACTTCCCTGCAGTAAGAGGTTAGCTCAGAAAATGATAAATGCGACGGTTTCTGACCGTCCGATCTCGACCTAGACCTTCCACAAGAAGTCTTAATCGGATCGCCACCTACGGTCATTCCCGTAAAGAGGACACGACCTTACAATCTCTCACTCACACGAGCTTACCTCGATAGTAGCTCTCGCTTCTGGCCTTCCACTCGATTCCTTCGGCTCCCTCCGAAGTCACTCGAGTGTCGCCCGACCATCGCGGCTTCCTCCAGGTGTCGCTAGCCTTCATCTCCAGCTTTAGCACTTTTCTGCACACTTGATTTAGCTCGTGAGATAATGATGTAAACTTAACTTTGTGTCTTTACCATAATCAAAACACAGGTTCGATTATCTAGTGTCGCTGTACCAACAATCTCCCCCTTTTTGATCTATGGAAAACCAACACAAAGTTAAGGAAAATTAAAGCATAAAACAGGTATAGTAGAAGATGAATGTGAAGATGAATATCATTTCCAAAAACTCCACCTCAACCAAAACTCCCCCTTAACCCTAGGTGAGTTTTGAAAGAGATAATTTAATTTTCAAAATTAAATTTTATGTTACTCCCCCTTAACTTTTGCTCTTCTCCCCCTTTTGCCATAAATCAAAAAAATTTGGGGTTTTTGTATAAAATAGGGTTTTGAAAACAATATCGTATATGCATGCATCTAGATAAATCAAATATGAGTCCAAGCATGCGTCTAGCAGTAGTTAGATAGATTGGTTCGAGGTGTGTCCCTCTGCACCAATAATCTAAAGGTTTATAATATAACCCTTAGGGTTAGTTTGCTCTCCCCCTTAGTCAAATATATGAAGTATAAGAGATGTAGGGGGCGCTAAACTTTGGCCTAAGAGTTGTTAAGTACAATAGTTGAGAAAATAAGTAGTATTTTGAAGAGATTGTTTTAAGTATATTTCAATTATCCTTAACATCTCACCCATTCTATGTGTCTCAGAATTTGTTCACCTTATATGTTTTGTGAGATGATTTTAAATTGATTAAAGAAAGTCAACCTTGGGTTAGATTCGGATTTAACCTTTAGATCGTTAAGTAACTTTTCGAGAAACTGGCTTCCAGGTCGTGGCGAGGCACAGGGGCCTTCTTTGATCGGAACAACGACCACTTCCTTAGACAAAGCCAAATTCAAGAAAATATCACTTAAGTCACTTAGGGTTACTTCCTGGTCTAACTAGTTTAGGATACGATGAGGTAGCTTCAAACTAGTTCCACTTTGGCCAAGTGCACCAAGCTAGATACGCCTTATCTAGCTCGAATACACAGACTTTGTTTCCTAACGACTATCATCTCGCCGATCCCTCGATACTATGTTGTCAAGAGTTGACTAACTATTTTCCCTATCTAGCCGCTCTACAAATTAAAGTAAAATATTCAATGGTTTTGCTAAGTAAGCGGGTATACTATTTTAGTGTTAGCTCCCTGACCATTGAACCAATATGATCTATTCAAATAATGAATGGCGTTATATGACGGCGTTGGAGCGTTGTAGGAGCACTTGATGAATAAACTTGATGATGCTTGAAGTTGGAATCCTCCTCCTTTTATAGATTCTGGCGCTTGAATATGTCTCCTCTTTTTTTTGGAATAGATCACGAAGTAGTACAAATTTTATCGCTGGCGGCCGCATCAAACCTTATCCGCTTTTGACCTAGCGCAAAGTCGATTCGTCGCCATCATCGATCGATGCCTCCCATTAGTCGCGATGAGCATCGGATCGCTGATGTCCAGCCATCGCCACCGCCACTTCCCTGCAGTAAAAGGTTAGCTCAGAAATGATAAATGTGACGGTTTCTGACCGTCCGATCTCGACCTAGACCTTCCATAGGAAGTCTTAATCGAATCGCCGCCTACAGTCGTCCCCATAAAGAGGACACGACCTTACAATCTCTCACTCACACGAGCTTACCTCGATAGTAGCTCTCGCTTCCGGCCTTCCACTCGATTCCTTCGGCTTCCTCCGAAGTCACTCGAGTTTCGCCCGACCACCGCGGCTTCCTCCGGGTGTCGCTAGCCTTCAGCTCCATCTTTAGCACTTTTCTACACACTTGATTTAGCTCGTGAGATAACGATGTAAACTTAACTTTGTGTCTTTGCCATAATCAAAACACATGTTCAATTATCTAGTGCCCCTGTACCAACATATTCTGCTTGCGCTAATAATCTTTGTAGACAAATAAATTCCACCATCCAACGAAAGAGGGCTATTCACCCCCCTCTAGCCGGCCGATTGATCCCCTACAAAGGCGATGTTCTCCAAGTATACTCTGATAAGTGGAAGAAAGCTCTATATGTGAAATTCCATGACATCCCCGATTTTCAGACTCAAGAAAGTTTTTTTGAAAATGACATCTGGAAAGAAGCTAACGCTTATTGATGTGTTTCTTGTTCCCGACATCAGGAAGAACCTAGTTTCTGGATCGGCACTTGTTAAAGCCGGATTTAGACTAGTGTTCCATTCAAAAAATTTTGTACTTACGAAGAATGGTGTTTTAATAGGTAAGGGGTACTTGGAACAGAGTCAATTCAAAATGATTATAATGACTGTACACCGTGAATTTGATGGTAATAAAATAAAAACTTTCAACTACGTTGTTGAGTGTTTTAATTTATGGCATGATCGACTTGGGCATGTCAATAATAATACTCTGAAATGTCTCATCAAATTAAATTTATTACCAAACATCAATGTTGACAAAACACACAAATGTGAAGTGTGCGTAGAACAAAAATGATGAGACTACCCTTTCATTCGGTGGAAAGGTCAACGACTCCTCTAGAGTTAATACTGTCAGATTATCCGAGCCGCAAAAACCGCTTTTTGCATTGCGGAAACCTCGGAAGTCGGCCACAGATCTGTGCGAAGATAAATAAAATAAATTCATGTACATGTTTAGAAACACTAGATCTACCTTAGATCTACATGGGAAGAGCGTTACCCTTGTAGCGATGCCCTTCGCTTATCCCGCTCGTCCAAACGGTTGCTGGATCTCATAGAGTGTCAAGTGAACACTCTTCTACACGTATCCACAAGGACAAAAGGTTGAGAAGACCACTTAGAGTGTGCTAGCACCCTTGGAGGTCACGACAATGAAGGATGAGGGAGAGAGCAAGAGAGGAGAGGAGGAAGAAGATGAAATCAATTCACCACTAACTCATTCAATCCTTGGCCGACCACATTAAGGAGGGATAAATACCTCCATGTAATACCAAGAGTCATGGCTCTTGGTCTTCCCCATGAGGTGGCACACCATGATGTGTCCATGATTATGTGGAACAACATCATTGGCCGGTCCCTATGCCAAGTCACCATGAAGTGGCATTTGGTCAAGTCAAACTTGACCCTTCATCTTCCCTCTCAAGTCAAGTCAAACATGACCTCTTATCTCCCATGGTTGATCAAATCCAACCTTTGATTCAAGTCAATTTAATTTAATGAAACTCTATTCACTAGTTTAAATTGACTCAATGAATCAAATCTAAATTAGACTCATTCAACACTTGAATCAAATTGAGTCCAACTCAATTAGTCTAATTTGGATTACTCTTAATCCAATTTGGTGCATCATATGAACCTACTCCTCTTGGTCCGTCATATGAACCTAATCTCCATCTAATTGCCCTTTGTGTGTGACCCTATAGGTTCTTGTAACGTTGGCAATTGATGTGCATAGTCGCGACCTTAAATACCACGACGGAGACCATCGAAGGCTCAAAGTGCGCGCTCGCGCTCAACGCCCGCAAGTGCACGGATGTTGTCAAGTAATAATAGATTATCGATCCCATATGGACTGGGATTCGAGTACCAATATGCTAAGTGATTGTAATTTTTCGGACAGAATCTCAGAGAGAGTCGGTTGGTGAGGACTATCGGAGGACCCTACTTAGTGTGGTGTCACACGAAGGAGGAAAAGAGTGTGTCGGGGTCTTAAAAAAGTGATTCTAGGACTTCGGTTTTGCTTGTGTACCATATAACAATGTTGCCAATTGGCGTCGTCTAAATGTCTACCTACGGTTTTGAGGAAGGGACATCATACACTCTTCCGTAGAGCAGTCACATTCACCAGGAGTTATCCTCGCCCAAAAGGACAGGATAGAGGATACAAGATGTCAAATCAATCCTTGTGGTGCACCGTTTCCGATTCCACCGCTCCCTTCTCCCCGCAGTTATGGGAGGTCAAGTTTACCCCTAGGTTCCTTGATCAAACCTCCTAAATATAGATTGCGAGGGCTGTCACCACCTCGTATCGCCTAAGGACAGCGGAAAGAAAGCCAAATTCACAAAAGTATAATAGAGAACAACTACCAACGGTCAAATTAAACTTTAGGCCAGAATTTAATATGAACCAACATTGTATATGAACTCAAACTACTCCCTAATCCTAGAATCAAAAGTACTACTCCATAAATACGAAGGAAGAATCACAAAACATGTTTAAATTCGAATACAATAGAGATAAAGCACAAAAATAGAGATATACAATGCGTTGTGATCTTCTCTCCGACGTTGTATTGCAAGTTGTGGACCTCCGGCGGTGTTCCTCCTCCCCGCTACGAGTTACCGAAGCTTTTTAGGACTTCGGCGTGTCGTCCTAGCCATCGTGCCTCCCCCCTAGGGTTTGGGCGGAACCATCCTTATATAGACGTCACCTCGGACTGCTGCGAAATCGGAAAAAAACCCTAGTCGCGCAACTCCATCGGGCCGCCACACAGCCGTGTGTTTCCACACGGCCAGGCCGTGTGCGACTCTGGTGTGCTGATCTTCGCCCATCGGACACGACCGTGTGAATCCACACACCCTGGCTGTGTCCCACTCTGCGTCTAGCATGAAATGTCCTTCTTTCGCTCCAAAAATGTGTCTTTTCCGCCCAAAAAGCCAACCTGCATTCAAAAGAGCAACGAGCAGATCTCCGAACTAGAAAATAGGAAATGCATGCAAAAACAAAGTAACATATGTATGAAACTAATGCAAAATATAACAAGATGTAAGCAAAAACTACTCCTAAAACCCTATATATTTTGCTCACATCACTTCCCCCAGACTTAAATCTTTGCTTGTCCTCAAGCAAACCTCAGTGCCATAAAATTTTAAAAAGATATTATTCCATAATGAGCATGCTAACTAAATTTATCAGGTGGTATTTTCAATCAAACCAAAATAGATACGTTCTAAAAATTCACTAAGTTAACTCCTGGTGCTCATGCTAGGCGAATCATTCTTAGGGGATGCCCGTTCCATGGTGAGTTAAGTCGTCACCCCATAGCTTTCCTAAGGTTTTTGGCTCTTAGGCACTTACCTACCCAAAGCGAGGGTTGTTCCCTAGATCTAGCATAAAATCTCAAAGGCGTGCTCGGTATTGAGAGAAATTGGGAGGTGTTTCCCCAGTAACCTAACTCGGTCTCAAAGGGGCACCTAGCCATTTCCACCCACGACAACTATTTTTTATCCCTCATAATTTTTTTTTTAGCTCACAGGGATTTTGATTTTTCCGAATGAGCTTACACAATCCCAGCATCTCCAATAACTAAAATGTTAAACCTAGAGTCACCTATGGATTCCAAAGTACTAGTCTATTGAAGTGAATGTTAACTAGGTATGTACTAGATCCTCCCAGTCAGACTGTTCGACATGTGTAAGTGCAAAAATAGAGCTAACCAGTGTAAGTCTAGAACATTCAATAGAGCACATAGAATAAAATACCACAAGATAAATAGAGTTAAGCTACCTATGAGAACAACTCATGCAAGCAATTTTCAAAAATACTACTGAGGTAGCTTTTAAGACACCAAAAATTAAGTACTGAAAGGAACTAAACAACTCATGCATGCATGAACAAATGAAAATACCAGAAAAGAAACTACTACTAGGAAAACAAAACAAAATAAATCTTGGGGTTCCCCCCCCCCCAGACTTAAATGAAAATATACCTCTAATATGGTGGACGAGGTGGAAAGTCTGGGAGCCTCGACATCTCTGGATCCTGGGAGAACCTGCTACTGAGCCGCTAATGCCACATATACATGTGGTCGATCTGAGAGCTGGTAGATGCAGCAGCTGCTCGGTGCTCCTCCTCCCTAGCCTACTGTGCCTGCTGGGCGTGCATATGTTGTCGCATCTCCTTGCGGTAGGTGGCCTCTTCCTGACGTCGAGCATCCTCCTCCTGAAAGTAAATACGGGCCTCGTCGTAGAAGTCCTCGACCCACTGTAAATGCTCTCGGAATCCCTGGAACTCCGCCTGTTGGTAGGTGCTCTGCTCCTCCCATCGCTGCCTCTGTGTCTGTTGCTCAGTGTATATGTCATCGAGGCGCGATCAGAACTCCGAGAAATTATAGGCAGAAGTACCTGCATCTTGCTCAAAAGTAGAAAAAGAAAACGGTGCAGGTGTAGGCTTTTCACGTGGACTAGGGGGCACAACATGACCGTGTGAAATCACACGGCTTAACCGTGTGTGCCTCTGGAAGTCAGGGCACGACTGTGTGAAAACACACGACTTGACCGTGTGCAACTCTGGAAGTCAGGGCACGGCCGTGTGAAAACACATGACCTGGTCGTGCGCCCTTTGTTTCTTTTCTTATGGTACACAATAGTATGATTTCTCTCACTCACTTCACCGCATAAACTTAAAATGACTTTTGTTTTTACCTAGCAAGTTCTTTCCTTACCTACAAATGCTAAATATCATAAATCAAAGTTCGAATTAACTAAATGCATGCAATACAATCAAAGGGAAATCTAAAGACTAAACTTGGGTTGCCTCCCAAGAAGCGCTTTATTTAAGGTCTTTTAGCTCGACCTTATTCCTACATTTCATTTGAGGCATTTGAATCTTGCTTAGTCTCAACGAATCATCAATAGTTTGATCATTATATTCTAAATGTTGTAAATAATTTAACTCACCACAAATATTCTCACCAAAAGATTTATTAGCAGATTCTATCATATCGAATGAAATTTTATCATTACAAATCACTAGGTGGGCTTTGTTATTGGTAACTAATGTTTTGGTAAGGGTTAAGGCAAGCTCTTCTAGACCCTTGAGGTTAGGAGGTGTTTTGATTGAAGCAATGCACTCCTCAATTAAAGTATCAATTATATAATCCTCAAGTTCTCCTTCTAGTGGTGATTGAATGGATTATCCTTCTCTACTTCCAATGTCATCTATGTCCTCCTCATCTATTCGTTCAAAGTGAGTCCCTATCATATTAGGTTTAATCCAGTCATCAAAGCCACCTTCTAGTCATTTGGTTTCTATCCTAGCTAAATCTCATTCAATCATCTCTGTAAATGTTGGCTATGCTCTTTGCATTCCCTAGTAAAATTATCTAGCGGGGCTTCTAAGTGGGGGCTTGGTTCTGGATAAAATTTGCATGGTGACTCATGGTTCTCGTTCTCATTTTGGAAACGATATTGGGTCTCTGTTTGCGAATGCCGCCATCGAAATTCATCGTTCGCCACTTGTTCTATTCGAATGAAATCTTTCATCATCTGCTCAAGTTGGGATTTAGGCGGACAATATTGAGGGCTTAAGTACCCAAGGTCATAACTATATGAATAGAAATCATCTTATGGCCACTAGTTGTAATTGTAGGTGACATCTTCATGTTCAAATGCCGAAGGTTCGAATATATCTGAACAATCATCAATGGTATGCCAAGTTTCACCACAATGTTCACAATGAATATTACCAAAACTTACAGCATTCAATTGATCATAATTATGAGTAAAAGCATGTATCGTTATACACAAGAAATTATAGATAAGGAAAGAGCAACTGAATAAACAAAACTGAACTAAAATAAAATAAAATGAAATGAAATAAAACAAAACAAGAAAAGTAAATCTATCCTAGGTCCGATCCAATTTACCACCGTTCGATTTGATATCGAATCGATAGTCCCCGACAACGGTGCCAAAAACTTGATGCGCACGGTCGCGACCTTAAATCCCATGACAGAGACCGTCGAAGACTCAAAGTGCGCACTCGCGCTCAACGCCCGCAAGTGCACAGATGTCATCAAGTAATAATAGATTATCGATCCCACAGGGAATGGGATTCGAGTACTAATACCCTAAGTGGTTGCGATTGTTCGGATAGAATCTCAGAGAGAGTCGGTTGGTGACGACTATCGGAGGACCTTACTCAGTGTGGTGTCACACGGAGGAGGAAAAGAGTGTGTCGGGGTCTTAAAAAGGTGATTCTAGGACTTCGGTTTCGCTTGTGTACAATATAACAATGTTGTCAATTGGCGTCATCTAAACGTCTACCTACGATTTTGGGGAAGGGACATCATACACTCTCTTGCAGAGCCACCGCATTCACCGGGAGCTATCCTCGCCCAAAAGGATGAGATAGAGGGTATGAGGATGCCAAATCAATCCTTGCAGTGGACCATTTCTGATTCCACCGCTCCCTTCTCCCCGCAGTTATGGGAGGTCAGGTTTATCCCTAGGTTCCTTGATCAAACCTCCTAAATATAGATTGCGAGGGTTGTCACCACCTCATATCGCCTAAGCACAGTGGAAAAAAGCCAAATTCTCGAAAGTATAATAGAGAACAACTACCAACTGTCAAATTAAACTTTTGGCTAGAATTTAATATGAACCAACATTGTACATGAACTCAAGCTACTCCCTAATCCTAAAATCAAAAGTATTACTCCATAAATACGAAGGAAGAATCACAAAACATATTTAAGTTTGAATACAATAGAGATAAAGCACAGAAATAAAGATATACAATGCGTTGTGATCTTCTCTCCGGCGTTGTATTGTAAGTTGTGGACCTCCGACGGTGTTCCTCCTCCCCACTGCGAGTTACCGAAACTTTTTAGGGCTTCGGTGTGCCATCCTAGCCATCGTGCCTCCCCCCTAGGGTTTGAGCGGAGCCATCCTTATATAGACGTCGCCTCAGACCACTGTGAAATAGGGAAAAAACCCTAATCGCGCAACTCTATCGGGCCGCCACTGTAATGCCCATAAAATTTCTAGCAATTTTACAAGAATTTTTGGCTTGATGATAATGGGCTTTATGTGGGCTTTTTCAAAAATAAAAGAAAATAAGCCAAAAGGGATGCAAGGCCTAGGAATTGAACCCCAAACCTCTAGATAGCCAAGCCCTATAGATGCATCCACTAACCAGAAGCCCAATGAGATGTTATTAGTTGAGGAATAGGGGAAATTATAGTTAGGTGTAAGGGAGATTAAGGGACTCTTCAAGTGAATAAATAGGGGGAATGAGAGGGCATGAGTTACCAAACTTGTTTTTGTTAGGGCAATCTCTTGCCATGATAAGGTTTTGATGTGTGTGGCAAAGGGTTTAAGTTAGGTTGGTATTGTTATTTGATATGTGCGTTGGAGTCTTGCAGGACTTAGTAATTCGCACATGGAGCCTTGGCAGGTTCACCCTCACAACCTCGGCCCTTGAGTCGGAGAAGGAGCATTGCAGAGCCGTGCGCTTGATGCTGCCGAGGGACCGCCGGACGAGATGACTTGAAGTAAAGCCAAGGAAGCAGATTTCGGAGGCAAGAGACGTGAAGGAGCATTGCAGAGCCGTGTGCCTGATGCTGCCGAGGGACGTGGCCGCGAACAAAGAGAGCTTCAGTGAGGGACTTCGAGTGAGATGAGAGAATGAGTGAAATGTAAGTAGCTCATTAGGTGAACTTGGCCGAATGGCTGAGTGTCGGAGACTTGACCGCAAGGGTTAAGGTTTACCCGACCGCCGGAAGCTGAAACTTATGTTAAGTTTGAGTTTCACACGGCACCAGTCGACTGCCATGTGACGGCAGTCGACTGCTCTGAGACGAGTGGGTTCGACTTGTATCCAACTGATGGGTTTATGCCTAGTAGTCGACTGCCATGGAATGGCAGTCGATTGCTAGAGGATATCGCGAACCTGAGAACCGCTCGTAGCCGTAGGCGTCGACTACGAAGCGGCGATCGTGGTGAGGTCCATCGATCGGCTAAGAGTTCGATTGGACTACAACGGTCGGGATCAACGTGTTCGAGGCCGTTGTAGTAGTGACGGCGTCAAAGCGGCGATCGGCGTGGCGACAACGGAAGAAATCATCCCTCTCTATAAAAGGAGAGGGTGTGAGCCTTTGAGAGGATAATGCTTATGCTATAAGTGATCTTCCTAGTGCTCCATAAGCTCTAAACTCTTCTTACTTGTTTTTACTCCATTCTTATTGTAAGAAGAGTGATCTTGATTGTAAAGGTTACCTCCACCTAGCTTGGTGCAAAGGAGAGACCAATAGTGATTGGCTTTGGAGGAGTGATTCACCTTGGACGAATCAGACCGTGGATTAGCGACGTAGCCGTGAACCACGTTACATCTTCTTTGTTAGCGTTTGTATTTTCATTTATTGCTTTGTCTTTATTTTTTATGCTTCCGCTTGTGCTAACGATTGTGTAGACGAGCAAACAAACGAGAGAATTTCGACATCCATCGTAAGAGGGCTATTCACCCCCCTCTAACCGACCGTATCGATCCCCTACAAGTGGTATCAGAGCCAAGGAAAGCTTGTCGAGGACTAACCGCCACAACAAGCAACTTTCGAAATGGCCGACTCCAACATCCATCCTCCGAAGTTTAAAGGAGAATTCGCTTGGTGGAAGAAGCGAATGGAGGTATTTTTCGAAACGGATTTTGATATTATGATTACAATGGAATCCGGTTTTGTTTTGCCTAGGGATGAAGAGGGGAAGCCAATAGAGAAATCTAGGTGGACCAAAAGGCAAAGGGAAGAGCACCTTGCAAATTCAAAAGTCAAGCATCATCTCTTCAATGTGCTCCCCCAACAAGAAATCAACCGAATAGGAGAATGCCTAAGCGCCAAGGAGATGTGGGAGAAGCTAATTGAGCTTCATGAAGGCACATCCGAGGTGAAGCTAGCAAGGAGAGATCTCCTCCGCTCCCAACTATCCAACATTAAATTAGAAAAGGGAGAAAAGGTAACTTCTTTGCATTCTAGATTCAAAGAAATTTTAAATGGACTAACAAGTGTAGGAGAAAGGCTCTCCAATCGCGATATGATAATGAAGGTCATAGATGCTTTCCCCCGATCATCCAAGTGGAGTTCAATGGTGGACTCATTTTACATTTCAAAGAACCTAGAGGTAAGTACTCTAGATGAATTTTTCTCCACTATGGAATTACACGAATCTAGGCTTGAAGGAATACAAGAAGAGCCAAAAATACAACCTTCAAGGGGAGTAGCATTGTTGGCAAATAAGGGGAAGAAGAAGATAGAGATCCCCTCCTCCTCCGATGATGAAGCCTCTACCTCCTCCATGGGTAGCACGGAAGAAGCCTACATGGTAAGGAAGGTAAGACGTGCATTTAAGAATTTTAGATTTGATAAATCTCATGATAGGAATAGAAGACCAAGGGGGAAGGTCATATGCTACAATTGCCAAGGAGAGGGGCACATAAGGGACAATTGTCCTCTCCTAAACAAGAGCAAGGAAGAGAGGAAAAAGAAAGAAGAAAAGAAGAAGAAAAAGGGGAGCAAGAAAAAGAAGGAAGAGGAGAAGAAGACAAAAGAAAAGGGGAAGACCAAAGCTCTAAAGGCAAGGACTTGGGATGACCCATCCTCATCCTCCTCATCATCATCAGATGAAGAGAGTGCCTTTGTCACCAATTTGGCCTTGATGGCCTTTGATGACTTGGATTGCTCTTCATCTGAAAATGAAGGATCAAGCTCAAGAGGAGAGAGCTCAAGTGAAGGGGGAGCTTCTACATCCTCCTCATCCGAAGAAGACGAAGAGGATATGAAAACTATGGTAACGAAAGCCTCTCCTAAGAAAATAGTTTCCATAATTTCTAGTTTAACTAAGGACTTATTTGGAATGAAAAAGAAAAATAAAAGCATGCTTAATCAAATTAAGGCATTGGAAAATAAGCTAGAAAATGCATGCTTAAATGATAATATTTCTTCTAGCTTAAATGATGCATGCTCACATGACCTTTATGTGCCATTTGATGTTAGTGATGCATGTATAAATGAAAATAGGGCCTTAAGAGAAAAGGTAGATTATTTAACAAAAGCCCTAGAAAAATTCACAATTGGCTCCAACACATTGAACATGATCTTAGGGAGCCAAAGAGCTAGTTTCAACAAAAAGGGCCTAGGTTATAAAGAAAAGAAAAATGAAAAGGCCTATAAATGCCTAATTGCTAGGGGACAAGATAAAAAGAAGGTAATAGCTAGGAAATGGATCCCCAAGGAGTATCTAGTGAACCCAATAGGCAAGAACTTATTTTGGGTTCCAAAATCCATCCTTAAGGGTTAGAAAACCCCTAGGGTAGTCAACCATATGGAATTGACCTATATCATATTTTGGTTGACTTAGGATGGCGGGACAACATTTTTAGAATAGTGTTGAGTGATGATAACGTGCCCATAAATAGATAATAATGCTTAAATCATGATGATTAATGTAATTGATACACATGTTTGCAATCATGATTTATGATTTTGATATTTGGCACATCATCATAAGAAATAGGGTTTAAATCATGCCTTAGGTGATACTTTGTTTATTATCATCATATAATACCTAATGCATGATTATTATTTAATGAATACATGTATTTCATGATCATAATGTGAAATTAATTCATATATGTCATTATGATCATGTAGGTTGTTAGGTTGATACTTAACCTTGATAGAATTGTATGAATATAATGGTTAAGTATATACAAATACCCCCTAGGATGCATCTCACACTCACCATAGGCTACCTTGATTGAAAACTTAGCATGAGTGAGATGTTAGGATGATACAAATGTCCACTAATGCCTATGGCATTTAGATGGTCATTAAAAGTATCAAAATAGCAATAATAGACCAATCATGGGGAAGGCTTATGTTTAATTCATAGACATATTGCTCAAAGATCATGGTTGGATATTTCATATGTTTTCAAAACAATTTCTTACTTTAAAATCTGTGTATTCATGTTTTGAAACAATTGGATACAAAACTAGGTGTTAAAATGGATATTAACATGCTCAAAAACTAGTGGTTTTTAAAGCTTTTGGAATTTTGGCTAATCTAGGAAAATATAATGATTTTTCTTGAAAAACTATTTTTCATTGATAGATATACTTAAAAGAAATATGTTCCTCAAATTTCATGATTTTTTGAATTTTCTGGAATTTTTAATGCATTTCTGAATTTCACCCAGAAAATCAGAATTTCGGAATCCTTTGTGCCAGTCGACTGCCATACTGATAGCAGTCGACTGCTAGCCTGAAAAACAGCCCAATATTTTCTGATTTCAGATTTTAATCATGTTTTTGGTATTTTCTTTTTATTTAACTTGATGCCATTGATTTATAACTTAGTGTTAATCTTTTTGATGGTGTCAAAGGGGGAGAAATGTATGTTTAAGTAACGGGGAATATATTTTGGGGGAGAGATGATCATGTTTATGATAGGGGGAGAAAATTTTTATGGGGAGTTTCATGGATTAAGGGGGAGTTGCATGTTGCTATATCATGTTTATGTTTACATGCTTTCTTACCATAGAAATTTATATCAAATGTTTTTACCTAACTTAAACGGATTGCCACACATCAAAAAGGGAGAGATTGTTAGGGCAATCTCTTGCCATGATAAGGTTTTGATGTGTGTGGCAAAGGGTTTAAGTTAGGTTGGTATTGTTATTTGATATGTGCGTTGGAGTCTTGCAGGACTTAGTAATTCGCACATGGAGCCTTGGCAGGTTCACCCTCACAACCTCGGTCCTTGAGTCGGAGAAGGAGCATTGCAGAGCCGTGCGTTTGATGCTGCCGAGGGACCGCCGGACGAGATGACTTGAAGTAAAGCCAAGGAAGCAGACTTCGGAGGCAAGAGACGCGAAGGAGCATTGCAGAGTCGTGCGCCTGATGCTGCCGAGGGACGTGGCCGCGAACGAAGAGAGCTTCGGCGAGGGACTTCGAGTGAGATGAGAGAATGAGTGAAATGTAAGTAGCTCATTAGGTGAACTTGGCCGAATGGCTGAGTGTCGGAGACTTGACCGCAAGGGTTAAGGTTTACCCGACCGCCGGAAGCTCAAACTTATGTTAAGTTTGAGTTTCACACGGCACCAGTCGACTGCCATGTGACGGCAGTCGACTGCTCTGAGTCGAGTGGGTTCGACTGGTATCCGACTGATGGGTTTATGCCCAGCAGTCGACTACCATAGAATGGCAATCGACTACCAGAGGATATCACGGGCACAGAACCACTCGTAGCCGACTGGGCAGTCGACTACGGAGGCAGCAGTCGACTGGTGAGGTCCATCAGTCGACTGCCAAGAGTTCCGTTGGACTACAACGGTCGGGATCCGACGTGTTCGGAGGCCGTTGTAGTGATGGCAGTCGACTGCCAAGGGCAGCAGTCGACTGGTGGCGGCCAACGGGAAGAAATCAGCCCTCTCTATAAAAAGAGAGGGTGTGAGCCTTTGAGAGGCTAATGCTTATGCTCTAAGTGATCTTCCTAGTGCTCCACAAGCTCTAAACTCTTCTTACTTGTTTTTACTCCATTCTTATTGTAAGAAGAGTGATCTTGATTGTAAAGGTTACCTCCACCTAGCTTGGTGCAAAGGAGAGACCAATAGTGATTGGCTTTGGAGGAGTGATTCACCTTGGACGAATCGGACCGTGGATTAGCGGCGTAGCCGTGAACCACGTTACATCTTCTTTGTTAGCGTTTGTATTTTCATTTATTGCTTTGTCTTTATTGTTTATGCTTCCGCTTGCACTAACGATTGTGTAGACGAGCAAACGAACGAGAGAATTCCGACATCCATCGTAAGAGGGCTATTCACCCCCCTCTAGCCGGCCGTATCGATCCCCTACAGTTTTCTCCTTCTCTTCTTTTTCCTCACCGAACTCTAGAGCTCCCCCTCTCCATTTCTTTGGCCGAACCCCATCTAAGCAAGGAGAAGGCTAGATTTGGCTTTCCTTAGGTCATCTTTCCACTAAAAGCAAAGCGAAGGAAGTAAGTATCCCTCACCTGCATACGAGTAGCTTTCGGTTGATGTTTTGTGTAGAAACCTCTATGAACTATTCGGCCAACATGGGTTCTTGGTGTTTTATTGAAGTTCTATACCTTGTTTTACATGCACATGATGAAGTTAAGATGTAGAATGAATTAGGTTAAAAGTTAACCCTAGAAACCTCTATGAACTATTCGGCCAACATGGGTTCTTGGTGTTTTATTGAAGTTCTATACCTTGTTTTACATACAAATGATGAAGTTAAGATGTAGAATGAATTAAGTTAAAAGTTAACCCTAGAAACTTCTATGAACTATTCGGCCAACATGGGTTCTTGGTGTTTTATTAAAGTTCTATACCTTGTTTTACATGCACATGATGAAGTTAAGATGTAGAATGAATTAGGTTAAAAGTTAACCCTAGAAACCTCTATGAACTATTCGGCCAACATGGGTTCTTGGTGTTTTATTGAAGTTCTATACCTTGTTTTACATGCAGATGATGAAGTTAAGATATAGAATGAATTAGGTTAAAAGTTAACCCTAGAAACCTCTATGAACTATTCGGCCAACATGGGTTTCTTGGTGTTCTATTGAAGTTCTATACCTTGTTTTACATGCATGTGATGATGTTAGGATGTAGAATGAATTAGGTTAAAAGTTAACCCTAGAAACCTCTAAGGACTATTCAGCCAACATGTGTTTTTGGTGATTAATTGAAGTTTTATTCCATGTTTTGTATGCATATGATGATGTTAGTGTGTTAGAGGGATTAGGTTAAAAGACTAGCCCTAAAAGCCTACATGGACCATTCGGGCACCCCCTTGTATTGATGTTTCAATGAAGTTTTATTCCATGTCTTGTATGCATATGACAATGTTAGTATGTTAGAGGGATTAGGTTAAAATTCTAACCCTAAAGGCCTACATGGACCATTCGGCCACCCCTTGGTTTTGATGTTTCAATGAAGTTTTATACCATATTTTGTATGCATATGATGATGTTAGTATGTTAGATGGATTAGATTAAAGGTTTAACCCTAAAAGTCCCATGAACCATTCGGCCAAACATTGTTCCTTAACATTCTCTAGGTTGGGTTAACATGTGTTTTATGTTTAGGTGAATTCATGTTGACTTGTGATATTAAATGATGCTAGATGAAGATAACATGCTTTAGGTTAGTGTTTACTTACTCTTGATGTTTATGCCTTATGCCATGCCCTATATGTATGTGATATTTAAGATAAGTTATGAAATGAAATACGATATGATTATGAAATGAGAAATGATATGTTCATGAAGTGAAGTATGATATGTTATGAATGAAGTATGTTATGTTTGCAAAATGAAAAAAGATATGTTATAATAAAAGCATATAAGTATTTTACCTTCTGCATGGCTTGTACCAGGACCCTAATATAGTCCAAAAAGGGATGGGCTCCTAAGATGCCCTAGGTCGACGGACTAAGATCGGGCCTAGGATGGGCCTCTATGTATGATTGCCCCTAGGTCGACGGACTAAGATCGGGCCTAGTACGGGATGGGCTCCAAGATGCCCTAGGTCGATGGACTAAGATCGGGCCTAGGATGGGCTTCTACGCTATGACGATTGCCCTAGGTCGACGGACTAAGATCGGGCCTAGTAACCTAGTAGGTTCGAGACTTGCTACCTCGGGTCTATTTAGGGATGTGCGCTATGATGATGAATAAGTGGTACAATGCCGGGCCCAAATATGTTGAGATTTATGTTTACGTACCTATAATATATGTTTTCAAAAAGCATCCTGCATATGTTTACATGATTTGATTGTTACGTTCACATGCTATGTTGATATGTTATATGTATGTTGCATGTTATGTTTGATATGCCATGTTTATGCTGCTATGTTATATATGTTGTATGTTATGTTGATATGTCATGTATAATGTTGCTATGTTACATATGTTGTATGTTATGTTTGATTAAGTCATATGTTTACATGATATGCTACTATGATATATATGTTACATGTTATGTTTACTTATGTTACTTATGCTACATGTTAAGTTGCTTATGTCATGTATGTTACATGTTATGTTGCTTATATGTTATGAATGTTACATGCCATGATTAATGTCGATATAAGGTTTTTGTGAGTAGGACAGGATCTTACTAAGCCTATGTGCTTATAGTTTATCTTTCCCTCGTACTGCAGATAAGGGTAAGGGATGGATAAACTAAAGGGAGCAGCAGGAGGGGCCAAATGTGTGTGGTAGTGGTATGGTGGAGAAGATCCATTATGTCCTTATATATATGTTTCCCTATGATGATGACGTTTATGGATGTCCTTATTTATGTCTTCTTATGATGATGATGTTTATGGATTTGAACTAAGCACTAAGTATCTATATAAGTTATGATGTATGCTCTATGTTAAGAAGAAGTATCTATATATGTTATGATGCATGCTCTACGTTAAGAAGAAGTATCTATATATGTCAATGCATGTTTATGTTTAAAAGAAAAGAAAAAAAATGTATCTAAAAGTCTTCCGCTGTAAGTAGTAAGAAGTGTATGTATGTACGGTCGCGTCACGCGCCACCCCTCCGGACCCTAGAAAAAAGGGCGGGTGTGACAGCCACACGGCCGTGTGCGGCCCTGGTGTGTTGATTTTTGCCCATCGGACACGACCGTGTGAATCCACACACCCTGGCCATGTCCCACTTTGCATCTAGCATGAAATATCCTTCTTTCACTCTGAAAACGCATCTTTTCCGTCCGAAAAGCCAACCTACATTCAAAAGAACAACGAGCAGACCTCCGAACTAGAAAATAGAAAATGCATGCAAAAACAGAATAACATATGCATGAAACTAACGCAAAATGTAACAAGATGTTAGCAAAAACTACTCCTAAAATCCTATATGTTTTGCTTACAATAGCAATGCTCCTAAACCGATTTAGAAACATAAGCAATGAGCGGTATCTAGCAACACATCATTGCTACCCAAGTTATAAGAATATTGAGATCCAACATCACCTTTGTGACTACTAATTGTGACTCTCACAATATGTGACAATGTCCCTCTATCCTTGATATCTAGATTGAACAATTGAGGCATAGACCGTGTCATCCTCTGTACAATATATATCTTGAACTCCAAGTAGACTCACTCTAATCAAATGAGCTCGATATCTCATATTAACTCATTTGGGCATGGCCATGCACTTAGTTGTCTCAGTCTATCAAGAATCATGATACCACTCCCGTCATATAGGAGGGATAAATCCTATCTACATCACTCACATCCCTCCACATAATTTGTTACATACCTAGTAATCGCCTTTATAGTCTACCCATTTACGGGTGACATTTGACAAAACCAAATTATGCAACTCCTTATTGTTGGAATGTATACTGAAAGCCTAGCTCTTTTTATATGAACATTTTATTTTGAAATAAGAATCACATGATCATTGTTTGCACTTTATATATTTATTATATGTGTGCATATTGTCTAATATTTTACATTGTAGATAACATGGTGCTTGGTGTGGCACAGAAGATCATGTTATCAGTCCCTTATAAAATATAAGTAGAGGCTCACAACCAAGATGGTTTTGGACAAAACATTGGCATGGTTGTAGTGTAGCTTGGTATTGTTTTGTCTTGAACATAGAGTTGCACTAGTACACTTAGGTGTATTGAGCAGGACCGACATAGAGGTGATTCAATTTAGTACTGACTACATAATTGAATCGGACCTCGGATATTATGTTGTGCATGCTCTTAATCCCGATATAATAACGGGCACATGTACTTAGTATTTATTTCTTTGATTTACCAGAGGGTGAGATTTAGATGGATTAAATCAATATGCCCAGTAAGTTGGGAAATAATATTATTTACATGGTGTGTCGTTGATTATAGGAGGAAACCGTGTCCTATATATTAGGTTGATGATGTCCCCTTGAGGAGCTCATAAGGTTCATCATGTAAACCCAGCTGGTTGACTTAGTCAACATGATGATAAGGTTGAGTGGTACTACTCGAGGAATTAGATGTTAATTAATTGATGGTCAGTAAATCAATTAATTGACGGACATTCGATATCTTAAACACGGGGAGATAAGTGTACAAATAATATATGGAGCCCATATTGATTTATGGGGGTTGGTGAGGTAGTTCAATGATGATCCTCTAGTGGAATGGAACATCATTGATGGATCAAGTTTGTATGGTTCCGATCCATCGGGTGGCCAAGACCCAACTCCTCCTTATGGTCCCTATCGTAGCCTAATTTAATCCTTGTGAAATCTAGATCCAAGAATGTAAAACAAAACCTAGAACCAACGGTTGGGATTAAATCCCTAGATCCGATGGTTAGGATGAAACCCTAGATACGATGGTTGGGATAAAACCCTAGATCCGACGGTTGGGATGAAACCCTAGATTCGACGGTTGGGATAAAACCTGAGATCCGATGGTGGAGATTAAATCCCTAGATCCGACGGTGGAGATTAAATCCCTAGATCCGATGGTGGAGATTAAAAGGGAGGGAAAGGAAAGGAAAGGGAGAGGAAAGGTTGGATAAGGTGGGCGGCAAGTTTAAAAGATTGATAAAAAAAAAATTTCTAATTCTATGCCACCTTGGGCGGCAAGATTAGAATTAGTTAAAAAAAAAAATTTAAGATTAGAATTGGTGAAAAAAAAATTTTCCTATGCCACCTTGGGCGGCAAGATAATAGGAAGAAAAAAATTTACTAATTCCTTGCTACCCTTGGGCGGCAAGAAAATTGGGAATTAGTTCCTATATTTTTGGCTACCTCATCAATAACCAACTTTCTCCTAAGTTCTATAAATAGGGGCTTAGGCTTGGGCGGAAGAAGTAGATATTGGATTTGAGTTTGGGTTTGGCTCTTCTCAAAGTGGGCGGCTAGGGTTTGGAGCTAGGGCTTGGGCGGCAATCATCTTCCTTCAAGTTGTTGCCGGCGCCCATCCTCTTCCATCAAGACTTGGCCGGCGTCCATCCTCTTGGCCTCTCTCTTATTCCTTGGCCGGCGGTTCTCCATCCGTTGGTGGCCGGTGCTCTTCCTCCTTCCCTTCTCCTTGGTGGCCGGCGGCAACTCATCTTCAAGTTGGCCGGCGCTTCGTCCAATTGCTCCTTGGGCGGCGGTTGCACCAAATTCCCTAATTTGGTGGACGGTTCTAGAAAGGAAAGGTTTTGTTGGTTCTTTTCTTTGTTCGCAACGGACAAGGAAGAGAAGAACGCGATCTAGAAGGCTTCTACTCATGGAGGATCTTCGCCCACACGTCGTCCATGAGAAGGATAGGACATACGGTAGAAGATCGTAAGGTATAAAGTTTTATAACTTTATTTTCATATCTGAGCATGTTCTTTTATGTGTTGATTATACATGTGTGAATTAGTAAATATTTTGTATAATCATGGACCCCGAAGACAAACACAAAAACCGGCGATCCGTCCGTCGTCTCTTCCGCGGCTAACCAACTAGAAGAGTTGTGTTGCTTGAACAACTAGTTTGTTCAAGCGACCACTCAATTTGTTAGCATGACGATGAATAGGTTGTGCCAAGGAAGCTCATCCCATTTGGATTAATTCTTTCATTAGTGAAAATTTTTAATCCGGGGACATGGGAGCCAATGAGCCTCTGAAGCGCCCCCCTACAATTGGTATTAGAGCCACGGTTTCCGATTTTGTGTGTTTAGGATTCGGTTAATTTTTTATGCATTTTTCATATATTATATGTGCCGGATAATAGTAGGATATGCGTAGTTTAACTATTTGGTTGCAGGCATAAGATCCGACTATTATGGCCATGTGTGTGTATGTGAATGGATGTGTGTAAAAATTTATTATTTGAATCCTCGGGGTTGACGAGGCTAGATTAGTATTTAATTTTTGTAATTAAATACGGCATTGTTTAGCCGCTCATTTTAGTTTGCTTTCGATCTAGATTATTTGTACACTCCTTCGTGGAGTATAGGATCGATGGATGTAAATTAAAATGTTTTATCTCGGCTCGGAACTCTTTGGTGACTTACGCACGGGAAAAGATGGAGCGGACGAGGTGGCGACACGACGGGATACATATTGGAGGACAATGCCATAATAGTTGGAAAAATTCTATTTTTTCCATATTTATTGCTTATTTGTTTTATATGCATGTTGTGTATGATTTAAAATTCCTCATTTACAATTTACTAAGTGGGAGAGGGATATTTTATTTAATTCCCGCGGCCTCCATTACAATTTGACATGTGATGCAACAAACTTGTGTGTCGGCTCTGAGTGCCTTCCTCCCTGAGGATGGGTTTGTTTGCGGATCACTAGGTCAAATAATGGTTATAGGAAATTATTAAAGAGCGTGTGTACTTCCCCATCGGTAAGGCACATAATCCGAAATAATTCCCTTAGTATCGTGTAATGGTGCACACTTAGATGCAAATTAAAAGTATCCTCCCCATCGGAGTCACTGCTTTTATTTGTAGGGACAAAGAGGAACCAACTATTAATTTTATTTGTCAAAAAGTAAGGTTGACAAGATAATAAAATTAATGGGTAAAACCTCCTCTTACAAATGCAGAATTCGTATACGTCCACAATATCGTGGCATGCGATATTCTCGGTGTTTTGAGGTGTTGGTTGATTTCGGAATTTTATTGTTTTTGAGGAATCAATAATATTTGAAATCTAATATTTTGATCATTGTGATTTTTAGGATTTTCAAATGGCTTTCAACCCACTTGTGATTTTAAAAGAAAACAAACTTCTTGGTCCAAACTACATTGATTGGAAAAGAAACACGGATATTGTCTTAAGCTGCGGAGAGTACAAATTTGTACTCTTCGAGGTCTCATCCTCCTAAGCCCTCCGATGACTCGATGAAAAGGAGATAGAAGCGTTATAAGAAATGGGTTAAAGCGGATGAGATGGCGGTGTTACATTTTGGCATCTATGTCAAATCTTTGCACATCGACATCGAGCCATAGCCACTGACTTATGACATGATGTTCAATCTCAAGGAACTTTTGGACATCAGTAGGCGGCAGGCGAGAGGCAATGAGAAAACTTGATGGCGACCTCCATGATCGAGGAACACCCATTAGGGATCATGTTCTCAAGATGATGGCTCATCTTAATGAGATGGAAGTCCTAGGAGCCGAGATCTATGGGGAAACCGGTCGATATCATTCTCCAGTCTCTGCCTAGGAGTTTTGAGCAGTTCCGCCTCAACTACAACATGAACAAAAGGTTGTATTCGTTGGCGGCTTCGCCGAACTCCAGCGGAGGGCTTTTCGTCAGTGCTCAAGCCATGGCTCGCTGTAAGGTTTCTTCCTCTAAACCGTAAGAAGAAGAAGAAACAAGGTGGAGAGAAAGTGGCGGAGGACCTCAGGAGTGAAGAAGCCGAAGGCAAGTGCTTCACTTGCAATTTGGACATTGGAATTGTCCTCGAAGAACAAAGGTATATCTTCTTGTTTAGTTGTTGAAACATGTTTAGCGGTGTTATCTACGATTCAGGTGTGTGTAGCAGAGTCACCGATCATGTCTAATACTTTGCGGGGTTCGAAACCCGATGACTAGCTGAGGGAGAGATTACCGTCTTCATGGGCAATGCTTCAAAGGTGGCGGCTATTGCAGTGGGAGACGTTTATTTATCTTTTGATAGGAATAAAGTTTTGGTTTTAAGAAATTGTCTTTATGTACCTACTTTTAGAAAGAATTTAATTTCAGTTTCTAAATTGTTTATGGATGGATATTTTGTTTCTTTTAATGACAAAGTGGTTATAAAAAGGAATAGGGAGATTATCTGTTCTGGTACATTGGTTGGCAATTTATATACTCTTGAACCAAAAACTCCCACGATGCATATAGAAATCAATAACTCATCTTCTAAGTCTAATAAGAGAAAAGAACCTTCGCAAATGAACCAAACATATCTTTGGCATCTAAGGCTTGGTCATATTAACCTAAGCAGAATTCAAAAGTTGATAGCTGATGGACCTTTGGGTTCATTAGTGGTGGAGGATCTCCCAACCTGCGAATCTTGCTTGGAAGGTAAAATGACCAAGAGGCCTTTTAAGGCCAAGGGGTATAGAGCCAAAGATGTGTTAGAATTGGTTCATTCTGATTTGTGTGGTCCTATGTCTATCCAGGCAAGAGGTGGCTTTGAATACTTCGTCTCTTTTATGAGGCGATTATTCCGGTATGGATACATTTACTTGATCTTGTAAATCTGAATGCTTTGACAAGTTCAAAGAATTCAAGGTGATGTGGAGAACCGTCAAGGTAAAAGTATCAAGACATTATGATCGATCGTGGTGGCGAGTACCTCTTGGGAGAGTTTAGGAGTTACTTATCGTGAGGTGGATTCAATCCCAATTATGCACTTTGTACCCAGGAAGTGTGTGGCGGGCGAAGGAATAGGACTCTTATGGAGATGGTTAGATCGATGATGAGTTATTACGAGTTACTGATTAGCTTCGGGGTTTTGCTCTAGAAGCAGTACACATTACGAACTTAGTTCCATCTAAGTCAGTACCCTCTACTCCTGAGTTGTGGATCAAGGCGAAAGCCTAGTCTAAGACATATTCAGATTTGGGGGTAGTCGGCACATGTCTTTGAAGGGAGATCGGTAAGTTGGAATCTCTAAATGCAGTATGCTTGTTTGTTGGCTACCCTAAGGAGCGAAGGGTGGTTTATTCTATAGTCCTAGAGATCAGAAGGTGATCGTGAGTACGAATGCCAGATTTCTAGAGGAGGACTATGTGATGAACCACAAGCCCACGAGTAGGATTGTTCTTGAGGAGTTGACAGGGGAAGTGATAGTAATATATGAGAGATGTCCTAAGGCAATCGCCTTATGTATGAACCATTTATATGATAAATGAATATTCACTATTTGAGTATACATGTTTTATGTATTTGATTGGATCTTAAACTCATTTACTGAATGTCCATGATACGATTCACAGCATGAGAGAATTTGTGATTGGATCACAACTAGTGAGTATCTCTACATGTGTAATTGTGATGTATCGGAATTATCCCTAGTCGATGAATTGATGGATTTGGACACCATCAATTACAGCCGAGACTAGCACGAGGTATACTCCTTGGTGTATCCAAGCGGTGATTCTCCTTTGGTGGAGACATTGTGATGTCCGGAGTTAATCGTGGATGCTAGTTATGGTAACTAGTTCATTGGAGTGACCAGCCGTAAGACTTCATATGGTTCTCTGCATATATAGATATGTCAATGAAGTTCTTACTGTGGCTTAAGTGCAATGTTCCTTTGACTTGCGGTATTCAAGTCATCTGATCATGGAGACTTATGCTTTGACATCTTAAGCAAACATCTCTAAGGAGATGTGGACCCGGGATGATTGGGTATAAGTCGAAGTGATCGAAGGGGTTTGAATAGCCTATAAAGGATTCACTACTCCTTGCGAGGAGATGTATACCCATGGCCTCTCGTCGGATTGTTACTAAAGTCTTTGGCCAAAGCATTACATGTTTAGAGTAAGGTACTCTTCGATACATGTGAGTAACTAGAATCCGTAGGGCGAGGAAATGATACTTGGGCTAGGTGTGACGTAGTCGACCTAGTGGGGGGACACAATAGACCATGTCTGAACCAAGTGGGTATAAGATGAGTGAAGGGAATGGGGGCGAATCATTCGAGCTCTTGAAGGGTTTGAGAAATAGTTACGGATCAGCGTTGATCTTTTTGGTTAATTGGGGATCATGATGTACTACTAGGTGCCACTCATGATCGTTCTATAATTAATGGTTAATTATAGGCGGCCAACATAAACCGAGAACCTATTTGGTCACACGCACAATGGCGTAATCAAAGGATTTAAAGCGAGCTTGAGAATGGGATTCTCGACAGAGAGAAACTAGGTTTGGTTGGACCAAACATAAGCGAGCATGAAATCGTTTGATGCAATGGAGCGTGGATGGGCCGTGTCTTATGAAGACATAATGGATGAACCAAAATGGTTTGGTTCTAATCCAATGGAGGAGAATAAACCAAAGGGTTTGGTTTATTTTAAGCGAATGAACCAAAAGTTGGTTGGTTCGTTTTAACTTAAAATAAACCATCATGGTTTGGTTTATTTTAACTTATCTTAATGGAGGCGGGTTACGGGCCTAATGGTTATGATCCAATAACCATTAAGAGAATTAGTTCTCTATAAAGAGGGCTTAATGGATAATTAAGCCCTAATCCAAAACCCTAGCAAAGTTGCCGCCCAACCCCATTGAAGGAGTTGCCGCCAACTCCTTGGCCGCCCTTGCTTGTGCGGCGTCAGCTCCTTGCGGCGACCAATCTTGGCGGTGATCCTCCGCGACCCTCCGGTGATCTTCCTAGGCCTCGGTGAAAAGGTGAGCACTTGGCTTTCTTGTTTTGGCGGCGCCTACTCCTCCACCAAGCTGTCCAGTTTTCTGGACAGCTTCTTCTCCTCGTCGGAGTGTCGTTTGGGCGGCGGTTAGAGCTCGAGAGCGGATAACTTACGGGATTCGATCTCCGGTAATCCTCTGAGTGGAGGGCGAAGGATTCGTCAATCGGTTGTGAATACCTCTCGGAGAAGCGAGTTTTGAGGACTCGTTTTGGATCGAATTTGGATTGGATCGTGATCATCTCTCGATCACGTCGTCTTCAACACGAGGCTAGTAACCCGTGCGAAGATGAAGCTCGTGGCTTAGCGAAGTCATCGAGGAACTTCGGCGTGAATACGGATAGAGCGATTCTAGCGAGGATCGTTCGGTTGATCAGTTCCTGCTACACGTCATACGAAAGGTATAACGTAGATAATTTCTTTTATTGCAAATTTTAATTTACGGTTATGTCTACACTTGTTGTAAAATGCATGCGTGTGTTGTGTGTGTTGTAATAAATATAGATTTATTATTTTTTTAATTGCTTCCGCTGTGTTCATGTTTACGAAACATGATCGAACACACACACACCTTGTGATGATGCGGAAACCCATGATGGTATCGAGCCCAGGTTGTGTTTGACATAATCGTAAAAATGGTTTTGCGATAGTCATAATGTATTTCTGGAAATTTTCTACTTTTGGAAAGTTAGAAGTATTTATGGAAATTTTTATTTTTGGAAAGTCTAGAAGTATTTATGGAAATCTTCCACTTTTGGAAAGTTGGAAGTATTTATGAAAATTGATATTTTCCATAAATAAAATATTTGATTAGATTCTGGAAATTTGTTTCCTAATTTAATCATGATTTGATTTGGGAAATCAAATCTTAAAATATTTTATTTCCATAAGTAGTTTTAATGATTTAGGAAATTGGTTTCCTAAATAGATTTTCCTTAATCAAATAATTCCATGAATAAAATATGTGATTAGATTTGGAAATTTGTTTCCTAATTTAATTATGATTTGATTTGGAGAATCAAATCTTAAACATATTTTATTTCCATAAATAGTTATGACATATAAGGAAATATATACATGACATAATTGTATGTCATGTAATTGCATTAGATGCATAACATTATGTCATGCGTGTCGTGACATGTAGATGTATGCCATGTATGTCATGCCATGTAGATAATAGTTATTTGCATGCAAAGAGGATGAGACATAAAACCCTTAAACAATATTAAAGCCTACACCTTCCATTAATATGGTTAGAACCGAGTTCCGTTTCTTGTTTGGGTTGTTGGACTCTCTCAAGCTCGAACGAACATGTTCAAACCATGGAATAGTTTAATACTAATATGGTAAGAGTCGGAGGTCAATCGTTAGCTTTGGTTGTTGGACTCTCTCCAAGCTGGGCTAATTGGTTGAATGCGCTCTAACCATATTAAAACTATTTCCGATTAATGGGTTGGCTTTAAAGCATCGGCTTGTTGGACTCTCTCAAGGTCGATGTAAAGGGAGGTGAAGTTGGGTGCTATGCATATGATGCATACTTGTTAATGTGTTAACAACCCGATGTATGTGTGAACATTCAATTAGTTGATAGCACATTGTGATAGTTGCATATATCGTGATATGCAATGTCGGTATAGTTGATACCTACTCGTAGTTATGAATGGCTTGTTGGACTCTCTCGCAAGGTTGTTCATAACTATGATGGATATCAACCCGATTCGGAGATGGACCTACGATCTCGAAGTGATTTTGGGGTTTTGAAATTCGAAAAATGAATGGGATTTATAAATGTATATTGATGCATTTTAAAATTATCTTTCTCATATATGCTCGTTTTGTATTTCTAAAATTAATCATGATGTCTTTGAATTTGCGTTCCATTTTGGATTCGAATAAATTGGCCGAGAACTTCTTGGCTTAGAAACTTGAAATTGTTCTCAAGGGGAAAAGCTTGCATATGTCCTTAAAGAGCCTCTTCCGATCGCCCTAAGGACGATGCAACCTGCACTAAATGTTGGTCTATCGTAAGCATGTGGCGATTCTCGAATGAGTTGCATCATGCTAGCGGCGATGGTACCGAGCCGCAGGCGCAGATGAGCATATGGATGCTAACACTATGGTCTTCCATCTTCATGAGTTGTTCGATGAGCAAGCGAGATCCAAAGGTTCGAGGTCTCTAGGCTCCTCTTCACCACGAAGATGCAAGAAGGTTCGCCTCAGAGTACGCTTTGTGCTAAAGATGAACGGGTACATCGAGCGCTAGCTACCCTCGGTTTTGTGATGGATCATGAGTTAAGTATTGACTTAATTCGCATTGTTTGCCCAAGAGTTTCGCAATTTGTGATGAACTATCGGATGAACAAATTGAATCCACCATTCGAGCTCCTCAATATGTCAAGACTGTGGAGCCTTGTGAAGCATGAGGAGAAGGCGTTCATAGTTGATTCTCAAAGAAAGGTTCTAAGAGGAAGGCAAAAGAATGTAAGAAAGGAAAGAAAAAGGCAAAGAAGGCGAACTAGCATAAAAGGGCACTTGCCATCACTGTGGGCAAGGAAGGCCACCGCGAAGAAACGCAAGATTTATCTTGAGTCCATGAAGAAGAAGAAGGCATCCGATGCCCCATCCTCTTCGTATCTTCTATTGATTGTCATTCTATTTCCTTAGACACTTGGGTATTGGATAATCGGGTGTAGCTCACATATATGTAATGACATACAGGGGCTAAGGAATAGAAGAAGACTTGTCGAGGGAGTCAAATTTGCTGAGTTGGCAATGGAGCAAAGGTTGCGGCTACGCCATCGAACTTATTTGTCAAGCTCCTAGTGGACTAGTCTTGAACTGGACAATTGCTATTATGTTCCTTCTCTAATAAAGAACATTGTTTCTATTTCCGCTTAAATAGAAATGGTTTCCATTTAACGCTTAGTAACAATTGTTGTTATATAACTTTGAATGGCGACTTTTATGGAACCGAACTTTGAGTAATGGCATTTATACGCTGGACGATCCATGACATCTTCAATATCGGGCGAGCAACACGCTGCTCGAAAGGATAATCAAATAGACTTATATGTGGCATTGTCGCTTGGCCATATAAAGCAAGAAACGCATGTCCGAATTACACCGATGTGGAATTGAATCGCTTGAATTGGATTCATACGATACATGCAATCATGCTTAAAAGGCAAGATGACTAAGTTACCTTTTACCGAAAAGGTGAACGAGTGGGAGAGTTACTAGGTCTAGTACATACCGATGTATGTGACCTATGTCAACTCAAGCTTTAGGAGGCTATAGCTACTTCATTACCTTCACCGATGATCACTCACTTTGGGTATGTGTTCTTGATGAAACACAAGTCCAAGCCTTTGAAAGTTCAAAGAATTCAGAAATGAAGTAGAGAAACAACATGACAAAAGTATTAAAATACTGATCGGATCGAGGTGGTGAATACTTAAGTCAAGAGTTTCTTGATTATCTAAGAGACAATGGCATATTGTCTCAATGGACTCGCCTATACACCACAAAGATAATGGTGTATCCGAGAGGCGAATCGACCTTGTTGGACATGGTCGTCAATGATGAATCATGCGACTCTTCCCAAGTCCTTTTGGGGTTATGCACTCGCATACCGTTTACTTTGTTAAATGTAATGCCTACCAAGGTAGTCTCTACTACTCCATATGAGATATGGGCTAGTAAGAAACCTCATGTATCTTACTTGAAGATATGGGGTTGTCCCGCTTATGTGAAGCTGATCAGATCGCATAAACCGGATGCTAAGTCCGATAAATGTCTATTTATTGGATACCCTAAGGAAACAAGGGGTTACTAATTCTATCATCCTGTGGAACAAAAGGTGTTTGTTTCAAGGCATGCGTGTTTCTAGAGAAAGAGTTTCTCTGCAAGAAAAAGTGGGAGTGTCGCCGAGCTTGAGGAGGCTCGAGAGACTCAAATAGACATTGATGAGATACCGGTGAAGCACAATAAGACAACTCATAGTGATGAGCAATCACCGACCTATTGTAACACCACATCTTCGAGATCCGTAGAACACGCAATATTCCCGAGAGATATGGATTTCGTAAGTGAATCGAACGACGGTTACTCATTGATGATGAGGAGCCTACCAGCTTATGAAGAAGTGCCGACAAGTTCAGAAGGGATAAGTGGCTTGGTGCCATGAAGTCGAAATGGATTCCATGTACGAAAACCAAGTTTGGAACTTGGTCCACCAAGGCATAAAGCCTATAGGGTGCAAGTGGGTTTTCAAGAAGAAAACCGACATGGATGGTAATGTGATTACCTATAAGGCTAGATTGGTGGCGAAAGGATATCGCCAAAAGCAAGGTGTTGATTATGACGAAACCTATTCTCAGTAGCTATGCTTAAATCCATTCGATGCTCCCGCCATAGCGACTCATTATGATTATGAGATATGGAGATGGATGTGAAAACAGCTTTCCTTAATGGAAACCTGCTCGAGGACGTGTATATGATACAGCCTGAGGGTTTCACATCGGTTGATAAAACCAAGGTATGCAAATTGCGACGATCCATTTATGGATTGAAGCAAGCATCCAGGAGCTGGAATATCCGTTTTGATGAGACAATCAAAAAGTTTGATTTCTCACAAAATCCAGACGAACCTTGTGTGTACAAGAAGGTTAGTGGGAGTGCAAATGTGTTCCTAGTATTGTATGTCGATGACATATTACTTATAGGAAACGATGTGTCAATCTTACAACGCTTAAGGTTTGGTTATCCAAGACATTCTCCATGAAAGACGGGAGAAGCAACCTACATCCTGGGATTAAGATCTATAGAGATAGATCGAAACGGTTGCTTGGTCTTTCGCAGCTACATATATAGACCGAGCAAAGAGGTTTAGCATGTCGGAATCCAAGAAAGGTTATCCGCCCATCGTGCATGGGGTACACCTTTCAAGTCTATGTGTCCGCGCACGTAAGACGAGAGGATTTGCATGAGTAAGATTCCCTATGCATCCGCAATAGGATCTATCATGTATGCTATGTTATGTACGAGGCCCGATGTATCGTATGCCTGAAAGTGTCACGAGCAGATACCAGTCTGATCCAGGAATGGATCATTGGGCGGTTATTAAGACGATCCTTAAGTACTTGAGAAGAACTAAGGATGTGTTCCTAATATATGGAGAAGGGGACATGGTGATACGCAGGTATACAGATGCAGCTTCCGCAGACAAGGATGATTCCGTGTCTCACCGATACGTGTTCACCTTGAATGGGGGCGCAGTGAGTTGGAAAAGTTCCAAACAAGAGATCAGAGCGATTCTACCACCGAGGCAGTAATATATTGTAGCCGCAAAGAAGGAAGCGGTTTGGATCAAGAAGTTCGCTCATGAACTTGGTGTGATTCGCCATTGTTGAAGCAATACCGCCCATCGCGACAACAATGGAGCAATTGACAGCGAAAGAGCCAAGGTCTCATCAACGATCCAAACATGTGCTTCACGCTATCATCTTATCGAGAGATCATCAAGTAGGAACGAAATACAAATCGAGAAAATTCCCACGAAAGGAACTTAGCGGATCCTTTGACTAAAGCATTACCTCAAAGTAAGTTTGAGGGTCATGTTGGTGCTTATGGTATTGATACCGTAGCGATTGGCATTAGGCCAAGTGGAGTCCGTTAGTAATATATGAGAGATGTCCTAAGGCAATCGCTTTATGTATGAACCATTTATATGATAAATGAAGATTCACTATTCGAGTATACATGTTTTATGTATTTGATTGATCTTAAACTCATTTATCAATGTCCACGATACGATTCACAAGATGAGAGAATTTGTGATTGGATCACAACTAGTGAGTATCTCTACATGTGTAATTGTGATGTATCTAATTATCCTAGTCGATGAATCGATGGATTTGGACACCATCAATTCTGAGACTAGCACGAGGTATACCTTGGTGTATCCAAGCACCGATTCTCACCGGGCCGGAGACATAGTGATGTCCGGAGTTAATCGTGGATGCTAGTTATGGTAACTAGTTCATTGGAGTGACCAGCTGTAAGACTTCATATGGTTCTCTGCATATAAAGATATGTCAATGAAGTTCTTACTGTGGCTTAAGTGCGATGTTCCTTGACTTGCGGTATTCAAGTCATCTTGATCATGGAGACTTATGCTTTGACATCTTAAGCAAACATCTCTAAGGAGATGTGGACCCGGATGATTGGGTATAAGTCAAGTGATCAAGGTGTTTGAATAGCCTATAAAGGATTCACCACTCCTTGCGAGGAGATGTATACCCATGGCCTCTCGTCGGATTGTTACTAAAGTCTTTGGCCAAAGCATTACATGTTTAGAGTAAAGTACTCTTCGATACATGTGGAGTAACTAGAATCCGTAGGACGAGGAAATGATACTTGGGCTAGGTGTGACGTAGTCAGCCTAGTGGGGACTGACACAATAGACCATGTCCTGAACCAAGTGGGTATAAGATGAGTGAAGGGAATGGGGCACGATTCATTCGAGCTACTGACGGGTTTCGGAAATAGTTCTGGATCAACCGTTGATCTTTTTGGTTAATTGGGGATCATGATGTACTACTAGGTGCCACTCATGATCGTTCTATAATTAATGGTTAATTATAGACCGCCAACATAAACCGAGAACCTATTTGGTCACACGCACAACGAGTGTAATCCAAAGGATTTAAAACGAGCTTGAGAATGGGATTCTCAGACCGAGAGAAACTATGTTTGGTTGGACCAAACATAAAGCGAGCATGAAATTGTTTCAGTCGCAATGGAAGCGTGGATGGGCAAAGGTCTTATGAAGACATAATGGATGGACCAAAATGGTTTGGTTCTAATCCAATGGATGAGAATAAACCAAAGGGTTTGGTTTATATTAAACGAATGAACCAAAGGTTGGTTCGTTCTTTAACTTAAAATAAACCATCATGGTTTGGTTTATTTTAACTTATCTTAATGGAGCGGTTAACGGGCTTTGCGGATATGATCCATTAACCATTAAGAGAATTAGTTCTCTATAAAATAGGGCTTAAACCTAACCCTAACACACCTAATCAAGAGTTGCGCCGCCACCCTTGTTGGAATTGCGCCAACCCTAAGTGGCCGCCCATCCTTTGTGCCGCCGTCCAAGTCATTGCCGGCGACCAAGCTTCAGCCGGTGAACCTCCGGCGACCCTCCGGTGATCTCCTATAGGTTTGGCATCAAGGTGAGGCCTTTCTCTCCTTGTTTTGGCCGGCGCCTACTCCTCCACCAAGCTGTCCAGTTTTCTGGACAGCTTCTCCGCCTCTCGTCGGAGCGTCGTTTGGACGACGGTTAGTGCTCCGACAGCGGCTAACTTACCGGGGATTTGATCTCCGGTAATCCTCTGAGGTGGAGGACGAAGGATTCGTCAAACGGTTGACGAATACCTCTCCGGAGAAGCGAGTTTTGAGAACTCGTTTTGGATCCGAATTTGGATTCGGATCGTGATCATCTCTCGATCACGTCGTCTTCAACATGAGGCTAGTAACCCGTACGAAGACGAAGCTCGTGACTTAGCGAAGTCATCCCGAGGAGCTCGGCGTGGATACGGATAGAGACGATTCTTACGAGGATCGTTCCGGTTGATGTCGTTCCCGCTACACGTCATACGGAAGGTATAACGTAGTTTAATTTCCTTTTATTGCAAATTTTAATTTACGGTTATGTCTACACTTTTTGTAATTGCATGTTTGTGTTGTGTGTGTTGTAATAAATATAGATTTATTATTTTAATTGCTTCCGTTGTGCTCATGTTTACGAAACATGATCGAACACACACACGCCGCGGTGCCGGAAACCCAACATCGGAGTCACTGCTTTTATTTGTAGGGCCAAAGAGGAACCAACTATTAATTTTATTTGTCAAAAAGTAAGGTTGACAAGATAATAAAATTAATGGGTAAATCCTTTTCTTACAAATGCAGAATTCGTACACGTCCACACTATCGTGGCATGCGATATTCTCGGTGTTTTGAGGTGTTGGTTGATTTCGGAATTTTATTGTTTTTGAGGAATCAATAATATTTGAAATCTAATATTTTGATCATTGTGATTTTTAGGATTTTCAAATGGCTTTCAACCCACTTGCTGTGATTTTAAAAGAAAACAAACTTACTGGTCCAAACTACATTGATTGGAAAAGAAACCTGGATATTGTCTTAACTGCGGAGGAGTACAAATTTGTACTCTTCGAGGTCTGTCCTCCTAAGCCTCCCTGACACGATGAAAGGAGATAGAACGTTATAAGAAATGGGTTAAGGCAGATGAGATGGCGCGGTGTTACATTTTGACATCTATGTCAAATGTGCTGCAACATCAGCATCAGGCCATAGCCACAGCTTATGACATGATGTTCAATCTCAAGGAACTTTTCGGATATCAGAGTAGGGCGGCTAGGCAGGAGGCAATGAGAAACTTGATGACGACCTCCATGATCGAGGGAACACCCATTAGGGATCATGTTCTCAAGATGATGGCTCATCTTAATGAGATGGAAGTCCTAGGAGCTGAGATCGATGGGGAAACCCAGGTCGATATCATTCTCCAGTCTCTGCCTAGGAGTTTTGAGCAGTTCCGCCTCAACTACAACATGAACAAAAGGTTGTATTCGTTGGCGGAGCTTCTGACAGAACTCCAGGCGGCAGAGGGGCTTTTTTGTCAGAGTGCTCAAGCCATGGTCGCTCAGAAGGTTTCTTCCTCTAAATTGAAAGGTAAGAAGAAGAAGAAACAAGGTGGAGCGAAGAAAGTGGCCGGAGGACCTCAGGCAGGAGTGAAGAAGCCGAAAGGCAAGTGCTTCACTTGCAAGCAGACTGGACATTGGAAGGCGGACTGTCCTCGCCGAAAGAACAAAGGTATATCTTCTTGTTTAGTTGTTGAAACATGTTTAGCGGTGTTATCTACCAGTGCCTGGTGTGTAGCAGGAGTCACTGATCATGTCTGCAATACTTTGCAGGGGTTCCAGGAAACCCGACGACTAGCTGAGGGAGAGATTACCGTCTTCATGGGCAATGCTTCAAAGGTGGCGGCTATTGCAGTGAGAGACGTTTATTTATCTTTTGATAGGAATAAAGTTTTGGTTTTAACAAATTGTCTTTATGTACCTACTTTTAGAAAGAATTTAATTTCAGTTTCTAAATTGTTTATGGATGGATATTTTGTTTCTTTTAATGACAAAGTGGTTATAAAAAGGAATAGGGAGATTATCTGTTCTGGTACATTGGTTGGCAATTTATATACTCTTGAACCAAAAACTCCCACGATGCATATAGAAATCAATAACTCATCTTCTAAGTCTAATAAGAGAAAAGAACCTTCGCAAATGAACCAAACATATCTTTGGCATCTAAGGCTTGGTCATATTAACCTAAGCAGAATTCAAAGGTTGATAGCTAATGGACCTTTGGGTTCATTAGTGGTGGAGGATCTCCCAACCTGCGAATCTTGCTTGGAAGGTAAAATGACCAAGAGGCCTTTTAAGGCCAAGGGGTATAGAGCCAAAGATGTGTTAGAATTGGTTCATTCTGATTTGTGTGGTCCTATGTCTATCCAAGCAAGAGGTGGCTTTGAATACTTCGTCTCTTTTATAGACGATTATTCAAGGTATGGATACATTTACTTGATGCGCCGCAAGTCTGAATGCTTTGACAAGTTCAAAGAATTCAAGGCTGATGTGGAGAACCGTCAAGGTAAAAGTATCAAGACATTACGATCTGATCGTGGTGGCGAGTACCTCTTGGGAGAGTTTAGGAGTTACTTATCGGAGGTCGATTCAATCCCAATTGCAGACTGGCACACCCCAGCAGAATGGTGTGGCGGAGCGAAGGAATAGGACTCTTATGGAGATGGTTAGATCGATGATGAGTTATTCTGAGTTACCTGATTCGTTCTGCGGTTTTGCTCTAGAAACAGCAGCACACATTCTGAACTTAGTTCCATCTAAGTCAGTACCCTCTACTCCCACAGAGTTGTGGACTGGGCGAAAGCCTAGTCTAAGACATATTCAGATTTGGGGTAGTCCAGCACATGTGCTGAAGGGAGATGCTGGTAAGTTGGAATCTCGTACAGAAGTATGCTTGTTTGTTGGCTACCCTAAGGGAACGAAGGGTGGTTTATTCTATAGTCCTAGAGATCAGAAGGTGATCGTGAGTACGAATGCCAGATTTCTAGAGGAGGACTATGTGATGAACCATAAGCCCACGAGTAGGATTGTTCTAGAGGAGTTGACAGGGGAAGTGTTAGTAATATATGAGAGATGTCCTAAGGCAATCGCCTTATGTATGAACCATTTATATGATAAATGAATATTCACTATTTGAGTATACATGTTTTATGTATTTGATTGGATCTTAAACTCATTTACTGAATGTCCATGATACGATTCACAGCATGAGAGAATTTGTGATTGGATCACAACTAGTGAGTATCTCTACATGTGTAATTGTGATGTATCGGAATTATCCCTAGTCGATGAATTGATGGATTTGGACACCATCAGGTCACATCGAGACTATACGAGATATACTTGGTGTATCCAAGCGGTGATTCTCCTTTGGTGGAGACATTGTGATGTAGTTAATCGTGGATGCTAGTTATGGTAACTAGTTCATTGGAGTGACCGGTAGTAAGACTTCATATGGTTCTCTGCATATATAGATATGTCAATGAAGTTCTTCTGTGGCTTAAGTGCGATGTTCCTTTGACTTGCGGTATTCAAGTCATCTTGATCATGGAGACTTATGCTTTGACATCTTAAGCAAACATCTCTAAGGAGATGTGGACCCGGGATGATTGGGTATAAGTCGAAGTGATCGAAGGTGTTTGAATAGCCTATAAAGGATTCACTACTCCTTGCGAGGAGATGTATACCCATGGCCTCTCGTAGGATTGTTACTAAAGTCTTTGGCCAAAGCATTACATGTTTAGAGTAAGGTACTCTTCGATACATGTGCAGTAACTAGAATCCGTAGGACGAGGAAATGATACTTGGGCTAGGTGTGACGTAGTCAGCCTAGTGGGGACTGACACAATAGACCATGTCCTGAACCAAGTGGGTATAAGATGAGTGAAGGGAATGGGGCACGAATCATTCGAGCTGCTGAAGGGTTTCAGAAATAGTTCTGGATCAACCATTGATCTTTTCGGTTAATTGGGGATCATGATGTACTACTAGGTGCCACTCATGATCGTTCTATAATTAATGGTTAATTATAGACGGCCAACATAAACCGAGAACCTATTTGGTCACACGCACAACGAGCGTAATCCAAAGGATTTAAAACGAGCTTGAGAATGGAATTCTCAGACCGAGAGAAACTAGGTTTGGTTGGACCAAACATAAAGCGAGCATGAAATCGTTTCAGTCGCAATGGAAGCGTGGATGGGCCGTGTCTTATGAAGACATAATGGATGAACCAAAATGGTTTGGTTCTAATCCAATGGAGGAGAATAAACCAAAGGGTTTGGTTTATTTTAAACGAATGAACCAAAAGTTGGTTCGGTTCATTTTAACTTAAAATAAACCATCATGGTTTGGTTTATTTTAACTTATCTTAATGGAGCGGGTTAACGGGCCTAATGGTTATGATCCAATAACCATTAAGAGAATTAGTTCTCTATAAAAGAGGGCTTAATGGATAATTAAGCCCTAATCCAAAGCCCTAGCAAAAGTTGCCGCCCAACCCCATTGAAGGAGTTGCCGCCCAAGCTCCTTGGCCGCCCAGCCCCTTGTGCCGGCGTCCAGCTCCTTGCCGGCGACCAATCTTCAGCCGGTGATCCTCCGGCGACCCTCCGGTGATCTTCCTAGGCCTCGGTGAAAAGGTGAGCACTTGGCTTCCTTGTTTTGGCCGGCGCCTACTCCTCCACCAAGCAGTCCAGTTTTCTGGACAGCTTCTTCTCCTCTCGTCGGAGCATCGTTTGGACGACGGTTAGAGCTCCGAGAGCGGATAACTAACCGGGGATTCGATCTCCGGTAATCCTCTGAGGTGGAGGACGAAGGATTCGTCAATCGGTTGACGAATACCTCTCCGGAGAAGCGAGTTTTGAGGACTCGTTTTGGATCCGAATTTGGATTCGGATCGTGATCATCTCTCGATCACGTCGTCTTCAACACGAGGCTAGTAACCCATACGAAGACGAAGCTCGTGGCTTAGCGAAGTCATCCCGAGGAACTCGGCATGGATACGGATAGAGTCGATTCTAGCGAGGATCGTTCCGGTTGATGTCGTTCCCGCTACACGTCATACGAAAGGTATAACGTAGATAAATTTCCTTTTATTGCAAATTCAAATTTACGGTTATGTCTACACTTGTTGTAATATGCATGCGTGTGTTGTGTGTGTTGTAATAAATAGGAGTATTTATTATTTTTATTGCTTCATTGTGTTCATGTTTTACGAAACATGATCGAACACACACCGCCGTGAGCATGATGGTATCGAGCCAGGTTGTGTAAAATGGTTTTGCGATAGTCATAATGTATTTCTGGAAATTTTCTAATTTTGGAAATTTAGAAGTATTTATGGAAATTTTTCAATTTTGGAAAGTCTAGAAGTATTTATGAAATCTTCCACTTTTGGAAAGTTGGAAGTATTTATGGAAATTGATATTTTCCATAAATAAAATATTTGATTAGATTCTGGAAATTTGTTTCCTAATTTAATCATGATTTGATTTAGTAAATAAAATCTTAAAATATATTAATTCCATAAGTAGTTTTAATGATTTAGGAAATTGTTTTCCTAAATAGATTTTCCTTAATCAAATAATTCCATGAATAAAATATGTGATTAGATTTGGAAATTTGTTTCCTAATTTAATTATGATTTGATTTGGAGAATCAAATCTTAAACATATTTTATTTCCATAAATAGTTATGACATATAAGGAAATATATACATGACATAATTGTATGCCATATAATTGCATTAGATGCATAACATTATGCCATGCGTGTCGTGACATGTAGATGTATGCCATGTATGTCATGCCATATAGATAATAGTTATTTGCATGCAAAGAGGATGAGACATAAAAACCCTTAAACAATATTAAAGCCTACACCTTCCATTAATATGGTTAGAACCAGAGTTCCGTTTCTTGTTTGGGTTGTTGGACTCTCTCCAAGCCCGGCTCGAACCCGAACATGTTCAAACCATGGAATAGTTTAATACTAATATGGTAAGAGTCAGAGGTCAATCGTTAGCTTTGGTTGTTGGACTCTCTCCAAGCTGGGCTAATTGGTTGAATGCGCTCTAACCATATTAAAACTATTTCCCGATTAATGGGTTGGCTTTAACCTGGAGCATCGGCTTGTTGGACTCTCTCCAAGGTCGATGTAAAGGGAGGTGAAGTTGGGTGCTATGCATATGATGCATACTTGTTAATGTGTTAACAACCCGATGTATGTGTGAACATTCAATTAGTTGATAGCACATTGTGATAGTTGCATATATGTGATATGCAATTGGTATAGTAGATACCTACCGTCGTAGTTATGAATGGCTTGTTGGACTCTCTCCAAGGTTGTTCATAACTATGATGGATATCAGCCCATTCGGAGATGGACCTACGTTCTCCCAAAGTGATTTTGGGGTTTTTGAAATTCGAAAAATGAATGGGATTTATAAATGTATATTGATGCATTTTAAAAATCATCTTTCTCATATATGCTCGTTTTGTATTTCTAAAATTAATCATGATGTCTTTGAATTTGCGTTCCATTTTGGATTCGAATAAATTGACTAGGCCAAACTTCTTGGACTGCTTAGAAACTTGAGAATTGTTCTCAAGGTGAAAATCTTGCGTATGTCCTCGAAGCCCCTCTTCCCGCCCGTCCTAGTGACGATGCAACTCTGGACCAATTGTTGGCCTATCAGAAACATGTGAGTGATTCTGAACAAATGAGTTGCATCATGATAGCCGCGATGGAACCCAAGCTACGAAAGCAGCATGAGCATATGGATGCTCATATCGTAGTCCTTCATCTTTGTGAGTTGGTTGATGAGCAAGTGAGATTCGAAAGGTTCGAAGTCTCAAAGCTCCTCTTCACCTCTGAGATGCTAGAAGGTTCATCTGTGGTACTGCTCAATATGCTGAAGACTATGGAGTCTTCTGAGAAGCATGAGCAGGGGACGGTGCTGTTAGTTGATTCCTCGAAGAAAGGTTCTAAGAGGAAGTCAAAGGAACAGCAGAAGGGAAAGAAGAGAAGGGCTAAGAAGGTAGAACTAGCACAAAAGGAAACTTGCCATCATTATGGCAAGGAGAGCCATTTGCGAAGAAAGTGCAAGATTTATCTTGAGTCCGTGAAGAAGAATAAGGCATCAGATGCCCCATCTTCTTCAGATATCTTCGTTATTGATTATCATTCTATTTCCTCAAACACTTGGGTATTGGATACTGGGTGTGGCTCACATATATGTAATGACATACATGGGTTAAGGAATAGAAGAAGACTCGTCAAGGGAGAGTCAAATTTACGTGTTGGGAATGGAGCAAAGGTTGCTTCACTCGCCATCGGAACGTATTTATTGAAACTCCCCGCAGGACTTGTCTTAGAACTGGACAATTGCTTTTAAGTTCCTTCGATGATAAAGAACATCTTTTCTATTTCTTGTTTAAAAAGAAATGGATACCATTTGACTTTTAGTAACAATTGTTGTTACATAACTTTGAATGGAGTTCTTTATAGGACTGGAACTTTAAGCAATGGTATTTATACGTTGGACGTATCCAGTGACGTTTTCAATATCGAAGCGAGCAACAAGCGTGCTCAAAAGGATAATCAATTAGACTCCTATATGTGGCATTGTCGTCTTGGCCATGTAAGCAAGAAACGCATGTCCGAATTACACCGATGTGGAATTCTGGAATCGTTTGAATTGGATTCATACGATACATGAGAATCATGCTTAAAAGGCAAGATGACTAAGTTACCTTTTACAAGAAAAGGTGAATGAGTGGGAGAGTTACTAGGTCTAATACATACTGATGTATGTGGACCTATGTCAACTCAAGCATTAGGAGGCTATAGCTACTTCATTACCTTCACCGATGATCACTCACGGTTTGGGTGTGTGTTCTTGATGAAACACAAGTCTGAAGCCTTTGAAAGGTTCAAAGAATTCAGAAATGAAGTAGAGAAACAACATGACAAGAGTATTAAAATACTTCGATCGGATCGAGGTGGTGAATACTTAAGTCAAGAGTTTCTTGATTATCTAAGAGACAATGGTATATTGTCTCAATGGACTCCGCCCTATACACCACAGCATAATGGTGTATCTGAGAGGCGTAACCGGACCTTGTTGGACATGGTCAGGTCAATGATGAATCATGCGACTCTTCCCAAGTCCTTTTGGGGTTATGCACTTCAGACAGCTGTTTACTTGTTAAACAGAATGCCTACCAAGGTAGTCTCAACTACTCCATAGGAGATATGGAATAGTAAGAAACCTCATGTATCTTACTTGAAGATATGGGGTTGTCCTGCTTATGTGAAGCGGACTGTATCAGACAAATTGGATGCTAAGTCTGATAAATGTCTATTTATTGGATACCCTAAGGAAACAAGGGGTTACCAATTCTATCATCCTGTGGAACAAAAGGTATTTGTTTCAAGGCATGCTGTGTTTCTAGAGAAAGAGTTTCTCTTGCAAGAAAACAGTGGGAGTGTCGTCGAGCTTGAGGAGGCTCGAGAGACTCAAATAAACATTGATGAGATACCTGGTGAAGCACAACAGCTGACAACTCATAGTGATGAGAAATCGGCTGGACCTATTGTAACACCACATCTGGTAGAACACGCAATATTCCTGAGAGATATGGATTTCTCGTAAGCGAATTGAACGACGTGTTACTCATTGATGATGAGGAGCCTACCAGTTATGAAGAAGTGCTGACAAGTTCAGAAAGGGATAAGTGGCTTGGTGCCATGAAGTCGGAAATGGATTCCATGTATGAAAACCAAGTTTGGAACTTGGTTGACCCACCTGAAGGGATAAAGCCTATAGGGTGCAAGTGGATTTTCAAGAAGAAAACTGACATGGATGGTAATGTGATTACCTATAAGGCTAGATTGGTGGCGAAAGGATATCGTCAAAAACAAGGTGTTGATTATGACGAAACCTATTCGCCTGTAGCTATGCTTAAATCCATTCGGATGCTCCTAGCCATAGCGGCTCATTATGATTATGAGATATGGCAGATGGATGTGAAAACAGCTTTCCTTAATGGAAACCTGCTAGAGGACGTGTATATGATACAGCCTGAGGGTTTCATATCGGTTGATAAAACCAAAGTATGCAAATTGCGACGGTCCATTTATGGATTGAAGCAAGCATCCAGGAGCTGGAATATCCGTTTTGATGAGACCATCAAAAAGTTTGATTTCTCACAAAATCCAGACGAACCTTGTGTGTACAAGAAGGTTAGTGGGAGTGCAGTCATGTTCCTAGTATTATATGTTGATGACATATTACTTATAGGAAACGATGTTTCAATCTTACAGTCAGTTAAGGTTTGGTTATCCAAGACATTCTCCATAAAAGACCTGGGAGAAGCAACCTACATCCTCGGGATTAAGATCTATAGAGATAGATCGAAACGGTTTCTTGGTCTTTCGCAGTCTACATATATAGACCGAGTGCTAAAGAGGTTTAGCATGCCGGAATCCAAGAAAGGTTTCCTACCCATCAGGCATGGGGTACACCTTTCGAAGTCTATGTGTCCGCGCACAGAAGACGAGAGGATTTGCATGAGTAAGATTCCCTATGTATCCGCAATAGGATCTATCATGTATGCTATGTTATGTACGAGGCCCGATGTATCGTATGCTCTGAGTGTCATGAGAAGATACCAGTCTGATCCAGGAATGGATCATTGGGTGACTGTTAAGACGATCCTTAAGTACTTAAGAAGAACTAAGGATGCGTTCCTAATATATGGAGAAGGGTACATGGTGATACGTGGGTATACGGATGTCAGATCCAGACAAACAAGGATGATTCCATGTCTTAGTCTGGGTATGTATTCACCTGGAATGGAGGTGCAATAAGTTGGAAAGGTTCCAAGCTTGACACTATAGCGGATTCTGCCACTAAGGCAGAATACATTGCAGCTTTGGAAGCAGCAAAGGAAGCGGTTTGGATCAAGAAGTTCATCTCTGAACTTGATGTGGTCTCATCAATGATCCAAACATGTGCTTTGCCACTATCATCTTATCAGAGAGATCATCAGTAGGAATGAAATACAAATCGAGAAAATTCCCACTGAAAAGAACTTAGCGGATCCTTTGACTAAGGAATTACCTCAAAATTGTTGGTGCAGTGGGCACCAAAGTCGAACCGGTATTTTGATTATGGCAAAAGGCTCAATAGTTAAGGGTATATTTGTTATCTTACGAGCTCAATTAAGTGTGCAGAAATGCTAAAGTTGAGCGGAAGGTCTGCGACACCCGGTGGGAACCGAGGTGGTCGGGCAACGCCAGAGGGACTTCGGAGGAAGCCGAGGTACTCGGGTGAAGACCGGAAGCGAGGCTACAAGGTAAGCTCGTGTGAAAGCGAAGCGTAGATCCGATCCGACCCAATACCTCCAATGGAAGGTCTAGGTCGAGATCGATGGTTAGAACCATCGCATTTTTATATTTTAAGCTAACTATTACTGAAGACCAAAACCCTTTGACAAAAGTCAACTGAAAGACAAGTTCCACCATCGAGAAAAGCTAGAATATCAAGGGGGTGAATTTGGACTTGACTCGTGTTTTGGTACAAAGGGTGATGTGGCATCAAGGTGGACATCCAAACCATCACCAAGCTTCCTTGTGGTGGACGCCCAAAATAAGGTGAGTTGGCACAAGATGGTTGGCTCCCATGATGTGGCACAAGTTGAATGGCTCCAACAAGTTGGCGCCCAAGGAGGTTGGAGGTGGCACAAGGTGGTTGGATGAAACACCTCATCCTCAAGTTGGCGCCCAAGGAGGTTGGATGTGGCACAAGGTGGTTGGATGAAACACCTCATCCTCAAGTTGGCGCCCAAGGAGGTTGGAGGTGGCACAAGGTGGTTGGATGAAACACCTCATCCTTGAGTTGGCGCACAAGAAGGTTGGAGGTGGCACAAGGTGGTTGGATGAAACACCTCATCCTTGAGTTGGCGCAAAGGATGTGGATGAACAAGTCTTGGGGGATAAGAACCTCACCTTGGACACTACCTATGTCTAAATTCATAGATCAATATCCATAAATAGACATGTTCAAGCCAAGCAAATGACAAGAATTCAAGAGCTCTCAACACGCTCGTAACGCCGCTTACTACTACTCACATTTGCTACGACGGCGTCACCGACAACGAAAGCTACATCTTCTACTTATAAGAGTTGTCGGTATATTTATTTAAGTTCTACTTCTTTAAATTGTCTTTGTGCTTTAATCGTAATAAGGAAAGGGGAGTGTCCTTTGCCTTGATTTCTTTTGTAATCGTGTTCTACCTCCAACGAGGAGGAGTGGTTTTAGTGAATTGCTCTCCGTGACGTGATCAAGGATCACTAGGGCCGTGGATTAGCAATCGAAAGATTGTGAACCACGTAAAAATATCTTGTCTACTTTATATTTCCGCTACTGCACTCTCTACTTGCTTTTTACTTATTGCAAAAGTTTTTAACGACATCGATCGCTTATTCACCCCCTCTAGCGACACTTTCGATCCAACAATTGGTATCGAGTCGGGCGCTAAGATTCGTGAAACCACCAATCTAGCTTTGTTTTTCTTTTACAGATTTTTATTTATTTATTTCTGTTTTCGTATAATTATTTCACTTGCTTATCTTCTCCTACATATAGAATTGCATTAGAGGCTTTAGGATCGGATAAGGTTGTCCTTGGGTTAGATCCCGAGTAAGGTTGTCCTCGGAACTTCAGCGACATTCGCATTTGATTGTTTATTTCTTTTGCAAGTTACATTTTATATATCTTTTTACTTCGACTACTAATCCAAGACGAAAGTCTTGGAATATTCTTCGTGTGTTTTTGCAAGATTCTTTTCGCCGTTCTTCTTCTTGTTTTAAATGGCCCATCTCGAAGGGTTTAGCACCGCCCGACGCTTTACAACGGTAATGACTTTCGTTATTGGAAGGGTCGGATGGAATGCTTTCTTAAAACCCAAATCGAGATGTGGATCGTAATCAAACCGGTTTCACACTTCCTATTAATGAAGATGGTGAATCTTTGGGTTACGATCAATGGTCAAATTCCATGAAAAACAAGTAGAAGCCGATGCCAAGGCAACTCAAATCTTGCAATGTGGGTTGTCCAAGGAAGAGCTCAACGGCGTCGGCCCCTTCATTAGTGCAAAGGACTTATGGACCAAGCTAGTGGAACTACGAAGGCACCGACGACACGAAGGTATGTAAAAGAGATTTACTTTTAAATAAATTGTATAACTTGAAAATGCAGGAAAACGAGACCGCAACTCAACTACATGCTCGTATCCAAGACATCGTCAACCAACTCCATGCCATCGGACAAAAGGTCGAGAATCGCGACCTTATCGGTATTCTCTTAACTCGTTTCCTAGGACCACCTTGTCAGGCATCCATGGTCGATGCCTACAAGGTCTCCAAGGACCTTTCTAAAATTAGGTTAGACGAATTGTTTCGAACTTGAATTACATGAGCAAACTAACGTGGTCGCCGAGAAGAGTATTGCGTTAGTTGCAGGTGCCAAGAAGAAGAAGCCCAAGCAAGCCACCCGAAGGAAGAAGACGAGTCCGAATCGGAAGTAGACTGAATAGAATCCGAACTAGTCAATCTAGTTCGGAAGATGATCAAGAGACGAAACGACCAACAACTCAAGGTAAGCCTAAACCTAATTCAAATACTTCTAATTTTAGATGCTATGAGTGCAGAGTTCGGTCCACATCAAGTCCGAGTGCCCAAAGCTAAAGAATAACGCATCAAAGACCAAGAAAGCGCTAAACGCTACTTGGGAGGAGTTATCGGAGGAAGAAGGCGATATATCCAAGCTCTAATGGCCAAGCCGACGAGCACGACTCAAACCAAGAAGAGTCCGAGTCGAATCCGATGATGATGAGCTTCCATTCAAGACAAGCCACGGATCCGTATCCGGTTCAAAAAGAATCATTAAGGGTAAGTCGGTCGTTACTTAATACTTTGTATGGTGCAATTAAATTTTTAAATAAGAAACTAGCTAAGTCCGAGTCCAAGGTCGAGACCCTAATTGAGGAGGTTAACCTTCTCAAACATGAGGTCTCCTAACCTCTTCGACTACTCGTATTCAAGAGGAGGACTCAACTCAAGTTGAAAAGCTTGAAGTTGAGAACTCGCTTTTGAAAACACAAGTCGAAGACCTTAGGAACGTTGGAAAGGTTCACTTTGGGATCCAAGGGACTTGACCTCTTACTTGGATCACAAAGGGCCGTGTACAACAAGGCGGACTCGGGTTTAACTCAAATACAACCAATAAGTCATATATGTCTATAGTAAACCAACATAAGAAAATGTCCAAGCATGGGTCCCTAAGACCACTTTGATTTCAACTTTAGGATCTAACATGTATTGGGTTCCCAAGGACCAAATTCACTATGTGAATAGACCCACTCGATTCAATGGTCCAGGGGAGCCAATACAAAATGTATTTTTGTTAAGTCTTAGAAATTGCATGCTTAGTTTTTCCTTTATTTTTAGAATGGTTAGATAGGACTCATAACCAACTAAAATTCTGAAAAGATTGAGCCTCGGGAGCCTCTTTTCAAAAATAAACCAACTAAAATCCTCAAAAGATTGAGCCTCGGGAGCCTCTTTTCAAAAATAACTAGTTAGACCAAGACGTAGTCTCAAGTAAGTCGAGTTATCAATTTCTTGAAATTAGCTTTGTCTAAGGAAGTGGTCGTTGTTCCGATCAAAGAAGGCCTCTGTGCCTCGCCACGACCTGGAAGCTAATCTCTTGAAAAGATTACTTGATGAGCTTAGACTAAATCGAATCTCACCTAATGTTGGTTAATTTAAATTCATTAAAATTAATCAAGTAAAATTGAAAGTCATCTCACAATAACACATAGGAATAACATGTTTTGATCATGTAGATATTGGTGAGATGATTTAGGTTTAAAAACTTACAAACAACCCTTTAGTAATTCCAATATCCGATCCAACTACCTTATGTGTAGGATCCTTATGGTACAGAGGCACCAAAAGACCTGCGAGATTTATCACGATAAAATACCGAACATCAAGTACTTTAGGGTATTTGGATGCAAGGTACATATCTTAAACACTAAGGATTACCTAGGAAATTCAAATCCAAAACCTCTCTGGAACCTTTCTAGGATACTCAACCACCGAGTAATGCTTATAGGGTATACAATCACGACACTCTTAGAGTCGAAGAAACCATTAATATAGTTTTCGACGAAGGACACGAACCCGTTCAATCCTTAACAAAACCAACTAGCAAATCAACTTATAGCGAACCCGACTCTGATCTTGAACTTGAATCTCGTCCTAACCCAATTCATCCTATCGACCAAGTGATAGATGACTCTAACCCAAGTCAAACTAGAACTCACCCAAGTCATCCTATCGACCAAGTGATAGATGACCCTAACCCGAGTCACACTAAGACTCAAACAAATCATCCTATCAATCAAGTTATAGGTGATCCAAATTTAGGGTTCGAACTAGAGCTTCATATCGAAACCTTAGTCAAATCTCGTTAATTTCCAAAATCGAACCCAAAACTATTGAACAAGCACTTCTTGATCCCGACTGGATTATTGCTATGCAAGAAGAGCTAGCTCAATTCACTAGAAATGAAGTCTGGGAATTAGTACCACCACCTAAAGAAAAATCAATTATTGGAACAAGGTGGGTATTTCGAAATAAACTTGATGATAAAGGTGAAGTAGTTAGAAATAAAGCTAGGTTAGTCGCAAAAGGGTTTAGTCAAGTCGAAGGTTTAGATTACTATGAGTCATACGCACCCTTAGCAAGACTAGAGTCCATCCGTATGTTGTTAGCATATGCTGATCATCGAGGTTTTAAATTGTTTCAAATGGATGTCAAGTCAGCATTTTTGAATGGATACATTAAGGAAGAAGTTTACGCTACCAACCTCCGGATTCAAAATCTAGATAAACTCGACCATGTCCTTAGACTTAAGAAAGCCCTATATGGACTCAAACAAGCCCCAAGAGCTTGCTACGAAAGGCTTTCGATCTATCTTAAGTCCAAAGGATTCAACCAAGGTTTAGTCGACCCAACCTTATTCGTTAAAACCGTAGGAAAAGAAATCTTTATAGCCCAAATCTATGTAGATGATATAATTTTTGGAACTACCAACTCGATCCTGCTAAACGAATTCATCTCACTTATGGAAAGTGAATTTGAAATGAATTTAGTAGGAGAGTTAAGTTTCTTCTTAGGTTTACAAATTAAACAAACTAAAGATGGAATATATTTACATCAACAAAAATATACTAAGGACTTAATAAATCGATTTGGAATGCAAGATGCTAAAATAATCAATACACCTATGGCAACTAATGTTAATATAAACGAAGATGTAGAAGGAAAACCCGTTGACCTAAAATACTATAGAGCGCAATAGAAGTCTCCTATACTTAACCATGAGCCGACGACATTTTATTCGCGGTAAGTATGTGCGCAAGGTTACAAACCTGTGCCAAGGAGTCTCACCTAACCCTAGTCAAGTGTATCCTTAGATATCTAAAGGGCACGCTAAACGTAGGTATTTGGTACCCTAGATCTACCGAGTTTAATCTAATCGGCTACTCCGACTCCGACTATGCCGGTAGTAAACTCGATAGAAAGAGCACGAGTGGTTGTTGTCAAATCCTCTACCGAGTCTAGTAAGTTGGTGCAAGAGGAAGCAAAGATTGCGTTGCTTATCTACCACCGCCGAATACGCTATGCGATGGGTGAGTGTGTCTCTCAGCTCCTGTGGATGAAGCACACTCTCCAAGACTTTAGCTTAATCTTTAACAACATTAAAACCTACATAGATAACATTAGTTCAATTAACTTAACTAAAAATCCAATATGTCATTCTAGGACAAAACATATAGAAGTTAAACACCACTTCATTAGGGAACATGTAACTAATGGAACTATACAACTAGAGTATGTTGAGTCCAAATCAAACCTGGCGGACATCTTCACCAAACCACTACCCGAAGCCGAATTTAGTTTATTAAGACGAAAGTTAGGTATGTGCGTAATAGAGTAGGATTTAAATTTTTCTATATATGTACTCTACTTTTGCTTCTTTTATGAAATTAGCCTAAGTCTTACCTTAGAAATCATATACCTATAGATTTAAGGAGCCAACACATCTCACAACACATAGGACTAATGTGTTTGTGTACTTAGCCACGTGAACGGGCGTGAGATGTTAGGACCTTACTCACAGTTCCAGATGTAGATTCGCATCGACATGAACCATGGAATATAATTATTTAAATTAATCAACTCCTTCAAGACTTATTGATCATTCTATATCAATCAAGTCCAACCGAGTTGTACATTTTAGATGAACATATTTTCAAGCTTATTATTATTTTAAAAAAAATATATATTTATATTGGGAACTTGCTTGGACTTACAAACCCTAAAATATATTTACAAACTTTTTGAGTTAAGGCAAAAGGGGGAGAAAGTCACAAAAGTAAGGAAGAAAGTAAACAAAATTATTACCTTTTATATTAAGTAATTCCGCTTACTTAAGCAACTATTAAGGGAGTAAAATTATTTTTCAAGAACTCACCTTGGTCAAGGGGAGGTTACCTCAAAGGGAGAACTTGAAACAATAATATTTCTCACTCATACTTAATCATTATGCTAGCTCATTCATATTTAATCATTATGCTAGCTCATTCATATTTAATCTTTATGCTAGCTCATTCATATTTAATCTTTATGCTAGCTCATTCATGCTTAATCATTATGCTAGCTCATTCATATTTAATCTTTATGCTAGCTCATTCATGCTTAATCATTATGCTAGCTTTTTCTTAATTTTTCTTAACTTTTGCCATGAATCAAAAGGGGGAGATTGTTGGTGCAAGGGCACCAAAGTCGAACCGATTTTGAATTATGGCAAAAGGCTCAATAGTTAAGGGTATATTTGTTATCTTACGAGCTCAATTAAGTGTGCGTAAATGCTAAAGTTGAGCGGAAGGTTCTGCGACACCGGTGGGAACCGAGGTGGTCGGGCAACGCCAGAGGGACTTGGAGGAAGCCGAGGTACTCGGGTGAAGACCGGAAGCGAGGCTACAAGGTAAGCTCGTGTGAAAGCGAAGCAAGGTCGTTAGCGAGATCCGACCCAATACCTCCAATGGAAGGTCTAGGTCGAGATCGGATGGTTAGAACCATCGTACTTTATATTTTAAGCTAACTTGTATGCTGGTCAAAACCCTTTGACTACCAATCATTGCTAGTCAAGTTCCACCTCGAGAAGAGCTCGAATTTCAAGGGGGTGAATTTGGACTTGACTCGTGTTTTGGTACAAAGGGTGATGTGGCATCAAGGTGGACATCCAAACCATCACCAAGCTTCCTTGTGGTGGACGCCCAAAATAAGGTGAGTTGGCACAAGATGGTTGGCTCCCATGATGTGGCACAAGTTGAATGGCTCCAACAAGTTGGCGCCCAAGGAGGTTGGAGGTGGCACAAGGTGGTTGGATGAAACACCTCATCCTCAAGTTGGCACCCAAGGAGGTTGGAGGTGGCACAAGGTGGTTGGATGAAACACCTCATCCTCAAGTTGGCGCCCAAGGAGGTTGGAGGTGGCACAAGGTGGTTGGATGAAACACCTCATCCTTGAGTTGGCGCACAAGGAGGTTGGAGGTGGCACAAGGTGGTTGGATGAAACACATCATCCTTGAGTTGGGATAAGAACCTCACCTTGGACACTACCTATGTCTAAATTCATAGATCAATATCCATAAATAGACATGTTCAAGCCAAGCAAATGACAAGAATTCAAGAGCTCTCAACACGCCGTCGTAACGCCGCTACTACTACTCACATTTGCTACGACGAAGTGCCGCCGACAACGAAAGCTACATCTTCTACTTATAAGAGTTGTCGGTATATTTATTTAAGTTCTACTTCTTTAAATTGTCTTTGTGCTTTAATCGTAACAAGGAAAGGGGGAGTGTCCCTTTGCCTTGATTTCTTTTTGTAATCGTTGCTCCTACCTCCAACGAGGAGGAGTGGTTTTAGTGAATTGCCCTCCGTACGTGATCAAGGATCACTAGGGCCGTGGATTAGCAATCGAAAGATTGTGAACCACGTAAAAATATCTTGTCTACTTTATATTTCCGCTGTGCACTCTCTACTTGCTTTTTACTTATTGCAAAAGTTTTTTAACGACATCGTATCGCTATTCACCCCCCCCCCCCCCTCTAGCGACACTTTCGATCCAACAAAAATAAGTTTGAGGGTCATGTTCGAGCTTATGGTATTGGATACCGTAGCGATTGGCATTAGGCCAAGTGGGAGTCTGTTAGTAATATATGAGAGATGTCCTAAGGCAATCGCCTTATGTATGAACCATTTATATGATAAATGAAGATTCACTATTTGAGTATACATGTTTTATGTATTTGATTGGATCTTAAACTCATTTACTGAATGTCCACGATTCGATTCTCAGCATGAGAGAATTTGTGATTGGATCACAACTAGTGAGTATCTCTACATGTGTATTTGTGATGTATCGGAATTATCCCTAGTCGATGAATTGATGGATTTGGACACCATCAATTCTGTCGAGACTAGCACGAGGTATACTCCTTGGTGTATCCAAGCAGCTGATTCTCACTGGGCCGGAGACATTGTGATGTCCGAGTTAATCGTGGATGCTAGTTATGGTAACTAGTTCATTGGAGTGACGGTAGTAAGACTTCATATGGTTCTCTGCATATATAGATATGTCAATGAAGTTCTTACTGTGGCTTAAGTGCGATGTTCCTTTGACTTGCGGTATTCAAGTCATCTGATCATGGAGACTTATGCTTTGACATCTTAAGCAAACATCTCTAAGGAGATGTGGACCCGAGATGATTGGGTATAAGTCGAAGTGATCGAAGGTGTTTGAATAGCCTATAAAGGATTCACCACTCCTTGCGAGGAGATGTATACCCATGGCCTCTCGTCGGATTGTTACTAAAGTCTTTGGCCAAAGCATTACATGTTTAGAGTAAGGTACTCTTCGATACATGTGCAGTAACTAGAATTCGTAGGACGAGGAAAAGATACTTGGGCTAGGTGTGACGTAGTCAGCCTAGTGGGGACTGACACAATAGACCATGTCCTGAACCAAGTGGGTATAAGATGAGTGAAGGGAATGGGGCACGAATCATTCGAGCTACTGAAGGGTTTCAGAAATAGTTCTGGATCAACCGTTGATCTTTTCAGTTAATTGGGGATCATGATGTACTACTAGGTGTCACTCATGATCGTTCTATAATTAATGGTTAATTAGCGACGGCCAACATAAACCGAGAACCTATTTGGTCACACGCACAACGAGCGTAATCCAAAGGATTTAAAACGAGCTTGAGAATGGGATTCTCAGACCGAGAGAAACTAGGTTTGGTTGGACCAAACATAAAGCGAGCATGAAATCGTTTTAGTTGCAAAGGAAGCGTGGATGGGCCGTGTCTTATGAAGACATAATGGATGAACCAAAATGGTTTGGTTCTAATCCAATGGAGGAGAATAAACCAAAGGGTTTGGTTTATTTTAAACGAATGAACCAAAAGTTGGTTTGATTCGTTTTAACTTAAAATAAACCATCATGGTTTGGTTTATTTTAACTTATCTTAATGGAGCGGGTTAACGGGCCTAATGGTTATGATCCAATAACCATTAAGAGAATTAGTTCTCTATAAAAGAGGGCTTAATGGATAATTAAGCCCTAATCCAAAGCCCTAGCAAAAGTTGCCGCCCAACCCCATTGAAGGAGTTGTCGCCCAAGCTCCCTGGCCGCCCAGCCCCTTGTGTCGGCGTCCAGCTCCTTGCCGGCGACCAAGCTTCAGCCGGTGATCCTCCGGCGACCCTCCGGTGATCTTCCTAGGCCTCGGTGAAAAGGTGAGCACTTGGCTTCCTTGTTTTGGCCGGCGCCTACTCCTCCACCAAGCTGTCTAGTTTTCTTGACAGCTTCTTCTCCTCTCGTTGGAGCGTCATTTGGATGATGGTTAGAGCTCCGACAGTGGATAACTTACCGGGGATTCGATCTCCAGTAATCCTCTGAGGTGGAGGACGAAGGATTCGTCAATCGGTTGACGAATACCTCTCCGGAGAAGCGAGTTTTGAGGACTCGTTTTGGATCCGAATTTGGATTCGGATCGTGATCATCTCTCGATCACGTCGTCTTCAACACGAGGCTAGTAACCCGTACGAAGACGAAGCTCGTGGCTTAGTGAAGTCATCCCGAGGAACTCGGCGTGGATACGGATAGAGACGATTCTAGCGAGGATCGTTCCGGTTGATGCCGTTCCCGCTACACGTCATACGAAAGGTATAACGTAGATAAATTTCCTTTTTTTGCAAATTTAAATTTACGGTTATGTCTACACTTGTTGTAATATGCATGTGTGTGTTGTGTGTGTTGTAATAAATAGGAGTATTTATTATTTTTATTGCTTCCGCTGTGTTCATGTTTACGAAACATGATCGAACACACACACGCCGCGGTGTCGGAAACCCAACAGGAAGTCCCAACATCAGTACCACCGGTAGGAGAGGAGACACCACAAGTCACTGCACCGCGTGTCATAGAGCATACACAGGAGGCACCTCGTCGTAGTGGGAGGGTTGTTAGACAACCCGACAGATTCATGTTTTTGGGAGAGTCTTCGGACTTAGTCCCTGGTGAACATGAACCTGATCCCTGGACATATGATGAGGCAATCCAAGATAGAGATGTGGTATCTTGGCAAAGAGCGATGAATTCAGAGATAGAATCTATGGATTCTAATCAGGTCTGGAAGCTAGTAGAACCACCCGATGGTGTAAAAACCATTGGATGCAAGTGGATCTACAAGAGAAAGAGAGGAGTAGACGGGAAGGTTGAGACCTTCAAAGCTAGGCTTGTTGCGAAAGGGTATACTCAGAAAGAGGGTATCGATTATGAGGAGACCTTTTCACCGGTAGCTATGCTTAAGTCTATTCGGATTCTCTTATCTATAGCTGCTCATATGGATTATGAGATTTGGCAGATGGATGTCAAGACAGCTTTCCTTAATGGAAGTCTTGAGGAGAACATCTATTTGCGGCAACTAGAGGGATTCATTGCTAAAGGCAAAGAGCATCTTGTATGTAAGCTTAATCGGTCCATTTATGGATTGAAGCAAGCTTCTAGATCTTGGAACATCCGCTTTGATGAGGTAATCCAGTCATATGGATTTATTCAAAGTCCGGATGAGCCTTGTGTATACAAGAGATGTGACGGAAACATAGTGGTGTTTCTTGTACTATACGTAGATGACATTTTGTTAGTTGGCAACAATATCAAAGTGTTATCAGATGTAAGGGTATGGTTGTCCAAACAGTTTGATATGAAGGACTTGGGAGAAGTGGGACACATCCTTGGGATCAAAGTTATAAGGGATCGCAAGAAAAGGATGTTGTGCTTGTCTCAAGCTTCATACATTGACACTATCCTTGCTCGTTTTAGCATGCAGAACTCTAAGAAAGGTTTTCTACCTTTTAGGCATGGAGTTCCTTTATCTAAAGAGATGTGTCCCAAAACATCAAAGGAGATAGAGGACATGAAGGCGGTTCCTTATGCTTCGGCAGTAGGAAGCCTTATGTGTGCTATGCTATGTACGAGATCGGATATCTGCTTTTCCATAGGCATAGTTAGCAGATATCAGAGTAATCCTGGACAAGGACATTGGACTGCGGTAAAGCATATATTGAAGTACCTGAGAAGGACTAGGGATTATATGCTGGTTTACCGGGCAGATCAATTAGTCCCTGTAGGTTACACGAATTAGGATTTCCAATCAGATAGGGATAAGAGTAAGTCTACCTCGGGGTTTGTGTTTACTTTTGGAGGTGGAGCCATAGTATGGAGGAGTGTCAAGCAGAAATGCGTGGCGGACTCTACCATGGAAGCTGAGTATGTGGCAGCCTCTGAGGCAGCCAAGGAAGCTGTATGGCTCAGGAACTTCTTGATGGACTTGGATGTGATTCCTGGTTTGGCCAGAACTATCACAATTTATTGTGATAATAGTGGTGCAGTTGCAAACTCGAAGGAACCACGAGCCCATAAGGCGAGTAAACACATAGAGCGCAAGTACCACCTCATATGAGAGATCGTAAAGCGAGGAGAAGTTGCTGTCGCCAAGATTGCATCAGAGGATAACCTGGCGGATCCATTCACTAAGGCCCTTCCAGCGAAAGCGTTTGATAGGCATGTGGAGGACATGGGGATCAGATGTATGGCAGAGTGATGACGGCATAGTCTTTTAGTATAAGTGGGAGATTGTTGGAATGTATACTGAAAGTCTAACTCTTTTTGTATGAACATTTTATTTTGAAATAAGAATCACATGATCATTGTTTGCACTTTATATATTTATTATATGTGTGCATATTGTCTAATATTTTACATTGTAGATAACATGGTGCTTGGTGTGGCACAGAAGATCATGTTATCAGTCCCTTGTAAAATATAAGTAGAGGCTCACAACCAAGATGGTTTTGAACAAACCATTGGCATGGTTGTAGTGTAGCTTGGTATTGTTTTATCTTGAACATAGAGTTGCACTAGTACACTTAGGTGTATTGAGCAGGACCGACATAGAGGTGATTCAATTTAGTACTGACTACATAATTGAATCGGACCTCGGATATTATGTTGTGCATGCTCTTAATCCCGATATAATAATGGGCACATGTACTTAGTATTTATTTCTTTGATTTACCAGAGGGTGAGATTTAGATGGATTAAATCAATATGCCCGGTAAGTTGGGAAATAATATTATTTATATGGTGTGCCATTGATTATAGGAGGAAACCGTGTCCTATATATTAGGTTGATGATGTCCCCTTGAGGAGCTCATAAGATTCATCATGTAAACCCAGCTGGTTGACTTAGTCAACATGATGATAAGGTTGAGTGGTACTACTCGAGGAATTAGATGTTAATTAATTGATGGTCAGTAAATCAATTAATTGACGGACATTCGATATCTTAAACACGGGGAGATAAGTGTACAAATAATATATGGAGCCCATATTGATTTATGGGGGTTGGTGAGGTAGTTCAATGATGATCCTCTAGTGGAATGGAACATCATTGATGGATCAAGTTTGTATGGTTCCGATCCATCGGGTGGCTAAGACCCAACTCCTCCTTATGGTCCCTATCGTAGCCTAATTTAATTCTTGTGAAATCTAGATCGAAGAATGTAAAACAAAACCTAGAACCAACGGTTGGGATTAAATCCCTAGATCCGATGGTTAGGATGAAACCCTAGATCCGACGGTTGGGATAAAACCCTAGATCCGACGGTTGGGATGAAACCCTAGATCTGACGGTTGGGATAAAACCTGAGATCCGACGGTGGAGATTAAATCCCTAGATCCGACGGTGGAGATTAAATCCCTAGATCCGACGGTGGAGATTAAATGGGAGGGAAAGGAAAGGGGAGGGAAAGGAATGGAAAGGGAGAGGAAATGTTGGATGAGGTGGGCGGCAAGTTTAAAAGATTGATAAAAAAAAAATTTCTAATTCTATGCCACCTTGGGCGGCAAGATTAGAATTAGTTAAAAAAAAATTTTAAGATTAGAATTGGTGAAAAAAAAATTTTCCTATGCCACCTTGGGCGGCAAGATAATAGGAAGAAAAAAATTTACTAATTCCTTGCTACCCTTGGGCGGCAAGAAAATTGGGAATTAGTTCCTATATTTTTGGCTACCTCATCAATAACCAACTTTCTCCTAAGTTCTATAAATAGGGGCTTAGGCTTGGGCGGAAGAAGTAGATATTGGATTTGAGTTAGGGTTTGGCTCTTCTCAAAGTGGGCGGCTAGGGTTTGGAGCTAGGGCTTGGGCGGCAATCATCTTCCTTCAAGTTGTTGCCGGCGCCCATCCTCTTCCATCAAGACATGGCCGGCATCCATCCTCTTGGCCTCTCTCTTATTCCTTGGCCGGCGGTTCTCCATCCATTGGTGGCCGGTGCTCTTCCTCCTTCCCTTCTCCTTGGTGGCCGACGGCAACTCATCTTCAAGTTGACCGGCGCTTCGTCCAATTGCTCCTTGGCCGGCGGTTGCACCAAATTCCCTAATTTGGTGGCCGGTTCTAGAAAGGAAAGGTTTTGTTAGTTCTTCTCTTTGTTCGCAGCGGACAAGGAAGAGAAGAACGCGATCTACAATGTCCTAAACGATCTTAGGAACATAAATCATGAGCGGTATCTAGCAAACATCATTGAAGTTACTAGAATGTATGCTCGAATCACTTTGTTTTCATATCTAATTGTGACTCGAATAGGTTGTAATGTCATCTATTGTTGACATCATTAGTGAAAATTGTGACTTTAGGTCTAAGGACTAATAGTCATACTAATAGTCACATGAGAAAGTATATAACACTCATATAACGATCCATGATACTTTCTCATGGCAGGTCATTCAGTATACATTCTCCAATGCATATCCATGTGTCAACTTGATATCTCATATCCATGACTTGTGAGATCAAGTCATCGAGTTAACCTACATGCTAGTCTCTTCGCATTAATATTTCCCCTGAATATTAAAACTTGACTAGGAATGATTAAGAGTAGTATTCTATATATCATCTGATTATCGATTCAACCAATCGATTGATATAGATAAGAACCTTCTACTCAAGGACGCTATTATACTTAGTTATTTGGCACCAATACAAGTAAGTATAATAACCATAAAGCAATGCCTTTATATATATATAGGAATATGATACAACAAGTCCATATAACAATCATCACATGATCGGCTCTAGGGTTTTCACTAACAATCTCCCACTAGCACTAGTGTCAATCACTGTAGTATCTAATACCCAATGACCTAGTGTGACCATCATGTTTTTCTGTGCCAAAGCCTTAGTCAAGGGATCTACAACATTAGCCTCTGTGGGTACTTGGCAAATCTTCACATCTCCTCTATCGATAATCTCTCGAATGAGATGGAAGTGTCGTACTATGTGTTTGGTCCGCTGGTGTGAGCGAGGTTCCTTAGCCTACACAATCGCTCCATTGTTGTCACAATAGAGCTCTATGGGATATGCTATGCTAGGAACCACCCCAAGCTCAGTAATGAACTTGCGGATCCAAACTGCCTCCTTTGATGCCTCTGATGCAGCAATATACTCGGCATCTGTTGTAGAATCAGCAACTATGTCCTGCTTCGAACTCTTCCAGCTCACAGCGCCACCATTCAAGCAAAACACGAACCCTGACTGTGATCTATAATCATCCTTGTCAGTTTTAAAGCTGGCATCACTGTAACCCTTTACAACTAGTTCCCCATCGCCTCAAAATATCAAGAAATATTCTTTAGTCCTTCTCAAGTACTTAAGAATATTCTTGACCGCTATCCAGTGATGCTCACCTGGATCTGACTGGTATTTGCTCATCATGCTCAAAGCATATGAGACATCAGGATGAGTACATAGCATGGCGTACATGATAAATCCTATGGCAGATGCATAAGGGATCGTATCCATGCGGTCTCTCTCCTCTCTTGAAGAGGGACTTTGAGTCTTCAAAAGACTCACACCATGTGACACTGATAGAAAATCCTTCTTGGAATTCTGCATGGCAAACCGTAGTAATACCATGTCAATATATGTACTTTAACTTAGGCCAAGCAATCTCTTAGATCCATCTCTATAGATCTTGATGCCTAGAATACAGGCTGCTTCACCTAAGTCCTTCATTGAGAAACACTTCCCTAGCCAAGTCTTTACAAACTATAGCGAAGGGATGTCATTCCCAATGAGTAGTATGTCATCCACATATAATACAAGGAAGACAACTGTCTTCCCATTAACCATCTTGTAGACACAGAGTTCATCTTCATTCTTGATGAAACCAAACTATTTGATTGCATCATCGAATCGAAGATTCCAACTCCGAGAAGCTTGCTTTAGCCCATAAATGGACCTTTGTAGCTTGCATACTTTGCCAATATGTTGTGGATCTACAAAACCCTCAGGTTGTGTCATGTACACATCCTCAAGCAAGTTTCCATTCAGAAATGTGATTTTGACATCCATCTGTCAAATCTCATAATCGTGGTACGCTACATTAGCAAGCATGATACGAATGGACTTAAACATCGCAACTGGAAAAAAGGTTTCATCATAGTCAATACCATGAATTTGCTTGAAACCTTTAGCTATCAATCGGACCTTATAGGTATACGTAAGTCCATCCATGTCAGTCTTTCTCTTAAAGACCCACTTACACCCAATGGGTTTGACGCCTTCAGGTGGATCAACAAAAGTCCATACTTGGTTAGTGTACATGGATTTCATCTCAGATCTCATGGCCTCTAGCCATTTTTTAGAATCTGGGCTCATCACAGCTTCCTGATAGGAGGTAGACTCATTCTCAACGAGCATAACGTCATCATGGTCAGACAAGAAAAATGAGTATCTCTTAGGCTGACGACGTACCCTATCAGACCTGCGAAGATGTAGGTCTACCTGAACAGGTTGTTGTTCCACAACTCTTTGTGCAACAATCTCATCATCCACAACACTTTGTGGTTCCTATTCAACCTCCATCTTGGCCTCAGTGCTATGGTGCATATCTTGAATTTCTTCAAGATCGAACGTACTCCCACTAGTTTTTCTAGAAACAAAGTCCCTTTCTAGAAATACCCCAGTCTTTGCCACAAACACTTTGTACTGACTGGGAATGTAGAAGTAATATCCCTTTGTTTCCTTGGGATATCCAACAAAATAACACTTATTGAATTTGGGTCCCAGTTTGTCTGAGACTTGACGTCGAACGTAAGCCTCACAACCCCAAATGCTCATGAAAGACATCTTGGGATTTTTCCCTGTCTATTTCGTAAATGGTTTCTTTATCACAACTTTGGATGGAACACGGTTAAGTGTGAAGGATGTTGTGTCTAGAGCATATCCCTAAAAGGATATAGGAAGATCTATGTGACTCATCATAGATCGTACCATATCTAATAGGGTATGATTCCTCCTTTCGGATACACCATTCCACTGTGGTATTCCAGGAGGAGTGAGTTGGGATAGAATCCCACACTCAGCTAGATAGTCACGAAACTCATGGCTAAAGTATTCACCACCTCGATCTGTTTGAAGTATCTTAATACTCTTGTCAAGCTAGTTTTATACTTCATTCTTGAATTCTTTGAACTTTTCAAAGGATTCTAACTTATGTGTCATCAGATACACATAATCATATCTATTGAAGTCATCAGTAAATGTAATGAAGTACCTATAACCACCTCTAGCAGCGACATTGAAAGGGTCACACACATCACTATGTATAAGTCCTAACAAGTCTGTTGCTCTTTCGTTGTGTCCACTAAAGGGAGTCTTGGTCATCTTGCCTAGAAGGCAAGACTCGCATGTCTCATATGATTCAAAATCAAATGAGTCCAGCAACCCATCCTTATGGAGCTGGGATAAGAGACTCTCATTTATGTGACCTAAGCGACAATGCCAGAGATAGATTTGGTTAAACTCATTTGACTTGAACCTTTTGGTACTTATGTTATAGATGGGGCTCTGTAAGTCTAGAATGCAGAGTCCGTTCATCAGAGGTGCACTACAATAGAACATATATTTAAATAAACGGAACAAAATTTGTTCTTTATTATAAATGAAAATCCTTTCTTGTCTAAACAAGAAACTGAAATGATGTTCTTTATGAGAGCAGGCACATAACAACATTCATCTAATTCTAGTACAAGCGCAGAGGGCAAAGATAGAAAATAAGTTCCTACAGCAACAACAGCAACCCTTGCTCCATTGCCTACTCATAGGTCTACCTCGCCCTTCGTTAATGCCCTGTTATTTCTCAGTGCCTGTACATTAGTACAAATGTGAGAAGCACATCTAGTATCAAATACCCACGATGAAGAAATAGATAGATTGACTTCTATAACATATATACCTAAAGTAGAAGTCTCACTTCTCTTCTTCTTAAGATCTTCCAAGTATGCTTTGCAGTTCCGCTTCCAGTGTCCAGCTTCCTTACAGTGGAAGCAAGTCCCTTCCTTGGCCACCCCTCCTTTAGGTTTCAATGTCTTGCCTTTTCCCTTGGCTTGGAACTTTCCCTTACCTTTAGGTTTGCCCTTGCCTTTTTTCTTTTGCACCATCAAAATGGAGTCGGGCTTTGCCTTCTTAAGGTTGAGCTCAGTAGTTCTCAACATGCTAAGCATCTTAGACAGTGGCTTATCAATTTCATTCATGTTGTAATTCATGACAAATTGATTGTAACTTTCTGGAAAGGATTGAAAGATCAAGTCAGTGGCCAGTATTTGGCCAAGTGGGAATCCCAACCTCTGTAGGTTTTCTATGCACCCAATCATCTTGAGTACATATGGACCTACGGGAGCCCCATCTTGCATCTTGCACTGAAATAGTACCTTAGAGATCTCGTATCTCTCGTGCCTTGCTTATCCTTGATACAGTTGACGGAGATGTTCAACCGTATCAAAAACATTCATCAACTCATGTTGCTTCTGAAGCTCAGAGTTCATGGTCACGAGCATGAGGCATAACACATCTAATGCATCATCTTGATGCTTCTTGTAAGCATCTCGGTCAGCTCGCGAGGCAGGAGGTGCTTCCGGAATGGGATGCTCCAGGACGTACAGTTTTCTTTCTTGTGTGAAAACAATTCTCAGATTCCTATACTAGTCCAGGAAATTAGCTCCATTAAACTTGTCCTTCTCAAGGACAGAACGCAGAGAGAGAGTGTTCGTATTTGACGACATGGCAATCTACAACATAAATAATGCAGAAAATAAATATCATATTCCATTTATCATTTAATTGGGCCATTAATTAAATGATGCTTCCACTAAATTATAGAACTTTTGTAGAATCGATTCATGGATGTGGTCAAACCACACTACTAGATTCATACAAACTAACTATAATTCTCGCGGGACAAGATCCACATCATACTATGCCTTGAGTTAGCTTTGACTAAATCGCCCAAGACTTAGTATGATCGGTGGGTAATAAATTACCAATTACATCTCTATGCAACTCTTGTTTATAGGATCAAGATCCACATTTACAAAAGAACTTGATTTAGCTTTGGCTAAATCGCCCAAGATTTAGTATAAATGTGATCTTATCCTATCTTTCGAACCGTTGGAATATGCCTATAGTTTTACCCAATCCAATTGAGTTAACTAGTTTCACTCAATCTAATTGAGCTTATTCTCACCCAAGCTATGATAGGCGGGACCAAGATTGTCCCTCCGCACCCTACCAAGATAATATGCGTTACTTTGCTTTGGTAGATTCAACAACAACAAATGATCGAGGTAGTGATGGATATCAAAACTTGGTAGGAATTTCGAGTTGACTTGATTGAGATCTAATCTAATCGTGAATGTGTATCATATACACATTAAGGCATTAATTACCCTATATTAGCATGCATCACATACATACAAGCAAAAACAAATAAGGCATTAATTACCCTATACTGGCATACATCACATACATACAAGTAAAAACATATATATATATATATATACTAATTAATTAATTTGTGATGAGGTCATGACTCTACTACGATCTTCTCAAGCAAATGAGAAGATCGGACGATCAATCTAGGGTTAGCGGCTTCTCCAAGCGCCTCCTTTGACCACCATGTGTCGTCGGCACCCTCCTCGTAACTCCGTCTACGAGTGGACCTTCCACCGCTTCATTTTGTACATTACAAACATGAAACTCGAGTTACATTCGAGTCTAAAATCTATTTATAACAGGAATATAATAAGAGAGGCATGACGCGCAGGTCGCATATCATATACAACATGCACAATACAAAAATGGCCCGCAAGCCGTATTATGAATTACAACATAATTTTATCTAATCACATTGGGGTTTTGGGTCCATGACCATTACAATATCATACATAATTCTAAATTATGTATTTTACATAAATTTCTATAATTTTCCTACCTTTTTTTCAATTTTATGAGTTACAACTCCGCAACGGTCCCGCTAAGTGATTTTCGGGCCTGATCGCGGGACCATGCTCCTTGCGGGGTTGGGGGCAGTGCCCCTTCTCGCAAAATGAATCTCGTGAGTGTCCCATCTTGATCTTACAGCGCGTTAAGTCTCTGTCCCAAAAGACTAAAGCGAGACTTTGTCATTTCGGAGAGTTTTTCTTGGTGGTGGAAGCCTACAAGTGTCCAAACACTTGTTGCTTCGACTCTACGAGAAGAATACTCACAAAAATCTATAAAATTAGGAAAATTATAGAAACTTATAGATCTATAATTTTTCGTATCTAATATAAAAATTACAAAACAAACATGTACATGCTTCGCACATGGCTCTAATATCACTGTTAGACTCTCCGAGCCGCAAAAATCGCTTTTTGCGTTGCAGAAACCTCGGAAGTCAGCCATGGATCCGTGCGAAGATAAATAAAATAAATTCATGTACATGTTTAGAAGCACTAGATCTACCTTAGATCTACATGGGAAGAGCATTACCCTTGTAGCGACGCCCTTCGCTTATCCTGCTCGTCCAAACAGTTGCCGGGTCTCGTAGAGTGTCAAGTGAACACTCCTCTACACGTATCCACAGGGACAAAAGGTGGAGAAGACCACTTAGTGTGTGCTAGCACCCTTGGAGGTCACGACAATGGAGGATGAGGGAGAGAGCAAGAGAGGAGAGGAGGAAGAAGATGAAATCAATTCACCACTAACTCATTCAATCCTTGGCCGGCCACATTAAGGAGGGATAAAGACCTCCATGTAATACCAAGAGTCATGGCTCTTGGTCTTCCCCATGAGGTGGCACACCATGATGTGTCCATGATGATGTGGAACATCATCATTGGCTAGCCCCTATGCTAAGTCACCATGAAGTGGCATTTGGTCAAGTCAAACTTGACCCTTCATCTTTCCTCTCAAGTCAAGTCAAACTTGACATCTTATCTCCCATGGTTGGTCAAATCCAACCTTTGATTCAAGTCAATTTAATTTAATGAATCTCCATTCATTAGTTTAAATTGACTCAATAAATCAAATCTAAATTAGACTGATTCAACACTTGAATCAAATTGAGCCCAACTCAATTAGTCTAATTTGGATTACTCTTAATCCAATTTGGTTCATCACAAGAATCTAATCCTCTTGGTCCATCATATGAACCTAATCTCCATCTAATTGCCCTTTGTTTGTGACCCTATAGGTTCTTGTAATGTTGGCAATGCTCCTAAATCGATTTAGAAATATAAGCAATGAGCGGTATCTAGCAACACATCATTGCTACCTAAGTTACAAGAATGTTGAAATCCAACATCACCTTTGTGATTACTAATTGTGACTCTCATGTACAATATGTGACAATGTCCCTCTATCCTTGACATCTAGATTGAACAATTGAGGCATAGACTGTGTCATCCTCTGTACAATCTATATCTTAAACTCCAAGTAGACTCACTCTAATCAAATGAGCTCAATATCTCATATTGGTTCATTTGGGCATGACCATGCACTTAGTGGTCTCACTCTATCAAGAATCATGATATCACTCCGTCATATAGGAGGGATAGATCCCATCTACATCACTCACATCCCTTCGCATAATTTGTTACATACCCAGTAATCGCCTTTATAGTCCACCCATTTACGGGTGACGTTTGACGAAGCTAAAGTATGCAACTCCTTATGTAGGGAACCATGGTAACTTCAGGTCCAATGACTAATAGTCATACTAATAGTCACATGAGAAAGTATATGACACTCATATAACAATCCATGATACTTTCTCATGACGGCTAATTCAGTATACATTCTCCAATGTATACTCATGTGTCAACTTGATATCTCATATCCATGACTTGTGAGATCAAGTCATCGAGTTGACCTACATGCTAGTCTCTTCGCATTAACATTGTCCCTGAATATTAATACTTGACTAGGAATGATTAAGAGTAGTATTCTCTATATCATCTCATTATCGATTCAACCAATCGATTGATATAGATAAGAAGCTTCTATTCAAGGACGCTATTATACTTAGTTATTTGGCACCAATACAAGTAAGTATAATAACCATAAAGCAATATCTTTATAAATATATATAGAAATATGATACAACAGGTCCATATAACAATCATCACATGATCGACTCTAGGGCTTTCACTAACAAATACATAGTGATCTATGTGACTTAAAATTCGTGCAAACTAGAGGTAAAAAGTATTTTATTACTTTTATCGATGACTACACGAGGTTCTGTTATGTCTTTCTTTTAAGAAATAAAGACGAAGCCTTAGAGGCATTCAGAACCTATAAAACAGAAGTTGAGAATCAACTTGATAAACGAATTAAAATAATTCGTAGTGATAGAGGTGGAGAATATGGTGCACCATTTAATGAGTATTGTTTAGAATATGACATTATCCATCAGACAACGACACCTTACTCACCTTAATCGAATGGTGTTGTCGAACGTAAAAATCGGACACTAAAGGAAATGATGAATGCCTTGTTGATAAATTCAGGCTTACCCCAGAACTTATGGGGGGAAGTCATATTATCGACAAATCACATTCTCAATAAAATCTCTCATAAGAAAAATAATAAAACATCATATGAACTATGGAAAGGCCACAAGTCATCATACAAATACTTGAAAGTATGGGGGTGCTTGGCAAAGGTAAAGTACCCAAGTCAAAGCAAATAAAGATCGGACCTAAAATGTTCGATGCAATATTTGTCGGATATGCCCAAAATAGTAGTACATATCATTTCATAGTTCACAAGTCAGCCATTTCTGACATTCATGTGGGAACAACCATAGAATCTTAGAATGCGATATTCTTTGAAAATGTATTCCCAAATAAGAAGGGAAACATTCAAAGTGATAGCAACAAAAACTCTAATGACAATGATATTTTTAAATTAGTTGTCGTAAAAGGACTATTGACTATCAAAACGAAGAGCCATGTCGGAACAAACGGGCATCTTGTTCTTATGAGAGATAAGCGAAAAACCAAGGTGAGCCCATATCGCAATTAGAATATTCTCGGATAATAGGCAGCTTAATGTATCTCACAAACTGCACGTGTTCGAATTTACCTGTATGGTCAACAAGCTAAGTCGGTTTATGAGTAATCCAAACAACACCCATTGGAAAGCATTGATGCAAGTTCTTAGATATTTGAAATATACTATAAACTATGGATTACATTACGAAAAATATCCCGCTGTCTTAGAGGGATATTATGATGCTAATTGGATATCAGATACAAAAGATTCCAAATCCACTAGTGGATATGTATTCACGATTGATGGGGGAGTGGTATCTTGGAAATCCATTAAGCATACATGCATTGCTCGGTCAACAATGGAATCCGAGTTTATATCACTAGACAAAGCAGCTGAAGAAGTTGAATGACTATGAAATTTCTTGGAAGATATTCCGAGTTGGACGAAACCTGTGTCCGTCGTACTTATACACTGTGATAGTCAATCGACGATTGGAAGGGCACGGAGTAGTATGTATAATGGTAAGTCACGACATATACGTCGTAGACACAATACCATTAGACAGTTAATCTCGAATAGAGTGATTGCAATCGATTATGTCAAGTCCAAAAATAATTTGGCAGATCCTCTTACGAAGGGGCTAAGTCGAGATCAAGTATACTGCTCGTCAAGAGGAATGGGATTAAAAATCTACAAGTAAAATGAATGTAGCGATAATCCAACCTTGTTGACTGAAGATCCCAAGATTTTGGTTCAATGGAACAACGAAGCTACAGAAGTTGTGTTACAGCACACGAGATATATTATCTCTATCCCAATCCTAGGATGAACATGTGCTATCCTACCACATGTAGTGAGGTTAAGTTTATGCTTTTAATGATTTCTATACCTTTATAAGGTAGAGTATGACAGGATACTCTTGATAGAAATATCACCTATGTGAGTGTAAAGACAGGTCGCTTCAATGAAACACTTATGAATCCAATATGGTGTCCATGGCCGAAACGGAACCAACTATCAGAACCAAAAGTATGTGAGATAAGTCTCTGTGTGGATGTTATTGTCTCAGTATACACAAACAGCTGAGCAGTTCAAGACATCACATTCACCGCGCAACCTAGTATGCTCGATAGCATTCCACTACGGAAGGTTCAAAGCCACAAGCTACTTCTCCTGATGCATTGACTTATCGATTGGACTCTTGTAAAGTGTCAGCATGCATACATGCATTAATTTCCATTCATATGGGGGATTGTTGGAAAATTGATTAATTTTCTCAATTATATAAATGAGAAATTAATATGGCTTAATCTAGATCGTTGGATTAAGATGGATAAATCTGGTTCATTCAAATAAAGGGGTATATGTACCTTTTTGGATGACTTAATCTTGGTCATTAAATTCAAAATGAAAGACTTAGATGCATCCAAATGAAGAGACATTGTGTCTCTTGAGAAGGGATGCAATCTAGATCATCCATTTAAATTGAATGGATGAGATTTGATTGAAATAAGAGGTTCCTCTACCTCTTCACTTAGTATAAATAGGATCCCCTAGATGATGGAACTCACTCAAACTCAACCAAATTAAATTCTTGCATACATTCCATCTTCTGCATCCGGAGTCTAAAAAACCTACGAGAAGGTTCACCGGTCTTAGAATTTGAAGTGCTACTATTCCGAGATATCGTCGTTGTATCTTGGAAACGAATTGCTGCTATCCGTAAGCATCTGAGCGGAGCGCGCAATATCATTTTATGGATATAGTGTTAACACTAGCTTTGACGATATTATATCAACTTGTATCCTCCCGACGGCAATCTTCACCGACGGCGACAAACAATATATCAATAACATACGACACCTACTGACCCCGATAATTTCAAGTATTTTTGGAAGAAAAACATAATCATTTTTCTAAGATTTTAAACTCGGGCACTCCACTTCCAAAACCACTTCCAATTTTTCTTGGATAAAAAAAACTTAATTATTTTTTTATTACATACATAAAAATATCCATATTGGTATACGTATATCGATATAATTACACAAAAAAAAAACAGAACGGAAGGAAGATAACACGCAGAAAAGAAAGTTCCTCGATCGTATAGTTTAGGTAAAATTTATATAATCCAAAACATATGAAATTGTATGGACAATATTGCAAGAAAATAATCGATAACTTTGCAGTACAGATTGGCAGAAGAGACCAGTAAATATATACATACGTCAACAATTCGCCCGTATATATATATATATATATACACTACGTTTAGCTTCTAACTTACATATGAATACTGAGCTTAATTATATGCGATCTAAATCATGGCATGTACACCTCGGAGAGCGCCCTCAACACCTCCACTTGCATCCTCAAGCGGCAGATGTAATCCGCCGTGCGCACAAACAGCTGCTCCGCCGGCAAGCGGCGCCCACCCGGGACCAGCCGCCTGAGCTCCCTCACCCTCCTCTCCAAGCCGTGTCGCCCTTTTCTTCCACGGCGACGTCGGCCCAGCACGGGCGCCGGCCTAAGCAGCCGCGTCGGTGGCCCGTCTATGTCCATGAATATTATCGCGTGGCCGTGGGCGTCGGCGGCGAGGAGGAGGAGGAGGAGGAAGGTGTAGATTATATAAATAAAAGAGGAAGGCGAGAGGAGAAGGGCGGCCATGTGCAGAATGGTTAAGTGGTTTTTGTCGCGTGGTGCGGAGAGGTCCCCGCGGGGGCGAGGCAGCATGGCACCTCCTGTCAGGTGCACGTGCGTGACAGCTTGTGTCAGTTACTGCGCTCGCGGGCGTGGCTGGGAGAGCGAGATTACAGCGCACGAACACAGCCGACGGACGGTGCGTTGGCGTGTCCTCGTAGCGGTCGAAGGCTGGCCAGGCGTGCGCAACGTCCCGGCTGTGGATTGCTCGTTGTCATGTGCATGCGCGCTCCCAGCTCCTGCCTCATCTCCTCTGTTATCCGTTACGTTTGCAAGCAGCTATCCTACCGACCTTTACAATTTTTTTTAATAAGTAGTGTATTTTTATCCGATTGTTAAATATATATATTATAATAATAATACTCAGAACTATTGAATTCTTATTTTAAAATAATGAAGAGTAAATTTGATTAAATTATTGAATAATTTGTTAAGTATATAATTACAACTTTATTTAAAATTAATAAAGAGATATCTATACTAATATAAATCTTAAAAATTAATAGGCGAGTTATAAATTTTAAAATTATAATTCATGAAATTTATATAAATTTTAAAAATATCAAAACTATAGTTTTTTTAAAAATTATAAATTAAGCAATCACAAAAAGTAATTTTCTTAATGAAAATAATACAAATTCTTCGGAGATTTTTTTTTTCTAAAAATGAAGTTAAATATAAATAAAAATATTATAATTTTTTAAAAAATATCATATACTTATTTTATTAAATTTTCAATAGGAATGGATAAATGCAATCTAAGAGTTTGTGGGAGTTTATGCAAGTTTACAAAGTGATTACATTTTTTAAAAAATAACTATATAATCATTTCGACTAAAATAATTGCATCGTTTTGAGTTTTAATGAATCTAAGTGAATAGGTACAGTTGTTGAAGCTATTCAAGTCCCCTTATACTTTCAAGTGTCAATTTTTTTTAAAAAATTATTACATAGCAATTTTCGCTTAAATTATTTATATATATGAGTTAATTGATCGTGCTTAACCTCCAATAAATTCGTTGACTTCGATCTAAAATATCTATTTTTTGATTGATAACGTGTCTAAGTAGAAAAACTTCTATCCAAAAGTTAAAAAAAAAAACAATCGATCACTCATCTTATATGTCTTCATGTTGATTATGCTCTTTTCCTCGGACCTCATCAATAAGCCTCCAAGCTCTTCTTTCAATTCTTAATCTGGATCACTAGAGTCAACACTTCTTCAGTCACATAAATGATCTTTGATATTTGTGAAACTTATCAAGAGTCTCACCTTCAGTATTTTTTATCTTATACAAAGTTCACATTTTCGGGACTTAATCAGCTAAGAGTGTTAGTGCATATAAGATCCACATATCTCCACAATAATATAATATTGTTCACTTTGAACCTAAGCTCTCATAATTTTATTTTTGGACTTTATCCAAAAGATCTCATACCAATGGAGATATCTTTTCATCATATAAGCACATGATTTTTTTCATATCTTACCAATGTGAGACTTTGATTGTATTCTCAATACTCCCAACAATCCTCCCCTCAAACGAAGGACCACATTGGAACCCCCTCCCCCTCAAGCCTATATGTCCTCAAAGGCTCTAATTGATGACTGATCCTCAACCCATCAAGACTTTCTGTCAACTGTCTGATCCTCCTGACCCAATTAGATTTCCTATCAGTTGTCCAGTTCTTCTAGACTAACTAGACTTCCTGTCACGCCCCGAGAGCATGACATGTCGAAAAGCAAACGGATAACATCTCCCCTGTACGTGGTAACATCTCGTATTAATATAAGGCCCTTGAGCCCACAATAAACATAACATATAAAAATGTAACAATAATAACACATCAAAACACAGCGAAAATAACAAAACAACAATACAATCCCACACACATGCATACCGGTATGACTAACACCAAAACTAAGAACCACCATAATAAAACCAGAAAAAAAAGATACAACAACAATAGTCACAGACTACAATCATCACATAAAAATCAAAGACATATCGGAACACCAACGATAACCCAAAAATTTGGACTCTCGGTGTTGAGATGAGACGATGTCAACCAGCGGTGCTCCAAGCCGTCATGAAAACTTCTACCTGTTATCTGGGTGACAGAGAAACTCAGGGTCCGTGGTGGTGAGTAAAACTCAGTAGGTAATAGAAAAAATATGTATATATCAAATATCACATGTAATTCAACAGAAAAATCTACAAATACATCAGGTAAACATCAGCATGATAACTATATACAGGCATATACCTTCTAACCAAATGAATAACAAAAAATGCAGACATACCTGAAATTCTGCTACACTACACCTATCCAACCTGGGCACATATCAATAATATATGTATATTTCACAGGAAATCTATACTAAACCATACCACATCATAAATACTGGTCAAAGGTATCTAATGGTCTGTCCAACAATTATACAAGTATCCGACCCAATCGTATAACAGATGCAAGAAGCATGCATGAATATGATGTACAACCAAATACAGCAAACATAGTACAATCAGATGCAATATCACAATAAGCATATATATATAGACTACATCTATATATGTATTAATCACAACCATCCATATATATAAATACATGCATATATGTATATATATGGCAATATGCAAAAATGTTATAAGTCACAACAATGCAGCATGCATGGTTATGCCGGCTCACCCTAAAGCTACCACGACCCCAGTGTGGCCTCCATGGCTCGAGCATGACAACTGTCCCAACGCAGCACCAACCACTACTCTCGAGTGGCCGAGTGGGCAGTATAATCGAGTAGCATATAAGCATTAAGAGCAAGCTACACGATAGGGGTCCTTGTTGTTGGCCACTCCGACAGTCACTACCCATGAGTGGTCGAGTGTCACACACGCAGGACTACGACACGCAAAACCCACTACCACCGTCTATAGTGGTAGAGTGCGACACCACAATACTCTGCCTCACACCGGTTACTCCTCCTATGAGTAACCATGGAGGCAGGATGACTGACGACTCTCTCAATCATAAGGGAGACCACGTCGCCAACATGCATGCAAATGACATGAATGCTCTATCACAAATAGACATCCACCACAGACTCTCTGTTCTACAGAGAGTCATACTAATCAGATCAATGCACTCTCTATCCTGCAGAGAGTCATACTCAACTGATCATAACACTCTCTATCCCGTAGAGAGTCATACCAATCTAATCGACGCACTCTCTATCCTGTAGAGAGTCGTACTCAACTGATGGATGCACTCTCTATCGTATAGAGAGTCATACTCATCTGATCGACACAGTCTCTATCCTGTAGAGAGTCATACTTACTGATTGACGCACTCTCTATCCTGAAGAGATTCGTACTCAACTAATTATAACAAGCTAGGACCACCGGTCCGTAGCGATACACTAAGACATAATCATATAAGATGATCATATATCTAAATCTGTATTCATTAAAACTACCTGACCATGGTAGGAAATTACCCACCTGTTAAATAAATCGTAACTGTCTTCACTTTCGCGAACTCGCCTCACACCAAAGTCCTGAAATCATAAAATACCAATATAACCAAATGCTAGCATAAACCAATGATAGGGATAATAATCTAATCCTATCTTAATCCCTGATTAATTAACCAAATCCCACAGTGACATAATCTCATTCTATTTATTAAAACCTAACAATTCTCCATTCTTAATCAGATTAAATTCACCGTATTACTCATGCATCAACTCTAGCATCAACAATAAAGGTAACATATCCTACTTCAATTGTTGCAATCACCTATAGCTTCTTAATCTACATCAAGGTATCGGATTAAAGTTCAAATAGCCCAAATTGAAAGCAACCTCATAACCCGATCTCTCCCTAAACCAATCGACCATAGCTTCTTCTTTCATACAAAAGAAATTTGATCTGTATAGAATAATGGCACCATGGTTAAATCCCATCACAACTCTAATGTATTTTAGTGCCAGAAATTAAACTTATAAGTTGTGATTTACATATATGAACTTTTAGATCATCAAGAGATAGAGTTTCTTCCCGCTTACCACGACATCACAGTCGAATCCACCTCAACAACCATAGGAATGCGCAGGAAATGTGACAGCACAGCTAAGTGCTCTCAAGAAGACATTGCTCACAGTCGATAATGCCACTCGTGGTGAAAATAGGAAATATGACCAAGAAGTAGGTTGTGTCACGACCAGAACAGGGAAATGGTGATCGATAAGCTACCCCTTTGCAATGGTAATCCCGCGATCCCAACTCAGAAATGTTGTAGAGATGATCTAGAAGGAGAGGCATTAGCATTGGAGCACAGAAAGAGGTTGGCTACCAAGGTTATCCATGGTGGTCGGAGGCAAATCGACTAGCGATAAAGATCGGGAAGAAGAGAGGGCGACACACGGCGACACACGGCGATAGAGGGCAGGGAAGCGAGATCAACTCGACAGATCAAGCAGCCGGTAGCCGATCTAGGTGATCCAAGGCGACTGTGACGGTGAAAGCAAGCCAACGCATCAACAGTGGATGGGCAACGGTGTCGTGTGAAGGTTGACACCGATTGTGATGGACGCTGGCATGGAGCAGCGATGTCGGACACAGGGCAGTGGAGCTTCAACTGCGACGGCCGACGACACTTGCTATTGTTGGATCGAAGAAGAAACGAGCAGCGCACGTGAGATTGGGGAAGAAGAAGACGCAAGGGAGAAAATGCTTTGGGAGGTTCGGTGGTGAGAAAACGAAAGGAACGAAAGAAAATAAATGGTTTGGCGTTAAGAGTAAATGGTCGGATCGGGTTAAAGAAAACGGATCGGGTGTAACCCATAAGCATTAAACCCAGATTCATTTAACCCTAGATTCCATTAACCCAGATCCCTTCAATTAAACCCATAAACTTTTAAGCTAGGTTAGGTTTGATTTATCCTTAACCATCCATTATTATTATTATTATTATTATTATTATTTTCAATAATTAATATCACTCTTTAGCCATTTATTTGTGGTATTTTATATTCTCCCCCACTTAATAAAAATTTAGTCCTCAAATTTCGTACTCAAATGTGAGAACCAAGACAAGAAATATCCGGAATAACCACATACCACAAGTGACTAGATGAGGGTACTGAGCTCGGATAGTATCTTTTAGCTCCCACGTAGCCTCCTCATCGGTATGATGTTGCCATCTAACCTTTACGAGTCGGATGGTTTTGTTCCACAATCGGTATTCCTTGCAACCAAGAATTTTCACTAGCATCTCCTCATAGGTCGCATTAGACTGAAGTAAAATTCGAACCTCTTCCAGAACATGATCTGAATGTGGAACGTATTTCCTCAGCATAGAAACATGAAATACGTTATGAACATCCGCAAGTGTCGGAGGTAAAGCCAATCGGTATGCTATACTCCCAATCCGCTCTAATATCTCAAATGGACCAATATAGCGTGGAACTAACTTTCCTTTTAGCCCGAATCGTTTCACCCCTTTCGTAGGTGAAACCCGCAGAAATACATGATCCCCTACTGAGAATTCTAAAGGCCTTCACCTCCGGTCTGCGTAACTCTTCTGTCTATCCCGTGCCTCTGATAATCATCATTTGATGACGCGCACCAACTCCGCATCATGTTGGATACTCTGTGGCCCTAATAGCTGTCGTTCTCCAATATCCTCCCACAACACAGGAGATCTACATGGTCTACCGTATAAGGCCTCGAAAGGAGTCATCTAAATAGATGAGTGATAGTTGTTGTTATAGGCAAATTCCACTAACTAAATGTGGTCCTCCCAACTGCCTCCGAAATCCATAACCTAAGATCTTAATAAATCCTCCAGAGTTTGAATGGTATGCTCAAACTGTCCATCAGTCTGCGGATGAAATGTTGTACTGAGCCGAAGCTCTGTGCTCATGGTCTGCTGGAGACTTTACCAAAATCGTGAGGTAAATCACAGATCTCTATCAGATATGATACTCAAAAGTACCCCATGCAGTCTGATAATCTCTTGGCAGTACAACTCTGCCAGACGATCCAACAAGTTCATTCCACGAATAGGCAGAAAGTGAGTTGATTTGATTAGTCGATCCATGATCACCCAAATCGCATCACGTCCTTTACGGGTTCTAGGCAATCCCGTAACGCAATCAATAGTGATATGCTCCCACTTCCATTCCGGAATCGGAATTTTCTAGAGCAATCCAGCGAGTTTCTGTTGTTCAGCCTTTACCCGTTGGCATACTGAATATCGAGCAACCAAGTCTGCATTATCTCTTTTATACCATTCCACCAGTATAAGCATTTCAAGTCTCGGTACCACCAGGATGTATAGCAAATCTCAAATGATATGCCTCCTACAACTACTCTTCCTTAACTGGATACGTGTCCAGAACACCTATCCATATTAGAGACGAAAAATTATCTTCTCACAAGAAAAGTCCATCTACCGTCCAAAATCCACTCCACCACACACTTTGTAAGTGCATGAAAGACTATAGCGACCAATCTCACTTGTTGCAACCATTCGCGTTCCAGCAACTCTATAGTAGCTACCCAGTAGCTAGTCAAAATCTCATGAGCATTCCTACTCCATACATCCACAAATCAAGATAATGACCACTAAAGTCATGTCATGTATATGACAGCTTGTCTCGCAGTTCCACAACTATCGTAAGCTCGAGATACGCCTCATTCAACTGCATCGAGATTGCTCCGTTCCTTGGAATGATGCATCTGCGTACAACCTCCTTCCATCCTCATTGGAAGGATTAACTAATACTAGTGTAAAAGTTAACGGTCATCTAGGTCCTGTAAACTGGTCTCACCAGCTTTCGACTAAATAATTTCCATCATCACCTTTGTCAAACAAATCCTTGGTATAGTAATGCTAAAACATTCTATCAACATCTACAGTACTAACCAAACCATACAAGGCAAACCACCATCTATAGTGGTCGAGTGCGCAACTCCAACTACCACAATCAATAGTGGCCAGGTTACGCAACTCTAACAACCACGAACTGATCCAATTATGTTCAGGATACACGATTCTCAAATCCATGAACGACTAAATCGTTAAATACGTCTAATATCATTAACAATAACTCGTAAATTCATACTAAGGATGAAATGTCGTCCTCCACACTTGCATCCTCTTTACTCTAAGCTGATGATATATTAATCATCACAACAACAATGATAATTGTATGACACCATGTCACTACAATATCAATGCTTCAATCGTAAACCAACCCTAGGGTATACACAGGTGTTCTTTAGCTGATCTAAACAGATCATCTATCTATAACGAAGGATATTCATTCACAACAACTATTGTATTCCATCATCGATAATCGATACATAATCTCAAAGGTCCATCTCTTTTTTTTTAACAAAGAGTTCCAGATCTTCCCTAGAATACTGGGATAGATAAATATCCTATCCAACACCTATAATCGCAACTTATGTTCTTCAAATTTCCATAGTATTTAGCAACACTGATACCAACAAAATTATCATTCGTATGAGGTATTCAATGTTGGGGATCGATTGGCCGGCTAGAGGGGGGTGAATAGCCCTCGTTCGATGATCGTCGTATTTTGTTCGTCTACAAAACGTTAGCGCAAGCGGAATATACAAATACAAACAAAGACAAACAAAATATAAGCAAGCAATACAAACACCGAGATGTAATGTGGTTCACGGCTGCGCCGCTAATCCACGGTCCAATTCGTCCACGGTGAATCACTCCGCAATCTATCCACTAGATCTCTCATTTGCACAAAGCTAGGTGGAGGTAACCTCTTTACAATCTCTCTTCTTACAATAGAATGGAGATAAAACTAGTAAGAAGAGTGGAAGAACACTTAGAGCACTTTGGGAGCAATTAGGAGCATAAGCATTAGGCACCCAAAGCCTCATCCCCTTCCTTTTTATAGAGGAAGAGGATTTCTTCCCGTTGACACAGGAGCAGTCGACTGATGGCACCCATTAGTCGACTGGTGCTGTAGCCGTTGCCCAATAACGGCCGCTTTCCACGTTGGATACCATCTAATGGCACTGGCATCAGTCGACTGATGGCACCCATCAGTCGACTGATGTCAACCAGTTGAGTCCTCAACGAGGTCGACTCCATTCGCGCCCGCGTGACATCGATCATCACGATCGCTGTCGGCGTGATCGATCACATCACCGATCGCCATTCATCGGCGACATCGGCCGACATCACCGACCGCCAAGAACTTGACCCTTATACCACGCCATGACATGGCAACTCATCCGTGGCCAAGTTTCACCTAAGAGCTACCCTTCCCGGGTTACAATCGCTCACTCTCATCCCTCGGAGTCCCTCGCCTTTGAAGTTCTCTTCGTTCGCGGCCACGTCCCTCGGCAGCATCAGGCGCACGGCTCTGCAATGCTCCTTCGCGTCTCTTGCCTCGAAGTCTACTTCCTCCGGCTTCACTCCAAGCTCCTCGTCCGGCGGTCCCTCGGATGCTCCAAGCGCACGGCTTCTGCAAAGCTATCCTTCACCGACTCAAGGCACGAGTCATGAGATGTGAAACTCGCCATGGCTCCATGTGCGAATTACTAAGTCCTGCACGACTTCAACGCACATATCAAATCAACATATCAAACTAACTTAAACCCTTTGCTACACCATCAAAACCATATCACGGCAAGAGATTGCCCTAACAATCTCCCCCTTTTTGATGTGTGGCAATCCGTTTAAGTTAGGTAAAAGCATTTGATATATAAATTCTAAGGTAAAGAAAGCATGTAAACATAAACATGATATAGCAACATGCAACTCCCCCTTAATCCATGAAACTCTCTATGTAAATTTCTCCCCCTATCATAAATTTCTCCCCCTTTTATAATTAACTTAAACATAATATTTTCTCCCCCTTTGACACCATCAAAAAGATTATTACTAAGTTAAAAACACATGGCATCAAGTCTAATAGAAAGAAAATACCACAAGTTGATTTACAATCGGAATTCAAATTTATCGTCTGATATATTATTGAGCCATCGATCATTCAGTTCGATACGCACGTGAATTTCGGGATTTTCTGATTTTCAGACCGAATTTCAGAAATGCATTAAAAATTTCAGAAAATTCAAAAAATCATAAAATTTGGGGAACACATTTCTTTTAAGTATATATATCAGTGAAAAATATGTTTTCATGAGAAATCATTATATTTCCATGTATTTGCCAAAAATCCAAAAGCTTTAAAAACTACTAGGTTTTTGATCATAAGAGTATCTATTTTAACACCTAGTCTTGCATCCAATTGTTTCAAAACATGAATATATGGATTTTAAAGTAAGAAATTATTTTGAAAACATATGAAATATCCAACCATGATCTTTGGGCAATATGTCTATGAATTAAACATAAGCCTTCCCCATGATTGGTCTATTATTGCTATTTTGATACTTTAAATGACCATCTAAATGCCATAGGCATTAGTGGACATTTGTATCATCCTAACATCTCACCCATGCTAAGTTTGCAATCAAGTTAGCCTATAGTGAGTGTGAGATGCATCCTAGGGGGTATTTGTATATACTTAACCAATATGTTCATGCAATTCTATCATGGTTAAGTGTCAACCTAACATCCATCATGATCATAAAGGCATATATGAATGAATTCTACACTGTGATCATGAAATACATGTTTTCATCAACTAATAATCATGCATTAGGTATTATATGATGATAAGCATGATTTAAACCTATTTCTTATGATAACGTGCCAAATTTCATAAATCATGATTGTAAATATACATAGGAATTACATCAATCATCATGATTTAAGCATTATTATCTATTTATGAGTACGTTATCATCACCCAACACTATCTAAAAAAATGTTATCCCGTCATCCTAAGTCAACCAAAATATGATATAGGTTAGGTCCATGTGGTTGACTACCCTAGGGTTATTCTAACCCTTAAGGATGGATTTTGGAACCCAAAATAAGTTCTTTCCTATTGGGTTCACTAGATATTCCTTGGAGATCCATTTTCTAGCAATTACTTTCTTTTTATCTTGTCCCCTAGCTATTAGGCATTTATAGGCCTTTTCATTTTTCTTTTCCTTATATCCTAGGCCTTTTTTGTTGAAGCTAGCTCTTTGGCTCCCAATAATCATATTTAATGTGTTAGAGCCAATAGTGAATTTCTCTAGGGCTTTGGTTAAATAATCTACCTTTTCCCTTAATACCCTATTTTCATTTATACATGCATCACTAACATCTAATGGCACATAAAGGTCATGTGAGCATGCATCATTTAAGCTAGAAGAAATATCATTATTATTTAAGCATGCATTTTCTAGCTTATTTTCTAATGCCTTAATTTGATTAAGCATGCTTTTATTTTTATTTTTCATTCCAAATAAGTCCTTAGTTAAACTAGAAATTATGGAAACTATTTTCTTAGGAGAGGCTTTTGTTACCATAGTTTCCATATCCTCTTCTTCTTCGGATGATGAGGATGCAGAAGCTCCCCCTTCATTTGAGCTCTCCCCACTTGAGGTTGATCCTTCATTTTCGGATGAAGAGCAATCCAAGTCATCAAAGGCCATCAAGGCCAAATTGGTGACAAAGGCATTCTCCTCATCCGATGATGATGAGGAGGATGAGGATGGATCATCCCAAGTCCTTGCCTTGAGAGCTTTAGCCTTTTCCTTTTCCTTTGTCTTCTTCTCCTCTTCCTTCTTTTTCTTGCTCCCCTTTTTCTTCTTCTTTTCTTCTTTCTTTTTCCTCTCTTCCTTGCTCTTGTTTAAGAGAGGACAATTGTCCCTTATGTGCCCTTCTCCTTGGCAATTGTAGCATATGACCTTCCCCCTTGGTCTTCTATTCCTATCATGAGATTTATCAAATCTAAAATTCTTAAATGCACGTCTTACCTTCCTTACCATATAGGCTTCTTCGGTGCTATCCATGGTGGAGGAGGAAGACGCTTCGTCATCGGAGGAGGAGGAGATTTCCATCTTCTTCTTCCCCTTGTTCACTATCAAAGCTACTCCTCTTGAGGGTTGAATTCTAGGCTCTTCTTGTATTCCTTCAAGCCTAGTTTCGTGGAGCTCCATTGTTGAGAAAAATTCCTCCAAGGTACTTACTTCCAAGTTCTTGGAGATGTAAAACGAATCCACCATGGAGCTCCATCTTGAGGACCGGGGAAAGGCATCTATGACCTTCATTACCATATCCCGGTTGGAGAGCTTTTCTCCTACACTTGTTAGCCCAATTAATATTTCTTTAAATCTAGAATGTAGGGAAGTTACCTTTTCTCCCTTTTCTAATTTGATGTTTGAGAGTTGGGAGCGGAGGAGGTCTCTCCTAGCTAGCTTGGCCTCGGATGTGCCTTCATGGAGTTCTACAAGCTTTTCCCACATCTCTTTGGCGCTAGCACATTCTCCGATCTGGTTGATCTCTTGTTGAGGGAGCACATTGAGAAGATGATGTTTTGCCTTTGAGTTTGCAAGGTGCTCCTCTCTTTGCTTCTTAGTCCAACATGATTTTTCAATTGGTTCACCCCTTTCATCCCTAGGCAACTCGAAACCATTTTCCATTATAAGCATAATATCAAAATCGGTCTCGAAGAATACCTCCATTCTCTTTTTCCACCAAGAGAATTCGCCGTCGAACTTCGGAGGATGGATGTTGGAGCCGGCCATTTCGAAATTTTGCTTGTTGTGGCGGTTAGTCCTCGACAAGCTTTCCTTGGCTCTGATACCACTTGTTGGGGATCGATTGGCCGGCTAGAGGGGGGTGAATAGCCCTCGTTCGATGATCGTCGTATTTTGTTCGTCTACAAAACGTTAGCGCAAGCGAAATATACAAAGACAAACAAAATATAAGCAAGCAATACAAACACCGAGATGTAACGTGGTTCACGGCTGCGCCGCTAATCCACGGTCCGATTCATCCACGGTGAATCACTCCGTAATCTATCCACTAGATCTCTCCTTTGTACAAAGCTAGGTGGAGGTAACCTCTTTACAATCTCTCTTCTTACAATAGAATGGAGATAAAACTAGTAAGAAGAGTGGAAGAACACTTAGAGCACTTTGGGAGCAATTAGGAGCATAAGCATTAGGCACCCAAAGCCTCATCCCCTTCCTTTTTATAGAGGAAGAGTTCCACGCTTCGACATCGGGCCGATCGATGGCACCCATCAGAGTCCTCAACGAGGTCGACCCATTCTCCATTCGTGCTGCAGACACGACATCGGGCCGATCGCGGCCCTTGGCGGGCCGATCGATTGTTATCACGATCGCCATTCATCCGCAATGATCGCATCGACATCGCCGATCGCTCCCATGGCGGTACGATCGCCAAGAACTTGACCGTCTTATACCACGATCGACCCATCGATTATCGACGCTATGACATGGCAATGATCGTGTCGGGAAAAACTCATCCGACACTTGGCCAAATGGCCAAGTTTCACCTAAGAGCTACCCTTCCCGGGTTACAATCGCTCACTCTCATCCCTCGGAGTCCCTCGCCTTTGAAGTTCTCTTCGTTCGCGGCCACGTCCCTCGGCAGCATCAGGCGCACGGCTCTGCAATGCTCCTTCGTGTCTCTTGCCTCGAAGTCTACTTCCTCCGGCTTCACTCCAAGCTCCTCGTCCGGCGGTCCCTCGGATGCTCCAAGCGCACAGCTTCCGCAAAGCTATCCTTCACCGACTCAAGGCACGAGTCATGAGATGTGAAACTCGCCATGGCTCCATGTGCGAATTACTAAGTCCTGCACGACTTCAACGCACATATCAAATCAACATATCAAACTAACTTAAACCCTTTGCTACACCATCAAAACCATATCACGGCAAGAGATTGCCCTAACATTCAATATCAACATTATCTTCGAAATCACTCCGATCGCCTACTCCACTTGCCTATGCAGCGGCAAGCCTAGGAGTTCATCCAAAACTACATCCGAATACTCTCGGATTATACGCACATCCGAGAGACATATCATACCATAATTCCAACAATTTAACCATCCATAAGGATATGTCTACAGTAAAGATATGTCTATCAGAGTCTAAGGGCATCCCTTGACTTCTTAATTGTTGATCCCCATCTCACCTGACAGTAGAGATACCACCAACCCACAAGTCGATGTAAAGGAACCCTTCTAATCCGAACTAAGAATGTTCTAGACAAAGATACATGTAACCTACAAGTATCTCTCAATATCTTAACCCAGAGGGTAAACTAAAGTAATACCCTGAATGATCAATTATTTGCTGATCCGATCCAAAGGCTCCCTGCAGGTCTCGGCCTTTCTCCGAAGAGAACAAGATTAGATCCAACAGTCTGCGATAAAGCGGTCACATTTATGTGACGAATGACCCAAGGATTTTCCTAGATCATCTGGTCCCATCACTTAATCCTATGAGCTACAATGGTAGAATATCAAATAGATACGACCATCATCGTATACTCTGTCCTCTGTACAAAGCCAATCCACATCTAGGGGTAACTGTTGTTGTTGTCTACTGAGTCTTCTACGATGTCTTCTGCTGATACTGCTGCATAAATCACTTCCCTTGAAGGGAAGTATCACGGAACTCCAACCAGTAGTAGGTCACTGCTGATGAAATAACCCAATCTTCTGTGTTGATCTCTGCTGTCGAGGAGATGCATCATCCTCCCAGAAAACCATTGATAGTCTTCAACTGAGCCTTCAAAGTATACCTCCTCAAATGTATTGGTTGCTTACAATAGCAACAGATGAACTAATCCAACAGATAACCTGACTTCATGTGTCTTTGTGATCTGCACTGCACGCACATAATCCCTTCAGAGTCTTTGTTCTGATTTTGCTGATATGCACGAGAACATCCTGATGATCTGCGGTTGGTCTTCTATAATCAAAAAATAGCTCAAAGCCTATGACTCCGATCTTGCTCCTTTTATCCAACAGTCGGAGACTTCTGACTCTAATAAGTTGACCTGCAATATCTGCTTACCGGTCTCTAACTCTTAAAACTTGTACAGAGTCATTTCTAAGCTCCTGACTCAATCCAACGTCTTCCGGTAGGATCTGATAGAAGATCCAATCATCTTAATCCAACAGTAAGCCAACAACCATGGGTGGCTTAAAACATCCATTCACATCTTGAGCTATTATGTGAGCTTAAACTTTGCAAGTCTAATGACTCTGCATGGTATTCCTGTTATCGACAATCACCCTACTTGAAGCTCAAGAATTTCTTACAATGTGTCACAGGAAGTGACGTGGGGAATTATTCTCCCTCAACATCACTACACCATGATCAAGTGATGTTTTATTCTCCTACAATGTTATTTTCTACATTTACCACCAAGTACCATCTTGATCCCGATAATGGTATGCAAGTAACTCTACCTTCTCTGTATAACACAAGTTAAGTACTCAAAAGTACTTTCAAAGTTATACAACCCAGTATGAACAACTCAGGGATAATAATCCCTTATAAAACACTATATACTAGCCTTCCGCTATCTGCATCAACAATAGCCTACTTGTCTTGTCCATTACCCAACAGGTAATGATCTGACTAGCACCGTTAGTAAAAATCCCTAAGACTATAGTCTTTGATTTCCACAAGAAATGTGGTGACTCGACCCCTATTTCCCGACTCGATATCAGTCGGCTCTCAAAGGAAATTCACCTTTTCGATACAGGTTCAAGGCTCACAGACTCGATAGGTCATTCCTGTGATCAACTCATACCATGGTTACGAACAATAACCAACACACTACAGGTTATTCCCTGTTATATACACTAAATGCATAGTCAACTAAAAGCGAAAGTATAAACACTAAAGATAACTCTGGTTCGTCGCCACGTTGGGCGACTTCTACTACGAGTCTGTACAGGTATAATAACTCTAACTGTATACACTTGTTAATCAAGTCCAGATAAGTATCCAACTAGAAAATAAGTCATCAGGAATACTTACTTCGTGCTGCTTGGAGCTCAGGCCGCTGTCAATCTCATCTCAAAAAACCAAAACCAAATAAATTGACTCCCGAGAATCCAAGACTCGACACAAAACAACATTGTATGTCATCGCAGAACCTAGAGCTCTGATACCACTAAAGTTGTCATGCCCCGAGAGCATGCCGTGCTGAAAAGCAAATAGATAGCATCTCCCCTGTACGTGGCAACATCTCGTATTAATACAAAGCCCTTGGGCCCATAATAAACATAACATATAAACATGTAACCATAATAACACATCAAAACACAGCGGAAACAACACAACAACAATACAATCCCACACACATGCATATCGGTATGACTAACACCAAAACTAAGAACCACCATAACAAAACTAGAAAAAAAAAAGATACAACAACAATAGTCACAGACTACAATCATCACATAAAAACCAAAGACATATCGGAACACCAACGATAATCTAAAAACTCGGACTCTCGGTGTTGAGATGAGACGATGTCAACCAGCGGTGCTCCAAGCCGTCATGAAGACTTCTACCTGTTATCTGGGTGACAGAAAAACTCAGGGTCCGTGGTGGTGAGTAAAACTCAGTAGATAATAGGAAAAACATGTATATATCAAATATCACATGTAATTCAACAGAAAAATCTATAGATACATCAGGTAAACACCAACATGATAACTATATACAAGCATATACCTTCTAACCAAATGAATAACAAAAAATGCAGACATATATGAAAGTCTGCTACGCTACACCTATCCAACCTGGGCACATATCCACAATATATATATATTTCACAGGAAATCTAGACTAAACCATACCACATCATAAATACTGGTCAAAGGTATCTGATGGTCTGTCTAATAATTATACAAGTATTCGACACAATCGTATAACAGATGTAAGAAGCATGCATGAATATGATGTACAACCAAATGCAGCAAGCATAGTACAATCAAATGCAACATCACAATAAGCATATATATATAGACTGCTTCTATATATATATTAATCACAACCATCCATATATATATATATATATATTCATGCATATATGTATATATATGGCAATATGCAAAAATGTCATAAGTCACAGTAATGCAGCATGCATGGTCATGTCGGCTCACCCTAAAGCTACCACGACCCCAGTGTGGCCTCGGTGGCTCGAGGATGACAACTGTCCCAACTCAACACCAACTACTACTCTCGAGTGGCCGAGTGGGCAGTATGATCGAGTAGCATATAAGCGTGAAGAGCAAGCTACACGATGGGGGTCCCTGTTGTTGGCCACTCCGACAGTCACTACCCATAAGTGGTCGAGTACCACACATGCAGGACTACGACATGCAAATCCCACTACCACCGTTTATAGTAGTAGAGTGCAGCACCACAATGCTCTGCCCTCACACCGATTACTCCTCCTATGAGTAACCGTGGAGGCAGGAAGACTGACGACCCTCTCAGCCATAAGGGAGACCACGTCGCCAACATGCATGCAAATGACATGAATGCTCTGTCACAAATAGACATCCACCACAGACTCTCTGTTCTACAGAGAGTCATACTAATCAGATCAATGCACTCTCTATCCTGCAGAGAGTCATACTCAACTGATCATAACACTCTCTATCTTGTAGAGAGTCATACCAATCTAATCGACGCACTCTCTATCCTGCAAAGAGTCGTACTCAACGGATGTGTAACGCCCGTGAAATTCTAGCAATTTTACGAGAATTTTTGGCTTTATGAGGATGGGCTTTATGTAGGCCTTTTTGGAGAAATAAAAGAAAATAAGCCAAAAAGAGATGCAAAACCTAGGAATTGAACCCCCCACCTCTAGAGATAGCCAAGCCTTATAGATGCACCCACTAACCATAAGCCCAATAGAATCATATCATTAGAGGAAAGGGGGAACCTATAGATAAATGGGAGGAGGGTAAATGAAGAGGCTTGACAAGGAGAAGAGAAACTTCTCTTCCTCCCCTTTATAAAGAAGAGAGAAGTTCCACTTGGCCACTTCTTCCTTCCTTCTTCCTCTTCTCTTCATTCTCACCGAAACCCCAAGCTCTTCTTCCTCCTTTGGCCGAGAGCTCCTTGCAAGCTAGGAGAGAGCTAGGTGACCTCCATTAGGTCATCTCCCCAAGCAAAGCGAAGGATGTAAGTTTTCCCCTCACCTGCAGTATATTAGTTTGATAGGGTTGGTTGCTTGAAAGAAATATGAAATTGTAGCCTTGTAAGTTACGGCCAACTAAGTTGGTGGGCTAGGATTCATGAAAATGCTACTAAGGGAGGTTTTTATGGGTGATATGTTTCAAGTAGATACCTTTAGGAGACCAAAGTGCAAAGGTGATGACCCTATATGGTTCGGCCACCCCCAAGATTTTAGGGTTAGGGTTGCATGAACTTGATCCTAAAGTGATATTCTTGGTTGGTATGTTTCAAGTAAGACCCTTGGGTATCCACCATCCAAGATGAGGCCCTTGTAGGTTTCGGCCACCCTAGGTAATTAGGGTTAGGGTTGCATGAAAATATCCCTAATGATGCTATGCTAGATGATAATGCTCATGAATAAATATTAGGTGGCAAGAACCCTAGTTGAGCCCCTTGTAGGTTTCGGCCACCCTAGGTAATTAGGGTTAGGGTTACATGAAAATATCCCTAATGATGCTATGCTAGATGATAATGCTCATGAATAAATCTTAGGTGGCAAGAACCCTAGTTGAGCCCCTTGTAGGTTTCGGCCACCCTAGGTAATTAGGGTTAGGGTTGTATGAAAATATCCCTAATGATGCTATGCTAGATGATAATGCTCATGAATAAATATTAGGTGGCAAGAACCCTAGTTGAGCCCCTTGTAGGTTTCGCCACCCTAGGTAATTAGGGTTAGGTTGTATGAAAATATCCCTACTGATGCTATGCTAGATGATAATGCTCATGAATGAATATTAGGTGGCAAGAACCCTAGTTGAGCCCCTTGTAGGTTTCGGCCACCCTAGGTAATTAGGGTTAGGGTTGCATGAAAATATCCCTCATGATGCTAAGCTAGGTTATAATGCTTTATGAATGAATTTTTGGGGACCAAACCTAAGCTCGAGCCCCCTTACAAGTTTCGGCCAACCCATGGTTTTAGGGTTAGGGTTTCATGAAAACACCCTATATGTAATTGTGCTATGTGTATAGTTTTTAATGTGACATGAACTTTGCTTGGGTGATGAATATGTTATGATTCAATGCAACATGAAATTAGGCTATGTGATGAGCATGTTTTACGATTTAATATGCCATGAATAAGCTTAGGAAATATACTTCCTGTTATGATGTAATGTGCCATGTAATATGCCATGATGAACATGTTGTGTGAAGTAATATGCCATGTATATGCTTCGGGAATGTGCTTCAAGTTATGGAGTATTGTGCCATGAAATATACCTAGGTGAAGAATATGTTTTGTGATTTAATATGTCATGAATATGCTTACGAAATATGCTTGTATGATGAACATGTTTATACTTTAGGCCCCTTTAGGGTACTCTTATGTTATGAATGCATGTGTCCTCATGATAAGATGGAGATGCTTCCCTTTCAAGTAGGGACCAAGAGCTCTCCTTATGACAAGATGGAGATGCTTCCCTTTCAAGTAGGGATCAAGAGCTCTCCTTAAGATAAGATAAAATGGAGATGCTTCCTTTCAAGTAGGGATCAAGAGCTCTCCTTATGATAAGATAAGATTAAGATGCTTCCTTTTATGTTGGGGATCAAGAGCATTCTTTATATTATGACAAGAAAAGAAAAGAATTAAGTATTTTACTTGCAAGAGGTTAAGTACCACCGTCGTGTGGTCGTTAATCAAATCCATAGGGACACAAGAAGACGTAAGAGGTCTTGCCTCGTAAGACGTAAGAGGTCTTGCTCTAATAGGACTGGTGGCTCGCTACCCCAGCCTATTAGGGAACGCGCATTATGTGGTACTTAACCTGGGGCCCCCCAAATAAGTTATGATGATATTGAAGTATTTATAAGTATATGTTTTGAAAAGAAAAGACTTTTATGATACTGTGTATGCTTATGTTAAATGCCCTGAGTGCTTACGAACTAGGTTCTTTATGCATGCTAGATGTTATGAAGTTATGATGATATTGAAGTATTTATAAGTATATGTTTTGAAAAGAAAAGACTTTTATGATACTGTGTATGCCTATGTTAAATGCTCTGAATGCTTACGAACTAGGTTCTTTATGCATGCTAGATGTTATGAAGTTATGATGATATTGAAGTATTTATAAGTATATGTTTTGAAAAGAAAAGACTTTTATGATACTGTGTATGCCTATGTTAAATGCTCTGAATGCTTACGAACTAGGTTCTTTATGCATGCTAGATGTTATGAAGTTATGATGATATTGAAGTATTTATAAGTGTATGTTTGAAAAGAAAAGACTTCTATGATATTGTGTATGCTTATGTTAAATGCTCAATGCTTTTAACCAGGTTCTTTATGCATGCTAGATGTTATGAAGTTATGATGTTTAGAGTTAAGTCTAAGTATGTGGTGACTATGTACTTTATGCTAGTTTAGAATTTATAATGTGGTGAAGGTTAAGGGTAAGGTTAAGAATACTTGCGACTATGTTCCTTCTGCATGATTAGGGTTTATGTTATTACAAATGTTTATGTTCAAGTTAACCAAATGCTTATGATTACGTTCTTTCATGCACGCTTAGTTTATGCAGTTATAACGCCACGCTTCAAAGTATGCCCCGCTTAGATTAATTATGCTTAACTCGCTATGAACAATTCTATGCAATGCTTAGTTCTTTTGTACTATTACCGGATATGTTGTTGATTAGTGTTGCTATGAAATGCTTAGGTCATTTTCTATGCCAGCATGCTCATGTTCTAATAGTTTGATGAAATCGTGGTTTTTGTGAGTAGGCAAGGATCTTACTAAGCTATATGCTTATAGTTTATGTTGTCCAGTATCGCAGATATAGGAAGTCTGCACTAGAGGGAGTGGCAGGAGGGGCCATGTGCGTGTGTGATAGTGGCATGGTGAAAGAAGACCCTACACTATCTGCTTATATTTATATGCTCTAAGAACAATTTAAGACATTGCTTCCGCTTATAAGACTTGTGTTTAATGAGTATCCCTTAATTTAAGAGGTTCGACATGTTAGAACTCATGAACGAATCCTTTCGCTATGCATGTTATGAAATAAGATAAGATATGTGGTCATGCTAATGATGAATAAGATAGGTGATGCATGTGCCAAAGAAGGTTTCAGTTATGATAACCTGTTCAAGCATGTAGACTTTGAACGGATCCATATGTAGTATGCTAATAAAAAAAAAATATATAGACACAAGTAGCGCCGCCCTGAGAGCAGATAAGGGCGGGCGCTACAGGATGGATGCACTTTCTATCCTGTAGAGAGTCGTACTCATCTGATTGACGCACTCTCTATCCTGTAGAGAGTCGTACTTACTGATCGACACACTCCCTATCCTTTAGAGAGTCGTACTCAACTGATTATAACAAGCTAGGACCATCGGTCCATAGCGACACACGAAGTACCATTCACCTGACCATTTACACAATACATGGTCGGTGGTAAACAAGTAACCTAAGGGTACTAGAATAACCCTAGGTTCAAGACATTATCTACCTACGGATGACCTTTTCGCCCAATTTACAATTAGGTCGTCATCCGGACTTTACTATTTGCATTTAACTAAACAAATTCTAGGTTATTTACATCACATATATATATAACTCCTAATCATGATGAAGTGAAACATGATAACATCAATGGAGTTTAACAGCCAACGATAAGGTATCAAGCGCAAGAGTAAATAAGAGCGGAGTCAAGGTAACATGATCATATATCTAAATTTGTATGCATTAAAACTACCTGACCAGGGTAGGAAATTACCCACCTGTTAAATAAACCGTAACTGTCTTCACGTCCGCGAACTCGCCTCGCACCAAAGTCTTGAAATCGTAAAATACCAATATAACTAAATGCTAGCATAAACCAATGGTAGGGATAATAATCTAATTCCATCTTAATCCCTGATTAATTAACCAAATCCTACAGTGGCATAATCTCATTCCATTTATTAAAACCTAACAATTCTCCATTCTTAATCAGATTAAATTCACCGTATTACTCATGCATCAACTCTAGCATCAACAATAAAGGTAACATATCCTACTTCATAGCGTATTAATTCAAAGCTTACCTTTCAATTGTTGCAATCACCTACAGCTTCTTGATCTACATCAAGGTATCAGATTAAAGTTCAAATAGCCCAAATTGGAAGCAACCTCATAACCCGATCTCTCCCTAAACCAATCGGCCATAGCTTCTTCTTTCATACAAAAGAAATCTGATATGTATAGAATAATGACACCGTCATTAAATCCCATCACAACTCTAATGTATTTTACTGCCTGCAACAGAAATTAAACTTATAAGCTGTGATTTACAGATCTGAACTTTTAGATCATCAAGAGATAGAGTTTCTTCCTGCTTACCACGACATCACAGTCGAATCCACCTCAACAACCATAGGAATGCGCAGGAAATTGTACATGGGACTTACCAAACTCATAGCAATACGTAACTGAACGAAGCATACCGAACTCGTGGTGAAAATAGGAAATCCGACCAAGAAGTAGGCTATGTCATGACCAGAATAGGGAAATGGTGATCGATAAGCTACCCCTTTGCGATGGCAATCCCACGATCCCAACTCAGAAATGCTGTAGAGATGATCGAGAAAGAGAGGCATTTGGATTGGAGCACAGAGAGAGGTTGGCTGCCGAGGTTATCCATGGTGGTTGGAGGCAAATCAACCGGCGATGAAGATCGGGAAGAAGAGAGGGTGACACACGGCGACAGAGGGCAGGGAGGCAAGATCAAGCAGCCAGTAGCCAATCTAGGTGATCGAAGGCGGCTGTGACGGCGAAAGCAAGCTGACACATCAATAGTGGATGGGCAATGGTGTCGCGTGAAGGTGGCACCGATTGCGATCGACGCTGGCACGGAGCAGCGACGTCGGACGCAGGGCAGTGGAGCTTCAACTGCGATGGCCGACGACACTTACTGTTGTTGGATCGAAGAAGAAACGAGCAGTGCTCATGAGATTGGGGAAGAAGAAGACGCATGGGTGAGAACGTTGTTGGTGCAATCGGCCCAGGTCACGATTGACCAGACTCGAGTTTGACTCGAGTGATGTTTTGATGTTTGAAAAAGTAGTTTGACATAGTATGTTTGACATTGATGTCGGTTAATATTTTGGGGAGATTGTTTATACAATCAACCCAGATTATAATTGACCAGACTCGAGTTTGACTCGAGAGAGACTTTGATGGTTGACTAGGGGTTGACCATGTGATTATGAGAAAGTCCAAGCATGGGTCTTGGCAAGGTAAAGTCCAAGTCATGGGTACTTGGCATGGAAAGTCCAAGTGGGACACTTGGCATTTGGGAAAGTCCAAGTATTGAGTACTTGGCACAAGGAAAGTCCAAGAATGGGTCTTGGCATGGAAAGTCTAACATGGGTTGGCAAGAGAAAGTCCAAGCTTGAGTCTTGGCATTTGAGAAGTACAAGGGGTTTGATATTGGCAGCGTAAAGTCCAAGGGTGGAGTCTTGGCAGCATAAGTCCAATGGTTGGCGGCGTAAAGTCCAAGCGGAGTCTTGGCGGCGTAAGTCCAATGTGCCTTGGCGGTGTAGACACCGTTAGCATGACAGCCGATGGAAGCACCTGAAGGCTAGCGCGTTGGATGAACAAGTCATAGATGACTTAGAGGGATTCAAGAGGCGTGAGGTTTATGGAGGTGGCTAGAAGGCTTAGGTCTAGGCTAAGGGTGGTCTAGCAAGTATGGGGACACCATACTTGGGTTAAAACCTCATCTTTGGGTTGGTAGTCGACTGACATTATGATCGGTTCGACTGCCGTGAATTGACTAGAGCTCGACTACCATTTAGTGCTGAAATTGCCTTAGCAATCAACTGCTCGCTCATTAGCGTTGGGACTGCGCGATCGCTAATTGGAAGCGATTGGTGATGGCAATCGGCGCCATGGATGCCCGATCATTGCCGGTTAGTCGCGAAAGCAGAAGTTAGCCGTGAGGCGGTCGACTCACGGGTGATAGTCGATCGCAATATTGGGAGTCGACTGGTGAGAGTCCCGTTGGAACTTTTCCAGCATGGATTAAGTCATTGTCTCACAGCAACAGTGACATCAGCCGACTGGTGACTTATGGCAGTCGATTGATCATCGGAAATCCAGCCCGATGCAGGTTAAAAAGAGGAGCTCGTGGAGGATTTCGGCATTGGTTCTTTGGGAGCTTTCTTGGGGCGATTTGAAGGCAATTTACAGGTGCATTTCAGGGCCCTTCAATCTCATCCAAGCAACCAACAAGCAAAGCACTCAAACCCTAATTTTGTAAAGTGTTCTTTACATTTCCATTGTATTTGCTTGTATTTCTTTCGTTTATTGTTGTAAACATTTGTATGAGGTTTCTCTGCCTCCGACGTGTTGTCAAGAAGGAGTTATTTGTGATTAGTGGTTGTGTATGCATCACTAGAGCTCGTTGAGCTCAACCGTGGAGTAGGAACCTTTAGGTTCTGAACCACGTTAAACAATTGTGTTTGTGATTGTGTTTTTTCGTTATTGCTTTATTATCCTTGTTTCCGCTGCGCTAACGAAATTTGTGGACGCGATCATGAACAATTTCCATCTATGTACGAGCACGCGCTATTCACCCCCCTCTAGTGGGCGCACATGTCCTAACAAGTGGTATCAGAGCAAGGCCGCTCTTGAAGTTTAACAACTAAGGGAGCACGCTAGAGGGTGAAGATGGAAGTCCAAGAACAATTAGGATGAGACATCAACACACCGGTGCCCTACACCCTATACGGACGAGAAGACTTCAATTCTTGGAAGAGAAGAATTAAATATTTTATTATGATGAGAGACTTTGAGGAATGGTCCATTTTGATTGATGAATTTGAATATCCAAGAGGACCAAGAGGTGGATTCCTCAAAAAGAAGAGATGGACCGAAGAGCAAGTCCAAGCATATGAGAAAAATGATAAGGTGATAAATTTTTTAATTGATTTAATGCCTAACAATATCTTGTGTATGTTAGGTAATTATGTAGATGCCAAGGAGCTATGAATCCAAGTGACAAAGCTCCATGAAAATTTATCATCGGTCCAAGAAGAAGAAGAAGAGAAGTGCTCACCGTCTCAAGCTCAAGCAAGCACATCACCATCTAAAGAGCTTGAGGAGTCGGAAGTTGATATGGAGTCAACTTCCGGATCGGTGAAAGAGGAGGTGGAAGAAGTAGAAGAAACCTCCACCTCTAGGATTGAGGGGGAGGAAAGAATTTCCACTCCGGAGCAACAAGAAGAAGCTTCCACATCCGGTCAAGATGAAGATGCTTCAATTCCAGCACCTACCACCACCATAGGTAACTCAAACACCGTAATTCAAAATAAAAATAACATTATGTGTTTTGAGTGTAGGGAATTTGGGCACTATAAGAGCAAGTGCCCAAAGAGAATAAGAAAATCTCCACCGGTGCCAAAAGTCAAAGATGTCGGTCCCTCAACGCAAAAGAGCAAGGAGCAAGTGATTTGCTTCAAATGTCGGCTACCGGAACATTACCGGAGTCAATGCCTAAGAGGGAAGAGGAAGGGGCAAGAAGGAGTTACACAAGTAGGGGGAGCTTCCAAAGCTAACCATAAGGTATTTTTAAATAAAGCTCCTTATTCAAATAATGTCAAAAAGCATGCTAGAAATAATTTTAGCAATCTTGCTATCTATCATAAAGAGCATGCTAGAAATAAGGAATTGTGTCTAGGAGCTAAGAATGTCTACCTTTCAAAGAAGGAAAAATTTGGGACTAATGTCCCTAAAAATATCATACCTAGGGAATCTATTAGGAAAATATAAGAGCACCTAGGTTTTAACCTCAAATGGACTAGGCATATGCCTAGGAAGAACCATGCCCAAGGATTAAATCAAAATTCTAAAATTGGCAATTAGAATTAGAGAACCAAGCCTTGAGATCAAGGCTTGAAAAACTTGAGAAGACCCTTAAAATTATGCAAAATCAATTTAAAGGGTCAAGTGATCAAAAGTCTAGGTACAAAAGTCAAAGTCAACACCTAGGACCTAAGAGTCAAAAGTCAACCAAGGGCAAGCAAGGTTTGGGTCACAAACCTAAGCCTAAGGTGGCTTATAATGGTGTTTCATTTGACTATGGAACACAAACTAGGTCTAGGAAGACCAAGGTCTATAGGGAAGTCATCCCTAAGGTTGACCAAGGTGTGTGCCTAGTGGCTAGGGTTTCAAGGAAACCTAGGATGGCCACTAAGAAGGTTGCAAGCGGAGTTACCCCTAGAGTCAACCTAGGTAAGACCCAAATGACCAAGGCTACCAAGTATAGGAGGGTCATTAGGAAGGTATCTAGGGAGGTTATCCCTAAGGAATATCTAATTAACCCTAGGAGCTCAAATAGGTTTTGGGTTCCTAAGAGCGTGATAGATTCACGCTAAATGAGTTTAGGGTGTGTCAACCTTGATTGGGTGGGTAGTTAACTCAACCATGATAAGGGTAGCACTTTAGGTTATTTTCAAGGTTATGGTTACCTTGGAAATACATTTGAGCTTTAATCCTAAAAGATTTTAGGATGTGTCAATATTATTTGAGAAGTTTGATAAATTGATCAAATTGACACAATTTAGGATTAGAGGTTATAGTGTGCCATTTTGGGTTTTTGGCACACTAGGGAGAAAAGTAATAATATGGAAAAAAATATACTTAATCATATCAAATGGCAACTAATATTAAAATTTAGGTATTATATACCTTGATATCTTATTTGCCATGTTTTGATTTGTCATATTCCATGACATGACATCATATTTATTTTAATCATTTAAAATGTCATGATCATGTTTAGGATTAAGGATTTAAATGTCATGTGCTTTAGTTTTATATCATATGTCATGACATAATGATCATTGGTCATGATTTATTTTTGCTATTATTATGCCATGATCATTTCATGCATTTAATTGATTAAAATTGATTTAAGGACAATGGCATGACTTGGAGTTCCATTTATAAGGGAATCAAGTAGAGTTGCCTTAGAAAAATGCATGAAACCCTAATTTAGGGAGAACAAAACCCTCATCTCACATTACATTGACATGTATGTGTATTTATACACTCTAGATACATGTGAGATGCTAGGATATGAGTTGAGTTCAAGGTGCATAGTTTTTGCATCTAAATGAACTATAACTCATCTAATTTCATTGGCGGATCATTGGGAAAGCTTGTGTACAAGTCATGTACATAGAGCCCAAGGAATATGATCCAAAATAAGGTTTTGAAAATATTTTAAAATCATTTTAGAAAACCTTAGTGAAGTCTATCTTTTGATAGCAATCACCATTGATGAAGTTGATACAAAGTGAGCTAAAACATTGAAGTTTTTCTTCACTTTTGAATTTTGTATCAATTTTGATATTTTATGGGTAAAATATTTTTCAAACATTTTTCTTCCATTGTATTGACTATAAGTAATATACGTATGAATTTTCACGATTTTTCAAAATACGTAGAATTACTTATGCTTTTTTAAAATTCGATTCTAATAGCTAAAATTCGGGAATTTCAATTATCAGTCGACTGCCACTTGTTGGCAGTCAACTGATGCAAGGGTAGTTCGACTGCTTTTGTCAGGAGTCGACTGCTAGGCTGATTTGGGGTTAACAAGGGTTGTTTAGCTCGTGTTCAGCTATGGTAAAGTTTCCTAACAACTCCTAACCCTAGGATATGCTTTGGGAAGCATTAGAAAGGGTGAAAATCCATTGGATATGGATTAGGAGAGTTGTTTAGGGTTTGTGTTAAATTTAAGGGTAGGAAAGTTCATGTTTGGACTTTTAACCTTATTTTTTGATGGTTTAGAGTTCCTATAGGCTTAGGGACTTCCCAAGGACATTGTTGGTGCAATGGTCAAGGGGGAGCAAGCCTTTAGGGGGAGTTATCTATCATGGGATGATAGATGTGTTTCTTCCTCATGAGGGGGAGAAATGGGAATGTGAGTGCCTAATTTGGAAATTGGGAGGGTTTATAGGATTGCCTCTTTTGAGTGATATGAGACTTATCACAAGGAAGATGGTAGGCATCCTAGGTATATTTGACCAAGGGGGAGATTGTAAGATCTCATTGGGACATGAGACATTGACCTCCTTGGAGAGAGAACCTTTTTGATGTATGTCAAAAAGGGGGAGAGTAAAATTACCAATTTGGGAAATTGGTAAGGGAGTTTGAGTTAGGGGCCTAACTCAAGGTTTGTTTTGTCAAACATCAAAAAAGGGGAGATTGTTGGTGCAATCGGCCCAGGTCACGATTGACCAGACTCGAGTTTGACTCGAGTGATGTTTTGATATTTGACAAAGTGGTTTGACATTGATGTCGGTTAATATTTTGGGGAGATTGTTTATACAATCAACCCAGGTTATAATTGACCAGACTCGAGTTTGACTCGAGGGAGACTTTGATGGTTGACTAGGGTTGACCATGTGATTATGAGAAAGTCCAAGCATGGGTCTTGGCAAGGTAAAGTCCAAGTCATGGGTACTTGGCATGGAAAGTCCAAGTGGGACACTTGGCATTTGGGAAAGTCCAAGTCTTGAGTACTTGGCACAAGGAAAGTCCAAGCATGGGTCTTGGCATGGAAAGTCTAACATGGGTTGGCAAGGGAAAGTCCAAGCTTGAGTCTTGGCATTTGAGAAGTCCAAGGGGTTTGATATTGGCAGCGTAAAGTCCAAGGGTGGAGTCTTGGCAGCATAAGTCCAATGGTTGGCGGCGTAAAGTCCAAGTGGAGTCTTAGCGGCATAAGTCCAATGTGCCTTGGCGGTGTAGACACCGTTAGCATGACATAGCCGATGGAAGCACCTGAAGGCTAGCGCATTGGATGAACAAGTCATAGATGACTTAGAGGGATTCAAGAGGCGTGAGGTTTATGGAGGTGGCTAGAAGGCTTAGGTCTAGGCTAAGGGTGGTCTAGCAAGTATGGGGACACCATACTTGGGTTAAAACCTCATCTTTGAGGTTGGTAGTCGACTGACATTATAGCCAGTTCGACTGTCGTGAGTTGACTAGAGCTCGACTACCATTTACGGCTGAAATTGCTTTGACAGTCAACTGCTCATTGGAAGCGATTGATCAGCGATCGCTAATTGGAGGCGATTGGTGATGGCGATCATCATGGATGGAAGTCGACTGCCAGTTGAGTCGCGAGCACAGAATGCTCCGTAGCCGACTGGGCAGTCGACTACGGGGCTGGCAGTCGACTGCCAATGTTGGCAGTCGACTGGTGAGAGTCCCGTTGGAACTTTTCCAGCGTGGATTGAGCCGTTGTCTCACAGCAACAGTGGCATCAGTCGACTGGTGACTTATGGCAGTCGATTGATCGGCGAAAATCTAGCCCGATGCAGGTTAAAAAGAGGAGCTCGTGGCATATTTCGGCATTGGTTCTTTGGGAGCTTACTTGGGGCGATTTAAATGCAATTTGCAAGTGCATTTCAGGGCCCTTCAACCTCATCCAAGCAACCAACAAGCAAAGCGCTCAAATCCTAGTTTTGTAAAGTGTTCTTAACATTTCCATTGTATTTCTTTCGTTTATTGTTGTAAACATTTGTATGAGGTTTCTCCGCCTCCAACGTGTTGTCGAGAAGGAGTTATTTGTGATTAGTGGTTGCGTGTGCATCACTAGAGCTCGTTGAGCTCAACCATGGAGTAAGAACCTTGAGGTTCCGAACCACGTTAAACAATTGTGTTTGTGATTGTGTTTTTTCGTTATTGCTTTATTATCCTTGTTTCCGCTGTGCTAACGAAATTTATAGACGCGATCATGAACGATTTCCATCTACGTACGAGCACGCGCTATTCAACCCCCCTCTAGCGGGCGCACAGGTCCTAACAAACGCTTTGGGAGGTTCGATGATGAGAAAACGAAAGGAACGAAAGAAAATAAATGGTTTGGTGTTAAGAGTAAATGGTCAGATCGGGTTAAAGAAAATGGATCGGGTTTAACCCATAAGCATTAAACCCACATTCATTTAACCCTAGATTCCATTAACCCAGATCCCTTCAATTAAACCCATAAACTTTTAAGCTAGGTTAGGTTTGATTTATCCTTAATCATCCATTATTATTATTATTATTATTATTATTTTCAATAATTAATATCACTCTTTAGCCATTTATTTATGGTATTTTACACTTCATGCCAGTTGTTCGGTCCTCACGACCCAACTGGACTTCCTGTATGGCATCTGGTTCTCTTGATTCGGACATGAGAGCTCCACTTCCTTCGTTCGAGGTTCATGGCTTGACATGGACCATGACTTTGATACCAATTGTTAATACATATAAGATTCACATATCTCCATAATGGTATGATATTGCCCACTTTGGATATAAGCTCTCATGGTTTTATTTTTGAGCTTTACTCAAAAGGCCTCATACCAATGAAAATATCTTTTCATCTTATAAGCATATGATCTTTTCCATGTCTTACCAATGTAGGACTTTGATTGTATTCTCAATACTCCCAATAAAGAGTTTCACCTCTAGTGTATGACGTGGAGGCAGTTACTGTGCACATTGCGCAGTAACTGCGCACACACTTGAAGGAGTGCGTGCATGACTCCATGCCATCCGCTATATCCAAGACCCTATATAGGGGGATGGGATAAGAGGAGAAAGAGAGTGATTTTGCTGTGTGTGCGAATTGCTATCGGAGTAAGAAGGAAGTGTGAAATGTCGTTAGGCTGCCAGAGTGAAAAACGGTGAGTGGAGATCGTCGTCCTACATATCCGAGATCGTCATCCTAACGATCTAGGAGGAAGCGCGAAGTTTCTGACGAAGCAATGCTAGTTTCATTTATAGACTACAATTATTTTTTAGCATTCAAATATATTCAAATTCATGCAATAGATACAATAAAACCTATTGGTGCAAGGGCACTAGATAATCGAACCTAGGTTTTGATTATGCCGAAGATCCAAAGTTAAGGTCATATTGTTATCTCACGAGCTGAATCAAGTGTGCAGGAATGCTAAGCTAAGCTGAATGCCAGTGACACTCGGAGGGAACCGTGGTGGTCGGGCGACACTGGGAGCACTTCGGAGGGAGCCGAAGAACTTAGGTGAAGACCGGAAGCGAAGCTTCAAAGGTAAAGGTTGAGGTAAGCTCGTGTGAGTGAGAGATGGTAAGGTCGTGTCCTATGTACGAGGATGACCGTAGGCGACGATCCGACTAAGACTTCTAGTGGAAGGTCTAGGTCGAGATTGGACGATAAGGAACCATCATATTTACCATTTTCTGTGCTAACCTCTTACTGCAGGGAAGTGGCCAGGCTAGCTGTCAACTGCTGGTCATTGGGCAGTCGACTGATGGAAGGCATTAGTCGACTAATGATGAGGAATCAACTTTTTTTCACTAGGTCAAAATGGATAATGTTTGATGCGGCCACTTCACAATAAGATAAGGTGTCACCTCGTGATCAGTTCCAAAAGTTGAGGATTTCTATCAAGACTTATTCCAAGGAAAAAATCTATAAAAGGAGGAGAGGACTCCAACCCAAAGATCAATCATCTTGCTCTCAAAGTGCTCCCGCAACGCCAAAACTCTAAACATCGTAACACCGACGCAACGCCAAGTTCAGAATTTCTTCGTCGGCAACAAATATTATTTTTATTTATTGTATTCATTGTTTTAATCGTAACGAGGTGAGGTAGGCTTGTTGCCTCATCCTCGTGCTTTCGTTTTTGTGATCATTGTCTCCTACCTCTAACGAGGAGGAGACTCTATAGTGGATTGCCCCTTCGTACGCAGTCAAGGATCGCGGGGCCTTGGATTAGCAGCTGGTGGGCTATGAACCAAGTAAAAATAAATTGTGTTATTTATTTTTCCACTATGCTTTCTTTTATCGAACGAACGAAAGAAAGTTTTACACTCGCTATTCAACCCTCCCCTCTAGCGACGCTTCTCGATCTAGCAATTGGTATCAGAGCGAGGGCGCTAAGATTTTGTGAAACCACCAATCTAGAACTTTTCGGCTTTCTTTTTGTATTTTTTGATTCATTTTTTTTTAGGTTTTTTCTCTCCTGCACTACTAATCCAAGATGAAGTCTTGGTACTCTACTTTTGGTTGTGTGTTTGCAAGTATTCGCTTTTGGTGTAGCCGACGGTAAAATGACCATAACTTTTCGTACAAGTGGACCCACGAAACATGCTACCTACCAAATCAAAGCTCTCTGAGAGATCTACACTTCTTACTAGACCCTCATAACAAGCTGTCTTCGTCCCCAAAAACCAACGTTTAGTACTCTTTCGAGGACATCGAAGGTTGTAAGTTTCTAGTATTTGTTTAGTTTCTTTTTTTATTTATTTCTATTTATTTTTTATTATTTCTCGCATTACTAATCCAAGACCAAGTCTTAGAATTCCTTTTGATTTTTATTCATGTTTTGCAAGATAATTAATGGCTCACATTAAGGGGTATAGCACCACCCGACCTCCGTTCTTTAACGGAAATGATTTCCGTTATTAGAAAGGTCGGATGGAGTATTTCTTAAAAACACAAGTCGAGACTTAGATAATAATTCAAACCGGCATTGCTCTACCCACCAATGATCAAGGGGAGTCCTTAGACTTCGACAAGTGGACCAATGCAACCAAAAGACAAATCGAAGCCGATGAAAAAGCAACCCAAATGTTGCAATGCAGTTTGTCCAAGGAGGAGCTCAACTGAATTGGACCATTCATTAGCACCAAAGACCTCTGGAACAAATTAATTGATCTACATGAAGGGATGTCCAAATAAACTATATATGTTGGTGCAATCGGCCCAGCAATACCTTGATGGTATTTTGATGATAGACAAAACTCATGACATGGGATTGTCATGGGAAAGTCCAACATGGGTTGGCATGGAAAATCCAAGCATGGAGCTTGGTGTGGAAGTCCAAGGGGGAAGCCTTGGCATGGGAAAGTCCAAAGCATTGCGAAGCCGTGCACTTGGTGCTTGGCATGGGAAAGTCCAAAGCATTGCGAAGCCGTGCGCTTGGTGCTTGGCATGGGAAATCCAAAGCATTGCGAAGCCGTGCGCTTGGTGCTTGGTAAGAAATGCATTGCGAAGCCGTGCGCTTGGTGCATTTGGGAAGTCTTGAGGACTTGGTAAGTTCACTAGGCTCGGGGTCCTTGAGTCGGTGAATGATGACATTGCAAAGTCGTGCGCTTGGTGCATCCGAGGGACCGCCGGACGGGGAGCGAATGGAGTGAGCCCAAAGGGAAGCATACTTCTAGGGCATGAGACGTGAAGGATGGCGTTGCGAAGCCATGCGCTTGGCGCATCCGAGGGACGTAGGCCGAGGGAAGAGAGCTTTGGTGGGGAACTCCATGAGGGATAAGGTGGACTTGGCCAAGTGGCTAAGACTGAGTGTCGGAGACTCAAACATCGTTATGTTTGAGGTCTTGCCCGACATTAGTCGACTGGCATAGGTGCCGGTTCGACTGATCCAAGTCGACTAGAGTTCGACTGGTGTAAGGCTAGGGTTTTGTGCTTGGCAGTCGACTGCCATGGACATAGCGATCGGCCCAGCGTCGTGATCGGCTTCGAGGATGGCGATCGGTGATGGGAGTGTCGCGAGCAGAATGCTCCATAAGCCGCGGTAGGCGATCGACTCTTGGGTCACGATCGGTGATGGGCATCATCGGTCGGTAGGTGATCCGTTGGAACTTGTCAGCGTGGATCGGCCGTTGTGAGACAGCTCTACGAGGATCATTGGGGCCTTTTGGCGGTCGGCGCTAGGCGTGAAACGCACGAGTTATAAATGAAGCACGAGTTGGAGGATTTCGCCAAGTCTTTTGTGGAGCTATTGGAGGGGAATTGCTGCTGCATTCCAGTCCTTCAAGAGCCAATCAAAGTAAGCAACAAGCAAAGCGATCAAAGCAATTGTGTAAAAGTTTTCTTTTGTATTGTCTTTGTATTTCTTGTTGTATTTCATATTACTTGTTGTAATAACTTGTGAGAGGTTTCTCCACCTCCGACGTGTAGTCGAGGAGTATAGTTAGTGCCGTGCGCATAACTAGAGCTCGGTGAGCTCGCCCGTGGAGTAGGAACCATTTGATTCCGAACCACGTATATGCTTGTGTATTGATTGTGCTTGTGTTGTTGTTATTTCTATTGTTATTCCGCTGCGTATATTAACGACAATTGTAGACGAGCACACGAGAACGAACGAATTACGACATCCAACGAACGAGGGCTATTCACCCCCCTCTAGCCGGCCGTACCGATCCCCTACAATATAATCTAAAGATGTAGGATCATGAGACCGCTTTACAACTCCATGCACGGATCCAAGACATCTTGAACGGTCTACATGCCATCGGACAAAAGGTAGACAATCGAGACATAATAAGGTACACACTCAATGCATTTCCTAGGACCACCTTGTGGGCATCCATGGTTGATGTCTACAAGGAATCTAAAGATTTATCTAAGATTATGTTAGATGAATTCTTTTCGGAATTTGAGTTACATGAACAAACTAACGTGGTCTCGGTCAAGAAAGGTGTAGCATTGTTTATAGGACAAAGACGAAAAGAAAAGAGCCCTGAGGAAGAAGAATCCAAATCCAAATCCGAAGAGGAGGGTGCAATAGTGAACATGGTGCAAAGAATAATTCGATTCAAACCAAAGCAAAAGGTAGCAAAGAAGGCTTTTCATGCAACTTAGGACAATAAAGATCAAGACGATAACTTAGCATTCATGGTAAAGTCGGTAGAGTCCGAGTCCGAGTTTGAAGCCAAATATGAATCCAACTCCGACTTCGAGGATGAATTCAAGACAAGACTTAAAGCCGGATCAAAAGAAAAGATTAAAGTAAGTCGTTCATGCAATTAAGTTGCTAAGTAGGAAATTGACTAAATCCAAGTCTAGAGTTGAGTCGTTACTTGAGGAGGTTAAAACCCTCAAGCAAGAGGCTACTTTAACCTCTTCAACTAGTCAAGTTCAAGAGGCAAACTCAACCCAAGTTGAAAAATTTGAGAAGGAGAATTCTCTCTTGAAAAATCGAGTTCAAGAGGTCGAGGCTATGTTGGAAAGGTTCACGTTGAGATCTAAGAATCTTAACCGGTTACTTGGAACCCAAAGAGCCGTGTACAACAAAGTCGGACTCGGATTTAGGTCAACGACTACGAATAGATCTTACATGTCTATTGTGAATCGTAGTCATCAAAGAGTCCAATCATGGGTTCCAAAGGTTTTATTGAACTCACATATAGGAACTAATAAGTATTAGATTCCCCAGGATCAAGTCCACTTTATGCATAGACCATATTGGTTCAATGGTCCAGGGGGAGCTAACACTAAAATAGTATACACGCTTCCTTAGCAAAACCATTGCATGATTAGTTATTTTATTTTAATTTTTAGAATATCTATATAGGGAAATAGTTAGTCAACCTTAATAACATAGTATCAGGACACGACGAGATGATAGTAGGTTAGGGAAACAACGTCTCGTGTATTTGAGCTAGATAAGGCGTATCTAGCATGGTACACTTGGCTGAGTAGAACTAGCTGAAACTACCTCGTCGTATCCTAAACTAGTTAGACCAGGAAGTAACCCTAAGTGACTTAAGTGATATTTTCTTGAATTTGGCTTTGTCTAAGGAAGTGGTCGTTGTTCCGATCAAAGAAGGCCCCTGTGCCTCGCCATGATCTAGAAGCCAGTTTCTCGAAAAGTTACTTAACGATCTAAAGGTTAAATCCGAATCTAACCCAAGGTTGACTATCTCTAATTAAGTTCAAATTGTCTCACAAAACATATAAGGTGAACACATTCTGAGACACATATAATGGGTGAGATGTTAAGGATAATTGAAATACACTTAACATAACCTTTTCAAAATGCTATCTATTTTCTCAACTATGGTACTTAACAAATATTTATAATTCTCTAGGCCAAAGTTTAGCGCCCCCTACATCTCTTATACTTCATATACTTGACTAAGGGGGAGAGCAAACTAACCCCAAGAGTTTTATTACAAACCTTTAGATTATTGGTGCAGGGGGATACACCTCGAACCAATTTGTCTAACTACTGCTAGACGCATGCTTGGGCTCACAGTTGATTTATCTTTTCTAAACACATGTTGTTTTTAAACCCCTATTTTGTATAAAAAACCCGACACCTTTTTTGATTTATGACAAAAGGGGGAGAAGAGCGAAAGTTAAGGGAGAGTAATAAAAATTTAATTTTTTTTAAAATTCAAAGTATATCTTTCAAAACTCACCTAGGGTTAAGGGGGAGTTTTTGAAAGAACGTTTATCATTTACTCTTGTTCTATGTTTTAATTTTTTCCCTTAACTTTGTATCAGTTTGTCATATATCAAAAAAGGGGAGATTGTTGGTGCAGGGGCACTAGATAATCGAACCTAGGTTTTGATTATGGCAAAGATCCAAAGTTAAGGTCATATTTTTATCTCACGAGCTAAATCAAGTGTGTAAGAATGCTAAGCTAAGCTGAAGGTCAGCGACACTCGAAGGGAACCGTGGTGGTCAGACGACACCAGGAGGACTTCATAGGGAGCCGAAGAACTCAGGTGAAGACCGAAAGCAAAGCTTCAAAGGTAAAGGTTGAGGTAAGCTTGTGTGAGTGAGAGATGGTAAGGTCGTGTCCTTTGTATGGGGACAACCGTAGGCAGCGATCCGACTAAGACTTCCAGTGGAAGGTCTAGGTCGAGATCGGATGGTAAGGAACCGTCATATTTACCATTTTCCATGCTAATCTCTTACTACAGGGAAGTGCCCAGGCTGGCAGTTGACTGCTGATCATTGGGAAGTCGACTGATGCACATCAGTCGACTGATGGAAGGTATCAGTCGACTGATGGAAGGTATCAGTCGACTGATGGCGAGGAATTAGCCTTTTGCGCTAGGTCAAAATGGATAATATTTGACGCGGTCACTTCGCGATAAGATAAGGTGTCACCTCGTGATCAGTTCTAAAAGTTGAGGATTTCTATCAAGACTTATTCCAAGGCAAAAATCTATAAAAGGAGGGGAGGACTCTAACCCAAAGATCAATCATCTTGCTCTCAAAGTGCTCCTGCAATGCCAAAACTCTAAATGTCGTAACGCCAACGCAATGCCAAGTTCAAAATGTCTTCATCAACATCAAGTATTATTTTTATTTACTGTATTCATTATTTTAATCGTAACGAGGTGAGGTAGGCTTGTTGCCTCATCCTCGTGCTCTCATTTTTGTGATCGTTGTCTCCTACCTCCAACGAGGAGGAGACTCTATAATGGATTGCCCCTTCATACGCGGTCAACGATTGTGGGGCCATGGACTAGCAGCCGCTGGGCTATGAACCAAGTAAAAATAAATTGTGTTATTTATTTTTCCGCTATGCTTGCTTTTATTAAACGAACAAAAGAAATTTTTATGCTCTCTATTCACCCCCCCTCTAGCGACGCCTCTCGATCCAGCAAAACCAACATTGGTATGCATCTGTGCATAAGAATTTACTTGTAAAAATCATAGTTCATTGCTAGAACGATGAACAGTGATTTTGTCGAGTAATTTTTGAGCGGTTCCCAAGGAAGAAACTGCTTGTCGAGATGTTAAAGGGAACACCAAGCAGTTTCTGAAAGTTCTCGGGATTTCTATATAGTGCTCGAGAATACTATATAGTGCTCGATCGGGGACACTATATAGTGCTCGAGAATATCATATGGTTCACGACATTCAGTTGCCGAGAAGTTCCCGAGTAGTTAAAGGGAACATCGAGCAATTCCCGAAAAGTGCTTGGGATTTCTATATACTGTTCAGGAATTCTATATAGTGCTCAGGATTATCATATGATGTACGACATTTCAATTGTTGAGCAGTTAAAGGGGAAGCCGAGCAGTTCCCAAAAGTGCTCAGGATTTCTATATACTGCTCGGGATTTTGATAGATGGCTCGGGATTTCTACATGTTGCTCAGGCTGGACCTTTGGAAGTCTGGCAATAGAAGACACTAATAAGTGCTCGTGCATCACTAATAGTACTCGGCCATCATTAATAGTGGTCAACTAGCACTTTAAGTGCTCGGAATTTTCATGGGTTCCTTGGACTAGGAATGTGGAGGTCTAGCGATAGAGGCACTAAAAGTGGTCGGCTTTCACAATAAACGCTCAGCTAGAGCATAGGGTGCTCGGCTAGCCCTAGTGATAGTCATTTTTCTGCAATAAGTGCTCGACCAGATGGGCTAGCACTACTGTAGGTCAACTTTGGTTGACATAGTTGATTTTGGTCAACTAAACTCATAACTTGATTGTTGAGTAGTTGTTTGGAACAACTAGGACTCGACATAAACAACTTAGAGATAGGCTAAGAGAACTAGAGTTGGGGCCTAGGGAATATGAGAAGACAAAATACTATGAAAGTGGCTCGGGTGCCTGGGGTGCTCGGAGCAAGTCGAATAGTGTTCAGGTTCTCATAAAGTCAGTTAGGTTGAGTCTTAATAGTTCTAATCGATTGGACTTAGACGATGGTCAATTGGTAAAAGTACCAGTCGACTGGTCTAAGCGGATTAGTCGACTGTTCTCCAAAAAATTAAGGAAATTTATTCTTGATTTAATTGTGTTGGTTCTATGCATGTATAAATTGAATTAAGCTGGTATATGTACTAGTTTGTTGGTTTCGTACTGACTTAATTAATTTTAATTTTTCAGATAGCACGGACGATTACTACTATGACTCGACGCGATGTGTCGCGTAATTAGCTGAGGGAGGATATCCATATAAGATACAGAAAAAAAATAATAATAAAAATAAAATACTCTTTGTTAATTAGGAAATTATCTTATAAAATTTTATAGGAATTCACAGAAATTTTTTTGGACTCAGAAGGAGTTCATACGAGGAAGATTAAAGTTTAATTGAGAGTTTGGACTTAACTTGGGTTATACTTGAACAAGGATGGCTCAACCCAAATGGACCGATTTTTTATAAACCCCCGTCAAACTCGATCTCACGATCGCCCTCTTCTCCTTCGCTTCATCGCGATTTCCTCTCCTCACCGACTTCTCATTGCGATTTCCGCTCCTACCTCTATTTCTCTTCTTCTTCGAAGCGCCTGCAGCCGATGCCCTCCATCTCTCGAGGGAAGATCTAGCTGGAGGGAGGGGCGCCGATCGAGTTTCGCCGGCCTTGAATTGAGTGAGAGCTTTCATTGGGAGCTAGGGATCGGCGACGGTTTTACACTGTCGGATTAAGAGCTGCCATGTCGATCATTGCCGGAGTTAGGTAAGTTATTGAACCTCTCCTCGATCTTCCATGAGATCCGTTCTTATTTGTAATTCCTACTACCTTGAGCTGGGATTTTCGTGTTGTGGGCAGTAGTGACTGGTAGCTATTGTGGGAGCACAGATTTCACCGGTGAACAGAGCTATTGAGAGAGGTGTCTGCCGGTGGGGATTTGGGTTGGTAAGCCTTGTTACTCTTTCTAATTCAACAGTAATTGTTGTAGTTTTGTGGTGTGTCAGTGTGAGTTGGGATCCGATGGGTTCTGTTCATGGATCATCGATCGGTGGTTGAGATTGGAGTGTATCCGATTGATGTAGATGTTATTGGTGATACTCTGTTTGTGCCGGTTGTGGAAGCAAGGCTAATATGGGTAAGTTTGATTTCCTTTTAGACTGTGATGTCTGTAATTGCTACAGATTAGGTGTTTGTCGATTGATGAGTTGGGTGGATTTTTCAGTCATCGTGAGCTTGCAGCTGGGGATCGGTGATCTGGCTCTATTCTATGGTTGGCGGCTATGATTTGGGGTGTAATAAATGGTTGCTGTTGTTGTTGATTTTAGAGTGGTCAATGATGATGTTGTGTTGTTTAGGGTTGCTGTGATTGATTCAATGATCAGTAAAGCTGTAATTAGTTGTGGTGTATTAGATTTGGGATAGTCGAGGTTTCTAACTCGTAGACGAGGAAAGGATGCGAATATAGAAACGATGTAGTCTCTAGTTTGTATATTGGTTGGATACTTGTACTTAATCATAGTTTGCTATTATGTGCAGGTTTGGGATTTGAGGTAGGTCCCGGGGCTTGAGGATCATTATTACGGGATTCATATCAGGTGGGTAATATCTACCCTGGTCAGGTAGTTTGATCTGAATCTGGTGCATGAATTTGGACTTATGTTATTACTTTGATCTTAGATCCACTCTTATTTAATCATATGCTTGTACTCCCTTGACCTTTGAGATATATTGCCGTTACTTCATTGATTATCTAGCACGGATATGAACTATAAACCCTATTATGTGTTAGCTGATGGATGTTCAGTAAGTACAGGTGGTTAGGGTTATCTTTGTGATCTCAGATTGGGTTACTGTGTTACATCACTAGGGTTAGGTGATGGATTAGATTATGAAGTCGATTATTATATCGTATACTTATTAGTTGTGCATCTATGGTGGATCTAGTTGTCTGTGCATAGATAAGTGTATGATTGTTAGTATGTGGCTATGGACTAGAGGTCCTAGTATGATGGTATATCCATTATGGATTGTGTGTCTGTGTATGGTTATATGAACGGTCGATAGTATCTCGCTACTGACTAGAGGTCTTGGCGTGGTTGACTGTCAGATGTGTATGACTCTTTGTGCGATAGAGAGTTTTGTGGAATGTAGTCCTAGTATAATTGACTTTTGGTTGACCAGGACTCCCCGTGGGATAGGGAGTGTGGCGAGGATACATGTATGGAGCTATGCATCATTACATTGTATGCATGCTGGCGATTAGGTCTCCCTTGTGGTTGAAAGGATCGTCAGTCATCCTGCCTCCCCGACCACTCGGGATAGTGGTTGTAGGGTTGAGTGCAGAGCATTGTTGTGCGTGCCATTCTCGGCCACTATGGATGGTGGTAGCTAGAGATGCACACTTGGCCACTGTGCGGAGTGGTAGTTAGCGCACTCATCCACTATAGATGGTGGTCGTGTGATGTGTAGTTGTCCTGGGTGCGGTGCTCGTCTACTCATGGGTAGGGACGGAGCGGCTAGCAGCAGGGACCCCCGTGTGAGTAGCATATAGCTCTATGGCGGCTAGCTACTGTTTTATACTACCCAACTCGGTCACTCGAGAGTGGTGGCGGTTGGAGTCAGGATAGTAGTCATGGTGTGCCACCCTGGCCACTCTGGAGTCGTGGTTGAACGGGTCCGCAGACATGGCCATGCATATGCATTGCTGATATATATGTATGCATGTATTTGATATATGTTTTACATATGCTTGTGAGATGCTGCATTTGATTGAGCTATGATTGCTGCATATGTTTGTACATCATGATACATGTCATTTGCATATTTTATACTGCTATGTGTTGAGCATGATATATATGTTGGTCCAGACTGTTGTATGCATTTGATTAGCGTCATGTCATAGTCTAGTATGGACCAGGATGTTATTACATGTGATTATATACTGTTCATATGTCTGAGTGTTGGTCAGGTATGGGATTGACCTTGTATGTTATATGAGTTATGTTATTGTATATCTGTTCAGGATGATATAGCTTATGGTGTTGCAGACTGTCAGGTACGTTGATACATTACTTCATGTTCAATTGATCAGTTTAGTATATACATTGAGTATGACTATACTATGGTTACTTGTTATTAGATTTGGATAGGACTGTATTTCTATTGGACATATTCTATATACCTGTAGATTTTCACATGTATACTTGTAGATCTAATATGGACGGTCGATCCTTCAGGTGCTTCCATCGGCTATGTCAAGCTAACAATGTCTACACCGCCAAAGCACATTGGACTTATGCTGTCAAGATTCCGCTTGGACTTTACATAGCCAATCATTGGACTTATGCTGCCAAGACTCCACCATTGGACTTTACGCCGCCAATATCAAATCCCTTGGACTTTCCAAATGCCAAGTACTCATGACTTGGACTTTCACTGCCAATACTACACCCTTGGACTTACATGGCCAAGACTATACCCTTGGACTTTCCCTTGCCAACTCATGTTGGACTTTACATGTCAAGACTCATGCTTAGACTTTTCTTTGCCGACCCATGCTTGGACTTTACATGAAAAGTACTCAAGACTTGGACTTTCCATGACATGGTCAACCCCAGTCAACCATCAAAATCCCCCTTGAGTCAAACTCGAGTCTGGTCAATCATGACCCGGGTCGATTGTGTTAGTAATATATGAGAGATGTCCTAAGACAATCGCCTTATGTTTGAACCATTTATATGATAAATGAAGATTCACTATTTGCGTATACATGTTTTCATGTATTTGATTAGATCTTAAACTCATTTACTGAATGTCCACGATACGATTCACAGCATGAGAGAATTTGTGATTGGATCACAACTAGTGAGTATCTCTACATGTGTAATTATGATGTATCAGAATTATCCCTAGTCGATGAATTGATGGACTTGGACACCATCGATTCTGTGGAGACTAGCACGAGGTATACTCCTTGGTCCAAGCAGCTGATTCTCACTGGATGGAGACATTGTGATGTCCGAAGTTAATCGTGGATGCTAGTTATGGTAACTAGTTCATTGGAGTGACCAGCCGTAAGACTTCATATGGTTCTCTACATATATAGATATGTCAATGAAGTTTTTACTGTAGCTTAAGTGCGATGTTCCTTTGACTTGCGGTATTCACGTCATCTTGATCATGAAGACTTATGCTTTGACATCTTAAGCAAGCATCTCTGAGGAGATGTGGACCCGGGATGATTGGGTATAAGTCGAAGTGATCGAAGGTGTTTGAATAGCCTATAAAGGATTCACCACTCCTTGCGAGGAGATGTATACCCATGGCCTCTCGTCGGATTGTTACTAAAGTCTTTGGCCAAAGCATTACATGTTTAGAGTAAGGTACTCTTGGAAACATGTGTAGTAACTAGAATCCGTACGACGAGGAAATGATACTTGGGCTAGGTGTGACGTAGTCAACCTAGTGGGGACTGACACTATAGACCATGTCCTGAACCAAGTGGGTATAAGATGAGTGAAAGGAATGAGGCACGATTCATTGTAGTTGCTGAAGGGTTTCAGAAATAGTTCTGGATCAACCGTTGATCTTTTCGATTAATTGGGGATCATGATGTACTACTAGGTGCCACTTATGATCATTCTATAATTAATGGTTAATTATAGACGACCAACATAAACCGAGAACTTATTTGATCACACGCACAATGAGCATAATCCGAAGGATTTAAAACAAGCTTGAGAATGAGATTCTCAGACCGAGAGAAACTAGGTTTGGTTGGACCAAACAAGGAGCGAGCATGAAATCATTTCAATCGCAATGGAAGCGTGGATGGGTCGTGTCTTATGAAGACATGATGGATGAACCAAATTGATTTGGTTCTAATCCAATGGTAGAGAATAAACCAAAGGGGTTTGGTTTGTTTTAAACGAATGAACCAAAGTTGGTTCGGTTCGTTTTAACTTAAAATAGACCAAATTTGTTTTGTTTATTTTAACTTAAATTAATGGAGCAGGTTAACGGGTTTTGGTTATGAACCAATAACCATTAGGAGAATTTATTCTCTATAAAATAGGGCTCAAGAGTTTAATGAGAGCCCTAATCCAAACAACCCTAAAGTTGCCGCCCTCCTCTCCTTGGTGTAGCCGCCGCCCACCACCGCCCAAGCTCCTCTTGTTGGCGTCCAGCAGCTGCCATCCTCCCCTCTTGTCGGCATCTAGCTGCTGCCGGAGGAGCTCCGGTGATCTTCCTTGGCTCCGGCGACAAGATGAGCGTCTAGCTTCCTTATTTGGCCGGCGCTAATCCTCCACCAAAGCTATCCAATTTTCTGGACAGCTTGTTTACTTCGTGTCAGAGCATCGTTTGGACGACGTTTGGAGCTCCAACAACAGCTTCCTTGCCGGGGATTCGATCTCCGGTAATTCTCATAGGTGGAGGACGAAGGATTCGTCAAACGGTTGACGAATACCTCTGGAGAAGCGAGTTTTTGAGGGCTTGTTTTGGATCCGAATTTTGATTCGGATTGTGATCTTCTCTTGATCACATCGTCTTCAACACGAGGCTAGTAACTCATACGAAGATGAGTCTCGTGACTTTGTGAAGTCATCCTGAAGATACTCGGCGTGGATACGGATAGAGGCGATTCTAGCAAGGATCGCTCCGGTTGATGTCTTTCCCGTTACACGTGATACGTCATGTATACGTAGTATAAATTTCCTTTTATTGAAAAATTTGAAATTGCGGTTATGTCTACACTTGTTGTACTATTCATGCGTGTGGTGTCTGTGTTGTAATAAATTAGATTTATTATTTTTATTTCTTCTGCTGTGTACATGTTTACGAAACATGTTCGAACACACACTCGCTGCGGTGCCGGAAACCCAATAGTGGTATCAGAGCCCAGGTTGTGTTTCGACATAATCATAAAATTGTTTTACGATAGTCATAATGGTATTTATGGAAATTTTCTACTTTTGGAAAGTTAGAAGTATTTATGGAAATTTTTAATTTTGGAAAGTCTAGAAGTATTTATGGAAATCTTCTACTTTTAGAAAGTTAGAAGTATTTATGGAAATTGATATTTTCCATAAATAAAATATTTGATTAGATTTGGAAATTTGTTTTCTAATTTAATCATGATTTGATTTGGGAAATCAAATCTTAAATATTTTATTTCCATAAGTAGTTTTGATGATTTAGGAAATTTATTTCCTAAATTGACTTTCCTTAATCAACACTTTCCACAAATAAAATATGTGATTAGATTTGGAAATTTGTTTCTTAATTTAATCATGATTTGATTTGGAGAATCAAATCTCAAACATATTTTATTTCCATAAATAGTTATGACATATAAAGAAATTTTGTACATGTCATAATTGTATGTCATGTAATTGCATTAGATGCATATCATTATGTCATGCGTGTCGTGATATGTAGATGTATGCCATGTATGTCATGCCATGTAGATAATAGTTATTTGCATGCAAAGAGGATGAGACATAAAAACCTTTACTCAATATTAAAGCCTACACCTTCCATTAATATGGTTAGAACCAGAGTTCCATTTCTTGTTTGGGTTGTTGGACTCTCTCCAAGCCCGGCTCGAACCCGAACATGTTCAAACCATGGAATAGTTTAATACGTAAGAGTCAGAGGTCAATCGTTAGCTTTGGTTGTTGGACTCTCTCCAAGCCGGGCTAATTGGTTGAATGCGCTCTAACCATATTAAAACTATTTCTCAATTAATGGGTTGGCTTTAACCTGAAGCATCGGCTTGTTGGACTCTCTCCAAGGTCGATGTGAAGGGAGGTGAAGTTGGGTGCTATGCATATGATGCATACTTGTTAATGTGTTAACAACCCGATGTATGTGTGAACATTCAATTAGTTGATAGCGCATTGTGATAGTTGCATATATGTGATATGCAATTGATATATTTGATACCTACCATCGTAGTTATGAATGGCTTGTTGGACTCTCTCTAAGGTTGTTCATATCTATGTTGGATATCAGCCCATTCGGAGATGGACCTACGATCTCCCGAAGTGATTTTGGGGTTTTTGAAATTCAAAAAATGAATGGGATTTATGAATGTATATTGATGCATTTTAAATCATCTTTCTCATATATGCTCGAGTTGTATTTCTAGGATAATTGATTAATCATGATGTCTTTGAATTTGCACTCAATCTTGGATTCAAAAAAAAAAAAAATTACTGGTCCGAACTTCTTGGATTGACTTAGAAACTTGAGAATTGTTCTCAAGGTGAAAAGCTTGCGTATGTCCTCGAAGCGCTTCTTCCCGCCCATCCTAGTGACGATGCAACTCTTGACCAATTGTTGGTATATCAGAAACATGTGACTGATTCTGAACTGGCAAGTTGTATCATGCTAGCCGCGATGATGCCTGAGCTGCGGAAGCAGCATGAGCATATGAATGCTCATACCATAGTCTTTCATCTTTATGAGTTGTTTGATGAGCAAGTGAGATTCGAAAGGTTCGAAGTCTCCAAGCTCCTCTTCACCTCTGAGATGCAAGAAGGTTCATCTATGGTACTGCTCAACATGCTGAAGACTGTGGAGCCTTCTGAGAAGCATGAGCAGGGGACGGTGCTGTAAGTTGATTCCTCGAAGAAGGTTCTGAAGGGAGTGCCATTGGTTGTGTCGGAGTCTCATTGCCTGCCATGTCCCCGGATTAAAATTTTATCAACTAAAACTAATCCGGACGGGATGAGTTTCCGAAGCACAACCGTTTCGTCATCGTGCCAACGACTCGAGCAATCGCTTGAACAAACTTGTTGTTCAAGCAATCAACTCTTCTAGTCGGTTAGCCACGGAAGAGACGACGAACGGATCGCCGGTTTTTGTGTTTCTTATCGGGGTCCATGATTATACAAATACAAACAAATGCAAACTAGTATAATCAACACATACTAACATAAAGAACATAAGCTAGCATATCTTATCATAAGAGGATCAAGAATAAAGTTTGTAAAACTTTTATACCTCTTGGCTTCTACCGTATGTCCCATCCTCCTCGTGGACGTCGTGTGGGCGAAGATCCTCCACGAGTTGAAGCCTCCTAGATCACGTTCTTCCCTTCCTTGCTCGCTCCGAACAAAGAGAAGAACCAAACAAAAACTCCTTCTCCTATCTAGAACCGACCATCAAGCCAAGGAGCTTGATATAGCCGCCGGCCAAGGAGTAGATAATTGAGCGCCGGCCAACCTTGAAGAAAGGTTACCGCCGACCACCAAGGAGAGAGGGAGAAGGAATAATGGGTATGGGCGCCGGCCAAAGCAAGGAGGAAGAAGATGGGCGCCGACTACCAATTAGGAAGAGAAGGAAACAAACCTCAATCCTTCCAAGGATTGCCGCCCAAACCTTTTCCCAAACCCTAGCCGCCCAAGCCAAAAACCCTAATTTCCTTCTTGATATATCTCTATCTTACACGCCCAAGCCCTTAGCCCTCCTTTTATAGAGTTAGGCTTAGGCCTCCTTTTAATCTCCACCGTCGAATTTAGAGACTTAGTCTCCACCGTCAGATCTAGGGTTTCATCCCAACCGTCGGATCTAGGGTTTCATCCCAACCGTCGGATCTAGGGTTTCATCCCAACCGTCGGATCTAGGGTTTCATCCCAACCATCGGATCTAGGGTTTCATCCCAACCTTCAGATCTAGGGTTTCATCCCAACCGTCGGATCTAGGGTTTCATCCCAACCGTCGGATCTAGGGTTTTATGTTCCATCATTGGATCTAGGCTCCATGAGGTTTTAATAAGGCTACGATAGGGACCATGAGGAGGAGTTGGATCTTGGCCACCCGTTGGATCGGAACCACACAAACTTGATCCATCAATGATGTTCCATTCCACTAGAGGATCATCATTGATCTACCTCACCAACCCCCATTTATATGGGCTCCATATATTATTTGCACAACTATCTCCCCGTGTTTAAGATATCGAATGTCTGTCAATTAATTGATTTACTGACCATCAATTAATTAACATCTAACTCCTCGAGTAGTACCACTCAACCTTATTATCATGTTGACTAAGTCAACCCACAGGGTTTACATGATAAACCTTATGAGCTCCTCAAGGGGACATCATCAACCTAATATATAGGACACGGTTTCCTTCTATAATCAACGACACACCATGTAAATAATATCATTTCCCAACTTACCGGGCCTATTGATTTAATCTATAAATCTCACCCATTGGTAAATCAAAGAAATAAATACTAAGTACATGTGCCCGTTATTATATCGAGATTCAGAGCATGTGCAACATAATACCCGAGGTCTGATTCAATCATATAGTCAGCAATAGATTGAATCACCTCTATGTCGGTCCTGCTCAATACACACAAAATGTACTAGTGTAATTCTATGGTCAATATAAACCAATACTAAATCACACTACAACCATGCCAATGGTTTGTCCAAGACCATCTTGGTTGTGAGCCTATACTTATATTCTACAAGGAACTGATAACATGATCTTCTGTTCCACACCAAGCACCACGTTATCTACAATGTAGAGTATTAGACAATATGCACACATATAATAAATATAAAGTGCAAACAATGATCATGTAATTCTTATTTCAAAATAAAGATGTCCATACAAAAGGCTAGGCTTTCAGTATACATCCCAACAGGTTCTAAGAGGAAGTCAAAGGAATAACAGAAGGGGAAGAAAAAAGCTAAAAAGGCAGAACTAGCTCAAAAGGGAACTTGCCATCATTATGGCAAGGAGGGCCATTGGCGAAGAAATTGCAAGATTTATCTTGAGTCCGTGAAGAAGGATAAGACATCGGATGCCCCATCTTCTTCAGAAATCTTCGTTATTGATTGTCATTCTATTTCCTCAAACACTTGGGTATTGGATACTGGGTGTGGCTCACATATATGTAATGACATACATGGGCTAAGGAATAGAAGAAGACTCGTCAAGGGAGTGTCAAATTTATGTGTTGGGAATGGAGCAAAGGTTGTTGCACTCGCCATCAAAACATATTTGTTGAAACTCCCTATAGGACTTGTCTTAGAATCAGACAATTGCTTTTATGTTCCTTCGTTGATAAAGAACATCATTTCTATTTCTTGTTTAAATAGAAATGGTCTCCATTTGACGTTTAGTAACAATTGTTGTTATATAACTTTGAATGACGTTCTTTATGGGACTAGAACTTTAAGCAATGGTATTTATATGTTGGACGTATCCAGTGACAATATCGAAGCGAGTAATAAGGGTGCTCAAAAAGATAATCAATTAGACTCCTACATGTGGCATTGTCGTCTTGGCCATGCAAGCAAGAAACATATGTCCGAATTACACCGATGTGGAATTCTGGAATCGTTTGAATTGGATTCATACAATACATGCAAATCATGCTTAAAAGGCAAGATGACTAAGTTACCTTTTACAGGAAAAGGTGAATGAGTGGAAGAGTTGTTAGGTCTAATACATACTGATGTATGTGGACCTATGTCAACTCAAGCTTTAGGAGGCTATAGCTACTTCATTACCTTCACCGATGATCACTCACGGTTTGGGTATGTGTTCTTGATGAAACACAAGTCTGAAGCCTTTGAAAGGTTCAAAGAATTCAGAAATGAAGTAGAGAAACAACATGACAAGAGTATTAAAATACTTCGATCAGATCGAGGTGGTGAATACTTAAGTTAAGAGTTTCTGGATTATCTAAGAGACAATGGTATATTGTCTCTATGGACTCCGCCATAGACACCACAACATAATGGTGTATCTGAGAGGCATAACCGGACCTTGTTGGACATGGTTAGGTCAATGATGAATCATGCGAATCTTCCCAAGTCTTTTTTGGGGCTTTGCACTTCAGATAGTTGTTTACTTGTTAAACAGAATGCCAACCAAGGTAGTCTCCACTACTCCATATGAGATATGGAATAGTAAGAAACTTCATGTATCTTACTTGAAGATATGGGATTGTCCTTCTGATGGCATTGCTAGGAGGCTCGTTGGCTCCCATATCCCCGGATTAAAATTTTCACTAATGAAAACTAATCCGGATGGGATGAGTTTCCTAAGCTCAACCAATTCATCGTCGTGCTAACGACTTGAGCGATCGCTTGAACAAATTAGTTGTTCAAGCAACAAAACTCTTCTAGTCAGTTAGCCGTGGAAGAGACGACGGACGAATCACCGGTTTTTGTGTTTATCTTCGGGGTTCATGATTATACAAATACATATGGATGTAGACATGTATAATCAACACATACAAACATATTAATAAGAACATGCAAAGATCAATAATAAAACTTGTAAAACTATTATACCTCTCGATCTTCTATCGTATGTCCTAACCTCCTTGTAGACTTCGTGTGGGCGAAGATCCTCCACAAGTTGAAGCTTCCTAGATCTTCTTCAATCAAAAGAAAGAAGAACTCTCCTTCCCTTCTTGCTTGAGCCAACCACCAAGCCACAAAAGCTTGATGCCACCGGCCCCAAGAAAAGAGAGAACAAGATGGCCAACCAAGGAACCAAACAAGGGAACAATCCCTAGCTCCTAGTGCCGCCGGCCAAGAGGAAAAGGATGAGAGAAAGACCGGCCAAAGGGGAGCAATAGAAAACCCTACAACCCCTTTGTGCCGTCGGCCCTAGATGGAGTGAAGAGGAGAAGAGGAATAGGTTGAGCCCCGACCAAGGTAGAGTGAAGATAGATAGGTGTCGGCAACCCCTTAGGAAGAAGAAGGGAACCTCTCCTATTGTTGCCGCCCACTCCACCTCCAAAACCCTAGCCGCCCAACCAAACCCTAACCTTCCTAGGATTTCTTGCCGCCCAAGCTAATGATAAGCAAAACCCTAATCTCAAAAAACAACAAACCTTCTTGCCGCCCACCTTAAGCCCCCTTTTATAGAGTTAGGCTTAAGCCTTGTTTTAATCTCCACCGTTGGTTCTAGGGATTTAATCTCAACCGTCAGATCTAGAGATTTAATCTTAACTGTCGAATCTAGAGATTTAATCTCCACCGTCGGATCTAGGGATTTAATCTCAACTGTCAGATCTAGAGATTTAATCTCAACCGTCGGATCTAGAGATTTAATCTCCACCGTCGGATCTAGGGATTTAATCTCAACCGTCGGATCTAGAGATTTAATCTCAATCGTCGGATCAAGAGATTTAATCTCCACCGTCGGATCTAGAGTTTTGTTTTCCATCATTGGATCTAGGCTCCATGAGGTTTATATTAGGCTACGATAGGGACCATGAGGAGGAGTTGGATCTTGGCCACCCGATAGATCGGAACTACACAAACTTGATCCATCAATGATGTTCCATTCCACTAGAGGATCATCATTGAATTACCTCACCAACCCCCATAAATTTATATGAGCTCCATACATTATTTGTACATCCATCTCCCCGTGTTTAAGATATCGAATGTCTATCAATTAATTGATTTACTGACCATCAATCAATTAACATCTAACTCCTCGAGTAGTACCACTCAACCTTATCATCATGTTGACTAAGTCAACCTGCAGGGTTTACAAGATGAACCTTATGAGCTCCTCAAGGGGACATCATCAACCTAATATATAGGACACGGTTTCCTCCTATAATTAACGGCACACCATGTAAATAATATCATTTCTCAACTTACCGGGCATATTGATTTAATCCATTTAAATCTCACCCTTTGGTAAATCAAAGAAATAAATACTAAGTACATGTACCCGTTATTATATCGGGATTAAGAGCATATACAACATAATATCCGAGGTCCGATTCAATTATATAGTCAGCAATAAATTGAATCATCTCTAGTCGGTCTTGCTCAATACACCTAAGTGTACTAGTGTAACTCTATGTTCAAGATAAACTAATACCAAGCTACACTACAACCATTCCAATGGTTTGTCCAAAACCATCTTGGTTGTGAGCCTCTACTTATATTCTACAAGGGACTGATAACATGATCTTCTGTGCCACACCAAGCACCATGTTATCTACAATGTAAAGTATTAGACAATATGCACACATATAATAAATATAGAGTGCAAACAATGATCATGTGATTCTTATTTCAAAATAAAAATGTTCATACAAAAGAGCTAGGCTTTCAGTATACATCCCAACAATCTCCCACATATACTAAAAGACTATGCTATCATCACACTGCCATACATCTGATCCCCATGTCCTCCACATGCCTATCAAACGCTTTCGCTGGAAGGGCCTTAGTGAATGGATCCGCCAGGTTATCCTCTGATGCAATCTTGGCGACAGCTACTTCTCCTCGCTTTACGATCTCTCGTATCAGGTGGTACTTGCGCTCTATGTGTTTACTCGCCTTATGGGCTCGTGGTTCCTTCGAGTTTTCAACTGCACCACTGTTATCACAATAAATTGTGATAGTTCTGGGCAAACCAGAAATCACATCCAAGTCCATCAAGAAGTTCCTGAGCCATACAGCTTCCTTGGCTGCCATATACTCAGCTTCCATGCTAGAGTTCGCCATGTATTTCTGCTTGACACTCCTCCATACTATTGCTCCACCTCCAAAAGTAAACACAAACCCTGAGGTAGACTTACTGTTGTCCCTATCTGATTGGAAATCAAAATCCATGTAGCCCACAGGGACTAATTGATCTGCCCGGTAAACCAACATATAATCCCTAGTCCTTCTCAGGTACTTCAATATATATTTTACTACAGTCCAATGTCCCTGTCTAGGATTACTCTGATATCTGCTAACCATGCCCACGACAAAGAAGATATCTGGTCTCGTACATAGCATAGCATACATGAGGCTTCCTACTGCCGAAGCATAAGGAACAACCTTCATCTCCTCTATCTCCTTTGATGTTTTGGGACACATCTCTTTAGATAAATGTACTCCATGCCTAAAAGGTAGAAAACCTTTCTTGTAGTTCTTCATGCTAAAACGAGCAAGGATAGTGTCAATGTATGAAGCTTGAGATAAGAACAACATCCTTTTCTTGCGATCCCTTATCACCTTGATCCCAAGAATGTGTCCCACTTCTCCCAAGTCCTTCATATCAAACTGTTTGGACAACCATACCCTTATGTCTGATAACACTCTGATATTGTTTCCAACTAACAAAATGTCATCTACGTATAGTACAAGAAATACCACTATGTTTCTATCACATCTCTTATATACACAAGGCTCATCCGGACTTTGAATAAATCCATATGACTGGATTACCTCATCAAAGCGGATGTTCCAAGATCTAGAAGCTTGCTTCAATCCATAAATGGACCTATTAAGCTTACACATAAGATGCTCTTTGCCCTTTGTAATGAATCCCTCTGGTTGCTTCATATAGATGTTTTCCTCAAGACTTCCGTTAAGGAAAGCTGTCTTGACATCCATCTGGCAAATCTCATAATCCTCATGAGCAGCAATAGATAAGAGAATCCGGATAGACTTAAGCATAGCTACCGGTGAAAAGGTCTCCTCATAATCGATACCCTCTTTCTGAGTATACCCTTTCGCAACAAGCCTAGCTTTGAAGGTCTCAACCTTCCCGTCTACTCCTCTCTTTCTCTTGTAGATCCACTTGCATCCAATGGCTTTCACACCATCGGGTGGTTCTACTTGCTCCCAGACATGATTAGAATCCATAGATTCTATCTTTGAATTCATCACTCTTTGCCAAGATACTGCATCTCTATCTTTGAGTGCCTCGTCATATGTCCAGGGATCAGGTTCATGTTTACCAGGGACTAAGTCCGAAGAGTCTCTCAAGAACATGAATCTCATGGGTTGTCTAACAACCCTCCCACTACGACTAGGTGCCTCCTGTGTATGCTCTGTGACATGCGGTGCAGTGACTTGTGGTATTTCCTCTTGTACCGGTGGTACTGAAGTCGGGACTTCCCCTGTCAACTCCTTAAGAACAATCCTACTCGTGGGCTTGTGGTTCATCACATAGTCCTCCTCTAGAAATCTGGCATTCGTACTCACGATCACCTTCTGATCTCTAGGACTATAGAACAAACCACCCTTCGTTCCCTTAGGGTAGCCAACAAACAAGCGTACTTCTGTACGAGATTCCAACTTACCAACATCTCCCTTCAGCACATGTGCTGAACTACCCCAAATCCGAATATGTCTTAGACTAGGCTTTCGCCCAATCCACAATTCTGTGGGAGTAGAGGGTACTGACTTAGATGGAACCAAGTTCAGAATGTGTGCTGCCGTTTCCAGAGCAAACCCCCAGAACGAATCAGGTAACTCAGAATAACTCATCATCGATCTGACCATCTCCATAAGAGTCCTATTCCTTCGCTCCGCCACACCATTCTGCTGGGGTGTGCCAGGTGCGAACAATTGGGATTGAATCCCAGCCTCTGATAAGTAACTCCTAAACTCTCCCAAGAGATACTTGCCACCACAATCAGATCGTAGTGTCTTGATACATTTACCTTGACGGTTCTCCACATCAGCCTTGAATTCTTTGAACCTGTCAAAGCATTCAGACTTGCGGCGCATCAAGTAAATGTAACTATACTTTGAATAATCGTCTATAAAAGAGACAAAGTATTCAAAGCCGCCTCTAGCCTGGATAGACATAGGACCGCACAAATCAGAATGAACCAATTCCAATACATCTTTGGCTCTATACCCCTTAGCCTTAAAAGGCCTCTTGGTCATCTTACCTTCCAAGCAAGACTCGCAGGTTGGGAGATCTTCCACCACTAATAAACCCAAGGGTCCATCAGCTATCAACCTTTGAATTCTAGTCAGGTTAATATGACCAAGTCTTAGGTGCCAAAGAAGGTTTCCTGGAACCCCTGCAAAGTATTGCAGACATGATCAGTGGCTCCTGTATCTACACACCAGGTGTTGGTAGATAACACCGCTAGCCATGTTTTAATGACTAGACCAAAGGATATACCTTTGTTCTATTTCAGATTGGGACAGTCCTTCTTCCAATGTCCATCCTGCTTGTAAGTGAAGTACTTGTCTTTCGGCTTCTTCACTCCTCCCTGAGATCCTCCCACCACCTTTGCTCCACCTTGTTTCTCCTTCTTCTTTCCTTTCGACTTAGAAGTAGAAACCTTTTTGAGCAAACATGGCTTGAGGACACTCTTTGAAGAGTGCATACTTGTACTCCTTAGCAGATAAGACAATATCTAGATTCTTTTCCAATCAACATTATTTGGGTACAGTAAGTTTATTTCCTTTAGTATCATAGTAAGTGGACTGAAAGTCATTTTTGAAAATCCTAAGAATCACATAGATCATTACTGTAGATTTCAAAATATCATTGATTCCTCAAACAATAAAATTTCAAAATCAACCAACACCTCAAAACACCGAGAATATCGCATGCCACGATAGTGTGGACGTATACGAATTCTACATTTGTAAGAGGAGGTTTAACCCATTAATTTTATTATCTTGTCAACCTTACTTTTTGACAAATAAAATTAATAGTTGGTTCCTCTTTGGCTCTACAAATAAAAGCAGTGACTCTGATGGGGAGGATACTTTACACGATACTAAGGGAATTATCTCGGATTATGTGCTTTACCGATGGGGAAGTACACACGCTCCTAAATAATTTCCTATAACCATTATTTGACCTAGTGATCCGCAAACAAACTCATCCGATGGGGAGGAAGGCACTCAGAGCCGACGCGCAAGTTTGTTGCATCACACGTCAAATTGTAATGGAGGCCGCGGGAATTAATTAAAATGTCCCTCTCCCACTTAGTAAATTGACAGTGAGGAATTTTCAAGCACACACAACATGCATATAAAACAAATCAGCAATAAATATGGAAAAAATCAGAATTTTCCCAACTATTATGGCATTGTTCTCCAATATGCATCCCGTCGTGTCGCCACCTCATTCGCTCCACCTTTTCCCGTGCGCAAGTCACCAAAGAGATCCGAGCCAAGACAAACTATTTTAATTTACATCCATCGATCCTATACTCCACGAAGGAGTGTACAAATAATCTAGATCGAAAGTAAACTAAAATGAGTGGCTAAACAATGCTGTATTTAATTACAAAAATTTAATACTAATTTAGCCTCGTCAACCTCGAGGATTCAAATAATATACAATCACACACACATGCAATCACATACACACATATATAGCCATAATAGTTGGAACTTATGCCTGCAACCAAAAAGTTATCCTACGCACATCATACTATCATCCGACATACACAATATATGATAAGTGCGTGAAAGTAACCGAATCCAAAACACACAAAACCGGAAACCGTGGCTCTGATATCAAATTGATGGCATTGCTAGGAGGCTCGTTGGCTCCCATGTCCCCGGATTAAAATTTTCACTAATTAAAACTAATCTGGATGGGATGAGTTTCCTAAGCTCAACCAATTCGTCATCGTGCTAACGACTTGAGCGATCACTTGAACAAACTAGTTGTTCAAGTAACAAAACTCTTTTAGTCGGTTAGTCGCGGAAGAGATGACGGACGGATCGCCGGTTTTTGTGTTTATCTTCGGGGTCCATGATTATACAAATACATATGGATGTAGACATGTATAATCAACACATACAAACATATTAATAAGAACATGCAAAGATCAATAATAAAACATGTAAAACTTTTATACCTCTCGATCTTCTATCGTATGTCCTAACCTCCTTGTAGACTTCGTGTGGGCGAAGATCCTCCACAAGTTGAAGCTTCCTAGATCTTCTTCAATCAAAAGAAAGAAGAACTCTCCTTCCCTTCTTACTTGAGCCAACCACCAAGCCACAAAAGCTTGATGCCGCTGGCCCCAAGAAAAGAGAGAACAAGATGGCCAACCAAGGAACCAAACAAGGGAACAATCCCTAGCTCCTAGTGCCGCCGGCCAAGAGGAAAAGGATGAGAGAAAGACGGGCCAAAGGGGAGCAATAGAAAACCCTACAACCCCTTTGTGCCGTCGGCCCTAGATGGAGTGTAGAGGAGAAGAGGAATAGGTTGAGCCCCGACCAAGGTAGAGGGAAGAGAGATAGGTGCCGACAACCCCTTAGGAAGAAGAAGGGAACCTCTCCTATTGTTGCTTCCCACTCCACCTCCCAAACCCTAGCCGCCCAACCAAACCCTAACCTTCCTAGGATTTCTTGCCGCCCAAGCTAATGATAGGCAAAATCCTAATCTCCAAAAACAACCAACCTTCTTGCCGCCCACCTTAAGCCCCCTTTTATAGAGTTAGGCTTAAGCCTTGTTTTAATCTCCACATCTACAAAGACATCAATTGGCGTAATTGATTATGAGAGGTCAGAGAGAACACTTTCTAAATGTTCCTAGTCAAGTATTAATATGGAAGGGCAATATTAATACATAAAGACTAGCATGTAGGTCAATTGATGACTTGATCTCACAAGTCATGGATATATGATATCAAGTTGACACATGGGTATATATTAGAGAATATATACTGAACTGACCCGCCATGAGAAAGTTTCATGGATCGTTATATGAGTTTCATAAACTTTCTCATGTGACTATTGGTATGAATAGTCCTCAGACCTGAAGTCACTACGGTTCCCTACATAAGGAGTTATGTACTTTGGTATCGTCAAACGTCACCCGTAACAGGGTGGACCATAAAGGCGATTACTGGGTCTATAACAAATTATGCGGAGGGATGTGAGTGATGTAGATGGGATCTATCCCTCTCATATGACGAGAGTGATATCGGTGGGCCCCTTGTTTGAGTAGAACTACTAAAACGCATGGCCATGCTCGAATGAGTCAATATGAGATATTGAGCTCATTTGTTTGAGTTAGTTTACTCAGGGATCAAGAAACACATAGATTGATCGAGGATGACACGGTCTATGCCTCATTGATCAATATGATATCAAGGATAGAAGGACACGGTCATATATTATAGTAGTCACGGAAAGGTTAGTCGGATCTTGACTTATCTCGTAACTTGGGTAGCAATGATGTATTGCTAGATGCCGCTCATTGCTTGTGTATCTAAAAGAGTTTAGGTCCACTGCCAACGTTATGAGAGCCTATAGGGTCACACACAAAGAGCATGATAATTAAAGGAATTAGAGTATTCTAGTTTGACTAGAATAATTTAGGAATAAGCTTAAGTACAAAATGGTTTTTGGACTTTAAGCTTAATGAGAATTTTAGCTAATTGATTTAATGAGATTAATTCAATATGTTACCTTATTGATTTAATAAGATTAATTCAATATGATAACATAAGCTTAATTGAATTAATAAGATTAATTCAATATGATTGAATTAATAAGATTAATTCAACATGATAACATAAGCTTAATTGAATTAATAAGATTAATTCAACATGCATGAATGCCACATAAGAATGCCACATAAGCATGCCACATAAGCATGCCACCTAAGCATCCACCTAAGCTAGATAAGGTGGAAGGAAACAAAATGGTTTTGTCTCCTTAAGTGGCCGGCCAAACTTGTGTCCCAATGCAATGGATTGCATTGAATGTGTGGAGGTGAAAGGGTTTTTCCAACCCTATAAAAGACCCCATGAAGTGGCCGGCCAAAGCAAGTGTTGTTGTGGTTGTGAGAGAGCTTGGTGGAAGCTTTGGTTGTGTGGGTTTGTGAGTGTAGGCTAGAAAGAAGAGGAGTCTTCTTCTTCCTTTCTCCTTTTCCCTCTCTTCCTCTCCTTTAGGGACTTCTCTAGCAAGAAGTAAAGGAGAGCTCCTCTAGTTTTTCTTTTGTGAGACAAGAGCTTGCTCGTGTGGATACATATAGAGGCACGGACACTTGAACGTGCTAAAGATCCAACAAACAAAAGGAAGAAGCGGGATTAACAAGGGCACGCAACAAAGGTAATCCTCTCCTATAAGATAGGTTTGGTTTAGAGAAATTTATTTTATACGAGTTTGCTTTCGCATGGATCACTTGGAAGGGATCCTAATTTTTCCGTTGCGCATATGCCATTTGGCATAAAGAATTCCCTACACCATATATGGATTGAAGCAAGCATCTAGGAGCTGGAATATCCGTTTTGATGAGACAATCAAAAAGTTTGATTTCTCACAAAATCAAGACGAACCTTGTGTGTACAAGAAGGTTAGTGGGAGTGCAGTCGTGTTCCTATTATTGTATGTCGATGACATATTACTTATAGGAAATGATGTTTCAGTCTTACAGTCAGTTAAGATTTGGTTGTCCAAGACTTTCTCCATGAAAGATCTGGGAGAAGCAACCTACATCCTCGAGATTAAGATCTATAGAGATAGATCGAAATGATTGCTTGGTCTTTCGCAATCTACATATATAGACCGAGTGCTAAAGAGGTTTAGCATGTCAAAATCCAAGAAAGGTTTCCTACCCATCAGGCATGGGGTACACCTTTCGAAGTCTATGTGTCCGCGCACAGAAGACGAGAGGATTTGCATGAGTAAGATTCAATATCCATTCACAATAGGATCTATCATGTATGTTATGTTATGTACAATGCCCGATGTATCGTATGCTCTGAGTGTCACGAGTAGATACCAGTCTAATCCAGGAATGGATCATTGGGCGGCTGTTAAGATGATCCTTAAATACTTGAGAAGAACTAAGGATGTGTTCCTAATATATGGAGAAGGGGATATGGTGATACGCGGGTATACGGATGCCAGCTTTCAGATAGACAAGGATGATTCCAGGTCTCAGTCTGGGTTCGTGTTCACCTTGAATGGAGTCGCAATAAGTTGGAAAGGTTCCAAGCTTGACACTATAGCGGATTCTACCACTAAGGCATAATATATTGCAGCTTCGGAAGAAGCAAAGGAAGCGATTTGGATCAAAAAGTTCATCTTTGAACTTGATGTGGTCTCATCAACGATCCAAACATGTGTTTCACCGCTATCATCTGATCAGACAGATCATTAGTAGGAAGGAAATACAAATCGAGAAACTCCCCACTGAAAGGAACTTAGCAGATCCTTTGACTAAGGCATTACCTCAAAGTAAGTTTGAGGGTCATGTTAGAGCTTATGGTATTGGATACCATAGCGATTGACATTAGGCCAAGTGGGAGTTTGTTAGTAATATATGAGAGATGTCCTAAGGCAATCGCCTTATGTTTGAACCATTTATATGATAAATGAAGATTCACTATTTGCGTATACATGTTTTCATGTATTTGATTAGATCTTAAACTCATTTACTGAATGTCCACGATATGATTCACAACATGAGAGAATTTGTGATTGGATCACAACTAGTGAGTATCTCTACATGTGTAATTGGGATGTATCGGAATTATCCCTAGTCGATGAATTGATGGACTTGGACACCATCAATTCTGTCGAGACTAGCACGAGGTATACTCCTTGGTGTATCCAAGCAGCTGATTCTCACTAGCTGGAGACATTGTGATGTCCGGAGTTAATCGTGGATGCTAGGTATGGTAACTAGTTCATTGGAGTGACCAACCGTAAGACTTCATATGGTTCTCTGCATATATAGATATGTCAATGAAGTTCTTACTGTAGCTTAAGTGCGATGTTCCTTTGACTTGCGGTATTCACGTCATCTTGATCATGAATACTTATGCTTTGACATCTTAAGCAAGCATCTCTGAGGAGATGTGGACCCAGGATGATTGGGTACAAGTCGAAGTGATCGAAGGTGTTTGAATAGCCTATAAAGGATTCACCACTCCTTGCGAGGAGATGTATACCCATGGCCTCTCGTCGGATTATTACTAAAGTCTTTGGCCAAAGCATTACATATTTAGAGTAAGGTACTCTTGGAAACATGTGCAGTAACTAGAATCCGTAGGATGAGGAAATGATATTTAGGCTAGGTGTGACGTAGTCAACCTAGTGGGGACTGACACTATAGACTATGTCCTGAACCAAGTGGGTATAAGACGAGTGAAGATAATGGGGCACGATTCATTGTAGCTGCTGAAGGGTTTCAGAAATAGTTCTGGATCAACCGTTGATCTTTTCGATTAATTGGAGATCATGATGTACTACTAGGTGCCACTCATGATCGTTCTATAATTAATGGTTAATTATAGACGACCAACATAAACCGAGAACCTATTTGGTCACACGGACAACGAGCGTAATCCGAAGGATTTAAAACAAGCTTGAGAATGAGATTCTCAGACCGAGAGAAACTAGGTTTGGTTGGACCAAACAAGGAGCGAGCATGAAATCGTTTCAGTCGCAATGGAAGCGTGGATGGGCCTTGTTGGTGCAACAATGCTCCAAGAATTTATATATGTTTTGATGTTTGGATAATCATCTAAGTTAGGCAATATCTTGTGATCTAATTGCGAAAATGTTTAAGTGACAGGGAAGTCTAAGTATGATCTTGGCAAAGGAAGTACAAGGGATGGACTTGGCAGCGTAAGACCAAGCTTGTAGTCTTGGCAGCATAAAGTCCAAGTAAACCTTGACAAAGGAAGTCCAAAGTAAAGTCTTGGCAGCATAAGTCCAAGCTTGTAGTCTTGGCGGCGTAAAGTCCAAGCATTTGGCAACCCAAGACATGACGAAACCGAAGGAAGCTCTTGGAAGCAAAGCGCAAAGGATGAACAAGTCACGGACTCGGAGGGATCCTAAAGGCACAAGGCTTATTGAGGAGCTAGAAGGTTGAGTCTAGGTCTAGGGTATAAAATCAAGTATGAATTACTCATACTTGATGAGTATCGATCGTCGATACGATGTATCGATCGGTCGAGGCGTTCGAGTCGGTGAAACCCTAACCATCACCGATCGCTTTGGCGAGCGATCGGCGATCGTGATCGATCAATCGCCAAGGGCATCGATCGGTGATCAAGGGAATATCACCACGAGAATCGCCTCACTCAGCTGCCTTGATCACTCGACTGATCACCCCATCAGTCGACTGATGGAGGGATCAATCGACTGATCACTTGGCCATTGGAGATTACGGCTATGAATCTCCACGGAGATCGTGTTTCAGAAGTCGTTGGCTTGGCGCAATGATCGATGGTAAGCATCACGATCGATTGAAGCTAACGGAAAAACATCCCCTCTTCTATAAAAAGGGGCCATGGGGAGCTTGGTGAAGCTAGTGCTCTTGCTCCCAACTACACCTACGTGCTCACCAAGCTTTCCAAGTGTTTTTAGCAATTCAAAACCTCCTCTTCTCTTGTTCTTAATCATCCATCATTGTAAAGAAGAGGAGTGCATTGTAAGATAAGGTTTCTCCACCTTAGTTCATCCAAAGGAGGTTCTAGTGAAGATTGATTAGGGCTAATCCACCTTACGGATTGCCGTGGAGTAGGAGCGTCATCTCCGAACCACATTACATCGGGTGTTAGCTTTGTTTCTCGCTTTTATTTGTGTTTATATTTGTATTGCTTCCGCTAACGTTCTTGTAGAAACGAAGAAAGGCTAATCACCCCCCCCCCCTCTAGCCATTCCAAGGGTCCTAACAAGTTGTATCAGAGCCCGGATAGCTTGGAAGATCTCAACATCAACCAAGACATCAATGGCTCTTCAAGAGGGATATAGCACCGCTAAGCCACCGCTCTTCGATGGGAGCCATTTTGCATATTGGAAAGGTAGGATGAAGTACTATCTTATGAGTAATATTGAAATTTGGCATAGTATTGTAGATGGCTTCGAAGAACCAGTGGATGAACATGGACATCCTATTCCAAGCAAGGATTGGACAAGAGAAATAAACAAGAAATTTGAATCAAATGCAAAGGCCGTCCTCACCATCCAATGCGGCGTCACAATGGAGCAACTCAACAAGGTGGGGCCTTTTGAATCCAGGAGCTATGGGAAAAGCTCATTGAGCTAAATGAAGGTTCCAAGGAATCAAAGAGGGCCAAGAAGGACCTATTAGTTGGACAACTTCAAGCCTTCCAAATGAAGATGCATGAAACCGTAAGTCAAATGCATGGAAGGTTCAAGGAAATTGTGAACGGACTCCATATCATAGGTGAGCGAGTTGACAACCGGGATTTGGTAAGGTATATTTTACAAGCATTTCCTAGAAATTCTTTATGGACTTCTATAGTTGATGCCATTAAGGTAACTAGGGATCTTTCGCAAATTAAAATTGATGAATTATTTTGTGAGTTTGAATTACATGAGCAAACTAACATGTCCTCTAAGGAAAAGGGTTTAACTCTATTTGTTGAGAAGAAAGAAAAGAAGAAGAAGGAAAGAAAAGAAGCATCATCATCATCCGAGTCTGAGAATGAGTCAAGTAGTGATGAAGACTCATCTAGTGAAATGGCAAATTTTGTCAAGAAGCTTTATAGAAGGTCAAAAGAGTTCAAGAATAGAGAAGCAAGGAAGGGGTCTCATTCCTCAAAAGGTAAATTTGGTGGTAATTCAAGTTTTAGTAATAATGTGATTTGTCATGCTTGCAACAAGAAGGGACACATAAAGCCAAATTGTCCGGAGCTAAAGAAGAAGGAGGAAAAAGAAAATAAAAAGAAGGACAAAAAGGAGAAGAAGAAGAAGGAGGCTATGGTGGCTCAAACCACATGGGACACACCAAGCGTTGAAGACTCTTCCTCCGATGATGAGCTTTGCCACATTACACGCCATGTGGCACTCATGGCATTAGAAGATGATTCCGGCACATCAAGCCAAGAAGACTCTTCAAGTGATGAATCGTCATCTAGTGACGATGAGGTAATGAATTCTCCCAAGATTAAGCTTCTTTATAAATCAATTGCCTATCTTAAAGAAGCTCTAGATAAGTCAAAATCTAAGGTTAAGAGCATGAAGGTAGAACTAAAGGTCATTAGGGATGAAAAGCTTTCACATATTGACCCTTGCATGCTTAAGGAAGAAAATGACAAACTTAAGGATGAGGTTAGTGAATTGAAAGTATGTTTAGAAAAATTTTCAAATGGCTCAAAGTGTCTTGATATGATTCTTAGTAGGCAAAGAGCGGTTTATAACAAGGCCGGTTTAGGATATAAGCCAAAAGAAAAAGAAGTTGCTTATATTTCATTAATAAATAGGAAAGCAACTATTAAGGGTAAGGTTAAGAAAGCTTGGGTACCTAAGAAGTTTTTACTTAATGTTACCGGTCCAAATGTTTGGGTACCAAAAGCTTGTGTTTTTCATGTGATTTAGGTAGGAGAGCGAGGTATGTGAATTGTGGATAGCGGTTGCTCAACACATATGACCGGGGATGTGAGCAAGTTCTCCACAATTAAATATGTGAAGAAGGGAGCGGTGTCCTTTGGGAATAGTGGAAAACTCAAGATATTAGGTAGAGGAACAATTGAGGTATCCCCCAAAATTGTTATTCACAAAGCCTTGCTAGTTGAAAATATGAAATTTAATTTATTAAGTGTTAGTCAACTTTGTGATGCAAACTATCATGTCTCCTTTGAATCCTCTAAATGCATGATTAGACACAAGGAATTAAATGATTGCATGTTAGTTGGATATAGGAAATCAAATATCTATTATGTTGATCTTTCATATGCTTCTAACATTTCTACTAAGTGTTTTGTTGCAAAAGAAGAGGAAAGTTGGCTATGGCATAGAAGATTGGGGCATATCAACATGAAAAACATAGCCAAGGTAGCCAAGATGGAGTTGGTCAAAGGGTTACCAAAGATCAAGTATGTCAAGAACAAATTGTGTGATGCATGCCAAGAAGGAAAACAAACAAAGGCATCACACAAAGGTAAAACCCTAACCAATACCTCTTTACCATTAGAATTATTGCATCTTGACTTATTTGATTGCCATAGTACTCCATATTTAAATGGTAATAAATATTGTTTGGTTATAGTAGATGATTTTTCTAGGTATACTTGGGTCTATTTTATGAAACATAAGGATGATACCTTAGAAATAATCATAGGATTTAGTAAAAGGGTTGAAAATGAAAAGAGTCTCAAAATCAACCGGATCCGTAGTGATCATGGTGGTAAATTTGAAAACCTACAATTTTCACAATTTTGTTTAGAGCAAGGGTACAAGCATGAGTTCTCTTGTCCTAGAACACCCCAACAAAATGGGGTGGTGGAAAGGAGAAATCGTACCCTACAAGAGGCGGCTAGGACTATGCTTAATGCATATTCTCTACCTAGCTACTTGTGGGCGGAAGTGGTTAATACCGCTTGCTATATCCAAAATAGGGTTCAAATCCATAGGTTTTTAGGAAAAACACCATTTGAATTATGGAATAGGACTATACCCACAATTCATTATTTCAAAGTCTTTGGATGTAAAGTTTATATTCTAAACACCAAAGATAACTTAGGAAAATTTGAATCAAAAGCGGATGAGGGAATCCTAGTTGGATACTCATCCACAAGTAGAGGGTATAGAGTCTACAATAAGAGAACCAAAGGGATTGAGGAGTCTTCCAATGTTCAATTTGATGAAACTACTAGTACCTACCCTAGAAAGTCCTCCATTGATAAGGATATTAATGACAATAATCAAGACATTACCCAAAAACTTCAAAATTTGACCATTAGGGGTAATGATCAAGGGGGAGGAAGAGGAGACTCCGATGATGAAAGAAGGGTGGAAGATAACAATGATCAAATTGAAACCCCTTCTAGAAACCTAAGAATTCATCAAGATCATCCACTTGACCAAGTAGTAGGAGATCTATCTCAAGGAGTAAGAACTAGGTCATTTCATAGACCTCTTACTAGTCAAGTTGCTCTTATCTCACAAATTGAGCCCAAATCAATCAATGATGCATTACATGATCCGGATTGGATTTTGGCAATGCAAGATGAATTGGCTCAATTTGAGAGAAGTCAAGTGTGGGAATTAGTACCTAGACCCAATGATAGCACCATAATTACTACAAGATGGGTCTTTAGGAATAAGCTAGATGATCAAGGAAATATCACTAGAAATAAGGCTAGGTTGGTTGCTAGGGGTTTCAATCAAGTTGAGGGGCTTGACTATGATGAGACTTATGCCCCGGTTGCAAGGTTAGAATCTATTAGGATTCTCTTAGGGTATGCTTCCTACATGGGATTTAAACTTTACCAAATGGATGTTAAATCGGCATTCTTAAATGGTTTTATTAAGGAGGAAGTATATGTAGAGCAACCACCCGGATTTGAGAACATAGATTATCCAAATCATGTATGTAAGCTTAGGAAAGCATTATATGGGTTAAAACAAGCTCCCCGGGCATGGTATGAAAGATTGTCATCCTTCTTAATTTCTAAGGATTTTAGAAGAGGCCAAGTAGATCAAACTTTGTTTATAAAGTCAACGTTAAAAGATATATTCATAGCCCAAGTATATGTTGATGATATCATCTTTGGGTCAACAAATGATGATCTTCTTCAAGACTTTATAAAAAATATGGAAAATGAATTTGAAATGAGTTTGGTTGGAGAGCTTACCTTTTTCCTAGGTTTACAAGTCAAACAAACCAATGAGGGTATTCATATTTATCAAACCAAATATGCAAATGAAATGATCAAGAAATTTGGTTTGGAAAATGCCAAAATTGTAACCACTCCTATGGCCACTAGCACTAGGATAGATAGTGATCATGAAGGTAAATCAATTGATCTTAAAATTATAGGAGTATGATTGGTAGCTTACTATACCTAACCGCTAGTAGACCCGACATTTTAATTGCGGTAGGTATGTGTGCAAGATACCAATCTTGTGCCAAAGAATCACATTTGGTAGCCGTCAAAAGAATATTAAGATATATTAAAGGCACCCTAAATGTAGGACTTTGGTATCCTAGGACTAGGTCATTTGAATTGCTTGGATATACCGATTCCGATTATGCCGGGTGCAAATTGGATAGGAAGAGTACTAGTGGTGGATGCCAATTTCTTGGGTCCTCCCTAGTTAGTTGGAGTAGTAGGAAGCAACATTGTGTTGCTTTATCAACCACCGAAGCCGAATATGTGGCTATGGGTGGTTGTGTAGCTCAATTACTTTGGATGAGACATACTCTTGTGGACTATGAGCTACACTACTCTAACATTAAAGTTTATTGTGATAATGTGAGTACCATCAACTTGACCAAAAATCCGGTACATCACTCTCGAACCAAGCACATTGAAGTGAAACATCACTTCATAAGAGATCATGTGGCAAGAGGGGACATTGAACTCAATTATGTAGAATCTAAGTCCAACCTTGCCGATATCTTCACCAAAGCTCTTCCCGAAGCTGAATTTTCATCATTAAGGAGAGAGCTTGGTATGTGCTTTGTAGAGTAAAATTCTAGATTTGCATGATCCTATACTTATATAGCTTCTTTAATACCTTGATGCATCTCACAAAAGCCTTAAGAAACCTTGATTTTTGTATTGAAATACTTAGAAACATGTGAGATGATAGGGAAGGTGTACTTGACTCATCATGCTTGTTATGATGCATTACTATGAGCCAATACTACACCTAGAGACATGAATACCTTATGGACCAATCATTGGGAAGACTTGTATTCAAGTAATGAATACATAACTCAAAGAACATGGTTGGAAATTCCAAATAATATATATTTTAAACTATGTTCATCATATTTTGACAAACAGTTTTCAATTGGAACACAAAAGTGATACAAAGTTTGCAAAATCTTTAGAACTTTTGATAGGTTCCAAGTTTGTATCAATCTTGTAATCTGGAAAACATATATTTTTCAAATTATTTTTCCTTAATAAAGTATGAATTCAAAAATGTGTACGCAAAATTTCATGATTTTTCAAGAATTCTGGAATTTCTACCGCATTTCTGAAATTGGGATGAAAAGGCTGAAATTTCGGTTTTGAGCCTAGCGATCGGCGTTCGTAAACCACCGATCTGATTTTCTGATAATAAACTCTATTTTCTGATATTTGGTGTATCTTTGATGTCCTAACACTATAGTATGATAATATTAGCGTATAAACAAGATTTAGGACCGACTAATGCAAAGGTTTTAGGGGGAGTTTTCATAAATTATATCTTTTTCATCCCTAAAACCATTGTTGGTGCAAAGTTAGGACTTAATTTTTGAATTTTTGGTATTCTTTGCTTCAACTATTGTTTATACATTATAAAGCATATCTTGGATTAAGGGGGAGCTTAATTTCAATATTGTACCTTAGTCCAAGATCTAACACATTATTTCCTTCATGTTTGAATCCTTCTCTTTTTGATGTATGTCAAAGGGGGAGAAGGAGTGTTTAAGTTATAATTCATATTGAAAATTTGATTATGTGTGTATTTAATGACCTAACTCAAATGATTGCCAAACATCAAAAAGGGGGAGATTGTTGGTGCAACAATGCTCCAAGCATTTATATATGTTTTGATGTTTGGATAATCATCTAAGTTAGGCAATATCTTGTGATCTAATTGTGAAAATGTTTAAGTGACAGGGAAGTCCAAGTATGATCTTGGCAAAGGAAGTACAAGGGATGGACTTGGCAGCGTAAGACCAAGCTTGTAGTCTTGGCAGCGTAAAGTCCAAGTGAACCTTGACAAAGGAAGTCCAAAGTAAAGTCTTGGCAGCATAAGTCCAAGCTTGTAGTCTTGGCGGCGTAAAGTCCAAGCATTTGGCAACCCAAGACATGACGAAACCGAAGGAAGCTCTTGGAAGCAAAGCGCAAAGGATGAACAAGACGCAGACTCGGAAAGATCCTGAAGGCAAAAGGCTTAATGAGGAGCTAGAAGGTTGAGTCTAGGTCTAGGGTATAAAATCAAGTGTGAATTACTCATACTTGATGAGTATCAGTCGACTGATACGATGTATCACCGATCGTCAGCGTTTGATCGAGTCGGTGAAACCCTAACCATCACCGATCGCTTTGAGTAGAGCGATCGATCGTGATCGGCCGATCGCTAAGGGCATCGATCGATCAAGGAATATCCCCACACGTAATGCGCCTCACTCGATCACGCCTGATCACTGATCGATCACCCCATCACCGATCGATGGAGGATCTGCCGACCGATCACCCGCCGTTGGAGATTGCGGCTACGAATCTCCACGAGATCGCGTGGTTGCTGGTGCTGCCGGCAATGATCGATGGTAAGCATCACGATCGATCAAGCCCAACGGGAAAAACATCCCCTCTTCTATAAAAAGGGGCCATGGGGAGCTTGGTGAAGCTAGTGCTCTTGCTCCCAACTACACCTACGTGCTCACCAAGCTTTCCAAGTGTTTTTAGCAATTCAAAACCTCCTCTTCTCTTGTTCTTAATCATCCATCATTGTAAAGAAGAGGAGTGCATTGTAAGATAAGGTTTCTCCACCTTGGTTCATCCAAAGGAGGTTCTAGTGAAGATTGATTAGGGCTAATCCACCTTACGGATTGCCGTGGAGTAGGAGCGTCATCTCCGAACCACATTACATCGGGTGTTAGCTTTGTTTCTCGCTTTTATTTGTGTTTATATTTGTATTGCTTCCGCTAACGTTCTTGTAGAAACGAAGAAAGGCTAATCACCCCCCCTCTAGCCATTCCAAGGGTCCTAACAGGGCCGTGTCTTATGAAGATATGATGGATGAACCAAATTGGTTTGGTTCTAATCCAATGGTGGAGAATAAACCAAAGGGGTTTGGTTTGTTTTAAACGAATGAACCAAAGTTGGTTCGGTTCGTTTTAACTTAAAATAGACCAAATCGGTTTGGTTTATTTTAACTTAAATTAATGCAGCGGGTTAACGGGTTTTGGTTATGAACCAATAACCATTAGGAGAATTTATTCTCTATAAAATAGGGCTCAAGGGTTTAATGAGAGCCATAATCCAAGCAACCCTAAAGTTGCCGCCCTCCTCTCCTTAGTGTAACTGCCGCCCACCACCGCCCAAGCTCCTCTTGCCAGCGTCCAGCAGCTGCCATCCTCCCCTCTTGTCGGCATCTAGCTGCTGCCGGAGGAGCTCCGGTGATCTTCCTTGGCTCCTAATAATAAGGTGAGCATCTAGCATCCTTATCTGGCCGGCGCTAATCCTCCACCAAAGCTATCCAGTTTTTTGGACAGCTTGTTTACTTCGTGTCGGAGCGTCGTTTGGACGACGTTTGGAGCTCCGACAGCGGCTTCCTTGCCGGGGATTTGATCTCCGGTAATTCTCATAGGTGGAGAATGAAGGATTCGTCAAACGGTTGACGAATACCTCTCCGTAGAAGTGAGTTTTTGAGGACTCGTTTTTTATCCGAATTTTGATTCGGATTGTGATATTCTCTCGATCACATCGTCTTCAACACGAGGCTAGTAACTCGTATGAAGACGAGGCTCGTGACTTTGTGAAGTCATCCTGAAGATACTCGGCATGGATACGGATAGAGGCGATTCTAGCAAGGATCGCTCCGGTTGATGTCTTTCCCGCTACACGTGATACGTCAGGTATACCTAGTATAAATTTCCTTTTATTGCAAAATTTGAAATTACGGTTATGTCTACACATGTTGTACTATGCATGCGTGTGGTGTGTGTGTTGTAATAAATTATATTTATTATTTTTATTTCTTCCGCTGTGTACATGTTTACGAAACAAGTTCGAACACACACTCGCCGCGGTGCCGGAAACCCAACAGATTGCACCATCAATCTCCTCAAAACATTATCAGACATCAATGTCAAACATCAATATCAAATCTCCATGTCAAACATCAAAATATCGCTCGAGTCAAACTCGAGTCCGGTCAATCGTGACCTGGGCCGATTGCACCAACAATCTCCCCCTTTTTGATGTTTGACAAAACTACATACCTTTGAGTTAGAATACTAACTCAAATCTCCTTACCAATTATCCCAAATTGGTAATCTCATAAATTCTCCCAATAATTCTCCCAAACATTCTCTCCCTTTTTGACTAACATAAAAAAAGTACTCTCCAAGGAGGTCAATGTCTCATGTCCCAATGAGATCTTACAATCTCCTCATTGATCCAAAAATACCTAAGATGCCTACAATCTTCCTAGTGATAAGTCTCATATCACTCAAGAGAGACAATCCTACAAACTCTCCCAATTTTCAAATTGGGTATCTCAAAATTCCCATTTCTCCCCCTCATGAGAAAAAATAACATCCATCATCCGATGATGGATACCTCCCCCTAAAGGCTTGCTCCCCCTTGACCATTGCACTAACAATATCTTTGGAAATTCCTAAGCCAATAGGAACTCTAAACCATCAAAAATAAGGTCTAAAGTTCAACATAGAACTTTTCCATACCTTAAATTTGATACATCACCCTAACAACTCTCCTAATCCATATCCAATGGATTTTCACCCTTTATAATGCTTCCTAAAACATATCCTAGGGTTAGGAGTGGTTAGGAAACTTTACCGTAGCTGAAAACGGGCTAAACAACATTGTTTTTCTCGAAGTAATCCTATCAGTCGACTCTCTCATAAATCAGTCGACTGAAGTGCTCATCAGTCGACTGCCATCAGGCGACAGTCAACTGATAACTGAAATTCGAATTTCAGTTATTAGAAATGAATTTCATAAATTCATAAATAATTATACGTAATTCAAAAAATTATGAAACTTCATACGTATAATACTTATGACCAATACAATGGATGAAAAATATTAAAAAAATATTTTACCTATAAAATGGTGAAATTGACACAAAGTTCAAAAGTGAAGAAAAACTTTAATTTTTAGCTCACTTTGTATCAACTTCATAAATGATAATTGCTATCAAAAGATAGAGTTCACCAAGATTTTTTAAAATATTTTTGAAAACATATATTAGATCATGTTCCTTGGGCTCAATGTACATGGCTTGAACATAAGTTTTTCCAATGATCCACCTCTAATATAAGATGAGTTTTGGTTCATCTATATGCAAAAACTATGCACCTTGAACTTAACTCATATCTTAGCATCTCACATGTATCTAGGATGTATAAATATACATACATGTCAATGTAATGTGAGATGTGGGTTCTGTTCTCCTAATCTAGGGCCTAATGCATTTTCTAAGACAACCCTACTTGATTCTCTTATGCATGTGACTTCAAGTCATGTCATAGTCCTTAAATCGATTTTAATTATTTTAAATGCATGAATGATCATGACATAAATGATAACATAATTAAACATGGCCAATGATCATGATGTCATGGCATATGATAGAGTCTAAGCATACATGAAATTTTACCTTAATCCTAGACATGATCATGACATATTAAATAATCAAAAATAGATATGATGTCATGACACGTTATATGACAAACAAAACATGACAAATAAAATGTATAGGTATAATAATACTTAAATTTTAATATTAATTATCATTTGATATAATTAAATATATTTTTCCATATTGCCAATTATCTCTCAAGTGTGACAAAGATCCAAAATGGCACATTAAGACCTCTAAATCTAAATTATGTCAATTTGATTGATTTTTCATAATCTTCAAAGTATATTGGCACATCCTAAAATCTTTTAGGATTTAGCTCCATACTTATTTCCAAGGCACCCATAACCTTGAAAATATCCTAAAGTGTCAACTTTGCTATGGTTGGGTTAGCTACCCTTCCAATCAAGGTTGACACACCTAAACCCATCTAGCGTGGATCGATCATGCTCCTAGGAACCCAAAATCTATTTGAGCTCCTTGGGTTAATTAGGTATTCCTTAGGAATGACCTCCCTAGATACCTTCCTAATGACCCTTTTAGGCTTGTTAGCCTTGGTCATTTGGGTCTTGCCTAGGTTAACTCTAGGGGTGACTTCCCTTGTAACCTTCTTAGTGGCTTTCCTAGGTTTCTTCGAAACCCTAGCAACTAGGCACATACCTTAGTTACCCTTAGGGATGACTTCCCTAGTAACCTTGGTTTTTCTAGACCTAGATTGTGTTTCATAATCGAATGGAATATTGTGGTAGGTCTTTTTGGGCTTAGACTTGCCCTTGGATGGTTCTTGTTTTCTAGGTCTTTGACTTTGACTTTTAGACCCTAGGGTTTGACCATTTGACCTTTGCATTTGATTTGTCATTTTTGCAAGGGTCTTTTTAAGTTTCTTAAGCCTTGACCTCAAGGCTTGATTTTCAACATCTAATTGCCTAATTTTTGAATTTTAATTTAATCTTTGGGCATTGTTCTTTCTAAGCATATGCCTAGTCCATTTGGGGTTAAAACCTAGATGATCCTCAATTTTCTTAATGCTTTCCCTAGGTAAAGTCTTTCTTGGGACATTAGTCTCAAATTTCTCCTTATTTGAAAAATTAACACTCTTAGCACCTAGACAAAAATATTTATTGTTCCTAGCATGCTTTTCATGTAGAATAGCAAGATTGTTAAAATTATTCCTAGAATGCTTTTTGATATTTAAACTATAAGATGCATTATTAAAATATACCTTAGGGTTTGCCTTAGCTCCCCCTACATGTGATGCTCCTTTGACCTTCTTGCTCCCCCTAGGGTATTGACTCCTATAATGGCCTCTTTGATTACATTTGAAGCATATGATGTGCTCCTTGCTTTTGATGATTGGGGGACCGACTTCCTTTGACTTTTCTTGACTTTTAGGTGCCGGTGGACTTTTCTTGACTTTCTTTGGGCACTTGCTCTTGTAGTACCCATACTCCCTACACTCAAAACATATTATATGAATTTTATTTTGAAACGGTGTGTTTGAGTTACCTTCTATGGTAGGAGACTCCCAAGCTTCCTCTTCCTCCCGATCGGAGGTGGATGACTCTTCTTGAGGTTCCTTCGGTGTGGAAGGTCTAATCTCCTCTCCCTCAATCCTAGAGGTAGAGGCTTCTTCCAATTCCACCTCCTCTACCGATTCGGATGTCGACTCTCTATCATCATCCGAATCCTTAAGCTCTTGTGATGATGAGGATGTGCTTGCTTCTTCTTGAGCTTGAGAGGATGAGCACTCCTCTTCTTCTTCTTGTTCTTCGACTGGTTGAGGATTTTCGTGATATTTTGTCAATTCGCTCTAAAGCTCCTTGACATCCATGTAATCCCCTAGGCTACACAAGATATCATTAGGAATCAAATCAAAAATAAATTGGACTACCTTCTTATTTTTATTGAATTGTTGGAGTTGTTACTCGGTCCATCTCTTCTTCTTGAGGAAGCCTCCCTTTGGTCCTCTTGGATAATTAAATCCCTCCATCAATATAGACCATTCTTCAAAGTCCCTCATCATCAAGAAGTGTTCAATCCTTGCCTTCCATTGGTTGAAGCTCTCTCGTCCATAGAAAGCATATGAGATTGGGGTGTTGATGTCCCAACCCAAATTCTCTTGAATTTCCATCTTGTTCCTCTTCACCCTCTAGCATCTTGACTCCGGGTTGTTAATCCGTAGAAAAGCCTCAGGCTCTAATACCAATTGTTGAGGACTCAGTGACCGCTAGAGAGGGGGGGTGAATAGTTTGTTTCAATGCGTCGATGGAATTCGTTCGCGTTTGATCATCCACACTCTTGTTAGCACAGCGGAATAATAATAACAAATAGAAATAAAAAGAACACAATCACAACACAAGATATAACATGGTTCAGAACTGAATGGTTCCTACTCCACGGATTGAGCTCTAAAGAGCTCTAGCGATGCCACAAACACCACTAAACAATAAACTCCTTCTCGACAACACGTCGGAGGCAGAGAAACCTCTTACAAGATATTACAACAGCAATACAAGTAGAACAAGCAAATACAAATGAAAATGTAAAGAGAACTTTACAATCTAGGGTTTTGAGCGTTTGCTTGTTGGTTGCTTGGATGAGCTTGAAGGACCTTAAAATGCACCTGCAATTTGCCTTCAAATCGCCTCACCAAAGCTCTCAAAGAACCAATGCCGAAATTCTCCTCGAGCTCCTCTTTTTAACCTGCATCGGGTTAAATTTTGCCTTGGCAGTCGACTGCCAAAATCCCTAGTTCGACTGCCAACACTGTTGTCGTGAGACAACGGCTTGATCCATGCTAGAAAAATTCCAACGGATCTCTTGGCAGTCGACTGAGAACATTAGCAGTTGACTGCCAGCACCCGTAGTCGACTGCCCAGTCAGCTACAGAGCGTTCTGTGCTCACGGTCGAACCATCAATCGGTTGATCAGCCCATCAGTCGACTACTCCAATTAGCAGTTGATTGTCAGAGCCTTTTCAACCCTTAAATGGCAGTTGAACTCTAGTCGACTCACTGCAGTCGAACCGACCATATTTTCAGTCGACTTTCAACCTCAAACATGAGGTTTTAACCCAAGTATGATGCCCCCATACTTGCTAGACCACCCTTAGCCTAGACCTAAGCCTTCTAGCCACCTCCATTAGCCTCGTGCCTATCGGATCCCTCCAAGTCATCCATGACTTGTTCATCCATACGCTAGCCTTTAGGTGCTTCCATCGGCTATGTCATGCTAACAGTGTCTACACCGCCAAGACACATTGGACTTACGCTGCCAAGACTCCGCTTGGACTTTACACCGCCAACCATTGGACTTATGCTGCCAAGACTCCACCCTTGGACTTTACGCCGCCAATATCAAACCCCTTGGACTTTCCAAATGCCAAGTACTCATGACTTGGACTTTCACCGCTAAGACTACACCCTTGGACTTACGTGGCCAAGACTATACCCTTGGACTTTCCAAATGCCGAGACTCAAGCTTGGACTTTCCCTTGCCAACCCATGTTGGACTTTACATGCCAAGACTCATGCTTGGACTTTTCCTTGCCAAGACCCATGTTTGGGCTTTACATGCCAAGTACTGAAGACTTGGACTTTCCATGACATGGTCAACCCCAGTCAACCATCAAAATCCCCCTCGAGTCAAACTCAAGTCCGGTCAATCATGACCCAGGTCGATTGCACCAACAATCTCCCCAAAATATTATTAGACATCAATATCAAACATTAATGTCAAATCTCCATGTCAAACATCAAAACATCGCTCAAGTCAAACTCGAGTTTGGTCAATCGTGACCTAGGCTGATTGTACCAACATTTATCATCATCGTAAACATGGTCTTCAGCTTCCTCGTCATAGATAAAATCTTCTATGTCTTCATTATCATCGTAGACAGGGTCATTTAGATCTTCTTCAATTTCCTCATCGTAAATAGAATCTTCAATGTCTTCATCATCATCGTAGACGGGGTCTTCAATTTCTTTATCAATGTCTTCATCGTAGACAGGGTCTTCAATTTCCTCATCAATGTCATCATCATTATAGACGGAGTCTTCCGTGTTTTCATCATTATCACAGACATGGTATTCAATTTCCTCATCGATCATAGATAGAATTTTCATTGTCATCGTAGATGAGATATTCATGTCATTCTTTACAATCACAATATTCTTGATGATGTAGAATTTTAGAGCATCAAAGACTTACCTCAAGTTCTCGCAATGTTACATGTCGAGTTATTGCTCCAACTTTTCTCCATAGATTCTTGATGATCTCTTGGGAACTTCGATCCTAGGGTGAGGCTTCCTCAATCGGAAGTTGCCAATCATGACCATGATCACAACCATGATGACCATCTATAAATCGCAATTGCTAATATAACTCCATAATTTTCCTCTGTAGATCGATGAGTTCGTGGGTACTTTGATCCTGGGGTGCAGCTTCCTTAATCGGAATCTGCTGATCATGGCCATAACCATGCCCTCGTCAACATTCCATACATCTTGGGCTCCGATACAAACTGACGCAGATGGGGCAACGAGGTGAGCGCTAAAAACCTTCCATGCGTGAGGTTATGGTAGAGGTGTTGGACTTTCTGAGCCGCAAAAATTGCTTTTTGCGTTGCGGAAACCTCGGAAGCCCCGACCACGGATCCGTACGAAGTATAAAATATAAAACTAACATGTATGTGTTTAATACCTTTAGATCTACTCTAGATCTACATGATAAGAAGTTACCCTCGATGCGACGCCCTTCGCAAATCCCACTCATCCAAAAGGTTCGCCGGAACTCGAGAGTGTCAAGTGCACACTCCTCTATTGGTATCCACAAAAGCAATAGGTGGAGAAAAATACCTTAGAGTGTGCTAGCACCCTTTAGGAATTTCGGCCAAGGAGGTTGGGAGAGCTTGAGAGGGTGATCCAAGGAAGAAGATGAAGTTGTGTAACTCACCAAAAATCAATTCTCCATCTAATGGAGTGGCCGGCCACTTTTCTTAGGGGGGGGGGGGGTTACATGCATGCATGTAACTCCTCCAAGAGCCAATGGTCTCCCTCATGAGGTGGCACCACATGCTAAGTCAATGATGATGTGGAGCATCATCATTGGCCGGCCATGCCAAGTCATCATCATGACATGGCATTTGGTCAAGTCAAACTTGACCTTTCATCTTCCCTCTCAAGTCAAGTCAAACTTGACCTCTTATCTCCCATGGTTGATCAAATCCAACCATTTGATTCAAGTCAATTTAATTTAATGAATCTCTATTCATTAATTTAAATTGATTTGATGAATCAAATCTAAATTAGACTCATTCAACACTTGAATCAAATTGAGTCCAACTCAATTAGTCTAATTAGGATTACTCTTAATCCAATTTTGTTCATCCCATGAACCTAATCCTCATGGTTCATCATATGAACCTAATCTCCATCTAATTACCCTTAGTGTGTGACCCTATAGGTTCTTGTAACGTTGGCAATGTCCCTAAACCGATTTAGGAACATAAGCAATGAGCGGTATCTAGCAACACATCATTGCTACCCAAGTTACAAGAATGTTGAGCTCCAACATCACCTTTGTGACTACTAATTGTGACTCTCACAATATGTGACAATGTTCCTCTATCCTTGACATCTAGATTGACCAATTGAGGCATAGACCGTGTCATCCTCGGTACAATCTATATCTTGAACTCCAAGTAGACTCACTCTAATCAAATGAGTTCAATATCTCATATTGACTCATTTGGGCATGGCCATGCACTTCGTGGTCTCACTCTATCAAGAATATCGATGTCACCCCCGTCATATAGGAGGGATAGATCCCATCTACATCACTCACATCTCTCCGCATAATTTGTTACATACCCAGTAATCGCCTTTATAGTCCACCCATTTACGGGTGACGTTTGACGAAGCCAAAGTATGCAACTCCTTATGTAGGGAACCATGGTGACTTCAGGTCTAAGGACTAATAGTCATACTAATAGCCACATGAGAAAGTATATGACACTCATATAACGATCCATGATACTTTCTCATGGCGGGTCATTCAGTATACATTCTCCAATGCATACCCGTGTGTCAACTTGATATCTCATATCCATGACTTGTGAGATCAAGTCATCGTGTTGACCTACATGCTAGTCTCTACGCATTAATATTGTTTCTGAATGTTAATACTCGACTAGGAATGATTAAGAATAGTGTTCTCTATATCATCTCATTATCGATTCAACTAATCGATTGATATAGATAAGAACCTACTACTCAAGGACATTATTATATTTAGTTATTTGGCACCAATACAAGTAAATATAATAACCATGCCTTTATAAATAGGAATATGATACAATAAAGTCCATACAACAATCATCACATGATTGGCTCTAGGGCTTTCACTAACAATCTCCCACTAGCACTAGTGCCAATCACCGTAGTATCTAATACCCAATGACCTAGTGTGACCATCATGTTTTTTCTGTGCCAAATCCTTGGTCAAGGGATCTGCGATGTTAGCCTCTGTGGGTACTCTACAAATCTTCACATCTCCTCTATCGATAATCTCTCAAATGAGATGGAAGCACCAATATATTCGACCTTTGTAGAATCAGCAACTGTGTCCTGCTTGGAACTCTTCCAGCTCATAGCGCCACCATTCAAGCAAAACACGAACCCTGACTGCGATCTATAATCATCCTAGTCAGTTTGGAAGCTGGCATCGCTGTAACCCTTTAGAGCTAGCTCCTCATCACCTCCAAATATCAAGAAATATTCTTTAGTCCTTCTCAAGTACTTAAGAATATTCTTGATTGCTATCCAGTGACGCTCACCTGGATCTGACTGGTATCTACTCATCATGCTCAAAGCATACGATATATCAGGACGAGTACATAGCATGACATACATGATAGATCCTATAGTAGATGCGTAAGGGATCTTATCCATGCGGTCTCTCTCCTCTCTAGAAGAGGGACTTTGAGTCTTCGAAAAACTCACACCATGTGACATCGGCAGAAGTCCCTTCTTTGAATTCTGCATGGCAAACCATAGTAATACCGTATCAATGTATGTACTCTGACTTAGGCCAAGCAATATCTTAGATCTATCTCTATAGATCTTGATGCCTAGAATACAGGCTGCTTCACCTAAGTCCTTCATTGAGAAGCACGTCCCTAGCCAAGTCATCACAGATTGTAGCGAAGGGATGTCATTCCCAATGAGCAGTATGTCATCCACATACAATACAAGGAAGACAACTGTATTCCCATTAACCCTTTTGTAGACACAGGGTTCATCTTCATTCTTGATGAAACCAAACTGTTTGATCGCATCATCGAATCGAAGATTCCAGCTCCGAGAGGCTTGCTTTAGCCCATAAATGGTCCTTTGTAGCTTGCATACTTTCCCAGTATGCTGTGAATCTTCAAAACCCTCAGGTTGTGTCATGTACACATTCTCGAGTAAGTTTCCATTCAGAAACACAGTTTTGACATCCATCTGCCAGATCTCATAATCGTGGTATACTGCAATAGCAAGCAAGATCCGAATGGACTTAAACATCACCACTGGAGAAAAGGTTTCATCATAGTCAATACCATGAATCTGCTTGAAACCTTTAGCCACCAATCAGCCCTTATAGGTATGCGTAAGTCCATCCATGTCAGTCTTTCTCCTAAAGACCCACTTACACCCAATGGGTTTGACCCCTTCAGGTGGATCAACCAAAGTCCATACTTGGTTGGTGTACATGGATTCCATCTCGGATCTCATGGCCTCTAGCCATTTCTCAGAATCTAAGCTCATCACAGCTTCCTGATAGGAGGTAGGCTCATTCTCAATGAGCATAACGTCATCATGGTCAGACAAGAGAAATGAGTATCTCTCAGGCTGACGACATACCCTATCAGACCTACGAAGAGGTAGGTCTACCTGAACAGGTGGTTGTTCCACGACTCTTTGTGCAACAATCTCATCATCCACAACACTTTGTGGTTCCTGTTCAACCTCCATCAAGGCCTTAGTGTTATGATCCTTATCTTGAATTTCATCAAGATCGAACGTACTCCCACTAGTTTTTCTAGAAACAAAATCCCTTTCTAGAAAAACCCCAGTATTCGCCACAAACACTTTTTGCTTACTGAGAATGTAGAAGCAATATCCCTTTGTATCCTTGGGATATCCAACAAAATAACATCTATCGGATTTGGGTCCCAGTTTGTTTGAGACTTGACGTCGAACGTAAGCCTCACAACCCTAAATCCTCATGAAAGACATCTTGGGATTTCTCCCTGTCCATATCGTATATGGTGTCTTTATGACAACCTTGGATGGTACACGGTTAAGGGTAAAGGCTGCTGTGTCTAGAGCATATCCCCAAAAGGATATAGGAAGATCTGTGTGACTCATCATAGATCGTACCATATCTAATAGGGTACGATTCCTCCTTTCAGATACACCATTCCACTGTGGTGTTCCAGGAGGAGTGAGTTGGGATAGAATCTCACACTCAGCTAGATAGTCACGAAACTCATGGCTAAGGTATTCACCACCTCGATTTGATCGAAGTATCTTAATACTCTTGCCAAGCTGGTTTTATACTTCATTCTTGAATTCTTTGAACTTTTCAAAGGATTCTGATTTATGTGTCATAAGGATACACATAACCATATCTACTGAAGTCATCAATAAATGTAATGAAGTACCTGTAACCACCTCTAGCAGCAACATTGAAAGGACCACATACATCACTATGTATAAGTCCTAACAAATCTGTTTCTCTTTCGCTGTGTCCACTAAAGGGAGTCTTGGTCATCTTGCCTAAAAGGCAAGACTCACATGTCTTATATGATTCAAAATCAAATGAGTCTAGCAGCCCATCCTTATGGAGCTGAGATAAGCGACTCTCATTTATGTGACCTAAGTGATAATGCCAGAGATAGGTTTGGTTCAACTCATTTGACTTGAACCTTTTGGTACTTATGTTATAGATAGGGCTCTCTAAGTCTAGAAAGTAGAGTCCATTCATTAGAGGTGCACTACAATAGAACATATCATTTAAATAAACTGAACAACATTTGTTCTTTATTATAAATGTAAATCCTTTCTTGTCCAAACAAGAAACCGAAATTATGTTCTTAGTCAAAGCAGACACATAACAATATTCATCTAATTCTAGTACAAGCCTAGAGGGCAGAGATAGATCATAAGTTCCTACAGCAGCAGCAGCAACTATTGCTCCATTGCCTACTCGTAGGTCCACCTCGCCCTTTGTCAATGACCTGCTATTTCTCAGCGCCTGCACATCGGTGCAAATGTGAGATGCACATCCGGTATCTAATACCCATGATGAAGAAATAGATAGATTGACTTCTATAACATTTATACCTGAAGTAGAAGTCTCACTTCTTTTCTTCTTAAGATCTTCCAGGTAAGCTTTGTAGTTATGCTTCTAGTGTCCAGCTTCCTTGCAGTGGAAGCAAGCCCCTTCCTTGGCTACCCCTCCTTTGGGTTTAATTTCTTTGCCTTTGCCCTTGGCTTGGGACTTTCCCTTACCTTTAGGCTTGCCCTTGCCTTTCTTTTAGTGCACCATCAAAATGGTGTCAGATTTTCCCTTCTTAAGGTTAAGCTCAGCAGTTCTCAACATGCTGAGCATCTCAGGCAGTGACTTATCAATTTCATTCATGTTGTAATTCATGACAAATTGATTGTAGGCTTGTGGCAAAGATTGCAAGATCAGGTCAGTGGCCAGCTCTTGGCCAAGTGGGAATCCCAGCCTTTGTAGGTTTTCTACGTACCCAATCATCTTGAGTACATATGAACCTACGGGAGTCCCATCTTGCATTTTGGATCCAAACAATGCCTTAGAGACTTCATATCTCTCATGCCTTGCTTGTCCTTGATATAGTTGACGAAGATGTCCAACCATATCATAAGCATTCATGAACTCATGTTGCTTCTGAAGCTCAGAGTTCATGGTCGCAAGCATTAGACATGACACATCTAATGCATCATCTTGATGCTTCTTGTAAGCATCTTTGTCAGCTCGCGAGGCAGTGGCAGGAGGTGCCTCCGGAATGGGCTGCTCTATGACGTACATCTTCCTTTCTTGGGAGAGAACAATTCTCAGGTTCCTGTACCAGTCCAGGAAATTTGCTCCATTGAGCTTGTCCTTCTCAAGGACAGAACGTAGAGAAAGAATGTTCATGTTTGTCGACATAGTAATCTATAACATACAATGCAGAGAATTAATATCATATTCCTTTTATCATTTAATTAGGCCTTTAATCAAATGATGCTCCCACTAAATTATAGAAATTTTTGTAGAATCGAGTTATGGATGTGGTCAAACCACATTACTAGATTCATACAAACTAGCTATAATTCTTGCGGGACAAGATCCACATCATACTAAGCCTTGAGTTAGCTTTGGCTAAATCGCCCAAGACTTAGTACGATTGGTGGGTAACACATTACTGATTACATCTCTATGCAACTCTTGTTTATAGGATCAAGACCCACATTTACAAAAGACCTTGAGTTAGCTTTGGCTAAATCGCCCAAGATCTAGTGTAAATGCGATCTTATCCTATCTTTCCAACGATTGGAATATGCCTATAGTTCTACTCGATCCAATTGAGTTAACTAGTTTTACTCAATCTAATTGAGCTTACTCTAACCCAAGTCGTGATAGGCGGGACCAAGATTGTCCCTCCGCACCCTACCAAGATAATATGCGTTGCTCTACTTTGGCAGATTCAACAACTACAAATGATCGAGGTAGTGATGGGTATCAAGGACCTGGTAGGCATTTACGAGTTGATTCGATTAAGATCTAATCTAATCGTAATGTGTATCATATACGCATTAAGGCCTTTATTATCCTATATTAGCATGCATCACATACATACATACATTATTCTAGCATGCATCATATACATACAAGAAAATTATCCTAGCATGCATCATATACATACAAGCATTATTCTACTAGCATGCATCACATACATACAAGCAAAATCAAATATATATATATATATATATATATATATATATATCAACACATATATATATAATTTACTGTGATGTAGTCATGGCCCTACTACGATCTTCTCAAGCCAATGAGAATATCTGATGGTCAACCTAAGGCTAGCAGCTTCTCCAAGCGCTTCTTTTGACCGCCATGTGTCGTCGGCACCCTTCTCGTAACTTCGTCTACAGGTTGACTTTCCATCGCTCTATTTTGTACATTACAAATATTAAACTCGAGTTACATTCGAGTCTAAAACTATTTACAACTAGAATTTCAAAAGAAGAGGTACGACGCGCAGGTCGCATACACTATACAACACGCACAACCACAAAAATGGCACGCAGGCCGTATTATGAATTACAACACATCATAATCTAATCAAATTGAAGTCATTGGGCCATGACAATCACAAAATTATACATAATTCTAAATTATGTATTTTTACAAAAAAATTCTATAATTTTTCCTATTTTTTTTTCAATTTTATGAGTCACCTCTCCGTAACGGTCCCGCTAAGTGGTTTCCGGGCGCGATCGCGGGACAAGGCCCCTTTCGGGGATAGGGGCAGCGCCCCTACTCACAAAATAAACTTTGTGAGTATCCCTACTATGATCTTACAGTGACTTAAGTCACTGTCCCAAAAACCTAAAGCGAGAACTCGCCGTTTCGGAGAGTTTTCCTCGGTGGTTGAAGCCGACAAGTGTCCCAACACTCGTTGCTTCGACTTTTCGAGAAAAATACCCAAAAATTCTATAAAAATAGGAAATTTACAGAAACATAAAAATATGTAATTTTTATATCTAATATACAAACTACAAAAATGAAACACATACATGCTTCGCACGTGGCTCTGATACCACTGTTGGACTTTCCGAGCCGCAAAAACCGCTTTTTGTGTTACGGAAACCTCGGAAGCCCCGACCACGGATCTGTGCGAAGTATAAAATATAAAACTAACATGTATGTGTTTAATACCTTTAGATCTACTCTAGATCTACATGATAAGAAGTTACCCTCGATGCGATGCCCTTCGCAAATCCCGCTCGTCCAAAAGGTTCGCCGGAACTCGAGAGTGTCAAGTGCACACTCCTCTATTGGTATCCACACAAGCAATAGGTGGAGAAAAATACCTTAGAGTGTGCTAGCACCCTTTAGGAATTTCGGCCAAGGAAGTTGGGAGAGCTTGAGAGGGTGATCCAAGGAAGAAGATGAAGTTGTGTAACTCACCAAAAATCAATTCTCCATATAATGGAGTGGCCAACCACTTTTCTTGGGGGGGGGGGGGGGTCATAACACTCGTTTTGGTAGTTTATATTGGCTTTAATAATTGATGATTCTATCCTCTTATTGTTTAATTGTGGAGAATTAGCACATTTTATGAGCAGGACTTGTTTTGGACTATAATGATCATTCCTACATAATTTGGATTGATTTTTAACATTTTCGATGTCTTCTTGTAGGATACAACTGAGCATAGGCGTGTCACTCTCCTTCCGTTAAACGACACGGGCAGTACCAAAATGACACGGGTTTTGGATACAGCTGAGTATAGGCGTGTCGCTCTCCTTCCGTTAAACGACACGGGCAATACCAAAACGACACGGGTTTTGGATACAGCCGAGCATAGGCGTGTCACTCTCCTTCCGTTAAACGACACGGGCAGTACCAAAATGACACGGGCATGTCGTCTTGGCAGTAGAAAGTTAAAATTTCAGTGAAGATTTTGGGCTTAAATGAAAAGAAGCGAAGGCGGTAAAAAGAAAGGGGGATTGGATCAGATCAAAAAGGAGGGATTCCTCTTCGTTTCGTTCATCTCCGATTTGCAGCCACTTCACGCATCAACCGAAGCGGAGGCAAGGGATTCCTCTTCGTTCCATTCATCTCCAATCCGCAGCCACTTCACGCATCAACCGGAGCGGAGGCAAGGGATTCCTCTTCGCTCCGTTCATCTCCGATTCAATTCCGGATAGCATCAAAGATCGAGGATTCTCTTCTTAGGAGCACAAAACGTGGAGTTCGCATCACTTCACTTCTACCTGTGGCAAGAGACACAGGGAGATTACTAGATCTAACTTCTTTTACATTTCTGAGCATTGATTAGATTTGTTTGGCTTGTTGAGTGTTTAGTTGAATTTCCCTATCGTAGTCTAGATGTTGTTTGGTTTTAGTTTTTATCCGTTTATTCAGTTGTTGCACTGATTTACTCATCGGTTGTTCTTTACTTCAAGAATGCACATAATTTGTTATGCTTAGTGTTCTTTCTTGTTTTCCCTTGAGATTAGATGATTTTGGAATCAATACACAACCCCCCCTCTCTATTCAATCTAAAAAAAAAAAAAGAATCAAAACTGCAATAACCACTGGAATTACCGTACACCGTCTTCAATCGTTGGGAGACGACTCGAGTCATCCTATACTACTTTAGTTAGGGGGATTCGGTATTACTAAATTGGTTGAGCTCATTTAGACGACAATCTGAGTCATACACTAATTTTGGCATTCGGATTTGATAGAGGTGCATAGGTAGTTCTAATGTGTTTGCTTGAGAAAAAAAATTACTTCTCAATTTCAAATTCTATTTCCAATTACTTTTATTGCTGAGGAGGTAATAAAAGTTAAAGAAAACCATTTGACATTTCAATACTTCATTATACTTGTCGTTGTTATACCTTTTCTACACTAGTTGTGTCTTGTTTTCTTGCTTGCAGTGAGACTATAGTGCATGACTAGGGAATTTATAGAGCAGTTACCAGCATACGATCCAGAGATTGATAGAACATTCCATGCTTTACAGAGAGCTCAGAGGAATTCAGTGATTAACATGGAAGACAACAACACAAAAAGCAGTAATAGAACACTCAGAGAATTGGCAGAGCCAAATGTAGCTTATCAGCCTTTGTGTATCCGGTATCAGGGACTTGAAGGGGATTTTGAGCTGAGATCAGGGGTAATTCATCTGCTACCCAAGTTTCATGGCTTAGCTGGTGAGGATCCAAACAGACACCTACAAGAATTCCATATGGTGTGCTCAACCATGAAGCCTCAAACCATATCAGAGGATGACATGAAGCTCAGGGCGTTTCCATTTTCATTGACAGATAAGGCTAAGGATTGGTATTACTATCTTCCCCCAGGATCCATTACTAGTTGGAATGATATGAGCAGAATATTTCTAGAAAAATTCTTTCCTGCATCAAGGATTGCAGCAATCAGGAAAAATATATGCGGAGTTCAACAAATGATTGGAGAAACATTATACGAGTATTGGGAGCGTTTCAAGAGACTCTGTGCAAGCTGCCCCCAACATCAAATTAGTGAGCAATTGTTGATTCAATACTTCTACGAAGGATTGTTGCCTATGGATAGGAGTATGATAGATGCTGCTAGTGGAGGAGCGCTTGTAAACAAAACACCTTCTCAAGCCAAGGAACTTATTGAGATTATGGCAGCCAACTATCAGCAATTTGGGAGTCGTACTGCACCTATCAAGAGTGTACACCATGTTCAGGATTCTGAAATTGAACAGCCTCGAATTGAGAGTCGGTTGGATGGGATTGAAACAATGTTGAGGCAGATAGCTATAAGTCAGACTCAACATGCATCTTCACACTCTGTTCAACAAGCACGAGTTTGCAGTATTTGTGCCAGTGCAGCACACTCGACTGATACCTGCTTAACCTTGCAGTCGGAGGAAGGAGGTCTTTTCTCGGATCAGGTGGCAAAGAAATATATTTCGTAATGAGATCTCAATATCAGCAATCACAAAGACCACAATATGATCCGATGTCAGCTACATACAACCCTGGATGGAGGGATCATCCCAATCTAAGATATGGAAACAATTCTGCACAGCAGCAGACCAATCGGGCACAACAACAATTATTCCAGCCTGCTGCAACAAACTTGCAAAAGCCTCTAGGATTTCATAATAACCCCATTCAGTACAAGCCTTCCCAGATTCCACAATCACAGCCTATACCTAGACCAAGTAACTTAGACTCATCCACACAAGATTTGAGGGACATGATGCAGCAACTTCTGTTACAACAACAAGCACAATTTCAGCAGCAGCAACAAAGGAGTGACACATCCATTCAGAATTTAGAGAGGCAAATGAGTTAGATGGCTTCTACACTCAGTCAGCTTCAGTCCCAAGGGTCCAGTCAATTACCATCTCAGTTTGTTCCAAACCCCAGAGGGAATGTGAGTGCTATGTCACTAAGGAGTGGGAAAACTATGATATATCCCAGCCTTCTGAGACCTGCCACAGTTCATGCACCTGTGCCTATAGCAGTTTTTGACGAAGAAAAGGAACAAGAATTACAATCAGGTGTTAAATCGCAAGAGGTAGTGTAGATTCCCTTCCCTTAAAGAGCAGGAATTTCTAAGAAAAATGTTACTGCAGGAAGGACAAATGATCTTGAAGAATTGGTGGACATTTTCAGTAAGGTGGAAGTAAACATACCATTATTGAAGGTTATCAAACATATACCAAAATATGCTAAGTTTTTGAAGGATCTTTGTGTTCATAAGAGGAAACTGAAAGGTAATGAACTAGTAAGCATGGGAAAGAATGTATCAGCTTTGATTCAGTCAATGCCCACGAAATGTAAAGATCCAGGAATGTTTACCATAGCATGTGTGATTGGAGGATGCAGTTTTTCAAATGCAATGTTGGATCTGGGTGCATCCATCAATGTCATGCCTAAGTCTGTTTTCCTATCCCTAGGTATTGGACCATTACAAGCGACTGGGGTAATTATTCAATTAGCCAACCGAAGTTTAGCTCATCCAGATGGTGTTATTGAAGATGTCTTAGTTAAGGTGAAGGATCTGATTTTTCCAACTGATTTCTACATTCTTGATATGGAGGGAGACATGACTTCAAGCCAGACTCCTCTGATTTTAGGGAGGTCATTCCTCAAGACTGCAAGGACAAAGATTGATGTACATGCAGGAACATTGACCATGGAGTTTGGAGACACAGTGGTATAGTTTAGCATACTTTAAGCAATGAGGTATCCTGAAGAATATCACTCACTACTTAACATTAATATTCTTGATGAGTTGGAAGGTAGTGCAGAGACTTCGTGGATTGATAGGGATACCAACTCTGAGGTAATAGATGATGACTCTATTAGCATCATTGATGACATTGTGGATGTTTGTGCAGGGATTTCGTTAATGGAAGCAGGTCCTGAAAAATTGTTTCCTTCCCATGATCAACCTCCAAAAATGGAATTGAAACCTCTACCGGATCACTTGAAGTATGCTTACTTGGGGAAAGAGGAGAAATTACTAGTCATTATTGCTAAGAATTTAGGAGCAGATCAGGAGATAAGGTTGTTGAATCTGCTAAGGCTTTATCAGAAGGCCATAGGATGGACCATTGCAGATATTCCTGGCATCAACCCTTCCTTTTGTATGCATAGGATCTTCCTGGAGGAGAACAAGTACCCAGTAAGGCAACCACAGAGAAGATTGAACCCATTGCTTACCGAAGTGGTAAAGATAGAGATTCAAAAATTGTTGCAAGCAGGTATCATTTACCCCATTTCAGATAGTCAGTGGGTGAGCCCAGTACATGTGGTACCAAAGAAATCGGGGATGACAGTGATTGTCAATGAGGACAGTGAGATGATTTCCACAAGAGTGAAAAATTCATGGAGGGTGTGCATAGATTATCGGAAGCTTAACCAGGCTACAAGGAAGGATCATTTCCCACTACCTTTTATTGATCAAATGTTGGAGAGATTAGCGGGAAAGACTCATTACTGCTTCTTGGATGGATTTTCTGGATATTATCAGATTTGCATAGCACCCGAGGACCAGGAGAAGACTACCTTCACATGCCCCTACGGGACATTTGCATTCCGACGCATGCCCTTTGGGCTCTGCAATGCCCCAGGTACATTTCAGCGATGCATGGTAAGCATTTTTGCAGATTTATTAGAGCATTGTATGGAAGTATTTATGGATGATTTTACCGTGTATGGCTCATCATTCGATGTATGTTTAGATAGTCTTTCTCAAGTTTTGCAGAGATGTGTGGAAACTGACCTGGTTTTAAACTTTGAGAAGTGCCATTTCATGGTTGAACATGGTGTTGTTTTAGGACATATTGTTTCGAGTAGGGGCATAGAGGTAGATCCTGTTGGGTTTCCGGCACCGCGGCGTGTGTGTGTTCGATCACGTTTCGTAAACATGAGCATAGCGGAAGCAAAAAAAAAAAATCTACATTTATTACAACACACACATCACACGCATGCATAATACAACATGTGTAGACATAACCATAAATTTAAATTTTGCAATAAAGAAAATTTAACTACGTTATACCTTTCATAACGTGTAGCGGGAACGGCATCAACCGGAACGATCCTGGCTAGAATCGTCTCTATCTGTATCCACGCCGAGTATCCTTAGGATGACTTCGCTAAGCCACGAGCTTCGTCTTCGTACGGGTTACTAGCCTCGTGTTGAAGACGACGTGATCGAGAGATGATCACGATCCGAATCCAAATTCGGATCCAAAATCGAGTTCTCAAAACTCGCTTCTCCGGAGAGGTATTCGTGAACTGATTGACGAATCCTTCATGCTCCACCTCAGAGGATTACCGGAGATCGAATCCCCAGTAAGTTAGCCGCTGTCGGAGCTCTAACCATCGTCCAAACGACGCTCCGACGAGAGGAGAACAAGCTGTCCAGAAAACTGGACAGCTTTGGTGGAGGAGATAGGCGCCGGCCAACCAAGGGAAGATAAAGCTCACCTTGATGCCAAACCTAAAGGAGATCACCGGAGGGTCGCCGGAGGATCACCAGCTGAAGCTTGGACGCCGGCAAGGAGCTGGGCCAGCGGCACAAGGGTTAGGTTGCGCCAACTCTTAGAGAGGATGAAGTGGGCGGCAACTTAGGGCTAGGGTTTTGGATTAGGGCTTAACAATCCCTTAAGCCCTCTTTTATAGAGAACTAATTCTCTTAATGGTTAATGGATCATATCCATAAAGCCAGTTAACCCGCTCCATTAAGATAAGTTAAAATAAACCAAACCATGATGGTTTATTTTAAGTTAAAACGAACCGAACCAACTTTTGGTTCATTCGTTTAAAATAAACCAAACCCTTTGGTTTATTCTCCTCCATTGGATTAGAATCAAACCATTTTGGTTCATCCATTATGTCTTCATAAGACTCGGCCCATCCATGCTTCCATTGCGACTGAAACGATTTCATGCTCGCTCCATGTTTGGTCCAACAAAACTTTATTTCTCTCGGTCTGAGAATCTCATTCTCAAGCTCGTTTTAAATCCTTCGGATTACGCTCGTTGTGCGTGTGACCAAATAGGTTCTCGGTTTATGTTGGCTATCTATAATTAACCATTAATTATAGAACGATCATGAGTGGCACCTAGTAGTGCATCATGATCCCCAATTAACCGAAAAGATCAACGGTTGATCCAGAACTATTTCTGAAACCCTTCAGCAGCTCGAATGATTCGTGCCCCATTCCCTTCACTCATCTTATACCCACTTGGTTCAGGACATGGTCTATAGTGTCGATCCCCACTAAGTGACTCTCGTCACACCTAGCCCAAGTATCATTTCCTCGTCCTCACAGTTCTTGTTCTTGCACATGTATCGAAGAGTACTTTACTCTAAACATGTAATGCTTTGGCCAAAGACTTTAGTAACAATCCGACGAGAGGCCATGGGTATACATCTCCTCGCAAGGAGTGGTGAATCCTTTATAGGCTATTCAAACACCTTCGATCACTTCGACTTATACCCAATCATCCCGGGTCCACATCTCCTTAGAGATGTTTGCTTAAGATGTCAAAGCATAAGTCTCCATGATCAAGATGACTTGAATACCGCAAGTCTAAGGAACATCGTACTTAAGCCACAGTAAGAACTTCATTGACATATCTATATATGCAGAGAACCATATGAAGTCTTACAGCTGGTCACTCCAATGAACTAGTTACCATAACTATCATCCACGATTAACTCCGGACATCACTATGTCTCCAGCCAGTGAGAATCAGCTGCTTGGATACACCAAGGAGTATACCTCGTGCTAGTCTCGACAGAATTGATGGTGTCCAAATCCATCAATTCATCGACTAGGGATAATTTCGATACATCACAATTACACATGTAGAGATACTCACTAGTTGTGATCCAATCACAAATTCTCTCATGCTGTGAATCGTATCGTGGACATTCAGTAAATGAGTTTAAGATCCAATCAAATACATAAAACATGTATACTCAAATAGTAAATCTTCATTTATCATATAAATGGTTCATACATAAGGCGATTGCCTTAGGACATCTCTCATATATTACTAACAGACTCCCACTTGGCCTAATGCCAATCGCTACGGTATCGAATACCATAAGCTCTAACATGACCCTCAAACTTACTTTGAGGTAATGCTTTAGTCAAAGGATCCGCTAAGTTCCTTTCAGTGGGAATTTTCTCGATTTGTATTTCGTTCCTACTTATGATCTCTCTGATAAGATGATAGCGGTGAAGCACATGTTTGGATCATTGATGAGACCACATCAAGTTCATAGACGAACTTATTGATCCAAACCGCTTCCTTTCTTTGCTTCCCAAAGCGCAATGTATTCTACCTTAGTGGCGAGAATCCGCTATAGCGTCAAGCTTGGAACCTTTCCAACTTATTGCCTCCATTCTAGGTGAATACATACCCGGTGAGACATGGAATCATCCTTATGCATCTGCATCCGTATACCCACGTATCACCATGTACCCTTCTCCATATATTAGGAACACATCCTTAGTTCTTCTCAAGTACTTAAGGATCGTCTTAACAACCACCCAATAATCCATTCCTGGATCAGACTGGTATCTGCTCGTGACACTCAGAGCATACGATACATCGGGCCTCGTACATAACATAGCATACATGATAGATCCTATTGCAGATGCATAGGGAATCTTACTCATGCAAATCCTCTCGTCTTCTGTGCGTGGACACATAGACTTCGAAAGGTGTATCCCATGCCTGATGGGTAGGAAACCTTTCTTGGATTCTGACATGCTAAACCTCTTTGCTTTTCGGTCTATATATGTAGACTGCGAAAGACCAAGCAACCGTTTCGATCTATCTCTATAGATCTTAATCCCGAGGATGTAGGTTGCTTCTCCCAGGTCTTTCATGGAGAATGTCTTGGATAACCAAACCTTAACTGACTGTAAGACTGAAACATCGTTTCCTATAAGTAATATGTCATCGACATATAATACTAGGAACACGATTGCACTCCCACTAACCTTCTTGTACACACAAGGTTCGTCTGGATTTTGTGAGAAATCAAACTTTTTGATTGTCTCATCAAAATGGATATTCCAGCTCCTGGATGCTTGCTTCAATCCATAAATGGATCGTCACAATTTGTATACCTTGGTTTTATCAACCGATGTGAAACCCTCAGGTTGTATCATATACACGTCCTCGAGCAGGTTTCCATTAAGGAAAGCTATTTTCACATCCATCTGTCATATCTCATAATCATAATGAGCCGCTATGGCCAGGAGCATCCGAATGGATTTAAGCATAGCTACAGGCGAATAGGTTTCGTCATAATCAACACCTTGCTTTTGATGATATCCTTTCGCCACCAATCTAGCCTTATAGGTAATCACATTACCATCCATGTCGGTTTTCTTCTTGAAAACCCACTTGCACCCTATAGGCTTTATGCCTTCAGGTGGGTCAACCAAGTTCCAAACTTGGTTTTCATACATGGAATCCATTTCCGACTTCATGGTACCAAGCCACTTATCCCTTTCTGAACTTGTCAGCACTTCTTCATAACTGGTAGGCTCCTCATCATCAATGAGTAACACGTCGTTCGATTCACTTACGAGAAATCCATATCTCTCAGGAATATTGTGTGTTCTACCAGATCTACGAAGATGTGGTGTTACAATAGGTCCAGTCGATTGCTCATCACTATGAGTTGTCGGCTGTTGTGCTTCACTTATCTCATCAATGTCTATTTGAGTCTCTCGAGCCTCCTCAAGCTCGGCGACACTCCCCTTGTTTTCTTGCAAGAGAAACTCTTTCTCTAGAAACACAACATGCCTTGAAACAAACACCTTTTGTTCCCAGGATGATAGAATTGGTAACCCCTTGTTTCCTTAGGGTATCGATAAATAGACATTTATCGGACTTAGCATCCAATTTGTACGTCTGTCCAGCTTCATATAAGCGAGACAACCCCCATATCTTCAAGTAAGATACATGAGGTTTCTTACTATTCCATATCTCATATGGAGTAGTTGAGACTACCTTGGTAGGCATTCTGTTTAACAAGTACATAGCTGTCCGAAGTGCATAGCCCCAAAGGACTTGGGAAGAGTCGCATGATTCATCATTGACCTGACCATGTCCAACAAGGTCCGGTTACGCCTCTCAGATACACCATTATGCTGTGGTGTATATGGCGGAGTCCATTGAGACAATATGCCATTGTCTCTTAGATAATCAAGAAACTCTTGACTTAAGTATTCACTACCTCGATCAGTATTTTAATACTCTTGTCATGTTGTTTCTCTACTTCATTCTGAATTCTTTGAACCTTTCAAAGGCTTGGACTTGTGTTTCATCAAGAACACATACCCAAGGTAGTGATCATCGGTGAAGGTAATGAAGTAGTTATAGCCTCCTAAAGCTTGAGTTGACATAGGTCACATACATCGGTATGTATTAGACCTAGTAACTCTCACTCGTTCACCTTTTCGGTAAAGGTAACTTAGTCATCTTGCCTTTTAAGCATGATTACATGTATCGTATGAATCTATTGACGATTCTAGAATTCCACATCGGTGTAATTCGGACATGCATTTCTTGCTTACATGGCCAAGACGACAATACCACATGTAGGAGTCTAATTGATTATCTTTTCGATCACGCTTGTTGCTCGCTTCGATATTGAAAATATCACTGGATACGTCCAACGTATAAACACCATTGCTTAAAGTTCCAGTCCCTTAAAGAACTCCATTCAAAGTTATGTAACAACAATTGTTACTAAAAGTCAAATGGTACCCATTTCTATTTAAACAAGAAATAGAAATGATGTTCTTTATCAATGAAGGAACATAAAAGCAATTGTCCAGTTCTAAGACAAGTCCTACAGGGAGTTCCAACAAATACGTTCCGATGGCGAGTGCAACAACCGTTGCTCCATTCCCAACACGTAAATTTGACTCTCCCTTGACGAGTCTTCTTCTATTCCTTAGCCCATGTATGCCATTACATATATGTGAGCCACACCCAGTATCAAATACCCAAGTGTCTGAGGAAATAGAATGACAATCAATAAAGAAGATTTCTGAAGAAGATGGGGCATCCGATGCCTTATCCTTCTTCACGGACTCAAGATAAATCTTGCACTTTCTTCGCAAATGGCCCTACTTGCCATAATGATGGCAAGTGTCCTTTTGAGCTGGTTCTGCCTTTTTAGCCTTTTTCTTCTTCCCCTTCTGTTGTTCCTTTGACTCCCTCTTAGAACCTTTCTTCGAGGAATCAACTAACAACACCATCCCCTGCTCATGCTTCTCAGAAGGCTCCACAGTCTTCAGCATGTTGAGCAGTACCACAGATGAACCTTCTTGCATCTCAGAGGTGAAGAGGAGCTTGGAGACTTCGAACCTTTCGAATCTCACTTGCTTATCAAACAACTCATAAAGATGAAGGACTACGATATGAGCATCCATATGCTCATGCTGCTTTCGTAGCTTGGGTTCCATCGCGGCTAGCATGATGCAACTTGTCAGTTCAGAATCAGTCACATGTTTCTGATAGACCAACAATTGGTCCGGAGTTGCATCATCACTAGGATGGGCGGGAAGAGGCGCTTCGAGGACATACGCAAGCTTTTCACCTTGAGAATAATTCTCGAGTTTCTAAGCCAGTCCAAGAAGTTCGGCCTAGTCAATTTATTCGAATCCAAAATGGAACGCAAATTAAAAGACAACATGATCAATTTTAGAAATACAAAACGAGCATATATGAGAAAGATGATTTTTAAAATGCATCAATATACATTTATAAATCCCATTCATTTTTCGAATTCAAAAACCCTTGAAATCAATTCGGGAGATCGTAGGTCAATCTCCGAATGGGCTGATATCCAATATAGATAAGAACAACCTTGGAGTGAGTCCAACAAGCCATTCTTAGCTATGATGGTGGGTATCAAGTATACCGATTACATATCATGTATATGTAACTATCACAATATGCTATCAACTAATTGAATGTTTACACATACATTGGGTTGTTAACACATTAACAAGTATGCATCATATGCATAGCACCCAACTTCACCTCTCTTCACATCGACCTTGGAGTGAGTCCAACAAATCGATGCTCCAAGTTAGAGCCGACCCATTAATCACGAAATAGTTTTAATATGGTTAGAGTGCATTCAACCAATTAGCCAGGCTTGGAGTGAGTCCAACAACCCAAACTAACGATTGACCTCTGACTCTTACCATATTAGAGTTAAACTATTCCAATGATTTGAACATGTTCAGGTTCGAGCCGGGCTTGGAGTGAGTCCAACAACCCAAACAAGAAACAGAACTCTGGTTCTAACCATATTAATGGAAGGTGTAGGCTTTAATATTGAGTTAGGGTTTTATGTCTCATCCTCTTTGCATGCAAATAACTATTATCTACATGGCATGGCATACATGGCATACATCTACATGTCACGACACGCATGGCATAATGTTATGCATCTAATGCAATTACATGACATACAATTATGTCATGTACATAATTTCCTTATTTGTCATAACTATTTATGGAAATAAAATATGTTTAAGATTTGATTCTCCAAATCAAATCATGATTGAATTAGGAAACAAATTTCCAAATCTAATCACATATTTTATTTATGAAAATAATTGATTAAGGAAAATCAATTTAGGAAACCAATTTCCTAAATCATCAAAACTACTTATGGAAATAAAATATTTTAAGATTTGATTCTCCAAATCAAATCATGATTAAATTAGGAAACAAATTTCCAGAATCTAATCAAATATTTTATTTATGGAAAATATCAATTTCCATAAATACTTCCAACTTTCCAAAAGTGGAAGATTTCCATAAATACATCTAGACTTTCCAAAATTGAAAAATTTCCATAAATACTTCTAAATTTCCAAAATTAGAAAATTTCCAGAAATAACATTATGACTATCGCAAAACCATTTTACGATTATGTCGAAACACAACCTGGGCTCTGATACCACTTGTTGGGTTTTCGGCACCGCGGCGTGTGTGTGTTCGATCACGTTTCGTAAACATGAGCATAGCGGAAGCAAAAAAAATAATAAATCTACATTTATTACAACACACACATCACACACATGCATAATACAACATGTGTAGACATAACCGTAAATTTAAATTTTGCAATAAAGGAAATTTAACTACATTATACCTTTCGTATCACGTGTAGCGGGAACGGCATCAACCGGAACGATCCTCGCTAGAATCGTCTCTATCCGTATCCATGCTGAGTATCCTTAGGATGACTTCGCTAAGCCACGAGCTTCGTCTTCGTATGGGTTACTAGCCTAATGTTGAAGACGACGTGATCGAGAGATGATCACGATCCAAATCTAAATTCGGATCCAAAACCGAGTTCTCAAAACTTGCTTCTCCGGAGAGGTATTCATCAACCGATTGACGAATCCTTCGTCCTCCACCTCAGAGGATTACCGGAGATCGAATCCCCGGTAAGTTAGCCGCTGTTGCTAAGGTCAAGGTTATTTCTTCTTTGTCTTACCCTGCATGCGTGCAGGAGGTTCGAGCTTTCCTTGGTCATGTAGGTTTTTACAGGAGATTCATTCAAAATTTTAGTGCTATAGCCCTTCCCCTTTCATGCTTACTGCAAAAGGATGTGGAATTTGGATTTGATGAAAAATGCAAGGACACTTTCAACCAACTCAGGGATGCTCTCACCTCAGCTCCTATTATGAGTTCTCCTAATTGGGAATTGCCTTTTGAATTAATGTGTGATGCTTCTAATTTTGCAGTGGGTGCAGTGTTGGCTCAAAGGGTTGAAGGAGCTTCACATGTTATCTATTATGCATCCAAGACGTTAGATCCTGCTCAAGAAAATTATACAACCATGAAAAAAGAGCTTCTAGCCATTGTGTTTGCGTTGAATAAGTTTCATTCATATTTATTGTGCTCTCATGTGGTTGTCTTTTCAGATCATGCAGCTCTCAAATTCCTTTTAAAGAAGTCAGATGCAAAGCCCAAATTAATCAGATGGATACTTCTACTCCAAGAATTCGCCATGGAAATATGCGATAGGAATGGTAAGGAAAATATGGTGGCTGATCATTTGAACAGAATCATGCAAGATAGGGAGCTTACACCCATTCCAGATTGTTTTCCAGATGAACAACTTCTGACACTGCAAGGGGAAGTACCATGGTATGCTGACATCGTTAATTATTTGGTTGCACGTGTTATACCTACAAATTTCTCTCAAGTACAGGTTAACAAATTAAGATGTGATGCTAAATACTATGTTTGGGATGAACCTTACTTGTGGAAGTGGTGCAGCGATCAGGTAATTAGACGATGTGTTCCTAACGGCGAGTTTCAATCTGTTCTTACATTTTGCCATTCTTTATCTTGTGGAGGACATTTTGGACCACAAAGAACAGCTAGGAAAATTTTAGATTCAGGTTTATATTTGTAACGACCGGGCCCCTATTGGTGAAATTCAGCGACCCCTATTGGTCGACGACCGTCGCCCCTATTGGCCCGTCGTTACTCACCTGGACTTCCAGGGGTGGGAAGTCTAGGTGAGTGCCTTCCCGACGTCTCAGACAGGAGTGTCGCCAATAGCCCTCTAATAAAAATGCCTTTTAATGTCGATATTGGCGGAATTCGGCCTATGGTCGAGTCGCCTGTTGGCCTGTCGTTACTCACCTGGTATTCCCACCCCTGGAAGTGGGTTTTTGCCTTCCCCAGGATTCGAACTCTAGACCTCCAGGCTAAGTACTAAAGTTTATGAATCCTGGTAACCAAGTCTCCAGGCTAAGTACTAAAGTTTATTTTAGTAACATGTTCATATCTATATCTAAATCTGGAAATCATTACATCTACCTGACCAGTAGGAAATTACCTACCTGCTTTGTAGACACCAATCATCTTCACGTTCATGAATATCTGCCTCGTATCATGTCCTGCACATATCACAACATTTATAGTTAAGTGCAAGCATACAACGAATGATCGATTCGAGTCCTACATTGACTTCACATCTCGATCAACTAATTGAATAGTTTCTTCCATTATCTTTTAATCACCATATCAACTGTCAATTTAATCATAGCTAATCAAACTCACTAAATAACATCTCAATCTATAGTTAACATATGTTCATAAGTATTAAGATTCAGACTCACCTGGTTACGCTTCAATCGCACAACCTCCTTGTCCACCTAATAACACCCAATCTGAATCAATTAACCTCGTTCGTCCATACTAGTGAACTCGATCACATAACAAGCTACACCTATACAGTTCATTATCAATTACTTACTGAGCTAACAATTAACTGTAGAACATAGCTCACATCTATCAATTATTCAAATTCGAGCTTACCTAGCTCCCTGCTTCAATCAGACCGAAGTCAAATCAATTGAATTGGAGACAAACCCCACAATGGTCTGCCTTATCCTTGCTACACGCGAAACATCCCAAAATCCCTGTCCAAAACACACCAAAAATCTATAATCTGAGAAACAACAAGACGGCTAAGAAGTTACCCATAGATGTGAGAGTAGATCATCGAGTACAACTCTCACGATCGACTGAGAAAAGCTGTTGAACAACACCGATGTTGCATTGCTACCAAAACACACGATGGTTGTCGTTGTTCACTGAGGTGCAGATGGTTGCGATGTTCCCAGAAACAGCCAAGGAACAAGATGGATCCCGCAGTGATCAAATGCACTGTGCAACCGATCGGACCGTACCCCTCCTTCCCATCTTTCGATCTCGTGATGGAATCCCTAACTAGGGCGTCTGCCGTCTAGATCGACAGGTCGAACAAGGGCACGACAAGGATATGGCGGCACACGGCTGATCAAAATAGGCGACACAGGGGTGATCTGCTCGCTCGGGGGAAAAACAGAGGAAATCAACGACTCCATCACCAAAACTGGACTCGCTGCGGCAACAGCGACTTGGGGCGCCGACGATCGAAGAGGAGATCGTGAAAAGGACCAAGTCAGGCGACTGCCGTTGGTGCTAGCAGCGTCCAACCGCGAGATCGGGAGAAATAGGGCAACCAGTGAGGATAAATGGCCGATCTGAAGAAGAAATACAAAGACATCGCGGCGGTCGACGCTGTCTATCCGGCAACGGAGATGAGGGAAACGCAAGGTGGACGTGGGCTACGATGATGGGACAGCAGTAGATCTCTCGCAGCAGCGGCGACGGCGAGTGGCACGGCGGCAACGAGTGATGCGGTGTGGAGGAAGGTCGCTGCGCGTGAGGAAGGAGAGGAAGTGAGGCTTGGGAAAGGGCAGTGCCGGTGGCGGAGTCGGGCGTTTGCCAGGCAAGGCGAACGCCTGACGAGCGCGATCTCGGCGAATCGAAGGAATAAGCGGCTGCCTTTATTCGTTTAACGGGTCGGGTGGGTTTTAACAGATTGGGCTTTAAACAATGCTTATTGGGTTCTTACCCTATAAGACCCAACCTAGGTTTGATTAACCACCTCCAAATTAATTCCTAGTTTAGGTATTAATTAGAGTCAATATATATCTATATAATTTTAATATTTTTTTTCTGCGATATTTTACAATATTGGCCTAGTCTGTTCCGTGACGCATATGAGTTTACTAGAACATGTGAACAATGTCAAATAGTCGGGAGTATTGGACGTAGAAATGAGATGCCACAACAGTCTATTTTGTTTTGTGAAGTGTTTGATGTATGGGGAATCGATTTTATGGGTCCATTTCCTGTTTCTTATGGTTTCACATACATTTTATTGGCAGTGGACTATGTTTCTAAGTGGGTGGAAGCTATTCCTACCAGGACTGATGATGCATCTGTGGTTGTTAGTTTTGTCAGATCAAACATCTTTTGCAGGTTTGGGTGGACCAGGGCGATCATTAGTGATCATGGGTCCCATTTCTGTAATAGACACATGAAGATACTGCTTAACAAATATGGCGTTATGCACAAAGTTACTACTACTTACCACCCTCAGACCAACGGGCAAGATCAAATAGAGAGATTAAGCAGATTTTGGAAAAAATGGTAAAACCTGACAGAAAAGATTGGAGCAAAAGGTTAGATGATGCTTTGTGGGCTTACAGAACCGCTTTCAAAACATCAATTGGAATGTCACTGTTCAGGATTGTGTTTGGAAAAGCATGTCACTTACCAGTTGAGATAGCACATAAAGCTTTCTGGGCAGTCAAGTTATGTAACCTAGACATGGATCAAGCTGGAGTTGAGAGGAAAATGCAATTACAGGAATTGGAAGAATTAAGACTTGAAGCCTATGAGAACTCTCGGATTTATAAGGAAAAGACCAAAGCATATCATGATAAGCACATACTGAGGAAAGAATTTCAACTAGGTGACAAGGTTTTATTGTACAAAACTAGACTCAAATGGTTTCCAGGTAAATTGAGATCTAAGTGGGATGGTCCTTTCTATATTATTAATATTTTTCCCTATGGAGTGATTGAGTTGCAGGACAAGGAAGATGGGCAGACCTTCAAAGTGAATGGGCATCACTTGAAGAAATTTCATGATGGAATTATGCATGCGGTGTTGGAATGTAAAGCACTAGACAATCCCATCTACCCAATTTAAAGGGGAGTTCAGTTGTTTTTTTTTGTTTTAATGCTTTTGTTATTTTTGTTTGCATAAATGTGTTAGTGAATAAAATCTTTGAATAGAATCCTTGAGTGCTCGTATCAGTTTTAGGGGATGTGAAAGTTAGTTAAGTTTGCTTATCATGTTTTCTAGATTCTAGGGCATGATTAGATACTTTACATGCATATGCTCATTAGTGTGGTGATGGATGCTAATTGGTTGATTGTACTTGATGATTTTACAGACCTAGTAAGGATCTAGCCATTTTCTCCTTGTGTGTGATATGCACTCTTGTTGTGGAGCTCTAGAACTTGCTATGTTTCTTCTCAAGGTTACAATTTCATAAAAGTTGTGATGATGATGATAAAGGCTATCTTATCTATACTCTTGGAATTTCTCTTGCGCTATCCTCTTTGTATAAATGCCTTCTTTTTATTGACTCAAACAATTTATCTTGTTGGATTTCTTGCCCGAGATGGTCAAATTTTAAGTGTGGGGGATCTTGAGGGGATGTGAGGTTATTGTTGTCTTGTTGTCTTGTTGAATGTAAGGTGAGATATAATGGGTAGCATGAGCACTTGATCACCAGGGTTGGACTAAGCTTTATTGCCTTTGAGGTCCTATTTTCTTTGTTGAGAGATTTGGATTAAGGAAAAGGGAAACTGTATACCAGCTGGAAGAAATGTGTACACACAGAGATAATAGAGTATTAAGTGCACTGGTTTTATTGACACATCGGATAACAACATCTATGCAGAAATCAGATTAACCAAAAAAAAAAAGTTGTAGCTGATTAATATGGGATTTCCTGGTGTTCTAGTTTACTGGACTATTCGGTATCATGGAAAAGGTCAGGACACTGGAACTGGATAGTCTGTAAGGCTGATGAAATCCAATTGTCTGTAATTGGAGGAAGCTGCAGAATTCTGAATTTTTGCATAACTAAATTTGAAATTTTGTCATCAAACATTTGGCATTTCAGACCTGGGACCTTGGACCGGCGGTTACCTAGGTTAAGTAAAGTTGGAATTCAAACTAAATTTAAAGGATTGATGGGCCACTTGACCCTGAATTTTAAACAGCTTGAAAGTCTGAAAAAGGAAGCTGTGCTTAAAAAATAAATATATAAAATAAAATAAAATTTGAGACTGCAGTTATTGAGTTCTGAAATTCTGGGAGTTAAACATGATTCAGAAACTCATCTCAAGAATCTGGAATTTGAGCCAATTGGAAGTGTTGAAACTTAATTTCCAGATACTGGAAATAAAAGTTTAATAATGAATTAGAAAATCTGGAATGTTGGAATTGGAGCGGTATTTTAGAAACTCTAGGAACTCTGCAACATTCAAATCGGCAGAAAGGGAACTGTAATTTCGGAGAAGAAGCTACATAATCTGTAGAAATTGGCAGGACTAGGGAATTTGAGCAGAAGGAGTTTGAAATGCAGGAATTGCAATTCGTATAATTAGGAAAATTCAATTGGAAGCAATTTGGAAGTCTGAAACTAAACGGAAATTTCTAAATTCCTCAAGCCCCAGATAGTGTTTATTGTCTTCTTTATTACATTGTCATATCATCTTTCCACACCCTCTTGCTTTCTTATGTTTTATTGTGATTTCCCACGAGTTATACTTCATGATGATAAGCCTTTGGAGTCACGGAAACTTATGATCTAGTGATGGAGCGTAGAAAATATGCAAGCATATGGTAGTGAAACATCATTAGTTGCATTGAGTGGAACCCCATTTACTTACATGCTATTGAGAGTGAGAGCACCACCTTATGCACCATATATCTTGTGAGGACTGCATCAAGTTTTAGTTAATCATGTGTTTGAAATCACCATGCTTATTGACTTGTGTTTGAATCGGATCTATTGTGCCTTGGTCTAAATAAACTTGATAAGCCTAAGTAACTACTTTTCACTTTCTTTTGAAGCAACGATATGAGTTACTTAGGGGGAAGTTGTTCCCTTTGCTTGCCCGGGACGTGCAAGAATAAGTGTGAGGGAATTGATAACACTCATTTTGGTAGTTTATATTGGCTTTAATAATTGATGATTCTATCCTCTTATTGTTTAATTGTGGAGAATTAGCACATTTTATGAGCAGGACTTGTTTTGGACTATAATGATCATTCCTACATAATTTGGATTGATTTTTAACATTTTCGATGTCTTCTTGTAGGATACAGCTGAGCATAGGCATGTCGCTCTCCTTCCGTTAAACGACACGGGCAGTACCAAAACGACACGGGTTTTGGATACAGCCGAGCATTGGCGTGTCGCTCTCCTTCCGTTAAACGACACGGGCAGTACCAAAACGACATGGGTTTTGAATACAGCCGAGCATAGGTGTGTCGCTCTCCTTCCGTTAAACGACACAGGCAGTACCAAAATGACACGGGCATGTTGTCTTGGCAGTAGAAAGTTAAAATTTCAGCGAAGATTTTGGGAGATTGTAAGGTCGTGTCCTCTTTACGGGGACGACCGTAGGCGACGATTCGACTAAGACTTCCTGTGGAAGGTCTAGGTCGAGATCGGACGGTTAGAAACCGTCGTATTTATCATTTTCCGAGCTAATCTCTACCGCAGAAAGTGGCCAGCCGGGCTGATCGGCTGGACATTAGGCCGATCGTTATCGCTTGATCGATGAGATGCATCGATCGTATCATCGATCGATGAGGCATCATCGATCGTGATGGCGACGATCCTTTGCGCTAGGTCAAAACGGATAACGTTTGACGCGGCCACTTCGCGATAAAAATTTAGAAAAATTCATGATCCATTCCAAAGAAATAGGAGACAAATTCAGAGGCTAAAGTCTATAAAAGGAGGGGAGGATTCATCTCCAAATCACATCAATTATTCATCAAGTGCTCCTACAACGCCAACGCTTCAACACCGTCATAACGCCGACGCGACGCCAAGTTTTGATCTTCTTCGTCGGCAGCAGATTCAAGTAATATTTTTGATATTATATTCTGTATTTTTATCTTCATAACGAGGTGAGGTAGGCTTGTTGCCTCATCCTCGTATATTCGGTTTTTGTAATCGTTGTCTCCTACCTCCAACGAGGAGGAGACGTTTTAGTGCTTTGCCCTCCGTACGCGGTCTAGGACCGATAGGGCCTTGGAGTAGAAACCGCTGGGTTGTGAACCAAGTAAAATAAACGTGTTCATTTATTTTCCGCTGTGCTTACTTTGCGTATCGAACGAACGAAAAAGAAAAGATTTACGATCGCTATTCACCCCCCTCTAGCGACGCTTCTCGATCCAACAATTGGTATCAGAGCGGGGGCGCTAAGATTTGGTGAAACCACCAATCTAGCACGTTTTGGTTTTATTTTCGTATTTTTCGATTCGTATATTTCTTAGGTTTTTGTTTCCCGCACTACTAATCCAAGACCAAGTCTTGGTACATAGTTTTTTGTTGTGTTTTTGCAAGTACTAATCTCCTTCGGAGTACCTCACGATCAAACGAGCATAACTTTTGCTACAAGTGGACTCACGAAACGATCTACCCACCAAATCGAAGCTCTTTGAAAGATCTACACTTCTTACTGGGGGTTTACCCCCGTAACAAGCTATTTCCAGCCCCAAAATCCAACGTTTAGTACCCTTTCGGGGACATCGAAGGTCGTAAGTTTCAAATTTTTGTTAGTTTCTTATCCTCCTTATTTATTTCTGTTTTTTTTCCTATTATTTCAGATTACTAATCCAAGACCAAGTCTTGGAATTCTCTTTGGTTTTTATTTGTGTTTTGCAAGATACTTAATGGCTCACATTGAGGGATATAGCACCACCCGACCTCCGTTCTTTAACGGAGATGATTTCCGTTATTGGAAAGGTCGGATGGAGTGTTTCTTGAAAACACAAGTCGAGACTTGGATAATAATCCAAACTGGCTTTGCTTTACCCACCAATGATCAAGGAGAGCCATTGGATTTCAACAAGTGGACAAATGCAACCAAGAGGCAAATCGAAGCCGATGCAAGAGCAACCCAAATATTGCAATGCGGCTTGTCCAAGGAGGAACTCAACCGCATCGGACCATTCATTAGCGCCAAGGACCTATGGAATAAATTAATTGAGCTACACGAAGGAACGTCCGATGCTAAGGTATGTAAACGTGACCTTCTTTTCAATAAGTTGTATAACCTCAAGATGCAGGAACACGAGACGGCAACGCAACTACACGCCTGGCCCGTGACATTGTCAATGGCCTACACACCATCGGACACAAGGTCGAAAACCGTGACCTACTAAGGTACGCGTTCTTAATTCATTTCCTAGACTACCTTGTGGGCATCCATGGTCGATGCCTACAAGGTCTCTAAGGACCTATCGCTTAGGTTAGATGAATTATTTTCCGAGTTTGAACTTCACGAGCAAACTAACATGATCCGGGCCGAGAGAGGTATTGCTCTACTTGCAGGACAAAGAAGCAAGCCACCTACTAGGCAAGTAGATGAACTCAACCAAGACGAATAATCCAAGAGGAGGCCATAATAGTCAATATTGTGCGGAGAATAGTTCGACAAGAAAGAAGGAAATTGAAGAATGAGAACCAAAAGAAAAAGGGAGCAAGGAAAGCCTTCCATGCAACTTGGGACAACAGAGAAGACATAGCTTACATGGCAAGAACGGAGGAGTCCGAGTCAGAATCCGAAGCCGAGTCCAACTACAACTCCGACTCCGACCCCGAAGATTATTTCGAGAGAAAACTCAAAGCCGGACCAAAAGGGAAAGTTAAGGTTGATTTCTCTTTAATTAGTACACTTTACAGTACAATTAAACTGCTTAATAGGAAATTAACTAAGTCCGAGTCTAGGGTTGAGTCGTTACTTGAGGAGGTTGAAACCCTCAAGCAAGAGGCTACTCTAATCTCTTCAACTAGTCAAGTTCAAGAGAGAAACTCAACCCAAATTGAAAAACTTGAGAAGGAGAATTCTCTCTTGAAAGACCAAGTTCAAGAGGTCGAGGCTAGGTTGGAAAAGTTCACGTTGGGATCTAAGAACCTTAACCGACTACTTGGAACCCAAAGAGCCGTGTACAACAAAGCCGGACTCGGATTTAAGTCAAAAACTACGAATAGGTCTTATATGTCTATCGTAAATCGTAGTCATCAAAGAGTCCAAGCATGGGTCCCAAAGGTTTTATTAAATTCGCATATTAGGACTAATAAGTATTGGATTCCTCAGGATCAAGTTCATTATTTGAATAGACCTTATTGGTTCAATGGTCTAGGGGGAGCTAACACTAAAATAGTATACCCGCTTACTTAGCAAAACCATTGCATGCTTAGAATTTCTGTTAACTTGTGAACTTACTTAGAATACGTACATAACCAACTAAAATCCTTCGAAAAGATTGAGCCTCGGGGAGCCTCTTTTCATAAATAACTAGTTAGTCAACTCTTGATAATATAGTATCGACGCCGCAGATGATAGTACGTTAGGGAGACAAAGTCTTGTGTATTCGAGCTAGATAAGGCGTATCTAGCTTGGTGCACTTGACCGAGTGGAACTAGCTGAAGCTACCTCGCCGTATCCTAAACTAGTTAGACCAGGAAGTAACCCTAAGTGACTTAAGTGATATTTTCTTGAATTTGGCTTTGTCTAAGGAAGTGGTCGTTGTTCCGATCAAAGAAGGCCCCTGTGCCTCGCCACGACCTGGAAGCCAGTTTCTCGAAAAGTTACTTAACGATCTAAAGGTTAAATCTGAATCTAACCCAAGGTTGACTATCTTTAATCAATTTAAAATCATCTCACAAAACATATAAGGTGAACAAATTATGAGACACATAGAATGGGTGAGATGTTAAGGATAATTGAAATATACTTGAAACAATCCCTTCAAAATACTACTTATTTTCTCAACTATTGTACTTAACAACTCTGAGGCCAAAGTTTAGCCCCCCCCCTACATCTCTTATACTTCATATATTTGACTAAGGGGGAGAGCAAACTAATCTTAAGGGTTATATTATAAATCTTTAGATTATCAGAGGGACACACCTCGAACCAATCTATCTAACTATTGCTAGACGATGCTTGGACTCATATTTGATTTATCTAGATGCATTCATAAACGACATTGTTTTAAACCCCTATTTTATACAAAAACCCCAACACTCTTTTTTTGATTTATGGCAAAAGGGGGAGAAGAGCGAAAGTTAAGGGGGAGTAACACAAAATTTCATTTTGAAACACAAAATTTGTTTTTGAAAACTAAAGTATCTCTTTCAAAACTCACCTAGGGTTAAGGGGGAGTTTTGGTTAAGGGAGAGTTTTTGGGAATGACATTCATCATCTACTATATGTGTTTTATGCTTTAATTTCCCTTAACTTTGTGTTGGTTTGCCATAGATCAAAAAGGGGGAGATTGTTGGTGCAGGGGCACTAGATAATCGAACCTGTGTTTTGATTATGGCAAAGACACAAAGTTAAGTTTATATTGTTATCTCACGAGCTAAATCAAGTGTGCAAAAAAGTACTAAAGCTGGAGCTGAAGGCTAGCGACACCCGGAGGAAGCCGTGGTGGTCGGGCGACACTTGAGTGAATTCGGAGGGAGCCGAAGGAATCGAGTGGAAGGCCGGAAGCGAGAGCTACTATCGAGGTAAGCTCGTGTGAGTGAGAGATTGTAAGGTCGTGTCCTCTTTACGGGACGATCAGTAGGCGCGATTCGACTAAGACTTCGTGGAAGGTCTAGGTCGAGATCGGACGGTTAGAAACCGTCGTATTTATCATTTTCCCGAGCTAATCTCTTACTGCAGGGAAGTGGCCAGCCGGCATGATCGGACATTGGGCACGATCGTATCGCTTGATCGATGAGATGCATCATCGATCGATCATCACCGATCGATGAGAGGCATCAGTCGACTGATGGCGACGATTCAGCTTTTGCGCTAGGTCAAAACGGATAACGTTTGACGCGGCCACTTCGCGATAAAAATTTGGAAAAATTCATGATCCGTTCCAAAGAAATAGGAGACAAATTCAGAGGCTAAAGTCTATAAAAGGAGGGGAGGATTCATCTCCAAATCACATCAATTATTCATCAAGTGCTCCTACAACGCCAACGCAACAGTCATATAAGCCGACGCATCAAGTTTTGATCTTCTTAGTCGATTCAAGTAATATTTTTGATATTATATTCTGTATTTTTATCTTCATAACGAGGTGAGGTAGGCTTGTTGCCTCATCCTCGTATATTCGGTTTTTGTAATCGTTGTCTCCTACCTCCAACGAGGAGGAGACGTTTTAGTGCTTTGCCCTCCGTACGCGGTCTAGGACCAATAGGGCCTTGGAGTAGCAACCGCTGGGTTGTGAACCAAGTAAAATAAACGTGTTCATTTATTTTCCGCTGTGCTTACTTTGCGTATCGAACGAACGAAAAAGAAAAGATTTACGATCGCTATTCACTCCCCCTCTAGCGACGCTTCTCGATCCAACAGTCGCTCTCCTTCCGTTAAACGACACGGGCAGTACCAAAATGACACGGGTTTTGGATACAGCCGAGCATAGGCGTGTCGCTCTCCTTCCGTTAAATGACACGGGCAGTACCAAAACGACATGGGTTTTGAATACAGCCGAGCATAGGTGTGTCGCTCTCCTTCCGTTAAACGACACAGGCAGTACCAAAATGACATGGGCATGTTGTCTTGGCAGTAGAAAGTTAAAATTTCAGCGAAGATTTTGGGCTTAAATGAAAATAAGCGAAGGCAGTAAAAAGAAAGGGGGATTGGATCAGATAAAAAAGGAGGGATTCCTCTTCGTTCCGTTCATCTCCTATTCGCAGCCACTTCATGCATCAACCGGAGCGGAGGCAAGGGATTCCTCTTCGTTCCGTTCATCTCCGATCCACAGCCACTTCACGCATCAACTGGAGCGGAGGCAAGGGATTCCTCTTCGTTCCGTTCATCTCCGATTCAATTCCGGATAGCATCAAAGATCGAGGATTCTCTTCTTAGGAGCACAAAACGTGGAGTTCGCATCACTTCACTTCTACCTGTGGCAAGAGACACAGGGAGATTACTAGATCTAACTTTTTTTACATTTCTGAGCATTGATTAGATTTGTTTGGCTTGTTGAGTGTTTGGTTGAATTTCCCTATCATAGTCTAGATGTTGTTTGGTTTTAGTTTTTATCCGTTTATTTAGTTGTTGCACTGATTTACTCATCGGTTGTTCTTTACTTCAAGAATGCACATAATTTGTTATGCTTAGTGTTTTTTCTTGTTTTCCCTTGAGATTAGATGATTTAGGAATCAATACACAACCCCCCCTCTCTATTCAATCTAAAAAAAAAAAGAATCAAAACTGCAATAACCACTGGAATTACCGTACACCATCTTCAATCGTCGGGAGATGACTCGAGTCATCCTATACTACTTTAGTTAGGGGGATTCGGTATTACTAAATTGGTTGAGCTCATTTAGACGACAATCTGAGTCATACACCAGGGGGGTTACATGCATGCATGTAACTCCTCGAAGAGCCAATGGTCTCCCTCATGAGGTGGCACCACATGCTAAGTCAATGATGATGTGGAGCATCATCATTGGCCAGCCATGCCAAGTCATCATCATGACATGGCATTTGGTCAAGTCAAACTTGACCTTTCATCTTCCCTCTCAAGTCAAGTCAAACTTGACCTCTTATCTCCCATGGTTGATCAAATCCAACCATTTGATTCAAGTCAATTTAATTTAATGAATCTCTATTCATTAATTTAAATTGATTTGATGAATCAAATCTAAATTAGACTCATCCAACACTCGAATCAAATTGAGTCCAACTCAATTAGTCTAATTAGGATTACTCTTAATCCAATTCGGTTCATCCCATGAACCTAATCCTCATGGTTCATCATATGAACCTAATCTCCATCTAATTGCCCTTAGTGTGTGACCCTATAGGTTCTTGTAACGTTGGCAATGTCCCTAAACCGATTTAGGAACATAAGCAATGAGCGGTATTTAGCAACACATCATTGCTACCCAAGTTACAAGAATGTTGAGCTCCAACATCACCTTTGTGACTACTAATTGTGACTCTCACAATATGTGACAATGTCCCTCTATCCTTGACATCTAGATTGACCAATTGAGACATAGACCGTGTCATCCTCGGTACAATCTATATCTTGAACTCCAAGTAGACTCACTCTAATCAAATGAGCTCAATATCTCATATTGACTCATTTGGGCATGGCCATGCACTTCGTGGTCTCACTCTATCAAGAATATCGATGTCACCCCGTCATATAGGAGGGATAGATCCCATCTACATCACTCACATCCCTCCGCATAATTTGTTACATACCCGATGTCGCCTTTATAGTCCACCCATTTACGGGTGACATTTGACAAGGCCAAAGTATGCAACTCCTTATGTAGGGAACCATGGTGACTTCAGGTTAAAGGACTAATAGTCATACTAATAGCCACATGAGAAAGTATATGACACTCATATAACGATCCATGATACTTTCTCATGGCGGGTCATTCAGTATACATTCTCCAATGCATACCCGTGTGTCAACTTGATATCTCATATCCATGACTTGTGAGATCAAGTCATCGTGTTGACCTACATGCTAGTCTCTACGCATTAACATTATTCCTGAATGTTAATACTCGACTAGGAATGATTAAGAATAGTGTTCTCTATATCATCTCATTATCGATTCAACCAATCGATTGATATAGATAAGAACCTACTACTCAAGGACATTATTATATTTAGTTATTTGGCACCAATACAAGTAAATATAATAACCATGCCTTTATAAATAGGAATATGATACAATAAAGTTCATACAATAATCATCACATGATTGGCTCTAGGGCTTTCACTAATAAGAGGGGACAGAGAGAATCGAAGGAGAAGGGGGAATTCATCAACAAAAGAGGATCCTCTCCATATTTAAATGAAAAGGAATATTATTAATCATAAACTGAATATTTTACAAAGCCTAAACCTATGTTTAAATAGGCTTAGAAAGAGAATGTTTCTTGATGCTAAAAAAAATTAAACTAACTTTAACAAAAATTTCTTAACAAGTAAGAAAGTTTTAAAAAATAAACAAATTAAAACAAAAATTTCTTTACGAAATAGAAAAGTAATATAAAAATTTCTTAATAATTAAATAAATTTAATAATAAAATATTAATGAAATTCTAAATAGCGATGGAAAAATTAAAATTAAATAAAAATTCGAAATAAATAAAAATATTAATGAAATATTAAAAAAATTCTAAATAGCGACGGAAGATTAAAATTAAATAAAATTTTGAAATAAATAAAATTAATAATAAAATATTTATAAAATTTTAAATAGCAATGGCAGCGTGCTACGACCATGGCTTGGTCCATGGTTAGGTCATAATCCTTGCAGAAGGTCCCGTGTCGAGCTATGGAATGATCCACGTCTGTGGTGGTGAGTTAGGGTACAGAGAGAATGAGCGTGATCCAATAATCTTTTCAATGGTCGTTAATGGTGCATTTTTAGATTCATAATCTTCATCTGATGAATCACTTTTGCCAGAGTGAATTACTCTTAAATGAGAAACATCTATTAGTTCTACATAATAGAAGTTTAATTTGCCTTGCTCAAAGTCAAATCCTGAATTTCTTCCATTCAATGAGATATTGCTATCATTCTTGGAAGTCTCAATTTGCATTATCTTCTTACTGGAATAATTACCAATATCACTATCCTTGACTGCCATATTGAAATCCAAGATTCTCTGGCTTGATTCTCCTTCTAGAGTTTCTGTAATCTCTATAGTGTATTTTGAGCTTGAGCTACTTCCAGATTGCTTATGACCTTGTTCTTGTATAAGCATAGGACAAGCCAAACCAAATTCCATTGAGTAGTTTTTATACGCTAACTTATCAGTTGTCTGATCCAAGTACTTCTTAAATTCTCGCAGCCAAATGGGAGATTGTTCATTCTCCATGTATTTTGCTACATTAATTAACTCAGCAATTCTCAATACACTATCAGAGATGATCTCGTCATTTCTCAAACTTTCACTATCACATGATACAAATTCTTGATCAGAGTTAACTAATCTCCTCTCTTCCTCATCCTCAATACTTGCTAAACAAGAATACTTTTTCTAAAAAGAAAATATGCTATTCTCAAAATTTATAAAATCATGAATTTCTAGCAAACGTATAGAACCAGAAATTCTTGATTTCAAAGGTAAATATGAAAGTTTACAAGATATATTATCAACTTCCCTTTTGTACCTGCTTAATAGCTATGATACTCTCGTCTTCAAAAATGCTTTTTATAGGAAAATAAAAACCACATCCAGCAGGTTTCTTTTACTTGCTTGCAAACATAACATGTATTTCCCAATACTCCCTTGTGCTAATACATTTTCCATCTAGCTCTAACTAAAGCGGACACATGACAAGAATATCACCAACAATTTATTAACAGATGTAGAAAAAGTCAACAAAATCAAATATTCAGAAATACAAGAATGAACCATAAAGGATTACTTGAGACTTTCTTATCATGTTTTCATATTTACTTTTAAGTGTTCTAATCTCTCTTTTTTTTTATTTATTATTAACCTGTGGTGTCGGGCTTGCGCCCACTAATCCACAGGGCCAACCGGCCCCGCCCCAAGGCCTTCAACTAGAGTCCCCACCGGTTGATGAGAGTAAATCAGGGTGACGGGTGGCCCGTGGCGTACGAGCTCGTGGGTGCCTGATGGGCCGACCACGCTGGGACAGGGGGGCATCGAGCACCTCCACCCGCCCAACGTGCGCTGCTGGTAGGCGAAATCGACCCCAAGCCAGTTCAGAAGAGCCCTTCGCTCGGAACCACCACGCCGTGTAAGTGTTCTAATCTCATTCTCACTTGTAAGTGTTATAATCCGATAACAATGTGAGGATTTTAATTCAAATTGTATTCAAGTCTAAATCAATGTGTTCTTTTTCAGTTATTCTAGATTTATGATATTACAGTTGTTACTTACATGTGATTTTAAAGTTTTATATGTTTCGATAAATTTTATGCTTAATTCTGAGAATGCTTTGTAGTTCTTTGTACTAAGAGAAATGTATTTGTTATAGGATCATAGACTCTCAAAAGTCATCTTTGGGCACTAAGAGAAAGCTATTTATAGCACCACGTTCTTTAGCTCGAGGGCGTGGCAAAATCACTAGGCATTTAGGATCTGGATCAATTGAATGTGAGCCTTCTTCGATGAGCACACGAAACAACGATATGCAACTTGCGCTTGAATATATCGACCATGTGGAAGACTCTCAAGCTCAAATGGAATCTAGGCAAGGTATGAAAAAGAAATTTATAATTTTTTCATTCTACATTTATGTACTTAATAAATCTAAACTAATTATTTTAATGTTTCGACAAATCATCTACTCAATAAAATTTGAACACATGAGGTAAAAATAAATACGGTATGGTGTATAAATCGAAAAATGGAGACAAGTTTCCTATAAGTTTCTATATGGGTCGAGTGGTTGGATTGAGTCATCAAGCCTTTACAAGGCATTTGGGTATAATTGTAAGAGATGGAAATATATGTCCAGTTCGGATTCTTGCATGGAATAAAATTGATGAAGATGCTAAAAATCACATGCGGGCTGCTGTTACAGTGAGTTAGATTTACATTTTTATTATATGAAATATCTTCTTATAAAATAAAAATCAATTTTTTCAGGATAAGTTTAAAAATGATGACATTGAGCTATATTGTGAGGCAACCCTTAAACATATGTAACAATTATGGAAGAATTGGAGATGTGAGATGAACTCCAAATTTGTAAAACCATACAAAACACGTCAAGAAGTTTTTCAAAATGTTCTCAAGGGAATGGATAGATAAGATTGGGAATGGTTGGCAACAATATATTTTTTAAGTGAAAGTTTTTAGATTATTCTTATCTCATCTTTTTAATGTTATAAATTATTATTTTTAATTGAATGTTTATTTTTTGTAAAATTATATTAATATTAATATAATTGCAGAAAATGAGTAAAACCAATGCACAAAGTAGATTCATGAAATTTATGCCACATCGAACAGGTAGCAAACCTTTTAGGCAATTGACGTATGAAATGGTAAGACATGTATTATAAGAATTTTATATTAATTTAGACATAAAATTTTGTCTTATTTAATGTATATAGGGAGGAAAAGATGGACAACCTCCAAATTTTGCATCAATATTTTTTGAGACACGAAAAAAGAGAGACAATATTGTTGATCTTGATGCAAAGGAAAAAATATGTGAGTATATAATATTTTAATTCATTTCTTTACCTGATATTTGATTCATATTTCTAAACCTTTTAACTTATTGAAGGATGAAATTTGTGAGGTCATTCGAGAAGATCATTCCTTATCAAGTATCCAACTTGTTGAGAAATATTTTGGACCTCAACGACATGATCATGTTTTTGCCAATGGAGGAGGAGTGAAGCCTGAAGATGTGAGAGGACTGGTTGGTTCAAAGCAAAAACTTCATCATGAGAATGTCACATTACGTGAGAAAATGAATAATATGGAATCTGAATTTAAAGCTTTTAAGGAGTTGATGCTGAAGAATTTATCGCCTAATATGCAAGTGAATACATCGACTTCAGATACTGTTGAAGGTTGAATTTGTTATTTTAAAATTTTAATTATTTCTTGTCTATTATTTGATAATGAGAATGAGTAATTTTGTTCATTTTGAATTGTCAATATTTCATAGGCAGACAAGCTGTTAGGGCAATCTCTTGCCGTGATATGGTTTTGATGGTGTGGCAAAGGATTTAAGTTAGTGTGTTATGTTTATTTGATATGTGCGTTGAAGTCGTGCAGGACTTAGTAATTCGCACATGGAGCCATGGCGAGTTTCACATCTCATGACTCGTGCCTTGAGTCGGTGAAGGATAGCTTTGCGGAAGCCGTGCGCTTGGAGCATCCGAGGGACCGCCGGACGAGAAGCTTGGAGTGAAGCCGGAGGAAGTAGACTTCGAGGCAAGAGGCGAAGGAGCATTGCGAGCCATGCGCTGATCTTTGCCGAGGGACGTGGCCGAAGCGAAGAGAACTTCAAGGCGAAGGACTCAGAAATGAGTGGCGATTGTAACCCGGGATGGATAGCTCTTAGGTGAAACTTGGCCATTTGGCCAAGTGTCGGATGGGTTTTTCGACACGCCGATCGGCCATGGAATGGCGATCGGCCGCTTCGAGTGTAGCTCGACCGGTATCGATTGTGGCCGGTTGTTTTGGCAGCCGATCGCGCCATACGTTAGCGATCGCCAGACTAGCCGATCGGCTGCGCAGCGGCGATCGGTCAATAGGGTTTTAGCCAACGAGACCGGTCATAGCCGCCCGGCAGCGATCGACATCGGCCGATCGGCTGGTGAGGTTAGCCCTCTCTATAAAAAGAGAGGGTGTGAGCCTTTGAGAGGCTCATGCTTAAGTTCCAAACAATCTTCCTAGTGCCCCACAAGCTCTAAACTCTTCTTACTCGCTTTTAATCCATTCTATTTGTAAGAAGAGTGATCTTGATTGTAAAGGTTACCTCCACCTAGCTTGGTGCAAAGGAGAGACCATTTAGTGGATTGGTTGGGCGGAGTGATTCACCGAGGACGAATCGGGGACCGTGGATTAGCGGCGTGGAACCGTGAACGCGTTACATCTTGTGTTAGCATTGTCTATTTCCTTTGCTTTGTTTTTATTTGTTTAATTTGCTTGTATTGTTGTTTCCGCTTGCGCTAATCTAATTGTAGACGAGCAAATTCCGATAACCAACGAAGAGGACTATTCACCCCCCCTCTAGCCGGCCATCCGATCCCCTCACAAGTGGTATCAGAGCCGAGGTTGCTTGTCACCGGACTAACCGCCGCAACAAGCCCTACATCAAAAATGGCCGGCTCCAACATCCATCCTCCGAAGTTTGAAGGAGAATTCGCTTGGTGGAAGAAGCGAATGGAGGTATTTTTCAAAGCAGTTTTGATATAATGATTACAATGGAATCCGGTTTCACTTTGCCTAGGGATGAAGAGGGGAAGCCAATAGAGAAATCTAGGTGGACCAAGAAGCAAAGAGAGGAGCACCTTGCAAACTCCAAAGCCAAGCACCATCTCTACAATGTGCTTCCTCAACAAGAAATCAACCGAATAGGAGAATGTCTAAGCGCCAAGGAGATGTGGGAGAAACTAATTGAGCTCCATGAAGGCACATCCGAGGCGAAGCTAGCTAGGAGAGACCTCCTCCGCTCCCAACTATCCAATATAAAACTAGAAAAGGGAGAAAAGGTAACCTCACTACACTCTAGGTTTAAAGAAATTTTAATTGGGCTAACAAGTGTAGGTGAGAAGCTATCGAACCGGGACATGCTCATGAAGGCTATAGATGCCTTTCCCCGGTCCTCAAAGTGGAGTTCCATGGTGGACTCCTTCTATATGTCCAAGAACTTGGAAGTAAGTACCTTGGAGGAGTTCTTCTCGACAATGGAGCTCCACGAAACGAGGCTTGAAGGAATTCAAGAAGAGCCAAGAATTCAACCCTCAAGAGGAGTAGCATTGTTGGCAAACAAGGGGAAGAAGAAGATGGAAGTCCCCTCCTCCTCCGATGATGAAGCCTCCTCCTCCTCCATGGATAGCACCGAGGAAGCCTACATGGTAAGGAAGGTGAGGCGTGTATTTAAGAATTTTAGATTTGATAAATCAAATGATAGGAATAGAAGACCAAGGGGGAAGGTGATATGCTACAATTGCCAAGGAGAGGGACACATAAGGGACAATTGTCCTCTCCTAAACAAAAGCAAGGAAGAGAGGAAAAAGAAAGAAGAAAAGAAGAAGAAAACGGGGAGCAAGAAAAAGAAGGAAGAGGAGAAGAAGACAAAAGAAAAGGGGAAGGCCAAAGCATTCAAGGCCAAGACATGGGATGATCCTTCCTCATCCTCCTCCTCATCATCGGATGAGGAGAATGCCTTTGTCGCCAATTTGGCCTTGATGGCCTTTGATGACTTGGATTGCTCTTCATCCGAAAATGAAAGATCAAGCACAAGAGGAGAGGCTCAAGTGAAGGAGCCTCCTCCACATCATCATCCTCCTCATCATCCGAAGAAGAAGAAGAGGACATGGAAACTATGGTAGCAGCCTCTCCTAGTAAAATAGTTTCTATGATTTCTAGTTTAACTAGGGATTTGTTTAGAGCAAAGAAGAAAAATAAATGCATGCTAGATCAAATTAAGGCATTAGAAAATAAGCTAGAAAATGCATGCTTAAATAATAATGATACTTCTTCTTGCCATGATGATGCATGCTCACATGATAATTATGTGGCTTTAGATGTTAGTGATGCATGCATAGAGGAAAATAGGGCATTAAGGGAAAAGGTAGATTATTTAACCAAAGCCCTAGGAAAATTCACAATTGGCTCCAACACTTTGAATATGATCATAGGGAGCCAAAGGGCAAGTTTTAACAAGAAAGGCCTAGGATATAAAGAGAAGAAAAATGAGAAGGCCTATAGATGCCTAATAGCTAGGGGACAAGACAAAAACAAAGTAATAGCTAAGAAATGGATCCCCAAGGAATTTCTAGTGAACCCCATAGGTAAAAATCTATTTTGGGTTCCAAAATCCATCCTTAAGGGTTAGAAAACCCCTAGGGTAGTCAACCATATGAACTTGACCTATATCATATTTTGGTTGACTTAGGATGACGGGACAACATTTTTAGATAGTGTTGGGTGATGATAACGTGCCCATAAAAAGGTAATAATGCTTAAATCATGATGATTAATGTAATTTTTATGCATATGTGTAATCATGATTTATGATTTTGATATTGGGCACATCATCATGAGAAATAGGTTTAAATCATGCTTTAGGTGATACTTTATTTATTATCATCATATAATGCCTAATGCATGGTTATAATTTGATGAAAACATGTATTTCATGGTCATAATGTGAAATTAAATCATATATATCATTATGATCATGTAGGTTGTTAGATTGATACTTAACCTTGATAGAATTGCATGAATATATTGGTTAAGTATATATACAAATACCCCCTAGGATACATCGCACACTCACTATAGGCTAACTTGATAGCAAACTTAGCATGGGTGAGATATTAGGATGATACAAATGTCCACTAATGCCTATGACATTTAGATGGTCATTTAAAGTATCAAAATATCAATAATAGACCAATCATGGGGAAGGCTTATGTTTAATTAATAGACATATTGCCCAAAGATCATGGTTGGATATTTCTAATGTTTTCAAAACAATTTCTTACCTTAAAATACATGTATTCATGTTTTGAAACAATTGGATGCAAAACTAGGTAGCTAACTTGATACTAGAATGATCAAAAACCTAGTGGTTTTTAGAACTTTTGGATTTTTGGCAAAAACAAGAAAATATAATGAGTTTTCATGAAAAACTATTTTTCCTTGATAGATATACTTAATAGAAATATGTTCCCCAAATTTCATGATTTTTCAAATTTTCTGGAATTTATAATGCATTTCTGAATTTCGTCCAGAAAATCAGAAATTTGGATTCTTTTGTGCTGATCATTTGCTATCAGAACATTGAAGGCCGATTTCAGTTTGTAAACCTCCTACAAGTGGTAGAAATATACTTAATGCCATCAACAAGTGGTACCCAATTTTAAATCAACTTATCATATTTTTCCCTCCATTATACTTGATGTCATGAGCTTATAACTTAGTGTTAATCTTTTTGATGGTGTCAAAGGGGGAGAAATAAGTATGTTTAAGTTAATCACTTTAGGGGGAGAAATATATTGTAGGGGGAGAAATATATGATAAGGGGAGAAAATTTGCATAGAGAATTTCATGGATTAAGGGGGAATTGCATGTTGTTATATCATGTTTATCTTTACATGCTTTCTTACCTTAGAATTTATATCAAATGTTTTTACCTAACTTAAACGGATTGCCACACATCAAAAAGGGGGAGATTGTTAGGGCAATCTCTTGCCGTGATATGGTTTTGATGGTGTGGCAAAGGGTTTAAGTTAGTGTGTTATGTTTATTTGATATGTGCGTTGAAGTCGTGCAGGACTTAGTAATTCGCACATGGAGCCATGGCGAGTTTCACATCTCATGACTCGTGCCTTGAGTCGGTGAAGGATAGCTTTGCGGAAGCCGTGCGCTTGGAGCATCCGAGGGACCGCCGGACGAGAAGCTTGGAGTGAAGCCGGAGGAAGTAGACTTCGAGGCAAGAGACGCGAAGGAGCATTGCGAGCCGTCGCTGATCTTTGAGGGGCGTGGCGAGCGAAGAGAACTTCGGCGAAGGACTCAGAAATGAGTGGCGATTGTAACCCGGGAGGGGTAGCTCTTAGGTGAAACTTGGCCATTTGGCCAAGTGTCGGATGGGTTTTCGACACCCGGCCATTGCCATGGAATGGCGATCGGCCTAATCGAGTGTAGCTCGGGGTATCGACGGCCCGGTTTGTGTAGCGGCCGATCGGCGCCATCGTTAGCGATCGACTTCCAAGATTAGCGATCATCACGGCGCAATGATCGGGTCAATAGGGTTTTGGCCAGAGAACCGCTCGTGCCGGCCCAGGCGATCGACTACGGTCGCGATCATCGTGAGGTCCGGTGATCGCTAAGAGTTCCGTTGGACAACAACGGTCGGCATCCGACGTGTTCGGAGGCCGTTGTAGTGACGGCAGTCGACTGCCCTGGGCGGCAGTCGACTGATGGCGGCCAACGGGAAGAAGTTAGCCCTCTCTATAAAAAGAGAGGGTGTGAGCCTTTGAGAGGCTAATGCTTAAGTTCCAAACAATCTTCCTAGTGCCCCACAAGCTCTAAACTCTTCTTACTCGCTTTTAATCCATTCTATTTGTAAGAAGAGTGATCTTGATTGTAAAGGTTACCTCCACCTAGCTTGGTGCAAAGGAGAGACCATTTAGTGGATTGGTTGAGCGGAGTGATTCACCGAGGACGAATCGGGGACCGTGGATTAGCGGCGTAGCCGTGAACCACGTTACATCTTGTGTTAGCATTGTCTATTTCCTTTGCTTTGTTTTTATTTGTTTAATTTGCTTGTATTGTTGTTTTCGCTTGCGCTAATCTAATTGTAGACGAGCAAATTCCGATAACCAACGAAGAGGGCTATTCACCCCCCCTCTAGCCGGCCATCCGATCCTCAACACAAGCTACTGAGGAACAATAGAATGAAGGCTCATCTTGGTGATTGAGTTGTATTCCCTAAAACTCTTTTATTGTTTTATTGTAATGTTATTTAATATGTTGCTATATTATTAGACAATTATTGTTTCACTGTTAGAAAGGTATTGAAATATTGATAATATATTTGCTATTCATTTCTTATTCTTATTATTATCTCTCTTGTTGATTGAAATTAAATTGTAGATTAAATTTTTTGTATATCAAAATTTCTAAATTCTTTTAAAGATCATATTGTGATGCTCATTTTTTTGTCTATTTATTATAGGTATTGGAGATTTACAGCGAAACAAATTTTTTAGAACTTTTGGGAATGTCAACATTTTGCATATTAAGACTAGAGAAATGTTCTCCTTAGATGTAAATGGATGTTAATTTTGCAAGTTTTGTTGGTGCAATCGACCCAAGTCACGATTGACCAGACTCGAGTTTGACTCGAATAGTGGTTTGATGTTTGACATTGATGTTTGATAAAGGAGTTAACTGTTGTTTGACAATGGGTTGACTAGATAGTTGACTTGAGATTGACCATAATAGAGAAGTCCAAGTGGGATATTTGGCAATGGAAAGTCCAAGTCTTGTGTAATTGGCATGGAAAGTCCAAGTCTTGGATACTTGGCATGGAAAGTCCAAGCATAAGTATTGGCAAAGAAAAGTCCAAGCTTGAGTCTTGGCAATTGGAAAGTCCAACATGGGTTGGCATGGAAAGTCCAAGCATGGGTCTTGACAAGGAAAAGTCCAAGCTTGAGTCTTGGCAAATGGAAAGTCCAACATGGGTTGGCAAGGGAAGTCCAAGGGTTTATATTGATGACGTAAAGTCCAAGAGGGAGTCTTGGTAGCATAAGTCTAATGGTTTAGTGGTGTAAAGTCCAAGCGTATGTCTTGGCAGCATAAGCCCAAATGTACCTTGACGGTATAGACCAGCTTAGCATGACAATAGTCGATGGAAGCACGTGAAGGCTAACGTATGGATGAATAAGTTATAAGTGATAAATTTTATCATGGTACCGTTCCAAATTAATTACCGAACCTCTCTATACTAATATAGCATAGTGAATGACCCGAATCGTTTCCTAACGAGTGTAATCGATGAAATAGTAATCTTAGGATTTCTAATTATTGCTTTGGATTTTCCATTTCAAATGGGGGTTTGGAATTTACAAGATTAATCTAACTAACTATGATGGTAATGAAATTAAAGAAGATACACTACAACAAAAATGCTAAAAGACAACACCACAAAGACAACGGTTTTAGGAGAAACCGTTGTGATTTTGATAAAAGACAACGGTTTTTGACAAAACCGTTGTCTTTGAGCGCCCATATAACACAAAAGACAACGGTTTTACACTATCCGTTGTTGTTGAGCATATTTTTTTTTTAATCAACAACACATTTTACAACGGTTTTCCAGAACTGTTGTCTTTAAGTTTTTTTTTTATCTTAACAACAGTAGGGACAACGGTGCAATCAACCGTTGTCAATGAGAATATTTTTGTAACATTTAGTACAATGGTCAAAAATTGTTGTCGTTGTGATAATATTACAATGATTTTAAACCGTTTTCCATGAAATTTTAAAAGTTTATAATACTATTTATTTAATTATTTTTACTATTTTTAAAAAAATATTGGAAATAATACAATGGTGATTTTTTTTAATACTATTAATAATATTTTTTTATTATAATACAACTGTGAAATTATTTTTTTAATTATTAATACTATTTTTTTTAAATTATTGGAAATAAGTTTTTTTTTTTAAAATATATAAATATATACGTTTACAACAATACATTTAAAAGTTTATATATTATTTTTAAACAATATATTACAATAATATTTTTTTTTAAAAGTTTATATATATTTTAAAATTTGTTAGGTTAAATAATTCTTCCATAAACTTCTCCATCGTTCCTACTTCCCAAAAACCTCCGTCGTTCCTACTTCCCAAAAAACCTCCGCCGTTCTCCGTTGCGCGCTCGTCCATCCCATCTTCTTCCGCGCCGGCTTCTCACGGTTGCTCGCCCTCTGTTCGTTCTCTTCCTTTTCCGTTGGTCATTGCTCGACCTCCGTCCGTCGGCCTTCGTCCATCGTTCAACGTCCTGATTCCGTCCCAACAGGTTCGTTCTCACGGTTATCATGTTGTGCCTTAAAACCTTTATTGGTTAAGAAGGTTTGAGTTGGATTGTTTGGTCAACCAAACATTCATAAATGAAAAAAATTCAAGAAAATAGGTTGAAATGTTATTTTCTTCATTTGTTTCTGTCCATTGAATATGTGGAATCAAGTTTAAAACCTGAATGGTCACATATGGAGAAATTCATTTGTTTCTGTCCATTGAACCTTAATCTCATTGTCACAGATAATCCGGTATCTACTTATACAGAAAATCCAGTTAGTGTTCCAACCTTATTCTTCATGAAGATTATTCACCTTATATCATCCTTTGTACATCGTATTTATCTATTCTAGAAGCCATTCTCTCGGTATTCTATAATATAAAATGTCTGTTTCTAAATTTAGTTTAAATTTTTTACTTTATAGTGCCTTCCAACCCCTAAAATTTATATTTAATTCACTGAACAGCTGCTTTGTCTGTATTTATCGTTAGTTTCTACTAAAGATGATATTTATCTATCTCCATATATTGATCTTTATTTTAGTTTGAAGCCATTCTCTCCATTTTCTATAATATGAAATGCCAATTTCTAACTTTAGCTTAGGTGGACAGCCAGATTATATACAAATTTAAGTTACTTCATATTACCTTCTTATCCTGGAAATATAAGTTTGATACATTGAAGCATCTACTGTTGCTTTATTAATGATCTAGTGGTGTTAAGTATTATGAAGGTTTATTTAATTGTCAATTAATGTTTGTATGCACTAGAATGGACAAAGAATGGATGTTCAAGGATAGATTATCACCTGAGTATGCGTATGGAGTAGAGTCCTTCTTGCATTTTTGCGATTCTGGTGATTCTAATGCAATATCTTGTCCATGTGCCATGTGTGGTAACCTAAGAAGGAACAGTATTGATGTCACAAGGGCTCATTTAAGAAGTAATGGTATGGATTTAACATACGTAGTGTGGATATGGCATGGAGAAAAACCCTCATTTACCAACTTAATGAATGATAGTGAACAAGGCCAACAAGGTGAACAGAATTTCTTTGATGAGAAGCTTGTAGATATGGTAAATGCGACATATGAATATGATGAGAATCCAACTACATTCAATAACTTACTCCATGATGTTGAGAAACCTTTATATCCTGGATGTAAAAAATTTACAAAGTTATCTGCCATTGTTAAATTGTACAACTTGAAAGCCAAATATAGTTGGAGCGATAAAGGATTCACAGACATTCTTTCTTTGTTGGGAGAAATGCTTCCAGATGGTAATGAATTGCCTTTATCAGTGTATGCTGCGAAGAAATCCTTGGCTACATTGGGTATGGACTATGAAAAAATCCATGCATGTCCTAATGATTGTATCTTATATCGAAAGGAATACGCAAATTGTATCAATTGTCCTACTTGTGGGTTTTCAAGATGGAAGATATGCAAGAATTCAAAAGTAAATGAAGGAGTTCCTGCAAAGGTCCTCTGGTACTTTCCACCTATTCCAAGATTTCGAAAAATGTTTCGAAACCAAGAAACCTCTAAGGTGTTAACTTGGCATGCTGATAGTAGAACTTGTGATGGTTATTTGCGTCATCCAGCAGATTCACCCAATTGGAAGGTAGTCGACCATAAGTGGCCAGATTTTGCTTTTGAGCCAAGAAATTTGAGATTGGCCATATCGGCAGACGGAATAAATCCTCATAGATTGATGAGTTCTACGTATAGTTGTTGGCTAGTTCTGTTGATCACTTACAATCTTCCTCCATTTTTGTGTATGACGAGAAAATTTATGATGCTTACTTTATTGATATCGGGTCCTAAACAACCAGGGAATGATATTGATGTTTACTTAGCACCTTTGATTGATGACTTAAAGCACTTATGGGAAGAAGGTATTGAAGCATATGATGCATATCGACAAGAAAGATTCATCCAAGCAGTCTTATTATGGACAATTAATGACTTTCCGGCATATGGAAACCTTTCTGGATGTCGCGTGAAAGGATATAATGCATGTCCTATCTGTTAGGAATATTGTAATGGCTAGAGGGGGGGGGTGAATAGCGTCAATGGAATTCTTTCGCGTTCGTGTCTACAACTTTGTTAGCGCAGCGGAATATAGATATAATACAATAACGAAATGGACAAGCACACACAAAGACACGAAGATTTAACGTGGTTCAGAACCGCATGGTTCCTACTCCACGGATCGGGTTCGTATGAGCCCTAGCGATGCCAATCACACACCACTATAATAATAACTCCTTCTCGGAACAATCCGGAGGCGGAGAAACCTCGTACAATTAATCTTACAACAATAAGATACTAATACAAGCAATTACAATAATGAAATACAATGCAAGTAAAGGAAACTACTTTACAATTGCCTTTGGATGGCTTGATTGCTTGGTTGCTTGAAATCACCTTGGAGACCCTGATTTGCAACAGCAAATCGCTCCAAAACCCTCAAGAAACCGATGCCAATTTCCTCCATCACGAGCTCCTTATAAAGCTTCAACCTGTGCTGGAAAAGGTCGATCAGTCGACTGATCGGGACCATCAGTCGACTGATGCCACTGTTGTCGTGAGACAATGGCTAGATCCATGCTGGATAAGTCCAACGGATCTACCATCAGTCGACTGATTGTGACCATCAGTCGACTGATGGAGTCCTCACTCGACCAGTCGAGTCTCGACTCCATTCTGTGGCCGATTTCTCGAGCACCAGTCGACTGATCACATGATCGATCGCCAGCTCATCGATCGGCCCCCACCTGGCAATCATTGCTAGGCCATAACCGCATAAACCCTAGTTGACTCGGTCCAGTCGACTGCCACATGGCACCAGTCGACTGGCACACCTCAAACATGAGGTTTTAACCCAAGTATGGTTCCCCCATACTTGCTAGACCACCCTTAGCCTAGACCTAAGCCTTCTAGCCACCTCCATCAGCCTCACGCCTCTCGGATCCCTCCAAGTCATCCATGACTTGTTCATCCATCGCGCTAGCCTTCAGGTGCTTCCATCGGCTATGTCATGCTAACGGTGTCTACGCCGCCAAGGCACATTGGACTTACGCCGCCAAGACTCCGCTTGGACTTTACGCCGCCAACCATTGGACTTATGCTGCCAAGACTCCCGCTTGGACTTTACGCCGCCAATATCAAACCCTTGGACTTCTCAAATGCCAAGACTCAAGCTTGGACTTTCCCTTGCCAACCCATGTTGGACTTTTCATGCCAAGACCCATGCTTGGACTTTTCATGTGCCAAGTGTCCCACTTGGACTTTCCATGCCAAGTACTCAAGACTTGGACTTTACCAAATGACAATTACATTGTCATATGTTTTTGTCGAAACATCAAAACATCACTCGAGTCAAACTCGAGTCCTGGTCAATCGTGACCTGGGCCGATTGCACCAACAATCTCCCCCTTTTTGATGTTTGACAAAAACCAAACAAATGATTGAGTTAGAACACTAACTCAAATCCTTTACCAATTATCCCAAATTGGTAAATACTCTCCAAATGTTCTCCCCCAAACATTCTCCCCCTTTTTGACTAACATCAAAAAGGTTTTCTCCCCAAGAGGGTCAATGTCTCATGTCCCAATGAGATCTTACAATCTCCCCCTTGGCCCAAAAATAACTAGGATGCCTACCATCTTCCTAGTGATAAGTCCAATATCACTCAAGAGAGACAATCCCATTTACTCTCCCAATTTCCAAATTGGGTCTCTCAAAAGTCCCATCAATTTCCCAATTGATGTCATATTCTCCCAATAACTTCTCCTCTTCAAGGAGAAAAACACATCCATCATCCCAAGATGGATACCTCCCCCTAAAGGCTTGCTCCCCCTTGACCATTGCACCAACAATGTCCTTGGGCAGTCCCTAAGCCAATAGGAACTCTAAACCATCAAAATTAAGGTTAGAAATTCAATATAGAACTTTCCAACACCTTAAAATTGATACAAACCCTAAATACTTCTCCTAATCCATATCCAATGGATTTTCACCCTTTATAATGCTACCCAAAGCATATCCTAGGGTTAGGAGTGATTAGGGACCATAACCGTAGCTGAAATCGGGTTAAACAATCTTGTTTTCCCGAATCGAGCTACGATCAGTGATTGAAATCAATCGATCGGCACCTCCATCGATCGCCACCAATATCGATCGTGATAACTGAAAAATTTCGAATTTGATTATCGAGTTAATTTGAGAAAATCATAACTAATTATACGTATATCGAAAAATCACGAAATTTGGTACGTATAATACTTATAACACATACAATCAGTGAAAAATTTTAGAAAAATATTTTTACCATCGAAATAGGAGATTGATACAAAATCCAAAAGTGATTAAAAACTTTAAAGTTTAAGCTCACTTTGTATCAATCTTATCAATGGTGATTGCTATCAAAAGATAGGCTTCACCAAGGTTTTTCAAAATGATTTTAAAATGTTTTTGAAAGCCTATTTTGAACCATAATTTATTGGCTAAATAACATAGCTTGTATATTAGCTTTCCTTATGACTCTTGGTGATAATTAGAATAAGTTTGAGTTCATCTAGATGCACTACCCATGCACCTTGAACCTAACTTATTATCCTAGCATCTCACATGTATCTAGGATGTATAAATACACATACATGTCAATGTGATGTGAGATGTGGGTTTGGATTCACTTTATCTAGGGTTTCATGCATTTCCTAGGCAACCCTACTTGATTCCCTTATAAATGGGACTTCAAGTCATGCCATAGTCCTTAAATCAATTTCAACCAATTGCCTTAAATGCATGAATGATTATGGCATTAGAAATGATATAAATAAGCATATGCTCATAATCATGATGTCATGGCATAAGATGAAATTTAAGAACACATGACATCTAAAATAACTCTAAACACTGACATGACATGGAATATGATAGGATGCAATTTCATGTCATGATATATCAACTTTCATAAGCAATACAATTATACAAATACTTATCCAGACACACAAGATTTTCAGAAACAAAAATTTCATTTAACTTAAAAATTTAGTCTTTTACATTCAAAATGGAGATTGGCTATGCTCAATCTCACTACAAAAACTGACAACCACAGAAAATCTAATATCCTCAATATCTAATCATTTGCAGGAGGTGGCGGTGGAGGAGGTCAGCCGACTCTGGGGTCCAGCCCGCATCATCTCTAACATATCGGTGACCGCCGATGCGGCTCTGGGACTCCTCCATCCGATCCAGACGTGCGCCGAGGGATGCCTGGCCTACCAATAACTCTGGCGAACTAGGCCAAATTCTTGATAGTCACGAAATCCGGACTCGGTAGGCCACGATGATCATCTGATGGACCCGCCTCTGATGCATCTGCCGGCATCTGATCGTCCTCATCAACGGCGTCTACATCCTCATAGTCCTCTGTTGTATCTCTGGGTACTGAAGGAGGCTCTCTGCGTGCCCTGGGTGGTGGTCGTGGCGCCAACTCCATCTGTCCAGCCCCCATTCATAGCTTTGCTAACGAGAAGTTACAAACTGATATACAGTCGTACACCTCCGATAGCGCTCTCAGAGAACCCCTATGGATGTTAACCCCTACGGACTCTAGCCATGCTGTGATGATATGACCATATGACATATGCACTTTCCCTTGGACAGGGGAAATGAAATGCACAATGCAATGAAACATGTTTAGTGCAAAGTTAATGTCTAACCTATGCCGCATAGTGTATAGAAGAAATAGATGGGGAGGCCGAATCTTGGCCATACCCTGAGTGACGATAGGAAGAAAACACCCAACAATGACCTTGTAAAGGACATTGTCAGGTGCAGATAACTCAGTGATAGGAAATAAGTTTTGGGCCGGTGGATGAGGATAACCAAAGATATGCTCATGCATGGACTCCATAGAGATATGGTCAAAGGGCTCAGGTAAAGGAAAATCCATGGTAGGGAAAAAGATAAAGGTGTCATCTGAGGGCCTACACTCGAGAAACTCCTGTAGTATCGCAGGAGTCAACTCTAACTTGCGTTTTGCAATGCGAGTAGTGTAGGTAGGACCGTCATCCACCTTTTTTAGGTTTTGATAAAATTCCTTAAGAAGGTCATCATTAATTGGATGCGTGCATAAGATGACTTTCATGAGATTGTAGTATACAATTAATTCTATGACATCACTACAATGGCGGTTGAAAAAGTCCCTATCGATGTACCTAACCAACATAGGCTGGTACAATCGAGATTCACCCTCAGGTGGATCATTCCTACGGGCTCTCCTATTATGAATGCAATGTAATGATATCACATGCAAGGACATAATACATGAATAGATAAAAACTAAATTATAACAGAAAGGAAAATTAGGGCTTGGGTAAAAAGATTGTTACTTAGGCGCCATTTGGAGGTGTGGCCGGAGAGAAAACTCAGATGTTACTGGGGGGTCATCGGAAAATTCGCCAGAGACGCCGGAACCCTAATCGGAACAAGAAACCAACCCTAGAATGAGTGAAATGAGGCTTGAAATAAGTGAACTAAGGTAAAATAGGGCTCATCTAACAAACCTAACACCTTGGGCGGCTGGTATGGCCGGAAGGATCGTCGGAGAACAAGAATGGCGATCGGAGAAGGAGAGAAGAATGAAGGCGCGTCGAGTGAAGACGCCGAACCCTAGCGGTTCGGCGTTATAAAATCGCGATGCACGATCGTGATGTCGATCGCATCGATTGGTGATCGCAATTGTCGGGTTTACGAGCCGGCCCGATCATTTCGGCTCGGCAATCGCTTCTTGAACCTTCTATGACGTGCTACGATAGCATCGATCGGTGATGTTGCTCATCGGATCGGCCCGATGTTGCTCATCGATCGTGATGTGTGCATCACTCGACTGATCATCGAGCACTCGACTGATGCCCCTCAGCCTCGGTGAATAGTACTATCAGTCGACTGATGTTCAAGCAGTCGAGTCATGAAGCCAGCACTCGACTGATGACCGCATCGTATCGTGCTACAGTGTTATCAGTCGACTGATATCTGATTTCCAGTTCTGAAATTCTGAAAATCTCGATTTCTTCATCTAATTAATCCATTTTATCATGTTTATTCTTGTATATCGAATATATTGATGTTACACTTACATTCATGTATTCGTTAATGTATTTTAATGTTTTATTTCATTTTTGCAAACATTAACATTCAATGATTTCCAAATCCTAACATCTCACCCTTTCTAAGTGTTGAAATAAACAATCAAGGTAAAAGACTTGTTTTGTAAGATGCAATCCATCTTAGACATTCCTTCCATGCAAACATATGGTAAAACATATGAAGCATGGTGAGTACAATACATCAAGTTGTGTGACACTTGAGTATCACTCTTGATGTTACTTTTACATGAACTTTTAAAGTGTGCCAACAATCAAAGTTACACACTATGATCTCTAAATCTAGATTGTGCCAATTTTGATCATTTTATCAAACTTCTCAATTAGTATTGGCACATCCTAAACCCACCTAGCATGAATCAATCACACTCTTAGGAACCCAAAATCGATTTGAGATCCTAGGGTTAATTAGGTATTCCTTAGGGATAACCTCCCTAGATACCTTCCTAATGACCTTCCTAGGCTTATTAGCCTTGGTCATTTTGGTCTTGCCTAGGTTGACTCTAGGGGTAACTCCCCTTGCAACCTTCTTAGTGGCCACCCTAGGTTTCTTAGAAACCTTGGCCACTAGGCACAACCCTTGGTCAACTCTAGGGATGACTTTCCTATTGACCTTGGTCTTCCTAGACTTAGTTAGTGTTTCATAGTCAAATGGAACACTATGATAAGTCACCTTGGACTTAGGTTTGTGACCCAAACCATTCTTGCCCTTGGTTGACTTTTGACTCTTAGGTCCTAGATGTTGACTTTGACTTCTTGACCTAGGAGTTTGACCATTAGACCCTTTAAATTGATTTTGCATAGTGTTGAGGATCTTCTCAAGTTTTTCAAGCCTTGACCTCAAGGCTTGGTTTTCTAATTCCAATTGCCCAATTTTAGAATTTTGATTTAAAACTTGGGCATTTGACTTTCTTGGCATATGCCTAGTCCATTTTGGATTAAAACCTAGATGTTCTGGTATTTTCTTAATAGATTCCCTAGGTATGGTTTTTCTAGGGACATTAGTTCCAAATTTCTCCTTATTACTAAAATGGACACTTTTAGCTCCTAAGCAAAAACATTTATTCCTATTAGCATGCTTTTCATAAATTGCAGGAGAATTTAAATTCCTAGCATGCTTTTTAACATTTAAATTCGAAGATGCACTACTAAAATGTACCTTAGGGTTAGCCTTAGCTCCCCCTACTTGTGATGCTTCTTCTTGGGTCTTTTCCTCCCCTAGAGCATTGGCTTTTAAAATGCCCCTTTTGATGGCACTTGAAGCATATAATATGCTCCTTGCTCTTTTGACTTGGGGAACCGGCATCCTTTGACTTTTGTTGACTTTTGGGCACCGGAGAGGCTTTCCTAACCTTCTTTGGACATTTGCTCTTGTAATGCCCATACTCCCTACACTCAAAGCACATTATATGATTTTTATTTGAAAATAAAGTGTTTGAGTTACCTAGGGTGTTGGTAGGTGCCGGAGTTGAATTTTGAGCTTCCTCATCTTGATCGGATGTTGAAGGCTCTTCTTGAGGTTGCTCCGGTGTAGAGGATGGTCTCTCCTCCTCAATCCTAGAAGTAGATGCTTCTTCCACCTCTTCTACTTCTTCTTTCTCCGATTCGGAAGTTGACTCCATCTCAACTTCCGATTCCTCACTTTCACTTGAGAATGAACTCTCCTCATGGAGTCTTGCCAATTTTCTCCATAACTCCTTGGCATACATGTAATCCCCTAGCTTGCACAAAACATCATTAGGGATTAAATCTTCCAAAAGTTTCGTTACCTTAGCTTCGGTCTTGAGCTTTTGGCGTTGCTCTTGGGTCCACTTTTTCAATTTTAGGATATCCCCCTTCTTATCCCTAGGGGGTTTAAGGCCTTCAATGAGGATGAACCAATCCTCTATGTTCATCATCAAGAATGTTTCCATTCTTGCTCTCCACGCCGGAAAATCTTTTGGATCATATGGAGGTGGAGTATTGATATCCCATCCAAGCTTGTCTTGGAATTCCATCTTCACCCTCTAGCCTTTTGTTTTAGCTCCGGGCGGTTAGTCCATAGAAGAGCCCCGGGCTCTGATACCACTTATTAGGAATATTGTAACGGCTAGAGGGGGGGTGAATAGCGTCAATGGAATTCTTTCGCGTTCGTGTCTACAACTTCGTTAGCGCAGTGGAATATAGATATAATACAATAACGAAATGGACAAGCACACACAAAGACATGAAGATTTAACGTGGTTCGGAACCGCACGGTTCCTACTCCATGGATCGGGTTCGTACGAACCCTAGCGATGTCAATCACACACCACTATAATAATAACTCCTTCTCGGAACAATCCGGAGGCGGAGAAACCTCGTACAATTAATCTTACAACAATAAGATACTAATACAAGCAATTACAATAATGAAATACAATGCAAGTAAAAGAAACTACTTTACAATTGCCTTTGGATTGCTTGATTGCTTGGTTGCTTGAAATCACCTTGGAGACCCTGATTTGCAACAGCAAATTGCTCCAAAACCCTCAAGAAACCGATGCCAATTTCCTCCATCACGAGCTCCTTATAAAGCTTCAACCTGTGCTGGAAAAGGTCGATCAGTCGACTGATCGGGACCATCAGTCGACTGATGCCACTGTTGTCGTGAGACAACGGCTAAATCCACACTGGATAAATCCAACGGATCTACCATCAGTCGACTGATTGTGACCATCAGTCGACTGATGGAGTCCTCACTCGACCAGTCGAGTCTCGACTCCATTCTCGCGGGTCGATTTTCGAGCACCACCGATCGATCACACGATCACGATCGCTGAGCCATCACCGATCGCCCACCTTGGCAATGATCACAGGCCATAACCCACAGTCAAACCCTAGTTGACTCGGTCCAGTCGACTGCCACATGACACCAGTCGACTGGCACACCTTAAACATGAGGTTTTAACCCAAGTATGGTTCCCCCATACTTGCTAGACCATCCTTAGCCTAGACCTAAGCCTTCTAGCCACCTCCATTAGCCTCACGCCTCTTGGATCCCTCCAAGTCATCCATGACTTGTTCATCCATTGCACTAGCCTTTAGGTGCTTCCATCGGCTATGTCATGCTAACGGTGTCTACACCGCCAAGGCACATTGGACTTACGCCGCCAAGACTCCTCTTGGACTTTACGCCGCCAACCATTGGACTTATGCTGCCAAGACTCCCGCTTGGACTTTACGCCGCCAATATCAAACCCTTGGACTTCTCAAATGCCAAGACTCAAACTTGGACTTTCCCTTGCCAACCCATGTTGGACTTTTCATGCCAAGACCCATGCTTGGACTTTTCATGTGCCAAGTGTCCCACTTGGACTTTCCATGCCAAGTACTCAAGACTTGGACTTTACCAAATGACAATTACATTGTCATATGTTTTTGTCGAAACATCAAAACATCACTCGAGTCTAACTCGAGTCCTGGTCAATCGTGACCTGGGCCGATTGCACCAACACTATCTGTGGTGAAAACACATGTGCAAAAAGATTGAAACATAGTAGAAAAATGTCATTCATAGGCCATAGAAGGTTTCTTCCTGAGAACCATTCTTATCGAAGGCAAAAGAAAGCATTTGATGGGAAGAAGAACTTTAACATTGCACCGAGACCATTGAATGGTTGTGATATTTCCAAAACAGTTAATAAAATTAATTGTCGTTGGGGAAAAATGAACGGAAAACTTCAAGCATTAGAGGATGGTAGTCAACCATATTGGAAGAAGAAATCAATATTCTTCGAACTTGCGTATTGAGAGCATCTACATGTCCGACATGTTCTTGATGTGATTCACATCGAGAAAAATATATGTGAAAGCCTGGTTGGCACATTACTTGGCATTCCAGGGAAAACAAAAGATGGATTAGCAGCACGCCTAGACCTTGTGGATATGAATGTCAGGTTGGAATTGGCACCAAAGGAGGAGAGAAAAAAAACTTTTTTGCCAGCGGCGTGTTATACATTAAGTAAAGATGAGAAAAGGAAATTTTGTAGCTCCTTGTTGGGAATGAAGGTTTCTACAGGTTATTCATCCAATATTAGAAGCCTTGTATCAATGAAGGAATTGCAACTTTTTGGTATGAAATCGCACGATTGTCACACTTTGATGCAATAGTTACTTCCAGTTGCCATTCGTGGTGTCTTACCCAAACATGTTAGATATACTATCACTCGATTGTGCTTTTTCTTCAACAAGTTGTGTAGCAAAGTGATAGATGTCTCGAAGTTAGATGATATGCAAAGAGATATTGTGACAACATTGTGCTTACTTGAAAAATATTTTCCTCCTTTATTTTTTGATGTCATGCTCCATTTGACTGTTCACCTCGTACGTGAGGTTAAATTGTGTAGACCAGTTTGGTATAGATGAATGTACCCATTTGAAAGATTCATGAAAACATTGAAAGGTTATGTGCGAAACCGCAATCGACCCGAAGGTTGTATAGCCAAGTGTAATATTGCTGAGGAGGCTCTAGAATTTTGCTCAGACTACCTATTTAATGTGCACACTGTTGGCATCCCAACAAGGAATCATCAATTGGAGTTTACCAGACCTTTATCACGAGATCGAGTGCACTCTACCAATCATGAGGAGTGGGAGCAAGCACATCATCACGTATTAGAAAATAATGATGAGATAGAGCCATATATCGAGTAATTTCTCCAACTCATTGCTACTTTCAAATGCGACATTAAATTCTAGTATCTAATCGTTTCATTATCATATCTTCAATAGAAAACACATGGCTCATTTGAAGGCAACATTTCATCAGAAAGCAAAGTCAAAAAAAGTGGTTACAAGATGAGCACAATCGAACTTTTATTCCGTGGTTGCGTGATACTGTAAGTTACATGAAAATTAATGTTGGAGTTTATAATTTATGAAGATTAATATATAATTCAACTTTAGCATTTTGCAATTTATAGGTTGTAAATGCAATTAACCATTCAACACATCAAATCTCTGAACAATTAAAGTGGTTGGCGCATGGACCTAGCACGCGAGTATTCAAGTATTCTGCATATTTAATTGTTGGGGTTACTTATCAGACAAAAGAGCGTGATGACGTGCAGGTAGTGAAAAATTCTGTAGTAAGCTTAGTTGCAAAGATTATGCAACTTTCTAGCACAAATGATTGGAATCCAATTGTGTCAGATATGGTATTCTATGGCGTTATTGATGAAATATGGGAGCTCGATTACCATCTCTATTGAATTCCAGTGTTTAAATGTAATTGGGTTGATAATAATGGTGGTATTAAAGTAGATGAACATGGTTTCACATTAGTAAACTGTTGGATCGATGCGGTTCGCTAGAGGAGGGGGGTGAATAGCGAAAAACCTTTTCTTTTTCGTTCGTTCGTTAAAACACTAGAGAAAATAAATTAATTGCAGCGGAAATGTAAATATAAAATAAAAGAGACAATTGACACAAGGGTTTTACTTGGTTCGTAGCCGAAGGCTACTACTCCAAGGCCCTAGTGGTTCTTGACCACATAAGGAGGGCAGAAGTACTAAAGGAACTCCTCCTCGTTGGAGGTAGGAGTTAATCGATACAAAAAAACTTTAAGGTAGAGGGACAATCCCCCTCTCCTCGTATACGATAAAAGCTCCGAAAAGTAGATGAACAACTGATAACAAAATAATACCGACGTACAAAGACAAATAAGAAAAATTAAACCTAGACGTCGGAAGGAAGGACTTCGTTGTCGGAGAATTGTAGCTTTGTGGAGACTTTTTGGAGGCTTAGAATTGTTGATGAAACCCTAGGTTTGGCCCTCCTTTTATAGCCTTTGAGCCCCTTTTCGAGAGGAACCCTAGCCAATCAAATTTGAGCACATCTTCCCTTGAAATTTGGTGATAATCCTTGACTCCTCGAATCTGATCATTGACCATCAGTCGACTGATGGCCATCATCAGTCGACTGATGGCCATCATCAGTCGATTGATAAAGCCCTCGATCGATTCGCGACCGACGGTCATTGTTTGTGATCGAGTCCTCCAAGGCGCATCGATGCTTTGCGCAAGTCAAAGTTAGCACAACAAAAACATAATTTCGATGGTCGTCGACCATCCGATCTCGACCTAGACCATCTATAAGAAGTCTTTGGTCAGATCTACGCTTAGGATCATCCCCGTAAAGAGGATACGACCTTACTTACTCTCGCACACTCGAGCTTACCTCGATTGTTTGCTTTCGGCCTTCCACTCGATTCCTTCGGCTCCCTCCGAAATCACTCGAGTGTCGCTCGACCACCGCGGCTTTCTCCGGGTGTCGCTAGCCTTCAGCTCCAGCTATATCAATCTTCTGCACACTCGATTCAGCTCGTGAGAAAACAAAATAGACTTAACTTTGTGTCTTTGCTATAATCAAAACACAGGTTCGATTTTGGTGCCTCACTGCACCAACAATCTCCCCCTTTTTGATATATGGCAAAAACACACAAAGTTAAGGAAATTAAGTGCATGAAACAGTAAAGACAAGAAGCAAAAGTAGGAGTAGTAAAAATTTTTCTCAAGTTCTCCCCTTAGAGGAACCCTCCCCCTTGACCGAGGGTGAGTACTTGAAAAAGACTTTTAGTTCTCCAAACACAAAAGATAATGAGTTAAGTAAATGACATTACTTAACTTAGGCTTCTTAGAGTCAAAAATAAGTGCAAGTTAAGTAATCAAAAGTTAAGTCAAAAGGTTAATTATTCAAAAGGTTTAACTTTTGATTTCTTAACTTGGGCCTTTAAAGTTTTCAATTCCGAAGAGTTTAAACCTAAACCTTACTCCCCCTTAACTTAGGCCAGATTCAAAGTTTTAAGTTAAGTTATCAATTTCAAAAATTTGAAATTGAACTTTGTCCTTTTCTTGAACCTTAACTTTGGCCTTTTCTCCCCCTTTTGACATAAATCAAGGAAAAAGTGGGGGGGTTTTAAGAAAACCCTAAGTCCAAGCATGATGATTTTAAAAATAGTATGTGAAAATAATTCATCTAAATGTTCAACTCTAGTTTGACTTGATTGAAATGATATTATCAACAAGTCTTGTTTAGAGTTGGTTAATATTAGTTGCATATTTATACTCAGGGTTCATATTGACGACTTGATCTACATCTTGGAACCTGGAGTAGGGTCCTAACATCTCACGCCCATCTACGTGGCTAAGTACACAAACACATTAGTCCTATGTGTTGTGAGATGTACTGGCTCCTTAAATCTATAGGTGCATGTTATCTAAGGTATGTCCTATGCTAGTTCCATCAAAATGAAAAATAAGAAATAGTAGTAAGAAAATATAGTTTGCAAATTCTTATTCTATTACGCACATGCCCAATTTCGTTTTAATAGACTAAATTACCGGGTAGGGGTTTAGTAAATAGGTGCGCTAGGTTAGATTTGATTCGACGTACTCGAGTTGTATGGCTCCGTTGGCCACATGTTCTCGAATGAAATGGTGTTTGACTTCTATATGTTTGGTCATAGAGTGACATATTGGATTCTTTGTAAGATTAATTGAACTAATGTTATCTACGTGAAGTTTAGTATTCGTGAAGTCTAACTTAAAGTCGCGGAGAGTGTGCTTCATCCAAAGAAGTTGAGTGACACACTCACCCATCGCGATGTATTCGACAAGGCAACACAATGTTGCTTCCCTCGCACCAACTCACTAGACTCGAGCCGAGTAGTTGACAACAACCACTCGTGCTCTTTCTATCGAGTTTACTACCGGCATAATCCGAATCGGAGTAGGCGATTAGTTCGAACTCGGTAGATCTAGGATACCAAATACCGACATTAAGTGTACCCTTTAGATATCTAAGGATAAACTAGGGTTAGGTGAGACTCCTTAGCGCAGTTTGAAATCGGCGCACATACTTCTGCAAATAAGATATCGTGGCTTAGAGACTCCTATTACACTCCTATAGTATTTTAAGTCAATGGACTTACTTTCTAGGTCTTCTCCTATGTTAACATTAATCGCCATTGGGGTGTTTATTATCTTAGCGTCTTGCATTCCAAATCTTTTAATTAACTCCTTAGTGTATTTTTGTTGATATAGGTATATACCATCCTTAGTTTGTTTAATTTGTAGACCTAAAAAGAAACTTAACTCGCCTACCAAGTTCATTTCGAACTCACTTTCCATGAGTGAAACGAACTCGTTTAGTAAGGTTGAGTTAGAGGTTCCAAAAATTATATCGTCTACGTAAATTTGAGCTATGAATATTTCTTTACCTAAGGTTTTTACGAAGAGAGTTGGGTCAACTAAGCCTTGGTTAAACCCTTTTGACTTAAGATGGATTGAAAGTCTCTCGTTCCAAGCTCGAGGAGCTTGTTTAAGTCCATAGAGAGCTTTCTTAAGTTTTAGAACATGGTCGGGTTTATCTAGATTTTCGAATCCGGGGGGTTGGCTAACATAAACTTCTTCTTTAATGTATCCATTTAGGAATGCTGACTTAACATCCATTTGAAACAGCTTAAATCCTCGATGTGCGGCATAAGCTAGCAACATTCGAATGGATTCGAGTCTAGCTACTGGGGCATATGTTTTGTCGTAATCTAAGCCTTCGACTTGGCTAAATCCTTTGGCGACTAACCTAGCCTTGTTTCTAACTACTTCACCTTTATCATCAAGCTTGTTTCGAAACACCCACCTTGTTCCAATTATCGTTTTGTCTTTAGGTGATGGTACTAATTCCCACACTTCATTCCTAGTAAATTGAGCTAGCTCTTCTTGCATTGCAATAATCCAATCGGGATCAAGAAGAGCTTGTTCAATTGATTTGGGTTCTATCTTTGAAATTAAGGAAATTTGACTAAGGTTCCTATAGGATGCTCTAGTTCGAACTCCTAGATTAGGATCTCCTATTACTTGATCGATATGGTGGTTAGTCTGAATCCTAGATTGGGTTGGGTTTGTGTCACCTAATGCTTGATCAATGGGGTGACTTGGTTGAACACTAGTTTGGTTGGAGTCATCTATCACTTGATCAATAGAGTGACTAGGTTGACCTAGGTTAGGATTAACACTAGACCTGATCTCCGGATCAGAGTTAGGTCTAGTATGAATCGGCTCGCTAATTGGGGTTGCCGGGGGTTTTATAGGTTCATGTCCTTCATCAAATACTACATTAATAGTCTCCTCGACTCTGAGGGTGTCGTGGTTATATACTCTATAAGCTTTACTTGTAGTCGAGTATCCTAGAAAGATTCCGGTGGTGGTTTTGGATGTAAATTTCCCTAGGTAATCCTTAGTGTTTAGGATATGTACCTTACACCCAAATACCCTAAAGTACTTGATGTTAGGTATTTTATCATGATAAATCTCGTACGAGGTCTTAAGGTGCCTCTTTACCATAAGGATCCTATTTTGGACATAGCAAGCTGCTATGCCCCAAAATCTATCGGGTAGGTCGTATTCATTCAACATGGTCCTAGCGGCTTCTTGTAGAGTTCGGTTTTTCCGCTCCACTAGGCCATTTTGTTGAGGGGTCCTAGGGCAAGAGAATTCATGGTGGTATCCGTTTAGGTTACAGAAGTCGGTGAACCTTTGATTTTCGAATTCACCACCATGATCGCTTCTAAGTCTTTTAACCTTAAGGTCTTTTTGATTCTCGATTAATTTGAATAGATTGATTAATTGATCTAGGGTATCATTTTTATGTTTGATGAACCTAACCCAGGTAAACCTGGAGTAGTCATCAATTATGACTAAGCAATATTGACTTCTATTGAGTGACTTGGCTCCATGTGAATCGAATAGATCCATATGCAGGAGCTCAAGTACACTTGAGGTTCGTTCTTGGTTAGTTAACTTGTTTTGTGTCCTAGGTTATTTTCCTTGTTGACAAGCATTACAGATTTTATTAACCAAATTGTTGAGGTTGGGTAAGCCTATAACTAAGCCACTCGACTCATCTTGTGGATGAGTCTTGGAGTGTCGAGTGCCACAACCATGATTCCTCTTGCCGTGTCATAAGACACTTAGTTGAGGAGTTGGTTAAGTTGATCGTATAAATGTTGTTATTTCTAGTTCCTTTAAGAATTGTTTTAGAGGTTTAGTTGGTATTAATTACGCATTCATTTTCTAGAAATATAACCTTATAGTTATTATCACACAATTGGCTTACACTAAGTAAGTTATATTCAAAATTCTCTACAAGTAATACATTTTTAATAACAAAATTCGTGTTAAGCTCGATATCACCTGATCCGATGATTTTGAGCTTACCGTTATTCCCAAAGGCTACCGATCCTTGTCGTTTGAATCGAAGCTTTGCGAATTTGAGTTGATCCCCGGTCATGTGTCGGGAGCAACCGCTGTCCAACATCCATTGATCCTACACACAAGGTGGTTGGATTGGATGTTAGATTTTTGTTAAGAAAATTGGTTGTAAGTTGTTAACCCTAGGTCATCTCACCGGAGTCTATATGATCAAGCATGTTATACTTATGTGTTTATTTTGAGATGACTTCTAATTAAGTTGATTAAGTGGATTTAGGTTCAAGTAATTTTATGTTAGATTTGGATTTAACCCTAGGCTTGTCAAGTTTACCTTTTCAAGATCATGGCTTCAGTGTCGTGGCGAGGCACGGGGCCTTCTTTTATCGGATCATCGACCACTTCCTTAGACAAAGCCATTTTCAAGAAAATGATGACTTGACTTACCTAAAATTATTTCCTCGTCTAACTAGTTATTTTTGAAAAGAGGCTCCCCGAGGCTCAATCTTTTCGAAGAATTTTAGTTGGTTATGTTTTTGAAAAGAGGCTCCCCGAGGATCAATCTTTTCGAAGAAATTTAGTTGGTTATGTTCTTGTTAAAAGTGAGTTCACAAGTTATAAAGAAAAAAAATTCTAAGTTAAAGCATGCAATTTCTAAGTTAAAGCATAAACATTCTAAGTTAAAACATGCAATTTCTAAGTTAAAGCACAAACATGTTTTGTACTGGCTCCCCCTAGACCGTTGAATCGGTTCGGTCTATCCACATAGTGGATTTGGTCCTTGGGAACCCAGTACGTGTTGGATCCTAGAGTTGAAATCAAAAAGTTCTTAGGGACCCATGCTTGGACATGTTTCTTATGTCGACTTACAATCGACATATACGACCTATTAGTCGTGTTTGAGTTAATCCCGAGTCCAGCCTTGTTGTACACGGCCCTTTGAGAACCAAGTAGGAGGTCAAGTCCTTTCGAACCCCAAGTGAACCTATCCAAAGTGTTCCTAAGATCTTCGACTTGACTTTTCAAGAGAGAGTTCTCAACTTCGAGCTTTTCAACTCGAGTTGAGTCCTTCTCTTGAACTCGACTAGTCGAAGAGGTTAGGGAGACCTCGTGTTTGAGGAGTTTAACCTCCTCAACAAGGGTCTCGACCTTGGACTCGGACTTAGCTAACTTCCTAGACAAAAACCTAACCGTATTATGTAAAGTATTAAATAAAGTTCGACTCACCTTAAGGGTATCTTTTGAACCGGATGCGTATCCGTGGCTTGACTTGAAGGTAGCTTCGTAGTCCGAGTCATCCTCAGGTTCTGACTCAAGTTCGGTCTCCGTGTCTGACTCAATTGATTTCGCCATGAAGACGTGGTCTTCGTCTTCTTCGGATGACGCTTCTTCCCATGTCGCGTTGAGGGCCTTCTTGTGCTTAGGTGCTTGGTGGTTGAGCTTGGGGCACTCGGAATTTATATGTCCAAACCTGTTACACTCATAACACCTAATATTAGAACTTTTAGGCTTACCTTGGTTGGGTCGAGTTGTGGTTCGCTTTCGTCCCTTGGCTATCCTTCGAGCTAGGTTCATTAGTTCGACAGTCAATTCCGGGTCAACTTCTTCTTCGGACTCATCTTCCTCCTCGGGTGGTGGTGGCTTGCTTGCGATTTTCTTCTTCTTTGAACCTGCAAACAAGGCTATACCCCTCTTGAGTTCCGAGTTGGACTGCTCATGTAATTAAAAATCCGAAAAGAGTTTATCTAATCTAAGTTTAGAAAGGTCCTTAGAGACCTTATAGGCATCAACCATGGATGCCCATAAGGTAGTCCTCGGAAAAGAGTTTAGGACATACCTAATAAGGTCGCGGTTTTCGACCTTTTGCCCGATTGCGTGTAGGTTGTTGACTATGTCTTGGACACGGGCATGGAGTTGCGTCGCGGACTCGTGTTCCTGCATTTTTAGTGTGTACAATTTATTGAATAACAAATCACGTTTGCAAACCTTAGCTTGATCCGATCCTTCGTGTAACTCGATTAGCTTTGTCCAAAGATCCTTTGCGCTTATGAAGGGGGCGCGATTTAGCTCCTCCTTGGACAAACGCATTGGAGTATTTGTGTTGCCTTGGCATCGGCCCGACTTGTCGTTTTGTTGCAACCGTCCATTGATCATAATCCAAGGAGTCACCCACTTCATTAGTCGGAAGTGTGAAACCCGTTTGGATTATGATCCACATCTCGATTTGGGTTTTGAGAAAGCATTCCATCCGACCTTTCCAATAACGGAAATCATCTCCGTTGTAAAACGGAGGTCGGACGGTGCTAAAACCCTCGAGATGGGCCATTAGAACAAAAAACAAGGAGACTAAAAAGAAGACCTAGCAATGAAAAAAAACACACGAAAGTACCAAGACTTGCATCTTGGATTAGTAGTGTGGGAAATAAAAGAAACAAGCGAAAAATAGAAAGTTAAGCAAAGAAATGAGAAACTAAATAAAAGTAAGTACTCACAACCTTGATGTCCCGAAGGCTACTAAACGTCGATTTTTGAGGACGAAAACAACTTGTTACGGGTAAACCCCTTAAGAAGTGTAGATCTCTGCGAGGATTGATTTGGTAGGTAGATCGTGTCGTGGTCAACTTGTACAAAAGTTATGCCCGTTTGACCGTCGGCTACTCCAAAAGCGAATACTTGCAAAACAAAATCAAGCGAAAGTACCAAGACTTTCTTGGATTAGTAGTCTTGGGAGAAAAATTTAAACGAACGAAAAACAAATCTGTAAAAAAAATGTTAGATTGGTGGTTTCACCAAATCTAAGCGCCCCCGGCTCTGATACCAATTGTTGGATCGATGCGGTTCGCTAGAGGGGGGGTGAATAGCGAAAAACCTTTTCTTTTTCTTTCGTTCGTTAAAACTCTAGAGAAAATAAATTAATTGCAGTGGAAATGTAAATATAAATTAAAAGAGACAATCGACACAAGGGTTTTACTTGGTTCATAGCCGAAAGCTACTACTCCAAGGCCCTAGTGGTCCTTGACCACGTACGGAGGGCAGAAGCACTAAAGGAACTCCTCCTCGTTGGAGGTAGGAGTTAATCGATACAAAAAAAACTTTAAGGTAGAGGGACAATCCCCCTCTCCTCGTATACGATAAAAGCTCCGAAAAGTAGATGAACAACTGATAACAAAATAATACCGACGTACAAAGACAAATAAGAAAAATTAAACCTAGACGTCGGAAGGAAGGACTTCGTTGTCGGAGAATTGTAGCTTTGCGGAGACTTTTTGGAGGCTTAGAATTGTTGATGAAACCCTAGGTTTGGCCCTCCTTTTATAGCCTTTGAGCCCCTTTTCGAGAGGAACCCTAGCCAATCAAATTTGAGCACATCTTCCCTTGAAATTTGGTGATAATCCTTGACTCCTCGAATCTGATCATTGACCATCAGTCGACTGATGGCCATCATCAGTCGACTGATGGCAGCATCAGTCGATTGTTGACCTTCGGCAGTCGACTGATGCTTGCTGCAAGTCAAAGTTAGCACAACAAAAACATAATTTTGATGGTCGTCGACCATCCGATCTCGACCTAGACCATCTATAAGAAGTCTTTGGTCGGATCTACGCTTAAGATCATCCCCGTAAAGAGGATACGACCTTACTTACTCTCGCACACTCGAGCTTACCTCGATGCTTACGTGTTTCTTTTGCTTCCGGCCTTCCACTCGATTCCTTCGACTCCCTCCGAAATCACTCGAGTGTCGCTCGACCACCGCGGCTTTCTCCGGGTGTCACTAGCCTTCAGCTCCAGCTATATCAATCTTCTGCACACTCGATTCAGCTCGTGAGAAAACAAAATAGACTTAACTTTGTGTCTTTGCTATAATCAAAACACAGGTTCGATTTCGGTGCCTCACTGCACCAACATAAACCTCAAAAGGATAGGGTTTAAATCTGATTCATTCATCTTAGGGAGTCAAGCGAAACAAGTTTTTTACCTTGAAGACCCTAAAGATCCCACATGGTCTGTTGCACTTGCAACTCCTAGTAGAGACTACTTTGAAAATATTATTGGTGATAATTTAGAAGAAACTGCAACCAACTATCAATGTTTTTCCCGAGGGCTTCCAATAATGGATGTTGACGGATTAGATGACAATGAACCACCGTGCATGCGTGAAGATTGTGATGGAACTTGGGTTGATGATGTTTTACCTTAGTGTGGAAAATATCCAACTTGGTTTGTCTTTGTGTCACCTTGTGTTACTTTGGACTGAAATTATATTTTTTTCCCATAAATTTGCTATATCTTATGGGATTGCTTTATTTTATTTGTCACTCGATTATTTCTATTTTGGTAGATGATACTTCTTTATCTATTACCTATTATCTGTAAATGATACTCTTTATCCCATAAATTTGATGATGTTTTACCACACCGCCATCAAATCTGGTTTGGTAAATGATACTGCTTTATATGTCAGATCATTTTGCAACACAATAATGAAATGCCAGTTTGATCCTTGGTGATAGTCGTTGCACCTCCAAATTTACCAACCCTTAAAGGAGATTGTAAGAATTTCAACTTTGTGTTGCTTACTTGTTATTTGTTTTTCTTAATATTTGTACATATTTTTTACAATTGTGTTGCTGTCAAGCTAATTTTATAATTTTTTGTTTTCATCAATGCTATGTTGCTATATTTGAGACCATCAATGTTAACTGGCCTTGTCTTTAAATGTATAGCGAGCAAGACTTATGCATCAGATGTAATGCTAGGTAAATGCATGATGGCACTAGTGGTTTGCCAAGTTTTCTTTCTTGTTGTTTTCCTAAAGCAAACCCTAGGTTCCGGCTCTATGTAGCGCCCGCCCTTATCTGCTCTCAGGGCGGCGCTACTTTTACCCCTTTCTTTTTTTTTCTTTTAAAACATAATACACATGGATCCTTCAACCATCATACTTAAGCATGTTATCATGGCATAAACCTTCTTTTCTACATGCATCACCTATCTTATTCATAGTTAGCATGTAGCCATATCTTATCTCATTTCATAACATGCCCAACATAAGGATCCATTCGTGAGTTCTATCATATCAACTTTCTTAAGTAATTGAACAATAACATAACTAAGCAACATCCAACATGGTGCTAATAATTCACAAGTCTTATAAGCGGAAGCAATGTCTTAAGTTGTTAATTGAGCATATAAATATAAGCAGATAGTAATAGGGTCTTTCTCCACCATGCCACTATCACACACACTGGGCCCTTCCTGCTACTTCCTCTAGTTCAAGTTTCCTTGATCTGCAGTATATGGACAACATAAACTATAAGCATATAGCTTAGTAAGATTCTTGCCTACTCACAAAAAAACCACGAACTTCATCAAGCAATTAGAAACATAAGCATGCTAGCATAAATGGCCTAAGTATTCCATAGTAACACTAATCAACAACATACCACGTAATGAAACCTAAGCATGGCATAGAGTTTACATCAGCATGCTAAGCATAATTAAAACCAAGCAGGGCATAATCTAAACATAAGCATTCATGATATAAATCTTAGACATGCAGGACGTACATAAACCCAAATATTCTTAACTTACTATAAGCATCATAACTTAGTAAAATCTAACATGCTTAAAGGACATAATCATAAGCATTTTTAACTTGAGCATAAACATTTGTAATGACATAAATCCTAAACATGCATAAGGTACATAATCACAAGTATTTTTAAACTACTGTAAGCATCATAACTTCATAGAGTCTAACATGCATAAAGGACATAATCATAAGCATTTTTAACTTGAGAATAAACATTTATAATAACATCAATCCTAAACATGCATAAGGTACATAATCACAAGTATTCTTAAACTTAACCATAAGCATTCACGACATTATAAATTCGAAACATGCATAAAGTACATAGTCACCACATTCTTAAACTTAACTCTAAACATCACAACTTCATAACATCTAAAATGCATAAAGGACGAGTTCGTAAGCATTCATAATCCTTAACATAAGCATACACAATTTCATAAAAGTCTTTTCTTTTCAAAACATATACATATAGATACTTCAACATCATCATAACTTGTTTGGGGGGCCCCAGGTTAAGTACCACATAATGCGCGTTCCCTAATAGGTCAGTGGGAGTAGCGAGCCACCAGACCTACCAGAGCAAGACCTCTTACGTCTTACCAGGGCAAGACCTCTTACGTCTTCTTATGTCCCTATGGATTTGATTAACGACCACCTGACGGGTCGGGTACTTAACCTCTTACAAAGTAAAATACTTAATTCCTTTCTTTTCTTGTCATATTATAAGGAATGCTCTTGATCCCCAACATAAAAAGGGAAGCATCTTAATCTTATCTTATCATAAGGAGAGCTCTTGATCCCTACTTGAAAGGGAAGCATCTCCATTTTATCTTATCTTAAGGAGAGCTCTTGATCCCTACTTGAAAGGGAAGCATCTCCATCTTATCTCCAGGACACATGCATTCATAACATAAGAGTACCCTAAAGGGGTCCTAAAGTATAAACATGTTCATCACATAAGCATATTTCGTGGCACATTACATCATAAACATGAAGCATATTTCCTTGGCATATTCATGGCATATTAAATCACAAAAACATGTTCATCACCTAAGCATATTTCGTGGCACATTACATCATAAACATGAAGCATATTTCTTTGGCATATTCATGGCATATTAAATCACAAAGCATGTTCATCACCTAAGCATATTTCATGGCACATTACATCATAAACATGAAGCATATTTCCTAGGCATATTCATGGCATATTAAATCACAAAGCATGTTCATCACCTAAGCATATTTCATGGCACATTACATCATAAACATGAAGCATATTTCCTAGGCATATTCATGGCATATTAAATCATAAAACTTGTTCATCACATAGCCTAGGGGTGTTTTCATGAAGCCCTAACCCCAAAACCAATATTGGTAAACACATGAAGGTATTCCAACATGGCGGTGTTTAGTCACCTAAAACTCCTACATGAGGCATACAACATCCCCTAGTTCCCTTAGTAGCCTTTTCTTGCAACCCTAACCCTAGTTTCATTGGTTGGCGAAACTTGTGAGGGGCTCAAGCTTGGGGTTTGTCCCTACAATTCATTCATGAAGTCTTATAACTTATCATAGTATCATTAGAAATATTTTTCATGCAGCCCTAACCCTAATTTCATGGGTTGGCCAAAACTTGTGAGGGCTCAAGCTTGGGTTTGTCCCCTAAAATTTATTCATGAAGCCTTATAACCTATCATAGTATCATTAGAAATATTTTTCATGCAACCCTAACCCTAATTTCATGGGTTGGCCGAAACTTGTAAGGTTAAGATCTTTGGACTTTTGTCACCTAAATCTATTCATGTAGGCATATATCATAACCTAACTTCATAAGGGGGAGCTCTTCATGAAACCCTAACCCTAGACCCTTGGTGGCCGAAACATATAGGGTTAAAACCTTTGGACTTTTGTTACCTAAAGATCCCTACTTGGAGCATACAACCTATAAAAGATTTCCCTAATAGCATTTTCATGAATCCTAGCCCAAAACTTAGTTGGCCGAAACATATAAAGCTCCAAACTTCATATTTCTTTCATGTAATTTATCCTACAAAACTAATATACTGCAGGTGAGGAAATCTTACATCCTTCGCTTGCTTTTGGTGGGTAGTTGACCTTATGGAAGCCAAGAACTAACTTCTTCTTGCTTGGATGAAGTTCGGCTAAAGGTGCAAATGGAGAGGGGGAGCAAGATGGTTTCGGTGAGGATGAAGAGGGGAGGAAGAAGTGGCCAAATGGGAACTTCCTTCTTCTTTATAAAGGGAGGAAGAGAAGTTTCTCTTTTCTTTTCCATGCCCCTTCATTTACCCTCATCACCCTTATCTATAATTCCCCTCTTCTCTTAATGATATAATCCTATTGGGCTTATGGTTAGTGGGTGCATCTATAGGGCTTGGCTATCTCTAGAGGTTTGGGGTTCAATTCCTAGGCCTTGCATCTCTTTTTGGCTATTTCCTTTTATTTTCGGAAAACCCACATAAAGCCCATTATCATAAAGCCAAAAATTCTCGTAAAATTGCTGGAGACTTTTTACGGGCGTTACAATCCCTCATACCTTGTAAAAGTTTCATCCTCGAAACTTAAAACAATTCTGGGTACTTCTGCTTCATGTCCTCCTCTCGTTCCCAGGTAGCTTCCTCGTATCGTTGATTCTGCCACAGGACCTTTACTAAGGGCACCTCTTTGTTCCTTAGCCTCTTGACTTCTCGGTCTAGTATCTGGATAGGCCGACTTTTCATACTCAGGTCCTCTTGAACTGGTACAGTTTGTGGCTCGATCACTTGGTCCACACTGGATAAGCATTTCTTGAGCACAGAGACATGGAACACGTCGTGTATAGCCGACATCTCTTGTGGCAGCTCCAGCTTGTAAGCTACCTTGCCCACTCTTTGCAATATCGGATACGATCCTACGTAGCGTGGATTCAGTTTACCCTTCCTTCCGAATCTCATCACTCCCTTCATAGGGGTCACTTTAAGGAATACCAGGTCCCCAACTTCGAATTCTAACGGTCTACGCCGCATATCCGCATAGCTCTTTTGTCGGCTCTGAGCAGTTTCGATTCTCTGACGGATATTCTATATAGCGCGGGTGGTATTGTCAATAATATCGGCCCGAAAACCCATTTCCCTCCTTTCACCACCCTCGTACCAACAGATAGGAGACCTGTATCTTCTCCCGTATAGAGCTTCATATGGTGCCATTCCAATAGTAGCCTGGTAACTATTGTTGTAAGCAAATTCTGCCAAGCACAAATATCGACACCAGCTCCCCATGGTTAGTGACTGGGACGGATAAATCCTGTAGCGCCCGCCCTTATCTGCTCTCAGGGCGGCGCTACTTTAGTCTATATATTTTTTTTTATTAGCATACTACATATGGATCCGTTCAAAGTCTACATGCTTAAACAGGTTATCATAACTGAAACCTTCTTTGGCACATGCATCACCTATCTTATTCATCATTAGCATGACCACATATCTTATCTCATTTCATAACATGCATAACGAAAGGATTCGTTCATGAGTTCTAACATATCGAACCTCTTAAATAAAGGGATACTCATTAAACACAAGTCTTATAAGCGGAAGCAATGTCTTAAATTGTTCTTAGAGCATATAAATATAAGCAGATAGTGAAGGGTCTTCTTCCACCATGCCACTATCACACACGCACATGGCCCCTCCTGCCACTTCCTCTAGTGCAGACTTCCTTTATCTGCAGTATATGGACAACATAAACTATAAGCATATAGCTTAGTAAGATCCTTGCCTACTCACAAAAGCCACGATTTCATCAAACTATTAGAACATGAGCATGTTGGCATAGAAATGACATAAGCATTTCATAGAAACACTAATCAACACCATATCCAGGTAATAGTACAACAAGAAATAAGCATGGCATAGAATGGTTCATACGCAGGTTAAGCATAATTAATCTAAGCTTGGCATACTTTGAACATGAGCGTTATAAGCTGCATAAACTAAGCATGCATGAAAGAATTCATAAGCGTTTTAAAACTTAACAATAAGCATTCCTAACTGAGCCTTCGTAATAACATACATCTTAATCCTACATAAAGTACATAGGTACGAACATTCTTCAAAGTAACCATAACCATTCATCGGAAAATCCAAACATGCATAAAGGGCGTAATCATAAGCATTTGGTTAACTTGAACATAAACATTTGTAATAACATAAACCCTAATCATGCGGAAGGAACATAATCGCAAGTATTCTTAACCTTACCCTTAACCTTCACCACATCATAAATTCTAAACTAGCATAAAGTACATAGTCACCACATACTTAGACTTAACTCTAAACATCATAACTTCATAACATCTATCATGCATAAAGAACCTAGTTCGTAAGCATTCAGAGCATTTAACATAAGCATACACAATATAATAAAAGTCTTTTCTTTTCAAAACATATACTTATAAATACTTCAATATCATCATAACTTCATAACATCTAGCATGCATAAAGAACCTAGTTCGTAAGCATTCAGGGCATTTAACATAAGCATACACAATATCATAAAAGTCTTTTCTTTTCAAAACATATACTTATAAATACTTCAATATCATCATAACTTCATAACATCTAGCATGCATAAAGAACCTAGTTCGTAAGCATTGAGCATTTAACATAAGCATACACAATATCATAAAAGTCCTTTCTTTTCAAAACATATACTTATAAATACTTCAATATCATCAGAACTTCATAACATCTAGCATGCATAAAGAACCTAGTTCGTAAGCATTGAGCATTTAACATAAGCATACACAATATCATAAAAGTCTTTTCTTTTCAAAACATATACTTATAAATACTTCAATATCATCATAACTTCATAACATCTAGCATGCATAAAGAACCTAGTTCGTAAGCATTCAGAGCATTTAACATAAGCATACACAATATCATAAAAGTCCTTTCTTTTCAAAACATATACTTATAAATACTTCAATATCATCATAACTTCATAACATCTAGCATGCATAAAGAACCTAGTTCGTAAGCATTCAGAGCATTTAACATAAGCATACGCAATATCATAAAAGTCTTTTCTTTTCAAAACATATACTTATAAATACTTCAATATCATCATAACTTGTTTGGGGGCCCAGTTAAGTACCACCTAATCGCGTTCCTAATAGGTGGGGTAGCGAGCCACGATCCTATTAGAGCAAGACCTCTTACGTCGTCTTACGGGCAAGACCTCTTCGTCTTCTTGTGTCCCTATGGATTTGATTAACGACCACTGACGGGTCGGGTACTTAACCTCTTGCAAAGTAAAATACTTAATTCTTTTCTTTTGGACATAATATAAAGAATGCTCTTGATCCCCATCATAAGAAGGAAGCATCTTGATCTTATCTTGGAGAGCTCTTGATCCCTACTTGAAAGGGAAGCATCTCCATCTTATCTTATCATAAGGAGAGCTCTTGATCCCTACTTGAAAGGGAAGCATCTCCATCTTATCTTATCATAAGGAGAGCTCTTGATCCCTACTTGAAAGGGAAGCATCTCCATCTTAGTCATTTTATAAGGACACATGCATTCATAACATAAGAGTACCCTAAAGGGGTCCTAAAGCATAATCGTGTTCATCACATAAGCATGTTTCATGACACATTGCATCGTAAACATGAAGCATATTTCCTAAGCATATTCATGACATATTAAATCACAAAACATGTTCTTCACCTAGGTATATTTCATGGCACAATACTCCATAAACTTGAAACACATTCCCGAAGCATATACATGGCATATTACTTCACACAACATGTTCATCACGACATATTACATGGCACATTACATCATAACATGAAGCATATTTCCTAAGCCTATTCATGGCATATTAAATCGTAAAACATGTTCATCACATAGCCTAATTTCATGTTGCATTGAATCATAACATATTCATCACCCAAGCATAGTTCATGTCATATTAAAAACTATACACATAGCACAATTTCATATAGGGGTGTTTCATGAAACCCTAACCCTAAAACCATGGGCTGGCGAAACTTGTAAGGGGCTCAAGCTTAGGTTTTGTCCTAAAATTCATTCATAAAGCATTATAACCTAGCTTAGCATCATGAGGATATTTTCATGCCACCCTAACCCTAGTTACCTAGGGTGGCCAAAACCTATAAGGGCTCAACTAGGTTCTTGTCACCTAATATTCATTCATGAGCAATATAACTTATTCTAGTGTCATTAGATCCATTTTCTTGCAACCCTTACCCTAGATAGATGAGTTGGCCGATCCTTGGAATGGGTTCAACTATGGTTCTTGTCACCTAATATTCATTCATGAGCACTATAACTTATCCTAGGGTCATTAGAAACATTTTTCTTGCAACCCAAACCCTAATTATATGAGTTGGCCGAAACTTGTAATGGGTTCAACTTAGGTTTAGTCCCCTAGAATTCATTCCTAAAGCCTTATCATGGCCTAACCTCATAAGGGGGAGTTTCCATAAAAAAACCCTAACCCTAAAAAGCCTTGAAATTTGAAACCCTAAGGGCACCAAGTTAAAATTTTTGTCCCCTAAAAATTCCTATAGTGTGCATACAACCTATAGGAGTTCCCTAGCATCATTTTCATGAATCTTAGCCCAAAACTTAATTGGCCGAAACCTACAAGGGCTACACTTCATCTTTACGAAATTTAACCTCTGAAACGAATACACTGCGGTGAGGGAAATCTTACATCCTTCGCTTTGCTTGGGGAGATGACCTAATGGAGGTCACCTAGCTCTCTCCTAGCTTGCAAGGGGCTCTCGGCCAAAGGAAGAAGAAGAGAGCTTGGGTTTCGGTGAGAATGAAGAGAAGAGGAAGAAGGAAGGAAGAAGTGGCCAAGTGGAACTTCTCTCTTCTTTATAAAGGGGAGGAAGAGAAGTTTCTCTTCTCTTTGTCAAGCCTCTTCATTTACCCTCCTCCCATTTATCTATAGGTTCCCCTTTTCCTCTAATGATATGATTCTATTGGGCTTATGGTTAGTGGGTGCATCTATAAGGCTTGGCTATCTCTAGAGGTGGGGGGTTCAATTCCTAGGCTTTGCATCTCTTTTTGGCTTATTTTCTTTTATTTCTCCTAAAAGGCCTACATAAAGCCCATCATCATAAAGCCAAAAATTCTCGTAAAATTGCTAGAATTTAACGGGCGTTACAAATCCCTGGTCAAGTAACTCCTTTAGCTGTTTCTGAAGTTCTTTCAACTCAGTCGGCGCCATACGGTAAGGTGCCTTGGAGATCGGATTAGTTCCGGGAATCAATTCGATCTCGAACTCAATTTCTCTATCAGGTGGTAATCCAGGTAGGTCATCCGGGAATACCTCCGGATGGTCACATACCACTCTGACCTCTTCTATTTTTTGGTTCTTTGCGGATATGGTATCCACCACATGGGCTAGAAATCCGGTGCATCCATTTTCTAGCATTTTTCGGGCTTTTAGCGCCGATAAAAATTTCCTCGTTCCTTTCTTTGACTCCCCGATAAACTCAAATGAAACCTCTGCTTCGGGTCGGAAGGTCACCCTCCGTTTACGACACTCAATTGAAGCACCGTACTTGTGCAGAAAATTCATGCCCAATATAACATCATAGTCCCACATATCTAGGACTATCAGGTCACAATAGAGCTCCTTGTCTGCGAGTCTAATTGGTGCAGCGCGCAGAATATGGGTGGATGGCATCACTTCTCCCGAAGGTAACGTTGTTAATAATTTATAGTCCAAGACTTGGGGATGCCTATCTATCTTTCTTGTGAAAGGCGTAGAGATGAACGAATGGGTTGCCCCAGTGTCAAATAACACAGTAGCATACTGACTGAAAATAAATATCTGACCTGTGACAACCGTCGAGGCACTCACCACATCTTCCCTGGTGAGGGAGAACACCCTGGCATTTGTCCCAACGGGCGGGGCTTCCAGTCTCCCTTGGCTTATCTGGGGACCCTCTATCATAGCCTGCATCTGGTGAAGCTGTGGAGGAGCTCGAGTCTGGACATCTTTTGAGAAGGTGCACGAACTCGGGTAGGCGGTTCAAGCTATGTGCCCCTCCAGTCCACAGTTGTAACACTTCCTCGTGCCCTGACGACATTCCCCCGGATGCTTCTTCCCACATGTAGGACAGTCAGGACACCCAGTCTGGCTGTTCCCTGGGCCCCCTTTTGGGCCATTCCAATGTTTCTCCTTGCCACTGCGATCCCTCTTCCAGCTAGTATTCTGAGATTTTGGATCTCTGGTCCGCGCCTTACTCTCTTTGGTCGATGTTGTTGGGTAGTGCTCGGTGACGATGCACTCTTGAATAGCTCTTGGCGGTGTGGGTCGATTGACTCCGCGGCCACATTCGGGGCTATCTCCGGTCGCAACATTTTTCGTGAGTCGATCCTCTCCCTTCGATGCATCGACTAACTCGGCGAGACGTGCGGTCGGTTGAACCTTTTCATAGCTTCACTAACTGATAGATCGCCTTGTCGGAACTCGAGGAACTCATCGTAGTGCTTATTTGTGATCCGTCTCTGAAAGAACTCCTCGAAGAACTCCGCTTCAAAATCTGTCCACCTCATTTGATTTACTTGTCTCTTTGCTTTGACTCTCTCCCACCACATCCTTGCATCTCCGGAAAGACAACGAGGAACATTTTATCTTTTCGTGCTCGGGCCAATCCAGCAGCTCCATGATGCTCTCAACTATTTTGAACCAGGCTTGGGCATCCCATGGTTCGCCGACACCAGTGAAATTTTAAGCTGCCGCCCGAATCGGATAGGCTTGGGCGGGCCGTGCGGCGATTGATTAGCGGTGCTTGCACCATAGTGGTCGTGTTAGGAGTTACGTTTTGCATCCCTGGCGTGGTGCTAGAGTTCCCTTGTTGATTCGTGAGAGCATTGATAACCAGCTGTTGTTCTACAACCTGACGTTGTATCTCGGTAACCACATGCATCAAATCTGGTGGGGGTGCTGAGTCATTCCCTCTAGCACTACGTCTCCCGTTCATGTTATCTAAGTGATAAATAAATAATTTAATTAAGGTGTTATTATAATTTCTACTCCTATACAGGCATCTAACATCCCCTATCATAAACAAGGTAAGGTATACTTTCTAGTGATACTTCTAGGTTGGAGTCGTGTTTCCATCGTATATAGCTTGGTCAGGTATACTATCTAAGTCACAACTATGATTCCATTATACTAAATAGGACGAGGTACTATTTCTATCTAAATCTCAAGTGTGAGTCCATTCTACTAAAGCATGATGAGGTATTATTTCGTTCTAGATAGAAGACATTCTTCATTATAAAGGAAACTTAAGTATGCATAAAATTACTTACTTGGAAATAGCAGGATGGAGGCTTGATGTGTGATAGTGGAAAGGTGAACCCGCTCTGATACCACCTGTAGCGCCCGCCCTTATCTGCTCTCTCGTGGCGCTACTTTTACCCCTTTCTTTTTTTTTCTTTTAAAACATAATACACATGGATCCTTCCACCATCATACTTAAGCATGTTATCATGGCATAAACCTTCTTTTCTACATGCATCACCTATCTTATTCATAGTTAGCATGTAGCCATATCTTATCTCATTTCATAACATGCCCAACATAAGGATCCATTCATGAGTTCTATCATATCAACTTTCTTAAGTAATTGAACAATAACATAACTAAGCAACATCCAACATGGTGCTAATAATTCACAAGTCTTATAAGCGAAAGCAATGTCTTAAGTTGTTAATTGAGCATATAAATATAAGCAGATAGTAATAGGGTCTTTCTCCACCATGCCACTATCACACACTGGGCCCTTCACGCTACTTCCTCTAGTTCAAGTTTCCTTGATCCGCGGTATATGGACAACATAAACTATAAGCATATAGCTTAGTAAGATTCTTGCCTACTCACAAAAAAACCACGAACTTCATCAAGCAATTAGAAACATAAGCATGCTAGCATAAATGGCCTAAGTATTCCATAGTAACACTAATCAACAACATACCACGTAATGAAACCTAAGCATGGCATAGAGTTTACATCAGCATGCTAAGCATAATTAAAACCAAGCGGGCATAATCTAAACATAAGCATTCATGATATAAATCTTAGACATGCGATACATAAACCCAAATATTCTTAACTTACTATAAGCATCATAACTTAGTAAAATCTAACATGCTTAAAGGACATAATCATAAGCATTTTTAACTTGAGCATAAACATTTGTAATGACATAAATCCTAAACATGCATAAGGTACATAATCACAAGTATTTTTAAACTACTGTAAGCATCATAACTTCATAGAGTCTAACATGCATAAAGGACATAATCATAAGCATTTTTAACTTGAGAATAAACATTTATAATAACATCAATCCTAAACATGCATAAGGTACATAATCACAAGTATTCTTAAACTTAACCATAAGCATTCACGACATTATAAATTCGAAACATGCATAAAGTACATAGTCACCACATTCTTAAACTTAACTCTAAACATCATAACTTCATAACATCTAAAATGCATAAAGGACGAGTTCGTAAGCATTCATAATCCTTAACATAAGCATACACAATTTCATAAAAGTCTTTTCTTTTCAAAACATATACATATAGATACTTCAACATCATCATAACTTGTTTGGGGGGCCCCAGGTTAAGTACCACATAATGCGCGTTCCCTAATAGGCTGGGGTAGCGAGCCACCAGACCTACCAGAGCAAGACCTCTTACGTCTTACCAGGGCAAGACCTCTTACGTCTTCTTATGTCCCTATGGATTTGATTAACGACCACCTGACGGGTCGGGTACTTAACCTCTTACAAAGTAAAATACTTAATTCCTTTCTTTTCTTGTCATATTATAAGGAATGCTCTTGATCCCCAACATAAAAAGGGAAGCATCTTAATCTTATCTTATCATAAGGAGAGCTCTTGATCCCTACTTGAAAGGGAAGCATCTCCATTTTATCTTATCTTAAGGAGAGCTCTTGATCCCTACTTGAAAGGGAAGCATCTCCATCTTATCTCCAGGACACATGCATTCATAACATAAGAGTACCCTAAAGGGGTCCTAAAGTATAAACATGTTCATCACATAAGCATATTTCGTGGCACATTACATCATAAACATGAAGCATATTTCCTTGGCATATTCATGGCATATTAAATCACAAAAACATGTTCATCACCTAAGCATATTTCGTGGCACATTACATCATAAACATGAAGCATATTTCTTTGGCATATTAAATCACAAAGCATGTTCATCACCTAAGCATATTTCATGGCACATTACATCATAAACATGAAGCATATTTCCTAGGCATATTCATGGCATATTAAATCACAAAGCATGTTCATCACCTAAGCATATTTCATGGCACATTACATCATAAACATGAAGCATATTTCCTAGGCATATTCATGGCATATTAAATCATAAAACTTGTTCATCACATAGCCTAACTACATAAGGGGGGGGGTGTTTTCATGAAGCCCTAACCCCAAAACCAATATTGGCGAAACAAGGTATTCCAACATGGCAGTGTTTAGTCACCTAAAACTCCTACATGAGGCATACAACATCCCCTAGTTCCTTAGTAGCCTTTTTCTTGCAACCCCTAACCCTAGTTTCATTGGTTGGCGAAAAACTTGTGAGGGCTCAAGCTTGGGTTTGTCCCCTACAATTCATTCATGAAGTCTTATAACTTATCATAGTATCATTAGAAATATTTTTCATGCAACCCTAACCCTAATTTCATGGGTTGGCGAAACTTGTGAGGGCTTAAGCTTGGGTTTGTCCCTAAAATTCATTCATGAAGCCTTATAACCTATCATAGTATCATTAGAAATATTTTTCATGCAACCCTAACCCTAATTTCATGGGTTGGCCGAAACTTGTAAGGTTAAGATCTTTGGACTTTTGTCACCTAAATCTATTCATGTAGGCATATATCATAACCTAACTTCATAAGGGGGAGCTCTTCATGAAACCCTAACCCTAGACCCTTGGTGGCCGAAACATATAGGGTTAAAACCTTTGGACTTTTGTTACCTAAAGATCCCTACTTGGAGCATAAAACCTATAAAAGGTTTCCCTAATAGCATTTTCATGAATCCTAGCCCAAAACTTAGTTGGCCGAAACATATAAAGCTCCAAACTTCATATTTCTTTCATGTAATTTATCCTACAAAACTAATATACTGCAGGTGAGGAAATCTTACATCCTTCGCTTGCTTTTGGTGGGTAGTTGACCTTATGGAAGCCAAGAACTAACTTCTTCTTGCTTGGATGAAGTTCGGCTAAAGGTGCAAATGGAGAGGGGGAGCAAGATGGTTTCGGTGAGGATGAAGAGGAGAGGAAGAAGTGGCCAAATGGGAACTTCCTTCTTCTTTATAAAGGGAGGAAGAGAAGTTTCTCTTTTCTTTTCCATGCCCCTTCATTTACCCTCATCACCCTTATCTATAATTCCCCTCTTCTGATATAATCCTATTGGGCTTATGGTTAGTGGGTGCATCTATAGGGCCTGGCTATCTCTAGAGGTTTGAGGTTCAATTCCTAGGCCTTGCATCTCTTTTTGGCTATTTCCTTTTATTTTCGGAAAACCCACATAAAGCCCATTATCGTAAAGCCAAAAATTCTCGTAAAATTGCTGGAGACTTTTTACGGGCGTTACACTCTAGAACCCTTATTATGTGGTTTTTTGGTACCTATTATTATATTTTCAATCATGTGATAGGAACACGAAGCTTAAAGATGCCTGACTACAACCAGATGCACATATACTATATATCTGTTTGCTTAACGCAATGATGAAAGCATAGTTGAAGGTGAAACATTATCTAGGGAAGGAATTATATCATCTAATTTCATATCAATCAAAGATATTTAGCAAGCTTATCTACGTGTGAGCTGCAACATGATCATATTCTTGTTGAAAATAAACTTGCTTATTTGTATATGAGTTATGTTCATGAACTTTTATATAATTAATGATACTAAGCATGCCAATTGTAGATTATATTCATCTAAAGCTGAATTTTTTGTTGTCAACTCACACAAGACAGAAGTTGCAAGTTTAATATTTGTTGTGATCTCCAACACTAATTTATGATATTTACCTTATATTTGCAAATTGCAGATTTTGTGATTAATAGGTTGTCAACTCTATGACAAAAAATCAAAGCAAACGAGGAGGTACAAACCTTGAAAAGGGTAAGACTAAAATTGACGCTGATTTATTAGACGAGGAAAATGTTGACTGCACACAGGATTCCAATGCCTCCCAATCAAACAAAATGACAAGAGGTCCTACACATATGGACAATATTTCAAGGCTAAGGAATAAGGGCATTATACTGAAAGTTGAATTCAATAATCTGGGACAGCCTATTGGGGAAAATGCAGTTAAAATGCAAAGTTCACTTGGCCAGATTGTTCGAGAGAAAGTACCAATAACTTACAATACTTGGAAGCATGTTCCTATTAACATCAAGGAGCATGTGTGGGAAGCCTTGAATGTAAATATAAATGTCCTTACTTTTATTCTTCAAATATAAACTAATACTTTTTTTTAATTGTGTTTGTTAACATTTGATGTTTATCCATTTTTTATGGATTTGTAGTTGGCATACAAGGTTGATGTCGGTTGGAAAAAGGGATGTTTGAGCTTAGCAAATGATAAGTGGCGCCAATGGAAAAGTAGTCTCACGCAAAACTATATTTTTCCCAATTGTAAAACTCCAGAGAAGTTGCATATGCCACCTCCAGGATCAAATATTCCAGCAGACATATGGAGCAAGTTCGTGATAAGTCGTTTGTCTGATGAATTTAAAGTATGATTTTTAAATCTCTTGTCTCAAATAATGAACTCTTAATAGACTATTGTGATTGGTAATGCATTGTTGTCTTGTTTATTTTTTAAGGAACTAAGTGAGAAACAACAGGAAAGGAGAGCCCAAAACAAATACCCCCATCCACTTTCTCGCAAAGGATATGCATGCCTAGCTGAAGAAATAGTAAGTAATATTTAATTATCAATTACAATAAATTTGATATCTTATCGAAGAGAAATTTAAATAATATTGATTTATTTGTTATTGTTATTAGAAGGATGAATTATCTACTGATAATGAAATCAACCGAGCTATCCTTTGGAAGAAAGGGCGACTCAATAAAGAAGGGGAGTTTGTTGGTGATCAACTGAAGGCAACAACCTCAAAAATTGTAAGTAAATGTTTTAGATTTAGGCTTGTTATGTTAATGGTTCCCATCCAAATAGTAGTTAATATATGCTTTTGTGCATTGCAGGATGATGGTATCTTACAAAAGAGGGAGGGAAAGTTAATGCTTAGTGAACCAACACAAGACATTCTAATAGTTGTGTCACGCCCCGAGAGCATGCCGAGCCGAAAATCAAACGGACGACATCTCCCCTGTACGTGGCAACATTTTGGGTTAATACAAGGCCCGTAGGCCCACAACAACAACAATATATATAAATAACAGCAGCGGAAATAAAGAGTGCATACCCACAACATACATAACAAAAATATACAGGTGTACACCACCTGACAAGTCCACAGTCAAAAATCGTAAATAAAACAACGACATCACGACAAGTCCATAACAAAACAAGGGTCCATGACATAGGACAAAAATCCATAACTCATAAACAAGTCCAAATCATAAGAGAGAAACAAAATAAACTCCTCGGGAGACATCGGAAAATGGAGATGGGATGGATCGGTCGGCGCAGCTCCAAGTCATCACAAAGGCGTCTACCTGTTACCTGGGCGACAGAAAAACCCAGGGTTGGAGGTGGTGAGTAAAACTCAGCAGGTAATCAGAGAAAACATGTAAATATATGTATCAATATTACATGTCATTCAACAGTCTAAATCTACTCGAACAACATGTATACATCAGCATAAAAGGTATATATGCATGCATACACTAAATAAACTGAACAACAACGATGTTGACATACCTGACCGTCAGCTACTCTATCCTGATCCAACCTGGGCATATAACCACATCATAGGGTATAAAAGAATAACACTAACTCACACAATATCCTGAATATGATCCAAGGGTATCACCGTGAATAACCAAAAGGTATACAAGTACCAGCCTACTACCATACAGGAAACGCAGTAGCATGTATGAATATGTACAAACAAATGCAACAAGCATAGTACATACAAATGCATCATCAAAGTGAGTATACATATAGACTGTATCTGTATGTATACTAATCACCATCATCCATATATATATATATACAAGCAGGTATGTATATATATATAACCATATGCAAAGCACCGTATGATACGGCAATGCAGCATGCATGGTCATGCCTGCTCACCCCTACTCGCAACCACGACCCCAGTGTGGCCTAGGTGGCACGACATGACAACTGTCCCATCTCACACCAACCACTACTATAGAGTGGCCGAGTGGGCAGTATGATCAAGTAGCATATGAGCGTAACGAGCTCGCTACGCAACGGGGGTCCCTGCTGCTGGCTACTCCGACTGACACTACCAATGAGCGGTCGAGTGCCACGCACCCAGGACAACTGCACGCAACTCCAACAACCATTGTCAATAATGGTAGAGTGCGGCACAACAAATGCTATGCCCTCACACCAGTTACTCCTCTGGAAGTAACCTGGGAGGCAGGATGACTGACGACTCTCTCTCAACCCCAAGGGGAGACAATGTCGTCAGTATGCATGCAATGACATGAGGGTGTTGGTTTTGCCCGGAAGCTCTGATACCAATTGAAGGGATTTCCCTTGTCGAGTCCGTGAGAGGAAACTTCGCTTCCCCTTCACCTCGGTTGCTTAACCATGGTGATCCCTTCGATGTCCCCGGATTAAAAATGTAATCCTAGACAAAAGGGATTCCCAAGATAACCAAGTCATCGTTGTGCTATTCGTTTAGAGAGGTCACTTGAACAAACTAGTTGTTCAAGCGACCATCCTCTATTCTACGAGTAGCCGCGGAATAGACGATGTCCGGATCGCCGGTTTTTGTGTTTATACTCGGGATCTCAGTATTATTTAGCCTATTTACAGAAATATAACATGCTTATATTTGTAAAACAAAAACAAGCAATGAATAAAAGAGAAAGAAGAATAGGTATACCTCTTGGTCTTCTAATGTATGACCTTCCTCCTTTTGGACGTCGTGTGGGCGACGATCCACCAAAAGTCGAAGCTCCTAGATCGCAAAACTTCCTTCCTTTCTTTTCCCAAGCAAGAGGAAGAAGAGAAACAATGTTTTTCTCCTTCCAAAACTCAACCAACAAGGAGCTATGAAAGTCCTTGCCGCCGGCCAACTAGAAGGAGAAGGAGATGGTGGAAAACTACCAAGACACCAAGGGAAACCCTATATCTTGTTTCCACCACCTAAGGAGAAGAAGAAGGGGACTTTGGGCGCCGGCTAAGGCTGGAAAAGAGATGGAAAAGGCTGCTGGACGTTGGCCCAAAGAGGAAGAAGAAGAGAGAAAGAACCTTCCTTATTTGGTGCCACCCTAGCCTCAAAACCCTAATCCCAATCCTATCTCAAATAGGATTGCTCCTTGCCACCCAAACCCTAGCTCTCCTCCTATTCATCATGTCATCCACGACCACTCCCCATGCCCTCCTTTTATAGAGTTAGGGATAAGTCATGAATTAATCTCCTCCATTGGTTCTAGGGATTTAATCTCAACCGTCGGATCTAGAGATTTAATCTCAACCGTCGGATCTTAGAGATTTGATCTCTACCAATGGATCTTAGAGTTTTGTTTCTATCCATTGGATCTAAACTTCATGAGGTGTTAATAGGCTACATTAGGGACAATGAGGAGGAGTTGGGTCTTGGCCACCCATGGATCAAGCCCACATAAAGTCCGATCCACTAATGATGATCCAATCCACTAAAGGTTCATCATTGATCTACCTCACCAACCCCCATATGATAATATAGGCTCCATATATTATTTGTACATTTTCTCCCCGTGTTTAAGATCTCGAATGTCCGTCGATTAATTAATTTACTAACCATTAATTAATCAACATCTAACTCCTTGAGTAGTACCACTCAACCTTTTCATCATGCCGGACCAAGTCCACCTGCAGGGTTTACATGATGAACCTTATGAGCTCCTCAAGGGGACATCATCATCCTAATATATAGGACACGGTTTCCTCCTATAATCAACGGCACACCATATAAATAATATCATCTCCCAACTTACCGAGTCTATCGATTTAATCTATAAATCTCGCCCATTGGTGAATCAAAGAGATGAGTACCAAGTATATGTGCCCGTTATTATATCGGGATTAAGAGCATGTACTAAATAATATCTGAGGTCCGATTCGATTATGTAGTCAGCAATAAATCGAATCACCTCTGTGTTGGTCCTGCTCAATACACACAAAGTGCACTAGTGTGATTCTATGGTCAAGACAAACCAATACCAAATCACACTACAACCATTCCGATGGTTTGTCCAAAGTCATCTCGGTTGTGAGCCTTTACTTATACTTTACAAGGAGCCGATAACATGATCTCCTGTGTGACACCACACACCATGTTATCTACAATGTAACGTATTAGACAATATTGCATAACCATAAAAATATGCAAACAATGATCATGTGATTCTTATTTCAAAATAAAGATGTTCATACAAAAAATAGACTTTTAAGTATACATCCCTACAGAGGGTACTGTCCCACATGCAGACATCTACCATAGACTCTCTGTTCAACAGAGAGTCACACCCAATTGATCAGTACACTCTCTATCCTGTAGAGAATCATACTCTTCTGATCATAACAAGCTAGGACCATCGGTCCGTAGCGACACTCTGTCCACGACTCACCTGACCATTTACACAACCCATGGTTGGTAAATAAATGTGCAACATATAGGTATGGAATGAGTCCTACATTTAGGGTCATACTTATCTACAGAGGACCTTTTTGCCAAATTTACAATTTAGGTCATCCTCCGTACTCTAACATCTACACCCTACTAAACAGTTAGACCTACTTACATCACATCTGTAACTCCTAGATCATGCTAGGGAATATGTGTTATCAATAATCGAGCACACATATATATATCAACGAAAAGTTCAAGCATACGATAAACAGAGCATGATCAAGGTAATATGAACACCTAACATGTTCATATCTATGTCTAAATCTGGAAATCATTACATCTACCCGACCAGTAGGAAATTACCTACCTGATAACAAGCTCGTGACAATAAAATCCTCACGGTCACGGTCTTGCCTCGTACCCACGTCCTGCACAAACCATAATATGCATTAAGTTCAAGCACATGACAACTTATTATTTACTACTATCTTACTCCTATAGTCGCATCCTTTTTATCGAATACGGATTAGGAAAATCTCTCAAATTATCCAAGGTCGATTCACTGTAACCAACCTTCACATTAGACCCTCAACTGGGATGGTTAACATCATAATTAAAACCCCCCCTCCCCCCCCCCCCCCCATTTCCAATTAACAACTACTCAAAATCTATACATTCAATTTCCTATACCAATTTCCACATGAATCGGATATTCTACAACCCAGAACAACTCTCTAATCATGTAACCCACCGATCACAGCTCCTGTACGACCATTTACACCCCACGGGACACAACACAACCACTCAAAATCATACGACAGCCTCCCTTTCGAACCCATACACTATCCACAGCCACTTCTACACTTATTTCTACAAAACAACCCCTTCTCACAGCCAACAGAACCCAATTACAACTCGATTCACAACCGTAATCAATCACACAGCAGTAAATTGATTATTAAGAACAGTAATCCCACACATTGCACTAATTGACCGAATAAAAAAACAAGGAAGGGGATCGTGCTTACCAATAATTGAAGCATCACCGGCAATACAAATCCCAAAACCGGCAGCCAACCCCTCTTATCTTCTTGTTCACCGATTCTGCCAAAACACAGATTAGGTCACGTATGAAATCCATACCGAATGCAATTCACTGAACATCCAAAAATCCTGTCCGCTGTAAGAAAATACCAGCTTTACCTTGTTGTTGTAACTTCCGCCGACAGCCCAAACACCAAACCCGGCAGCAATTCTCGGAAATCCGATAGCCCTGTTCACTCGCACCACCGACGCTCCCGGTTTCCTACCCAATCGCATCCGGTTAACAACGTCCACCACAGCATCCGGAACCATCACGAAACACTGAAAGATAGCCTCGACTAATGATCTCTCTCCACCGTGAACTCGCAAGACCGACAACTCTAACACCGGCGACGATTGGCAGAAAAACCCCCAAATCGGCTGCTCATCGTCGACCCAAGTCCTCCAAATCGCGAACCTCCTTCGCTGCTCCGGTCTGTCTGCCGTTTGCACGCGTAGAGAAGCCGACGATCTCCGGCCGGTAGGGGTTGCAGAAGTCACAGAGAGGAGGAGAGAAATGGGATCGGGAGCGGAGAGGAGAATTTGTTCGGCAGATCTGTGGTCGCGGAAGAGGTAAGGAAGTAGCGCAATCGGGGAAACGCTCGTCGAAAACTTAAAGTTAGCGGTGTAGAAACGGAAAAACCGAGCGTTAAGGTTTAACGGGTTGGATTTCCGACCCGTTAAGCCCACTAACACTTACACAAAAAGGGCTTAGAAATTTCCGTTCAAGTCCAGAAAAATTCCTAAAAATCTTGGAAAGATTCCATAGGGTATTCTCCTAATTACCCAACATTTTATTTTATTTATTTATTATTATTATTATTATTTTCCTGCGGTATTTTACAAGTTGCACTTGAATCTAAGGAACATGGTGGGCGTATAAGGGCAGTTGGAGCTTACGTCACTCCAAGTACATACTTTGTCTTGTCAAAATGGGGGTCTCATGTTCAGCAAGCAACATAAAAAAAATTTAGAGCAGGAGGATCAGATAAACAAGTTAGAAGCAATGGTTTTAAAAAATGGCAAATGCGAGTTTGAGAATGATGAGAAGGGAAGTTGTAGTGTGAAGTTTCCTCCAACCTTGCAGGAAAATGAGTTTAACTATGATCATGGTCTATCAAATGACATGAAAGCAGACAGTGATGGCGATGTGGAGTTTATTAACGAGGCTGAGCCTTTACAGGTATCTTTAATCTCTAATGATATCATTGAATTTTCCAATTTAAATACATTTATTTTTTATACAAGCATTATGTTTTGTCTTACAGGGTCAATTAGTTGCATTGAGTGTGGAATCTAGCATACATGTAGCTTTTGGTACAATTGTTAGTATTGGGGGAGTTGATGAGCATCTTAATGGTGATCCAAGTAAGCATACGAACCATTGTTTCATCACGGTTGATGAAGCATTGGATGAAAAGGCCCTTTTGCCAATTCCAACCCCTACATGTCAAAGCATTTGTGATGCTATCGGATCACATGTAGCTTGGCCCAGACACTTGATGCAAACACAAGATTCTTCGGTAAATGCTAAAATCTATTTAAAATTATCTATACAAGTGCCTAACAAGTATATGTTTTCATATACTAGAAGCTCAAGGGGAAAAAAATTGACTATGCTAAAAAGAAGCATCGATTGCAATCACCAAATGTGCAATCATTAACAGTGCGATCATCAAGTATGCCTAGATCACTATGGCTGTTGTATTGTTATTGCAAGCGTGCTCTTCATGATCACCAGTCTATCAAATTAATGTTGGAGTACAATGTATTTGGTGGTAAGTTCGAAGCAAGTGTTTGCCTTCAAGACATCATTCCTTTCTGCAACTTGGCACCAATTTCATATAATTGCATAGTTGTGTACATATGGTACGTATATTATTTTCATGTACTAACACTTTGACTATTAATTTATGAATTTTATTTATCCTGGTCTTATGCATTTTGTTGTATTTAAATGGTAGGCATTTATATAAAAAGATGAAGGAGGAAAATAAGCTGGAGAGGTTTAGATTTGTGGATTCATATGTTGTTGGGTGTCACTTCACACTAGTTGATAAGAGGGCCCTTGGTTTGGCAGCTAGGTTGAATGGCACACCACCAAACCAACTAGTTTTGGTTCCAGTTAACATAGGGTGTGTAAAATAGAGGTGGAATGCTAATTTTTTAACTTTGATAAACACTTGCTTAATTACATGCATTAATATTGTGTATATATGTAGTTTCCATTGGATTTTGACTGTCATCGATCCTCACAAAGAGGTTGTTTCGGTGTTGGATCCTCTCAGTCAGCGTAATCGTGATGAGACTTGGAAGAATGTTGTGAAGATGTAAGTTTTAGTAGGAAAATATTGTCAATATTTATTATAATTTTTTTATATATACTAGATGCACTAAAAGTCTATAATCTTTTATGATTTTATGAAGGGCCTTGAAATTTTTCAACACAGAGATTGACAAGCACAGGAAGAAACACCCTTTGTGGGAAATAATCAAGGTATGTTTTACATTGTGGGAAGCTTATATAATTTAAGGAGTAATTATTTGGTGACATTTTTGTTAAAGTATATGTGAATTATTTAGTGACATTTATATAATCAAGTTATTTTTTATTTGTTATTGTTATTAGAAGGATGAATCATATACTTTCATCATGTCATATTATGTCAAGATAAAGATTAGATAATAGAAGGTTGATCATTCCAAAAACCTTTATAGCAAGCTCATAAGTTAGTTTGTGAAGATCAGTGTCTAGGTTTGTATTATGATGACCACCCCCCGATACAAATGCTTTAAGCTTGACTGGAGTTGATCTTGACAATCTTTTTCCTGAAAGAAAGGGAGAGACATCTTCTACTGCTCTGGATCTCAACCAAGGCAGAATAGAGAGGCAAAAATTCATTTGTCTTCTGCTTTTGAAAACTTTAATGTGTTTTGGAAACTGCAGATTTTAGAGACGAAAACAACCACTTATAGCAGTAATGCTGATGTTTCATTTGGTGCCTGGAATGCTGAGTTTCATCCTTCTAGTAGCACTTCTGTTGTTAGTCCCAAATCACTTGAACTTTTTCAGAATTCTTCAGTTAGCAATCTTCCTAATGCTGCAATAACTGAAGGCACTAAAGACCAACATGAGAAAATAGAGTCACTTGGAGGAATACAAAGTCAGTCAGGTCCACTGACATCAGTCAACAAAGAACTTCAAGATGATTTTTGGCCCATGGTGAGTGCAAAAGTAGAATCTTCAAATTCACTCAAAGATGAAACTGACATTGATGATGGGAATAGTGGCATAAAGAGTATCTCTGGATTTTCTATTTAAGATGGTCTACACAACGGTTACCAGTGAAGCTCAAGGAGGAGTTAAATTCCAAACGACTTTTACTCGTACTAGATGTTGCTCAAGGAATAACTACCAGCTTTTTTTGAACTCAAGTAGGGAAATTAAGGAGGTTATTAGATGTATAATTCAAAATAAAACAAATGCAACATTGAGGTTTTAATGTAGAGAATTTATTAATATAAGGGCATATAAGTTAAAGATGACATGAAAAGAAATACAAAAACAAAAATTTGCGATATCAAATTTCCCTTATGACAACTTTTTTTTTCCCTTTATGACAACTTTTTTTGCGATACCGTGTGTAATTTATGTATCAAATTTTACTATCAGAATAACTACTATAATTTTTTCCATCACAGGTTCCCCTTCAACCCGATGGAGCTCAATGCGGGTATTTTGTTTTACGATATATGAGAGAGATAATTAAAGGCGCCGCATCCTTTGACAAGTCTTCCCTACGATCAATAGTAATATTAGATATATTTTCAAATTTTCTTATTGATACCATAGTGTTTAATTACATTTTCATTCATTTATTCACATGCGGTTCGCAAAATCTGTGATAGCGGCAAAGGAAATTAATGAAGTACGTTTGGAGTGGGCTGAATGCATACAAGATCACATATCTGATGATTAGGAGAGATTTAAGTGTACTTACCTCTTTTGGTTACATGTGGTAATCTATATGTGTTTTGCTTATTATGCATAATACTTTTGGTGCATATGATGTGTAATTGTTTTGTCACAGTACTTTTTAATATATATCGGTAAGAGTAATCATTTAAAATGTGATGTGACCTTGTACTTTACATTGCTACAAGTGCGTGTGTATATATGTGTTTTCTATAATTCTTTTTGATGTTGTATGATTTATATTAAAAACTCAACACTATAAATCTACAACAGTTTATTGTGTTCTAGAGTAACCATTGAGAAATGACAACGGTGAAAAACCATTGTCTATGAGAAAAAAAATCCATGGTAAATTGGTGGTCGATCAAAGACAACGGTAAAAGACCGTTGTAGACTTAAGGAAAAGACAACGGTGAAAAACCGTTGTCTATTAGCAAAAAAATCCATGGTAAATCGACCCGTTGTGAAAAGTCATTAGGTCAAAGACAACGGTTAAAAACCGTTGTCTTATCCTTGAAATGACAACGGTTTTTCACCGTTGTCTTTGCCCGAACCACTTTTCACAACGGGATGATTTACCACAGATTTTTTTGCTAATAGACAACGGTTTTTCACCGTTGTCTATTCGATTTTTTGTTGTAGTGATATAAACTAAGCATTCAAAGAAAAGAATTCAAAACATAAAGACAGTGTAGGAAATTAAAAAACAATTCAAATGCAAAATAACATGAGTGTAAAGCAAAGCATGAAATAAATCTAACCTAGAATTAAACATTTCTAACTAATAAAAATAATACTTAAACATGCAAGAAATACAACTAACAAACAATTAAGCTAAACTAGCAATTAACTAGTAAAACTCAATAACTACAAATTAAACTCAAACTAAACATCCTAATTAAACTACAAACTAAACATACCAAATGAAACTACTAATTAACTCCAAGACAAACTACGAATTAGCTACAAATTAAACTACAAGACAAGCTACAAACTAACTACAAGTTAAAATACAAATTAGACTACAACTAACTAAAAATTAAACTACAAGTCAAACTATAAACTACCTACAAATTAGGCTACAAGTAACTACAAATTAAATTACAAGTCAACAACTTAAGCTACAAGTAACCTACAATAATAACAAATGGGGATGATAACAAATTCAGTTCAACAAATCCAACTACAACATAAACAAATAATGCAATTGCAATTCCAAAAATGATAAACCGACGATCTTCAACACCCGGAAAAGGGACCTCCCTCTCTGGCAACGACAACAACCAGAACATCTTCCTCCTGCGGTGGATGGTGGATGGGCCGAATCCCGACCGCGAGAAGGGAATGGGAACTGGATGGATGCAAAGCTATCTACTCCGACGATAGTTGGCGGGGCTTGCCGAATCCTAGCAGCCTATGGGTAGTTCTGGAGATGGAGCGGTCAAATCCCGAGCGCGGTAAGGAAAGGAATGTCGAAACAGTGGCAGTGGACAGCAGCTTCATCGGCGATGGATGCGGAGCTGTTGAATCCCAGCAGCCAAGGAAAGGATGTCGAAGGCGAAGCTGCCCAATTAGCGTAACCAGTGGAGGGAGTGGAATGTCGGTGAAGGAGGTGGACTCGTCGAAATCTCAACCAATATCCTCGCTGTCAACGAGCTGATCGAATCTCGACATCTCGATCTGCCAGCGAGGATGGGATGGGATTACCGTTGGCTATCGAAAGGGAGGTCACCGAAATTTGCTGCCGGAGCTGTCATCACGACTTGTGGAGGGAAGCCGCCGCTTGCGAGTCAGGAGGAAGATCGACCATCGGCTTTGTGCTACGCGTCGTGCAAAGCTTCCATCGCGCGATCGGGAAAAGCGTGAAAATGTTGGATTTTTAAAGCTCTTTTCCTTAGCCATCCGATCGAAGCAGGATCAAATCCCAATCGTCCATTAAAGCTAGGTTAAATGCTTTGATTAATCAATTAATGGGTTGTGCATCCAACGGTTGAAATTACTCTAATTTGAACTGGATGGATTTGATCAGATTCGGGCCATTCACTATGTTGGATCAAGATGTGTGAATTCGAGACAAAAGTTGGATCAAGATGTGTGAATCTTAATGTATGAGCCGGATCGCTCCAGATCCGGATTAATGGCTCAGATCAAGCTGATCACATTGGACGGTTCAGATTGATCAGATTTTGTCTCTTGATTAAATTGCTTCAGATCTTGATGAATGACTCAAATTAAGCCAACTTGAAATGCCCATTATGACCCTAGATGAAGTCATATTTGATCCAACTTCAGTCTAGTCCAGTGGCTCATCTCGATTTCCTACAAACAAAGATAAAATTCACATATAAGTCCAAAATTTAGGAGAATTTACAATAAAGTCCAAAATAAATCCAAACTCATAAAACATGTTAATAATCAATAATAAATCACTCGAGAGGATAAAAACAATGATATTAAAGACCAAAATAACACAATAAAATGACAGTTATCAATTCCCCTACACTTATTCTTGCACGTCCCAAGTAAGAAAAACAAACTAAAAGTAAACTGAAGACATATTTCCCTAGTAATTCCCAAGCATATATAGAAAATCGTGAAAGAAAGTTACCTAGGATTGTCAAATCTCAAAGACTCAAGCAATCATGGACTCAAATCTTACACAGGTTAACAAACATGGTGACTTCAATCCATTCTGAATAGACTATAAATGATTAAGTCTCACAAGATAAGTGGTGGTTTCTCTCGCTCTCATAAACATATAATAGTGGAGTTCACTCGAGCTACTCATGGTTTATGCACTACCATATGCTTGCTTTTCTTCTACCTCCACCACTTTATACACATAAGAATGCACAATTATTGAAGGCTTATTAGGAATGTAAAGAAAACATGAATGCAAGAAAATGACAATATGTGTGAAAGGAAAGAAATGTAAAAAATGAAATAGCTATAGAAATGCAAGAAGATATGGAAATACTGAAATACTACATAGATGAATACAAGAAAGTAATGCCCCAAAAGATTTCATCTAAGCTAGCTTTTCACAATTCACTAAACATGTAAACAACTCCTATCACTTTCACAATACAAATCCATATAATATACAATAAAACTCTCAATAGTTGCAATAAGGGATGTTTATCATAAAAATATTATCATACACATAAAAAACTACACAACATGTCAAAGATTTTTTTTATTGCCTTTATTATTTTGTCCAAATGTTTTTTTTCAAATATTTCTTTTTTTTTCAAATTTTTTCTCCTTCTGACATGCAGTGCTCTTCCCTATGTTCTAAAAAATGCATCAAGCTCAGCTATAAAAATAAAAACACGGCTTGTCCCTAGAGATCAAGCATGACATGCCTATGCTTACATTGAATTCTCCTTGAGCTACTCTCTCCTCCACACTTAAACTTTTGTCTGTCCCGGACAAAATACTTATCATAGAACATTCAAGTATTCCACATCCAGAAGAGTAACAAAGAAGAAAGTAATGGAAGGAAAGAAAAATGACATGATGATCAACTATAATATTATTCAGTAAACATGTGACGATAAAAGAAGTAAAGGGAAATATGTGAGAATGTCTTCATAATAATCATGCAAACCTATAGTTGTGTGATCTCAAAAAAATCAAAGCAAGTTCTAGAGTTACAATAACCACAAGTGAACCACACACAAGCAATAAAAACAGGCACAATCCTCACTAGGAATGAAAAAAAATCATCTAAATCTATCAACATAGAATCCATCACCAAATAGTAACCATATGCAATCAGATAATCCATTCATGATAATAAATCCCCTAAACTAGACAATCAAATTTAACTAGCTTTCACGGCTTCTAAGATGATATAAAAGAATGCATAGAAAATTTATTTCAAAACACCGACAGAATAAAGCCTCAACAAACGAAACATAATAAGTAAAAAAAACAAATAAAGTAAAAAGAATGTAAATACAATGAACAGAAAAGAAGATAAGATGGAGGAAACTCCCCTGAGGTCCTAGCGATTGGAGGCGGTTCAGTAAGAATATCTAGACTAAGAGTGGAGTAAAAGTCCTCCCCGGCGGTTGAAGATGATTCAGAAGTAAAATCCACGCTGGAGGTGGGATGGATCGATAGAAAGCGAGCACATCCTTCATGTGATCAGAAAAGTCTTGTGTTGCTCCCTCTAATATGATCGCCTTCTTCATATATAATCTTTGAAGGTCATAGGCGATACAACAGAAGTTTCCAGCTTGGGGGCTAGACTATTGCATTATCTGTCAGGGCCTTCATCAGCAACATTCTTGGAGACTCGATCTCAGGTGGGAGTGTCCAGTCTGGGGGTGTCCAGCTATCCACCACTCTCATGTCATCATCCTCAATATCTGATACAATAGCAACTTCATCAATGAATTCACATCCATCAGTGTCCAAAATCACATCACAGCATAATGGTTCATAGGAGTCTTGTGGAGTAGCTGAATCATAGATATGCCTATCACCCACTCCACAATCCATCTACCTAAGCGCGTCGTTATCTATAGGAATGGTCTCCGATGGAGGTTGAATGAAAGTCCAAGCTTGAGTCTTGGCAATTGGAAAGTCCAACATGGGTTGGCATGGAAAGTCGCATGAGTCTTGGCAAGGGAAAGTCCAAGCTTGAGTCTTGGCAAATGGAAAGTCCAACATAGGTTGATAAGGGAAGTCCAAGGGTTGATATTGGCGGCGTAAAGTCCAAGCGGGAGTCTTGGTAGCATAAGTCCAATGATTTGGCGGCGTAAAGTCCAAGCGTGTGTCTTGGCAGCATAAGCCAAAATGTGCCTTAGCGGTATAGACCAGCTTAGCATGACAATAGCCGATGGAAGCACCTGAAGGCTAGCGTATGGATGAACAAGTCATGGATGACTTGGAGGGATCCGATAGGCATGAGGCTAGCAAATATTAGGGCATCATACTTGGAGTTAAATCTCATGGTTGAGGTTATCAGTCGACTAGGAGTTTTGGACCAATCGATTGGTCAAGTGTTTTGACACTTAGTAGTCGAGTCGACTTGTAGCAGTTGACTGGATTATGATCAGTCGACTGTCGTGAGTCGACTAGGGTTCGACTGCGACAAATAGCCTTGGTAGTCGAATGCCAACATTAGGCAGTCAACTGATGGCTTGCACAGTCGTTGTCGAGTAGGGAAATCGATTGTTGTTCGAAGTTACGGGAGTAGAATGCTCGGTAGCCGACTGGTCAATCAGCTACAAGGTTAACAGTCGACTGATGGGTAATGGTCGTTGACTGTCAATGTATCCGTTGGCTTAGATGACGATGTGGATTAAGTCGTTATTGTCAGTTGGATGCTTCGGAGGCTCATTGGCTCCCATGTCCCCGGATTAAAATTTTCACTAATGAAAGAATTAATCCGGATGGGATGAGCTTCCTTAGCACAACCTTTTCGTCGTCGTGCTAACAACTTGAGTGGTCGCTTGAACAAACTAGTTGTTCAAGCAACACAACTCTTCTAGTTGGTTAGCCGCGGAAGAGAAGACGGACGGATCGCCGGTTTTTGTGTTTGTCTTCGGGGTCCATGATTATACAATATATATTCATACACACACATGCATAATCAAAACAAATAAGAACATGCTCAGATCTGTACATAAAGTTAAAATAACTTTATACCTTACGATCTTCTACCGTATGTCCTATCCTTTTCGTGGACGACGTGTGGACGAAGATCCTCCACGAGTAGAAGCCTTCTAGATCACTTTCTTCTCTACCTTGTCCGCTGCGAACAAAGAGAAGAAACAACAAATACCTTCCTATCTAGAACCGGCCACGAAATTATGGAACTTGGTGTAACCGCCGGCCAAGGAACTATTGGATGATGCGCCGGCCAACTTCAAGAAGTGTTGCCGCCAGCCACTTTGGAGAATGGGGAGGAGGAAGAGAACCGGCCACGAATGGGAGGAGAACCGCCGGCCAAGGAAGAAGGTAGAGGGCTCTATGATGGGCGCCGACCAAGGAATGATAGAGGAGGATGGGCGCCGGCAATCAACTTGAAGGAAGAAGCTTGCCGCCCAAGCTTTGCTCCAAAACCCTAGCCGCCCACTTGTGGATGAACCAAACCCTAACTCCAATTCCTTGATCCTTGATCATATTCTTGCCGCCCAACCCTAAGCATCTATTTATAGAATAGGGCTTAAGCCTCCTTTAATCTCCACCGTCGGATCTAGGGATTTAATCTCCACCGCCGGATCTAGGGTTTTATCCCAACCGTCGGATCTAGGGTTTAATCCCAACCGTCGGATCTAGGATTTCATCCCAACCGTCGGATCTAAGGTTTCATCCCAACCGTCAGATCTAGGGTTTTATCCCAACCGTCAGATCTAGGGATTTAATCCCAACCGTCGATTCTAGGATTTCATCCTAACCATCGGATCTAGGGATTTAATCCCAACCGTTGGTTCTAGGGTTTCATCCAACCATCGGATCTAGGGATTTAATCCCAACTGTTGGTTCTAGGTTTTGTTTTACATTCTTGGATCTAGACTTCACAAGGATTATATTAGGCTACGATAGGGACCATAAGGAGGAGTTGGGTCTTGGCCACCCGATGGATCGGAACCACACAAACTTGATCCATCAATGATGTTCCATTCCACTAGAGGATCATCATTGAACTACCTCACCAACCTCCATAAATCAATATGGGCTCCATATATTATTTGTACATTAATCTCCCCGTGTTTAAGATATCGAATGTCCGTCAATTAATTGATTTACTGACCATCAATTAATTAACATCTAATTCCTCGAGTAGTACCACTCAACCTTATCATCAAGTTGACTAAGTCAACCAGCTGGGTTTACATGATGAACCTTATGAGCTCCTCAAGGGGACATCATCAACCTAATATATAGGACACGGTTTCCTCCTATAATCAATGGCATACCATGTAAATAATATTATTTCCCAACTTACCGGGCATATTGATTTAATCCATCTAAATCTCACCCACAGGTAAATCAAAGAAATAAATACTAAGTACATGTGCCCGTTATTATATCGGGATTAAGAGCATGTACAACATAATATCCGAGGTCCGATTCAATCATGTAGTCAGTACTAAATTGAATCACCTCTATGTCGGTCCTACTCAATACACCTAAGTGTACTAGTGTAACTCTATGTTCAAGATAAAACAATACCAAGATACACTACAACCATGCCAATGGTTTGTCCAAAACCATCTTGGTTGTGAGCCTTTACTTATATTTTACAAGGTACTGATAACATGATCTTCTGTGCCACACCAAGCACCATGTTATCTACAATGTAAAATATTAGACAATATGCACACATATATAATGAATATATAAAATGCAAACAATGATCATGTGATTCTTATTTCAAAATGAAATGTTCATACAAAAAGAGCTAGGCTTTCAGTATACATTCCAACAATCTCCCACTTATACTAAAAGACTATGTTGTCATCACTCTGCCATACATCTTATCCCCATGTCCTCCACATGCCTATCAAACGCTTTCGCTGGAAGGGCCTTAGTGAATGGATCCGCCAGGTTATCCTCTGATGCAATCTTGGCGACAATAACTTCTCCTCGCTTTACGATCTCTCGTATGAGGTGGTACTTGCGCTCTATGTGTTTACTCGCCTTATGGGCTCGTGGTTCCTTCGAGTTTGCAACTGCACCACTGTTATCACAATAAATTGTGATAGTTCTGGGCAAACCAGGAATCACATCCAAGTCCATCAAGAAGTTCTATAGCGCCTCGGAGAGCCACATACTCAGCTTCCATGGTAGAGTCCGCCACGCATTTCTGCTTGACACTCCTCCATACTATGGCTCCACCTCCAAAAGTAAACACAAACCCCGAGGTAGACTTACTCTTGTCCCTATCTGATTGGAAATCCGAATCCGTGTAACCCACAGGGACTAATTGATTTGCCCGGTAAACCAGCATATAATCCCTAGTCCTTCTCAGGTACTTCAATATATGCTTTATCTGCGATCCCAATGTCCTCGTCAGATTACTCGATTCGCTAACCATGCCTACTGGAAAGCATATCCGGTCCTCGTACATAGCATAGCATACATAAGGCTTCCTATCACAAGCATAAGGAACCGCCTTCATGTCCTCTATCTCCTTTGATGTTTTGGGACACATCTCTTTAGATAAAGGAACTCCATGCCTAAAAGGTAGAAAACCTTTCTTGGAGTTCTGCATGCTAAAACGAGCAAGGATAGTGTCAATGTATGAAGCTTGAGATAAACACAACATCCTTTTCTTGCGATCCCTTATAACTTTGATCCCAAGGATGTGTCCCACTTCTCCCAAGTCCTTCATGTCAAACTTTTTGGACAACCATACCCTTACGTCTGAAAACACTTTGATATTGTTGCCAACAAACAAAATGTCATCTACGTATAGTATAAGAAACACCACTACGTTTCCGTCACATCTCTTGTATACACAAGGCTCATCCGGACTTTGAATAAATCCATATGATTGGATTACCTCATCAAAGCGGATGTTCCAAGATCTAGAAGCTTGCTTCAATCCATAAATGGACCGATTAAGCTTACATACAAGATGCTCTTTGCCTTTAGCAATGAATCCCTCTGGTTGCCGCATATTGATGTTCTCCTCAAGACTTCCGTTAAGGAAAGCTGTCTTGATATCCATCTCCATATCTCATAATCCATATGAGCTGCTATAGATAAGAGAATCCGGATAGACTTAAGCATAGCTACCGACGAAAAGGTCTCCTCATAATCGATACCCTCTTTCTGAGTATACCCTTTCGCAACAAGCCTAGCTTTGAAGGTCTCAACCTTCCCGTCTACTCCTCTCTTTCTCTTGTAGATCCACTTGCATCCAATGGTTTTTACACCATCGGATGGCTCTACTAGCTCCTAGACCTGATTAGAATCCATAGATTTTATCTCTGAATTCATCGCTCTTTGCCAAGATACTGCATCTCTATCTTGGAGTGCCTCGTCATATGTCCAGGGATTAGGTTCATGTTCGCCAGGGACCAAATCAGAAGATTCTCCCAAGAACATGCATCTGTTGGGTTGTCTAACAACCCTCCCACTACGACGAGGTGCCTCCTATGTATGCTCTGTGACACGCAGTGCAGTGACTTGTGGTATATCCTCATGTACCGGCAGCATCAAGTCGGACTTCCCCATCTCCTCAAGAACAATCCTACTCGTGGGCTTGTGGTTCATCACATAGTCCTCCTCTAGAAATCGGCATTCAGACTCACGATCACCTTCTCGATCTCTAGGACTATAGAATAAACCACCCTTCGCTCCCTTAGGGTAGCCAACAAACAAGCATACTTGCAGAGATTCCAACTTACCAAAGATCTCCCTTCAAAGACACGTGTGGACTACCCCAAATCCAAATATGTCTTAGACTAGGCTTTCGCCCAGTCCACAATTCTATGGGAGTAGAGGGTACTGACTTAGATGGAACCAAGTTCAGAATGTGTGCTTGTTTCGAGCAAACCCCGTAACGAATCAGTAACTCGTAATAACTCATCATCGATCGACCATCTCCATAAGAGTCCTATTCCTTCGCCTCCGCTACACACCATTCTCACTGGGTGTGCCAAAGTGCATAATTGGGATTGAATCCCACTCCGATAAGTAACTCCTAAACTCTCCCAAGAGGTACTCGCCACCACGATCGATCGTAATGTCTTGATACTTTTACCTTGACGGTTCTCCACATCACCTTGAATTCTTTGAACTTGTCAAAAGCATTCAGACTTGTGGCATCAAGTAAATGTATCCATATCTTGAATAATCGTCTATAAAAGAGAGAATATTCAAAACCACCTCTTGCCCGGATAGACATAGGATCGCACAAATCGAGAATGAACCAATTCTAACACATCTTTGGCTCTATACCCTTGGCCTTGAAAGGCCTCTTGGTCATTTTACCTTCCAAGCAAGATTCGCAGTTGGGAGATCCTCCACCACTAATGAACCCAAAGGTCCATCACCTATCAACCTTTGAATTCTACTTAGGTTAATATGACCAAGCCTTAGATGCCAAAGATATGTTTCATTCATGGTGTTCTTTTCTCTTATTAGATTTAGAAGATGAGCTATTTACTTATTTGCATCGTGGGAGTTTTTGGTTCAAGAGTATATAAATTGCCAACCAATGATACGATCAGATAATCTCCTATTCCTTTTATAACCACCTTGTCATTAAAAGAAACAGAATATCCATCCATAAACAATTTAGAAATCAAATTAAATTCTTTCTAAAAGTAGGTACATAAAGACAATTTCAAAACCAAAAATTTATTCCTATCAAAAGATAAATAAACGCCTCCCACCGCAATAGCCGCCACCTTCAAGCATTGCCCATGAAGACGGTAATCTCTCCTCGCCTAGTCGTCTGTTTCGAACCCCGCAGTATTGCAGGACATGATCGATGGCTCTGTATCTACACACCGTGCAATCGTAGATAACACCGCTAAACATGTTTCAACAACTAAACAAGAAGATATACCTTTGTTCTTTCAAGAGGACACCGCCTTCCAATGTCCAGTCTGCTTGCAAGTGAAGCACTTGCCTTTCGGCTTCTTCACTCCTGCCTGAGGTCCTGTTGCCACCTTCTTCGCTCCACCTTGCTTCTTCTTCTTCTTACCTTTCGGTTTAGAGGAAGAAACCTTCTGAGCGACCATGGCTTGAGAACTCTGACGTAAAAGAACCTCGCCTGGAGTTCTGACAGAAGCTTCGCCAACGAATACAACCTCTTGTTCATGTTGTAGTTGAGGCGAATCGCCAAAACTCCTAGGCAGATGAAGAATGATATCGACTGGGTTTCCATCGATCTCACCGAGGACTTCCATCTCATTAAGATGATCCATCATCTTGAGAACATGATCCTAACGGTGTTCCTCGACCATGGTGGTCGCCATCAAGTTTCTCATTGCTTCCTCGCTTAGCCTCTACTCTGATGTCCGAAAAGTTCCTTGAGATTGAACATCATGTCATAAGCAGTGGCTATGGCCTGATGCTGATGTTGCAGTACATTTGACATAGATGCCAAAATGTAACACCGCGCCATCTCATCTGCCTTAACCCATTTCTTATATCGTTCTTTCTCCTTTTCATCAGAGTCATCGGTGGGCTTAGGAGGATAGACCTCGAAGAGTACAAATTTGTACTCCTCCGCAGTTAAGACAATATCCAGGTTTCTTTTCCAATCAATGTAGTTTGGACCAGTAAGTTTGTTTTCTTTTAAAATCACAGCAAGTGGGTTTAAAGCCATTTGAAAATCCTAAAAATCACAATGATCAAAATATTAGATTTCAAATATTATTGATTCCTCAAAACAATAAAATCCCGAAATCAACCAACACCTCAAAACACCGAGAATATCGCATGCCACGATAGTGTGGACGTATACGAATTCTACATTTGTAAGAGGAGGTTTTACCCATTAATTTTATTATCTTGTCAACCTTACTTTTGACAAATAAAATTAATAGTTGGTTCCTCTAGCCCTACAAATAAAAGCAAAGACTGATGGGGAGGATACTTTTATTTGCATCTAAGTGTGCACCATTACACGATACTAAGGGAATTATTTCGATTATGTGCCTTACTGGGGAAGTACACACGCTCCTAAATAATTTCTATAACCATTATTTGACCTAGTGATCCGCAAACAAACCCATCCATGGAGGAGGAAGGCACTCAAAGCCAACGCACAAGTTTGTTGCATCACACGTCAAATTGTAATGGAGGTCATGGAATTAATTAAAATATCCCTCTCCCACTTAGTAAATTGCAATCGAGGAATTTTAAACATACACAACATGCATATAAAACAAATAAGCAATAAATATGGAAAACAGAATTTTTCCAACTATTATGGCATTGTCCTCCAATATGCATCCCGTCGTGTCGCCACCTCGTCCGCTCCATCTTTTCCCGTGCGCAAGTCACCAAAGAGTTCCGAGCCGAGATAAAACATTTTAATTTACATCCCTCGATCCTATACTCCACGAAGGAGTGTACAAATAATCTAGATCGAAAGTAAACTAAAATGAGCTAAACAATGCCGTATTTAATTACAAAAATTAAATACTAATCTAGCCTCACAACCCCGAGGATTCAAATAATAAATTTTACACACATCCATTCACATACACACACATGGCCATAATAGTCGGATCTTATGCCCGCAACCAAAGAGTTAAACTACGATATCCTACTATTATCCTACATATAATATATGAAAATGCATAAAAATTAATCAATCCAAAACACACAAAACCGGAAACTGTGGCTCTGATACCAATTGTCGGTTGGATGCTTCGGAGGCTCATTGGCTCCCATGTCCCCGGATTAAAATTTTCACTAATGAAAGAATTAATCCGGATGGGATGAGCTTCCTTAGCACGACCTTTTCGTCGTCGTGCTAACAACTTGAGTGGTCGCCTGAACAAACTAGTTGTTCAAGCAACACAACTCTTCTAGTTGGTTAGCCGCGGAAGAGACGACGGACGGATCGCCGGTTTTTGTGTTTGTCTTCGGGGTCCATGATTATACAATATATATTCATACACACACATGCATAATCAAAACAAATAAGAACATGCTCAGATCTGTACATAAAGTTAAAATAACTTTATACCTTACAATCTTCTACCGTATGTCCTATCCTTCTCGTGGACGACGTGTGGACGAAGATCCTCCACGAGTAGAAGCCTTCTAGATCACTTTCTTCTCTACCTTGTCCGCTGCGAACAAAGAGAAAAAACCACAAATACCTTCCCCAAGGAACTATTGGATGATGTGTGGCCAACTTCAAGAAGTGTTTCCACTTGAGAATGGGAGGAGGAAGAGAACCGGCCACGAATGGGAGGAGAACCACGGCCAAGGAAGAAGGTAGAGGGCTCATGATGCGACCGCCAAGGAATGATAGAGGAGGATGGGCGCGGCAATCAACTTGAAGGAAGAAGCTTGTCGCCAAGCTTTGCTCCAAAACCCTAAATGAACCCTAGCCGCCCACTTGTGGATGAACCAAACCCTAACTCCAATTCCTTGATCCTTGATCATATTCTTGCCGCCCAACCCTAAGCATCTATTTATAGAATAGGGCTTAATCCTCCTTTAATCTCCACCGTCGGATCTAGGGATTTAATCTCCACCGTCGGATCTAGGGTTTTATCCCAACCGTCGGATCTAGGGTTTAATCCCAACCGTCGGATCTAGGATTTCATCCCAACCATCGGATCTAAGGTTTCATCCCAACCGTCGGATCTAGGGTTTTATCCCAACCGTCAGATCTAGGGATTTAATCCCAACCGTCGATTCTAGGATTTCATCCTAACCATCGGATCTAGGGATTTAATCCCAACCGTTGGTTCTAGGGTTTCATCCAACCATCGGATCTAGGGATTTAATCCCAACCGTTGGTTCTAGGTTTTGTTTTACATTCTTGGATCTAGACTTCACAAGGATTATATTAGGCTACGATAGGGACCATAAGGAGGAGTTGGGTCTTGGCCACCCGATGGATCGGAACCACACAAACTTGATCCATCAATGATGTTCCATTCCACTAGAGGATCCTCATTGAACTACCTCACCAACCCCCATAAATCAATATGCGCTCCATATATTATTTGTACATTAATCTCCCCGTGTTTAAGATATCGAATGTCCGTCAATTAATTGATTTACTGACCATCAATTAATTAACATCTAATTCCTCGAGTAGTACCACTCAACCTTATCATCAAGTTGACTAAGTCAACCAGCTGGGTTTACATGATGAACCTTATGAGCTCCTCAAGGGGACATCATCAACCTAATATATAGGACACGGTTTCCTCCTATAATCAACGACACACCATGTAAATAATATTATTTCCCAACTTACCGGGCATATTGATTTAATCCATCTAAATCTCACCCACAGGTAAATCAAAGAAATAAATACTAAGTACATGTGCCCATTATTATATCGGGATTAAGAGCATGTACAACATAATATTCGAGGTCCGATTCAATTATGTAGTCAGTACTAAATTGAATCACCTCTATGTCGGTCCTACTCAATACACCTAAGTGTACTAGTGTAACTCTATGTTCAAGATAAAATAATACCAAGCTACACTACAACCATGCCAATGGTTTGTCCAAAACCATCTTGGTTGTGAGCCTTTACTTATATTTTACAAGGTACTGATAACATGATCTTCTGTGCCACACCAAGCACCATGTTATCTACAATGTAAAATATTAGACAATATGCACACATATATAATGAATATATAAAATGCAAATAATGATCATGTGATTCTTATTTCAAAATGAAATGTTCATACAAAAAGAGCTAGGCTTTCAGTATACATTCCAACAGTTATGAGATAATGACACTGTTGGTAGTCAACTGGGGCCTTATAGCAGTTGACTGGCAGGCGTGAAATCAGGCTAATGTAGGTTATAAAGGAGCAGCTCGTGGAGGATTTTGCCGTGGTTCTTTGAGGCGATTTGGAGGGGCTTTTTTACTGCAATCTAGACCTTCAAGACTCTTCTCAAGAAATCAAAGTTCTCTTGTAGAGTGATTTTCTTTACTTGTATTGCATTTCATCTTTGTATTTGCTTGTATTTATTAGTATTATTGTTGTAATCATTGTAAGAGGTTTCTCTGCCTTCGACTTATTGTTGAGAAGGAGTATTATTGATTAGTGGTGGTGTTTGCATCACTAGGGCTCATTCGAGCCAAATCCGTGGAGTAGGAACCCTAAAGTTCCGAACCACGTTATATTCTCCTGTTCTTACGTATTGTGTATCTTGTTATTTGTATTTGTTATTATTATTCCGCTGTGCTAACAAAAGTGTAGACGAACACGAATGAATTCCCTCATGCGATCGAAGACACGCCATTCACCCCCCCCCCCTCTAGCGCTCACGGATGTTCCTGCAAGTTTATGCAATCATTATGAATTACTGGATGATATTTTAATATATATGATGTTTTGATTTTTAATATATTGTGTTTTGATTTGTATTAGCGTCCATTAATATATATTGTGAATTGTATATAGATAATATTAATGATGAAATATAACACTTATATAATGACCGTCGTTATTGCTATTAACGATGATATTCTAAACTCTCATTAAATAATTAAATGATATTAATTGTTAACGACGGTACATATAACCGTTGTTATTGTTATAAATGGCAGTACATATGACCGTCGTTGTTGCCATTAACAATGGTATATAAACCCGTTGCTAATATCAATAACGACGGTAGTGAATACCATTGTTAAGTGCTATTAACGACAGTACTTTTATTCCCATCATTAATCTTTTCTCGACGGTGCCTTTTAGTGACAACTTCCTACGATATTTAATACTGTCATTAAAACTCATCAACAATGGAAAATGACTCTTTAACGACGGGATTTTCTATCATTAAAAAGTCCATTTTTAGTAATTATATGTGATCTTGTATGCATTCTGCCCACTCTGAACGTACTTCATCAATTTTCTTTACAGCTATCACAGATTTTGCGAACTGCATGTGAATAAATGAATGAAAATGTAAAATACTAAACACTTTGAGTAAACACTTTGAGTACTATGTGATAATTAATTGCATAAATCATTTTACAAATAGGTTTCAATAAGTAAATTTGAAAATATGTTTAATATTACTATTGGTCATAGGGAAGTCTTGTTAATGGATGCAGCGCCTTCAATTATATCTCTCATATATCGCAAAATGAAATAACCATATTGGACTCCATCTGATTGAAGGGGAGCCTGTGATGGAAAAAATGATAGTAGCAGATTAATAACTTAATTGGAATAACAATACAAATAAAGAGAAGACTATAGTCCTGAATGAAGGTTTTCTAAAAGGATTATAACACTAGTTACACACTTTCAACTAACATTGGTCCAATTAAGTTAACTGATTCTCTCTCAAAGAATACAATATGTTTTCTAAATCCAACTAACTGTATTATATGTGACGAAAAACCCATAATAAGTGTTAAACTACAACAAATTTCTAAGAAAAGAAAATGCATAGTATCAAGATTTTTTAGTTACTAGAAAACATACCTTAGCTATTTCCAACAAAGGTTGTTTCTTCCCGTGCTTGTCAATCTCTGTGTTGAACAGTTTCAAGGCCCTTCATATCATCATAAGAGATTATACAGTTTGAGTGCATCTAGTATATAAGGAAAATTTATAATAAATATTCACAATATTTTCCTAATAAAGCTTACATATTTACAACATTCTTTCAAGTCTCATCACGATAGAAAGGATCCAATAAAGAAACAACCTCTTTGTAAGGATTGATGACAGTCAAAATTCAATGGAAACTACATATATATACACACTATTAATGCATATAGTTAAGCAAGTGTTTATCAAAGTAAAAATGAGTGTTCACCTCTATTTTACATAGCCTATGTTAATTGGAACCAAAATTGGTTGGTTTGTTGGTGTGCAATTCAACCTGACTGCTAAACCAAAGGTCCTTTTATCAACTAATGCGATGTGACACCCAATAACATATGGATCCACAAATCTATATGTGAAGTTGTGAATAAGAAATGGTGGATTGATGTTGAAGATGTGAATAAGAAATGATTTTTCTTGAAATACAATGAAATGCAGTGTATAATAATAGGATTTGGAAGGAAAAAAAATTATGATTCTTGGTCTATTTTTTTTGTATCATATCATAGCAACAACTTTTCGTATTATTTCAAAGCTCTCGAACAAAAATGCCAATGCCCTCATTAAGCAGTCATGTGATTGTATTGCTCGATGGCAATATCTTCGCCACTGATTTGCCATAAAATGTTTTAATCTTTCTTAATTCATAGATGATTACCATAAGCTTCCTTTCAAAAAGTACTTCTGTTGTTTCTAATTGCTCTCTCCTCATTTAGCTAACCATAGATTCAGATGAAGGACCCAACATTTTTCTCATAGGCATCATTAGAACGGCTAATCTTCATAACAAGTTTCATAAACTAATTGATAATAATTAAAGATAGTTGTAGAATTGAACTCTTAACTAAACCTAACTAGTCGTAGTACCAATCCTAAGCCATCACAAAACACTACGAACGTACAGAAGGAAAGGTTAAATCCTCCACTTGAAGGATACAGAAAAATCAACACTGTGGTTCACTAAGAGAGATTTGATCCACCCTTTGAAAAAAAGCCCTAAAATTTTTGCTTCCATGTCCCCTTCGGGAAACATCCCCTGAACGACAAAATTCACGTCCAAAAGGATGATACTCAGATCCAACCTCCCACAGGCAGTAATATGGTTGAAAAAAGCGACTAAATTACTCCATCATAAACCACACGGTTTAGAAGAATGGATAGAGGATCTTGTACCGCGAAGATATTTTTGTACTTCCCAAACCTCGCAGCAGCTACACCACGGGAACAGAAGAAGAAGACGGGATCAGCGGCCACTAGGAACGTCGACGAGTAGTGGAAGCCACAAGGAAGGGAGCAGAGGGAACAGACGGAGGAGGCGTCGATCGAAGCTGAGGAGAAAAGAGAAGGCTTGCGTATGAATGGAGTCGGGGCTTTGGGTTTAGTCAAAATTGGCCCAAATAACCAAATTAGATCAGAATTACCGCTAATTAAAATTAAAAAAAAGGCCAAACATGGGAAAAAAACATCTTTAATCATCTTTATTATCAAAACAACATTTTTTTTTACAAATATATATTTTAAAATAATATTCACTTAAACAACTAATATGAAGTGACACCTAATCTAGCTGTCAAACCAAGGACCATTCAATCTAGCTAGCTGTCAAACAAAAATTAAAATGTTGCGATAGATTTGTCAATTAACTCCAAATAAAAATACATCCAATCACTTACAAATTAGGAATTAACAAAAAGAAAATATTGATATATGATTTACAAGTGTATTGATTAGGGTATATTCTGATGTATCATTATTAGCATCATTAGCTAGAGGAAGAATTATGATGTCAAAGAGAATCAATAATAAGCAATAGTAAAAATTCTGATAGCAGAAAGTAAGATTCAAATAGGCAAATATGTGAATCTAAATAAGTTGCTTGATACTGATAACAATCGAGTCGAACCAATATTCCATGAAATGATCAACACAAACTATCAAAATAAGGAAATACCATATACCTAGAATACCGATGATGCCCTGGAGGGTGAGTGATGGACAGAAGGAGAAAAGAATGGATGGATCCCGATGAGAAATCGGTGACGGAAGGGCAAAGGACGATGGTCGTCGAATTGGTAAGTGATGTCGTGAGAAGCTGTTGGAAGGAGAAGGGAGTCGACAGAGCAATCGATGCCTAAAGGGGACGGAAGGAGGCAAGGGATCGGGAAAATGGCGGAAGCTATATATATATATATATATATATATATATATATATATATATATATATATATATATATATATATATATATATATATATATGTATATATAATAGAGGATATTATTCCTTATATATATTTTAAATATCTGATTAAATATATTATTATTATTTTAAAAAAAATTAATACATTAAAATTTATTTAAATTATTATTGGTTAAATACTTTTATTTTATTTTTGTAATCTTATATATTTATAAAAAAAAATAAAAAACTAATTTTCAATATTTTTTTAAAAAAATAGTATTAATAATAAATATAATAATTTTTATTTATATTAAAAATATTTTAAAAATAATAATTATTATTAATAAATTATATTTTACTTCTCCTAATTCAATTACACCATTATAATTTCATTGATAACAATTTATAACCGTTGTATTAGTATTACAACGACAACGATTTTTTATTCTTGTACCAAACGTTGTTAAAACCTTCTCATTGACAACAGTTCATTGCACCGCTGTCCCAACTATTGTTAAGATAAAAATAAAGATTATTAAAGACAATAATTTTGAAAAATAATTATAAATTGTGTTGTTGATTAAAAAAATACACTCAACGACAATGGATTAAACCGTTGTCTTTTGTGTTATATGGACGTTCAAAGACAATGATTTTGTTAAAAACCATTGTCTTTTATTAAAATCACAACGGTTTCTCCAAAAGCCATTGCCTTTGTAGTGTTTTCTTTTTGTATTTTTGTTGTAGTGTCACTTGCCCAACTCTCTGTTGAACTTCTGACCACTAAGTGTCCGATCTTCCCTGGCTCACTTGTATTTTTCCACTTGTCAAGTATCCGGCCAACTTTGACCTACTTGACTTCATTCTCTACTTGACTTCGCATGCATCATTGATCAATTTAATCCAAAGATGACTACACCAACAATCTAGTTCTTCATCATAGAACCTTGGATGTCTCATACCGTCCTTCACTTATCATCAACCTATTGTCAAACATTGAAACTCAACTCGAGCCCAACTCGAGCTCGGTTAACCTTGACCTAAGGTCGATTGCACCAATAATCTCTTTCTTTTTGATGTTTAACAATATCTTTAAGTTAGGCTAGCCCATAAGCCCAACTTGCCACTTCCTATATCAAAACAAATGAATGTTCCCTTAACTTAAACCCTTTATTCTCCCTCTTTGACATACATTAAAAAGTCTCCACTTATTCCTACCTCATTCATAACTCACCCATCATACCTTGATGGAACATCTCCCCCTAAAGATTTACTCTCCCTTAAGTACTGCACCAACAATGTCTTTAGAGAGGTCCTAAGCCTATAGGAGATCTAAACTTCAATCATGAGGGTAGAAGTTTAACCTTGACCTTTAACATCCCTGTAAAGTTTGATTCTTATCCTAATTAACTCTCCTATTCATTTTCTTTAAAACAATCTTACCCTTTCAATGCTTGTCTGAGCATATCAAAGGGTTATGAGTAGTTAAAATACGTAGGGTTATTGTTAGATGTCTAAACTAGACTTGTTCAATGAAAAATAGTTCTAATAGTTGACTGATATAGGTCACCAGTCGACTGACATTAGTCTCAGTCGGTTGCTTTTCTGAAACAATCGATTGGTGTCTAAGAAATTTAAAAAAATGTTTCAGACCAATTTTAAAATGCATAAGTAATTCTTTATTTTTTGAAAACTCTTGAAACGTCATACAAACATTACTTATGTCATATACTATAAGGAAAAAATAATTTTTGAGGAAAATACCTATCATTTTCAAAGAATGACACAAAGTTGAAAATCATTGAAATTTCAATGTTTTAATCTATTTTGTATCAATGTCATTAGTAGTGATTCCTATCAAAAAATAAACTTCACTAAGATTTTCTAAAATGATTTTAAAATTATTTTCAAAATCTATTTCCTATCATGATCTATAGGCCAAGTGTATATGACTTGTATATTTGTTTTCCTCATGATTTATCCATATAAAATTCATATCATTTGATGAAATTTAGTTCATTTTAATGTACCACATAAACACCTTGAACTTAACTCATTATTCTAACATCTCACTTGTGTCTAAAATGTTTCAATACCCACACAAATCATCCTATGATTTTTGTGAGATGTAAATTAGTTCTTGTTGGGCTAGTCCCGTATTATTACGCAACGAAAGTAATAAATAAAATAATTCTATTTCATCCCAGATATCCCCTGGGAGCCAGGATCCCATAAATAGATCTCTTCATGATGCCCGCTATGAAAAGTGATCTTTGTTTCCTAGGGTCGTCATGTCTTCCTCTTCTCCTCTTCCTCTCTATGCTCGGGTAGCACTGATCGGAGAGGAAGACTTGTTGTCCTTTGAAAGATTGTTTCACAAAAATCCTACATGGATACTGATAAAGGCAAGGCTCGTTGGTCTTGCTCATATCTCTTTCCTTTAGGTCATCATAAGAGGGATTAAACGAACCAATCTTATCTTAATTATCCCATAAATATGGTAAGAAAACCAAAGAAAAAACTTGACACACAAAAACCAAAAACAGCGGGCAGAACCATGACCGTGGAGGGCTCCACTACTAATGCACACAAACACAATCTCAAATCTCCAATCGAGATTGCCAATGACTTGAAGCATGCGCGAGCGCTCAACGCTTGCAAGTGCACAGCTGTCATCAAGTAATAAAATATCGATTCCACAGGGGCTAGTAATCGAGTACTGGTTTACTAAGTGAATATAGATTTTTTAGACCAAATAAGGTGGTTGATAAGCAAAAAGGGCTAAAAGGAAAATGAGAGGACTGGGAGATCACTTTTACAGGGACACCACTGTCACTGGGTCCCTGTTATGACCAACGACAATGATTCTAAGATTTCAATTTCACCTAAATGATTATAAACATATATGTCTTACTACTAAGTCACAATGGTTGTTCATGTAGGTAGGATATCTATTTTATCCGATGTGATCTTTTGGAACTACACCGGATTACCCTATTTCTAGCCAAGTTTGTCTTTCAGATTGTTAGAGCTTTGAGGGTTGCTATCCTTAGGAATCCCCCTGTCAATGGGTCCCACAACCCTTCTAGAGTTGATTTCTCCTATTTTAAGCCTTCTGCTTAAATAGGTTCATTACGTTTTATAATACGTATGGGTCTACACAGTGAGTCAATCTACTTGTGGAGTAACCTTAGTCGCACAGGGAACCTATCACTAGAACCCCAGCGGATCAATTCTAGACTTAACTCCTCACTCATAGTTGATTCCCCCACATCTCGATTCTTTATGGTTCGGAGGATTGGGTTCTCCTTTTGACCCTTCCCCATACCTATAAAGTACGACCTAATGCTCTTGGCATCTGAATCGGATTAACACAATAAAGGCGGACCATGAATCATCATATCATAGAGTAACAAAGCAAGCATAAATATATAGCAGTTGAAAACAATGCAAGCCATGGATTCATTACAATATACTGTTTTACAAATCAAAATAGGCTACTCCCTAATCAAAGAATCATAAAAACTACTCCATAATTAAAGATACAACCACAAGACATCTACAAACAAGAATTAAACCCCAAAGGAATTTGCAAAGAAGAAAATAAGGCTTAGTCTCGCTGTGAAGAAAGTCTTTGGCTGCAAGTTACGTTAGGATCTGGAGTAGCAGCGTCGAAATCTCCTCCTCCGACAGTTAGGGGGCCCTTGAACGTCTCCCTTTTGGGGCTTGGGAGCCCTAGGGTGGCTCCTCTTGTGATCCTCCCCTCATGTCTCTAGGACGAGTTTCCTATATATAGAGGCATCTCCGGCTTCCCATGAATGCTCGAAAACCCCTATTTCCTCGAATTTGCAGCACCGCCACACGACCATGTGAATTTCACATGGTTGACCATGTGTAAGGCTGGAAGTCCCTGAATTTTAGGTTGAAAATCAGGCTGGATAAAACACACGGTCGTGTGAAATTCACACGCCTGACCGTGTGTCACTCTAGAGGCTCCATTTTGATTCGTTTAGCTTTGGAAACATGCCCGTGTCTTAGGACACAACCAGAGCATATTCATTAAAGTCCGTGCTCCATAAAATGCTTCATTTTTGCTCCAAAAATGCCATCCTACACATAAAATTAACAAAGCAGATCTCTGAACAAAGATAATAGAAAAGTGGAGTAAACAAAGATAATATGCAATGAATACCCTAAAAATGAGGTAAGATGTGCACTAAAATGATAGCTAAAACCCTATATAATATGCGCATATCAATGACCAAGCCATGACACCCTCTGCCATGGTCGTTGCCTAGCCAAGTTGGCCAGGCACGACTGTGACGGTAAGGGTAGAGCCAACTATGATCATGTTGGGCCCTATATTGTCGATTTTGACTAGATATTGCATGGCACGACCATGCCAAGCTCTAGCACATCATGTTAGGTTTTGTATGGTCCATTTCATGCCCTTTTGCCATAGTCCAACAAGACATTCCTCTCTCTCTCTTTGAGAATTTTAATCTTAGACTTATTTTATGTTTTTGAGATCCCATTGTGCATGTGACCTAATAGGATCCCAGCTATGTTGACCATTCATAATCAACCATTGATTATGAATAGATCATGAGTAACACCTAGCAGTACATCATGATCCCTAATTGACTGAAAAGTCAACATTAACTTTAGAATAATTCTGAACCCTTCAGTAGCTATATTTGTTTGTTCCTTGTTCCTTTCACTCATCCTATACCCACTTGGTTCAGAACATGGTATATGTTCTCATCCCCACAAGGATGACTACATCACACCTAGCCCAATTAAGTTTGTTTTCTTATCCTGTGGATTCAAGTCCCTACATGTGTCCAAGAATACCATTCTTCTTGACATCTGTGTAGGGGATCTCGTGACCGCTAGAGGGGGGGGGGTGTGAATAGCTCATTTTTGTTCGATGGAGGAATTTGTTGCGTGCTTGCCACAAATGATTAGTGCGCATCGGAAATAAAGCAATAATAAGATACAAACACGCAAACACAATAATATAATGTGGTATGGAACCGAATGGTTTCTACTCCATGGATCGAGCTCAAACGAGCTCTAGCAATGCGACCACACACCACTAATCACAAATACTCTTTCTCGGAACAATCCAGAGGTGGAGAAACCTCTTACAAGATATTACAACAGTAATACAAGTAAACAACAAGCAAATACAAGTGAAAACAACAAAAGAAAGCTAAGAACACTTTACAACAATCTTTTGGAAGCTTGCTTATTGATTGTCTTGGACTAGCCTTGAAGACCCTGATTTGCAACAATAAATCGCTCCAAATCGTCCAAGAAAACTGGTGCTCAATCCTTCCCTCTGTGCTCCTTTTAAACTTACAACTCGGGCTGGATTTTGCCTATTAGTCGACTGATCAGGACCATTAGTCGACTGATGCCACTATTGTCGTGAGACAACGGCTCGATCCACACTGAAAAAATCCAACGGATAGACTATTAGTCGATTGATCATGGCCATCAGTCGGTTGATCAAGTTATCACTCGACTGTTAAGCCCCAACAGTTAACTCGAGAAGTTTCTATGCCCGAAACCCCGACCAGCGATCGGTGATCGATCTCCAAATTAGTCGATCGCCGCCATCGACTACCCAATCTTTGGCGGCATTCGCTAGGCCATTTTCCGAAGTTAAACCCTAGTTGACTCACACCAGTCGACTGATACACCTCAAACATGAGGTTTTAACCCAAGTACGGTTCCCCCATACTTACTAGACCACCCGTAGCGTAGACCTAAGCCTTCTAGACACTTCCGTCAGCCTCCCGCCTATCGAATCCCTCCAAGTCATCCATGACTTGTTCATCCATACGCTAGCCTTCAGGTGCTTCCATCGGCTATTGTCATGCTAACGGTGTCTACACCGCCAAGGCACATTTGGCTTATGCTGCCAAGACTCTCGCTTGGACTTTACGTCGCCAACCATTGTACTTATGCTGCCAAGACTCCCACTTGGACTTTACGCCGGCAATATTCCCCTTAGACTTTCCAAATGCCAAGACTCAAGCTTGGACTTTCCCTTGCCAACCTATGTTGGACTTTACATGTCAAGTACTCAAGACTTGGACTTTTCCAATGTCGAGTGTCCCACTTGGACTTTCCATGACAATGGTCAAACCATCCTCAAACATCAAATACTAACCTGGATCGATTGCGGCAATCTCTCCAACACATGTCTGATATCAATGTCAAATATCAAAACACTACTCGAGTCAAACTCGAGTCTGGTCAATCGTGACTTTGGGCCGATTGCACCAACAATCTCTCCCTTTTTGATGTTTGACAAAAACACCCTTGAGTTAGGCCCCTAACTCAAATTCCCTTACCAATTATCCCAAATTTATAATTCCATACATTCTCCCCCTTTTTGACGTACATCAAAAAGGTTCACCCAAAGAGGTCAATGTCTTATATCCAATGAGATCTTACAATCTCCCCCTTGGTCCAAAAATACATAGGATGCCTACTATCTTTCTAGTGATAAGTCTCATATCACTCAAGAGAGACACTCCTATAAACACTCCCAATTTCCAAATTGGGTACTCACATTCCCATTAATTCTCCCCTTCAAGAGGGGAAAAAAAATGCATCCATCATCCCATGATGGATAACTCCCCCTAAAGGCTTGCTCCCCCTTGACCATTGCACCAACAATATTCTTGGGAAATCCCTAAGCCAATAGGAACTCTAAACCATCAAAAATAAGGTCTAAAGTTCAACATTGAACTTTCCCATACCTTAAATTTGATACATCACCCTAACAATTCTCCTAATCCATATCGAATAGATTTTCACCCTTTCTAATGCTTCCCAAAGTATATCCTAGGGTTAGGAGTGGTTAGGGAACCTTAACATAGATGAAAATGGGCTAAACATACCTTGTTTTCCTGAAATCAGCATTGGCAGTCGACTTTATCAGACATGATCCATTTATCGTGCCATCGATCAAAAATCTGATTTTGATTATCTTTGGAAATTCATAAATAATTATACATAATTTGAAAAATCATGAAACTTCATACGTATAATACTTATGACTAATACAATAAGTGAAAAATGTTTTAAAAATATTTTACCCATAAATTAGCGAAATTGATACAAAGTTCAAAAGTGAAGAAAAACTTCAATGTTTTAGCTCACTTTGTATCAATTTCATCAATGATGATTGCTATCAAAAGATAGAGTTCCCCAAGGTTTTCTAAAATGAATTTAAAATGTTTTTGAAAACCTATATTGAATCATGATCAATGGGCTCAATGCACATGACTTGCACATAAGCTTTCCCATGATCCACCAATAATATAAGATGAGTTTTGGTTTATCTAGATGCAAAAACTATGCACCTTAAACTCAACTCATATCCTAGCATCTCACATGTATCTAGGGTGTATAAAACACACACAAGTCAATGTGATTGTGAGATGTGGGTTTTGTTCATCCTAATCTAGGGTTTCATGTATTTTTCTAAGGCAACACTACTTGACTCCCTTATAAATGAGACTTCAAGTCATGCCATTGTCCTTAACTCAATTTTAATAAATTCAAATGCATGAATGATCCTGACATAAATGATAACATAAATAAACATGGCCAATGATCATGATGTCATGACATATGATTAAATTTAAATACACATGACATTAAACACTAACCCTAAGCATGATCATGACATTTAGATGATTAAAAGCAAATATGATGTCATGGCATGTTATATGGCAAACAAAGCATGACAAATAAAATATAATACTATCTAAATTTTAAGGTTAATTGTCATTTGTTATTATTAATCCAATTTTTCCATATTATCAATCATTCCCCAAGTGTGCCAAAAACCCAAAATGGCACACTATGACTTCTAAACCTAAGTTGTGCCAATTTGATTGATTTTTCATAATCCCAAAAATATATTGGCACATCCTAAAATCCTTTAGGATTAAAATCAATACTTATTTCCAAGGTACCCATAACCTTGAAAATAACCTAAAGTGCCACCTTTACCATGGTTAAGTTAACTACTCATCCATTTAAAGTTGGCACACCCTAACCCATCTAGCGTGAATCGATCACGCTCCTAGGAACCCAAATCCTATTTGAGCTCCTTGGATTAATTAGGTATTCTTTAGGGATGACCTCCCTAGATACCCTCCTAATGACCCTCCTAGGCTTGGTAGCCTTGGTCACTTGGGTCTTGCCTAGGTTAACTCTAGGCGTAACTCCCCTTGTAACCTTCTTAGTGGCTTTCCTAGATTTCCTTGAAACCCTAGCCACTAGGCACACACTATGGTCAACTCTATAGATGACTTCCCTCGTGACCTTGGTCTTCCTAGACCTAACTTGAGTTCCATAATCAAATGGAACATTGTGGTAGGTCTTTTTGGGCTTAAGCTTGCCCTTTGATGGTTCATGATTTCTAGGTCTTTGACTTTGACTCCTAGACCCTAGACTTTGACTATTTGACCCTTTAATTGAATTTTGCATTTTTACAAGGGTCTTCTCTAATTTTTTAAGTCTTGACCTCAAGACTTGATTTTCCAACTCTAATTGCCCAATTTTTTATTTTTCATTTGGTCTTTGGGCATTACCATTTCCTCTAGATATATGCCTACCCTTCTTAGGGTTAATGCCTAAATGGTTTTCGATTTCCTAATGCTTTCCTTAGGAAGAGTTTTTCTAGGGACATTAGTCCCAAATTTCTCCTTATTGCTAAAATGGCCACTCTTAGCTCCTAAGCAATAGTGTCTACTATTTTTAACATGCTCTTTATAATAAATAGCAAGATTGCTAACATTATTTCTAACATGCTTTTTCTCTACACTCAAAACACATTATATGAATTTTATTATTAACACATATGTTTGAGTTACCTATATTCGTGGTGGAAGCCACTTGAGCTTGTTCATCTTCTTGACCGGAGGTTGATGGTTTTTCTTGAGTCGACTCCGATATTGAAGATGGTCTAGTCTCCTCCCCCTCAATCCTAGAGGTGGAAGCTTCTTCTACTTCTACCTCTTCCACCGATTCTGATCCGGATGTTGATTCCCTATCAACCTCCGAATCCTCAAGCTCTTGGGATGAAGATGTGCTTGCTTCTTCTTGAGCTTGAGAGGATGATGATGATTCCTCTTCTTCAGAATTTTCTTGGATCAATTTGGGATTGTCGTAGAACTTAACCAACTTGTTCCACAACTCCTTAGCATCCCTATAACTTCCTAATCTAGATAAAATATCGTTAAGTATCAAATTTACTAGCATTTTTGTTACCTTAATGATTGTCTTGAATTTTTACCGTTGCTCCTCGGTCCACCTCTTCATCTTGAGGATTTCTCTGTTCTTTCCTCTCGGAGCATCGAATCCTATAATCACGGAAAACCAATTTTCTATATTGTACATTAGAAAATATTCCATCCTACCTTTCCAATACGTGAAATCTTCCCGGTCGAAGGTGGGTGGAATTGCTATGTCATCGTCCCATCTCTCTTGAAGATCCATCTTTTTCCCTCTAGCGTGCTCCCTCGGATGTGAAGTCGTAGAAGAGCTCCTAACTATGATACCAATTGTAGGGGATCTCGTGACTGCTAGAGGGGGGTGTGAATAGCTCATTTTCGTTCGATGGAAGAATTCGTTGTGTGCTTACTACAAATGATTAGTGCACAGCAGAAATAAAGAAATAACAAGATACAAACATGCAAACACAATAATATAATGTGATTTGGAACTGAATAGTTTCTACTCCACGGATCAAGCTCAAACGAACTCTAGCGATGCGACCACACACCACTAATCACAAATACTCCTCGGAACAATCCGGAGGTGGAGAAACCTCTTACAAGATATTACAACAATAATACAAGAAAACAACAAGAAAATACAAGTGAATACAACAAAAGAAAGCTAAGAACACTTTACAATAATCTTTTGGAAGCTTGCTTGTTGATTGCCTTGGACTAGCCTTAAAGACCCTAATTTGCAACAGCAAATCGCTCCAAATCGTCCAAGAAAACTGATACTCAATCCTTCCCTCCGTGCTCCTTTTAAACCTGCAACTCGAGCTGGATTTTGCTTATCAGTCGACTGATCGGGACCATCAGTGACTGATGCCACTGTTGTCGTGAGACAACAGCTCGATCCACGCTAGAAAAATCTAACAGATAGACCATCAGTCGATTGATCATGCCCATCAATCGACTGATCAAGTCATCACTCGACTGTTAAGCCCCAATAGTCGACTCGGGAAGTTTCTGTGCCTGAAACCATGACCATCAGTCGACTGATCTCCAGATTAGTCGATTGCTCAGGCCATCAGTCGACTGCCCAATGTTGACAGTCAGGTGCTAGGCCATTTCCTGCAGTCAAACCCTAGTTGACTCACACCAGTCGACTGACCATCAATGTCAGTCGACTGATACACCTCAAACATGAGGTTTTAACCCAAGTATGGTTCCCCCATATTTGCTAGACCACCCGTAGCCTAGACCTAAGCCTTCTTGCCACCTCCGTCAGCCTCGCGCCTATCGAATTCCTCCAAGTCATCCATGACTTGTTCATCCATACGCTTGCCTTCAGGTGTTTCCATCGGCTATTGTCATGCTAACAGTGTCTATACCGCCAAGGCACATTGGGATTACGCTGCCAAGACTCCCGCTTGAACTTTATGCCGCCAACCATTGGACTTATGTTGACAAGACTCTCGCTTAGACTTTACGTCGCCAATATTCCCCTTGGACTTTCCAAATGCCAAGACTCAAGCTTGGACTTTCTCTTGCCAACCCATGTTGGACTTTACATGCCAAGTACTCAAGACTTAGACTTTCCCAATGCCAAGTGTCCCACTTGGACTTTCCATGACAATGGTTAAATCATCGTCAAACATCAAATACTAACCTGGGTCGATTGCGCCAATCTCCCCAACACATGTCAGACATCAATGTCAAACATCAAAACACTACTTGAGTCAAACTCGAGTTTGGTCAATCGTGATCTAGGTCGATTGCACCAACAATCTGTGCTTTGACTCAAGACTTATGAGTAACAATCCTAACAAGAGGCCTAGGGTATACATCTCCTTATAACAGGAGTGGTGAATCCTCTATTGGATAATCAAATATCTTCGATCACTTTGACTTATACCTAATCAACCTAGAGTGACACCTCCTATGGAGATGGCTATGAAGAAGTCAAAATATAAGTCGCCATGATCAAGATGACTTGAATACCTCAAGTCAAAGGAAGCTTACACTTGAGTTTTAATGAGATCTTCATCGACATGAATAATCACATGAAGTCTCATAGCAGGGCAATTCAATGAACTAGTTACCCTAACTAGCATCCACATGTTCAATCTCACCGTTCCTATGCTTCAATTCAATGAGTACCGAATGCTTGGATAAATCAAGGAGTATAACATGTGCTAGTCTCACAGAATTGATGATGTATAGTCTCATCAATTCATTGACTAGGGATAGTTTTCAATATTTACATATACATGATGAGATACCACTAATTGTGATCCAATTATAATTTCTCTCATGCTATGTATCGTATTGTGGACTTCAACAAATGAATTTAAGATCCAATCAAATACATATATAATGTACACTCAAATAGTGAATTGTATTAATAACATTTAAGGCGATTGCCTTAGGACATCTCTCTATTACAACATACTCCCACTTGACCTAAAGCCAATCACCTTGGTATCTAATACCATTGGCTAAATTTCTTTGGGGAAGAGGCTTAGTTAAGGGATCAACTATATTCCTATCAATGTGAATTTTTTCTATTTGTACATCTCTTCTACCTATGATCTCTCTATTGAAATGATAATGAAGGGGTACGTGCTTAGAGCATTGATGAGACCAAGTTCAGCGATGAACTTCTTGATCCAAAACAACTTCAGAAGCAACAATGTACTCTGCCTTTGTGATACAATTAGCAACAGTCTCTTACTTGAAACTTTTCCAACTGACTGCACCTCCATTCAAGGTGAATATATATGAAAATTTGGATTTTGAATCATCCTTATTCGTATGGAAGCTGACATCAGTATGCCCACATATCGCCATATCACCTCCTCCATATAGCAAGAACAATTCCTTAGTTCTTCATAAGTTCTTAAGAATTGCCTTGACAACCACCCAATGGTTCATACCAGGATTCGACTAGTATCTACTCATAATACTCAAAGTGTACGATACATTGGACCCAGTACATAACATACATGTTTGATCCTATAGCTGACGCATACGAGATTTATTTTATGTGAATCCTCTCGTTTTCTATGCTTGACACATATATTTTGAAAGGTGAATCCCATGCCTGATGGGAATGAAACCTTTCTTAGATTCAAACATACTAAACCATTTTAGCATTTTATCTATGTATGTAGACTGCGAAAGACCAAGCAACCATTTCAATCTATCTCTATAAATCTTGATCCCCAAGATATAGGTTACTTCTCTCATGTATTTAATGAAGAGAATTTTGGACATCTAACCTTTAATTGGCTGTAAAATTGGGATATTATTTCCTATGAGCAGTATGTCATTGCCATAAAATACCAGGAACACCACTGCATTCCTAGTAACCTTCTTATACACACAAGGTTTGTCAAGATTTGGTGAGAAATCAAACTATTTGATTACCTTATCAAAATGAATATTCCAACTCCTGGATGCTTGCTTCAATTCATAAATGGATCTCTGAAGCTTGCATACTTTATTTTTATCAATAGATGTAAAAATCTCAGTTCGTATCATATATACATCCTCAGATAGGTTCCATTAAGGAAAGCTATTTTCACATATATCTACCATATCTCATAATCATAATGAGCTGCTATGACCAGGAGTATCCGAATGAATTCAATCATAGTTACTGGTGAAAAGGTTTCGTCATAGTCAACACCTTGTCTTTGATGATATCTCTTCGCTACTAATCTAGCTTTATAGTTAATTATATTACCATCCATGTCATTTTCTTTTTGAAAATCCACTTGCACCCTATAGGCATAATACCTTCGGGTGGGTCCACCAAGTTCAAAACTTGGTTTTCATACATGGAATCCATTTCTAATTTCATGGTTGTAAGCCATTTATCCTCGTCTAAACTTTTCAGAACTTCTTCATAACTTGTAGGATCTGTTAGGACCGATGTGACCGCTAGACGGGGAGTGAATAGCGTCGTCGATGCTTGATAGATTACGATGACGATTTCGTCTACAAGTCGTGTTAGTGCGTAGCAGAATAATAACAATAAAACAATAACACGAATACAATCATGCAAACACAATGATATAACGTGGTTTGAAACCGAATGGTTCCTAGTCCACGGATCGGGCTCTAAAAGCCCTAGCAATGCAAACACGCACTACTAATCCAATAAACTCCTTCTTGGAACAATTCGGAGGTAGAGAAACCTCGTACAATAACTCTTACAATAACTCTTACAATAGTAAGAAACAAATACAAGCAAGATACAATAATAGAATGCAATACAAATGATTAGTGCGCAGTGGAAATAAAGCAATAACAAGATACAAACATGCAAACACAATAATATAACGTGGTTCGGAACCAAATGGTTCATACTCCACGGATCGAGCTCAAACGAGCTCTAGCGATGCGACCACACACCACTAATCACAAATACTCCTTCTCGGAACAATCCGGAGGTGGAGAAACCTCTTACAAGATATTACAACAGTAATACAAGTAAACAACAAGCAAATACAAGTGAATACAACAAAAGAAAGCTAAGAACACTTTACAACAATCTTTTGGAAGCTTTCTTGTTGATTGTCTTGGACTAGCCTTGAAGACCTTGATTTGCAACAGCAAATCACTCCAAATCGTCCAAGAAAACGGGTGCTCAATCCTTCCCTCCGTTCTCCTTTTAAACCTATAACTCGGGCTAGATTTTGCCTATCAGTCGACTGATCGGGACCATTAGTCGACTGATGCCACTGTTGTCGTGAGACAATGACTCGATCTACGTTGGAAAAATCCAACGGATAGATCATCAGTCGACTGATCATGCCCATCAGTTGACTGATCAAGTCATCACTCGACTGTTAAGCCCCAACAGTCGACTCGGGAAGTTTCTGTGCCTGAAACCCAGACCAACAGTCGACTGATCTCCAGATCAGTCGACTGCTCAGGCCATCAGTCGATTGCCCAATGTTGGTAGTCGACTACTAGGGCTTTTCCCACAATTAAATCCTAGTTGACTCACACCAGTCGACTGACCATCAATGCCAGTCGACTGATACACCTCAAATATGAGATTTTAACCCAAGTATGGTTCCCCCATACTTGCTAGACCACCCATAGCCTAGACCTAAGCCTTCTAGCCACCTCTGTTAGCCTCACAACTATCGGATCCCTCCAAGTCATCCATGACTTGTTCATCCATACGCTAGCCTTCAGATGCTTCCATTGGCTATGTCATGCTAACGGTGTCTAGACCGGCAAGGCACATTGGACTTACGCTGTCAAGACTCCGCTTGGACTTTACGCCGCCAACCATTGGACTTATACTGCCAAGACTTCACCCTTGGACTTTACGCCGCCAATATAAACTCTCTTGGACTTTCCAAATGTCAAGTACTCATGACTTGGACTTTCACCGCCAAGACTACATCCTTGGACTTATGTGGCCAAGACTACACCCTTGGACTTTCCAAATGCCAAGACTCAAGCTTGGACTTTCCCTTGCCAACCCATGTTGGACTTTACATGCCAAGACCCATGCTTGGACTTTTCCTTGCCAAGACCCATGCTTGGACTTTACATACAAAGTACTCAAGACTTGGACTTTCCATGACATGGTCAACCCCAGTCAACCATCAAAATCCCCCCCTGAGTTAAACTTGAGTCCGGTCAATAATGACCCGGGTCGATTGCACCAATAATCTCCTTAAAACATTATAAGACATCAATGTCAAACATTAATGTCAAACATCAAAACATCACTCGAGTCAAACTCGAGTCCGATCAATCGTGACCTGGGCCGATTGCACCAACAATCTCTCCCTTTTTGATGTTTGACAAAACCACATACCTTTGAGTTAGAACACTAACTCAAATCTTCTTACCAATTATCCTAAATTGGTAATACTATAAATTCTCCCAATAATTCTCCCAAACAATCTCCCCCTTTTTGACTAACATCAAAAAGGTTCTCTCCAAGGAGGTCAATGTCTCATGTTCCAATGAGATCTTACAATCTCCCCCTTTGTCCAAAAATACCTAGGATGCCTACAATCTTCTTAGTCATAAGTCCCATATCACTTAAGAGAGGCAACCTACAATCTCTCCCAATTTCCAAATTGGGTATCTCAAAATCCCATTTCTCCCCCTCATGAGGAAAAATAACATCCATCATCCCATGATGGATACCTCCCCCTAAGGGCTTGCTCCCCCTTGACCATTGCACCAACAATGTCCTTAGGAAGTCCCTATGCCCATAGGAACTCTAAACTATCAAAAATAAGGTCTAAAGTTCATCATTGAACTTTCCCATACCTTAAATTTGATACATTACCCTAACAACTCTCCTAATCCATATCCAATGGATTTTCACCATTTATAATACTTCCCAAAGCATATCCTAGGGTTAGGAGTAGTTAAGGAACTTTATCGTAGCTGAAAATGGGCTAAACAACCTTGTTTTTCCCGAAATTAGCCTGACAATCGACTTTATCAGGCATCAGTCGACTGCCAACAAGGGCCGTCAATTGATAACTGAAAAATCCGATTTTCAATTATCAGAATCGAATTTTGAAAAAGCATAAGTAATTCTACGTATTTTAAAAAATCATGAAAATTCATACGTACATTACTTATAAGCAATACAATAGGTGAAAAATGTTTTAAAAATATTTTACCCATAAAATAATGAAATTAACACAAAGTTCAAAAGTGAAGAAAAACTTCAATGTTTTTGCTCACTTAGTATCAACTTCATCAATGGTGATTGCTATCAAAAGATAGACTTCACCAAGGTTTTCTAAAATGATTTTAAAATGTTTTTGAAAACCTATATTGGATCATGTTGTTGGGCTTAGTGTACATGGCTTGAACATAAGCTTTCCCAATGATCCATAACATGATTTTAGATGAGTTTGAGTTCATCTAGATGCAAAAACTATGCACCTTGAACTTAACTCATATCCTATCATCTCACATGTATCTAGGGTGTATAAATACATATACATGTCAATTTAGATGTGAGATGTGGGTTTTGGTTTATCTTAAACTAAGGCCTCATGTATTTTCTAAGGCAACAATACTTGATTCCCTTATAAATGAGACTTCAAGTCATGTCATTTGCCCTTAACTCAATTTTTATTAATGCATGAATGATTATGACATTAATGATGATATAAATAAATACATGCTCATAATCATGATGTCATGGCATAAGATGGAATTTAAGCATACATGACATTTTAATCTTAATCCCAAGCATGATCATGACATATTAAATGATTAAAAATAGATATGATGTCATGACATGTTATATGGAAAATCAAGCATGGCAAATAAAATATAAGGTATACAATACCTAAAATTTAATATTTGTTGCCATTTGTTATAATTAAGTATATTTTGCCATATTGCTACTAATCCCCCAAGTGTGCCAAAAACCCAAAATGACACACTAAGACCTCTAAACCTAAATTGTGCCAATTTGATTGAATTTTCATAATTCAAAAAATATATTGGCACATCCTAAAATCTTTTAGGATTAAAATTTAAATCTATTTCCCAGGCATCCATAACCTTGAAAATGACCTAAGGTGCCACTTTACTATGGTTAGGTTAACTACCCATCCATTTAAAGTTGACACATCTAAACCCATCTAGCATGAATCGATCACGCTTTTAGGAACCCAAAACCTTTTTAAGCTCCTTGGATTAATTAGGTATTCCTTAGGGATAACCTCCCTAGATACCCTCCTAATGACCCTCCTAGGCTTAGAAGCCTTGGTCATTTGTGTCTTGACTAGGTTAACCTTAAGGATTGCCTCCCTAGTAACCTTCTTATTGGTCTTCCTAGGTTTCATGGAAACCTTGGCCACTAAGCACCTACCTTGGTCAACCTTAGGGATGACTTCCCTATTGACCTTGCCTTTCCTAGACCTAATTTGAGTTCCATAATCAAATGGAATATTATGGTAGGTCTTTTTGGGCTTAGGCTTGCCCTTGGTTGATTCTTGTCTCCTAGGCCCTTGACTTTGGACATTTGACCCCTTAAATTGATTTTGTATATTCCTAAGGGTCTTCTCTAATTTCTCAAGCCTTGACCTTAAGGCTTGATTTTCCTTTTCCAATTGCCCAATTTTAAAATTTTCATTTAATCTTTGAGCATGGTTCTTCCTAGGCATATGCCTAGTCCATTTAGGATTGATGCCTAGGTGATCCTCTATCTTCCTAATGGTCTCCCTAGGAAGGTTAGGTCTAGAGTTGTTTGATTTAGGTTTGTCCTTAGGTAAGATATTTTTAGGGACATTAGTCCCAAATTTCTCCTTAGTTTCAAAATGAACATTCTTAGCTCCTAAGCAAAAATATTTGTTATTTTTAGCATGTTTTTCATGATAAATAGAAAGATTACTTCTAACATGCTTTTGCCTATTAATTAAGGAAGGAGCAAAATTAGAAGTTACCTAAGGGTTTGCCTTAGAGGCTCCCCCTACATGTGTAGCTCCCTTTTGAGTTTTCTTCTCCCCCTTTGAACATTGACTCCAATAATGTCCCTTTTGATGGCATTTGAAGCACACCACGTGCTTCTTGCTCTTCCTGGTGGGGACTCCGGCTTCTTTTGACTTTTCTTGACTTTTAGGCGTCGGTGGAGTCTTCTTGACCCTTTTTGGACATTTACTCTTGTAGTGTCCATTTTCCCTACACTCAAAGCATATAATATGTATTTTATTTTGAAACGATGTGTTTGAGTTACCTAGGGTGGTGCTGAGTGTCTCTTGAGATTGCTCTTCCTCTCGACCGGATGTAGATGGTTCTTCTTGTTGCTCCAGTATTGAGGATGCCCTAAACTCCTCCCCCTCAATCCTAGAGGTGGAGGCTTCTTCCACCTTTTCTACTTATTCTTCCTCCGATCCAAAAGTTGACTCCTTCTCAACTTCTGACTCCTCACTTTCTTGTGAGGATGATGAAGCTTCTTCTTTGGTCTCCTCCTCTTCCAAGTCTTCTTGGACCGATTCGGGATTTTCGTGATATTTTGCCAACTCGCTCCAAAGTTCCTTGGCATCCAAGTAATCCCCTAGGCTACACAAGATATCATTAGGAATTAAATCAAAAATAAATTGGACTACCTTCTTATTTTTCTCGAAGGCTTAGACTTGCTCTTCGGTCCATCTCTTCTTCTTGAGGAAGCCTCCCTTTGGTCCTCTTAGGTAATTAAATCCTTCCATCAAAATGGACCACTCCTCAAAGTCCCTCATCATCAAGAAGTCTTCAATCCTTGCCTTCCATTGGTTGAAGCTTTCTCGTCCATAGAAAGCATATGGGATTGGGGTGTTGATGTCCCAACCCAAATTCTTTTGAATTTCCATCTTGTTCCTCTTCACCCTCTAGCATCTTGGCTCCAGGTTGTTAATCCGTAGAAGAGCCCCGGGCTCTGATACCAATTGTTGGGACCGATGTGACCGCTAGAGGGGGGGGTGAATAGCGTCGTCGATGCTTGATGGATTACGATCGCGATTGCGTCTACAAGTCGTGTTAGTGCATAGCGGAATAATAACAATAAAACAATAACACGAATACAATCATGCAAACACAATGATATAACGTGGTTCGGAACCGAACAGTTCCTACTCCACAGATCGGGCTCTAAAAGCCCTAACAATGCAAACACGCACTACTAATCCAATAAACTCCTTCTCGGAACAATCCAGAGGTGGAGAAATCTCGTACAACTCTTACAATAGTAAGAAACAAATACAAGCAAGATACAATAATAGAATGTAATATAAGTAAAGAAAATAACTTTACAAGAGCTTTTGAATTGCTTACTTTATGGTTGCTTAAGATGCACTTGGAGACCCTGAATTACACTAGCAATTCGCCCCAAAACTCCTCAAGAAACACTACTCAATCCCTCCTCCATGAGCTCAATTTAAATTTGCTGCCTGGGCTGGATTTTGCCTATCAGTCAACTGATCGGGACCATCAGTCAACCGATGACACTGTTGCTGTGAGACAACGGTATGATCCACGCTGGAAAAATCTAATAGATAGGACATCAGTCGACTGATAGAGCCTTTACTCGACTATTAACCTCGTGATCGAGTCGAGCTCCGATTCGTGCGAATTCTCGAGCACCCGGATCGGTGATCACATATCGGTTGGTGATCGACAAGCGATCAGCGCGAAGGTGATAGTTATTGCTAGGCCAATTCCTGTAGTCAAACCCTAGTTGACTCACACCAGTCGACTAAAAATAGGTCACAGTCGACTGATACACCTCAAACATGAGGTTTTACTCCAAGTATGGTGCCCCCATACTTGCTAGACCACCCGTAGCCTAAACCTAAGCCTTCTAGCCACCTCCATCATCCTCATGCCTATCGGATCCCTCCAAGTCATCCATGACTTGTTCATCCATATGCTAGCCTTCAGGTGCTTCCATCGGCTATATCATGCTAACGATGTCTACACCGCCAAGACACATTGGACTTATGCTGCTAAGACTCCGCTTGAACTTTACGCCGCCAACCATTGGACTTATGCTGCCAAGACTTCACCCTTGGACTTTTCGCCATCAATATCAAATCCCTTGGACTTTCCAAATGCCAAGTACTCATGACTTGGACTTTCCCCGCCAAGACTACATCCTTGGACTTACGTGGCCAAGACTACACCCTTGGACTTTCCAAATGCCAAGACTTAAGCTTGGACTTTCCCTTGTCAACCCATATTGGACTTTACATGCCAAGACCCATGCTTGGACTTTTCCTTGCCAAGACCCATGCTTGAACTTTACATGCCAAGTACTCAAGACTTGGACTTTCCATGACATGGTCAACCCCAGTCAACCATCAAAATCCCCCTCGAGTCAAACTCGAGTCCGGTCAATCATGACCCGGGTCTATTGCACCAACAATCTCCCCAAAACATTATCAGACATCAATGTCAAACCTTCATGTCAAACATCAAAACATTGCTCTAGTTAAACTCGAGTCTGGTCAATCTTGACCTGGGCCGATTGCACCAATAGGATCATCACCCTTGATGATCAATACGCCATTCGATTCACTTATGAGAAATTCATATCTCTAGGAACATGCAGTATTCTACTATATCTATAAAGAGGTTATGTTTTTAAAGGTTCAGTCGTTAACTCATTTCTATGAATAATAGGTTATAGTTCTTGATTAGGCATCTCTTGTGTGTCTATTAGAGTCTCTTGAACTACACATAGTTCAACCTCACTCCCACTGTTTTCTTGTAAGAGAAATTCCTTCCTTAGGAATATAGCATGCCTTGAAACAAACACTTTTTGTTCCAAGGGATAATTGAATTGGTAACCCCCTATTTTCTTAGGGTAACAAATAAATAGATACTTATCAGACTTAGTCTCCAGCTTGTCTGATATTGTCCTCTTCACATATAAGCAGCCCCTAGGGCAACGGCGCGACGGTAAGCTACGAAGACCCCCTCTGCGCAGCCAGGGTTCGATTCCGGCCTGGCACCGCACGCTGCGAGAATAGCGATGCTCGATGTCCTTTCTGTGCAGCGTGGTCGGCCCATTGGCATAGCATGGGCTCTAACGTAGCGGGCCGGGCATCTCCTGATTTACCCTCGTTGACCGGTGGGGACTCTCGTTGAAGGCCTTGGGGCGGGGCCGGTCTGCCATCAAGATTAGTAGGGAAGAGAAATCGTACCTGATACCTGATGTAAATCAAAAAAAAAAAAAAGGAAAACCCCATATATTCAAGTAAAATAAATGAGATTTCTTATTATTTCATTCCTCATATGGAGTAATAGAGATAACCTTAATCGGGACTCTGTTTAGCAAGTAAATAGCGGTCTCGAGTGCATAATCCCAAAAGGATTTTTGGTAGACTTGCAAGTTGCATCATTGACCCTAACTATGCCCACCAATGCCCAATTTTACCTTTTGGCTATACCATTATGCTGTGGTGTATAAGGTGGAGTCTGTTGGGACAAGATGCCATTGCCCCTTAGATAATCCTGAAACTCTTGACTTAAGTATTCTCCACCGCAATCAGATTGAAGTACTTTGATACTTTTCCCAAGTTGTTTCTCTACTTCATGTCTAAATTCTTTAAACTTTTCAAAGGCCTCATACTTGTATCTCAGTAGATACACATACCAACAACAATATATCACACATACTCAAATTATCTCATGATTATACAAATGCATACAAATGTAAACTAGTATAATCAACATATACTAACATAAAGAACATAAGCTAGCATATCAATAAGAACATGCAAAGAACAATAATAAAAGTTATAAAACTTATATACCTCTTGATCTTCTATCGTATGTCCTAACCTCCTTGTAGACTTCGTGTGGGCAAAGATCCTCCACAAGTTGAAGCTTCCTAGATCTTCTTCAATCCAAAGAAAGAAGAACTCTCTTTCCCTTCTTACATGAGCCAACCACCAATCCACAAAGGATTGATGTTTGCCGCCGGTCCAAAGAGAACAAGAAGAGGATGAGAGGAATAGGTTGAGCGCCGACCAAGGTAGAGGGAAAAGATCTAGGAGCCGGCAACACCCTAGGAAGAAGAAGAAGATATCCTCTCCTATAGTTGCCGCCCACTTTCCCCTCCATAACCTAGCCGCCCAAACAAGGAAAGGAAAACTCTAGGGTTTCTTGCCGCCCACTAATGGAAGGGAAAACCCTAATTACCCAAACCAACCTAATCCATAGAAAGAAGGGTGAAGCTTGGGCGCCGGCCAAACCAAGGAGGAAGGAGGAAGAAGGGTTGCCGCCCACCATCATGGACTAAACCCTAACCCTAGCCTCTTCCTATTTCTTGCCGCCCAACCATGGTGGAGGGAGGAGATCTAGAACCGGCCACCTTCCCTAGGAAGAAGAAGAACTCTTCCACAAGTTGCCGCCCACTCTCCTTTCCTCACCATGGCCGCCCAACCCAAGGAGCCAAACCCTAATTAGGGTTTCTTGCCGCCCAAGCAAAGAGAGGCTAAACCCTAATTTCCATCATCGAAAAAAAACATATTGCCGCCCAACCCATGCTCCCTTATATATAGAGTTAGGTTTAGGCCTTGGTTTAATCTCCACCGTCGGTTCTAGGGTTTAAATCTCAACCGTCGGATCTAGAGATTTAATCTCGACCGTCGGTTCTAGGGTTTTAATCCCAACCGTCGGATCTAGAGATTTAATCTCAACCGTCGATTCTAGGGTTTTAATCCCAACCGTCGGATCTAGAGATTTAATCTCCACCGTCTGTTCTAGGGATTTAATCCCAACCGTCGGATCTAGAGATTTATTTTCCATCATTTGATCTAGACTTCATGAGGTTTATATTAGGCTACGATAGGGACCATGAGGAGGAGTTGGATCTTGGCCACCCGATGGATCAGAACCACACAAACTTGATCCATCAATGATGTTCCATTCCACTAGAGGATCATCATCGAACTACCTCACCAACCCCCATAAATTAATATGGGCTCCATATATTATTTGTACATCCATCTCCCCGTGTTTAAGATATCGAATGTCCATCAATTAATTTATTTACTGATCATCAATTAATTAACATCTAACTCCTCGAGTAGTACCACTCAACCTTATCATCATGTTGACTAAGTCAACCTGCAGGGTTTACATGATGAACCTTATGAGCTCCTCAAGGGGACATCATCAACCTAATACATAGGACACGGATTCCTCCTATAATCAACGACACACCATGTAAATAATATCATTTCCTAACTTACCGAGCATATTGATTTAATCCATAGAAATCTCACCCTCTGGTAAATCAAAGAAATAAATACTAAGTACATGTGCTCGTTATTATATCGGGATTAAGAGCATGTACAACATAATATCTGAGGTCCGATTCAATTATGTAGTCAGCAACAAATTGAATCACCTCTATGTCGGTCCTGCTCAATACACCTAAGTGTACTAGTGTAACTTTATGTTCAAGAAAAAACAATACCAAGCTACACTACAACCATGCCAATGGTTTGTCCAAAACCATCTTGGCTGTGAGCCTTTACTTATACTCTACAAGGGACTGATAACATGATCTTCTGTGCCACACCCAAGCACCATGTTATCTACAATATAAAGTATTAGACAATTTTTCATAATCATAAAAATATGCAAACAATGATCATGTGATTCTTATTTCAAAATAAAGATGTTCATACAAAAGAGCTAGGCTTTCAGTATACATCCCAACACGTCCTTCGACCGCAAAGATTTCGCGTATTGGAAAGGTAGAATGATGCACTTTTTAATGTATGACTTTGACAATTGGATTAGTGTCTTAGTAGGCTTTGACACTCCAAAAGATGACGAAGGAAGAAAAATCAAGAAGAAGAATTGGAGCCAAGACCAACTACGATATTATAATATCAATAATAAGGTAATGGGTATTTTGCTTAATGTAATCCTTAATGACATTTTGATCAAGATAGGGGATTGTAAAGACGCCAAGGAGCTATGGAAAAAATTGGCGAAACATTATGAAAACTCATCACCTGTCCAAGAAGAGGAGTGCTCATCGGCTCAAGAGGAGGAGACCGAAGATGAAGAGAGTTCATCATCCTCATGAGCAAGTGAGGAGTCGGAAGTTGAAGAGGAGTCAACTTCCGAATCAGTGGAAGAGGAGGTGGAAGAAGTAGAAGGAACCTACCACTACAAATACCCTAGGTAACTCAAGCAATTTAGGTTTAAATAAAAATCATATAATTTGTTTTAAGTGTAGGGAGGTAGGACATTACAAGAGTAAATGTCCTAAAAGAATCAAGAAGAGTCCACCGGTGCCAAAAGTCAATGAAGCCGGTGTTCCCGCCAAGAAAAGCAAGGAGCAAGTCATTTGCTTCAAATGCCGGCAACCGGGACACTACCGGAATCAATGCCCAAAGGGGGAAAAGAAGGGGCAAATGGAGCATCACATGTAGGGGGAGCTAAGGCTAACCCTAAGGTATATTTTAGTAATGCTCTTTCTAATTCTTATAGTCAAAAGCATGCTAGGAATAATTTTAATAGTCTTGCTATTTATCATAAAGAGCATGCTAGAAATAAGGAATATTGTCTAGGTGCTAAGAGGGTCAATTTTTCAAATAAGGAGAAATTTGGGACTAATGTCCCTAGAAAAACTCTTCCTAAGGAAAGCATTAGGAAAATAGAAAACCACTTAGGCATTAACCCTAAGAAGGGTAGGCATATGCCTAAAGAAAATGGTGATGCTCAAAAACTTAATCAAAAATAATTTGGGCAATTAGAGTTGGAAAATCAAGTCTTGAGATCAAGACTTGAAAAATTAGAGAAGACCCTTAGGATTATGCAAAATCAATTTAAAGGGTCAAGTGATCAAAAATCTAGGTCTAGGAGTCAAAGTCAAAGACCTAGAAATCAAGAACCATTCATGGGTAAGCCTAAGCCCAAAAAGACCTACCATAGTGTTCCATTTGACTATGGAACCAAATCTAGGTCTAGGAAGACCAAGGTTACTAGGGAAGTTATCCCTAAGAGTAACCAAGGTTTGTTCCTAGTGGCTAGGGTTTCTAGGAAACCTAGGGTTGTCACGCCCCGGGGGAGTTCACGCCAGACGAAAATCCGACAACATCTCCCCTGTACGGGTGACAATACCAACTTTTCATACAAGGCCTACACGACTACTATACATCGGTCAACACGACCGAAACAAAAACTACACACGCAGATAATAAATTGGCCTCAGGCCATCAATCCAGATAAATAGCAACAATCTACTATATCTAGAATTACCCCTTCTGCCATCTGAGCAGGAATATACAACCAAACCAATCGAATAGTCTATAAGGACACAACAAATATCTCCAAATCTCCACAAGTACCCAACCAAAACAAACACAAATCCTACACACTTCATCTAGTTAAAAACCAAAACCATAAGACCCATAAAACCTATCCATTTCGACGAGGGGGGATTGGCAGCTGGACTCTCCTGGCAGTTTCAACCTGAAACAGATGTAAAGCAACGGGGTAAGTTCAAAGAACTTAGCGGATAATAGTCGATATGCATAGCAAGATATAGCTAACAAAAAGAGTCATGCCAGTACAGTCTCATATAAATAGGGTATGCAAGCAAGAAATACAAAAGAACTGTACTTACCTGAATCTCCTACCTTGATACAGGAGCATGTACCATACTATAAGAGACAAAGTCATCACCATATACAAATATTAATCCTGTATGCATGGCAATCATATGCAACATCCAAGGCATCAATAAAAATTCAACAAACACAATACAAATGCTATCCATGCAAAGTGCATGCCGTGCAAATGACATGGTCATCCCTGACGCCAGTCAGCCGCCTCACACGCGATGGTGAAGCCGAGTGGGTAGGGCTATGACAACTGTACACTCTGCCATCATTGCTCCTGAGTGACCGAGTGGACAGGATGCTATCGGAGGACACCTATCTTCCTGCCCCAAACAGAGTGGAGGAGCTAAGCTCTCATCTCCCGATGTCATAGACCAGAGGAGGGATCCCTGCCCGCTACCACGCTGCCTCATCGCTACCCATGAGTGGACCAGTGGAGCCTGATAGACCAACTGCACACACCCTCCTGATGTACCACTAACCCATGAGTGGCAGTGTGTGTAGGCCATGTAACTGGCTGCGGGCTCTACCATAAAGGAACCCCGTCCAGCCAGCATGCAATCATGCAAGATGGTACATGATACTAAAGCATGTAAATCCAACTAAAAATACCTATCCGAATAATATGCACAATCAATAAATACATATCTATGATCAAAGTAAAACAGGGAAGATATAATCATGATCGATCAAATGCATGTATCTAGTAGGCACAAAAACATACTAGGCATGTAAACATGAAAATTATTTCAAGCTATCCTAACTAGCATATCAACATGATTATATCTAGGAGATAAGTCAAAATACTCGCCTGAATAAAAATGTCCGCAAGAATGAAATCGTCACGACCGGGGACCTGCCTCGTGACCGAAACCTGCATAAAACATACATGATTACCATCAAATCCAAGCACATGACAACGTGCTAAATTTATTACCATATAGTTTCTATATTCGCATCCCTTTTATCGAATACGAATTAGAAACCCTCACTTGTACATCTAACCAAATCCCATTAGGATTTCCATATAAACTCACCTTCCATATTAACAACTCCTTAACTCATCCACCATAATCAACACCCCTTATAGCCTTCATAACCATTTACAACCATTTCTAGATTACCCAATTCCATCCTAAACCTCACAGCCAACAACCCATAATCTATCAATTTACAACTAATAAAAAGAGAAGATAGATCAAGCTTACCAAGCTAGCAAAACTCCACCGACAGTAAAATTTCCCCCCAAATCCTCTGTTCACCGAAGCAAATGGCATTCACGATCTCTACTACGGTGGCCTTCGACTCGGAAGGCCCGGCTCCCACCTGCCGGCCCAGCTGCGAGGTGACTGCGGCTCGGGAAGCGACGGGCGACGACACGAACTCGGGATGGAGATCGGTCTTGGATCAACCTCCTGGCGGCAGAGGCTGGCCACTTGACGGTGATGACCAAGGCAGAGGAATCGGGCGCTGTGGAGCGGCGGAGAAACGACTGTGAACGCGAGCAGTGGCCTGGGCGTCGGCGTGTGGGGCTTGGGGAAGTGGCGGTGGCCTTGGCACAAGGAAGGCGAGCACTTGCCGACGCTTGCGAAGGAACAACCGACCGCAAGGTCTCAGGCGGCGACATCGGTGGCAGAGAGCGCTACGGCGACGGTGACCTGGGCACCGGGAAAGGCTGCGACGTCTGTTGCAGAAGAGTCGGCGAGTGTGCGACGCGTGCGAGCAGCGATAAAGAGAGATTTAGCCGCTGCCGTCTGCCGTGAGGAGAAAATGAGAGCCGCTGTCTGCCGCAAGGAGAAAAATGGAAGGAGCGATGTTGGACGGTGAAGGGGAGCACACGACGCACCGGGTCGCCGGCGGCGATTGCAATGCACGGAAGAAGGGCTCGTGAGTGGAGAGGAGACGACGCTAGGTCAGGGTGGGGAAGTCGCGAGAAAAAGAAGAGATTGGGTGCGGCTGTGAAAACCTCTGGAGAAATAGGAAAAACCTAGATCTATAACCTTAGTTAGTTAATTTTATTAACTCATCTAAACAGGCCCTTTAAAAGTCGGTTTTCCTTATCTTCGTAAATACCCCATAAATATCTCTTACAAGCTCCGTTAAATTCCAGAAAAATTCTGGAAAAATTCCTAAAATTCTCCAAAAATCCCGAAATAATTTCCAGGATTATTTTACCTAAATTTTGGCCATTAAATTTATATTTTAAATTTTTTGTATTTAACATTCTCCCCCACTAATAAAAATTTGGTCCCCAAATTTCCTACTCAAATACCAACAAGCAATATCATACTGCTCAACTCAAATAATTGGGGTAAACCACACACCAAGTAACTAAGTGTGGTACTGAGCTTTGATCTTTTCCTCAAGCTCATAAGTAGCCTCCTCCTCTGTGAGGTGACTCTACTCGACTTTAACAAGTCACATAGTCTTGTTCGCCAATTGTCATTTTTTTTTTGTGATCCAAAAATCCGTACTGGAACCTCTTCGTAAGTAGCATCAGGTTGAATGAAACCTGACACATCTGACTGAATATGTGTAGGGTCTGGCACATACTTCCTCAGCATGGACACATGAAACACCTCATGAATATCCGTCAAGGATGGTGGTAGCGCTAGGCGGTAAGCGACTGCTCCGATCCTCTCCAAAATCTCGAAAGGACCAATGTACCTTGGAGCTAACTTACCACGGAGGCCAAATCTCTTCACCCCTTTCGTGGGCGAGACTCGCAGGAATACATGATCACCAATAGAGAACTCCAGAGGTCTCCGTCTCCGATCTGCATAACTCTTCCGATGATCCTGCGCCTTTGCCATCCTACGTCTGATAGTACGGACCAACTCTGCCTCAATGCTGAGCTCTCTGGGATTCTAGCAACTGGGCCTCCCCAACCTCCTCCTAAAGGGTGGGTGTACAACACTGTCTACTATACAATCCTTCAAACGGTGCCATTTGAATAGCCGAATGATGGCTGTTTTTGTAGTCAAATTCCACTAAGACAAGTGGTCCTCCCAGTTGCCCCCGAAATCTATAACATAGGACCTCAGCAAATCTTCTAGTGTCTGAATGGTCCTCTCATACTGTCCATCTGTCTGCGGATGGAATGCAGTACTAAAACGAAGCTGCGTGCCTAAGGCCTGCTGCAGACTCTGCCAGAACCGGGACGTGAACCGGGACGTGAACCGGGGATCTCTATCTGATATAATGCTCAAAGGAACACCATGCAATATGATGATCTCCTGACAATATAACTCTGTCAAATGATCCAAAGAGTCATCTTCCGAATAGCTAAGAAGTGCGTGGATTTGGTTAGTCGGTCAACGACTACCCAAATCGCGTCATGACCTTGACGTGTCCTAAGCAACCCACCACAAAATCCATAATGATATGCTTCCACTTCCCTTTTGAAATTGAAATTTCCTAAAACATCTCTTCCTTAAACTAATGCAACTCCGGAAACCATTATCCTCATCGGAGTCAGAGATTGGAAATTATCTTTTAAAAGAGAAGTCCATCTACAGTCCAAAATCCACTCCACCACACACTCTGTGAGTGCATGGAAGGCTATCGCGACCAAACTTCCTTGTTACAACCGTTCGTGTTCCACCTACTCTATAGTAGCTATCTAGTAGCTAGCCAAAACTCCATGTGCATTCCTGCTCCTCACCTATTCAAAACAACATAATTACTGCGAAGTCCACGTCATATATATGATGGCTTATCTCGCAGTCCTTTAATTGTCGTAAGCTTAGAATACGTCTTATTCAATAGCATCGGAATCGCTTTGATCCCCGAAATGATACATGCATATACACTACCCTTCCATCCACATCAGAATAATTACTCAACACTGACGTAAAAGTCAACCATCGTCTGAGCCCTGAACTAGTTTCACAAGCTGCAGACCAAGTAAATTCCATCACCTTCCTGATCCAACCAGTCAGCGATGTAGTACCGCTAGAGCATCCTATCCATATCTATGGTAATAATAAAATCAATACCAGAAAAACTACCATCAACGGTGACCGAGTGCGCAACTCCAACTACCACCCTCAACAGTGGCCAAGTTACGCAATCCAATGACCACAACTGAGCCAATCGTGTCCAGAATACACGACTTCCCAAATCCCTGGACGACTAAGTCATCAATAAGTCTAATAAGATAATCATAAGCTCATACAATTCATACCAAGTATGAAATTGTCGTCGGTATACAACTGTATTATCTTTACTCTAGGCTGATGATATAACAACCATCACAATGACAATGATAATTGTATGACACCATGTCACTACAATATCATCACACCAGTCACAAATCAATCCTAGAGTATACACAGGTGTCCTATAGCTGATCTAAATAGGTCCTCTATCCAAAATGAAGGACATTCATTTCCTTCCCCAACTGCCGCATTCTATCATCGATAATCGATGCATAACCTCCAAGGTCCATCTCTCTTTTAACAAAGAGTTTCGGATCTTCTCTACAAAAATACTGGGACAGATAAATATCTCATCCAACACCTCCTATAATAAGGTAAAATGATCTTTCATCGTCTTGACCAGTGTAGGTATACACGCCTTATCCATAACCAAAACACTATTAGTAGGGACTGATATTTTTCTGAGGGTTTACTCCTTGTCCTTCAAATTGGTGGCTAGTAGGCCAAATCCATAGCTTCCTAATTCGACATCAGTCGGCACCTCTAAAGTGTCTGTACTTTTGAAATCATCGTTAGGTTCTGTAAGGTCACTACGTCCTCGGCCTCGTCCCCGACCATGAGTAGGGGCAATTTCACTGAGTAAATACTTTTACTAACCACTAACGTACAGTAACCACTAAAGACAATACTTTTCCTAAAGTTCATGTTGGGTTTCCGGCACCGCGGCGTGTGTGTGTTCGATCACGTTTCGTAAACATGAACACAGCGGAAGCAATAAAAATAATAAATACTTATATTTATTACAACACACACAACGCATGCATGCATATTACAACAAGTGTAGACATAACCGTAAATTTAAATTTGCAATAAAAGGAAATTTAACTACGTTATACCTTTCGTATGACGTGTAGCGGGAACGGCATCAACCAGAACGATCCTCGCTAGAATCGTCTCTATCCGTATCCACGCCGAGTTCCTCGGGATGACTTCGCTAAGCCACGAGCTTCGTCTTCATACGGGTTACTAGCCTCGTGTTGAAGATGACGTGATCGAGAGATGATCACGATCCGAATCCAAATTCGGATCCTAATACGAGTTCTCAAAAACTCGCTTCTCCGGAGAGGTATTCGTCAACCAATTGACGAATCCTTCGTCCTCCACCTCAGAGGATTACCGGAGATCGAATCCCCGGTAAGTTATCCGCCGTCGGAGCTCTAACCGTCGTCCAAACGACGCTCCAACGAGAGGAGAAGAAGCTGTCCAGAAAACTGGACAGCTTGGTGGAGGAGTAGGCGCCGGCCAAAATAAGGAAGCCAAGTGCTCACCTTTTCACCGAGGCCTAGGAAGATCACCGGAGGGTCGCCGGAGGATCACCGGCTGAAGCTTGGTCGCCGGCAAGGAGGCTGGGCCGCCGGCACAAGGGGCGGCGGCCAAGGAGCTTGGGCGGCAACTCCTTCAAGGGGGTTGGGCGGCAACTTTTGCTAGGGCTTGGATTAGGGCATAATTATCAATTAAGCCCTCTTTTATAGAGAACTAATTCTCTTAATGGTTATTGGATCATAACCATTAGGCCCGTTAACCCGCTCCATTAAGATAAGTTAAAATAAACCAAACCATGATGGTTTATTTTAAGTTAAAACGAACCGAACCAACTTTTGGTTCATTCGTTTAAAATAAACCAAACCCTTTGGTTTATTCTCCTCCATTGGATTAGAACCAAACCATTTTGGTTCATCCATTATGTCTTCATAAGACACGTCCCCATCCACGCTTCCATTGCGACTGAAACGATTTCATGCTCGCTTTATGTTTGGTCCAACCAAACCTAGTTTCTCTCGGTGTGAGAATCCAATTCTCAAGCTCGTTTTTAAATCCTTTGGATTACACTCGTTGTGCGTGTGACCAAATAGGTTCTCGGTTTATGTTGGCCGTCTATAATTAACCATTAATTATAGAACGATCATGAGTGGCACCTAGTAGTACATCATGATCCCAAATTAACCAAAAAGATCAACGGTTGATCCAGAACTATTTCTGAAACCCTTCAGCAGCTCGAATGATTCGTGCCCCATTCCCTTCACTCATCTTATACCCACTTGGTTTAGGACATGGTCTATTGTGTCAGTCCCCACTAGGCTGACTACGTCACACCTAGCCCAAGTATCATTTCCTCGTCCTACGGATTCTAGTTACTGCACATGTATCGAAGAGTACCTTACTCTAAACATGTAATGCTTTGGCCAAAGACTTTAGTAACAATCCAAGAGGCCATGGGTATACATCTCCTCGCAAGGAGTGGTGAATCCTTTATAGGCTATTCAAACACCTTCCATCACGACTTATACCCAATCATCCCGGGTCCACATCTCCTTAGAGATGTTTGCTTAAGATGTCAAAGCATAAGTCTCCATGATCAAGATGACTTGAATACCGCAAGTCAAAGGAACATCACACTTAAGCCACAGTAAGAACATCATTGACATATCTATATATGCAGAGAACCATATGAAGTCTTACGGCTGGTCACTCCAATGAACTAGTTACCATAACTAGCATCCACGATTAACTCCGGACATGACTATGTCTCCAGCCAGTGAGAATCAGCTGCTTGGATACACCAAGGAGTATACCTCGTGCTAGTCTCGACAGAATTGATGGTGTCCAAATCCATCAATTCATCGACTAGGGATAATTCCGATACATCACAATTACACATGTAGAGATACTCACTAGTTGTGATCCAATCACAAATTCTCTCATGCTCTGAATCGTATCGTGGACATTCAGTAAATGAGTTTAAGATCCAATCAAATACATAAAACATGTATACTCAAATAGTGAATCTTCATTTATCATATAAATGGTTCATACATAAGGCGATTGCCTTAGGACATCTCTCATATATTACTAACAGACTCCCACTTGGCCTAATGCCAATCGCTACGGTATCCAATACCATAAGCTCGAACATGACCCTCAAACTTATTTTGAGGTAATGCCTTAGTCAAGGGATCCGCTAAGTTCCTTTAAGTGGGAATTTTCTCGATTTGTATTTCGTTCCTACTGATGATCTCTCTGATAAGATGATAGCGGCGAAGCACATGTTTGGATCATTGATGAGACCACATCAAGTTCAGAGATGAACTTTTGATCCAAACCGCTTCCTTTGCTGCTTCCAAAGCTGCAATGTATTCTGCCTTAGTGGCAGAATCCGCTATAACGTCAAACTTGGAACCTTTCCAACTTATTGCGCCTCCATTCTTGGTGAATACATACCCAGACTGAGACATGGAATCATCCTTGTCTGTCTGGAGCTGGCATCCATATACCCACGTATCACCATGTACCCTTCTCCATATATTAGGAACACATCCTTAGTTCTTCTCAAGTACTTAAGGATCGTCTTAACAGTCACCCAATGATCCATTCTCGATCGATCGTACTGCCGTGACACTCAGAGCATATGATACATCGGGCCTCGTACATAACATAGCATACATGATAGATCCTATTGCGGATGCATAGGGAATCTTACTCATGCAAATTCCTCTCGTCTTCTGTGCGCGGACACATAGACTTCGAAAGGTGTACCCCATGCGATGGGTAGGAAACCTTTCTTGGATTGACATGCTAAACCTCTTTAGCACTCGGTCTATATGTATGCGAAAGACCAAGCAACCGTTTGATCTATCTCTATAGATCTTAATCCGAGGATGTAGGTTGCTTCTCCTGTGTCTTTCATGGAGAATGTCTTGGATAACCAAACCTTCATTGTAAGATTGAAACATCGTTTCCTATAAGTAGTATGTCATCGACATACAATACTAGAATACGGCACTCCCACTAACCTTCTTGTACACACAAGGTTTGCGGATTTTGTGAGAAATCAAACTTTTGATTGTCTCATCAAAATGGATATTCCGACTCTGGATGCTTGCTTCAATCCATAAATGGACCGTCGCAATTTGCATACCTTGGTTTTATCAACCGATGTGAAACCCTCGGGTTGTATCATATACACGTCCTCGGCGAGTTTCCATTAAGGAAAGCATTTTCACATCCATCTGTCATATCTCATAATCATAATGAGCCGCTATGGCCAGGAGCATCCGAATGGATTTAAGCATAGCTACAGGCGAATAGGTTTCGTCATAATCAACACCTTGTTTTTTGACGATATCCTTTCGCCACCAATCTAGCCTTATAGGTAATCACATTACCATCAATGTCGGTTTTCTTCTTGAAAACCCACTTGCACCCTATAGGCTTTATCCCTTCAGGTGGGTCAACCAAGTTCCAAACTTAGTTTTCATACATGGAATCCATTTCCGACTTCATGGCACCAAGCCACTTATCCCTTTCTGAACTTGTCAGCACTTCTTCATAACTGGTAGGCTCCTCATCATCAATGAGTAACACGTCGTTCGATTCACTTACGAAATCCATATCTCTCGGGAATATTGCGTGTTCTGCGGATCTACGAAGATGTGGTGTTACAATAGGTCCAAATGATTGCTCATCACTATGAGTTGTCATTTGTTGTGCTTCACCAGGTATCTCATCAATGTCTATTTGAGTCTCTCGAGCCTCCTCAAGCTCGACGACACTCCCACTATTTTCTTGCAAGAGAAACTCTTTCTCTAGAAACACAGCATGCCTTGAAACAAACATCTTTTGTTCCACAGGATGATAGAATTGGTAACCCCTTGTTTCCTTAGGGTATCCAACAAATAGATATTTATCAGACTTAGCATCCAATTTATGCGTCTGATCCTCTTCACATAAGCGAGACAACCCCATATCTTCAAGTAAGATACATGAGGTTTCTTACTATTCCATATCTCATATGGAGCGATTGAGACTACCTTGGTAGGCATTACATTTAACAAGTAAATAGTATCGAAGTGCATAGCCCCAAAAGGACTTGGGAAGAGTCGATGATTCATCATTGACTGACCATGTCCAACAAGGTCGATTCGCCTCTCGGATACACCATTATCTTTGTGGTGTATATGGCGGAGTCCATTGAGACAATATATCATTGTCTCTTAGATAATCAAGAAACTCTTGACTTAAGTATTCACCACCTCGATCCGATCGAAGTATTTTAATACTCTTGTCATGTTGTTTCTCTACTTCATTTCTGAATTCTTTGAACCTTTCAAAGGCTTCAGACTTGTGTTTCATCAAGAACACATACCCAAACCGTGAGTGATCATCGGTGAAGGTAATGAAGTAGCTATAGCCTCCTAATGCTTGAGTTGACATAGGTCCACATACATCAGTATGTACTAGACCTAGTAACTCTCCCACTCGTTCACCTTTTCCTGTAAATGGTAACTTAGTCATCTTGCCTTTTAAGCATGATTCGCATGTATCGTATGAATCCAATTCAAACAATTCCAGAATTCCACATCGGTGTAATCTGGACATGCATTTCTTGCCTATATGGCCAAGACGACAATGCCACATATAGGAGTCTATTTGATTATCCTTTCGAGCACGCGTGTTGCTTGCTTCGATATTGAAAATGTCACTAGATACGTCCAACGTATAAACACCATTGCTTAAAGTTCCAGTCCCATAAAGAACTCCATTCAAAGTTATGTAACAACAATTGTTACTAAAAGTCAAATGGTACCCATTTCTATTTAAACAAGAAATAGAAATGATGTTCTTTATCAACGAAGGAACATAAAAGCAATTGTCCAGTTCTAAGACAAGTCCTACAGGGAGTTCCAACAAATATGTTCCGATGGCGAGTGCAGCAACCGTTGCTCCATTCCCAACACGTAAATTTGACTCTCCCCTTGACGAGTCTTCTTCTATTCCTTAGCCCATGTATGTCATTACATATATGTGAGCCACACCCAGTATCGAATACCCAAGTGTCTGAGGAAATAGAATGACAATCAATAAAGAAGATTTCTGAAGAAGATGGGGCATCCGATGCCTTATCCTTCTTCACAGACTCAAGATAAATCTTGTACTTTCTTATAAATGGTTCTCCTTGCCATAATGATGGCAAGTTTCCTTGCTAGTTCTACCTTCTTAGCCCTTCTCTTCTTTCCTTCTTGTTCCTTTGACTTCCTCTTAGAACCTTTCTTGAGAATCAACTAACAAAGACTGCCCCTCTGCTCATGCTTCTCGGAAGACTCCACGGTCTTGATATTGGCGATACCACAGATGAACCTCCTAGCATCTCAGAGGTGAAGAGGAGCTTTGAGACTTCGAACCTTTCGAATCTCACTTGCTCATCAACCAACTCAAAAAGATGAAGGACTACGATATGAGCATCCATATGCTCATGCTGCTTTCGTAGCTTGGGTTCCATCGTGGCTAGCATGATGCAACTCATTTGTTCAGAATCACTCACATGTTTCTAATAGGCCAACAATTGGTCCAGAGTTGCATTGTCACTAGGATGGGCGGGAAGAGGCGCTTCGAGGACATTTGCAAGCTTTTCAACCTTGAGAACAATTCTCAAGCTTCTAAGCCAGTCCATGAAGCTCGGCCCAGTCAATTTATTCGAATCCAAAATGGAACGCAAATTCAAACACATCATGATCAATCTTAGAAATACAAAACGAGCATATATGATAAAGATGATTTTAAAATGCATCAATATACATTTATAAATCCCATTCATTTTTCGAATTTCAAAAACCCCAAAATCACTTCGGGAGATCGTAGGTCCATCTCCGAATGGGCTGATATCCATCATAGTTATGAACAACCTTGGAGAGAGTCCAACAAGCCATTCATAACTACGACGGTAGGTATCAACTATACCGATTGCATATCACGTATATACAACTATCACAATGTGCTATCAACTAATTGAATGTTCACACATACATCGGGTTGTTAACACATTAACAAGTATGCATCATATGCATTGCACCCAACTTCACCTCCCTTTACATCGACCTTGGAGAGAGTCCAACAAGCCGATGCTCTAGGTTAAAGCCAACCCATTAATCGGGAAATAGTTTTAATATGGTTAGAGCGCATTCAACCAATTAGCCCAGCTTGGAGAGAGTCCAACAACCAAAGCTAACGATTGACCTCTGACTCTTACCATATTAGTATTAAACTATTCCATGGTTTGAACATATTCGGGTTCGAGCCGGGCTTGGAGAGAGTCCAACAACCCAAACAAGAAACGGAACTCTGGTTCTAACCATATTAATGGAAGATGTAGGCTTTAATATTGTTTAAGGGTTTTTATGTCTCATCCTCTTTGCATGCAAATAACTATTATCTACATGGCATGGCATACATGGCATACATCTACATGTCACAACACGCATGGCATAATGTTATGCATCTAATGCAATTACATGGCATACAATTATGTCATGTATATATTTCCTTATATGTCATAACTATTTATGGAAATAAAATATGTTTAAGATTTGATTCTCCAAATCAAATCATAATTAAATTAGGAAACAAATTTCCAAATCTAATCACATATTTTATTCATGGAATTATTTGATTAAGGAAAATCTATTTAGGAAACCAATTTCCTAAATCATTAAAAATACTTATGGAAATAAAATATTTTATGATTTGATTTCCCAAATCAAATCATGATTAAATTAGGAAACAAATTTCCAGAATCTAATCAAATATTTTATTTATGGAAAATATCAATTTCCATAAATACTTCCAACTTTCCAAAAGTGGAAGATTTCTATAAATACTTCTAGACTTTCCAAAATTGAAAAATTTCCATAAATACTTCTAAATTTCCAAAATTAGAAAATTTCCAGAAATACATTATGACTATCGCAAAACCATTTTTACGATTATGTCGAAACACAACCTGGGCTCTGATACCACTGTTGGGTTTCCGGCACCGCGGCGTGTGTGTTCGATCACGTTTCGTAAACATGAACACAGCGGAAGCAATAAAAATAATAAATACTTCTATTTATTACAACACACACAACGCACGCATGCATATTACAACAAGTGTAGACATAACCGTAAATTTAAATTTGCAATAAAAGGAAATTTAACTATGTTATACCTTTCGTATGACGTGTAGCGGGAACGACATCAACCGGAACGATCCTCGCTAGAATCGTCTCTATCCGTATCCACGCCGAGTTCCTCGGGATGACTTCGCTAAGCCACGAGCTTCGTCTTCGTACGGGTTACTAGCCTCGTGTTGAAGACGACGTGATCGAGAGATGATCACGATCCGAATCCAAATTCGGATCCTAATATGAGTTCTCAAAAACTCGCTTCTCCGGAGAGGTATTCGTCAACCAATTGACGAATCCTTCGTCCCCCACCTCAGAGGATTACTGGAGATCGAATCCCCGGTAAGTTATCCGCTGTTGGAGCTCTAACCGTCGTCCAAACGACGCTCCGACGAGAGGAGAAGAAGCTGTCCAGAAAACTGGACAGCTTGGTGGAGGAGTAGGCGCCGGCCAAAACAAGGAAGCCAAGTGCTCACCTTTTCACCGAGGCCTAGGAAGATCACCGGAGGGTCGCCGGAGGATCACCGGCTGAAGCTTGGTCGCCGGCAAGGAGCTGGACGCCGGCACAAGGGGCTGGGTGGCCAAGGAGCTTGGGCCGCAACTCCTTCAATGGGGTTGGGCGGCAACTTTTGCTAGGGCTTGGATTAGGGCTTAATTATCCATTAAGCCCTCTTTTATAGAGAACTAATTCTCTTAATGGTTATTGGATCATAACCATTAGGCCCGTTAACCCGCTCCATTAAGATAAGTTAAAATAAACCAAACCATGATGGTTTATTTTAAGTTAAAACGAACCGAACCAACTTTTGGTTCATTCGTTTAAAATAAACCAAACCCTTTGGTTTATTCTCCTCCATTGGATTAGAACCAAATCATTTTGGTTCATCCATTATGTCTTCATAAGACACGGCCCATCCACGCTTCCATTGAGACTGAAATGATTTCATGCTCGCTTTATGTTTGGTCCAACCAAACCTAGTTTCTCTCGGTCTGAGAATCCCATTCTCAAGCTCGTTTTAAATCCTTTGGATTACGCTCGTTATGCGTGTGACCAAATAGGTTCTCGGTTTATGTTGGCCGTCTATAATTAACCATTAATTATAGAACGATCATGAGTGACACCTAGTAGTACATCATGATCCCCAATTAACCGAAAAGATCAATGGTTGATCCTGAACTATTGAAATCCTTCAAGAATTTCGAATGATTCGTGCCCCATTCCCTTCACTCATCTTATACCCACTTGGTTCAGAACATGGTCTATTGTGTCAGTCCCCACTAGGCTGACTACGTCACACCTAGCCCAAGTATCATTTCCTCGTCCTACGGATTCTAGTTACTCCACATGTATCGAAGAGTACCTTACTCTAAACATGTAATGCTTTGGCCAAAGACTTTAGTAACAATCCGACGAGAGGCCATGGGTATACATCTCCTCGCAAGGAGTGGTGAATCCTTTATAGGCTATTCAAACACCTTGATCACGACTTATACCCAATCATCCCGGGTCCACATCTCCTTAGAGATGTTTGCTTAAGATGTCAAAGCATAAGTCTCCATGATCAAGATGACTTGAATACCGTAAGTCAAAGGAACATCGCACTTAAGCCACAGTAAGAACATCATTGACATATCTATATATGCAGAGAACCATATGAAGTCTTACGGCTGGTCACTCCAATGAACTAGTTACCATAACTAGCATCCACGATTAACTCCGGACATCACTATATCTCCAGCCAGTGAGAATCAACTGCTTGGATACACCAAGGAGTATACCTCGTGCTAGTCTCGACAGAATTGATGGTGTCCAAATCCATCAATTCATCGACTAGGGATAATTCCGATACATCACAATTACACATGTAGAGATACTCACTAGTTGTGATCCAATTACAAATTCTCTCATGCTGTGAATCGTATCGTGGACATTCAGTAAATGAGTTTAATATCCAATCAAATACATAAAACATGTATACTCAAATAGTGAATCTTCATTTATCATATAAATGGTTCATACATAAGGCGATTGCCTTAGGACATCTCTCATATATTACTAACAGTTCAGAGATATCCTTCAGCTTGTCTAGTCCCAAAACACGAGAACTCCCAAAAATCCAAGGGAAAGAAAATCATCGAAATACAAAACCCACAAACCAAAACCACAAACAAATAAAATTGTCACGTCCTGGGGGCATATCCGTCATCCTAATGACAGAGGAGCCCCTTAGTGACAATATTCCGAAATACATGGACCAGATCTAGTAAAAACCTCAAAATAATTATAGAAATACTAGTATTTTAATAACTGCATGCATGAACAACTAAACATGTATCAATTAAAGTAAAATAGTTTTATGACACCAAATCAAATTGTGACAAAATCCAAAGTGCATAATCAAAATGCAACACCAATAAAGTAAACAAAGCGGCATCCCGACGATGCTGGGAGACAAGCACGACAAGGAACTCTCTGAGCGACACAAAGGTAGGTCAACATGACACGTCCTCCATCAGTTAACCTAGAGGATAAGTGAGGAGGGGATGAGTACAACCACTCTGTGGATGTATAGGCAATAGTGCATAATCATAATGCACATAATGGAAGTCACAGGGAACAAGCTAGAGTAACCCAACCCTCAGAGTACCAATATCAGTCTGTAACTATCCTGATCAGCAGTATAACAAATATACACAACCACTGCAACAAGCAGTGCACATCCGGATACCACGACAAAGCCTCGTGGCTCTCGCACAAAAAGGGAACTCGTGGGTCGACAATCAATATACCAAGCACTGTCTACGCGCAACTACATACTACCACGAATGGGTCTTGTGGGCAGACAGCGTATATAGATATCTAATTATTGACTGCACGTAACAACATACTACCACTAATGGGGTGCGTGAGCAGTCGATTTTCCTAGGTTGTTAAGCCTAGGGTTATTCAATACATCTAGCATAGAACGACTATCAAAATCGATAAAGATCATCAATCTACAATTAAACCCATTGAGGCGGTCAAGTGAGGGTTTCAACACCTCTAATACTAAATGTTTACCATAGTCGGTAAAGATCATCGACTTATAAATAAATACCTCGAGATGAAGTCTAGGGTTTCAACCCTTCTAACATGAACGGTTATCAAGGTCTATAAAATCATAAATCCACTAATAAACACATCGAGATGAGTAATCATAGGGTTTCGTCCCAGCTAACAGGAAACGCCTATCAAGGCCAATAAGAACAACAAATCTACCATCAAGCCCGTCAAGAGGGTTAAGCCTAAATTATACCATTCTACCAGTTCAATCATGCATGCTATAACATGCTACCACGAACAGATCTCGTGGGTATTTAACCTGTAAAGTAGCTATCTAGCTACAGGCGTCATACGAATCTGATTATCACCAACTCCGAACGAATAACGCAAGAATATAACCTTATAGTAGGTCATCTCAACCATGATTGGGAGGCATGATTGACCACAATATACAAAGCACCTATAGGGAAACACTACTGTAAACTTTTTCTCAACCAAGAATGGGAGATATAGTAAGGACTAATCACATCCTAATCATACAAACTCTACTGGTCTGATCACCATATCACTGAAATAGTAAATGGATAAACATATACCAATATGCACATCCGTTATTACATCCTAGGTTCCAACACCTAGGGTTCCACTAATGTTGTTTCATTCTCAGATCCGGCCCGTCTGAGAATAACCTCATGTAAATTATTCTATCTCTACTGGTCTTAATCATGGTATCCACCGAACAAAAAACATAACCATATAATAACATAACACGCTATCTAATAAACGACAACATAGTCATACTAACGGGAATCAATGACTGAAATTAATTAGGGTATAACTAAAGGGTCATACCAGAACAAAGTCAAGGTAATACTCAATAAAGCATCAGGTGCCTATATATACCCTAAACTACGTAAGCAATGTAATCATGTCATCAGGCACTAGGATCTAGAGAGTCAAAGAACCTCAACATATACCTTCTACGAATTTATCCATCTTATTCATATTATTCAACTAGTCCAATCCTAATACTAGTCCAAATAGTAATAGGTAAACATCTACCAATAATATCTAATCATTTATATCACAATGGTAACTAATTACGTATAGCAATAATAGCAATTAATAACCATATGCTAACGATAAACCAGCAACCTAAAGATCTAACAGTCTAACAGATATAAGGATAAAACAAGACTAGACAAAACATGATATCACCGCATAACCAATATAACCAATACAAATATGCACTAAATCTAGAAAATTTTCTAGAATTTACTTGTTAGCCATCTGGAGATGTCCTGTCACCGCCAAATCCCTAAAATGACCTCGTCAATAATACCTCGAATTTTCGAAACATAAAAATCGTCGAAAATCCGTACAACTCCAAAAATACCCCAGTTAACCTGCCAAATGTGGCAAACTACGAAAACCCAAAGACCCTAAGGAACTCGAAAACCTACGCTCTTATACCAAATAAATTGTCACACCCCGGGGTGAAGGTTTTTGCTTATCGAGTCCGTGAGGGGAAACTTCGCTTCCCACTTCACCTCGGCAGCTTGTCCATGGCGATCCCATCGATGTCCCTGGATTAAAAATTTAATCCTAGACAAAAGGGATTGCCCAAACCACCAAGCCATCGTCGTGCTATTTGTTTAGAGAGGTCACTTGAAAAAACTAGTTGTTCAAGCGACCAACCTCTATTCTACAAGTAGCCATGGAATAGATGATGTTTGGATCGCCGATTTTTGTGTTTATGCTCGGGATCCAAGTATTATTTATCCATTTACAGATTTATAACATGCTTATAATTGAAAAACAAAAACAAGCAAGTAACAAAAGGAGAAAGAAGAATAGGTATACCTCTCGATCTACTAATGTATGACCTTCCTCCTTTTGGACGTTGTGTGGGCGACGATCTACCAAAAGTCGAAGCTCCTAGATCGCAAATCTTCCTTCCTTAGTCTTCCAAAGCAAGAGGAAGAGTAGAAACAAGGTTTTTCTCCTCCCTAAAACCAACCAACAAGAAGCATACAATCTCCTTGCTGCCGGCCAACTAGAAGGTGGAGAAGATGATGGAAAACAATCAAGACAACAAGGGAAACCCTATAGCTTGTTTCCACCACCTAAGGAGAGGGAGAAGGGAGCATTTGGGTGCAGGCCAAGGGCTAGGAAGGGGCTGGAAAAGATCTGGATGCCGCCCACAAGAGGAGGAAGAAGAAAGAAACCTTCCTTATTTGGTGCAGCCCAAGCTTCCAAACCCTAACCCTAATCCTATCTCAACTAGGATTCCTCTCCCTTGCCGCCCAAAACCCTAGCTCTCTTGATGATCATCCACGCCAACTCCCATGGCCTCCTTTTATAGAGTTAGGGATAAGTCATGAATTAATCTCCTCCATTGGTTCTAGGAATTTAATCTCAACCGTCGGATCTAGAGATTTAATCTCAACCGTCGGATCTTAGAGATTTAATCTCTACCTATGGATCTTAGAGATTTTTTTTTATCCATTGGATCTAAGCTTCATGAGGTGTTAATAGGCTACATTAGGGACCATGAGGAGGAGTTGGATCTTGGCCACCCATGGATCAAGCCCACATAAAGTCCGATCCACTTATGATGATCCAATCCACTAATGGATCATCATTGATCTACCTCACCAACCCCCATATGATAATATGGGCTCCATATATTATTTGTACATTTTCTCCCCGTGTTTAAGATCTCGAATGTCTGTCGATTAATTAATTTACTGACCATTAATTAATCAACATCTAACTCCTTGAGTAGTACCACTCAACCTTTTCATCATGCCGGACCAAGTCCACCTGCAGGGTTTACATGATGAACCTTATGAGCTCCTCAAGGGGACATCATCATCCTAATATATAGGACACGGTTTCCTCCTATAATCAAAGACACACCATATAAATAATATCATCTCCCAACTTACTGAGCCTATCAATTTAATCTATAAATCTCGCCCATTGGTAAATCAAAGAGATGAGTACTAAATATATGTGCCCGTTATTATATCACGATTAAGAGCATGTACTAAATAATATCTGAGGTCCGATTTGATTATGTAGTCAACAATAAATCAAATCACCTCTAAGTCGGTCCTACTCAATACACACAAAGTGCACTAGTGTGATTCTATGGTCAAGACAAACCAACACCAAATCACACTACAACCATTCCGATGGTTTGTCCAAAGTCATCTCGGTTGTGAGCCTTTACTTATACTTTTCAAGGGGCCGATAACATGATCTCCTGTGTGACACCACACACCATGTTATCTATAATGTAAAGTATTAGACAATATTGCATAACCATAAAAATATGCAAACAATGATCATGTGATTCTTATTTCAAAATAAAGATGTTCATACAAAAGATAGACTTTTCAGTATACATCCCTACAATCTCCCACTTACACTAAAAGACTATACTGTCTTCAAACTGCCATACATCTGATCCCCATTCCCTCCACATGCCTATCAAAATCTCTCGCCGGAAGGGCCTTAGTGAAAGGATCTACCAGGTTATACTCTGATGCAATCTTGGCCACAGCAACTTCTCCTCTCTTTACGATTTCTCGTATCAGGTGGTACTTGCGCTCTATGTGTTAACTAGCCTTATGGGCTCGTGGTTCCTTCGAGTTTGCAACTGCACCACTATTATCACAATAAATTGTGATAGTTCTGGGCAAACTAGGAATCACATCCAAGTCCATCAAAAAGTTCCTGAGCTATACAACTTCTTTGGCCGCCTCAGAGGCCGCCACATACTCAACTTCCATGGTGGAGTCCGCCACGCACTTCTGCTTGACACTCCTCCATACAATGGCTCCACCTCCCAAAGTAAACACAAAACCTGCGGTAGACTTACTATTATCCCTATCAGATTGGAAGTCGGAATCCTTGTAACCCACAGGGAGTAATTGGTCTGCCCGGTAAACCAGCATATAATCTCTAGTCCTTCTCAGGTACTTCAATATATGCTTTAACGCAGTCCAATGTCCCTGTCTTGGATTACTCTGATATCTGCTGACTATGCCCATGGCAAAACAGATATCTGGTCTCGTACAGAGCATCACATACATGAGGCTTCCTACTGTCGAAGCATAAGGAACCGCCTTCATCTCCTCTATCTCCTCAGATGATCTGGGACACATCTCCTTAGATAAAGGAACTCCATGCCTGAAAGGTTGAAAACCCTTCTTGGAGTTCTGCATGCTAAAACGCTCCATAATCGTGTCTATGTATGAAGCTTGGGATAAGCACAACATCCTTTTCCTGCGATCCCTTATAACCTTGATCCCAAGGATGTGTCCCACCTCTCCCAAGTCTTTCATATCAAACTGTTTGGACAACCATACCCTTACGTCCGATAACACCTTGATATTGTTGCCAATCAACAAAATGTCATCTACGTATAGTACAAGAAATACCACTACGTTTAGTCATATCTCTTGTATACACAAGACTCATCCGGACTCTGAATAAATCCATAAGACTGGATCACCTCATCAAAGCGGATGTTCCAAGACCTCGAAGCTTGTTTCAATCCATAAATGGACCGATTAAGCTTACATACAAGATGCTCTTTTCCCTTAACAATGAATCCCTCTAGTTGCTTCATGTAGATGTTTTCCTCAAGACTTCCATTAAGGAAAGCTGTCTTGACATCCATCTGCCACACCTCATAATCCATATGAGCTGCTATGCATAAGAGAATTCGGATAGACTTAAGCAAGGCTACCGGCGAAAAGGTCTCCTCATAATCGATACCCTCTTTTTGAGTATACCCCTTCGCAACAAGCCTCACTTTGAAGGTCTCAACCTTCCCATCTATTCCTCTCTTTCTCTTGTAGATCCACTTGCATCCAATGGTTTTTACACCATCGGGTGGTTCTACTAGCTCCCAGACCTGATTTGAATCCATGGATTCAATCTCAGTATTCATTGCACTTTGCCAAGATACTTCATCTTTATCTTGGATTGCCTCATCATATGTCCAGGGATCAGGTTCATGTTCGCCAGGGACCAAATCAGAAGATTCTCCCAAGAACATGAATTTATCAGGCTGTCTCACAACCCTCCCACTACGACGAGGTATCACCTGTGTATCCTCTGTGACACACGGTGAAGTGACATGTGCTATATCCTCTTGTACCGGCGGTACTAAAGAAGTGACTTCCCCTTTTAACTCCTCCAGAACAATTTTACTCTTGGGCTTGTGGTTCATCACATAGTCTTCCTCTAGAAATCTAGCGTTCGTGCTAACGATCACCCTCTGATCTCTAGGACTATAAAACAAGCTACCCTTCGTTCCTCTAGGATAGCCAACGAACAAGCGTACTTCTGTACGAGGTTCTAACTTACCAGCATCTGCCTTCAGTACATGTGCTGCACTCCCCCATATCCGAATATGTCTTAGACTAGGCTTTTGCCCAGTCCACAACTCTGTGGGAGTAGAAGGCACTGATTTAGATGGAACCAAGTTCAGAATGTACACCGCTGTATCTAGAGCATATCCCCAGAACAAATCTGGCAAGTCAGAATAACTCATCATCGATCTAACCATCTCCATAAGAGTCCTATTTCTTCGCTCTGTTACACCGTTCTGCTGGGGTGTGCCAGGTGCAGTCAATTGGGATTGAATCCCAGTCTCTGATAAGTAGTTCCTAAACTCTCCCAAGAGGTACTCACCACCACGATCAAATCGTAGTGTCTTGATACTTTTACCTTGACATTTCTCCACATCAGCCTTGAATTCTTTGAACTTGTCAAAACATTCAGACTTGAGGCGCATCAGGTAAATATATCCATATCTTGAGTAATCGTCTATAAAATAGACGAAATACTCAAAACCACCTCTAGCCTGGATAGACATAGGACCACACAAATCAGAATGAACCAATTCTAACACATCTTTGGCTCTATACCCCTTGGCCTTAAAAGGCCTCTTGGTCATCTTACCTTCCAAGCAATATTCACAGGTTGGGAGAACCTCCACCACTAATGAACCCAAAGGTCCATCAACTATCAACCTTTGAATTCTGCTTAGGTTAATGTGACCAAGCCTAAGATGCCAAAGATATGTTTGGTTTATCTTCGAAGGTTTTTTTCTCTTATTGGAATTAGAAGATGAGTTATTAACTTCAATTTGCATCGTGGGAGGTTTTGGTTCAAGTGTGTACAAATTTCCTATCAATGCACCCGAACAGATAATGTCCCTATTCCTTCTTATAACAACTCTGTCATTAAAAGAAATAGAATATCCATCCATAAACAATTTAGAAACCGAAATTAAATTCTTTCTAAATAAGGGTACATAAAAGCAATTCTTAAGAACCAAAAGTTTATTTTTCTCAAAAGATAAATGAACATCTCCCACTGCAACAGCCGCCACCTTCGTGGCATCGCCCAAGTACACGATAATCTCCCCCTCAGCCAGTCGTCTGATTTCTTGGAACCCCTGCAAAGTATTACAGACATGATCAGTGGCTCCCGTATCTACACACCAGGTGCCATAGATAACACCGCTAAACATGTTTCAATGACTAGACCAAAAGATATACCTTTATTCTTGCGGTTGGGGCAGTCCTTCCAGTGTCCAGTCTGCTTACAAGTGAAGCACTTGCCTTTCGGCTTCTTCACTCCTCCCTGATTACCTCCCACCACCTTCGCCCCAGTTTGTTTCTTCTTTTTCTTGCCTTTCGGCTTAGAAGTAGAAACCTTTTGGGTCACCATGGCATGTGCCTGAGCACTCTGACAAAATAGTCCCTCTGCCGCCTGGAGTTCTGTCAGAAGTTCTGCCAACGAATACAACCTCTTGTTCATGTTGTAGTTGAGATGAAACTGCTCAAAACTCCTAGGCAGAGACTGGAGTATGATATCGCCCTGGGTTTCCCCATCGATCTCAGCTCCTAGGACCTCCATCTCATTCAAATGAGCCATCATCTTGAGAACATGATCCCTTACGGGTGTTCCCTCGATCATGGTGGTCGTCATCAAGTTTCTCATGGCCTCTTGCCTCGCAACCCGATTCTGGTGTCTGAAAAGCTCCTTGAGATTGAGCATCATATCATAAGCAGTGGACATGGCTTGATGCTGATGTTGCAGTACATTTGACATAGATGCCAAAATGTAACACCGCACCATCTCATCGGCCTTGATCCACTTCTTATAGCTCTCTCTCTCCTTTTCCCCAGAATTATCTGCAGGCTTGGGAGGGCACTCTTCGAGGAGTATATATTTGTATTCCTCAGCAGTCAAGATAATGTCTAGATTCCTCTTCCAATCTACATAGTAGGGTCCAGTAAGTTTGTTCTCTTTCAGTATCACAGCAAGTGGGTTGAAAGTTATTTTGAAAGAAAACCTAAGAATCACATAAATCAAAACATTAGATTTCAAAAAATTATTGATTCCTCAAACAATAAAATTTTAAAATCAGCCAACACCTCAAAACACCGAGAATATCGTATGCCACGATAGTGTGGACGTATACGAATTCTACATTTGTAAGAGGAGGTTTTACCCATTAATTTTACTATCTTGTCAACCTAACTTTTTGACAAGTAAAATTAATAGTTGATTCCTCTTTGGCCCTACAAATAAAAGCAGTGACTCCGATGGGGAGGATACTTATATTTGTATCTAAGTGTTCACCATTACTCGATGCAAGGTAATTATCTCGGGTTATGTGCCTTACGATGGGCAAGTATACACGCTCCTTAATAATTTGTTATAACCATATTCGACCTTGTGATTCACAAACAAACCCATCCGATGGGGAGGAAGGCACTCAGAGTCGACGTGCAAGTTTGTTCGCATCACTTGTCAAATCGTATGGAGGCCGTGGGAATTTAAAAAAATTCCCTCTCCCACTTAGTAATTTGAAATTGAGGAATTTTCCTAGCCTACGACATGCATATCAAACAAAAAGCAATAAATATGAAAAATAAATTATTTTCCAACTATTATGACTTTTGTCTTCAATATGACTCCCGTCGCATCACCATCTTGTCTGCTCCTTCTACGCCATGTAAGAGCCATCCGGAGATTCGAGCCGAGAATAAAACCTATTTTAATTTACATCCATCGATCCTATACTCCACGAGGGAGTGTACATGAAATCTAGATCAAAAGTAAAATAAAATAAAGAGTGGATAAACAATGCCGTATTTAATTTACAAAAACTAAATACTAGCCTCGTCAACCCTGAGGATTCAACAAAATAAATATTTACACACTTACAATCACATACACACATATGGCCATAATAGTCGGATCTTATGCCTGCAACCAAAGAGTTAAACTACGCATATCCTACTATTATCCGACACATATAATATATGAAAAGTGCATAAAAATTAATCGAATCCTAAACACACAAAACCGGAAACCTTGGCTCTGATACCAATTGAAGGTTTTTGCTTATCGAGTCCGTGAGGGGAAACTTCGCTTCCCACTTCACCTCAGTAGCTTGTCCATGGCGATCCCTTCGATGTCCCCAGATTAAAAATTTAATCCTAGATAAAAGGGATTGCCCAAACCACCAAGCCATCGTCGTGCTATTCGTTTAGAGAGGTCACTTGAACAAACTAGTTGTTTAAGGGACCAACCTCTATTCTACGAGTAGCCGCGGAATAGACGATGTCCGGATCGCCGATTTTTGTATTTATGCTCGGGATCCAAGTATTATTTAGCCATTTACAGATTTATAACATGCTTATAATTGAAAAACAAAAACAAGCAAGTAACAAAAGGAGAAAGAAGAATAGGTATACCTCTCGATCTTCTAATGTATGACCTTCCTCTTTTTGGACATCATGTGGGCGATGATCTACCAAAAGTCGAAGCTCCTAGATCGTAAATCTTCCTTCCTTACTCTTCCAAAGCAAGAGGAAGAGTAGAAACAAGGTTTTTCTCCTCCCTAAAACCAACCAACAAGGAGCATACAATCTCCTTGCCGCCGGCCAACTAGAAGGTGGAGAAGATGATGGAAAACAATCAAGACACCAAGGGAAACCCTATATCTTGTTTCCACCACCTAAGGAGAGGGAGAAGGGAGCTTTTGGGCACTGGCCAAGGGCTAGGAAGGGGATGGAAAAGAGCTGGACGCCGGCCACAAGAGGAGGAAGAAGAAAGAAACCTTCCTTATTTGGTGTCGCCCAAGCTTCCAAACCCTAACCCTAATCCTATCTCAACAAGGATTCCTCTCCCTTGCCGCCCAAAACCCTAGCTCTCTTGATGATCATCCACGCCAACTCCCATGGCCTCCTTTTATAGAGTTAGGGATAAGTCATGAATTAATCTCCTCCATTGGTTCTAGGGATTTAATCTCAACCGTCGGATCTGTTAGTGAAAGCCCTAGAGTCAATCATGTGATGATTGTTGTATGGACTTTATTGTATCATATTCCTATTTATAAAGGCATGGTTATTATATTTACTTGTATTGGTGCCAAATAACTAAATATAATAATGTCCTTGAGTAGTAGGTTCTTATCTATATCAATCGATTGGTTGAATCGATAATGAGATGATATAGAGAACACTACTCTTAATGATTCCTAGTCGAGTATTAACATTCAGGGACAATGTTAATGCGTAGAGACTAGCATGTAGGTCAACAAGATGACTTGATCTCACAAGTCATGGATATGAGATATCAAGTTGACACATGGATATGCATTGGAGAATGTATACTGAATGACCCGCCATGAGAAAGTATCATGGATCATTATATGAGTGTCATATACTTTCTCATGTGGCTATTAGTATGACTATTAGTCCTTAGACCTTAAGTCACCATGGTTCCCTACATAAGGAGTTGCATACTTTGGCTTCGTCAAAAGTCACCTGTAAATGGGTGGACTATAAAGGCGATTACTGGGTATGTAACAAATTATGCGGAGGGATTTGAGTAATGTAGATGGGATCTATCCCTCCTATATGACGGGGATGACATCGATATTCTTGATAGAGTGAGACCACGAAGTGCATGTCCATGCCCAAATGAGTCAATATGAGATATTGAGCTCATTAGATTAGAGTGAGTCTACTTGGAGTTCAAGATTTAGATTGTACCGAGGATGACACGGTCTATGCCTCGATTGGTCAATCTAGATGTCAAGGATAGAGGGACATTGTCACATATTGTGAGAGTCACAATTAGTAGTCACAAAGGTGATGTTGGAGCTCAACATTCTTGGAACTTGGGTAGCAATGATGTATTGCTAGATACCGCTCATTGCTTATGTTCCTAAATCGGTTTAGGGACATTGCCAACGTTACAAGAACCTATAGGGTCACGCACATAAGAGCAATTAGATGGAGATTAGGTTCATATGATGAACCATGAGGATTAGGTTCATGGGATGAACCAAATTGGATTAAGAGTAATCCAAATTAGACTAATTGAGTTAGACTCAAGTTGATTCAAGTGTTGAATGAGTCTAATTTAGATTTGATTCATCAAATCAATTTAAATTAAATGAATAGAGATTCATTAAATTAAATTGACTTGAGTCAAGTGGTTAGATTTGATCAACCATGGGAGATTAGAGGTCAAGTTTGACTTGACTTGAGAGGGAAGATGAAAGGTCAAGTTTGACTTGACCAAATGCCATGTCATGATGATGACATGGCATGGCCGGCCAATGATGGTGCTCCACATCATCATTGACTTGGTCAATAGGTGCCACATCATGAGGGAGACCAAGGGTCATGGGAGTTACATGCATGCATGTAACCCCTTTCATGAAGTGGCCGACCACTTTAGGGGTTATGGGTGGTGAATTCATTTGGTGAGTTACACTCTTGGATCATCTTCTTCCTTGGTGTTTTTCCTCTCAATCTCTCCCTCTCCTTCCTCATCTTGCCGAGATCTACTAGGAGTGCTAGCACACTCAAGTTTGTCTCTTTCTCCACCTATTGCTTGTGTGGATACCAATAGAGGAGTGTGCACTTGACACTCTCGAGTTCCGGCGAACTTTTGGACGAGCGAGATAAGCGAAGGGCATCGCATCGAGGGTAATGATCTCATCTCTTAGATCTAAGGTAGATCTAGGGTTTTTAGTAAGCACATACATGTTTTATAATTTTTATACTTCGCACGGATCCGTGGCCGGGGCTTCCGAGGTTTCCGCAACGCAAAAAGTGGTTTTTACGGCTCGGAAAAACCCAACAGGATCTAGAGATTTAATCTCAACCGTCGGATCTTAGAGATTTAATCTCTACCTATGGATCTTAGAGTTGTTTTCTATCCATTGGATCTAAGCTTCATGAGGTGCTAATAGGCTACATTAGGGACAATGAGGAGGAGTTGGATCTTGGGCACCCATGGATCAAGCCCACATAAAGTCCGATCCACTAATGATGATCCAATCCACTAAAGGATCATCATTGATCTACCTCACCAACCCCCATATGATAATATGAGATCCATATATTATTTGTACATTTTCTCTCTGTGTTTTAGATCTCGAATGTCCGTCGATTATTTAATTTACTGACTATTAATTAATCAACATCTAACTCCTTGAGTAGTACCACTCAACCTTTTCATCATGTCGGACCAAGTCCACCTGTAGGGTTTACATGATGAACCTTATGAGCTCCTCAAGGGGACATCATCATCCTAATATATAGGACACGGTTTCCTCCTATAATCAACGACACACCATATAAATAATATCATCTCCTAACTTACCAAGCTTTTCGATTTAATCTATAAATTTCGCCCATTTGTAAATCAAAGAGATGAATACTAAGTATATGTGCCCGTTATTATATCGGGATTAAGAGCATGTACTAAATAATATCTGAGGTCCGATTCAATTATGTAGTCAACAATAAATCAAATCACCTCTAAGTCGGTCCTGCTCAATACACATATAGTGCACTAGTGTGATTCTATGGTCAAGACAAACCAACACCAAATCACACTACAACCATTCCGATGGTTTGTCCAAAGCCATCTCGGTTGTGAGCCTTTACTTACACTTTTCAAAGGGCCAATAATATGATCTCCTGTGTGACACCACACACCATGTTATCTACAATGTAAAATATTAGACAATATTGCATAACCATAAAAATATGCAAACAATGATCATGTGATTCTTATTTCAAAATAAAGATGTTCATACAAAAGATAGACTTTTCAGTATACATCCCTACAGGAGTCCCCTTGCGAAAATCGGCGACATCTCCCTTATGCAGTGACAATACCAACTTTTCATACAAGGCCTACACGGCCACTATACATCGGTCAACATGACCGGAACAAAAACTACACACACAGATAATAAATTGGCCTCGGCCATCAATCCAGTAAATAGCAGCGTCTACTATATCTAGAATTACCCTTACGCCATCCGGCGGAATATACAACCAAACCAATCGAATAGTCCATAAGGACACAACAAATATCTCCAAATCTCCAAAAGTACATAACCAAAACAAACAAAAATCCTACACACTTCATCTAGTTAAAAAACCAAAACTATAAGACCCATAAAACCTATCCATTTCGACGAGGGGATTGGTAGTTTGGACTCTCTGGCGATTTCAACGAAGCAGATGTAAAAACAGCGGTATGTTCAAAGAACTTAGCGGATAATAGTCGATATGCATAGCAAGATATATCTAACAATAAGAGTCATGCCAGTACAGTCTCAAATAAATAGGGTATGCAAGCAAGAAATACAAAAGGAGTGTACTCAGCATATGCCATACTATAAGAGACAAAGTCATCACCATATACAAATATGAATCCAGTATGCATGACATGTTGGGATTAGTGTTCGATCATGTTTAGTAAACATGAGCACGCGGAAGCAATTAAAAATAATAAATCTATATTTATTACAACACACACAACACCGCATGCTATTACAACAAGTGTAGACATAACCGTAAATTAAAATTTGCAATAAAAGGAAATTAAACTACGTTATACCTTCCATTATGGCGTGTAGCGAAACGGCATCAGCGGAGCGATCCTCGTAGAATCGTCTCTATCCGTATCCACGCCGAGCTCCTCGGGATGACTTGCTAAGTCACGAGCCGTCTTCGTCACGGGTTACTAGCCTCGTGTTGAAGGCGGCGTGATCGAGAGATGATCACGATCGAATCCAAATTCGGATCCAAAACGAGTTCTCAAAACTTCGCTTCTCCGGAGAGGTATTCGTCAACCGTTTGGCGAATCGCCGTCCTCCACCTCAGAGGATTACCGGAGATCAAATCCCGGTAAGTTAGCGCTGTCGGAGCACTAACCGTCGTCAAGCGGCGCTCCGGCGAGAGGAGAAAAGCTGTCCAGAAAACTGGACAGCTTGGTGGAGGAGATAGGCGCCGGCCAAAACAAGGAGACAAAAGCTCACCTTGATGCCGAACCTTTTAGGGGATCACCGGAGGGTCGCCGGAGGTTCACCGGCTGGAGCTTGGACGCCGGCAAGGGTCTTGACGGCAGCACAATCAAGCTGGGCGGCAAGGAGGTTAGGCGGCACAACCGGTTGGCGGCAACTCCTTGGAGGCTAGGGTTTTGATTTTGGATTAGGGTTTAACAATCCCTTAAGCCCACTTTTATAGAGAACTAATTCTCTTAATGGTTAATGGATCATATCCATAAAGCCCGTTAACCCGCTCCATTAAGATAAGTTAAAATAAACCAAACCATGATGGTTTATTTTAAGTTAATTACAATTACACATGTAGAGATACTCACTAGTTGTGATCCAATTACAAATTCTCTCATGCTGTGAATCGTATCGTGGACATTCAGTAAATGAGTTTAAGATCCAATCAAATACATAAAACATGTATACTCAAATAGTGAATCTTCATTTATCATATAAATGGTTCATACATAAGGCGATTGCCTTAGGACATCTCTCATATATTACTAACAGTTCAGAGATATCCTTCAGCTTGTCTAGTCCCAAAACACGAGAACTCCCAAAAATCCAAGGGAAAGAAAATCATCGAAATACAAAACCCACAAACCAAAACCGCAAACAAATAAAATTGTCACGTCCTGGGGGCATATCCGTCATCCCAATGACAGAGGAGCCCCTTAGTGACAATATTCCGAAATACATGGACCAGATCTAGTAAAAACCTCAAAATAATTATAGAAATACTAGTATTTTAATAACTGCATGCATGAACAACTAAACATGTATCAATTAAAGTAAAATAGTTTTATGACACCAAATCAAATTGTGACAAAATCCAAAGTGCATAATCAAAATGCAACACCAATAAAGTAAACAAAGCGGCATCCCGACGATGCTGGGAGACAAGCACGACAAGGAACTCTCTGAGCGACACAAAGGTAGGTCAACATGACACGTCCTCCATCGCTAACCTAGAGGATAAGTGAGGAGGGATGAGTACAACCACTCGTGGATGTATAGGCAATAGTGCATAATCATAATGCACATAATGGAAGTCACAGGGAACAAGCTAGAGTAACCCAACCCTCAGAGTACCAATATCACCAGAATTATCCCGATCGAGTGATAACAAATATACACAACCACCGCAACAAGCGGTGCACATCCGATACCACGACAAAGCCTCGTGGCTCTCGCACAAAAGGGAACTCGTGGGTCGACAATCAATATACCAAGCCCTGTTCACGCAACTACATACTACCCACGAATGGGTCTTGTGGGCGCAGATATAGATATCTAATTATTATTGCGTAACAACATACTACCACTAATGGGGTGCGTGAGCAGTCGATTTTCCTAGGTTGTTAAGCCTAGGGTTATTCAATACATCTAGCATAGAACGACTATCAAAATCGATAAAGATCATCAATCTACAATTAAACCCATTGAGGCGGTCAAGTGAGGGTTTCAACACCTCTAATACTAAATGTTTACCATAGTCGGTAAAGATCATCGACTTATAAATAAATACCTCGAGATGAAGTCTAGGGTTTCAACCCTTCTAACATGAACGGTTATCAAGGTCTATAAAATCATAAATCCACTAATAAACACATCGAGATGAGTAATCATAGGGTTTCGTCCCAGCTAACAGGAAACGCCTATCAAGGCCAATAAGAACAACAAATCTACCATCAAGCCCGTCAAGAGGGTTAAGCCTAAATTATACCATTCTACCAGTTCAATCATGCATGCTATAACATGCTACCACGAACAGATCTCGTGGGTATTTAACCTGTAAAGTAGCTATCTAGCTACAGGCGTCATACGAATCTGATTATCACCAACTCCGAACGAATAACGCAAGAATATAACCTTACAATAGGTCATCTCAACCATGATTGGGAGGCATGATTGACCACAATATACAAAGCACCTATAGGGAAACACTACTGTAAACATTTTCTCAACCAAGAATGGGAGATATAGTAAGGACTAATCACATCCTAATCATACGAACTCTACTAGTCTGATCACAATATCACTGAAATAGTAAATGGATAAACATATACCAATATGCACATCCGGGTCATTACGCCTAGGGTTTCCACACCTAGGGTTCTACTAATGTTGTTTCATTCCTGAGATCCGCTCCTACAGAATAACCTCATGTAAATTATTCTATCTCTACTGGTCTTAATCATGGTATCCACCGAACAAAAAACATAACCATATAATAACATAACACGCTATCTAATAAACGACAACATAGTCATACTAACGGGAATCAATGACTGAAATTAATTAGGGTATAACTAAAGGGTCATACCAGAACAAAGTCAAGGTAATACTCAATAAAGCATCAGGTGCCTATATATACCCTAAACTACGTAAGCAATGTAATCATGTCATCAGGCACTAGGATCTAGAGAGTCAAAGAACCTCAACATATACCTTCTACGAATTTATCCATCTTATTCATATTATTCAACTAGTCCAATCCTAATACTAGTCCAAATAGTAATAGGTAAACATCTACCAATAATATCTAATCATTTATATCACAATGGTAACTAATTACGTATAGCAATAATAGCAATTAATAACCATATGCTAACGATAAACCAGCAACCTAAAGATCTAACAGTCTAACAGATATAAGGATAAAACAAGACTAGACAAAACATGATATCACCGCATAACCAATATAACCAATACAAATATGCACTAAATCTAGAAAATTTTCTAGAATTTACTTGTTAGCCATCTGGAGATGTCCTGTCACCGCCAAATCCCTAAAATGACCTCGTCAATAATACCTCGAATTTTCGAAACATAAAAATGAAAATCCGTACAACTCCAAAAATACCCCAGTTAACCTGCCAAATGTGGCAAACTACGAAAACCCAAAGACCCTAAGGAACTCGAAAACCTACGCACTTATACCAAATAAATTGTCACACCCCGGGGTGAAGGTTTTTGCTTATCGAGTCCGTGAGGGGAAACTTCGCTTCCCACTTCACCTCGGCAGCTTGTCCATGGCGATCCCATCGATGTCCCTGGATTAAAAATTTAATCCTAGACAAAAGGGATTGCCCAAACCACCAAGCCATCGTCGTGCTATTTGTTTAGAGAGGTCACTTGAAAAAACTAGTTGTTCAAGCGACCAACCTCTATTCTACAAGTAGCCATGGAATAGATGATGTTTGGATCGCCGATTTTTGTGTTTATGCTCGGGATCCAAGTATTATTTATCCATTTACAGATTTATAACATGCTTATAATTGAAAAACAAAAACAAGCAAGTAACAAAAGGAGAAAGAAGAATAGGTATACCTCTCGATCTACTAATGTATGACCTTCCTCCTTTTGGACGTTGTGTGGGCGACGATCTACCAAAAGTCGAAGCTCCTAGATCGCAAATCTTCCTTCCTTACTCTTCCAAAGCAAGAGGAAGAGTAGAAACAAGGTTTTTCTCCTCCCTAAAACCAACCAACAAGGAGCATACAATCTCCTTGCCGCCGGCCAACTAGAAGGTGGAGAAGATGATGGAAAACAATCAAGACAACAAGGGAAACCCTATAGCTTGTTTCCACCACCTAAGGAGAGGGAGAAGGGAGCATTTGGGTGCAGGCCAAGGGCTAGGAAGGGGCTGGAAAAGAGCTGGATGCCGCCCACAAGAGGAGGAAGAAGAAAGAAACCTTCCTTATTTGGTGTGCAAGCTTCCAAACCCTAACCCTAATCCTATCTCAACTAGGATTCCTCTCCTTACCGCCCAAAACCTAGCTCTCTTGATGATCATCCACGCCAACTCCCATGGCCACCTTTTATAGAGTTAGGGATAAGTCATGAATTAATCTCCTCCATTGGTTCTAGGGATTTAATCTCAACCGTCGGATCTAGAGATTTAATCTCAACCGTCGGATCTTAGAGATTTAATCTCTACCTATGGATCTTAGAGTTTTTTTTCTATCCATTTGATCTAAGCTTCATGAGGTGTTAATAGGCTACATTAGGGACCATGAGAAGGAGTTGGATCTTGGCCACCCATGGATGAAGCCCACATAAAGTCCGATCCATTAATGATTATCAAATCCACTAAAGTATCATAATTGATCTACCTCACCACCACCCATATGATATTTTGGGCTCAATATATTATTTGTAAATTTTCTCCCCTTTTTAAGATCTCGAATGTCCGTCGATTAATTAATTTACTGACCATTAATTAATCAACATCTAACTCATTGAGTAGTACCACTCAACCTTTTCATCATGTCAGACCAAGTCCACCTGCAGGGTTTACATGATGAACCTTATGAGCTCCTCAAGGGGACATCATCATCCTAATATATAGGACACGGTTTCCTCCTATAATCAACGACACACCATATAAATAATATCATCTCCCAACTTACCGAGCCTATCGATTTAATCTATAAATCTCGCCCATTGGTAAATCAAAGAGATGAGTACTAAGTATATGTGCCCGTTATTATATCGGGATTAAGAGCATGTACTAAATAATATACGAGGTCGATTCGATTATGTAGTCAACAATAAATCGAATCACCTCTAAGTCGGTCCTGCTCAATACACACAAAGTGCACTAGTGTGATTCTATGGTCAAGACAAACCAACACCAAATCACACTACAACCATTCCGATGGTTTGTCCAAAGCCATCTCGGTTGTGAGCCTTTACTTATACTTTTCAAGGGGTCGATAACATGATCTCCTGTGTGACACCACACACCATGTTATCTACAATGTAAAGTATTAGACAATATTGCATAACCATAAAAATATGCAAACAATGATCATGTGATTCTTATTTCAAAATAAAGATGTTCATACAAAAGATAGACTTTTCAGTATACATCCTACAATCTCCCACTTATACTAAAAGACTATGCTATCCTCAAACTGCCATACATCTGATTCCCATTGCCTCCACATGTCTATTAAAAGCTCTCGCTAGAAGGGCCTTAGTGAAAGGATCTACCAGGTTATCCTCTGATGCAATCTTGGCCACAACAACTTCTCCTCTCTTTACGATTTCTCGTATCAGGTGGTACTTGCGCTCTATGTGTTTACTAGCCTTATGGGCTCGTGGTTCCTTCGAGTTTGCAACTGCACCACTATTATCACAATAAATTGTGATAGTTCTGGGCAAACCAGGAATCACATCCAAGTCCATCAGGAAGTTCCTGAGCTATACAACTTCTTTGCCGCCTCGAGGCCGCCACATACTCGGCTTCCATGGTGGAGTCCGCCATTTACCTTGACACTCCTCCATACAATGGCTCCACCTCCCAAAGTAAACACAAAACCTGAGGTAGACTTACTATTATCCCTATCAGATTGGAAGTCGGAATCCGTGTAACCCACAGGGAGTAATTGGTCTGCCCGGTAAACCAGCATATAATCCCTAGTCCTTCTCAGGTACTTCAATATATGCTTTACCGCAGTCCAATGTCCCTGTCTTGGATTACTCTGATATCTGCTGACCATGCCCATGGCAAAGCAGATATCTGGTCTCGTACATAGCATCACATACATGAGGCTTCCTACTGCCGAAGCATAAGGAACTGCCTTCATCTCCTCTATCTCCTCAGATGATCTAGGACACATCTCCTTAGATAAAGGAACTCCCTGCGAAGGTTGAAAACCCTTCTTGGAGTTCTACATGCTAAAACGCTCCATAATCGTGTCTATGTATGAAGCTTGGGATAAGCACAACATCCTTTTCCTGCGATCCCTTATAACCTTGATCCCAAGGATGTGTCCCACCTCTCCCAAGTCCTTCATATCAAACTGTTTGGACAACCATACCCTTACGTCCGATAACACCTTGATATTGTTGCCAATCAACAAAATGTCATCTACGTATAGTACAAGAAATACCACTACGTTTTCGTCACATCTCTTGTATACACAAGACTCATCCGGACTTTGAATAAATCCATAAGACTGGATCACCTCATCAAAGCGGATGTTCCAAGACCTCGAAGCTTGTTTCAATCCATAAATGGACCGATTAAGCTTACATACAAGATGCTCTTTTCCCTTAGCAATGAATCCCTCTGGTTGCTTCATGTAGATGTTTTCCTCAAGACTTCCATTAAGGAAAGTTGTCTTGACATCCATCTGCCACACCTCATAATCCATATGAGCTGCTATGCATAAGAGAATCCGGATAGACTTAAGCATGGCTACCGGCGAAAAGGTCTCCTCATAATCGATACCCTCTTTCTGAGTATACCCCTTCGCAACAAGCCTCACTTTGAAGGTCTCAACCTTCCCATCTATTCCTCTCTTTCTCTTGTAGATCCACTTGCATCCAATGGTTTTTACACCATCGGGTGGTTCTACTAGCTCCCAGACCTGATTTGAATCCATAGATTCAATCTCAGCATTCATTGCACTTTGCCAAGATACTGCATCTTTATCTTGGATTGCCTCGTCATATGTCCAGGGATCAGGTTCATGTTCGCCAGGGACCAAATCAGAAGATTCTCCCAAGAACATGAATCTATCAGGCTGTCTAACAACCCTCCCACTACGACGAGGTATCACACTGTATCCTCACGTGACACGCGAAGTGTGACATGTGGTATATCCTCTTGTACCGGTGGTACTAAAGAAGTGACTTCCCCTTTTAACTCCTCCAGAACAATTTTACTCTTGGGCTTGTGGCTCATCACATAGTCTTCCTCTAGAAATCTAGCATTCGTGCTAACGATCACCCTCTCATCTCTAGGACTATAAAACAATCCACCCTTCGTTCCCCTGGGATAGCCAACGAACAAGCATACTTCTGTACGAGGTTCCAACTTACTAGTATCTGCCTTCAGCACATGTGTTGGACTCCCCCATATCCGAATATGTCTTAGACTAGGCTTTTGCCCAGTCCACAACTCTGTGGGAGTAGAAGGCACTGATTTAGATGGAACCAAGTTCAGAATGTACACCGTCGTATCTAGAGCATATCCCCAGAACAAATCTGGCAAGTCAGAATAACTCATCATCGATCTAACCATCTCTATAAGAGTCCTATTTTTTTGCTCTGCTACACCATTCTGTTGGGGTGTGTCAGGTGCAGTCAATTGGGATTGAATCTCAGCCTCTGATAAGTAGTTCCTAAACTCTCCCAAGAGGTAATCATCACCACAATCAGATCGTAGTGTCTTGATACTTTTACCTTGACGTTTCTCCACATCAGCCTTGAATTCTTTGAACTTGTCAAAACATTGGACTTGAGGCATCGTAATGTATCCATATCTTGAGTAATCGTCTATAAAAGAGATGAAATACTCAAAACCACCTCTAGCCTGGATAGACATAGGACCACACAAATCAGAATGAACCAATTCTAACACATCTTTGGCTCTATACCCCTTGGCCTTAAAAGGCCTCTTGGTCATCTTACCTTCCAAGCAAGATTCACAGGTTGGGAGATCCTCCACCACTAATGAACCCAAAGGTCCATCAACTATCAACCTTTGAATTCTGCTTAGGTTAATGTGACCAAGCCTAAGATGCCAAAGATATGTTTGGTTCATCTTCGAAGGTTCTTTTCTCTTATTGGAATTAGAAGATGAGTTATTAACTTCAATTTGCATCGTGGGAGGTTTTGGTTCAAGTGTGTACAAATTTCCTATCAATGCACCCGAACAGATAATGTCCCTATTCCTTCTTATAACAACTCTGTCATTAAAAGAAATAGAATATCCATCCATAAACAATTTAGAAACCGAAATTAAATTCTTTCTAAATAAGGGTACATAAAAGCAATTCTTAAGAACCAAAAGTTTATTTTTCTCAAAAGATAAATGAACATCTCTCACTGCAACAGCCGCCACCTTCGTGGCATCGCCCAAGTACACGGTAATCTCCTCACCGATCGTCTGCGATTTCTTGGAACCTATAGTATTGCAGACATGATCAGTGGCTCCCGTATCTACACACCAGGTGCCATAGATAACACCGCTAAACATGTTTCAATGACTAGACCAAAAGATATACCTTTATTCTTGCGGTTGGGGCAGTCCTTCTTCCAGTGTCCAGTCTGCTTAAAAGTGAAGCACTTGCCTTTCGGCTTCTTCACTCCTCCCTGATTACCTCCCACCACCTTCGCCCCAGTTTGTTTCTTCTTTTTCTTGCCTTTCGGCTTAGAAGTAGAAACCTTTTGGGTCACCATGGCATGTGCCTGAGCACTCTGACAAAATAGTCCCTCTGCCGCCTGGAGTTCTGTCAGAAGTTCTGCCAACGAATACAACCTCTTGTTCATGTTGTAGTTGAGATGAAACTGCTCAAAACTCCTAGGCAGAGACTGGAGTATGATATCGCCCTGGGTTTCCCCATCGATCTCAGCTCCAAGGACCTCCATCTCATTCAAATGAGCCATCATCTTGAGAACATGATCCCTTACGGGTGTTCCCTCGATCATGGTGGTCGTCATCAAGTTTCTCATGGCCTCTTGCCTCGCAACCCGATTCTGGTGTCTGAAAAGCTCCTTGAGATTGAGCATCATATCATAAGCAGTGGACATGGCTTGATGCTGATGTTGCAGTACATTTGACATAGATGCCAAAATGTAACACCGCACCATCTCATCGGCCTTGATCCACTTCTTATAGCTCTCTCTCTCCTTTTCCCCAGAATTATCTGCAAGCTTGGGAGGGCACTCTTCGAGGAGTACATATTTGTATTCCTCAGCAGTCAAGATAATGTCTAGATTCCTCTTCCAATCTACATAGTAGGGTCCAGTAAGTTTGTTCTCTTTCAGTATCACAGCAAGTGGGTTGAAAGTTATTTTCAAAGAAAACCTAAGAATCACATAAATCAAAACATTAGATTTCAAAAAATTATTGATTCCTCAAACAATAAAATTTTAAAATCAACCAACACCTCAAAACACCGAGAATATCGTATGCCACGATAGTGTGGATGTATACGAATTCTACATTTGTAAGAGGAGGTTTTACCCATTAATTTTACTATCTTGTCAACCTAACTTTTTGACAAGTAAAATTAATAGTTGGTTCCTCTTTGGCCCTACAAATAAAAGCAGTGACTCCGATGGGGAGGATACTTATATTTGTATCTAAGTGTTCACCATTACTCAGTACCAAGGTAATTATCTCGGGTTATGTGCCTTACGATGGGCAAGTATACACGCTCCTTAATAATTTGTTATAACCATATTCGACCTTGTGATTCACAAACAAACCCATCCGATGGGGAGGAAGGCACTCAGAGTCGACGTGCAAGTTTGTTCGCATCACTTGTCAAATCGTATGGAGGCCGTGGGAATTTAAAAAAATTCCCTCTCCCACTTAGTAATTTGAAATTGAGGAATTTTCCTAGCCTACGACATGCATATCAAACAAAAAGCAATAAATATGAAAAATAAATTATTTTCCAACTATTATGACTTTTGTCTTCAATATGACTCCCGTCGCATCACCATCTTGTCTGCTCCTCCTACGCCATGTATGAGCCATCCAGGAATCGAGCGAGACTAAAACCTATTTTAATTTACATCCATCGATCCTATACTCCACGAGTGTACATGAAATCTAGATCAAAAGTAAAATAAAATAAAGAGTGGCTAAACAATGCCGTATTTAATTTACAAAAACTAAATACTAGCCCATCGACCCAGGATTCAACAAAATAAATATTTACACATACAATCACATACACACATATGGCCATAATAGTGGATCTTATGCATAGCAAAGAGTTAAACTCATATCCTACTATTATCCGACACATATAATATATGAAAAGTGCATAAAATTCGAATCCTAAACACACAAAAGCAGGAAACCTTGGCTCACGATACCAATTGAAGGGTTTTGCTTATCGAGTCCGTGAGAAACCGCTTCCCACTTCACCTCAGTAGCTTGTCCATGGCGATCCCTTCGATGTCCCCAGATTAAAAATTTAATCCTAGATAAAAGGGATTGCCCAAACCACCAAGCCATCGTCGTGCTATTCGTTTAGAGAGGTCACTTGAACAAACTAGTTGTTGGCGACCATCCTCTATTCTGAGTAGCCGCGGAATACGATGTCCGGATCGCGTTTTGTGTTTATGCTCGGGATCCAAGTATTATTTAGCCATTTACAGATTTATAACATGCTGCTTATAATTGAAAACAAAAAACAAACAAGTAACAAAGGAAGAAGAATAGGTATACCTCTCGATCTTCTAATGTATGACCTTCCTCTTTTTGGACATCATGTGGGCGATGATCTACCAAAAGTCGAAGCTCCTAGATCGTAAATCTTCCTTCCTTACTCTTCCAAAGCAAGAGGAAGAGTAGAAACAAGGTTTTTCTCCTCCCTAAAACCAACCAACAAGGAGCATACAATCTCCTTGCCGCCGGCCAACTAGAAGGTGGAGAAGATGATGGAAAACAATCAAGACACCAAGGGAAACCCTATATCTTGTTTCCACCACCTAAGGAGAGGGAGAAGGGAGCTTTTGGGCACTGGCCAAGGGCTAGGAAGGGGATGGAAAAGAGCTGGACGCCGGCCACAAGAGGAGGAAGAAGAAAGAAACCTTCCTTATTTGGTGTCGCCCAAGCTTCCAAACCCTAACCCTAATCCTATCTCAACAAGGATTCCTCTCCCTTGCCGCCCAAAACCCTAGCTCTCTTAATGATCATCCACGCCAACTCCCATGGCCTCCTTTTATAGAGTTAGGGATAAGTCATGAATTAATCTCCTCCATTGGTTCTAGGGATTTAATCTCAACCGTCGGATCTGTTAGTGAAAGCCCTAGAGTCAATCATGTGATGATTGTTGTATGGACTTTATTGTATCATATTCCTATTTATAAAGGCATGGTTATTATATTTACTTGTATTGGTGCCAAATAACTAAATATAATAATGTCCTTGAGTAGTAGGTTCTTATCTATATCAATCGATTGGTTGAATCGATAATGAGATGATATAGAGAACACTACTCTTAATGATTCCTAGTCGAGTATTAACATTCAGGGACAATGTTAATGCGTAGAGACTAGCATGTAGGTCAACAAGATGACTTGATCTCACAAGTCATGGATATGAGATATCAAGTTGACACATGGGTATGCATTGGAGAATGTATACTGAATGACCCGCCATGAGAAAGTATCATGGATCATTATATGAGTGTCATATACTTTCTCATGTGGCTATTAGTATGACTATTAGTCCTTAGACCTGAAGTCACCATGGTTCCCTACATAAGGAGTTGCATACTTTGGCTTCGTCAAACGTCACCTGTAAATGGGTGGACTATAAAGGCGATTACTGGGTATGTAACAAATTATGCGGAGGGATGTGAGTGATGTAGATGGGATCTATCCCTCCTATATGACGGGGGTGACATCGATATTCTTGATAGAGTGAGACCACGAAGTGCATGACCATGCCCAAATGAGTCAATATGAGATATTGAGCTCATTAGATTAGAGTGAGTCTACTTGGAGTTTAAGATTTAGATTGTACCGAGGATGACACGGTCTATGCCTCGATTGGTCAATCTAGATGTCAAGGATAGAGGGACATTGTCACATATTGTGAGAGTCACAATTAGTAGTCACAAAGGTGATGTTGGAGCTCAACATTCTTGGAACTTGGGTAGCAATGATGTATTGCTAGATACCGCTCATTGCTTATGTTCCTAAATCGGTTTAGGGACATTGCCAACGTTACAAGAACCTATAGGGTTACACACATAAGAGCAATTAGATGGAGATTAGGTTCATATGATGAACCATGAGGATTAGGTTCATGGGATGAACCAAATTGGATTAAGAGTAATCCAAATTAGACTAATTGAGTTAGACTCAAGTTGATTCAAGTGTTGAATGAGTCTAATTTAGATTTGATTCATCAAATCAATTTAAATTAAATGAATAGAGATTCATTAAATTAAATTGACTTGAGTCAAGTGGTTAGATTTGATCAACCATGAGAGATTAGAGGTCAAGTTTGACTTGACTTGAGAGGGAAGATGAAAGGTCAAGTTTGACTTGACCAAATGCCATGTCATGATGATGACATGGCATGGCCGGCCAATGATGGTGCTCCACATCATCATTGACTTGGTCAATTGGTGCCACATCATGAGGGAGACCAAGGGTCATGGGAGTTACATGCATGCATGTAACCCCCCTTTCATGAAGTGGCCGACCACTTTAGGGGTTATGGGTGGTGAATTCATTTGGTGAGTTACACTCTTGGATCATCTTCTTCCTTGGTGTTTTTCCTCTCAATCTCTCCCTCTCCTTCCTCATCTTGCCGAGATCTACTAGGAGTGCTAGCACACTCAAGTTTGTCTCTTTCTCCACCTATTGCTTGTGTGGATACCAATAGAGGAGTGTGCACTTGACACTCTCGAGTTCCGGCGAACTTTTGGACGAGCGGGATAAGCGAAGGGCATCGCATCGAGGGTAATGATCTCATCTCTTAGATCTAAGGTAGATCTAGGGTTTTTAGTAAGCACATACATGTTTTATAATTTTTATACTTCGCACGGATCCGTGGCCGGGGCTTCCGAGGTTTCCGCAACGCAAAAAGTGGTTTTTGCGGCTCGAAAAAACCCAACAGGATCTAGAGATTTAATCTCAACCGTCGGATCTTAGAGATTTAATCTCTACCTATGGATCTTAGAGTTGTTTTCTATCCATTGGATCTAAGCTTCATGAGGTGTTAATAGGCTACATTAGGGACAATGAGGAGGAGTTGGATCTTGGGCACCCATGGATCAAGCCCACATAAAGTCCGATCCACTAATGATGATCCAATCCACTAAAGGATCATCATTGATCTACCTCACCAACCCCTATATGATAATATGAGATCCATATATTATTTGTACATTTTCTCTCTGTGTTTTAGATCTCGAATGTCCGTCGATTATTTAATTTACTGACCATTAATTAATCAACATCTAACTCCTTGAGTAGTACCACTCAACCTTTTCATCATGCCGGACCAAGTCCACCTGTAGGGTTTACATGATGAACCTTATGAGCTCCTCAAGGGGACATCATCGTCCTAATATATAGGACACGGTTTCCTCCTATAATCAACGACACACCATATAAATAATATCATCTCCTAACTTACCAAGCTTTTCGATTTAATCTATAAATCTCGCCCATTTGTAAATCAAAGAGATGAATACTAAGTATATGTGCCCGTTATTATATCGGGATTAAGAGCATGTACTAAATAATATCTGAGGTCCGATTCAATTATGTAGTCAACAATAAATCAAATCACCTCTAAGTCGGTCCTGCTCAATACACATATAGTGCACTAGTGTGATTCTATGGTCAAGACAAACCAACACCAAATCACACTACAACCATTCCGATGGTTTGTCCAAAGCCATCTAGGTTGTGAGCCTTTACTTACACTTTTCAAAGGGCCAATAATATGATCTCCTGTGTGACACCACACACCATGTTATCTACAATGTAAAATATTAGACAATATTGCATAACCATAAAAATATGCAAACAATGATCATGTGATTCTTATTTCAAAATAAAGATGTTCATACAAAAGATAGACTTTTCAGTATACATCCCTACAGGGGGAGTCCCCGCCAGACGAAAATCCGACAGCATCTCCCTTGTACAGGTGACAATACCAACTTTTCATACAAGACCTACACGGCCACTATACATCGGTCAACATGACCGGAACAAAAACTACACACACAGATAATAAATTGGCCTCAGGCCATCAATCCAGGTAAATAGCAACAGTCAACTATATCTAGAATTACCCCTTCTGCCATCTGAGCAGGAATATACAACCAAACCAATCGAATAGTCCATAAGGACACAACAAATATCTCCAAATCTCCAGAAGTACATAACCAAAACAAACAAAAATCCTACACACTTCATCTAGTTAAAAAACCAAAACTATAAGACCCATAAAACCTATCCATTTCGACGAGGGGGGATTGGTAGCTGGACTCTCCTGGCAGTTTCAACCTGAAACAGATGTAAAGCAACGGGGTATGTTCAAAGAACTTAGCGGATAATAGTCGATATGCATAGCAAGATATATCTAACAATAAGAGTCATGCCAGTACAGTCTCAAATAAATAGGGTATGCAAGCAAGAAATACAAAAGGAGTGTACTCACCTGAATCTCCTGCCCTGATACAGAAGCATATGCCATACTATAAGAGACAAAGTCATCACCATATACAAATATGAATCCTGTATGCATGACATGTTGGGATTCCGGCACCGCGGCGTGTGTGTGTTCGATCATGTTTCGTAAACATGAGCACAGCGGAAGCAATTAAAAATAATAAATCTATATTTATTACAACACACACAACACACGCATGCATTTACAACAAGTGTAGACATAACCGTAAATTAAAATTTGCAATAAAAAGGAAATTAAACTACGTTATACCTTCCGTATGACGTGTAGCGGGAACGGCATCAACCGGAACGATCCTCGTAAGAATCGTCTCTATCCGTATCCACGCCGAGATCCTCGGGATGACTTCGCTAAGTCACGAGTTTCGTCTTCGTACGGGTTACTAGCCTCGTGTTGAAGACGACGTGATCGAGAGATGATCACGATCCGAATCCAAATTCGGATCCAAAACGAGTTCTCAAAACTCGCTTCTCCGGAGAGGTATTCGTCAACCGTTTGACGAATCCTTCGTCCTCCACCTCAGAGGATTACCGGAGATCAAATCCCCGGTAAGTTAGCCGCTGTCGGAGCACTAACCGTCGTCCAAACGACGCTCCGACGAGAGGAGAAGAAGCTGTCCAGAAAACTGGACAGCTTGGTGGAGGAGATAGGCGCCGGCCAAAACAAGGAGACAAAAGCTCACCTTGATGCCGAACCTTTTAGGGGATCACCGGAGGGTCGCCGGAGGTTCACCGGCTGGAGCTTGGACGCCGGCAAGGGGGTCTTTTGATTGTGGATTAGGGTTTAACAATCCCTTAAGCCCACTTTTATAGAGAACTAATTCTCTTAATGGTTACTGGATCATATCCATAAAGCCCGTTAACCCGCTCCATTAAGATAAGTTAAAATAAACCAAACCATGATGGTTTATTTTAAGTTAAAACGAACCGAACCAACTTTTGGTTCATTCGTTTAAAATAAACCAAACCATTTGGTTTATTCTCATCCATTGGATTAGAACCAAACCATTTTGGTCCATCCATTATGTCTTCATAAGACACGGCCCATCCACGCTTCCATTGCGACTGAAACAATTTCATGCTCGCTTTATGTTTGGTCCAACCAAACATAGTTTCTCTCGATGCGAGAATCCCATTCTCAAGCTCGTTTAAATCCTTTGGATTACACTCGTTGTGCGTGTGACCAAATAGGTTCTCGGTTTATGTTGGCCGTCTATAATTAACCATTAATTATAGAGCGATCATGAGTGGCACCTAGTAGTACATCATGATCCCCAATTAACCAAAAGATCAGCGGTTGATCGAACTATTTACGAAACCCTTGAGCTCGAATGAATCGTGCCCCATTCCCTTCACTCATCTTATACCCACTTGGTTCGGGACATGGTCTATTGTGTCGATCCCCACTAAGTGACTCGTCACACCTAGCCCAAGTATCATTTCCTCGTCCTCTGATTCTAGTTACTCCACATGTATCGAAGAGTACCTTACTCTAAACATGTAATGCTTTGGCCAAAGACTTTAGTAACAATCCGACGAGAGGCCATGGGTATACATCTCCTCAAGGAGTGGTGAATCCTTTATAGGCTATTCAAACACCTTCGATCACTTGACTTATACCCAATCATCCGGGTCCACATCTCCTTAGAGATGTTTGCTTAAGATGTCAAAGCATAAGTCTCCATGATCAAGATGACTTGAATACCGCAAGTCGAAGGAACATCGCACTTAAGCCACGAAGAACTTCATTGACATATCTATATATGCAGAGAACCATATGAAGTCTTACTTTGGTCACTCCAATGAACTAGTTACCATAACTAGCATCCACGATTAACTCCGGACATCACTATGTCTCCAGCCAGTGAGAATCAGCTGCTTGGATACACCAAGGAGTATACCTCGTGCTAGTCTCAACAGAATTGATGGTGTCCAGATCCATCAATTCATCGACTAGGGATAATTCCGATACATCACAATTACACATGTAGAGATACTCACTAGTTGTGATCCAATCACAAATTCTCTCATGCTGTGAATCGTATCGTGGACATTCAGTAAATGAGTTTAAGATCCAATCAAATACATAAGACATGTATACTCAAATAGTGAATCTTCATTTATCACATAAATGGTTCATACATAAGGCGATTGCCTTAGGACATCTCTCATATATTACTAACAGACTCCCACTTGGCCTAATGCCAATCGCTACGGTATCCAATACCATAAGCTCGAACATGACCCTCAAACTTACTTTGAGGTAATGCCTTAGTCAAAGGATCCGCTAAGTTCCTTTCAGTGGGAATTTTCTCGATTTGTATTTCGTTCCTACTGATGATCTCTCTGATAAGATGAGAGCGGCGAAGCACATGTTTGGATCATTGATGAGACCACATCAAGTTCAGAGATGAACTTCTCGATCCAAACCGCTTCCTTTGCTGCTTCCAAAGCTGCAATGTGTTTTGCCTTAGTGGCAGAATCCGCTATAGTGTCAAGCTTGGAACCTTTCCAACTTATTGCGCCTCCATTCCAGGTGAATACATACCCAGACAAAGACATGGAATCATCCTTATGCATGCAGGGAGCGCATCCATATACCACGTATCACCATGTACCCTTCTCCATATATTAGGAACACATCCTTAGTTCTTCTCAAGTACTTAAGGATCGTCTTAACAACCACCCAATGATCCATTCTGGATCGGTGAGTATCTGCTCGTGACACTCGGAGCATACGATACATCGGGCCTCGTACATAACATAGCATACATGATAGATCCTATTGCGGATGCATAGGGAATCTTACTCATGCAAATCCTCTCGTCTTACGTGCGCGGACACATAGACTTGAAGGTGTTCCCCATGCACGATGGGGTGATAACCTTTCTTGGATTCGACATGCTAAACCTCTTTGCTTTCGGTCATATATATGTGCGAAAGACCAAGCAACCCGTTTGATCTATCTCTATAGATCTTAATCCCAGGATGTAGGTTGCTTCTCCCAGTCTTTCATGGAGAATGTCTTGGATAACCAAACCTTCGTGTAAGATTGACACATCGTTTCCTATAAGTAATATGTCATCGACATACAATACTAGGAACACGATTGCCTCCCACTAACCTTCTTGTACACACAAGGTTCGTGCGGATTTTGTGAAATCAAACTTTTGATTGTCTCATCAAAAGCGGATATTCCGACTCTGGATGCTTGCTTCAATCCATAAATGGATCGTCGCAATTTGCATACCTTGGTTTTATCAGCAGATGTGAAACCCTCGGTATATCATATACACGTCCTCGAGCAGGTTTCCATTAAGGAAAGCTGTTTTCACATCCATCTGCCATATCTCATAATCATAATGAGCCGCTATGGCCAGGAGCATCCGAATGGATTTAAGCATAGCTACAGGCGAATAGGTTTCGTCATAATCAACACCTTGTTTTTGACGATATCCTTTCGCCACCAATCTAGCCTTATAGGTAATCACATTACCATCCATGTCGGTTTTCTTCTTGAAAACCCGCTTGCACCCTATAGGCTTTATGCCTTCAGGTGGGTCAACCAAGTTCCAAACTTGGTTTTCGTAAATGGAATCCATTTCCGACTTCATGGCACCAAGCCATTTATCCCTTTCTGAACTTGTCAGCACTTCTTCATAACTGGTAGGCTCCTCATCATCAATGAGTAACACGTCGTTCGATTCACTTACGAGAAATCCATATCTCTCGGGAATGTTGCGTGTTCTACGGATCTCTGAAGATGTGGTGTTACAATAGGTCCGACCGATTGCTCATCACTATGAGTTGTCATTTGTTGTATCACGGTATCTCATTAATGTCTATTTGAGTCTCTCGAGCCTCCTCAAGCTCGCTGACACTCCCCTTTGTTTCTTGCAAGAGAAACTCTTTCTCTAGAAACCAGATGCCTTGAAACAAACACCTTTTGTTCCACAGGATGATAGAATTGGTAACCCCTTGTTTCCTTAGGGTATCCAACAAATAGACATTTATCAGACTTAGCATCCAATTTATGCGATCTGATCCGCTTCACATAGACAACCCCATATCTTCAAGTAAGATACATGAGGTTTCTTACCATTCCATATCATATGGAGTAGTTGAGACTACCTTGGTAGGCATTACATTTAACAAACAATTTATGCGAAGTGCATAACCCCAAAGGACTTGGGAAGAGTCGCATGATTCATCATTGACTGACCATGTCAACAAGGTCGATTCGCCTCTCGGATACACCATTATGCTGTGGTGTATATGGCGGAGTCCATTGAGACAATATACCATTGTCTCTTAGATAATCAAGAAACTCTTGACTTAAGTATTCACCACCTCGATCCGATCGAAGTATTTTAATACTCTTGTCATGTTTTTTCTCTACTTCATTTCTGAATTCTTTGAACCTTTCAAAGGCTTCAGACTTGTGTTTCATCAAGAACACATACCCAAACCGTGAGTGATCATCGGTGAAGGTAATGAAGTAGCTATAGCCTCCTAATGCTTGAGTTGACATAGGTCCATATACATCAGTATGTATTAGACCTAGTAACTCTCCCACTCGTTCACCTTTTCCCATAAAAGGTAACTTAGTCATCTTGCCTTTTAAGCATGATTCGCATGTATCGTATGAATCCAATTCAAACGATTCCAGAATTCCACATCGGTGTAATTCGGACATGTGTTTCTTGCTTATATGGCCAAGACGACAATGCCACATGTAGGAGTCTATTTGATTATCCTTTCGAGCACTCTTGTTGCTCGCTTCGATATTGCAAATGTCACTGGATACGTCCAACGTATAAACACCATTGCTTAAAGTTCCAGTCCCATAAAGAACCCCATTCAAAGTTATGTAACAACAATTGTTACTAAACGTCAAATGGAAACCATTTCTATTTAAACAAGAAATAGAAATGATGTTCTTTATCAATAAAGGAATATAAAAGCAATTGTCAGATTCTAAGACAAGTCCTGTGAGAGTTTCAACAAATACGTTAGATGGCGAGTGCAGCAACCTTTGCTCCATTCCCAACACGTAAATTTGACTCTCCCTTGACGAGTCTTCTTCTATTCCTTAGCCCATGTATGTCATTACATATATGTGAGCCACACCCAGTATCCAATACCCAAGTGTCTAAGGAAATAGAATGACAATCAATAAAGAAGATTTCTGAAGAAGATGGGGCATCCGATGCCTTATCCTTCTTCATGGACTCAAGATAAATCTTGCACTTTCTTCGCAAATGGCTCTCCTTGCCATAATGATGGCAAGTTTCCTTTTGTGCTAGTTCTACCTTCTTAGCCCTTCTCTTCTTTCCCTTCTGCTGTTCCTTTGACTTCCTCTTAGAACCTTTCTTTGAGGAATCAACTAACAGCACCGTCCCCTGCTCATGCTTCTCAGAAGACTCCTCATTCTTGACATATTGGCGATACCACAGATGAACCTCCTTGCATCTCGAGGTGAAGAGGAGCTTGGAGACTTGAACCTTCGAATCTCACTTGCTCATCAACCAACTCACAAAGATGAAGGACTACGATATGAGCATCCATATGCTCATCGCTTCGTAGCTTGGGTTCCATCGCGGCTAGCATGATGCAACTCATTTGTTCGAATCACTCACATGTTTACGATAGGCCAAGGCCAACAATTGGTCAGTTGCATCGTCACTAGGAACAGCGGGAAGAGGCGCGAGGACATACACAAGCTTTTCACCTTGAGAACAATTCTCAAGTTTCTAAGCCAGTCCAAGAAGTTCGGCCCAGTCAATTTATTTGAATCCAAAATGGAACGCAAATTCAAACACATCATGATCAATATATTAACTTAGAAATACAAAACGAGCATATATGAAAGATGATTTTAAAATGCATCAATATACATTTATAAATCCCATTCATTTTTCAATTTCAAAAACCCAAAATCACTTGGAGATCGTAGGTCCATCTCGAATGGGCTGATATCCATCATAGATAAGAACAACCTTGGAGTGAGTCCAACAAGCCATTCTTAGCTATGATGGTGGGTATCAATATACCGATTACATATCATGTATATGTAACTATCACAATGTGCTATCAACTAATTGAATGTTTACACATACATTGGGTTGTTAACACATTAACAAGTATGCATCATATGCATAGCACCCAACTTCACCTCTCTTCACATCGACCTTGGAGTGAGTCCAACAAATCGATGCTCCAAGTTAAAGCCGACCCATTAATCGTGAAATAGTTTTAATATGGTTAGAGCGCATTCAACCAATTAGCCAGGCTTGGAGTGAGTCCAACAACCCACACTAACGATTGACCTCTGACTCTTACCATATTAGAGGTTAACTATTCCAATGATTTGAACATGTTCGAGGTTGAGTCGGGCTTGGAGTGAGTCCAACAACCCAAACAAGAAACAGAACTCTGGTTCTAACCATATTAATGGAAGGTGTAGGCTTTAATATTGAGTTAGGGTTTTATGTCTCATCCTCTTTGCATGCAAATAACTATTATCTATATGGCATGACATACATGGCATACATCTACATGTCACGACACGCATGGCATAATGTTATGCATCTAATGCAATTACATGGCATACAATTATGTCATGTATATATTTCCTTATATGTCATAACTATTTATGGAAATAAAATATGTTTAAGATTTGATTCTCCAAATCAAATCATAATTAAATTAGGAAACAAATTTCCAAATCTAATCACATATTTTATTCATGGAATTATTTGATTAAGGAAAATCTATTTAGGAAACCAATTTCCTAAATCATTAAAACTACTTATGGAAATAAAATATTTTAAGATTTGATTTCCCAAATCAAATCATGATTAAATTAGGAAACAAATTTCCAGAATCTAATCAAATATTTTATTTATGGAAAATATCAATTTCCATAAATACTTCAACTTTCAAAGTGGAAGATTTCCATAAATACTTCTAGACTTTCCAAAATTGAAAAATTTCCATAAATACTTCTAAATTTCTGAAATTCACTGTTGGGATTCCAAGATCAAGGCAGGTGTGTGTTCGATCATGTTTCGTAAACATGAGCACAGCGGAAGCAATTAAAAATAATAAATCTATATTTATTACAACACACACAACACACGCATGCATTTACAACAAGTGTAGACATAACCGTAAATTAAAATTTGCAATAAAAGGAAATTAAACTACGTTATACCTTCCGTATGACGTGTAGCGGGAACGGCATCAACCGGAACGATCCTCGTAAGAATCGTCTCTATCCGTATCCACGCCGAGCTCCTCGGGATGACTTCGCTAAGTCACGAGCTTCGTCTTCGTACGGGTTACTAGCCTCGTGTTGAAGACGACGTGATCGAGAGATGATCACGATCCGAATCCAAATTCGGATCCAAAACGAGTTCTCAAAACTCGCTTCTCCGGAGAGGTATTCGTCAACCGTTTGACGAATCCTTCGTCCTCCACCTCAGAGGATTACCGGAGATCAAATCCCCGGTAAGTTAGCCGCTGTCAGAGCACTAACCGTCGTCCAAACGACGCTCCGACGAGAGGAGAAGAAGCTGTCCAGAAAACTGGACAGCTTGGTGGAGGAGATAGGCGCCGGCCAAAACAAGGAGACAAAAGCTCACCTTGATGCCGAACCTATAGGAGATCACGAGGGTCGCCGGAGGTTCACCTGGAGCTTGGACGCCGGCAAGGGTCTTGACGGCAGCACAATCAAGCTGGGCGGCAAGGAGGTTGGGCGGCACAACCAGGTTGGGCGGCAACTCCTTGGAGGCTAGGGTTTTGATTTTGGATTAGGGTTTAACAATCCCTTAAGCCCACTTTTATAGAGAACTAATTCTCTTAATGGTTAATGGATCATATCCATAAAGCCCGTTAACCCGCTCCATTAAGATAAGTTAAAATAAACCAAACCATGATGGTTTATTTTAAGTTAAAACGAACCGAACCAACTTTTGGTTCATTCGTTTAAAATAAACCAAACCATTTGGTTTATTCTCATCCATTGGATTAGAACCAAACCATTTTGGTCCATCCATTATGTCTTCATAAGACACTGCCCATCCACGCTTCCATTGCGACTGAAACAATTTCATGCTTGCTTTATGTTTGGTCCAACCAAACATAGTTTCTCTCGGTCTGAGAATCCCATTCTCAAGCTCGTTTTAAATCCTTTGGATTACACTCGTTGTGCGTGTGACCAAATAGGTTCTCGGTTTATGTTGGCCGTCTATAATTAACCATTAATTATAGAACGATCATGAGTTGCACCTAGTAGTACATCATGATCCCCAATTAACCGAAAAGATCAACGGTTGATCCAGAACTATTTCTGAAACCCTTCAGTAGCTCGAATGAATCGTGCCCCATTCCCTTCACTCATCTTATACCCACTTGGTTCAGGACATGGTCTATTGTGTCAGTCCCCACTAGGCTGACTACGTCACACCTAGCCCAAGTATCATTTCCTCGTCCTACGGATTCTAGTTACTCCACATGTATCGAAGAGTACCTTACTCTAAACATGTATTGCTTTGGCCAAAGACTTTAGTAACAATCCGACGAGAGGCCATGGGTATACATCTCCTCGCAAGGAGTGGTGAATCCTTTATAGGCTATTCAAACACCTTCGATCATTTCGACTTATACCCAATCATCCCGGATCCACATCTCCTTAGAGATGTTTGCTTAAGATGTCAAAGCATAAGTCTCCATGATCAAGATAACTTGAATACCGCAAGTCAAAGGAACATCGCACTTAAGCCACAGTAAGAACTTCATTGACATATCTATATATGCAGAGAACCATATGAAGTCTTACGGCTGGTCACTCCAATGAACTAGTTACCATAACTAGCATCCACGATTAACTCCGGACATCACTATGTCTCCAGCCAGTGAGAATCAGCTGCTTGGATACACCAAGGAGTATACCTCGTGCTAGTCTCAACAGAATTGATGGTGTCCAGATCCATCAATTCATCGACTAGGGATAATTCCGATACATCACAATTACACATGTAGAGATACTCACTAGTTGTGATCCAATCACAAATTCTCTCATGCTGTGAATCGTATCGTGGACATTCAGTAAATGAGTTTAAGATCCAATCAAATACATAAGACATGTATACTCAAATAGTGAATCTTCATTTATCACATAAATGGTTCATACATAAGGCGATTGCCTTAGGACATCTCTCATATATTACTAACATGACAATCATATGCAACATCCAAGGCATCAATAAAAATACAGCAAACACAATACAAATGCTATCCATGCAAAGTGAATGTCGTGCAAATGACATGGTCACCCTTGACGCCAGTCAGCCGCCTCACATGCGATGGTGAAGCCGAGTGGGTAGGGCTATGACATCTGTGCACTCTTCCATCACTGCTCCTGAGTGACTGAGTGGACAGGATTCTGTCGGAGTACACCTATCCTCCTGCCCCAAACAAAGTGGGGGAGCTAAGCTCTCATCTCCCGGTGTCATAGGCCAGAGGAGGGATCCCTGCCCGCTACCACACTGCCTCATCGCTACCCATGAGCGGACCAGCGGAGCCTGACAGAGCAACTTCACACACCCTCCTGATGTACTACTAACCCATGAGTGGCAGTGTGTGCAGGCCATGTAACTGGCTGCGAGCTCCACTATAAAGGAACCCCGTCCAGCCAGCATGCAATCATGCAAGATGGTGCATGATACTACAACATGTAAATCCAACTAAAAATACCTATCCGAATAATATGCAAAATCAATAAGTATATATCTATGATCCAAGTAACTATGATCCAAGTAAAACAGGGAAGATATAATCATAATCGATCAAATGCATGTATCTAGTAGGCACAAAAACATACTAGGCATGTAAACATGAAAATTATTGCAAGCTATCCTAACTAGCATATCAACATGACTATATCTAGGAGATAAGTCAAAATACCCGCCTGAATAAAAATGTCCGCAAGAATGAAATCATCACGACCGGGGACTTACCTCGTGACCGAAACCTGCATAAAACATACATAATTACCATCGAATCCAAGCACACAACAACGTGCTAAATTTACTACCATATAGTTTCTATATTCGCATCCCTTTTATCGAATATGAATTAGAAACCCTCACTTGTACATCTAACCAAATCCCATTAGGATTTCCATATAAACTCACCTTCCATATTAACAACTCCCTAACTCATGAACCATAATCAACACCCCTTATAGCCTTCATAACCATTTACAACCATTTCTAGATTACCCATTTCCATCCTAAACCTCACAGCCAACAACCCATAATCTATCAATTTACAACTAATAAAAAGAGAAGATAGATCAAGCTTACCAAGCTAGCAAAACTCCACCGGCAGCAAAATTTTCCCCCAAATCCTTTGTTCACCGAAGCAAATGGCATTCACGATCTCTACTCCGACGACGCTCGACCAGAAGGGCAGCTTCCACACCGGTGCCCCAGGCGCAACGAAAGGCGACGACTGGCTCGGGGAGGCAGCGACGGGCGACGACACGAACTCGGGGTGGAGATCGACCTCGGATCAACCTCCTGGCGGCAGAGGCTGGCCACTTGACGGCGATGACCAAGGCAGAGGAATCGAGCATTGCGTAGCAGCGGAGAAATGACTGTGAACGTGAGCAGTGGCCTGGGCATCGACGCGTGGGGCTTGGGCGAGCGACGACGGCCTTGGCACAAGGAAGGCGAGCACTTGCCGACACTTGCAGAGGAACAGCCGACCGCAAGTTCTCAAGCAGCGACATCAGTGGCAGAGAGGGCTACGGCGACGGTGACCTGGGCACCGGGAAAGGCTACGGTGTTGGTGGCAGAAGAGTCGGCGAGTGTGCGACGCGGGCGAGCAACGACAAAGGGAGATTTAGCCATCGTCGTCTGCCGCGAGGAGAAAACGAGAGTCACTGTCTGCCGCGAGGAGAAAAATGGAAAGAGCGATGTTGGATGGCGAAGGGGAGCATGCGACGCACCGGGCTGACGACGGCGGTTGTGACGCATGGAGGAAGGGCTCGTGAGTGGAGAGGAGATGGCGCTGGGTCGGGGTGGGGAAGTCGTGAGAAAAAGAAGAGATTGGTCGCGGCTGTGAAACCCTCGGGAGAAATAGAAAAAACCTAGATCTATAACCTTTGTTAATTAATTTTATTAACTCATCTAAATAGGCCCTTTAAAAGTCGGTTTTCCTTATCTCCATAAATACCCCGTAAATATCTCTTACAAGCTCCGTTAAATTCTATAAAAATTCTAGAAAAATTCTTAAAATTCTCCAAAAATCCCGAAATAATTCCCAGGATAATTTTTTCTAAATTTTGTCCATTAAATTTATATTTTAAATTTTTCATAGTTAACAAGGGTGGCCACTAAGAAGGTTGCAAGGGGAGTTACCTCTAGAGTCAACCTAGGTAAGACCACAATGACCAAGGCTAACAAGCCTAGGAGGGTCATTAGGAAGGTAACTAGGGAGGTTATCCCTAAGGAATACCTAATTAACCCTAGGAGCTCAAATAGATTTTGGGTTCCTAAGAGCATGATTGATTTACGCTAGGTGAGTTTAGGGTGTGCCAACCTTGATTGGATGGGTAGTTAACTCAACCATGATAAAGGTGACATTTTAGGTCAATTTCAAGGTTATGGTTACCTTGGATATACATTTGAGCTTTAATCCTAAAATTTTTTAGGATGTGTCAATACTATTTGAGAAGTTTTGATAAAATGATCAAATTGACACAATTTAGGTTTAGAGGTTAGTGTGTCATTTTGTGTTTTTGGCACACTAGGGAGAAAAGTAATAATATGGAAAAATATATTTAATTATATGAAATGACAATTAATATTAAAATTTAGGTATTATTATACCTATACTTTTTATTTGCCATGCCTTGATTGCCATATGACATGCCATGACATCATATCTATTTTAAATTATTTAATATGTCATGATCATGTTTAGGATTAAGGATTAATGTCATGTGTTTTTAGATTTCATATTATGTCATGACATCATGATCATTGGCCATGCCTTAATTATTGCTATCATTATGCCATGATCATTTCATGCATTTAAATTGACTAAAATTGATTTAAGGAAAATGGCATGACTTGGAGTCCCATTTATAAGGGAATCAAGTAGAGTTGCCTTAGAAAATGCATGAAACCCTAGATTAGGGAGAACAAAACCCACATCTCACATTACATTGACATGTATGTGTATTTATACACCCTAGATACATATGAGATGCTAGGATATGAGTTGAGTTCAAGGTGCATAGCTTTTGCATCTAGTTGAACCAAAACTCATCTTATTTCAATAGTGGATCATTGGGAATGCTTGTGTACAAGTCATGTACATTAAGCCCAAGGAACATGATCCAATATAGGTTTTCAAAATCATTTTAAAATCCATTTAGAAAACCTTGGTGAAGTCTATCTTTTGATAGTTATCACCATTGATGAGATTGATACAAAGTGAGCTAAAACATTGAAGTTTTTCTTCACTTTTGGATTTTATATCAATTTCGATATTTTATGGGTAAAATAATTTTCAAATATTTTTCACCCATTGTATTGACTATAAGTAATATACGTATCAAATTTCATGATTTTTTGATATACGTAGAATTACTTATGATTTTATGAAATTCAACTCTGATAATTGAAATTTAGAAATTTTAGTTATCGATCGCTCCTTGGTGGCGCCGATCGATAGGAGTGGCAATGATCGACATTATAAGTAGTCGCTCCGCTGTTGATTTCGGGAAAAACAAGGTTGTTTAACCCATTTTCAGCCATGGTAAAGGTCCCTAACCACTCCTAACCCTAGAATATGCTTTGGGAAGCATTATAAAGGGTGAAAATCCATTCGATATGAATTTGGAGAGGTGTTAGGTCAAAGAATCAAATTTAAGGGTGGAAGAGTTCATGTTTGAACTTAGAACCTTAATTTTGATGGTTTAGAGTTGCTATTGGCTTAGGGACTTCCCAAGGACATTGTTGGTGCAATGGTCAAGGGGGAGCAAGCCTTTAGGAGGAGTTATCCATCTTGGGATGATGGATGTGTTTTTCTTCTTGAAGGGGAGAAGTTATGGGAAGAATGTTATCAATTGGGAAAATTGATGGGATTTTGAGAAACCCAATTTGGAAATTTGGAGAGAGTATAGAATTGCCTCTCTTGAGTGATATGAGACTTATCACTAGGAAGATGGTAGGCATCCTAGGTATTTTTGGATCAAGGGGGAGATTGTAAGATCTCGTTGGGACATGAGACATTGACCTCTTTGGAGAGATAACCTTTTTGATGTATGTCAAAAAGGGGTAGAAGGTTAAATTATCAATTTGGAAAATTGGTAAGGGAATTTGAGTTAGGGGCCTAACTCAAGGTTTGTTTTGTCAAACATCAAAAAGGGGGAGATTGTTGTTGCAATCGACCCAGGTCACGATTGACCAGACTCGAATTTAACTCGAGTGATGTTTTGATGTTTGACAAAGTGGTTTGACATAGTATGTTTGACATTGATGTCGGTTAATATTTTAGAGAGATTGTTTATACAATCGACCCAGGTTATAATTGACCATACTCGAGTTTGACTCGAGGGAGACTTTGATGGTTGACTAGAGTTGACCATGTTATTATGGGAAATTCCAAGCATAGGTCTTGGCAAAGTAAAGTCCAAGTCATGGGTACTTGGCAGGGAAGTCCAAGTGGGACACTTGGCATTTGGGAAAGTCCAAGTCTTGAGTACTTGGCACAAGGGAAGTCCAAGTATGGGTCTTGGCATGAAAAGTCCAACATGGGTTGGCAAGGGAAAGTCAAAGCTTGAGTCTTGGCATTTGAGAAGTCCAAGGGGTGTGATATTGGCGGCGTAAAGTCAAAGGGTGGAGTCTTGGCAGCATAAGTCCAATGGTTGGCGGCGTAAATTCCAAGCGGAGTCTTGGCGGCGTAAGTCCAATGTGCCTTGACAGTGTAGACACCGTTAGCATGACATAGCCGATGGAAGCACCTGAAGGCTAGTGCGATGGATGAACAAGTCATGGATGACTTGGAGGGATCCGAGAGGCGTGAGGCTGATGAAGGTGGCTAGAAGGCTTAGGTCTAGGCTAAGGGTGGTCTAGCAAGTATGGGGGCACCATATTTGGGTTAAAACCTCATGTTTGAGGTTGGCGCCATCGACATTATGGTCGGGTTCACCGTCGTGAGTCGACTACTTGACTGACCGGTTAGAGCTAAAATGGCTCGGCGCTTATCGCATCGAGGCCGATCGATGTCGGCAGCTTGATTGCCAAGGGACGCGGCCGATCGCTATAGTTCACCGCGTGCGAATGCTCAGAGCTAATCGGGCAATCCACACGTGGGTGGCGCTAATCGCCAATGTTGGCGATCGATCGCCAAAAGATCTGTTGGAGTTTTTCCAGCGTGGATCGACCCATTGTCTCACGACAACAGTGGCATCAGTCGACTGGTGACTTATGGCAATCGACTGATCGACGGAAATCAAGCCCGATGCAGGTTAAAAAGAGGAGCTCGTGGAGGATTTCGACATTGGTTCTTTGGGAGCTTACTTGGGGTGATTTGAAGGCGAATTGCAGGTGCATTTCAGGGTTCTTCAACCTCATCCAAGCAACCAACAAGCAAAGCGCTCAAACCCTAGTTTTGTAAAGTGTTCTTTACATTTCTTTGTATTTTGCTTGTATTTTCATGTATTGCTTTTGTAATCACTTGTGTGAGGTTTCTCCACCTCCGACTTGTTATCGAGAAGGAGTTTATTGATTAGTGGTGTTTGTGGCATCACTAGGGTTCGTACGAACCCAATCCGTAGAGTAGGAACCATTCAGTTCCGAACCACGTTATATCGTGCGTGTTGTTATTGTATCTTGTATTTGTATTTGTAATTGTTTATTCTGCTGCGTACTAACAAGATTGTAGACAAGCAACGCGAACGATTTCCATCGACATATAACACGCGCTATTCACCCCCTCCTCTAGCGGGCGCACAGGTCCTAACAGGAAAGAGTGAAAATCCATTGGATATGGATTAGGAGAGTTGTTAGGGTGATGTATCAATTTTAAGGTGTGGGAAAGTTCAATATTGAACTTTTAACCTTATTTTTGATGGTTTAGTATTCCTATTGACTTAGGGACTTCCCAAGGATATTGTTGGTGCAATGGTCAAGGGGAGCAAGCCTTTAGGGGGAGGTATCCATCATGGGATGATGGATGTATTTTTCCTCATTAGGGGGAGAAATGGGAATTTGAGATGCCCAATTTAGAAATTGGGAGAGTTTGTAGGATTGCCTCTCTTCAATGATACGAGACTTATCACTATGAAGATTGTAGGCATCCTAAATGTTTTTAGACAAAGGGGGAGATTGTAAGATCTCATTGGATATGAGACATTGACTTCCTTGGGGAGAACCTTTTTGATGTATGTCAAAAAGGGGGAGAAAATGGAACTACCAATTTGGGATAATTGGTAAGGAGAGTTGAGTTAGGGTTTAGGACAAACTCAAGGGTGTTTTTGTCAAAGATCAAAAAGGGGGAGATTGTTGGTGCAATCGGCCCAGGTCACGATTGACCAGACTCGAGTTTGACTCGCGTAGTGTTTTGATGTTGACATTGATGTCTGATAAGTGTTGGGGAGATTGTTTGTGCAATCGACCCAGGTCATATTTGATGTTTGCTGATAGTTTGACCATTATCATGGGAGAAGTCCAAGTCTTGTGTACTTGACATGAAAGTCCAGGCTTGAGTCTTGGCATGGAAAGTCCAACATGGGTTGGGAAGGAAAGTCCAAGCATGGGTCTTGGCAAGGAAAAGTCCAAGCATGGGTTTTGGCATGGAAAGTCCAACATGGGTTGGCAAGGGAAAGTCCAAGCTTGAGTCTTGAAAATTGAGAAGTCCAAGAGGAATATTGGCAGCGTAAAGTCCAAGGGTGGAGTCTTGGCAGTATAAGTCCAATGGTTGGTGGCGTAAAGTCCAAGCGGAGTCTTGGCAGCGTAAGCCCAATGTGCCTTGATGATGTAGACCACATTAGCATGACAATAGCTGATGGAAGCACCTGAAGGCTAGCGTATGGATGAACAAGTCATGGATGACTTGGAGGGATCCGATAGGCATGAGGCTGACGGAGGTGGCTAGAAGGCTTAGGTCTAGGCTAAGGGTGGTCTAGCAAGTATGGGGACACCATACTTGGGGTTAAAACCTCATGGATGAGGTTATTAGTTGACTGATATTATGGTCAGTCGACTGGTGTGAGTCAATGGGAGTTCGATGGCAAGAATTGGCCTGGCAATTGATTGCCAGCATTAAGCGATCGCCGCGGCGGTGATCAATCGGAGATCGATCGTTGGTCGGGTATTCAGGCATAGAAGCTTCCCGAGTCGACTGTTAGGGTTTGACAGTTAAGTGAAGGCTCGATCAGTCGACTGATGGGCATGATCAGTCGACTGATGGTCTATTTGTTGGACTTATCCGACGTGGTTCATGCAATTGTGAGACAACAGCTACAGGGGCAATCGACTGATGGTCCCGATCAGTCGACTGCTAGGCGGAATCCAACCCAAGGAGAAGCTTTAAGGGAGCTCATAGAGGAGGTTTTCTCCATCGGTTCTTGGACATTTTTGAGGCGATTTACTGGTGAAAAACAGGGTCTTCAAGCACGGTTCAAGCAATCAACAAGCAAGCATTCCAAAGCAATAGTTGTAAAGTTTTCTTTATGTTGTTTTTTATATTCATTTTGTATTTTCTTATTTTACTGTTTATTACTTGTTGTAATTCATTGTACGAGGTTTCTCCACCTCCGACGTATTGTCGAGAAAGAGTATTATTGTGTAGTGGTGTTGTTCGCATCACTAGAGCTCATTTGAGCTTGATCCGTAGAGTAGGAATCATTCGGTTCCAAACCACGTTATATTTTGTGTTATATTTGTGTGCTTGTATTCATGTTATTGTTTTTATTATTATTCTGTTGCGCACTAACCGAATTGTAGCAAGCACGCGATCGTAATCCATCGACAAGCGACGACGCTATTCACCCCCCTCTAGCGGTCACCGAGGTCCTAACAACATCTCCAATGAGATCCTACATTCTCCCCCTTGGTCCAAAAACATCCTAAATGCCTTCATTCTCCTTAGTGATACTCCCTTATCAATAAAATCAAGGCATTCTTCCCCTTTGAAAACATTCATCATCCCTTGATGGATAAACTCGCCTTAAAGGCTTACTCCCTCTTGACTATTCCACCAACAATATCCTTGTAGAGTTCCTAAGCCTAAAGGAAATCTAAACTATAAAAAATAAGGGTAAAAGTACTTCAAACTTGAACTTTAACCTCCCTTAAAATTTGATTCTCCACCCTAATTAGCTCTCCTAATCATTTTATGATCATTTCACGCTACCAATGCTTGTCTAAGCATATCATAAGATTAGGAGCAGTTAGGGTTCCTTAGGGGTGTTGATAATTAGATAAATAATCCTTGTTCAGAAAAAATCAGCTCCAGCAGTCGACTGAATCAGAAACCAATCGACTGCACTAGCACTAGCCGACTACTTCAAGAGCCAGTTCACTGGTTTCTGCAGATTGCAGAAATCATCTTTTAGAATTAAATTTTAAAAAATCATAATTAATTATATGATTTTCTAAAAATCATAAAATTCCATACGTATAATGCTTATGTCACATACAATGAGTGAAAAATAATTTTATATTAAAATATCCATTAATTTTCAAAATTGATACAAAGGTTTTGTCGGTGAAGGATTTTTCACCAATGCTGGTAACGAAAAACTTCAATTTTTTGCCTAATTTTGTGCCAATCTTATCAATGGTGGTTTCTATCAAAAGATAGACTTCACCAAAGTTTTTCAAAATGATTTTGAAATTGTTTTCAAACTTTAATTTCAATCATGGTCTATGGGCTCAATGCACATGACTTGTACATGAGCTTTCTTCATCATTTATACTTATGATTGAATGAGTTCTAAGTTCATATTGATGTACAATTGGAAGCACATGAACTTAATTCATATTTCTAATATCTCACATGTGTCGATGGTGTATCAATATACACATATGTCATCCTATGGGTCTTATGAGATGTGGGTTTTATTCTTCCCTAAATCTAAGGGTTCATGCATTATATCTAGGCATATCTATTTGATTCCTTTATCCAAGACATCAAATAATATCATTGTCCTTAATTTCAATTTTAGCGCATCCTAATGCATGAATATGATCGTGACATAAATGATTTCCATAATTTAAGTATTTTTACCAATGATGCATGATATCATAGCATGATACAAATTAACCTAAGCATTATCATGACATTTTAAATAATAATATGAGCATTGTTGGAGTATTGAGAATACAATCAAAGTCCCACATTGGTAAGACATGAAAAATATCATGTGCTTATAAGATGAAAAGATATCTCCATTGGTGTGAGACCTTTTGGGTAAAGCCCAAAAAAAACAATGAGGGTTTAGGCCCAAAGTGGACCATATCATACCATTGTGGAGATATGTGGATCTTATATGCACTAAAAATTGGTATCAGAGCCATGGTCCATGTCAAGGCATGAACCTCGAATGAAGGAAGTTGAGCTCCCATGTCCGGATCAAGAGAACCAGACACCAGGCAGGAAGTCTAGTTGGGTTGAGAGGACCGAACAACTAGCAGGAAGTCCAGTTAGGCTAGAAAGGCTAGACAACTAGCAGGAAGTCCAGCTGGATCAGGAGGATCAGACAGTTGGCAAGAAGTCTTGGTGGATTGAGGATTGGACATCAAGCAAAGGATGTCCTTCGAGGACGGATAGGCTTGAGGGGGGGGGGGTCAATGTGGTCCTTCGTTTGAGGGGGAGATTGTTGGAGTATTGGGAATACAATCAAAGTGCCACATTGGTAAGACATAGAAAAGATCATGTGCTTATAATATAAAAAGATATCTCCATTGGTGTGAGACTTTTTGGGTAAACCCAAAATCAAAACCATGAGGGCTTAGGCCCAAAGTGGACAATATCATAACATTGTGGAGATATGTGGATCTTATAGGCACTAACAAGCATGATGTCATGACAAGACACATGGCAAACAAAGCATGCACTCCTATAATATCAAGGTATAGAAATACCTAAGTATTACGCCTAATTGCCATTTGCTAAAACTATACCCAATTTTGTTGGGTTTCCGGCACCGCGGCGAGTGTGTGTTCGAACATATTTCGTAAATATGTGCACAGTGGAAAAATAAAATTAATAAATATAATTTATTACAATACACACACTACACGCATGCATAGTACAATATGTGTAGAAATAACCGCAATTTTAAATTTTTCAATAAAAGGAAATTTATACTACGTATACCTGACGTATCATGTGTAGTGAGAAAGGCATCAACCGGAGCGATCCTCGCTAGAATCGCCTCTATCTGTATCCACGCCGAGTATCTTCGGGAAGACATCACAAAGTCACGAGCCTCGTCTTCGTACGAGTTACTAGCCTCGTGTTGAAGACGATGTGATCGAGAGAAGATCACAATCCGAATCAAAATTCGGATCCAAAACGAGTCCTCAAAAACTCGCTTCTCCGGAGAGGTATTCGTCAACCGTTTGACGAATCCTTCGTCCTCCACCTATGAGCATTATCGGAGATCGAATCCTAGGCAAAGTAGCCGCTGTTGGAGCTCCAAACGTCATCCAAATGATGCAGCGACTCAAAGAAAGCAAGCTGTCTAGAAAACTGGACAGCTTGGTGGAGGAGTTTGCGCCGGCCAAAGAGAAGAGGGCCAGCAAGTCCTTGGTCACCAGAGCCAAGGAGGATCACCGGAGGGTCGCCGGAGGATCACCGGAGGGTCGCCGGAGGATAGCCAGCTGGAGCTTGGATACCGGCAACAAGCTTGGACGGCGGCACAAGGGTGGGCGGCGGCTAGGGTTGGGCGCCGACCACAAGAGGAGAGGTAGAGGGTGGGCGGCAACTATGGGTTGCTTGGATTAGGTTTTCAAAAAACCCTTAAGCCCTATTTTATAGAGAACAAATTCTCCTAATGGTTATCGGATCATAACAAAAAACCCGTTAACCTTCTCTATTAATTTAAGTTAAAACAAACCAAACCAATTTGGTCTATTTTAAGTTAAAACGAACCGAACCAACTTTGGTTTATTCGTTTAAAACAAACCAAACCCCTTTGGTTTATTCTCCACCATTGGATTAGAACCAAACCAATTTGGTTCATCCATCATGTCTTCATAAGACACGACCCATCCATACTTCCATTGCGGCTGAAACGATTTCATGCTCGCTCCTTGTTTGGTCCAACCAAACCTAGTTTCTCTCGGTCTGAAAATCTCATTCTCAAGCTTGTTTTAAATCCTTCGGATTCCGCTCATTGTACGTGTGACCAAATAGGTTCTCGGTTTATGTTGGCCGTCTATAATTAACCATTAATTATAGAACGATCATAAGTGGAACCTAGTAGTAAATCATGACCACCAATTAACCGAAAAGATCAACGGTTGATCCAGAACTATTTCTGAAACCCTTCAGCAGCTACAATGAATCATGCCCCATTCCCTTCACTCATCTTATACCCACTTGGTTCAGGGCATGGTCTATAGTGTCAGTCCCCACTAGGTTGACTACGTCACACCTAGCCCAAGTATCATTTCTTCGTCCTACGGATTCTAGTTACTGCACATGTATCCAAGAGTACCTTACTCTAAACATGTAATGATTTGGCCAAAGACTTTAGTAACAATCCGACGAGAGGCCATGGGTATACATCTCCTCGCAAGGAGTGGTGAATCCTTTATAGGATATTCAAAAACCTTCGATCACTTCGACTTATACCCAATCATCCAGGTCCACATCTCCTCAGAGATGCTTGCTTAAGATGTCAAATCATAAATATTTATGATCAAGATGACTTGAATGTAGGGGATCGATCGGCCGGCTAGAGGGGGGTGAATAGCCCTTTGTCGTTGGATAACAGAATTTGCTCGTCTACAAAAGATTAGCGCAACGGAAACAACAAGACAAGCAAATAGACAATGAAGAATACAAACAAAGCTAACACCGAAATATAACGTGGTTCACGGCTACGCCGCTAATCCACGGTCCCCGATTCGTCCTCGATGAATCACTCCGCCAAAACCAATCCACTATTGGTCTCTCCTTTGCACCAAGCTAGGTGGAGGTAACCTTTACAAATCAAGATCACTCTTCTTACAATAGAAATGAAGTAAAAGCAAGTAAGAAGAGTTTAAAGCTTGTGGGTCACTTGGATGATTATTTGGGACATGAGCATTCGCCATCCAAAAGCCCACACCCTCTCTTTTTATAGAGAGGGCTGATTTCATCCAGTTGGCCGCCACCAGTCTACTGCTGCCCTTGGCAGTCGACTGCCACCACTCCAATGGCCTCCGAACACGTCGGATCCCGATCGTTTTAGTCCAATGGAAAACTTGGCAGTCGACTGATGGATCCCATCAGTCGATTGCTGCCTCCGTAGTCGACTAGCCAGTCGGCTACGAGCGGTTTTGTGCCTGCGACATCCTCTGGAAGTCGACTATTGGGCATAAGCCCATCAGTTGTATACCAGTCAAACCCATTCGACTCAAAGAAGTCAACTGTCATTCCATGGCAGTCGACTGATGTCGCAAAAACTCATCCGACACTTAGCCATTCGGCCAAGTTCACCTAATGAGCTACTTACAATTCACTCATTCTCTCATCTCACTCGAAGTCCCTCGTCGAAGCTCTCTTCGTTCGCGGCCACATCCCTCAGCAGCATCAGGCGCACGACTCTGCAATGCTCCTTCGTGTCTCTTGCCTCCGAAGTCTGCTTCCTTGGCTTCTTATCAAGTCATCTCGTCCGGCGGTCCCTCGGCAGCATCAAGCGCACGGCTCTGCAATGCTCCTTCTCCGACTCAAGCACGAGGTAGTGAGTGGTGAACCCGCCAAGACTCCATGTGCGAATTACTAAGTCCTGCAAGACTCCAATGCACATATCAAACCATAATAACACCCTAACTTAAACCCTTTGCCACACACATCACAACCTTATCATGGCAAGAGATTGCCCTAACAATCTCCCCCTTTTTGATGTGTGGCAATCCGTTTAAGTTAGGTAAAAACATTTGATAAAACATTAAGAAAGGAAAGCATGTGAATAAACATGATTAGTAACTCTCCCCCTTAATACATGAAACTCCCCCTAAATATATTCCCCCTAACTTAAACTATTCTCCCTTACTTAAACATAATATTTCTCCCCCTTTAACACCATCAAAAATAATAAACAATGTTTATCTAACCATGGCATCAAGTTCAGAGAGAAACAAAAACCCAAAACATGCCTTAAGATCGGATACACAAGGTTATTGGGCATGTTATCAGACTACCAGTCGACTGGTTCAGACTACCAGTTGACTGGCACAAGTATTTCAGGATTTTTAGGTTTTCAGAATGAATTTCAGAAATTCATTAGAAAATCTATAAAATTTGAAAAATCATGAAATTTGGGAAACATATTTATTGTGAGTATATCTATCAATGAAAAATAGTTTTCCATGAAAAATCATTGTATTTTCAAATATTTGCCAAAAATCCAAAAGCTTTAAAAACCACTAGGTTTTTGATCAAGTTAGTATCCATTTTAACACCTAGTTTTGGCTTGAATTGTTTCAAAACATGAATACACAGATTTTAAGGTAAGAAATAGTTTTGAAAACATATGAAATATCCAACCATGATCTTTGGGCAATATGTCTATGAATTAAACATAACCCTTCCCCATGATTGGTCTATTATTGCTATTTTGATACTTTAAATGACCATCTAAATGCCATAGGCACTAGTGGACATTTGTATCATCCTAACATCTCACTCATGCTAAGTTTTCAATCAAAGTAGCCTATAGTGAGTGTGAGATGCATCCTAAAGGTATTTGTATGTACTTAACCATTATTTTCATGCAATTCTATCAAGGTTAAGTATCATCCTAACAATCCACATGATCATAAAGATGTATATGACTTAATTTCACATTATGATCATAAAATAAAAGTATTCATCAAATTGTTATCTTGCATTAGGTATTTCATAATGGTAATACGCAAATATCACCCAAAGCATGATTTATCTACATATAGGTGCATTATCATCACCTAACACTATTTCAAAAATGTTGTCCCGCCATCCTAAGTCAACCAAAATATGATATAGGTCAAGTCCATATGGTTGACTATCCTAGGGTTTTTCTAACCCTTAAGGATGGATTTTGGAACCCAATACAAATTCTTACCTATGGGGTTCACTAGAAATTCCTTAGGAATCCATTTTCTAGCTATTACCTTTTTCTTATCTTGTCCCCTAGCAATTAGGCATTTATAGACCTTTTCATTTTTCTTTTCCTTATATCCTAGGCCTTTTTTGTTAAAACTTGCTCTTTGGCTCCCTATGATCATGTTCAAAGTGTTTGAGCCAATAGTGAACTTTTCTAGGGCTTTGGTCAAATAATCTACCTTTTCCCTTAAATCCCTATTTTCTTCTATGCATGCATCATCAACATTGAAAGGCATATATTCATGTGAGCATGCATCATCATGACTAGAAAAAATATCATCATTTACATTTAAGCATGCTTTTTCTAGTTTATTTTCTAAATCCTTAATTTTCTCAAGCATGCTTTTATTCCTTTTCTTTGCTCTAAATAGATCCTTAGTGAGGCTAGAAATCATAGAAACTATTTTACTAGGTGAAAGGTTAGTTACCATAGTTTCCATGTCCTCTTCTTCGGATGAGGAGGTAGAGGAGGCTCCCCCTTCACTTGAGCTCCCTTCATTTGAACTTGATCCTTCATTTTCGGAGGAGGAGCAATCCAAGTCGTCGAAAGCCATCAATGCCAAGTTGGTGACAAAGGCATTCTTCTCTTCTGATGATGATGAAGATGATGAGGAGGGGTCATCCCAAGTCCTTGCTTTTAATGCTTTGGCCTTCCCCTTTTTCTTTGCCTTCTTCTCTTCTTCTTTCTTCTTGCTTCCCTTTTTCTTCTTCTTTTCTTCCTTCTTCTTCCTCTCTTCTTTGCTCTTGTTTAGGAGAGGACAATTGTCCCTTATGTGTCCCTCTCCTTGGCAATTGTAGCAAATAATTTTCCCCCTTGGTCTTCTACTCCTATCATTAGATTTATTAAATTGAAAACCTTTTAAAGCACGCCTTACCCTCCTTACCATATAGGCTTCTTCCATGCTATCCATGGAGGAGGATGAGGATGCTTCATCGGAGGAGGAGGAGATCTCTATCTTCTTCTTCCCTTTGTTTGCCAAAAATGCTACTCCTCTTGAAGGTTGAAACTTTGGCTCTTCTTGTATTCCTTTAAGCCTCGTTTCGTGGAGCTCCATTATTGAGAAGAACTCCTCCAAGGTGCTCACTTCTAAATTCTTCGAAATATAGAAGGAGTCCACCATGGAGCTCCACTTTGAGGACCGGGGAAAGGCATCTATGGCCTTCATTACCATATCCCGGTTGGAGAGCCTTTCTCCTACACTTGATAAACCGGTTATAATTTCCTTAAAATGAGAATGTAAGGAAAGTACCTTTTCTCCCTTTTCTAGTTTAATGTTGTCGAGTTGGGAGCGAAAGACATCTCTCCTTGCTAGCTTGGCCTCGGATGTGCCTTCATGGAGTTCTATAAGCTTCTCCCACATCTCTTTGGCACTAGCACATTCTCCGATCCGGTTGATCTCTTGTTGAGGGAGCACATTGAAAAGATGATGTTTTGCCTTTGAGTTTGCAAGGTGCTCCTCTCTTTGCTTCTTAGTCCATCGTGATTTTTCAATTGGTTCACCCCTTTCATCCCTAGGCAACTCGAAACCATTTTCCATTATAAGCATAATATCAAAATCGGTCACAAAGAATACCTCTATTCGCTTCTTCCACCAAGCGAATTCCCCTTCGAACTTCGGCGGATGAATGTTCGAGCCGGCCATCTTTTGATGAAGTGCTTGTTGCAGCGATTAGTCCTCGACAAGCGACTTGGCTCTGATACCACTTGTAGGGGATCGATCGGTCGGCTAGAGGGGGGTGAATAGCCCTTTGTCGTTGGATAATGGAATTTGCTCGTCTACAAAAGATTAGCGCAATGGAAACAACAAGACAAGCAAATAGACAATGAAGAATACAAACAAAGCTAACACCGAAATATAACGTGGTTCACGGCTACGCCGCTAATCCACGGTCCCCGATTCGTCCTCAGTGAATCACTCCACCAAAACTAATCCACTATTGGTCTCTCCTTTGCACCAAGCTAGGTGAAGGTAACCTTTAAAAATCAAGATCACTCTTCTTACAATAGAAATGAAGTAAAAGCAAGTAAGAAGAGTTTAAAGCTTGTGGGGCACTTGGATGATTGTTTGGGATATGAGCATTTGCCATCCAAAAGCCCACACCCTCTCTTTTTATAGAGAGGGCTGATTTCTTCCCGTTGGCCGCCACCAGTCGACTGCTGCCCTTGGTGTTGGAATGTATACTGAAAGCCTAGCTCTTTTTGTATGAACATTTTATTTTGGAATAAGAATCACATGATCATTGTTTACACTTTATATATTTATTATATGTGTGCATATTGTCTAATATTTTACATTGTAGATAACATGGTGCTTGGTGTGGCACAGAAGATCATGTTATCAGTCTCTTGTAGAATATAAGTAGAGGTTCACAACCAAGATGGTTTTGGACAAACCATTGGAATGGTTGTAGTGTAGCTTGGTATTGTTTTGTCTTGAACTTAGAGTTACACTAGTACACTTAGGTGCATTGAGTAGGACTGACATAGAGGTGATTCAATTAATTGCTAACTACATAATTGAATCGGATCTCGGATATTATGTTGTACATGCTCTTAATCCCGATATAATAACGGGCACATGTACTTAGTATTTATTTCTTTGATTTACCAGAGGGTGAGATTTAGATGGATTAAATCAATATGCCCGGTAAGTTGGGAAATGATATTATTTACATGGTGTGTTGTTGATTATAGGAGGAAACCGTGTCCTATATACTAGGTTGATGATGTCCCATTGAGGAGCTCATAAGGTTCATCATGTAAACTCAGCTGGTTGACTTAGTCAACATAATGATAAGGTTGAGTGGTACTACTCGAGGAGTTAGATGTTAATTAATTGATGGTCAGTAAATCAATTAATTGATGGACATTCGATATCTTAAACACGGGGAGATGAATGTACAAATAATATATGGAGCCCATATTAATTTATGGGGTTGGTGAGGTAGTTCGATGATGATCCTCTAGTGGAATGGAACATCATTGATGGATCAAATTTGTGTGGTTCCGATCCATCGGGTGGCCAAGATCCACCTCCTCCTCATGGTCCCTATCGTAGCCTAATATAATCCTCAAGAAGTCTAGATCCAAGGATGTAAAACAAAACTCTAAAACCAACGATTGGGATTAAATCCCTAGGACTGACGGTTGAGATTAAATCTCTAGATCCGACGGTTGGGATGAAACCCTAGAACCGACGGTTGAGATTAAATCCCTAGATCCGATGGTTGGGATAAAACCCTAGATCCGATGGTTGGGATGAAACCATAGATCCGACGGTTGGGATGAAACCCTAGATCCGACGGTTCGGATGAAACCATAGATCCGACGGTTGGGATGAAACCCTAGATCCGACGGTTGAGATAAAACCTTAGATCCGACGGTGGAGATTAAATCCCTAGATCCGACGGTGGAGATTAAAGGAGGCTTAAGCCCAATTCTATTAATAGAGGGCTAAGGCTTGGGAGGCAAAAAAAAAATATAGTTTTTGGATTAGGGTTTTGCTTCTCAAGAGATTAGGCGGCTAGGGTTTTGGTGTGTGGTTTTGGGCGGCAACAAAGAAGGAGATTAGGGTTTTCCTCCTTTGTTCCTTGGTGGTCGGCGCTCAATTCCTCCTCCTCCTTGTTTTGGCTAGCTCTCTTCCTCATCCTTTTCTCTTTGGTGGCCGGCGGTTCTCCATACATTGGTGGCCGGCGCTTCTCCCTTTCATTGGTGGTCGGCGACAACAATGTCACAAGGTTGGCTGGCGCTCAACCATTCACTCCTTGGCCGACGGTTACATCGATCTCCTTGGCTTGGTGGCCGGTTCTAGAAAGGAGAAGGAGCTTTGTTTCGTTCTTCTCTTTGTTCGGAGCGAACAAGGAAGAGAAGAACGTGATCTAGGAGGCTTCTACTCGTGGAGGATCTTCGCCCACACGACGTCCATGAAGAGGATAGGACATACGGTAGAAGATCGTGAGGTATAAAAGTTTTATAACTTTATTTTCTGATCTTAGCATATTCTTTATGTGATGATTATACTAGTTTACATTTTTATGTATTTTGTATAATCATGGACCCCGAAGACAAACACAAAAACCGGCAATCCGTCCATCGTCTCTTCCACGGCTAACCAACTAGAAGAGTTGTGTTGCTTGAACAACTAGTTTGTTCAAGCGATCACTCAAGTTGTTAGCACGACGATGAATTGGTTGTGCTAAGGAAACTCATCCCATCCGGATTAGTTTTTTCATTAGTGAAAATTTTAATCCGGGGACATGGGAGCCAATGAGCCTCCGAAGCAACTACCAACAAGTGGTATCAGAGCCACGGTTTCCGGTTTTGTGTGTTTTGGATTCGGTTACTTTCATGCCCATATCATATATTGAGTATGCCGGATAATAGCAGGATGTGCGTAGGCTAACTTTTTGGTTGCAGGCATAAGATCTGACTATTATGGCTATTTGTGTGTATGTGATTGTTTTGTGTGTGATTGTATGTATATTATTTGAATCCTCGAGGTTGACGAGGCTAGATTAGTATTTAATTTTTGTAATTAAATACGGCATTGTTTAGCCACTCATTTTAGTTTACTTTCGATCTAGATTATTTGTACACTCCTTCGTGGAGTATAGGATCGATGGATGTAAATTAAAATAGTTTATCTCGGCTCGGATCTCTTTGGTGACTTGAGCACGGGAAAAGATGGAGCGGACGAGGTGGTGACACGACGGGATGTGTATTGGAGAACAATGCCATAATAGTTGGAAAAATTCTGTTTTCCCCATATTTATTGCTTATTTGTTTTATATGCATGTTGTGTATACTTAAAAATTCCTCATTTTCAATTTACTAAGTGGGAGAGGGATATTTTAATTAATTCCCGTGGCCTCCATTACAATTTGACGTGTGATGCAACAAACTTGCATGCGCTGGCTCGAAAGTGCCTTCCTCCCCATCGGATGGGTTTGTTTGCGGATCACTAGGTCAAATAATGGTTATAGGAAATTATTTAGGAGCGTGTGTACTTCCCCATCGTAAGGCACATAATCCGAAATAATTCCCTTAGTATCGTGTAATGGTGCACACTTAGATGCAAATAAAAGTATCCTCCCCATCGGAGTCACTGCTTTTATTTGTAGGGCCAAAGAGGAACCAACTATTAATTTTATTTATCAAAAAGTAAGGTTGACAAGATAATAAAATTAATGGGTAAAACCTCCTCTTACAAATGTAGAATTCATATACGTCCACACAGCGTGGCATGCGATATTCTCGGTGTTTTGAGGTGTTGGTTGATTTCGGAATTTTATTGTTTTGAGGAATCAATAATATTTGAAATCTAATATTTTGATCATTGTGATTCTTAGGTTTTTCAAATGTCTTTCAACCCACTTTATGTGATATTAAAAGAAAATAAACTCACTGGAACAAACTATATTGATTGGAAAAGAAACTTGGATATTGTCTTAACTACGGAGGAGTACAAATTTGTACTCTTCGAGGCCTGTCCTCCTAAGCCCACCGATGACTCTGATGAAAAGGAGAAAGAAAGTTATAAGAAATGGATCAAGGCAGATGAGATGGCGCGGTGTTACATCTTGGCATCTATGTCAAATGTGCTGCAACATCAGCATCAGGCCATGGCCACAGCTTATGACATGATGTTCAATCTCAAGGAACTTTTCGGACATCAGAGTAGGGCGGCTAGACAGGAGGCGATGAGAAACTTGATGACGACCACCATGATCGAGGGAACACCCATTAGGGATCATGTTCTCAAGATGATGGCTCATCTTAATGAGATGGAAGTCCTCGGAGCTGAGATCGATGGGGAAACCCAGGTCGATATCATTCTCCGCTTAGGAGTTTTGAGCAGCCACCCAACTACAACATGAACAAGAGGTTGTATTCGCTGGCGAGCTTCAATGTAACTCCAGCGCAGAGGGCTTTTTCATCAAAGCGCTCAAGCCATGGTTGCTCAGAAAGTTTCTTCTTCTAAACCGAAAGGTAAGAAGAAGAAGAAGCAAGGTGGAGCAAAGAAAGTGGCAGTAGGACCTCAGGCAGGAGTGAAGAAGCCGAAAGGCAAGTGCTTCACTTGCAAGCAGACTGGACATTGGAAGGCGGACTGTCCTCGCCGAAAGAACAAAGGTATATCTTCTTGTTTAGTTGTTGAAACATGTTTAGCGTTGTTATCTACCAGTGTGTAGATACAGGAGCCATCGATCATGTCTGCAATACTTTGCAGGGTTCCAGAAACCCGACGACTAGCCGAGGGAGAGATTACCGCCTTCATGGGCAATGCTTCAAAGGTGGTGGCTATTGCAAAGGGGAGACATTTATTTATCTTTTGATAAGAATAAAGTTTTGGTTTTGAGAAATTGTCTTTATGTACCTACTTTTAGAAAGAATTTAATTTCAGTTTCTAAATTGTTTATGGATGGATATTCTGCTTTTTAATGACAAAGTGGTTATAAAAAGGAATAGGAGATTATCTGCTCGCACATTATTGGCAATTTATATACTCTTGAACCAAAAACTCCCACGATGCATATAGAAGTAAATAACTCATCTTCTAAGTCTAATAAGAGAAAAGAACCTTCAAAATGAACCAAACATATCTTTGGCATCTAAGGCTTGGTCATATTAACCTAAGTAGAATTCAAAGGTTGATAGCCGATGGACCTTTGGGTTCATTAGTGGTGGAGGATCTCCCAACCTCGCGAATCTTGCTTGGAAGGTAATGACCAAGAGGCCTTTCAAGGCCAAGGGGTATAGAGCCAAAGATGTGTTAGAATTGGTTCATTCTCGATTTGTGCGGTCCTATGTCTATCCAGTAAGAGGTGGCTTTTGAATATTTCGCCTCTTTTATAGACGATTATTCAAGGTATGGATACATTTACTTGATGCGCCAAGAAGTCCAATGCTTTGACAGTTCAAAGAATTCAAGGTCATGTGGAGAACCGCCAAGGTAAGAGTATCAAGACATTACGATCCGATCGTGGTGGTGAGTACCTCTTGGGAGAGTTTAGGAGTTACTTATCGAGGTCCGGGATTCAATCCCAATTGTTCGACCGCACACCCCAACAGAATGGTGTAGCGGAGCGAAGGAATAGGACTCTTATGGAGATGGTTAGATCGATGATGAGTTATTCTGAGTTACCTGATTCGTTCTGGGGTATGCTCTGGAAACGACAGTACACATTCTGAACTTGGTTCCATCTAAATCGCACTCTTCTACTCCCACAGAATTGTGGATCGGGCGAAAGCCTAGTCCGAGACATATTCGATGGGGAGTCCAAAGACATGTGCCAAGGGATGCCGTAAGTTGGAACCTCGCATGTATGTGCATGTTTGTTGGCTACCCTAAGGGAACGAAAGGTGGTTTATTTATAATCCTAGAGATCAGAGGTGATCGTTAGCACGAACGCTAGATTTCTAGAGGAGGATTATGTAATGAACCACAAGCCCTAGAGTAGGATTGTTCTTGAGGGGTTGACAGGGGAAGTCCCGACTTCAGTACCACCGGTACAAGAGGAGATGCCACAAGTCATCGCACCGTGTCACAGAGCATACACAGGAGGCACCTCGTCGTAGTGGGAGGGTTGTTAGACAACCCAAGAGATTCATGTTTTTGGGAGAGTCTTCGGACTTAGTCCCTGGTGAACATGAACCTGATCCCTGGACATATGACGAGGCACTCCAAGATAGAGATGCGGTATCTTGGCAAAGAGCGATGAATTCAGAGATAGAATCTATGGATTCTAATCAAGTTTGGGAGCTAGTAGAACCACCGATGGTGTAAAAGCCATTGGATGCAAGTGGATCTACAAGAGAAAGAGAGAGTAGGCGGAAGGTTGAGACCTTCAAAGCTAGGCTTGTTGCGAAAGGGTATACTCAGAAAGAGGGTATCGATTATGAGGAGACCTTTTTGCCGGTAGCTATGCTTAAGTCTATCCGGATTCTCTTATCTATAGCTACTCATATGGATTATGAGATTTGGCAGATGGATGTCAAGGCCTTTCCTTAACTAAGTCTTGAGGAGAACATCTATATGCAACAGGAGGATTCATTGCTAAAGGCAAAAAGCATCTTGTATGTAAGCTTAATCGGTCCATTTATGGATTGAAGCAAGCTTCTAGATCTTGGAACATCCGCTTTGATGAGGTAATCCAGTCATATGGATTTATTCAAAGTCCGAATGAGCCTTGTGTATACAAGAGATGTGATGAAGCGTAGTAGTGTTTCTTGTACTATCGTAGATGACATTTTGTTAGTTGGCAACAATATCAAGTGTTATCGATGTAAGGGTATGGTTGTCAAGCAGTTTGACATGAAGGACTTGGGAGAAGTGGGACACATCCTTGGGATCAAAGTTATAAGGGATCGCAAGAAAAGGATGTTGTGCTTATCTCAAGCTTCATACATTGACACTATCCTTGCTCGTTTTAGCATGCAGAACTCAAGAAAGGTTTTCTACCTTTTAGGCATGGAGTTCCTTTATCTAAAGAGATGTGTCCCAAAACATCAAAGGAGATAGAGGAGATGAAGGCGGTTCCTTATGCTTCGGTAGGAAGCCTCATGTATGCTATGCTATGTACGAGACGGATATCTGCTTTGCCAGTAGGCATGGTTAGCGAATATCGAGTAATCTGGACGAGGACATTGGGTGCGGTAAAGCATATATTGAAGTACACGAGAAGGACTAGGGATTATATCTTTGGTTTCAGGCGGATCAATTAGTCACATGGGTTACAGATTGATTTCCAATCGAGATAGGGACAAGAGTAAGTCTACCTCGGGGTTTGTGTTTACTTTTGGAGGTGGAGCCATAGTATGGAGGAGTGTCAGCGAAATGCGTGGCGGACTCTACCATGGAAGTGAGTATGTGGCGACCTGAGGCGACCAAGGAAGCTATATGGCTCAGAACTTCTTGATGGACTTGGATGTGATTCTGGTTTGCCCGAACTATCACAATTTATTGTGATAACGATGCGATTGCAAACTCGAAGGAACCACGAGCCCATAAGGCAGTAAACACATAGGCGCAAGTACCACCTTATATGAGAGATCGTAAGCGAGGAGAAGTAGCATCGCCAAGATTGCATCGGAGGATAACTGGCGGATCCATTCACTAAGGCCCTTCCGGTAGCGTTTGATAGGCATGTGGAGGACATGGGGATCGGATGTATGGCGATGTGATGGCGGCATAGTCTTTTAGTATAAGTGGGAGATTGTTGGAATGTATCTTTGAAAGCCTAGCTCTTTTGTATGAACATTTTATTTTGAAATAAGAATCACATGATCATTGTTTGCACTTTATATATTTATTATATGTGTGCATATTGTCTAATATTTTACATTGTAGATAACATGGTGCTTGGTGTGGCACAGAAGATCATGTTATCAGTCCATATGTAAATATAAGTAGAGCTCACAACCAAGATGGTTTTGGACAAACCATTGGCATGGTTGTAGTGTAGCTTGGTATTGTTTTGTCTTGAACATAGAGTTACACTAGTACACTTAGGTGTATTGAGCAGGACCGACATAGAGGTGATTCAATTTATTGCTGACTGCATAATTGAATCAGACCTCGGATATTATGTTGTACATGCTCTTAATCCCGATATAATAACGGGCACATGTACTTAGTATTTATTTCTTTGATTTACTAGAGGGTGAGATTTAGATGGATTAAATCAATATGCCCGGTAAGTTGGGAAATAATATTATTTACATGGTGTGCCGTTGATTATAGGAGGAAATCGTGTCCTATATATTAGGTTGATGATGTCCCCTTGAGGAGCTCATAAGGTTCATCATGTAAACCCAGCTGGTTGACTTAGTCAACATGATGATAAGGTTGAGTGGTACTACTCGAGGAGTTAGATGTTAATTAATTGATGGTCAGTAAATCAATTAATTGACGGACATTCGATATCTTAAACACGGGGAGATGAATGTACAAATAATATATGGAGCCCATATTAATTTATAGGGGTTGGTGAGGTAGTTCGATGATGATCCTCTAGTGGAATGGAACATCATTGATGGATCAAGTTTGTGTGGTTCCGATCCATCGGGTGGCCTAGATCCAACTCCTCCTCATGGTCCCTATCATAGCCTAATATAATCCTCAAGAAGTCTAGATCCAAGGATGTAAAACAAAACTCTAAAACCAACGGTTGGGATTAAATCCCTAGGACCGACGGTTGAGATTAAATCTCTAGATCCGACGGTTGGGATGAAACCCTAGAACCGACGGTTGAGATTAAATCCCTAGATCCGACGGTTGGGATAAAACCCTAGATCCGACGGTTGGGATGAAACCATAGATCTGACGATTGGGATGAAACCCTAGATCCGACGGTTGGGATGAAACCATAGATCCGACGGTTGGGATGAAACCCTAGATCTGATGGTTGGGATAAAACCCTAGATCCGACGGTGGAGATTAAATCACTAGATCCGACGGTGGAGATTAAAGGAGGCTTAAGCCCAATTCTATAAATAGAGGGCTAAGGCTTGGGCGGCAAAAAAAAAAATATAGTTTTTGGACTAGGGTTTTGCTTCTCAAGAGATTAGGCGGCTAGGGTTTTGGTGTGTGGTTTTGGGCGGCAACAAAGAAGGAGATTAGGGTTTTCCTCCTTTGCTCCTTGGTGGCCGACGCTCAATCCCTCCTCCTCCTTGTTTTGGCCGACTCTCTTCCTCATCCTTTTCTCTTTGGTGGCCGGCGGTTCTCCATACATTGGTGGCCGGCGCTTCTCCCTTTCATTGGTGGCCGGCGGCAACATTGTCACAAGGTTGGCCGGCGCTCAACCATTCACTCCTTGGTCGGCGGTTACATCGATCTCCTTGGCTTGGTGGCCGGTTCTAGAAAGGAGAAGGATCTTTGTTTGGTTCTTCTCTTTGTTCGGAGCGAACAAGAAAGAGAAGAACGTGATCTAGGAGGCTTCTACTCGTGGAGGATCTTCGCCCACACGACGTCCACGAAGAGGATAGGACATACGGTAGAAGATCGTGAGGTATAAAAGTTTTATAACTTTATTTTCTAATCTTAGCATGTTCTTTATGTGATGATTATACTAGTTTACATTTTTATGTATTTTGTATAATCATGGACCCCGAAGACAAACACAAAAACCGGCGATCCGTCCGTCGTCTCTTCCGCGGCTAACCAACTAGAAGAGTTGTGTTGCTTGAACAACTAGTTTGTTCAAGCGATCGCTCAAGTTGTTAGCACGATGACGAATTGATTGTGCTAAGGAAACTCATCCCATCCGGATTAGTTTTTTCATTAGTGAAAATTTTAATACGGGGACATGGGAGCCAATGAGCCTCCGAAGCAACCTCCAACACTTGGCAGTCGACTGTCGCCACTCCAACAGCCTCCGAACACGTCGGATCCCGACCATTGTAGTCCAACGGAACACTTGGCAGTCGACTGATGGATCCCATCACGATCATTTCTCTAGTCGACGCCTACGGCTCGAGCGATTTGTGCCGCGACATCCTCTTGCGATCCGCCATTCCATGGCGATCATTTGCGCCGGGCATAAGCCCATCTGTTGGATACCAGTCGAACCCATTCGACTCAGAGCAGTCGACTGCCATTCCATGGCAGTTGACTGATGTGGGGAAAACTCATCCGACACTTAGCCATTCGGCCAAGTTCACCTAATGAGCTACTTACAATTCACTCATTCTCTCATCTCACTCGAAGTCCCTCACCGAAGCTCTCTTCCTTCGCGGTCACGTCCCTCGCCAGCATCAGGCGCACGACTCTGCAATGCTCCTTCGTGTCTCTTGCCTCCGAAGTCTGCTTCCTTGGCTTCACTTCAAGTCATCTCGTCCGACGGTCCCTCAGCAGCATCAAGCGCAAGGCTCTGCAATGCTCCTTCTCCGACTCAAGCACGAGGTAGTGAGTGGTGAACCCGCCAAGACTCCATGTGCGAATTACTAAGTCCTGCAAGACTCCAACACACATATCAAACCATAATAACACCCTAACTTAAACCCTTTGCCACACACATCAAAACCTTATCATGGCAAGAGATTGCCCTAACATTGAATATCGCAAGTCAAAGGAACATCGCACTTAAGCTGCAGTAAGAACTTCATTTACATATCCATATATGTAGAGAACCATATCAAGTCTTACAACTGGTCACTCTAATGAACTAGTTACCATAACTAGCATCCACGATTAACTTCAGACATCACAATGTCTCCAGCCAGTGAGAATCAGCTGCTTGGATACATCAAGGAGTATACCTCTTGCTAGTCTCGACAGAATTGATGGTGTCCAAATCCATCAATTCATTGACTAGGGATAATTTCGATACATCACAATTACACATGTAGAGATACTCACTAGTTGTGATCCAATCACAAATTCTCTCATGCTGTGAATCGTATCATGGATGTTCAGTAAATGAGTTTATGATCTAATCAAATACATGAAAATATGTATACTCAAATTGTGCATCTTCATTTATCATTTAAATGGTTCAAACATAAGGCGATTGCCTTAGGACATCTCTCATATATTACTAACACAAACAACTTGGTGTTTGAGGTTTTACCCGACAATAGTCGACTGGCATAGGTGTCGATTCGACTTATCTAAGTCGATGGCAATCGACTAGTTTTAGACTACATTCTGTGGCCTGGCAGTCGACTGCCATCCCTTGGTAGTCGACTGATGTCGATAGCCGTCGACTGCCAAGGGACGATAGTCGACTGATGGGAAGTGTCGTGGGCACATAACCCTCCGTAGCCAACGGGGCAATCAGCTACGAGTTCATCAGTTGACTGATGGTCATGATCAGTTGACTAATGATGGATCCGTTGGAACTTGTCCAGTGTGGATTGAGTCATTGTGAGACAATGGCTATAGGACCAGTCGACTGATGGTCACGATCAGTCGACTGATGGGCGCGGAATCAACTCGATGCAGGTTATAAATGGAGCTCGAGATGGAGGATTTCGCAAAGACTTTTGGGAAGATTTTGAAGGGGAATTGCTGCTTCATTTCAGTCCTTCAAGAGCAATCCAAAGCAAGAAACAAGCAAGTGATCAAAGCAAAGTTTTGTAAAGTGTTCTTTACATGTATTTCTTCTTGTATTTGTATTTGCTTGTATTACTTAGTATAATTGCTTGTACGAGGTTTCTCCACCTCCGACGTGTTGTCTAGAAGGAGTTTTGTTAGTGTTGTGAGCATAACATGAGCTCGTTGAGCTCACCCCATGGAGTAGGAACCCTAAGGTTTCGAGCCACATATATCGTGTGTCGTGTGCTTGTACTTTTGTTGTGTTTTCATTATTATATATTCTTCTTTGCTAACGAGAATTATAGATAAGCGATACACGATGAACGATCGACTTCCACCATACATGCGATTTGAGCTATTCACACCCCCCCCTCTAGTCGGCCACCGATCCTCCAACAGTTTCCCCTAGAGTTAACCTAGTTAAGACCACAATGACCAAGGCTCCTAAACCTAGGAGGGACATTAGGAGGGTATCTAGGGAGGTCATCCCTAAGGAATACCTAGTTAACCCAAGGAGCTCGAATAGATATTGGGTTCCTAGGACCGTGATCGATTCACGCTAAATGGGTTAGGTTATGCCAACTTTAAATGGATGGGTAGTTAACCTAACCCAGTTAAAGGTGGCACTTTAGGTCATTTCCAAGGTTATGGGTATCTTGGAAATAAGTTTGATCATAATCCTAAAAGATTTTAGGATGTGTCAATATTATTTAAGAAGTTTGATAAATTGATCAAATTGGCACAATTTAGGTCTTAAAGTCATAGTGTGTCATTTTGGGTTTTTGGCACACTTGGGGGATTAGTAGTAATATGGAAAAATGAATTTAATTTTAACAAATGGCAACAAATATTAAAATTTAGTTAGTATATACCTTTGCATTTTATTTTCCATGCTTTGATTGTCATATAACATGTCATGATATCATATCTATTTTTATCATATAATATGTCATGATCATGCTTAGAGTTGTTTTTATGTCATATATATTTAGATTTAATCATATGTCATGACATCATAATCATTGGCCATGCTTATTTATGCTATCATTTATGCCATGATCATTTCATGCATTTAAAGTAATTAAAATTGATTTAAGGACTATGACATGACTTGAAGTCCCATGTATAAGGGAATCAAGTAGTGTTGCCTTAGAAAATGCATAAGACCTTAGAGACATATGTGTGTATTGATACACTCTAGACACATGTGAGATGCTAGGAAATGAGTTAAGTTCAAGGTGCATAGTTTTTGCATCTAGATGAACTCAAACTCACTTTTATACCATGGGTGAATGATGAGGAAAGCTTATGTACAAGTCATGTGCATCAAGAACATAGACCATGGTTCAATATAAGGTTTTAAAACTTTTTCAAAATCATTTTGAAAAACCTTGGTGTAGTCTATCTTTTGATAGAAGTCACCATTGATGATGTTGATACAAAGTGAGCTCAAACATTGAAGTTTTTCTTCATTTTTGAACTTTGTATCAATTTTACTATTTTATGAGTAATTATTTTTCACATATTTTTCACCCATTGTATTGGTTATAAGTATTATAAGTATGAATTTTCATGATTTTTCAAAATATGTAGAATTACTTATGTTTTTCCCAAACTCGATTTCTGAAATTGAAATTGATTTGATTATCGATCATTTCGCTTAATGGCGATCAATCGATGAAGTAGGCACCGAACTAATAATCGCTGAGTCGATCACAAGTCTGATTTCGGGTAAAAATGGTTTGTTTGGCCTAATATCAACTATGGTAAGGTTCCCTAACCACTCCTAACCCTATGATATGCTTTGGAAAGCATTAGAAAGGGTGAAAATCCATTGGATATGGATTAGGAGAGTTGTTAGGGTGTGTATCAATTTAAGGTGAGTAAAAGTTCAAGATTGAACTTGTACCCTTAATTTTGATGGTTTAGTGTCCTTATAGGCTTAGAGACTCTTCAAGGACATTGTTGGTGCAATGATCAAGGGGAAGCAAGCCTTTAGGGGGAGGTATCCATCATGGGATGATGGATGTGTTTCTTCCTCATGAGGGGGAGAATTTGGGAGAAGTGAGGATTGCCTCTCTTGAGTGATATGAGACTTATCACTAGGAAGAGTGAAGGCATCCTAGGTGTTTTTGGACCAAGGGGGAGATTGTAAGATCTCATTAGGATATGAGACATTACCTTCCTTGGGGAGAACCTTTTTGATGTATGTCAAAAAGGGGGAGAAAGTGAAACTACCAATTTGGGACAATTGGTAAGGAGAATTGAGTTAGTGGCCTAACTCAAAGGTGTTTGGTTTTTGTCAAACATCAAAAACGGGGAGATTATTGGTGCAATTTCCCTTGGTCACGATTGACCAGACTCGAGTTTGACTCGAGTAGTATTTTGATGTCTGACAGTGATGTCTGACAATGTGTTGGGGAGATTATTGGTGCAATCGACCCGGGTCATGATTGACCGGACTCGAGTTTGACTCGAATGATATTTTGATGTTTGACGATGATTTGACCATTATCATGGGAAAAGTCCAAGTCATGGGTACTTGGCATAAAAAGTCCAAGCATGGGTCTTGGCAAGGGAAAGTCCAAGCTTGATTCTTGTCATTTGGAAAGTCCAACATTGGGTTGGCATGGAAAGTCCAAGGGTGTAGTCTTGGCCACGTTAGCCCAAGGGTATAGTCTTGGCGGTGAAAGTCCAAGTCATGGGTACTTGGAATTTAGGAAGTCCCAGGGTTGATATTGGCGATGTAAAGTCCAAGGGTGGAGTCTTGGCAGCATAAGTCGAATGGATGGCGGCGTAAAGTCCAATCGTGGTCTTGGCAGTGTAAGTTCAATGTGCCTTGGTGGTGTTGACACCGTTAGCATGACAATAGCCGATGGAAGCACCTAAAGGCTAGCATATGGATGAACAAGTCATGGATGACTTGGAGGGATCCAATAGGTGCGATGCTGACGGAGGTTGCTAGAAGGCTTAGGTCTAGGCTAAGGGTGGTCTTGCAAGTATGGGGGTACCATACTTGGGGTTAAACGTCATGTTTGAGGTTATCGGTTGACCAGGGCTTTATACCGGTCGGATGGTCAAGTGTTTGACACTTGGCAACCAAGTCGATACTAAGCAGTTGACTGGGAATATGACCAGTTCGACTGCTGTGAGTCGACTAGTGCTCGACTGTGGTTTAGGGTCGAAAAACCCTTGGCAATCGACTACTCGATAGCGATCGATGGCGATCGGTGATGTTTTTTTGTCACGAGCACGACGCTAGGTAGGGCCGATCGGCGATCAGCTATAGTTATTAGCGATCATTGCTAAGTAATCCGTTGGAGTTTTTTCATCGTGGATCGAATCGTTGTCTCACAACAATAGTGTTGGCAGTCGACTGCCAGGCGGAAATCTAGCCCGATGTAGGTTAAAAGGAGCTATTAATGGGAGAGTTTGGCAATGGTTCTTGGGGAGGCTTCTTGAGACGTTTTGAAGGCGTTGCAGGTGTATTTCAGGGTCCTTCAAACTCATCTAAACAACCAACAAGAAAGCACTCAAACCCCTAGTTTGTAAAGTGCTCTTTACATTTCATTCATATTTTGCTTGTATTTCTTTGTATTGCTTTTTTAATCATTTGTACGAGGTTGCTCCACATCCGACATGTTGTTGAGAAGGATTTATTGATTAATGGTGTGTGTTTGCATCGCTAGGGCTCGTTCGAGCCCAACCCGTGGAGTAGGAACCTTGAGGTTCTGAACAACGTTATATTGTCATGTTGTGCTTGTGCACTTGTTGTATTTATTTTATTATTGTATATTCTGCTGTGTATAACAAGTTTTGTAGAAAGCACGTGGACGAATTCCAATCAAACGATGAAACCCTATTCACCCCCCCTCTAGCGGGCACATTGGTCCTAATAGATCGGGCATTTTTGACTCTTGATTATCTTTCAAACTAGATTCATAGTTCGGTCTCCATCTCGTTGTTCACCTCTGATTTGTACTCCTGTTCTTCTTCTTTGGGAGGTGGGTTTCTTTTCGTCTTCTTCTTTTGACTTGCAACCAACGCAATACCTTTCTCGGTCGGGACCGCGTTAGATTGTTTGTGTAATTCAAATTCTGAAAAAAGTTCATCTAACCTTATTTTAGATAGATCTCTAGATACCTTGTTGGCATCAACCATGGATGCCCACAAGGCGGTCCTAGGAAAAGCATTTAAGGCATACCTGATAAGATCCTTGTTTTCGACCTTTTGTTTGATCGAGTTTAGCTCATTCATAATATCTTGAATTCTTGCGTGGAGCTGACTGGCCAACTCGTGTTCTTGCATTTTCAAATTAAATAATTTATTCAACAGGAGATCTCTTTTGCATACCTTAGTGTCGGCGGTTCCTTCATGAAGCTTGATGAGCTTATTCCATAGGACCTTCACGCTTATGAACGGGCCGACACGATTGAGCTCCTCCTTGGAAAGACCGCATTGTAGGATTTGGGTTGCCTTTGCATCGGCCTCCACTTGACGCTTCATGGCGTTAATCCATTTGTCAAAATCTACGAACTCTCCGTCTTCGTTGGTAGATAGTGAGAATCTGATTTGAATCACAATCCACATCTCTACTTGGGTTTTTAAGTAGCACTCCATCTGACCCTTCTAGTAACGGAAGTCGAGCGGTGCTAAACCCTTCGAGATGGGTCATCTAAACCAAATCTTACACACAAACAAAAAGACACGAAAAAAGTTGCAAGGCTTCACCTTGGATTAGTAGTGCGGTAAAAATAGTAAAGAAAAAATGAAATGAAAAATAATAAGAAAATAAAATAAAATCGCTAGATTGGTGGTTGTACCAAATCATAGCACCCCCACTCTGATACCAATTGTTGGATCAAAAGCACGCTAGAGGGGGGTGAATACCGAGCATAAAATCATCTTTTCATTCGATTAAAACCAAAGTAACGCAGCCGAATAATAAATGACAAAAAAAAATAAGGAGGCATTTTGTTTTTACTTGGTTGACAACAAAATGGTTGTTACTCCAAGGCCCTGCGATCCTAGACCACGTACGGAGGGAAATTCACTAACAAGGTCTCCTCATCGTTGGAGGTAGGAGACACACAAATAAAAGATTGAGGAAGAGGGACAATCCCACCTCTCCTCTAAAGAATTAAAGCACAATGATTAAAAGCATGAATACAATAGTGAATACAAATAATTAAAGTATACCGATGACGATCAAGTCTTGAATTTTGAAGGTGTGTCATCAGCGTTGCTGCTGCATTTTTGTGTCGTAGAGATGCGGCATTGTGGGAGCACTTCGAGAGCTTTGAATGAATGCCTAAAGGGGTGAAACCCTCCTCTTTTTATAGACCTTCAACCCCTTAGACGTTGAGATCTAGATCCTATCAAATTGGCCACCTCACCCCAAGAAAAGGGGATCTTGTTTGACCTTCTTCGAGTTGGACAGTTTGAATAGCAGTCGACTGATAGCCTTCATCGATCGACTAATGCCAGCAGTCGACTGCCAATAGCCAGTAGTCAATTGCCAGCTTGGTTATTCAACAACAACAAAGAATTAACACAAGACAAATGAAAAATAGTAAATATGATAGTTCCTTACCATCTAATCTCGACCTAGACCTTCCACAAGAAGTCTTAGTCGGATGGCCGCCTACAGTTGTCCCCATACGGAGGACATGTGTTAGATCGAAAAGTGCTAGAGGGGGGGGGTGAATAGTGCACGTAAAACTTCATTTCTTTTCATTTTCGTTCGATTAAAATAAAGTAAAGAGTTGCACAACGAAAAGTAAATGACAAGTTTATTTTTACTTGGTTTACAACCTAACATTTGCTAATTTCATGGCCCTTGTGATCCTAGACCATGTACGGAGGGATATTTACTAAAAGATCTCCTCCTCGTTGGAGGTAGGAGACAATGGATACACAAAAACATGAAAAGTCCGAGGATGAGGCAACAAGCCTACCTCACCTCATTTTATAATGAAAACTTCGAATACAATAATTGAAAAGAAACTTAGTACACTGAATAGAAAAAGAAATTTATACCGATGACGAATGGATCTTTAAGCTTGAGGTTGTATCGTCGGCGTTCCAACAGTGTTTCGGCATCTTAGTGTAGTCGTAGAGAGGCGGTGTTGCAGGATCACTTTGTAAGCACTTAGATGACCTAAAGGGGTGAAACCCCCCTTCTTTTATAGCCTTAGAAGCTCCCCCAACGTTCAGTTCCCTCCAAGATAAGTGGATCTTATCTTGACTCTCCTCGAGGCTAGAAATTCAAATGGCAGTCAACTGCTGCCCTTATCAGTAGTCGACTATTATAAGCCAGCAGTCGACTGGTGGCTAGGATTCTTGACTGCACTAAAAAGATAGCTCAAAATAAAAGCAATATAAGTGAACTCAACGGTCACTTACCATCTGATCTCGACTTAGACGTTCCATGGAAAGTCTTAGTCGGATCACCACCTAAGGATGTCCCCGTACGGAGGACCCGACCTTACATTTACTCACACACAAGCTTACCTTAGGTCCTTTTGTGACTCGCATCTTTGCTTCAGGTCTCCACCTGGGTTCTTCAGCTCCATCTGAAGTTCTCTCGGTGTCGCCTGATAGCTGCATTTTTTATTGTGCTATTTTTACTTGTGGATTAGATATTTTAGGCTATTTGATGAGATAATTATTGTTATTCGGTATATTTTTACATATTGAGTCTATTTGTGATTAATTGTGTTAATTCCTATAATTTCAGTATTTTTCATGAATTTCATGTGATTTTGTAGGAAACATATAATGAGGGTCTTATTGGAGCAATTGCAGCCGTCGATCCGGATCAAATCGATTGTAGCCATCGGATTTGCTTGATCAGCCTACTTAGGGAGAGATTAATTGAACTCATTAAACCCTAGCTCTAATGGACGGCTAAGATCAATGGGTGTACGATCGGACGACTAAGGTTTTTCACTTAATCAACCTACCTTTCCAAAACAGAAGAAATCGTGACACAGAATCAGCGCAGAAGGAAGCGCGACAAACGGCAGAAGGTCTTCTTCCTCGCGACCGATGGCGGTGTCCTCTTGTTCTTCTGCGGGCGGAAGCGAGATTGCACAGGCATCGTCGGCGGTGAAGTAGGAAGTAGATCCTCAGCACAGCGCAAACTCGAGCCGCAACATTTTTTCCCCTTTCACGCACGGCAGAGCGTTCTTCTTCCCCACAAGCGGCGGCGACAGTCCGACAGCTCCTTTTCGGTAACCTTCCCTCTGACAGCTGACGGCAATCCCATCCGATCCTCATCGGCAGATTCAGATGTCGTGATTCGAACAACTGATCAGAAGCGAGTAGAGGCAACGATTCTGGCGAGTACATCCTTCACCGGCATTTCACTCCATTCTGGCGACTGGGATAGGTCGTTCCATCTCACCGGAGCCACCCACAAGTTGTACCGAGATTAGGACAACTCCATCTCCATCGCTGGTGAAGATTCCTCCACTGTCCGATAATCCACAACTGGAGCAAAGTATTCGCATCCCTCCGCATACAGTTCCTTTCCGTGGTACCGGGATTAGGACCGCATCCGTAATCCATCGTCGTAGGGGGCTATTCGAGTTATTGCCTTTTCCATCGTGGGCTTACCGATTTCTTATATTTTGATTTAGTCCATTTAATTAGATAGCTTAATTTGTTATGTTTGTTCGGTTACGGTTAATTTGTTATGCTATGTTTGTCATGTTTAGTTTTGTTTGTTATGTTTAATTATGTTTAGTTTAGTTTCAGTTAATGTTTGACCAATGTACCATATAGTGACAGTACAGTTCTTGGTTGAATTGCTTTAGTTGTTAGTTTAGATTTCATTTAGATTTGGCCAGTGTATCATATAGTGACAGTGCGGTGCCTGGTTGAATTGCTTACTTTTTTTCATTTAGTTTTTAGTTAGTCTTCGACCACTGTGTCGTATAGTGACAGTGCAGTGCTTGGTTGAATTGTTTTATATTTGTTTGTTTAGTTTTTAGTGACTGTTTGACCACTGTGTCGTATAGTGACAGTGCGGTGCTTGGTTGAATTGTTCACATTTGTTTCTTGATCATTGTACTGTATAGTGACAGTGCGGTGTGTGATTACTTACTTTTATGCATTAGGATAGCTATTTGGTAATTGTTAATTGGTAGTTAGATTTACTTCTTGCAGATTTAATTTCCATGTTTGTTTATCAGAATTGTTTGACCATTGCATCATATAGTGACAGTGCGGTGTGAGGTTGAATCATTCTTGCATTAGGTTAGCTTCAAATAATTGTTTTGATAAATTGTAAAAACCTCCGGTGTTTACTTCTGCTTAAAAACAAATGTCCAACCATTAGGTTCGTTGGGAGACGATCCGAGTCAATCCTATACTACATTAGTGTAGTTAGGGGGTTCGGTAAATAATTTGTAATAGTACCACGACACAGTTCCCCGACAACGATGCCTTTTCCATCGTGGGGTTACCGATTGCTTATATTTGGATTTAGTCCATTTAATTGGATAGCTTACTTTGTTATGTTTGTTCGGTTACGGTTAATTTGTTATGCTATGTTTGTCATGTTTAGTTTTGTCTGTTATGTTTGATTTTGTTTAGTTTAGTTTCAGTTAATGTTTGACCAATGTACCATATAGTGACAGTATGGTGCTTGGTTGAATTGCTTTAGTTGTTAGTTTAGATTTCATTTTCATTTGGCTAGTGTACCGTATAGTGACAGTGCAGTGCCTGGTTGAATTGCTTACTTTCCTTGCTTTTAGTTTTTAGTTAGTCTTCGACCACTATGCCGTATAGTGATAGTGCAATGCTTGGTTGAATTGTTTTATGTTTGTTAGTTTAGTTTTTAGTGAATGTTTGACCACTATGTCGTATAGTGAAAGTGCGGTGCTTAGTTGAATTATTCACATTTGTTTCTTTATCATTGTATTGTATAGTGACAGTGCAGTGCGTGATTACTTACTTTTGCATATTAGGATAGCTATTTGGTAATTGTTAATTGGTAGTTAGATTTACTTCCTACAGATTTAATTTCCATGTTTGTTTATCAGAATTGTTTGACCATTGCATCGTATAGTGACAGTGCAGTACGAGGTTGAATCATTCTTGCATTAGGTTAGCTTCAAATAATTGTTTTGATAAATTGTAAAAACCCCCAGTGGTTACTTCTATTTAAAAACAAACGTCCAACCATTAGGTTCGTTGGGAGACGATCCGAATCAGTCCTATACTGTATTAGTGTAGTTAGGGGGTTCGATAAATAATTTGTAACGGTACCACGACACAATTCACCGTCTATCATCTCCCGACAACCACGGTTTCCCGACTCAGGATTCTCCGGGTGTCACCGACCTTCAGCTCAGCTTAACCATTCTTGCACACTTGGATCAGCTCGTTAGACAACAATATGACCTTAGCTTTGGGTCTTTGTCATAATCAAAACCTAGGTTCGATTATCTGGTGCCTACTATACAAACAATCTCCCCCTTTTTGATATATGGCAAACCGACACAAAGTTAAGGGAAAAATAAACGTGCATTAATGAAATTATTATGAAATAAGCATAAATATGAAAGAGGCATAAATGCATAACTTAGTAAGTTAGTGAGAGTAACTTAGTAAGTTAGCATAAGTTGGAGTATGAGTAAAACTCTTTTTCAAGTCCTCCCCCTTGAGGTAACCTCCCCCTTTAAGAAGGATCTTGGCTCTCCCCCTTTACAGTTGCAACTTAAGTAATCAAGATTACTTAACATTGGCCTAAATGTATAAGTTAAGTTATAAAAAATTAATTTTTGATCCCTTAACTTTGGTCTTTTCTCCCCTTTGTCATAAATCGAAAAGTGTGGGGGTTTATAGAAAAAACTTTTCGAAACATAGTGATTATGTTTTATAAGTCCAAGCATGTTCCTATTAAATTTTGAAAATAATACTTTAAACATAAGCTCAACTAATAGAATGTTCAACTATATTTGACTTGATTGATATAGAATGATCAATAAGTCCTAATTAGAGTTAGTTAATTTAGATAACTATACTCCATGGTTTATGTCGATGCATTAGATCTACATCTGGAACCAAGAGTGAGGTCCTAACATCTCATGCCCATCTACATGGCTAAGTACACAAACACATTAGTCCTATGTGTTATGAGATGTATTGGCTCCTTAAATCTATAGGTGCATACTTTCTAGGGTAAGCCCTAGGCTAGTTCCATTTTGCATTAAAAGTAAATAGAGTATAGCAAAAATATAAGTTTTATGTCCTACTCTATTACGCACATACCTAATTTATGTCTAAGCAGACTAAATTCTACTACGGGTAAAGGTTTTATAAATAAGTCTGCCAGGTTTGACTTGGATTCCACGTATTCGAGTTGTATGGTCCCGTTAGCTACATGTTCTCGAATGAAGTGGTGTTTGACCTCTATATGTTTGGTCCTAGATTGACATATAGGATTTGTGGATAAATTAATTGAACTAATGTTATCGATGTAAATTTTAGTGTTGTTAAAATTTAAGTTAAATTCTTGGAGAGTGTGCTTCATCCAAAGAAGCTGAGCTACACACTCACCCATTGCGAGTATTCGGCTTCGGTGGTAGATAATGGAACACAGTGTTGTTTTCTACTGCACCAACTTGTTGGTGCAGTAGGCACTTGAATCAAACCTGAATTTCGATTATAGCAAATACACAAAGTTAAGTTCATTTTGTTATCTCACGAGCTAAATTCAAGTGTGAAGGAATGCTAAGCTTAAGCGGAAGGTCAACGACACCCGGAGGGAACCATGGTGGTCGGGCGACACCGGGAGGACTTTAAAGGGAGTTAAAGAACTCAGGTGAAGACCAGAAGCGAAGCTTCAAAGGTAAAGGTTGAAGTAAGCTCATGTGAGTGAGTGTAAGTAAGGTCGTGTCCTTCGTATGGGGACATCCTTTGGTGAAGATCCGACTAAGGACTTCAAAAGGAAGGTCTATGTCGAGATCGGATGGTTGGTGGCCGTCGAAATCACTTATTTTCGAGCTAACCTTCTATTGCAGTTGGAAACCCTAACAATAGTCGACTGTCGACTATTGGCAGTCGACTGCTTCCTCCATCAGTCGACTGCTAGGGTTTATCAATCGACTGCTGGTCAAGGATCAGCCTCGAGAAGAGTCAAAGCTTATCACCATTTCTCAAGGGCTAGGTGGCATCACCACATGAAACCTCATCTCAATGATTAGGGTTTCTCAAGGCTATAAAAGAAGGTCAATTTCTCACCATTTTAATCATTCAAAAGCTTCCAAGTGCTTCCGATACATTGCAACTCTCCGACACTCCTACGACGACGAAGCGCTATCGAAACAACAACGATAAGAGCTCAATCTTCTCATCTACAAGTCATCGGTAAAAGTATTCTTAAAGTTAAATCATTTCTTGTAGTTGTTGTTTGATTATCGTGCCTTTATCATAACGAGGAGAGGGGGAGTGTCCCTCTACCTCAATCCTTTTTGTGCTTTTGTAATCGCTTACTCATACCTCTAACAAGGAGGAGTGTTTTTAGTGATTTTCCCTCCGCGCATGGTCTAGGACCACTATGGCCTTGGATTAGAAGTCGGAAGGCTGTGAACCAAATAAAATTTATTTTTTCTTATTTCTTTTTCCACTGCGCTTACTCTTATTGCTTAACGAATCGACGAACAAACGGAAAAAATTATTTTGTGGTATTCACCCTCCCCCCCCCTCTAACACTCAAATCGATCCAACAATTGGTATCGGAGTCGGGGCCACTACGTTTTGGTGAAACCACCAATCTAGCAATTTTTATAGATTTCTTTTGTTTTTGTTTACGACTTTTTTCATTTCGTTTGATTTAGTTCTCCCACACTACTAATCCAAGACAAAGTCTTTGTACATTTGCTTGTTTTTGCTGTTGCAAGGTGATCTTTTTCCGTTGTCTTTTTGTCTTTTTCAATGGCCCATCTTGAAGGGTTTAGTACTGTCCAATCTCCGTTTTACAACAGAGATGACTTCCGTTATTGGAAGGGTCAGATGGAGTGCTTCTTAAAGACCCAAATCGAGATGTGGATCATAATCCAAACCGGATTCACGCTTCCTACTAATGAAGTGGGTGAATCGTTGGATTACGATCAATGGACGAACACCATGAAAAGTAAAGTGGAAGTCGATGCCAAGGTGACCCAAATCTTACAATGCGGCTTGTCCAAGGAGGAGTTAAACTGCATCGGCCCCTTCATTAGCACAAAAGATCTATGGACTAAACTCATAGAGCTACAGGAAAGAATCGACGACATGAAGGTATGTAAGCGTGATTTGCTTTTCAATAAGTTATATAATCTTAAGATGCAGGAACACGAGATGGCAACACAACTACACGCCTGCATTCAAGACATCGTCAATAGCTTGCATGCCATCGGACAAAAGGTCGAGAATCGAGACCTTATAAGGTATGCTTTAAATGCTTTTCCTAGGACTACCTTGTGGGCATCCATGGTCGATGCCTACAATGTTTCTAAGGACCTTTCAAAAATTAGACTAGATGAATTATTTTTTAAATTTGAACTCCATGAACAGTCTAATTCGGTTCCCGAGAAAGGTATTGCCTTACTTGCAGGTTCAAAGAAGAAGCCCGCAACCAAACCACCCCCCAAGGAAGAGGACGAGTACGAGTTTGAGGTAGACCCCGAGATGGAAACCGAACAAGTGAACCTAGTTCGGAAGATGATCAAGAGTCGAAAATGACCCGTCAATCAAGGTAAATCTAAATCTAATTCTAATTTTAGATTCTTTCAATGTAACAGGTTCGGACACATCAAATCGTAGTGTCCGAAACTCAAGAACAAAGCACCCAAGTCCAAGAAAGTGCTTAACGCTACTTGGGAAGAATCGTCGGAGGAGGAAGACGATGATCTCATCTTCATGGCCAAGCCGACCGAGCCTGAACAAGACTCCGAACCTGGGGAAGAGTCCGAGTTAGGATCCGACGATGAGTCACTATTCAAGACAAGCCACGGATATGCATCCGGTTCAAAAGGGTCACTTAAGGTAAGTCGATATTTGCTTAGCACTTTATATAATGCAATTAAATTTTTAACTAGAAAGTTAGCTAAGTCCAAGTCCAAGGTTGAGGCCTTAGTTGAGGAGGTTAAACTCCTTAAACACGAGGTCTCCCTAACCTCTTCGACTAGTCAAGTGAAAAAGGAGGACTCAACTCGAGTTGAAAAGCTCAAAGTTGAGAACTCACTTTTGAAAAGTCAAGTCGAATACCTTAGGTATACATTGGAAAGGTTCACTTTGGGATCCAAGGGACTTGACCTCTTACTTGGATCGCAAAGGGCCGTGTACAATAAGGTCGGGCTTGGGTTTAGCTCAAATACGACAACCAAGTCGTATATGTCGATTGTAAGTAGAAATGAAAAACATGTCCAAACATGGGTCTCTAAGACTATTTTGATTTCTAAATTAGAATCTAACAAGTACTGGGTTTCCAAGGACAAAATTCACAATGTGGAAAGACCGAACTGATTCAATGGTCCAGGGGGAGCTAGTACAAAATTTATTTGTGCTATTAATTAGACTTTGCATGCTTAGGTATTTTTCTTTTTATTTTTAGAATGGTTAGATATGACCTATAACTAGTCAATTCTTGCCAACATAGTACTAGGATGCTGTGAGATGATAGTACGCTAGGGAAGCGAAGTCCCGTGTGTCCAAGCTAGATAAGGTGTATCTAGCTCGGTGCACTCGACTAAGTGGAACTAGCTGAAGCTACCTCACCGTATCCTTAGCTAGTTAGACCAAGAGGTGATCTTAGGTGAATCAAGTTATTATTTTCTCGAACTTGGCTTTGTCTAAGGAAGTGGTCGTTGTTCCGATCAAAGAAGGCCTCTGTGCCTCGCCACGACCTGGAAGTCAATTTCTTGAAAAGGTGACTTGATGAGCTTAGGGTTAAATCCGAATCTAACCCAAGGTTGATTAGCTTCAATTCATTAAATTTAATCAAGTAAAATTGAATTCATCTCACAAGAACACATAATGATAACGTGTTTGATCATGTAGAAATGGGTGAGATGATCTAGGACTAATAATCTGCAACCAAACCATAAATTCCAATATCCGATCCAACTACCTTGTGTGTAGGATCAATGGATGTTGGATAGTGGATGCTCCTGACATATGACCGAAGACCAACTTAAGTTTTTAAAGCTTAGATTCAAACGACAAGAATCGACAGCTTTTGGAAACAACGACAAACTCAAAATCATCGAATCAGGTGATATTTAGCTAAATTCTAATTTCATAATTCACAATGTTTTATTAGTTGAAGATTTTCAATATAATTTACTTAGTGTAAGTAAATTATGTGATAACAACTATAAGGTTATATTCTTAGAAAACGAATGCTTAATTAAAACAAATGAAACCTCTAAAACAATACTTAAAGGAACCAGGAATAGCAATATCTACACAATTAACTTACCCAACTCCTCAACAAAGTGTCTTATGACACAGCAAGAGGAATCTTAGTTGTGGCACTGACGACTTGGTCACTCGCACCCAAGACTCATTCACAAGATGAGTCCGAGTGGCTTAGTTAGAGGTTTGCCTAACCTTAACAACTTAGACAATAAAATTTGTAATGCTTGTCAACAAGGTAAACAAACTAGGACACAACATCAACTAACTAACCAAGAAGGAACCAAAAGTGTGCTTGTGCTCATTCATTTGGATCTATTCGATTCTCATGGAGCCAAGTCACTTAATGGGAGTCAATTTTTCTTAGTTATAATTGACGAATATTCTAGGTTTACCTAGGTTAGGTTCCTTAAACACAAAAGTGATACCTTAGACCAACTCATCAACTTGTTTAAATTAACTGAAAACCAAAAGAACCTTAAAATTAAAAGACTTAGAAGCGATCATGGTGGTGAATTTGAAAATCACAAGTTCACAGATTTCTGTAACCTAAATGGATACCACCATGAATTCTCATGTCCTAGAACCCCACAATAAAATGACCTAGTTGAGCGGAAAAATAGAACCCAACAAGAAGCCACTAGGATCATGTTGAACGAATACAACCTACCCAATAGGTTTTGGGCAGAAGCCGTTAGTACGACTTGTTAGTCCAAAATAGAATTCTATTGGTAAAGAGGCACCTTAAGACCTCATACGAAACCTACCATGATAAAGTACCTAACATCAAATACTTTAGGGTATTTGGGTGTAAGGTACATATCCTAAACACTAAGGACTACGTAGGAAAGTTCACATCCAAAACCTCCACTGGAATCTTTCTAGGTTACTCAACTACGAGTAGAGCCTATAGGGTATATAACAATGACACCCTTAAAATTGAGGAAACCATTAATATAGTATTCGACGAAGGACATGAACCCACAAAACTTGTAGTAGAACCAACTAACGAATCAACTCATACCAGATTCGACTCTGAGCATGAAATCGAGTCCAGTATTAATCCTAACTCGAGTCAACCTAGAGTTCAAACAAATCATCCCATCGACTAAGTGATAGGTGATCCTAATCCTAGAGTTCAATTGAATCATCCTATCAACCATGTTATAGGTGATCTAATCTAGGAGTTCGAACTAGAGCGTCATATCGAAACCTTAGTCAAATTTCCTTGATTTCGAAAATCGAACCCAAGTCAATTGAACAAGCTCTTCTTGATCTCGATTGGATTATTGCAATGCAAGAAGAGCTAGCTCAATTCACTAGGAATGAAGTTTGGGAATTAGTACCACCACCTAAAGATAAATCAATTATTGGAACAAGGTGGGTCTTCCGAAATAAACTTGATGGCAAAGGTGAAGTAGTTAGAAACAAAGAAAGATTGGTCGCGAAAGGGTTTAGTCAAGTAGAAGGGTTAGATTACGATGAAACCTATGCCCCCGTAGCTAGATTAGAATCCATCCGAATGTTGTTGGCATACACTACACATCGAGGATTTAAATTATTTCAAATGGATGTCAAGTCGGCATTCTTGAATGGACTTATTAAGGAAGAAGTATACGTTAGTCAACCCCCAAGATTCAAAAGCTTAGATAAACCCGACCATGTGTTTAAACTCAAGAAAGCTTTATATGGACTAAAACAAACTCCTAGAGCTTGGTATGAGAGGCTTTCTGTAGATCTTAAGTCTAAGGGGTTTAGCTAAGGCTTAGTCGACCCAACCCTTTTCGTAAAATCCGTAGGCAAAGAAATTTTTATAGCCCAAAACTACATAGATGACATAATATTTGGAACCACTAATTCGATCCTACTAAACGAGTTCATTTCACTCATAGAAAGTGAATTTGAAATGAACTTAGTAGGAGAATTAAATTTCTTTCTTGGATTACAAATTAAACAAACTAAGGAAGGAATATATTTACATCAACAAAAATACGCTAAGGAATTAATTAAACGATTCGGAATGGAAAATGCTAAAATCATTAATACACCCATGGCAACAAATGTTAATATAGGAGAAGATGTAGACGGAAAACCTATTGACTTAAAATACTATAGGAGCGCAGTAGGGAGTCTCCTTTACTTAACTGCGAGTCGACCCGATATATTATTCGCAGTAAGTATTTGCACAAGGTTCCAAACCTGTGCTAAGGAGTCACACCTAACATTAGTTAAGTGCATCCTTAGATATCTAAAGGGCATGCTATGTATAGGTATTTGGTATCCTAGATCCACCGAGTTCTAAATAATCGGCTACTCCGACTCGAATTATGCTGGTAGTAAACTCAATAGAAAGAGCACGAGTGGTTGTTGTCAACTTATCATCTCGAGTCTTGTGAGTTGGTGCAGCAGGAAGCAACACTGTGTTGTCTTATCTACCACCAAAGCCGAATAGGTCACAATGGGTGAGTGTATGGTTCAACTTCTTTGGATGAAGCACACTCTCCAAGACTTTAATTTAAACTTCAACAATATTAAAACTCACATAAATAATATTAGTTCAATCAACTTAACCAAGAATCCTATATGCCACTCTAGGACCAAACATATAGAAGTTAAACACCACTTTATTCGAGAACACGTAGCTAACAGAACCATTCAACTCAAATATGTGGAATCCAAGTCAAACCTAGCCGATCTTTTTACCAAGCTGCTACTTGAAGACGAATTTAATCTACTAAGACGAAAATTGGGCATGTGCGTAATAGAGTAGGACTTACATTTTTTATATACTCTATTACTTACTTTTCATGTAAATGAAACTAGCTTGGGATTTACCCTAGAAATCATGTGCCTATAGATTTAAGGAGCCAACACATCTCATAACATATAGGACTAATGTGTTTGTGTACTTAGCTACGTAGATGGGCATGAGATGTTAGGACCTTACTCCTGGTTCCAGATGTAGATTTAGTGCATCGACATGAACCACGGAGTATAATTACCAATATTAACCAACTCTAATCAGAACTTGTTGATAATTTCATATCAATCAAGTCAAATAGAGTTGAACATACAAATAGATGATCCTATTTTTAATCTACCATTTTCAAAATTTATTTGGAACATGCTTGGACATAAAACATTTTTTTTTTACAAAATTCAAAAAACTATGTTTTTCAAAACCCCCTACTCTTTTCGATTTATGGCAAAAGGGGGAGAAAAGGCCAAAGTTAAGGGATCAAATTTTTGATAACTTAACTTAATACACATATTATGTATCTTTTAATGGCCCGAATACTTATTTAACTTAATTTTTAAACTTAACTTTTACGGTTAAACTTTCTTAATTGAAAAAGGAGAAGAAAAAGCCAAAGTTAAGAGATCAGAAGTTAACTTTTGATCACTTAACTTAAACTTTATATAAATTATTTGGCCTATGTTAAGTAATTTTTGTTACTTAACCTTTTAAAGTAGAAAACACTAAGGGGGAGGGTTAAAGTCCTTTTCGAGTACTCACCCTCGGTCAAGGGGGAGGATTCCTCAATGGGGAGCACTTGTAAAAGAGTCTTACTCATACTCCTACTTAACTTGTTAAGCTAAGTGTACTCATTATTTTTAGTCGTTCAGTTAATGCACTTCAATTATTTCCTTAACTTTGTGTTGGTTTGCCTGTTGGGTTGGATCCGTGAAAGGAAACTTCGCTTTCCACTTCAACTCGGTCGCATGTTCATGGTGATCCCATCGATATCCCCGGATTAAAAATTTAATCCTAGACAAAAGGGAACACCCAAGCAACCTTATCATCGTCGTGCTATTCGTTTAGAGTAGTCACTTGAACAAACTTGTTGTTCAAGCGACCAACATCTATTCCACGAATAGTCGCAGAATAGACGATGTACAGATCGCCGGTTTTTGTGTTTATGTTCGGGATCCAAGTATTATTTAGCCACATACATAAAGTAAACATCCACATAAAACATGCATATAAATGAAAAGCAATTATAAACATAATACAAAGGAAGACTAATCAAAATAAACAAGATTATATCTCTTGTTATACCTCTTGATCTTCTATTGTATGTCCTTCCTCCTTTTGGACGTCGTGTGGGCGATGATCTTCCAAAAGTCAAAGCCTCCTAGATCACCAATCTTCCTTTCCTTGTTCACTCCGAACAAAGGAAGATCATCAAACAAAACTCTTCTTCCTATCTAGAACCAGCCACCAAGTCAATAGACTCGATGTTGCCGCCGGCCATGGAAGAGAACATGGAGTATGGGAGCCGGCCAAAGGAGAATCAATGAAGGCATGGGCGCCGACCAACACTAGGAGAAGAGAAAAGGAAGCAATCCTTCTCCTTGTTGCCGCCCAAACCCTAAACCTAGCTCTTCTAATTTCCGACCAAGGATGAAGGGAAGAAGAATAGGTTGAGCTCCAGCCAAGGTAAATGGAAGAAGGATAGATGCCTGCCAAACCTTGGAAGAAGAAGAAAAGGCCTTCTCCTCATGTTGCCACCCACAACCAACACCCAAAACCCCAACCGTAGCCGACCACTCCTAATCCTAACCAAACTAGGATTACTTGCCGGCCAAGGGAAGCAAACCTTAATCCTCATCCATTCAGTTGCTGCCCACCCCTAATCCATTGTTTTATAGAGTTAGGGATAAGCCTTGTTTTAATCTCCACCATTGGTTCTAGGGATTTAATCTCAACTGTCGGATCTACAAATTTAATCTCAACCGTCGGATCTAGAGTTTTGTTTCTATCCATTGGATCTAAGCTTCATGAGGTATTAACAAGATACAATAGGGACCATGAGGAGGAGTTGGATCTTGGCCATGCAATGGATCAAGCCCACATAAATTCCGATCCATTAATGTTTATCCATTCCACTAGGGGATTATCATTGATCTACCTCACCAACCCCCATAAGTTAATATGAGCTCCATATATTATTTATACATTTTCTCCCCGTGTTTAAGATCTCAAATGTCCGTCGATTTATTAATTTACTGACCATTAATTAATCAACATCTAACTCCATGAGTAGTACCACTCAACCTTTTCATCATGCCGGACCAAGTCCACCTGCAGGGTTTACATGATGAACCTTATGAGCTCCTCAAGGAGACATCATCATCCTAATATATAGGATACGGTTTCCTCCTATAATCAATGACACACCATATAAATAATATCATCTCTCAACTTACCGAGCCTATCAATTTAATCTATAAATCTCGCCCATTGGTAAATCAAAGAGATGAATACTAAGTATATGTGCCATTATTATATGGGGATTAAGAGTATGTACAATATAATATCTGAGGTATGATTCGATTATGTAGTCAGCAATAAATCGAATCACCTCTAAGTCGGTCCTGCTCAATACACACAAAGTGCACTAGTGTGATTCTATAGTCAAGACAAACCAATACCAAATCACACTACAACCATACCAATGTTTTGTCCAAAGCCATCTCAGTTGTGAGCCTTTACTTATACTTTACAAGGAGCCGATAACATGATCTCCTGTGTGACACTACACACCATGTTATCTACAATGTAATGTATTAGACAATATTTCATAACCATAAATATGCAAACAATGATCATGTGATTCTTATTTCAAAAATAAAGTTGTTCATACAAAAGATAGACTTTTCAGTATACATCCTAACAATCTTCCACTTATACTTAAAGACTACGCTGTCCTCATACTTCCATACATCTGATTCCCCTTCCCTTCACCTGCCTATCAAAGCTCTCGCTAGAAGGGCCTTAGTGAAAAGGGTTTACCAGGTCATCCTCTGATGCAATCTAGGCGACAACAACTTCTCCTCTCTTTACGATTTCTCATATCAGGTGGTACTTGCGCTCTATGTGTTTACTAGCCTTATGGGCTCGTGGTTCCTTCGAGTTTGCAACTGCACCACTATTATCACAATAAATTGTGATAGTTCTGGGCCAACCAAGAATCACATCCAAGTCCATCAGGAAGTTCCTGAGCCACACATCTTCTTTGGCCACCTCAAAGGCTGCCCATACTCAACTTCCATAGTGGAGTCCGCCATGCATTTCTGCTTGACACTCCTCCATACAATGGCTCCACCTCCCAAAGTAAACACAAAACCTGAGGTAGACTTGCTATTATCCCTATCAGATTGGAAGTCAGAATCAGTGTAACCCACAGGGAGTAATTAGTCTGCCTGGTAAACCAACATATAATGCCTAGTCCTTCTTAGGTACTTCAATATATGTTTTACCGCAGTCCAATGTCTCTATCCTGGATTACTCTGATATGTGCTGACCATGCCCACGACATAGCAGATATCTGGTCTCGTACATAGCATCACATACATGAGGCTTCCTACCAGCGAAGCATAAGGAACTGCCTTCATCTCCTCTATCTCCTCAGATGTTCTAGGACACATCTCCTTAGATAAAGGAACTCCATGCCTGAAAGGTAGAAAACCCTTCTTGAAGTTCTGCATGCTAAAATGATCCATAATCGTGTCTATGTATGAAGCTTGGGATAAGCACAACATCTTTTTCCTGTGATCCCTTATAACCTTGATCCCAAGGATGTGTCCCACCTCTACCAAGTCCTTCATATCAAACTGTTTGGACAACCATACCTTTACGTCTAATAACACCTTTATATTGTTGCCAATCAAGAAAATGTCATATACATATAGTATAAGAAATACCACTACGTTTCCGTCACATCTCTTGTATACACAAGACTCATCCGGACTTTGAATAAATCCATAAGACTTCATTACCTCATCAAAGCGGATGTTCCAAGACCTCGAAGCTTGCTTCAATCCATAAATGGGCCGATTAAGCTTACATACAAGATGCTCTTTTCCCTTTGCAATGAATCCCTCTGGTTGCTTCATATAGATGTTTTCCTCAAGACTTCCATTAAGGAAAGCTATCTTGACATCCATCTGTCACACCTCATAATCAATATGAGCTACTATGCATAAGAGAATCCGGATAAACTTAAGCATGGCTACCGGCGAAAAGGTCTCCTCATAATCAATACCCGCTTTCTGAGTATACCCCTTCGCAACAAGCCTCGCTTTGAAGGTCTCAACCTTCCCATCTATTCCTCTCTTTCTTTTGTAGATCCACTTGCATCCAATGGTTTTTACACCATCGGGTGGTTCTACTAGCTCCCATACCTGATTTGAATCCATAGATTCAATCTCAGTATTCATTGCACTTTTCCAAGATGCTGCATCTTTATCTTGGATTGCCTCGTCATATGTCCAGGGATCAGGTTCATGTTCGCCAGGAACCAAATCAAAAGATTCTCCCAAAAACATGATAGTATCAGGCTGTCTAACAACCCTCCCACTACGACGAGGTATTACTTGTGTATCCTCTATGACAAGCGGTGCAGTGACTTGTGGTATATCCTCTTATACCAATGGTACTGAAGAAGTGACTTCCACTTTTAATTCCTCCAGAACAATTTTTCTCTTGGGCTTGTGGCTCATCACATAGTCTTCCTCTAGAAATTTGACGTTCGTGCTAATGATCACCCTCTGATCTCTTGGACTATAAAACAAACCACCCTTCATTCTTCTAGGATAGCCAATGAACATGCGTACTTCTGTACGAGGTTCCAACTTACCAGCATCCACCTTCAACACATGAGCTGGACTCCCAAAAATCCGAATATGTCTTAGACTAGGCTTTCGCCCAGTCCACAATTCTGTGGGAGTAGAACGCACTGATTTAGATGGAACCATGTTCAGAATGTACACTGCCGTATCTAGAGCATATCCCTAGAACGAATCTGGCAACTTAGAATAACTCATCATCGATCTAACCATCTCCATAAGAGTCCTATTCCTTCGCTCTGCTACACCGTTCTGCTGTGGTGTGTCAGGTGCAAACAATTGGGACTGAATTCAAGCCTCTGATAAGTAGTTCCTAAACTCTCCCAAGAGGTACTCGCCACCACGATCAGATCATAGTGTCATCCATATCTTGAATAATCGTCTATGAAAAAGATGAAATATTCAAAACCACCTCTCGCCTGGATAGACATAGTGTTAGGGCAATCCCTTGTCGTAATATGGTTTTGATGGTGTGGCAAAGGGTTTAAGTTAGTGTGTTATGTTGATTTGATATGTGCGTTGAAGTCGTGCAGAACTTAGTAATTCGCACATGGAGTCGTGGCGAGTTTCACATCTCATGACTCGTGCCTTGAGTCGGTGAAGGATAGCTTTGCGGAAGCCGTGCGCTTGGAGCATCCGAGGGACCGCCGGACGAGAAGCTTGGAGTGAAGCCGGAGGAAGTAAACTTCGAGGCAAGAGACGCGAAGGAGCATTGCAGAGCCGTGCGCCTGATGCTGCCGAGGGACGTGGCCGAGAACGAAGAGAACTTCGAAGGCGAAGGACTCCGAGAGATGAGAGTGAGCGATTGTAACCTGGGGAGGGGTAGCTCTTAGGTGAAACTTGGCCATTTGGCCAAGTGTCGGATGGGTTTTCCCGACACCAGTCGACTACCATGTCATGGCCGATCGGCCGAATCAGTGAGTTGTAGTATCCGTGATGAGTTTATGCCCAGCATCATTGCGGCCGTAAGATATCGCGGCATAGAACCGCCGTAGCAGCCGGGTAGTCAACTACGGAGGCGTGATCACGAGGTCCAGTGATCGACTGCCAAGAGTTCTGATGGACTACAACGGTCGGGATCCGACGTGTTCGGAGGCCGTTGTAGTGACGGCAGTCGACTGCCAAGGGCGGCAGTCGACTAGTGGCGGCCAACGGGAAGAAATCAGCCCTCTCTATAAAAAGAGAGGGTGTGAGCCTTTGAGAGGCTAATGCTTATGCTCCAAGTGATCTTCCTAGTGCCCCACAAGCTCTAAACTCTTCTTACTTGTTTTTACTTCATTCTATTTGTAAGAAGAGTGATCTTGATTGTAAAGGTTACCTCCACCTAGCTTGGTGCAAAGGAGAGACCAATAGTGATTGGCTTTGGAGGAGTGATTCACCTCGGACAAATCGGGATCGTGGATTAGCGGCATAGCCGTGAACCATGTTACATTCCTTTGTTAGCGTTTGTATTTTCATTTATTGCTTTGTCTTTATTGTTTATGCTTCCGCTTGCGCTAACGATTATGTAGACGAGCAAAAGAACGAATGAATTACGACATCCATCGTACGAGGGCTATTCACCCCCCCTCTAGCCGGCGTATCGATCCCCTACAAGTGGTATCAGAGCCAAGGAAAGCTTGTCGAGGACTAACCGCCACAACAAGCAATTTTCAAAATGGCCGGCTCCAACATCCATCCTCCGAAGTTTGAAGGAGAATTCGCTTGGTGGAAGAAGCGAATGGAGGTATTTTTCGAAACGGATTTTGACATTATGATTACAATGGAATCCGGTTTTGTTTTGCCTAGGGATGAAGAGGGGAAGCCAATAGAGAAATCTAGGTGGACCAAAAGGCAAAGGGAAGAGCACCTTGCAAATTCAAAAGCCAAGCATCATCTCTTCAATGTGCTCCCCCAACAAGAAATCAACCGAATAGGAGAATGCCTAAGCGCCAAGGAGATGTGGGAGAAGCTAATTGAGCTTCATGAAGGCACATCCGAGGCGAAGCTAGCAAGGAGAGATCTCCTCCGCTCCCAACTATCCAACATTAAATTAGAAAAGGGAGAAAAGGTAACTTCTTTGCATTCTAGATTCAAAGAAATTTTAAATGGACTAACAAGTGTAGGAGAAAGGCTCTCCAATCGCGATATGATAATGAAGGCCATAGATGCTTTCCCCCGATCATCCAAGTGGAGTTCAATGGTGGACTCATTTTACATTTCAAAGAATCTAGAGGTAAGTACTCTAGATGAATTTTTCTCCACTATGGAATTACATGAATCTAGGCTTGAAGGAATACAAGAAGAGCCAAAAATACAACCTTCAAGGGGAGTAGCATTGTTGGCAAATAAGGGGAAGAAGAAGATAGAGATCTCCTCCTCCTCCGATGCCGAAGCGTCTTCCTCCTCCTCCATGGATAGCACCGAAGAAGCCTATATGGTAAGGAGGGTAAGACGTTCTTTAAAAGGTTTTCATTTTCTTAAATCAAATGATAGGAATAGGAGACCAAGGGGGAAGGTCATATGCTACAATTGCCAAGGAGAGGGGCACATAAGGGACAATTGTCCTCTCCTAAACAAGAGCAAGGAAGAGAGGAAAAAGAAAGAAGAAAAGAAGAAGAAAAAGGGGAGCAAGAAAAAGAAGGAAGAGGAGAAGAAGACAAGAGAAAAGGGAAAGACCAAAGCTCTAAAGGCAAGGACTTGGGATGACCCATCCTCATCCTCCTCATCATCATCGAATGAGGAGAATGCCTTTGTCACCAATTTGGCCTTGATGGCCTTTGATGACTTGGATTGCTCTTCATCCGAAAATGAAGAATCAAGCTCAAGAGGAGAGAGCTCAAGTGAAGGGGGAGCTTCTACATCCTCATCATTCGAAGAAGAAGAGGACATGGAAACTATGGTAACGAAAGCCTCTCCTAAGAAAATAGTTTCCATAATTTTTAGTTTAACTAAGGATTTATTTGGAATGAAAGAGAAAAATAAAAGCATGCTTAATCAAATTAAGGCATTGGAAAATAAGCTAGAAAATGCATGCTTAAATGATAATATTTCTTCTAGCTTAAATGATGCATGCTCACATGACCTTTATGTGCCATTAGATGTTAGTGATGCATGTATAAATGAAAATAGGGCCTTAAGGGAAAAGGTAGATTATTTAACAAAAGCCCTAGAAAAATTCACAATTGGCTCCAACACATTGAACATGATCTTAGGGAGCCAAAGAGCTAGTTTCAACAAAAAGGGCCTAGGCTACAAGGAAAAGAAAAATGAAAAGGCCTACAAATGCCAAATAGCTAGGGGACAAGACAAGAAGAAAGTAATAGCTAGGAAATGGATCCCCAAGGAATACTTAGTGAACACAATAGGAAAGAACTTATTTTGGGTTTCAAAATCCAATCTTAAGGGTTAGGAAAACCCTAGGGTAGTCAACCATATGGAATTGACCTATATCATATTTTGGTTGACTTAGGATGGCGGGACAACATTTTTAGAATAGTGTTGGGTGATGATAACGTGCCCATAAATAGATAATAATGCTTAAATCATGATGATTAATGTAATTGCTATGTATGTTTGAAATCATGATTTATGATTTTAATATTTGGCACGTAATCATGCGAAATAGGGTTGAATCATGCTTTAGGTGATACTTTGCTTATTATCATCATATAATACCTAATGCATGAATGAATACATGAGTTTCATGATCATAATGTAGAATTCATTCATATATGCCTTTATGATCATGAGGATTATTAGGTTGATACTTAACCTTGATAGAATTGCATGAATATATTGGTTAAGTATACACAAATACCCCCTAGGATGCATCTCACACTCACCATAGGCTACCTTGATTGAAAACTTAGCATGAGTGAGATGTTAGGATGATACAAGTGTCCACTAATGCCTATGGCATTTAGATGGTCATTTAAAGTATCAAAATAGCAATAATAGACCAATCATGGGGAAGGCTTATGTTTAATTCATAGACATATTGCCCAAAGATCATGGTTGGATATTTCATATGTTTTCAAAACAAGTTCTTACTTTAAAATACATGTATTCGTGTTTTGAAACAATTGGATGCAAGACTAGGTGTTAAAATGGATACTCTTATGATCAAAAACCTAGTAGTTTTTAAAGCCTTTAGAATTTTGGCAAATATCGGAAAATATAATGATTTTTCTTGAAAAACTATTTTTCATTGATAGATATACTTAAAAGGAATATGTTCCCCAAAATTTCATGATTTTTCGAATTTTCTGGAATTAATAATGCATTTCTGAAATTCATCCAGAAAATCGTAAATTGATTCTTGTGTCCGATCGCCATACCGATAGCAATGATCGATGGATCGTGAATAGTATAAGAACCTGATTTTATCAGGTTTTGACTGATTTTAATATATGTTTCTTTTTATACTTGATGTCATGAGCTTAAAACTTAGTATTAATATTTTTGATGGTGTCAAAGGGGGAGAAATAATTATATTTAAGTTAATTATGATAGGGGGAGAAATTAAGGGGGAGTTTCATGGATTAAGGGGGAGTTGCATGTTGCTATATCATATTTATGTTTACATGCTTTCTTTCCTTTAAAAATTTATATCAAATGTTTTTACCTAACTTAAACGGATTGCCACACATCAAAAAGGGGGAGATTGTTAGGGCAATCTCTTGCCGTAATATGGTTTTGATGGTGTGGCAAAGGGTTTAAGTTAGTGTGTTATGTTGATTTGACTACGGTGATCCTTCGATGTCCCCGGATTAAAAATTAATCCTAGACAAAAAGGGATTCCCAAAGCAAACCGAGCTCATGGCATCGGGTCCTGACTTAGTATTCGTGCCTTGGAATCCGTTATCGGGTTTCATCTCATGAATCGCGCCTTAGAGTATGAAGTGATAGCTTCAATGGGCCGGGCGCTTAGGAGCATCCGAGGGAATTCCGCATACGAGGTAGCTCGTTCGAAGAATCTGGTAGCAGTCCTCGTACGCAAGACGCTGTTTAGCAATACGTAACTGAAACGGTTGTAACCGGGAGGGGTAGCTCTTAGGTGAAACTTGGCCATTTGGCCAAGTGTCAGATGGGTTTTCCCGACACGGTCATTGCCATGTCATGGCGATCGCTTCGAAGTCAGTGAGTTCGACCGTATCCGATCGATGGGTTTATGCCCGCCAGCCGAAGATATTGCGTACGTAACCGCTCGTAGCCGACTCGGAGGCGCAGCATCGAGGTCCAGAAGTCGACTGCCAAGAGTTTCGTTGGACTACAACGGTCAAGATATGATGTGTTCGGAGGCCGTTGTAGTGACGACAGTCGACTACCAAGGGCGGCAGTCGACTGGTGGCGGCCAACGGGAAGAAATTAGCCCTCTCTATAAAAAGAGAGGGTGTGAGCCTTTGAGAGGCTAATGCTTATGCTCCAAGTGATCTTCCTAGTGCCCCACAAGCTCTAAACTCTTCTTACTTGTTTTTACTTCATTCTATTTGTAAGAAGAGTGATCTTGATTGTAAAGGTTACCTCCAGCTAGCTTAGTGCAAAGGAGAGACCAATAGTGATTGGCTTTGGAGGAGTGATTCACCTCGGACGAATCGGGATCGTGGATTAGCGGCGTAGCCGTGAACCACGTTACATTCCTTTGTTAGCGTTTGTATTTTCATTTATTGCTTTGTCTTTATTGTTTATGCTTCCGCTTGCGCTAACGATTGTGTAGATGAGCAAAAGAACGAACGAATTACGACATCCATCGTACGAGGGCTATTCACCCCCCTCTAGCCGGCGTATCGATCCCCTACACATAGGACCACACAAATTAGAATGAACCAATTCTAACACATCTTTGACTCTATACCCCTTGGCCTTAAAAGGCCTCTTGGTAATTTTACCCTCCAAGCAAGATCGCAGGTTGGGAAATCGTCCACCACTAATGAACCTAGAGGTCCATCAGCTATCAACCTTTGAATTCTGCTTAGGTTAATATGACCAAGCCTAAGATGCCAAAGATATGTTTGGTTCATCTTCGAAGGTTCTTTTCCCTTATTGGTATTAGAAGATGAGTTATTAACTTTTATTTGCATCGTGGGAGCTTTTGGTTAAAGTGTATACAAATTGCCTACCAATGCACCAGAATAGATAATCTCCCTATTCCTTTTTATAACAACTCTGTCATTAAAAGAAATAAATTATCCATCCATAAACAATTTAGAAACCGAAATTAAATTCTTTCTAAATAAAGGTACATAAAGGCAATTCTTAAGAACCAAAACTTTATTTTTCTCAAAAGATAAATAAATGTCTCCCACTGCAACAGCTGCCACCTTCATGGCATCGCCCAAGTACACGGTAATCTCCCCTTCAGCTAGTCGTCGGGTTTCCTAGAACCCCTGCAAAGTATTGCAGACATGATCAGTGGCTCCCGTATCTACACACCAGGTGCTGGTAGATAACACTGCTAACCATGTTTCAATGACTAGACCAAAGGATATAACTTTGTTCTGCTTTCGGTTGGGACAGTCTTTCTTCCAATGTCCAGTCTGCTTATAAGTGAAGCACTTTGACTTTCGGCTTCTTCACTCCTCCCTGAGATCCTCCCACCAGCTTTGCTCCACCTTGTTTCTTTTCTTCTTGCCTTTCGGCTTAGAAGTAGAAACCTATTGGGCAACCATGGCCTGAGCCTAAACAAGCCTTTCTGTCGACTGGAGAATGTTATCGACCTGGATTTCCCTATCGATCTCATCTCCAAGGACTTCTAGCTCATTAGCAGGCTAAGGAGGACACTCTTCGAAGAGTACATATTTGTATTCCTTAGCAATCAAGACAATGTCAAGATTCCTTTCTCCAATCAACATAATAATGTACAGTAAGTTTATTTTCCTTTAGTATATCAGCAAGTGGACTGAAAGTCATTTTTGAAAATCCTAAGAATCACATAGATCATTACTTTAGATTTCAAGAAAATATTGATTCCTCAAACAATAAAATTTTAAAATCAACCAACACCTCAAAACACCAAGAATATTGTATGCTATGATCGTGTGGACGTATACGAATTCTACATTTGTAAGAAGAGGTTTTACCCATTAATTTTACTATCTTGTCAACCTAACTTTTTGACAAATAAAATTAATAGTTGGTTTCTATTCGGCCCTACAAATAAAAGCAGTGACTCCGATGGGGAGGATACTCCTATTTGCATCTAAGTGTTCACCATTACTCGATACTAAGGAAATTATCTCGGGTAATGTGCCTTCTGATGGGGAAGTACACACGCTCCTTAATAATTACCTATAACTATATTCGACCTTGTGATCCGCAAACAAACTCATCTGATGGGGAGGAAGACACTCAGAGCCGACGCGCAAGTTTGCTTGCATCACATGTCAAATCGTAATGGAGGCCGTGGGAATTTATAAAAATATCCCTCTCCCACTTAGTAATTTAAAATTGAGGAATTTACTAGCCTACGACATGCATATCAAACAATAAGCAATAAATATGAAAAATAAATTATTTTCCAACTATTATGGCTTTTGTCTTCAATATGTCTCCCGTCGCATCGCCATCTCGTCCACTCCTCCTATGCCATGTACGAGCCATCCAGAGATCCGAGCCGAGACTAAAAACTATTTTAATTTACATCCATCGATCCTATACTCCACGAGGGAGTGTACATGAAATCTAGATCGAAAGTAAACTAAAATAGAAAGAGTGGCTAAACAATGTCGTATCTAATTTACAAAAAATTAAATACTAGCCTCGTCAACTCCGAGGATTCAACAAAATATACTATTACACACATATAATCACATACACACATATGGCCATAATAGTCGGATCTTATGCCTGCAACCAAAGAGTTAACCTACGCATATCCTACAATTATCCGGCACATATAATATATGAAAAATGCATAAGAGTAACCGAATCCTAAACACACACAACCGGAAACCTTGGCTCTCATACCATTTGTTTGGTTGGATCCGTGAGGGGAAACTTCGCTTCATACTTCAACTCGGTCGCTTGTTCATGGCGATCTCATCGATGTCCCCGGAATAAAAATTTAATCCTAGACAAAAGGGAACACCCAAGCAACCTTGTCATCGTCGTGCTATTCGTTAAGAGTAGTCACTTGAACAAACTTGTTGTTCAAGCGACCAACCTCTATTCCACGAATAGCCGCGGAATAGACGATGTACGGATCGCCAGTTTTTGTGTTTATGTTCGGGATCCAAGTATTATTTAGCCACATAAATAAAGTAAACATCCACATAAAACATGCATAAAATTGAAAAGCAATTATAAATATTATACAAAGAAAGACTAATCAAAATAAACAAGATTATACCTCTTGATCTTCTATTGTATGTCCTTTCTCCTTTTGGACATCGTGTGGGCGACGATCTTCCAAAAGTCGAAGCCTCCTAGATCACCAATCTTCCTTTCATTGTTCACTCCGAACAAAGGAAGATCATCAAACAAAACTCTTCTTCCTATCTAGAACCGACCACCAAGTCAATAAACTCGATGTTGCCACCGGCCAAGGAAGAGAACATGGAGTATGGGAGTCGGCCAAAGGAGAATCAATGAGGGTATGGGCACCGGCCAACACTTGGAGAAGAGAAAAAGGAAGCAATCCTTCTCCTTGTTGCCGCCCAAACCCTAAACCTAGCTCTCCTAATTTCCAGCCAAGGATGAAGGGAAGAAGAATAGGTTGAGCTCCGGCCAAGGTAGAGGGAAGAAGGATAGATGTCGGGCAAACCTTGGAAGAAGAAGAAAAGGCCTTCTCCTCATGTTGCCGCCCACAACCAACACCCAAAACTTTAACCGTAGCCGCCCACTCCTAATCCTAACCAAACTAGGATTACTTGCCGCCCAAGGGAAGCAAACCCTAATCCTCATCCATTCAGTTGCCGCCCACCCCTAATCCATGCTTTTATAGAGTTAGGGATAAGCCTTGTTTTAATCTCCACCATTGGTTCAAGGGATTTAATCTCAACCGTCGGATCTAGAGATTTAATCTCAACTGTCGAATCTAGAGATTTAATCTTTACCTTTGGATCTAGAGTTTTGTTTCTATCCATTGGATCTAAGCTTCATGAGGTATTAATAGGCTACAATAGGGACCATGAGGAGGAGTTGGATCTTGGCCACCCAATGGATCAAGCCCACATAAAGTCCGATCCATTAATGATTATCCATTCCACTAGAGGATTATCATTGATCTACCTCACCAACCCCCATAAGTTAATATGGGCTCCATATATTATTTGTACATTTTCTCCCCGTGTTTAAGATCTCAAATGTCCGTCGATTAATTAATTTACTGACCATTAATTAATCAACATCTAACTCCATGAGTAGTACCACTCAACCTTTTCATCATGCCGGACCAAGTCCACCTGCAGGGTTTGCATGATGAACCTTATGAGCTCCTCAAGGGGACATCATTATCCTAATATATAGGACACGGTTTCCTCCTATAATCAATGATACACCATATAAATAATATCATCTCCCAACTTACTGAGCCTATCGATTTAATCTATAAATCTCGCCCATTGGTAAATCAAAGAGATTAATACTAAGTATATGTGCCCGTTATTATATCGGGATTAAGAGTATGTACAATATAATATCTGAGGTCTGATTCGATTATATAGTCAGCAATAAATCGAATCACCTCTAAGTCGGTCCTGCTCAATACACACAAAATACACTAGTGTGATTCTATGGTCAAGACAAACCAATACCAAATCACACTACAACCATATCAATGGTTTGACCAAAGCCATCTCGGTTGTGAGCCTTTACTTATACTTTACAAGGAGCCGATAACTTGATCTCCCGTGTGACACCACATACCATGTTATCTACAATGTAATGTATTATACAATATTGCATAATCATAAATATGCAAACAATGATCATGTGATTCTTATTTCAAAAATAAAGTTGTTCATACAAAAGATAGACTTTTCAGTATACATCCTAACATTGCCATAGATCAAAAAGGGGAAGATTGTTGGTGCAGTAGGCACCTGAATCAAACCTGAGTTTTGATTATAGAAAATACACAAAGTTAAGTTCATTTTGATATCTCACGAGCTCAATCAAGTGTGCAAAAATTCTAAACTTAAGCGGAAGGTCAGCGACACCCGGAGGGAACCGTGGTGGTCACGTGACACCAGGAGGACTTCGGAGGGAGCCGAAGAACTCAGGTGAAGACTGGAAGCGAAACTTCAAAGGTAATGGTTGAGGTAAGCTCGTGTGAGTGAGTGTAAGTAAGGTCGTATCCTTCGTACGGGGACATCCTTAGGCGATGATCCGACTAAGGACTTCCAAAGGAAGGTCTATGTCGAGATCGGACAGTTGGTGTTGGGTTTCCCCGGCATTGTGGCGAGTGTGTGTTCGAGCATGTTTCGTAAACATGCACACAGCGGAAGCAATAAAAGTAATAAATCTAATTTATTACAACACACACATCACACGCATGTAAGGGATCGATATGGCCGGCTAGAGGGGGGTGAATAGCCCTCGTACGTTGGACGTCGTAAATTGCTCGTCTACAAAAACGTTAGCGCAAGCGGAAGCAATAAACTAAGACAAGCAATAAATGAATAAGCAATACAAACACCGAGATATAACGTGGTTCACGGCTACGCCGCTAATCCACGGTCCGATTCGTCCACGGTGAATCACTCCGCCAAAACCAATTACTATCGGTCTCTCCTTTGCACAAAGCTAGGTGGAGGTAACCTTTACAACCAAGATCACTCTTCTTACAATAGGATTGAAGTAAAGACAAGTAAGAAGAGTTTAGAGCTTGTGGGGCACTAGGAAGATCGTTTGGAGTATGAGCATTAGCCTCTCGAGGCTCACACCTCTCTTTTTATAGAGAGGGCTAACTTCTTCCGTTGCGCCATCGATCATTTGCACGCCCTTGGCGATCATTGCCCATCCTAGCGGCCTCGAACACGTCGGATCCGGCCGTTGTAGTCAGCGGAACTCTTGGCGATCGGTGATGGACCTCATCGGTCATTGCTACCTCCGTAATCGGCCCGCCCGATCGGCTCTGGCGATTAATGGCCAGAACCCTTATTGACGATCATTGCGCCTTGGCTGGATCGGTGATCTTAGCGATCGGCCCGCCGCGTATGGCGATCATTCGCGGCCCACAATCGTCGATCGTATACGGTCAGACTCACTCGACTCGGAAGCGATCATTGCCATGACATGGCGATCGGTGTGTCGAAAAACCCATCAGACACTTGGCCAAATGGCCAAGTTTCACCTAAAACTACCCTTCCCGGGTTACAATCGCTCACTCTCATTTCGAGTCCCTCGCCTTGAAGTTCTCTTCGTTCTCGGCCCGTCCTCGGCGACATCGGAGCGCCGCGGCTCTGCAATGCTCGCCAGCGTCTCTTGCCTCGAAGTCTACTTCCTCCGGCTTCACTCCAAGCTTCTGCCGGCGGTCCCTCGGATGCTCCAAGCGCACGGCTTCCGCAAAGCTATCCTTCACCGACTCAAGGCACGAGTCATGAGATGTGAAACTCGCCACGGCTCCATGTGCGAATTACTAAGTCCTGCACGACTTCAACGCACATATCACATCAACATATCAAACTAACTTAAACCCTTTGCCACACCATCAAAACCATATTACGGCAAGAGATTGCCCTAACAATCTCCCCCTTTTTGATGTGTGGCAATCCGTTTAAGTTAGGTAAAAACATTTGATATAAGTTCTAAGGTAAGAAAGCATGTAAAGATAAACATGAAATAGCAACATGCAATTCCCCCTTAATCCATGAAACTCTCCATGCAAATTTTCTCCCCCTATCATATATTTCTCCCCCTACAATATATTTCTCCCCCTAAAGTGATTAACTTAAACATACTTATTTCTCCCCCTTTGACACCATCAAAAAGATTAACACTAAGGTATAAGCTCTTGGCATCAAATATAATGGAGGGAAAAATATGTCAAGTTGATTTAAAAATTGGGTACCATTTGTTGATGGCATCAAGTATATTTCTACCACTTGTTGGTGGCATCAAGTATATTTCTACCACTTGTAGGAGGTTTACAAACTGAATTCGGCCTTCAATACCAATGATCACATCGATGGCAATGACGGGCACAATGAATCCATATTTCTGATTTTCTGGACGAATTTCAGAAATGCATTATAAATTCCAAAAAATATGAAAAATCATGAAATTTTGGAAACATATTTCTTTTAAGTATATCTATCAATGAAAAATATTTTTTCATGAAAACTCATTATATTTTCTTGTTTTTGCCAAAAATCCAAAAGTTCTAAAAACCACTAGGTTTTTGATCATTCTAGTATCAAGTTAGCTACCTAGTTTTGCATCCAATTGTTTCAAAACATGAATACATGTATTTTAGGTAAGAAATTGTTTTGAAAACATATGAAATATCCAACCATGATCTTTGGGCAATATGTCTATGAATTAAACATAAGCCTTCCCCATGATTGGTCTATTATTGCTATTTTGATACTTTAAATGACCATCTAAATGCCATAGGCATTAGTGGACATTTGTATCATCCTAATATCTCACCCATGCTAAGTTTGCAATCAAGTTAGCCTATAGTGAGTGTGAGATGTATCCTAGGGGGTATTTGTATATACTTAACCAATATATTCATGCAATTTTATCATGGTTAAGTATCAACCTAACATCCTACATGATCATAATGACATATATCAATTAATTCTACATTATGATCATGAAATACATGTTTTCATCAATTTATAGTCATGCATTAGGTATTATATGATGATAATAAACAAATTATCACCTAAAGCATGACTTAACCCTATTTCTCATGATAACATGCCAAATATCAAAATCATAAATCATGATTTAATACATACATAGGAATTACATCAATCATCATGATTTAAGCATTATTACCTATTTATGGGCACGTTATCATCACCCAACACTATCTAAAAAATGTTGTCCCGTCATCCTAAGTCAACCAAAATATGATATAGGTCAAGTTCATATGGTTGACTACCCTAGGGGTTTTCTAACCCTTAAGGATGGATTTTGGAACCCAAAATAGATTCTTTCCTATTGGGTTCACTAAATATTCCTTGGGGATCCATTTCCTAGCAATTACTTTCTTTTTATCTTGTCCCCTAGCTATTAGGCATTTATAGGCCTTTTCATTTTTCTTTTCCTTGTAGCCTAGGCCTTTCTTGTTGAAACTAGCTCTTTGGCTCCCTAAGATCATATTTAAGGTGTTGGAGCCAATAGTGAATTTTTCTAGGGCTTTTGTTAAATAATCTACCTTTTCCCTTAATGCCCTATTTTCCTCTATGCATGCATCATTAACATCCAAAGGCATATAATCATGTGAGCATGCATCATCTAAGCTAGAAGAAATATTATCATTTAAGCATGCCTTTTCCAATTTTTGTTCTAATTCCTTAATTTGTTCAAGCATGCATTTATTTTTCTTCTTAGCTCTAAATAAATCTCTAGTTAAGCTAGAAACCATGGAAACTATTTTCTTAGGGGTTAGATTTGTTACCATAGTTTCCATGTCCTCTTCTTCTTCGGATGATGAGGATGTGGAAGCTCCCCCTTCATTTGAGCTCTCCCCATTTGAGCTTGATTCTTCATTTTCGGATGAAGAGCAATCCAAGTCATCAAAGGCCATCAAGGCCAAATTGGTGACAAAGGCATTCTCCTCATCCGATGATGAGGAGGAGGATGAGGAAGGATCATCCCAAGTCCTTGCCTTGAGAGCCTTAGCCTTTCCCTTCTCCTTTGTTTTCTTTTCTTCTTCCTTTCTCTTGCTCCCCTTCTTCTTCTTCCTTTCTTCTTTCTTTTTCCTTTCTTCCTTGCTCTTGTTTAGGAGAGGACAATTGTCCCTTATGTGCCCTTCTCCTTGGCAATTGTAGCATATGACCTTCCCCCTTGGTCTTCTCATCCTATCATTAGATTTATCAAATCTAAAATTCTTAAATGCACATCTTACCCTCCTTACCATATAGGCTTCTTCGGTGCTATCCATGGAGGAGGAGGAAGACGCTTCGTCATCGGAGGAGGAGGGGATTTCCATCTTCTTCTTCCCCTTACTTGCCAATAATGCTACTCCTCTTGAAGGTTGAATTCTAGGCTCCTCTTGTATTCCTTCAAGCCTAGTTTCGTGAAGCTCCATGGTTGAAAAGAATTCCTCCAAGGTGCTCACTTCTAGGTTCTTGGAGATATAAAATGAGTCCACCATGGAGCTCCATTTTGAGGACCGGGGAAAGGCATCTATGGCCTTCATTACCATATCCCGGTTTGATAGCTTCTCACCTACACTTGTTAGCCCAATTAAAATTTCTTTAAACCTAGAGTGTAGTGAGGTTACCTTTTCTCCCTTTTCTAGTTTTATATTGATAATTGGGAGCGGAGGAGGTCTCTCCTTGCTAGCTTGGCCTCGGATGTGCCTTCATGGAGTTCTATAAGCTTCTCCCACATCTCTTTGGCGCTAGCACATTCTCCGATCCGGTTGATCTCTTGTTGAGGGAGCACATTGTAGAGATGGTGCTTGGCTTTGGAGTTTGCAAGGTGCTCCTCTCTTTGCCTCTTGGTCCACCTAGATTTCTCTATTGGCTTCCCTTCTTCATCCCTAGGCAAAACGAAACCGGATTCCATTGTAATCATTATATCAAAATCCGCTTTGAAAAATACCTCCATTCGCTTCTTCCACTGCGAATTCTCCTTCAAACTTCGGAGGATGGATGTTGGAGCCGGCCATTTTTGATGTAGGGCTTGTTGCGGCGGTTAGTCCGGTGACAAGCAACCTCGGCTCTGATACCAATTGTAGGGGATCGATATGGCCGGCCAGAGGGGGTGAATAGCCCTCGTGACGTTGACGTCGTGAAATTGCTCGCCTACAAAAGATTAGCGCAAGCGAATATACAAATACAAAGCAAAAGACAATAAATGAAACAACGCTAACACGAGATATAACGTGGTTCACGGCTACGCCGCTAATCCACGGTCCGATTCGCCCACGGTGAATCACTCCGCTAAAACCAATCACTAAATGGTCTCTCCTTGCACAAAGCTAGGTGGAGGTAACCTTTACAATCAAGATCACTCTTCTTACAAATAGATTGAAGTAAAGACAAGTAAGAAGAGTTTAGAGCTTGTGGGGCACTAGGAAGATCGTTTGGAGTATGAGCATTAGCCTCTCAAAGGCTTACACCCTCTCTTTTATAGAGAGGGCTAACTTCTTCAGTCACGCCTTGGCAAATTCGCCACTACAACGGCCTCGAACACGCCGGATCCCGACCGTAGTCCAACGAACTTTGGCAATGATCGATGGACATCACGATCGCCGCGCCGTAGTCGATCGCCTAGGCCTACGAACGGCTTCGCGGGTCGAACCCTTATCTACTACCGATCACGCCAGCCGATGATCGATGGTCTTGGCAATGATCGCCACACGATGGCCGATCGCCACAATCCGGCCAATGGGCCAGATACCACCGAACTCACTGACTGAGGGCCGATCGCTATGACATGGCAATGATCCGTGCCTGAAAACCCATCCGACACTCGCCAAATGGCCAAGTTTCACCTAAGAGCTACCCTTCCCGGGTTACAATCGCCACTCATTTCTGAGTCCTCGCTTTTGAAGTTCTCTTCTTTCTCGCCACGTCCCCTACATCCGCGCGGCTGCAATGCTCCTTCGCGTCTCTTGCCTCGAAGTCTACTTCCTCCGACTTCACTCCAAGCTTCTCGTCCGGCGGTCCCTCGGATGCTCCAAGCGCACGGCTTCCGCAAAGCTATCCTTCACCGACTCAAGGCATGAGTCATGAGATGTGAAACTCGCCACGGCTCCATGTGCGAATTACTAAGTCCTGCACGACTTCAACGCACATATCACATCAACATATCAAACTAACTTAAACCCTTTGCCACACCATCAAAACCATATTACGGCAAGAGATTGCCCTAACAACGCATGCATGATACAACATGTGTAGACATAATCACTATTTAAAATTTTACAATAAAAGGAAATTACTCTAGTTATACCTGAAGTATCACGTGTAGTGGGAATGACATCAACCGAAGCAACTCTTGCTAGAATTGCCTCTATCCGTATCCACGCCGAGTATCGTCGGGATAGCTTCACAAAGCCACAAGCCTCGTCTTCGCAAAAGTCACTAGCCTTGAGTCGAAGACGATGTGATCCGAGAGACAATCACAATCCGAAATAAATTCGGATCCCAAAAACAAGTTTCACAAACTCTCTTGTCGGAAGCGGATTTCGTCAACCGTTTGACAAAAATTTAACCCTCCACCTATGAGGATTGTCAGAGATCCAATCCACGACAAGTAGACCATTGTCGGATCACAAAACACCGATCAAACGTCCTCTCCATGCAAAGGAGATCAAATTGGACAGCTTGTTGTGGAGGAAGAAGGGACCAGTCAAAGGCTTGGCCGATTGCTCCTTGGTCGCCGGCGGCCAAGGGAGGTTGGCCGGCGGCTGAGGGCGGCCCAATGGATGCCGACGGCTGGTGGATGGCCAACAGTGAGGAGAGGCAGTAGCTCCAATGAGCGACGACGACACAAAGGTGGGTGACAACCACCTTGGCTTGGGTGGTAAGAAGGAGGAGAAGGAGTAAAGGAGGCTAGGGTTTCCAAAACCCTTGAACCAATTAATTCTCCACGAAAAACCCTTAAGCCGTATTTTTATAGAGAACACATTCTCCTAACGGTTATTGGTTCATAACCAAAACCCGTTAACCTACTCCAATAACTTAAGTTAAAATAAATCAAACTGCATTGGTATATTTTAATTTAAAATAAATCGAACCAACTTTGGTTCATTCGTTTAAAACAAACCAAACCACTTTGGTTTATTTTCCACCACTGGATTAGAAACAAACCAATTTGGTTCATCCATCATGCCTTCATAAGACTCGGCCCATCCATGCTTTCGATGCGACTGAACAATTTCATACTCGCTCTTTGTTTGGTCCAACCAAACCAAGTCTCTCTCAATCTAAGAATCTTATTCTCAAGCTCATTTTAAATCCTTTGGATTACGCTCGTTGTGCGTGTAACCAAATAGGTTCCTGATTTATGTTGGTCATCTATAATTAACCATTAATTATAGAATGATCATGATTGGCACGTAGTAGTATATCATGATCCCCAATTAACTGAAAATCAATGGTTGATCCCAGAACCATTTCTAAAACCCTTCATCATCTACAATGAATCGTGCGTCATTCCTTTCACTCATCTTATACCAACTTGGTTCAGAACATGGTTTATTGTGTCAGTCCACACTAGGTTGACTACGTAATACCTAGCCCAAGTATTATGTCCTCGTCCTCTGAATTCTAGTTACTGCACATGTATCCAAGAGTACCATACTCTAAACATGTAATGCTTTTGCCAAAGACTTTAGTAACAATCCGACGAGAGACCATAGGGTATACATCTCCTCGCAAGGAGCGGTGAATCCTCTATAGGCTATTCAAACACCTTCGACCACTTCAACTTATACCCAATCATCCCGGGTCCACATCAGCCAGTGAGGAACAACTGCTTGGATAAACCAAAGAGTACACCTCGTGCTAGTCACAACAGAATCGATGGCGTCCGAACCCATCAATTCATTGGCTAGGGATAATTCTAATACATCACAATTACACATGTAGAGATACTCACTAGTTATGATCCAATCACAAATTCTCGCATGCTGTGAATCGTATTGTGGACATTCAGTAAATGAGTTTAAGATCCAATCAAATACATGAAAACATGTATACTCAAATAGTGAATCTTCATTTATCAAATAAATGGTACAATCATAAGGCGATTGCCTTAGGACACCTCTCATATATTACTAACAAACTCCCACTTGGCCTAATGTCAATCACCATGGTATCCAATAACATAAGCTCTAACATGACCCTCAAACTTACTTTAAGGGAATGCATTAATTAAAGGATCCGCTAAGTTCCTTTTAGTGGAAATCTTCTCAAGTTGTATTTCCTTCCTACTGATGATCTCCCTGATCAGATGATAGCGGCGAAAGACATGTTTGGATTGTTGATGAGACCTTATCAAGTTCAGAGATGAACTTCTTGATCCAAACCGATTCCTTTTCTACTTCCAAAGCTACAATGTATACTGCCTCAGCAGCAGAATCCGCTATAGTGTCTTGCTTGGAACTTTTCCAACATATTGTGCCTCCATTTAAGGTAAATACGTACCCAGACTGAGACCTAGAATCATCCTTATATGTCTGGAAGCTGGTATCCATATACTCGCGTATTACCATATCACCTTCTTTATATATTAAAAATACATCCTTAGTTCTTCTTAAGTACTTAAGGATTGTCTTAACAGCCACCCAATGATCTATTCTTGGATCAGACTAATATCTACTCGTGACACTCAGAGCATATGATACATCGGGCCTCGTATATAACATAGCATACATGAAAGATCCTATTGCGGATGCATAGGCAATCTTACTCATGCAAATCCTCTCGTCTTCTGTGCACGTACATATAGACTTCGAAAGGTGTATCCCATTCTTGATGGGAAGGAAACCTTTCTTGGATTCTGACATGCTAAACCTCTTTAGCCCTCGGTCTATATATGTAGACTGCGAAAGATTAAGCAACTGTTTCGATCTATTTCTATAGATCTTGATCCCGAGGATGTAGGTAGCTTCTCCCAGGTCTTTCATGGAGAATGTTTTAGATAACCAAATTTTAACTGACTGTAAGACAGAAACATTGTTTCCTATAAGTAATATGTCATCAACATACAATACTAGGAACACGACTTCACTCCCACTAACCTTATTGTGTAGGGATCTCTTGTATGCCAAATGGCATATGCGCAACAGAAAAATTAGGATCCCTTCCTAGTGATCCTTGCGAAAGAAAACTCGTACAAAATAAGTTTCTCTAAAAGCAAACCTATCTTATAGGAGAGGATTACCTTTGTTGCGTGCCCTTGTTAATCCCGCTTTTCCTTTTGGTTGTTTGGATCTTTAGCACGTTCAAATGTCCGTGCCTCTATATGTATCCACACAAGCAAGCTCTTGTCTCACAAAAGGAAAACTAGAAGAGCTCTCCTTTACTTCTTGCTAGAGAAGTCCCTAAAGGAGAGGAAGAGAGGGAAAAGGAGAAAGGAAGAAGAAGACTCCTCTTCTTGCTAGCCTACACTCACAAACCCACACAACCAAAGCTTCCACCAAGCTCTCTCACAACCACAACAACACAACCAAAGCTTCCACCAACAACAAAGCCAATGCTCTCTTTGGCCGGCCACTTGAGGTGTCTTTATAGGGTTGGAAAAACCCTTTCACCTCCACACATTCAATGCAATCCATTGCATTGAGACATATCCTTGTTTGGCGGCCACTTAAGGAGACAAAACCATTTTGTTTCCTTCCACCTTAACTAGCTTAGGTGGATGCTTAGGTGGCATGCTTATGTGGCATGCTTATGTGGCATTCTTATGTGGCATTCATGCATGTTGAATTAATCTTATTAATTCAATTAAGCTTATGTTATCATATTGAATTAATCTTATTAATTCAATTAAGCTTATGTTATCATATTGAATTAATCTTATTAAATCAATAAGGTAACATATTGAATTAATCTCATTAAATCAATTAGCTAAAATTCTCATTAAGCTTAAAGTCCAAAAACCATTTTGTACTTAAGCTTATTCCCATATTATTCTAGTCAAACTAGAATACTCTAATTCCTCTAATTATCATGCTCTTTGTGTGTGACCCTATAGGCTCTCATAACGCGTTGGCGGTGGATCTAAACTCTTTTAGATACACAAGCAATGAGCGTATCTAGCAATACATCATTGCTACCCAGGTTACTGAGATAAGTCAAGATCCACTAACCTTCCGTGACTACTATAATGTATGACCGTGTCCTTCTATCCTTGATATCAGTTGATCAATGAGGCATAGAGTGTCATCCTCGATCAATCTATGTGTTTCTTGATCCTCGAGTAAACTAACTCAAACAAATGAGCTCAATATCTCATATTGACTCATTCGAGCATGGCCATGCGTTTTAGTAGTTCTACTCAATCAAGGGGCCCACCGATATCACTCTGCGTCATATGAGAGGGATAGATCCCATCTACATCACTCACATCCCTCCGCATAATTTGTTATATACCCGGTAATCGCCTTTATGGTCACCACATTTACGGTGACGCGTTTGGCGATACCAAAGTACATAACTCCTTATGTAGGAATGAGTGACTTGGTCCGAGGACTATTCATACCAATAGTCACATGAGAAAGTTTATGACACTCATATAACGATCCATGAAACTTTCTCATGGCGGGTGGATTCATTATATATTCTCTAATATATACCCATGTGTCAACTTGATATCATATATCCATGACTTGTGAGATCAAGTCATCAATTGACCTACATGCTAGTCTTTATGTATTAATATTGCCCTTGCATATTAATACTTGACTAGGAACATTTAGAAAGTGTTCTCTACAGCCTCTCATAATCAATTCTGCCAATTGATGTGCTGTAGATAAGAACCTACTTTTCTAGGGCATTACTATATTTAATTTAGCTGGCACAAGCAAAACTTAAATATAATAACCAATCCTTTGCCTTTACAGAATATGATACAAAATGTTCCCTATTCAACCATCACATGATTAGTTCTTAGGGCTATAACTAACATATTGTACACACAGGGTTCGTTCGGATTTTGTGAGAAATCAAACCTTTTGATTGCCTCATCAAAATGGATATTCCAACTCCTGAATGTTTGCTTCAATCCATATATGGACCGTCGAAGTTTGCATACCTTGGTTTTATCAATCGATGTGAAACCCTCAGGTTGTATCATATACATGCTCTCGAGTTGGTTTCTGTTAAGGAAAGATATTTTCACATCCATCTGTCATATCTCATAATCATAATGAGTCGCTATGGCGAGGAACATCCGAATGGATTTAAGCATAGCTACCGGTGAATAGGTCTCGTCATAATCAATACTTTATTTTTGACGATAGCCTTTCGCCACTAATCTAGCCTTAAAGGTAATCACATTACCATCCATGTTGGTTTTCTTCTTGAAAACCCACTTGCACCCTCTAGGCTTAATGCCTTCAGGTGGGTCCACCAAGTTCCAAACTTGATTTTCATACATAGAATCCATTTCCGACTTCATGGCTTCATACCATTTGTCTCTTTCAGAACTTTTTAGAACTTCTTCTTAATTGGTAGGCTTCTCATCATCAATGAGTAACACGTCGTTCGATTCAATTACGAGAAATCCATATCTCTCAAGAATGTTGTGTGTCCTACTAGATCTATGAAGATATAGTGTCACAATAGGTTCAGTCGATGTTTCATCACTATGAATTTTCGGTTGAGGTGCTTGACTAGGTATCTCCTCAATGTCTATTGGAGTCTCTTGAACCTCCTCAAGTTCAACGCCACTCCCACTGTTTTCTTGCAAGAGAAACTCTTTCTCTAGAAACATAGCATTCCTTGAAACAAACACCTTTTGTTCTGAGGGATGATAGAATCGGTAACCCCTTATTTCCTTAGGGTATCCAATAAATAGACATTTATCAGTCTTAGCATCCAATTTGTCTGACATAGTCCGCTTCACATAAGCAGGACAATCTCATATCTTCAAGTAAGATAAATGAGGTTTCTTACTAGCCCATATCTCATATGGAGTAGTAGAGACTACCTTGGTCAGGACTCTATTTAGCAAGTAAATAGATGTCTGAAGTGCATAGCCCCAAAAGGACTTAGGAAGATTCGCGTGATTCATCATTGACCTGACCATGTCCAACAAGATCCGATTTTGCCTCTCAGATACACCATTAAGCTGTGGTGTATACGGGGGAGTCCATTGAGACAATATACCATTGTCCCTTAGATAATCCAGAAACTCTTGACTCATGTATTCACCACCTCGATCCGATCGAAGTATTTTAATACTCTTGCCATGTTGTTTCTCTACTACATTTCTGAATTCTTTGAACCTTTCAAAGGCTTCAGACTTGTGTTTCATCAAGAACACAAACCCAAACTGTGAGTGATCATCGGTGAAGGTAATGAAGTAGCTATAGCCTCCTAGAGCTTGAGTTGGCATAGGTCCGCATACATCAGTATGTATTAGACCAAGCAACTCTCCCACCGGTTGACCTTTTCCCGTAAAAGGTAACTTTGTCATCTTGCCTTTTAAGCATAATTCGCATGTATCGTATGAATCTAATTCAAACGATTTCAGAATTCCACATTAGTGTAATTCGGACATGCATTTCTTGCTCACATGGCCAAGACGACAATGCCACATGTAGGAGTCTAATTGATTGTCTTTTCGAGCATGATTGTTGCTCACTTCGATATTGAGAATGTCACTGGACACGTCTAACGTATATATACCATTGCATAATGTTCTAGTCCCATAAAGCACACCATTGAAAGTTATGTAACTACAATTATTACTAAAAGTCAATTGGTACCCATTTCTATTTAAACAAGAAATAGAAATGATGTTCTTTATCAATGAAGGAACATAAAAGTAATTGTTCAGTTCTAAGACAAGTCCTATAGGGAGTCTCAACAAATACATTCCGTTGGCAAGTGTAGAAACCTTTGCTCCATTCCCAATACATAAATTTGACTCTCCCTTGACGAGTCTTTTTCTAATCCTTAGCCCATGTATGTCATTACATATATGTGAGCCACACCCAGTATCCAATACCCAAGTGTTTGAGGAAATAGAATGACAATCAATAAAGAAGATATCTGAAGAAGATGTGGCATCTAATGTCTTATGTTCTACCTTTTTAGCATTTTTCTTCTTCCCCTTCTACTTTTCCTATGACTTCCTCTTAGAAACTTTCTTTGAGGAATCAACTGACAACTTTGTCCCCTGCTCATGCCTCACAGAAGCCTCCATAGTCTTCAGCATGTTGAACAGTACAACAGATGAACCTTCTTGCATCTCAGAGGTGAAGAGGAGCTTAGAGACTTCGAACCTTTCGGATCTCACTTGCTCATCAAACAACTCATAAAGATGAAAGACTATGCTATGAGCATCAATATGCTCATTCTGCTTCCACAGCTCGGGTACCATCATGGCTAGCATGATGCAACTCACTAGTTCAGAATCACTCACATGTTTCTGATAGGCCAACAATTTGTCCAGAGTTGCATAATCACTAGGACGGGCGGGAAGAGGCTCTTCGGGGACATACACAAGCTTTTCCGCCTTGAGAACAATTCTCAAGTTTCTAAGCCAGTCCAAGAAGTTCAGCCCAGTCAATTTATTTGAATTCAAAATAGAGCGTAAATTCAAAGACATCATGATCAAGTGATTAACTTAGAAATATAAATCAAGTATATATGAGAAAATAATTTTAAAATGCATCAACATACATTTACAAAATTCCATTCACTTTTCAAAATCAAAAACCCTTAAAATTAATTTGGGAGATCGTAGGTCCATCTTCGAATGGGTTGATATCCAACATAGATAAGAACAACCTTAGAGTGAGTCCAACAAGCCATTCTTATCTATGATGGTAGGTATCAAGTATACCGATTACATATCACATATATGTAACTATCACAATGTGCTATCAACTAATTGAATGTTCACACATACATTGGGTTATTAACACATTAACAAGTAAGCATCATATGCATAGCACCCAACTTCACCTCTCTTCACATTGACCTTGGAGTGAGTCCAACAAATCGATGCTCCAAGTTAGAGCCGACCCATTAATCGCGAAATAGTTTTAATATGGTTAGAGCGCATTCAACCAATTAGCCAGGCTTGGAGTGAGTCCAACAACCCAAACTAACGATTGACCTTTGACTCTTACCATATTAGTGTTAAACTATTCCAATGATTTGAACATGTTCAGGTTCGAGCCGGGCTTGGAGTGAGTCCAACAACCCAAACAAGAAATAGAACCCTGGTTCTAACCATATTAATGGAAGGTGTAGGCTTTAATATTGTGTAAGAGTTTTAATGTCTCATCCTCTTTGCATGCAAATAACTATTATCTACATGGCATGACACACATGGCATGGCACACATGGCATACATCTACATGTCACGACACGCATGACATAATGATATGCATCTAATGCAATTACATGGCATATACTTATGACATGTACAAATAATTTTCTTATTTGTCATAACTATTTTGGAAAAAAAATAGGTTTTAGATTTGATTTCCCAAATCAAATCATTATTAAAATTTGGAAACAAATTTTCAAATCTAATCACATATTTTATTTATGGAAAGTGTTAATTAAGGAAAGTCAAATTTAATTTAGGAAACAAATTTCCAAATCATATTAGGAAATTTCCAATTTGAATTTCCTTATTTGTCATAACTATTTATAGAAATAAAATATGTCTGAGATTTGATTTTCCAAATAAAATTATGATTAAATTAGAAAAAAAATTTCCAAATCTAATCACATATTTTATTTATGGAAAGTGTTAATTTCCATAAATACATCTAAACTTTTCAAAAGTAGAAAATTTTCATAAATACTTCTATACTTTCCAAAAGTAGAAAATTTTCATAAATACTTCTAAACTTTCCAAAAGTAGAAAATTTCCATAAATACAATTATGACTATCGCAAAATAATTTTATGATTATGTCGGAACACAGCGTGGCTCTGATACCACTATTGGGTTTCCCCGGCACCGCGGCGAGTGTGTGTTAGAACACGTTTCGTAATCATGCACACAGCAGAAGCAATAAAAGCAATAAATCTAATTTATTATAACACACACATCACACGCATGCAGGATACAACATGTGTAGACATAAGCGCTATTTAAAATTTTGCAATAAAAGGAAATTACTCTAGTTATACCTGATGTATCACGTGTAGCGGGAATGACATCAACCGAAGCAACTCTCGCTACAATTGCCTCTATCTGTATCCATGCCGAGTATTGTCGGGATAGCTTCACAAAGCTATGAGCCTCGTCTTCGCAAAAGTCACTAGCCTCGAGTCGAAGACGATGTGATCCGAGAGAGATCACAATCCAAAATAAATTCGGATCCAAAAAATGAGTTTCACAAACTCGCTCGTCGGAAGCGATTTTCGTCAACCTTTTGACGAAAACTTAACCCTCCACCAATGAGGATTGTCGGAGATCCAATCCCCGGAAAGTAGACTGCTGTCGGAGCACAAAACACCGACCAAACAGCCTCTCCACGCAAAGGAGATCAAGCTGTCCAAAATTGGACAGCTTGTTGTGGAGGAAGAAGGGGCCAGCCAAAGGCTTGGCCGGTTGCTCCTTGGTCGGCGGTAGCCAAGGGAGGTTGGCCAGTGGCTGAGGGTGGCCCAAGGGAAGCTGGCGGCTGGTAGACGACCGACGGTGAGGAGAGGCAGTAGCTCAAATGGGTGACGATGGCACAAAGGTGGGCGACAACCACCTTGTCTTGGGTGGCAAGAAGGAGGAGAAGGAAGAAAGGAGGCTAGGGTTTCCAAAACCCTTGAGCCAATTAATTCTCCACGAAAAACCCTTAAGCCGTGTTTTTATAGAGAACACAATCTCCTAATGGTTATTGGTTCATAACCAAAACCATTAACCCGCTCCAATAACTTAAGTTAAAATAAACCAAACTGTGTTGGTATATTTTAAGTTAAAATGAACCGAACCAACTTTGGTTCATTCGTTTAAAACAAACCAAACCACTTTGGTTTATTTTCCACCATTGGATTAGAACCAAACCAATTTGGTTCATCCATTATGTCTTCATAAGACTTGGCCCATCCATGCTTCCGATGCAACTGAAACAATTTCATACTCGCTCTTTGTTTGGTCCAACCAAACCAAGTCTCTCTCAATCTGAGAATCTTATTCTCAAGCTCGTTGTGTTTGTAACTAAATAGGGTCTCAGTTTATGTTGGCCATCTATAATTAACCATTAATTATAGAACGATCATGATTGACACCTATTAGTACATCATTATCTCGAATTAATCAAAAAAGCAATGGTTGATCCCAGAACCATTTCTGAAACCCTTCAGCAGCAACAATAAATCGTGCCTCATTCCTTTCACTCATCTTATACCCACTTGGTTCAGGACCTAGTCTATTGTGTCAGTCCCCACTAGGTTTACTACGTCACACCTAGCCCAAGTATTACTTTCTCATCCTCCGGATTCTAGTTACTGCACATGTATCCAAGAGTACCATACTCTAAACATGTAATGCTTTGGCCAAAGACTTTAGTAACAATCAGACGAGAGGCCATAGGGTATATATCTCCTTGCAAGGAGCGATGAATCCTCTATAGGCTATTCAAACACCTTCGGTCACTTCGACTTATACCCAATCATCCCGGGTCCACATCTCCTCGGAGATGCTTGCTTAAGATGACAATGCATAAGTCTTCGTGACCAAGATGACTTGAATACTGCAAGTCGAAGGAACATTGCACTAAAGTTGTTGTAAGAACTTCATTGACATATCCTTATCTGCAGAGAACCATATGAAGTCTTACAACTGGTCACTCCAATGAATTAGTTACCATAACTAGGATTCACGATCAACTCCGGACATTCCAATGTCACCAGCCAGTGAGGAATAGCTACTTGGATAAACCAAAAAGTACACCTCGTGCTAGTCTCAACAGAATCAATGGCGTCTGAATCCATCAATTCATCAGCTAGGGATAATTCTAATACATCACAATTACACATGTAGAGATACTCACTAGTTGTGATCCAATCACAAATTTTCTCATGCTGTGAATCGTATTGTGGACATTCAGTAAATGTGTTTAAGATCCAATTAAATATATGAAAACATGTATACTCAAATAGTAAATCTTCATTTATCAAATAAATGGTACAACCATAAGGCGATTTCCTTATTACACCTCTCATATATTATAAATAGGTGGCCATCGAAATCACTTATTTTTGAGCTAACCTTCTATTGAAGCTGGAAGCCCTTACAACAGTCGACTGTCAGCTATTGGTAGTTGACTACTTCCTCCATCAGTCAACTGCTGGTCAAGGATCAGCCTCCAGGAGAGTCAAAGCTTATCACCATTTCTCAAGGACTAGGTGGCATCACCTCATGAAACCTCATCTCAACGATTAGGGTTTCTCAAGTCTATAAAAGAATGTCCATTTCTCACCATTTTAATGATTCAAAAGCCTCCAAGTGCTTCCGATATACTGCGACTCTCCAACACTCCTACAACGACGAAACGCTACCGAAACAACGACGACAAGAGCTCAATCTTCTCATCTACAATTTGTTGGTAAAAGTATTCTTAAAGTTCAATCATTTCTTGTAGTTGTTGTTTGATTATCATGCTTTTATCGTAACGAGGAGAGGGGGAGTGTTCCTCTACCTCAATCCTTTTTGTGCTTTTGTAATCGCTTACTCCTCCCTCTAACGAGGAGTGTTTTTAGTGATTTGCCCTCTGCGCGTGGTCTAGGACCACTAGGACATTGGATTAGCAGCCGAAAGACTGTGAACCATGTAAAATTTATTTTGTCTTATTTATTTTTTCGTTGTGTTTACTCTTATTGCTTAACGAATCAATGAACGAACGAAAAAAAATTATTTTGCGCTATTCACCCCCCCCCCCCTCTAGCACTCAAATCGATCCAACACAACTCACTAGACTCGAGCCGAGGAGTTGACAACAACCACTCGTGCTCTTTATATTGAGTTTACTACCGGCATAATCTGAGTCGGAGTAGCCAATTAGTTTGAACTCGGTAGATCTAGGGTACCAAATTCTTGCGTTTAGTGTACCCTTTAGGTATCTAAGGATACATTTAACTAACATTAGGTGCGACTCCTTAGCACAAGTTTGGAACCTTGCGCACATATTGCGAACAATATATCGGGTCGACTCGCAATTAAGTACAAGAGACTACCTATTGCGCTCCTATAGTATTTAAGGTCTATTGGTTTGCCTTCTAAGTCTTCTCCTATATTAACATTTGTGGCCATTGGTGTATTTATTAACATAGCATTTTGCATTCCAAATTGATTAATTAATTCCTTAGCGTATTTATGTTGGAGTAAGTAAATTCCCTCCTTAGTTTGTTTAATTTGTAATCCTAGGAAAAAAGTTAATTCTCCTACTAAGTTCATTTCAAATTCACTTTCCAATAGTGAAATGAACTCATTTAGTAGGATTGAGTTGGTTGTTCCAAAAATTATATCGTCTACGTAAATTTGGAAAATAAAGATTTCTTTGCCTATAGATTTTACGAAGAGGGTTGGGTCGACTAGGCCTTGGCTAAACCCTTTAGACTTGAGATAAATAGAAAGCCCTTCATACTAAGCTCTAAGAGCTTGTTTTAGTCCATATAAGGCTTTCTTAAGCTTAAAACATGGGCAGGTTTGTCTAAGCTTTCGAATCCTCGGGTTTGGCTAACATAGACTTCTTCCTTCATAATTCCATTTAAGAATACTGACTTCACATCCATTTGAAATAATTTGAATCCTCGATGTGCAGCGTAGGCCAACAACATTCTAATCGATTCTAATCTAGCTACGGGGGCATAGGTTTCATTATAATCTAACCCTTCTACTTGACTAAACCCTTTAGCGACTAATCTTGCCTTTTTCCTAACTACTTCTCCTTTATCATTAAGTTTCTTCCGAAATACCTACCTTGTTCCAATGATCGTTTTATCTTTAGGTGGTGGTACTAATTCCCAAACATTTCTCCTAGTGAATTGAGCTAGCTCTTCTTGCATATCAATAATCCAATCGGGATCAAGAAGAGCTTATTCAATTGATTTGGGTTCGATTTTTGAGATTAATAAAATTTGACTAAGGTTTCTATATGACGCTCTAGTTCGAACCCCAAGGTTGGGATCACCTATCACTTGATCAATAGGATGATTCGATTGTAACCTAGACTGACTTGGGTTAGGATTTATACTAGACTCATTTTCTTGGTCAGATTCGGGTCTAGTAATAATCGATTCATCATTAGTTTCTACTATGGGTTTTGTGGTTTTATCTCCTTCGTCGAATACAACATTAATGGTTTCTTCAATTTTAAGGGTTTCATTATTGTAGACTCTATAGGCTCTACTTGTGGTTGAATATCCTAAGAATATTCTTGTATTTTTTTTAGAGGTGAATTTGCCTAGGTAGTCCTTAGTATTTAGGATATGTACCCTACATCCAAATACCCTAAAGTATTTAATGTTAGGTACTTAATCATACTAGATTTCGTATGATGTTCTATGGTGCCTCTTGACTAGTAGGATTATATTTTGGACATAACACGTCCTACTAACGACTTCTGTCCAAAACCTATCGGTTAGGCTGTACTTGTTTAACATGCTTCTAGTGGCTTCTTATAGGCTTCTATTCTTTTGCTAGACTAGACCATTTTGTTGTAGGGTTCTAGGACAGGAGAACTCATGGTGGTATCTGTTTAGATTACAGAAGTCGGTGAATCTATGATTTTCGAATTAACCACCATGATCGATTCTAAGTCTTTTAATATTAAGGTTCTTTTCATTTTCTATTTATTTACATAAGTTGCTAAGTTGGTCTAAGGTATCACATTTGTGTTTGAGGAACCTAACCCAGGTAAACCTAGAGTAGTCGTCAATTATTACTAAGCAAAATTGACTTCTGTTTAGTGACTTGGCTCCATGAGAATCGAATAGATCCAAGTGTAGGAGCTCAAGCACACTTTTGATTCATTCTTGGTTAGTTAGTTGATGTTGTGCCCTAGTTTGTTTACCTTGTTGACAAGCATTACAAATTTTATTATCCAAGTTGTTAAGGTTGGGCAAGCCTCTGACTAAACCACTCTTACTCACCTTGTGAATGAGTCTTGGGTGCAAGTGGCCTAGTCGTCGGTGTCATAACCAAGATTCCTCTTGTTGTGTCATAAGACATTTGGTCGAGGAGTTGGGTAAATTAATTGTGTAGATAATGCTATTCCTAGTTCCTTTAAGTATTGTTTTAGAGGTTTCATTAGTTTTAATTAAGCATTCATTTTCTAAGAATATAACCTTATAGTTGTTGTCACACAATTAGCTTACACTAAGTAAATTATACTCAAAATTTTCGACTAATAAAACATTTCAAATTGTAAGGTTAGAGTTTAGCTCAATATCACCTGATCCGATGATTTTGAGCTTGTCTTTGTTTCCGAAAGCTACCAATCCTTGACTTTTGAATCTAAGCTTCGAAAATTTCAGTCGGTCTTCGATCATGTGTCGGAAGCACCCACTGTCCAACATCCATTGATCCTACACATATAGTAGTTGGATCGGATATTGGAATTTGAGAATTGGTTGAAGTTTATTAGTCCTAGAGTCATCTCACCTTTTCTACATGATCAAACATGTTATCCTTATGTGTTCTGTGAGATGACTTCAATTTTACTTGATTAAATTTAATGAATTAAAACTAATCAACCTTGGGTTAGATTCAGATTTAACCCTAAGCTTGTCAAGTCACATTTTCGAGAAATTGGCTTCCAGGTTGTGGCGAGGAACAGGGGCTTTCTTTGATCGAAAAAATGACCACTTCCTTAGACAAAGCCAAGTAAAAAAAAAAATGATAACTTGAGTCATTCAAGATTACTTCTTGGTCTAACTAGTTTAGGATACGGTGAGATAGCTTTAGCTAGTTCCACTTAGTCGAGTGCACCGAGTTGGATACGCCTTATCTAACTTGGACACACAGGACTTCGCTTCCCTAGTGTATTATCATCTCGCCGTGTCCTGATACTATGTTGTCAAGAATTGACTAGTTATAGATCCTATCTAACCGTTCAAAAAATTAAAACAAAATACCTAAGCATGCAAAGTCTAATTTCAAGTAATGGAACAAATAAATTTAATACTGGCTCCCCCTGGACTTTTGAATCGATTCGGTCTTTCCACGTAGTGGATTTGGTCCTTGGGAACCCAGTACTTGTTAGATTCTAGTTGTGAAATTAAGGTTGTCTTAGGGACCTATGCTTGGACTTGTTTTCTATTATGATTTACAATTGACATATACGACTGTTAGTCATATTTGATCTAAATCCTAGTCTGACCTTGTTGTACACGGCCCTTTGCGATCCAAGTAGTAGGTCAAGTCCCTTGGATCCCAAAGTAAAACTTTCCAATGTTTGCCTAAGATCTTTGACTTGTCCATTCAAGAGTGAGTTCTCAACTTCGAGTTTTTCAACTCGAGTTGAGTCCTCCTCTTGAACATGACTAGTCGAAAAGGTTAGAGAGACCTCGTGTTCAAGGAGTTTAACCTCCTCAACTAAGGTCTCGACCTTGGACTCAGACTTAGCTAACTTTTTAGTTAAAAACTTAATTTCATTATATAACGTATCAATTAAAGGCCGACTTACCTAGAGTGAACCTTTTGAACCAGATACGGATCCATAGCTTATCTTGAATAGACACTCATCGTCGGATCTAGAGTCGGACTCTTCCTCGGGTTCGATCGTCTTGGCCATGAAGACGAGGTTGTTGAGCTCGTCTTCCTCCTCCGATGATTCCTCCCACGTAGCGTTGAGTGCTTTCTTGGACTTTTCTGCCTTGTTCTTGAGCTTTGGACATTCTGACTTGATGTGGCCCAACCTGTTACACTCATAGCATCTAAAGTTGGAATTTGATTTAGACTTACCTTCCTTGGATTGATTGATGTGTCATTTTTGGCTTTTGATCATCTTCCGAACTAGATTCACTAGTTCGGTTTCCATCTCATTGTCAATCTCCGACTCATACTCGTCTTCTTCCTCTGGAGATGGTTTGCTTTTGGGCTTCTTCTTCGGTCCTGCAAATAAGGCAATACTTTTCTCAGCGGGGGCCGAATTAGACTGCTCATGTAATTCAAATTCAAAAAATATTTCATCTAATCTAATCTTAGAAAGGTCCTTAGAAATATTGTAGGCCTCAACCATGGATTCCCACAAGGTAGTCCTAGGGAAAGCGTTAAGCTCGTACCTTATTAAGTCCCGATTTTTTACCTTTTGTACGATAGAATGTAGACCATTGACGATATCTTGGATCCATGATTGTAATTGGGTGGTGGTCTCGTGAACCTGCATTTTTAGATTGTATAATTTATTTAAAAATAGATCCCTCTTACATACCTTAGCGTCGTCGGTTCCTTCGTGTAGCTCGATGAGCTTGTTCCACAAATCCTTCGCACTGATGAAGGGGCCGATGCGGTTGAGCTCTTCTTTGGACAAGCCACACTGTAGGATTTGCGTAGCCTTGGCATCGGCTTACACTTGGCATTTTATGGCATTTGTCCATTGATCGCAATCCAACGATTCACCATCTTTATTAGTAGGAAGTGTGAACTTGGTTTGGATTATGATCCACATCTCTACTTGGGTTTTTAAATAGCACTCCATCCAGCGCTTCCAGTAACGGAAGTCATTTCCGTTGTAAAATGGAGGTCGGGCGGTGCTAAACCCTTTGATATGGGCCATTTACAAAGAAAAGAGAACCTCGCAAAAACAAAAACGACAAAAAGGTACCAAGACTCTTGTCTTTGATTAGTAGTGCGGGAGAAGGAAATTAAATGAAACGAAAAGACTTAACTTACGAATTGCAAAACCAAAAATGAAAAGAAAACTTAAAGCCAAGTGCTAGATTGGTGGTTGCACCAAATTGTAGCACCCCTGCTCTGATACCAATTGTTGGATCGAAAAGCGCTAGAAGGGGGTGAATAGCACATGTAAAACTTCGTTTCTTTTCATGTTCGTTCGATAAAAATAAAGTAAAGAGTTGCACAGTGGAAAAGTAAATGACAAGTTTATTTTTACTTGGTTCACAACCTAACAGTTGCTAATCCAAGGCCCTTGCGATCTTAGACTGCATACGGAAGGCAATTCACTAAAAGATCTCCTCCTCGTTGGAGGTAGGAGACAACGGATACACGAAAACATGGAAAGTCCGAGGATGAGGCAACAAGCCTACCTCACCTCGTTTTATAATGAAAACTCTGAATACAATAATTGAAAAGCAACTTAGTACACTAAATAGAAATAGAAAGGTATACCGACGACGAATGGATCTTTAAGCTTGAGGTAGTGTCATCGGCGTTTCGGCGTCGTAGCATAGTCGTATAGAGGCGGCGTTGCGGGATCACTTTGTAAATACTTAGATGACCTAAAGGGGTGAAACCCCCCTTCTTTTATAGCCTTGGAAGCACCCCAATGTTCAGTTCCAGCTCATGGTCAAAGAACCTCATCCCCCCAAGATAAGTGGAGCTTATCTTGACTCTCCTCGAGGCTGGAAATTCAAATGGCAGTCGACTACTGCCCTTATCAGTTCGACTGATGCCCAGCAGTCGACTGCTACATGCCAGCAGTAGACTAGTGGCTAGGGTTCTCGACTGCACTAAAGAGTTAGCTCGAAATAAAAACAATATAAGTGAATTCGACGGCCACTTACTGTCCGATCTTGACTTAGACCTTCCACGGGAAGTCTTAGTCGGATTGCCGCCTAAGGATGTCCCCGTGCAGAGAACCCGGCCTTACATTCACTCACACACGAGCTTACCTTAGGTCCTTTTGTGACTCGTAGCTTTGCTTTAGGTCTCCACCTGGGTTCTTGATGCGCACGAACACGACCTCAAATCTCGCGACGGAGATGATCGAAGACTCTAAGTATGCGCTCGCGCTCAATGCCCGCAAGTGCACGGATGTCGTCAAGTAATAAATATTATCGATCCCATAGGGACTGGGATTTGAATATCAATATATTCAGTGGTTGTAATTGTTCAGACGTAACTCTAAGAGGTTTCGATTGGTGAGAGCTATCGGTGGACTTTACTCTGTACGGTGTCACACGGAGGAGGAAGGGAGTGTGTCGGGGTCTTCAAAGGTGATTCTAGGACTTCAGTTTCGCTTGTGTATCACAAAACAATACTGTTAATTGGTGTTGTCTAGATGTTTATCAATGGTTTTATGGAAGGGACATCATACACTCTCCCGATGAGCTGCCGCATCTACCGAGAGCTATCTCTGCCTAAAAGGACGAGATAGATGGTACGAGAATGTCAAATCAATCCCTACGATGAACTGTTTTCGATTCCACCACACCCTTCTACCCACAGTTACAGGAGATCAGGTTTACCCCTAGGTTCCTTGTATAAAATCCCCTAAATCTTAAATACGAGGGATGTCACACCTCGTATCGCCTAAGCACAGCAGATAGAAAACTAAACACGCATAGATATAGTAAAAACAACTATCAATTGTCAAATCAAACTCAAAGGTAGAATTTAACATGAACTAACATTGTAATGTGCACACAAGCTACTCCCTAATTCTAGAATCGAAAGTACTACTCCATGTATATGAAGGAAGAATTACAAAGCATGTTTATGTTCGAATACATAAGGAATAAAATGCAGGAACAAAGGATTACAATGCTTTCGTGGTCTTCTCTCTGGTGTTGAAGTGCAAGGTGTGGACCTCCGGCAATGTTTCTCCTCCCTGTTGCGAGTTCCCGAATCTTTTTAGGGCTTCGGCGTGCCATCCTAGTCGTTGTGCATCCCCCTAGGGTTTGGGCGGAGCCATCCTTATATAGACATCACCTCGGACTGCTGCAAAATTCGAAAGTCCCACAAATCTGGCGAGTCGCCACACAACCGTGTGGAAACACACGGCTAGGCTGTGTGTGGCCCTGGGGTGGTTGATCTCGCCCATTGGACACGGCCGTGTGTAGCCACACACGTTGGTCGTGTCCCATTCTGCGTCTAGCTGCAAAATGTCCTTCTTTTGCTCCGAAAGTGCGCCTTTTCCCCTGAAATACTATCCTGCACACAAAAGTACAAATAGCAGACCTCCAAACAGAAAATAGAAAATGCATGCAAAATAGAGTGACATATGCATGAAGCTAACATACAATGTAATGAGATGTGAGCGAAAACTATTCCTAAAACCCTATATGTTTTGCTTACATCACTTCCCCCAGACTTAAATCTTTGCTTGTCCTCAAGCAAACCTCACTACCATGAAATTTAAAAGACATTGTTCCATACTTAGAATGACAACGAAATTTATCAAGTGGTATTTACAATCAAAGAAGAATAAATATGTTCTAGAAATTCACTAAGTTAGATCCTCATGCTCGTGCTAAGCGAACCATTCTTAGGGGATTCTCATTCCATGGTGAGTTAAGTCGTCACCTAATAGCTTTCCTAAGGTTTTCGACTTTTAGGCACTCACCTGCCCAAAGCGAGGGTCGTTACCTAGATCTAGCATAAAGTCTCAAAGGCATGCTCGGTATTGAGAGAAATTGGTTGGTGTTTCCCCAGTAACCTAACTCGGTCTCAAAGGGGCACCTAGCTATTTCCACCCACGACAACTATTTTTTTATCCCTCATAATCTCCTATCTCTCTCTTCTCTCTCTTTTTTTTTCTTGTTTTCTTTTTCATCCTTTTCTCTTGCCCTCCACTTTTTTTTTTCTTCTCACTGGGATATTGATTTTTCCAAATGGGCTTACACAATCCGAGCATCTCCAGTAACTAAAATGCTAAACCAAGAGTCACCTATGGATTCCAAAGTACTAGACTACTGAGATAAATCATAACTAGGTATGTACTAGATTATCCCCTTCAGAATGTTCAATATGTGTAAGTGTAAAGAAATAAAGCTAATCAGTGTAAGTCTAGAACATTCATTAAAGCAAATAAAATAAAATACCATGAGATAAATGAAGTTAAGCTACCTATGGGAACAAATCATGTAAGCAACTTTTTTATAAATACTACTGAGGTAGCTTTATAGATAACAAAAACTAAGTACTGAAAGAAGTTCAACAACCCATGCATGAATAAATGAATGAAAATATCAGAAAAGAAACTACTGCTAGGAAACAAAACAAAATAGACTTTGGGGTTTCCCCTTTCCAGACTTAAATGAAAATATACCTCTAGTATGGTAGACGAGGTGGAAAATCTGGGAGCCTGGGCATCTCTGAATCCTGGGAGAACCTACTGCTGAGTCGCTAATGCCACATGTACATGTGGTCGATCAGGGAGCTGGTGGATGCAGCGGCTGCTCGGTGCTCCTCCTCCCTAGCCCACTGCACCTGCTGGGTGTGCATGTGCTGTCGCATCTCTCTACGGTAGGAGGCCTCATCCTGGCGACAAGCAACCTCCTACTGGAAGTATATGCGGGCCTCGTTGTAGAACTTGTCACCCTGCTGGAAATGCTCCTGGAATCCCTGGAACTCTTCTTGTTGGTAGGTGCTCTGCTCTCCCATCGCTGCCTCTACGTCTACTGCTCAGTGTAAATATCGTCGAGGCGTGATCGGAACTCTGAGAAATCATAAGCCGACATACCTACATCATGCTCAAAAGTAGAAAAAGGTGGTGGTGCAGGTGCAGGCTCATGTTGGCATGGACTAGGTGGGTTCCTATGCATGTGTGGATTGGAGGGAGAGTGATATAAAGGTGGAGAGATGGGCATCGATGTGGATGGTCCCTCATGTGGAGGGGACTCCACTATCAGGTTCAAACGCCAGTTGGCGCGTATTGCGATGGTGGTACGATCCTGGTCGAGGAGCCTAAGGGTCGTCAGATTTTTCCTTACAAAGCATAAGAAGTCTCCTTCTCTGACAATCATTTTCATGGTCATGCACACTCCTAGGTCGATCCTAGGGCTCCCCTCTATATTCTCTAATGCAGTGTAATCGTAGCCCATCCTATGGCAAATGTGGGTAAGTAGGCCTCCCACATTAATCTCTCCTCGTGCCACTTTGCCCATCTTCACTAAGTGTCTGATGAAGTGGGACCCTACATCGATGCTACTCCTTTCTTATAGCATGTCCCAGAGGCAAAGCAACTCGCTAGCCCTGACTACACCATCACTCTCCCCACGACCAAATATAGTATTGGCCATGATGTAGTGGAGGTATCGTAAAATGGGGTTTTGGAGGCGTGACGCTTTGGCCCTAGATGGGTCATAAGCATGCTCCCCCATCAACTTAGTCAAAACCATCCGAGAGTTAAACCCAATAGGGAGTCTTCTCTCTCCCCCACTCGGCAAGCCAAAGCATGAGTTCCATTAAAATTTATCCTACCCTCCTCGCTCTCTCTACCCATTAAAATTTCCGTCTCTAAGGAACTTAAAAATTCTAGAACTTTCCAAGGGTAGGTTGGGTACCTTATTCCCATCATCTCTTCCCACCCCACTTTTGCAAATAGGGCTTGAATATCACCCAACAACCCTAAAGACTCTAGCAAATCTTTATCTAAGTACCTAGTAGCAGTGAGTTTACAAATAGAAAGCATATTATATCTATCTCTATGTTCATTGTTGTGAAAAAGAAGAGTCGGTAGGGCGTTACCCTCCTCCGGAGCTTGAGGGGCGTCGACTCTCCTTGTTCGTCACTCCGAGGCATCGGATCGAGGTGCTACATGCTTGGTCCTCCTCATCCTTGCTTCTTTTGTCTTCCTTAAAGGTTAAAAGTGCTTCTAGATGGTGGGGAAGACGAAACCACACGGCTAGGGCAAGAGCTTTCGAAGCACATGGCGCAAATGGGGTGAAAATACATGGCTTGCCCCTTTTAACCTTACACGACATGGTCGTGTGAAAACACACGGCCAGGCCATGTTCGCTTCGAGTTAGTTAGTCACGGCCGTGGGAAAACACACGGCCAAGCCGTGTGTCCTCATTTCTCTCCCCGTTTTGTGTTAGGATTCGAATCTTCTCATACATTTCGCCGTGTAGGCTAATATGAGTTTTATTTTTTTATTTTTGTTTTAGCTAAGTTCTTTCCTAGTCCTAACTCTAAATGGGATGGAAATTAAAACTAAAATCAAACAAATGCAATGCAAATCAAAGGGAAATCTAAAACTAAACTTGGGTTGCCTCCCAAGAAGCGCTTTATTTAAGGTCGTTTAGCTCGATCGCACTCCACTATCAACTCGGCTCTTGAGGTTCAATGAACCTCCATTCACCCATCTCGGGATCTTCATCCGGTGGCCCTGGCTTAGCTCTTGCTGGAATCACATACTTCCCCGACGCGGGTTCTTGACTTCCCGTTCCAATAGGCCCAAATTACATCTTATCCCCTCCCACTTTTAGGGTCAGCTTTTGATTTTTTACATCAATGACCATTCCTCCAGTCGCTAGAAATGGTCATCCCAGGATAACGGGTATCTTTGGATCCTCTTCCATCTCCATGACAACAAAGTCAGTTGGAAGTGTAAAGTTTCCCACCTTAACAGGAACATCTTCTAAAACCACCAATGGGTAGTAGTATGTGTGGTCGGCCAGTTGTAGTGTTATAGGAGTGAATTTTAAATTTCCTAACCCTAGCTTTTTGCATAAGGTGTAGGGCATAAGACTCACACTTGCTCGCAGGTCACAGAAGGCTTTACTAATTAGTGTCATCCCTATATAACATGGAATATAGAAGCTCCTCGGATCTTTTAGTTTATGCGTAGTCTCGTTTCGGAGATAAGCACTTGATTCTTCTATGAGGGCCACTGTTTCTTACTTTGTGAACTTCCTACGATGCGCCAAAATATCTTTCATGAACCTAGCAAACTGGGGCATTTGGTGCAGTGCTTCGAGTATCGGTACCTCTACTGAGATCGATTTCAGCATGTCCAGAAATTTACCAAACTCAGCATCTTTCTTTGCATTCGTCAATCGCTGCGGGAACCGTACAGTAAGGGGTGGTTGACCCCTGGCGACAGGCTCTCGGTTCATTTTGTTGGTGCAGTGGGCACCAAAGTCGAACCGGTATTTTGATTATGGCAAAAGGCTCAATAGTTAAGGGTATATTTGTTATCTTACGAGCTCAATTAAGTGTGCAGAAATGCTAAAGTTGAGCGGAAGGTCTGCGACACCCGGTGGGAACCGAGGTGGTCGGGCAACGCCAGAGGGACTTCGGAGGAAGCCGAGGTACTCGGGTGAAGACCGGAAGCGAGGCTACAAGGTAAGCTCGTGTGAAAGCGAAGCAAGGTCGTTAAGCGTAGATCCGACCCAATACCTCCAATGGAAGGTCTAGGTCGAGATCAGATGGTTAGAACCATCGTACTTTATATTTTCAAAACCCTTTGACTAATCCAACTCGCTAGTCAAGTTCCAAATCGAGAAGAGCTCGAATTTCAAGGGGGTGAATTTGGACTTGACTCGTGTTTTGGTACAAAGGGTGATGTGGCATCAAGGTGGACATCCAAACCATCACCAAGCTTCCTTGTGGTGGACGCCCAAGATAAGGTGAGTTGGCACAAGATGGTTGGCTCCCATGATGTGGCACAAGTTGAATGGCTCCAACAAGTTGGCGCCCAAGGAGGTTGGAGGTGGCACAAGGTGGTTGGATGAAACACCTCATCCTCAAGTTGGCACCCAAGGAGGTTGGAGGTGGCACAAGGTGGTTGGATGAAACACCTCATCCTCAAGTTGGCGCCCAAGGAGGTTGGAGGTGGCACAAGGTGGTTGGATGAAACACCTCATCCTTGAGTTGGCGCACAAGAAGGTTGGAGGTGGCACAAGGTGGTTGGATGAAACACCTCATCCTTGAGTTGGGATAAGAACCTCACCTTGGACACTACCTATGTCTAAATTCATAGATCAATATCCATAAATAGACATGTTCAAGCCAAGCAAATTACAAGAATTCAAGAGCTCTCAACACGCCGTCGTAACGCCGCTACTACTACTCACATTTGCTACGACGAAGTGCCGCCGACAACGAAAGCTACATCTTCTACTTATAAGAGTTGTCGGTATATTTATTTAAGTTCTACTTCTTTAAATTGTCTTTGTGCTTTAATCGTAACAAGGAAAGGGGGAGTGTCCCTTTGCCTTGATTTCTTTTTGTAATCGTTGCTCCTACCTCCAACGAGGAGGAGTGGTTTTAGTGAATTGCCCTCCGTACGTGATCAAGGATCACTAGGGCCGTGGATTAGCAATCGAAAGATTGTGAACAACGTAAAAATATCTTGTCTACTTTATATTTCCGCTGTGCACTCTCTACTTGCTTTTTACTTATTGCAAAAGTTTTTTAACGACATCGTATCGCTATTCAACCCCCTCTAGCTTACACTTTCGATCCAACAATTGGTATCGAGTCGGGCGCTAAGATTCGTGAAACCACCAATCTAGCTTTGTTTTTTTTTTACAGATTTTTTATTTATTTATTTCTGTTTTCGTATAATTATTTCACTTGCTTATCTTCTCCTACATATAGAATTGCATTAGAGGCTTTAGATCCCGAGTAAGGTTGTCCTCCGGAACTTCAACGACATTCGCATTTGATTGTTTATTTCTTTTTGCAAGTTACATTTTATATATCTTTTTACTTCTCAAGCACTACTAATCCAAGACGAAAGTCTTGGAATATTCTTTCGTGTGTGTTTTGCAAGATTCTTTTCGCCGTTTCTTCTTCTTGTTTTTAAATGGCCCATCTCGAAGGGTTTAGCACCGCCCGACCCGCTTTACAACGGTAATGACTTTCGTTATTGGAAGGGTCGGATGGAATGCTTTCTTAAAACCCAAATCGAGATGTGGATCGTAATCAAACCGGTTTCACACTTCCTATTAATGAAGATGGTGAATCTTTGGGTTACGATCAATGGTCAAATTCCATGAAAAACAAGTAGAAGCCGATGCCAAGGCAACTCAAATCTTGCAATGTGGGTTGTCCAAGGAAGAGCTCAAGCGTCGGCCCCTTCATTAGTGCAAAGGACTTATGGACCAAGCTAGTGGAACTACACGAAGGCACCGGCGACACGAAGGTATGTAAAAGAGATTTACTTTTAAATAAATTGTATAACTTGAAAATGCAGGAAAACGAGACCGCAACTCAACTACATGCTCGTATCCAAGACATCGTCAACCAACTCCATGCCATCGGACAAAAGGTCGAGAATCGCGACCTTATCGTATTCTCTTAACTCGCTTCCTAGGACCACCTTGTGGGCATCCATGGTCGATGCCTACAAGGTCTCCAAGGACCTTTCTAAAATTAGGTTAGACGAATTGTTTTCGAACTTGAATTACATGAGCAAACTAACGTGGTCCGTGCCGAGAAGAGTATTGCGTTAGTTGCGAGGTTCCAAGAAAAAGAAGCCCGCAAGCAAGCCACCCCAAGGAAGAAGACGAGTCCGAATCGAAGTAGACTCGAATAGAATCCGAACTAGTCAATCTAGTTCAAGATGATCAAGAGACGAAAGCGACCAACAACTCAAGGTAAGCCTAAACCTAATTCAAATACTTCTAATTTTAGATGCTATGAGTGCAGCGAGTTCGGTCCACATCAAGTCCGAGTGCCCAAAGCTAAAGAATAACGCATCAAAGACCAAGAAAGCGCAAACGCTACTTGGGAGGAGTTGTCGAGGAAGAAGACGATATCCAAGCTCTAATGGCCAAGCCGACCGAGCACGACTCAAATCAAGAAGAGTCCGAGTCCGAATCCGATGATGAGCTTCCATTCAAGACAAGCCACGGATCCGTATCCGGTTCAAAAGAATCATTAAGGGTAAGTCGGTCGTTACTTAATACTTTGTATGGTGCAATTAAATTTTTAAATAAGAAACTAGCTAAGTCCGAGTCCAAGGTCGAGACCCTAATTGAGGAGGTTAACCTTCTCAAACATGAGGTCTCCTAACCTCTTCGACTACTCAGATTCAAGAGGAGGACTCAACTCTGCTGAAAAGCTTGAAGTTGAGAACTCGCTTTTGAAAACACAAGTCGAAGACCTTAGGAACACGTTGGAAAGGTTCACTTTGGGATCCAAGGGACTTGACCTCTTACTTGATCACAAAGGGCCGTGTACAACAAGGCGACTCGGGTTTAACTCAAATACAACCAATAAGTCATATATGTCTATAGTAAACCAACATAAGAAAAATGTCCAAGCATGGGTCCCTAAGACCACTTTGATTTCAACTTTAGGATCTAACATGTATTGGGTTCCCAAGGACCAAATTCACTATGTGAATAGACCCACTCGATTCAATGGTCCAGGGGGAGCCAATACAAAATGTATTTTTGTTAAGTCTTAGAAATTGCATGCTTAGTTTTTCCTTTATTTTTAGAATGGTTAGATAGGACTCATAACCAACTAAAATCCTGCGAAAAGATTGAGCCTCGGGAGCCTCTTTTCAAAAATAAACCAACTAAAATCCTATAAAAGATTGAGCCTCGGGAGCCTCTTTTCAAAAATAACTAGTTAGACCAAGGCGTAGTCTCAAGTAAGTCGAGTTATCAATTTCTTGAAATTAGCTTTGTCTAAGGAAGTGGTCGTTGTTCCGATCAAAGAAGGCCTGTGGCCTCGCCACGACACGAAGCTAATCTCTTGAAAAGATTACTTGATGAGCTTAGACTAAATCCGAATCTAACCTAATGTTGGTTAATTTAAATTCATTAAAATTAATCAAGTAATTGAAAGTCATCTCACAATAACACATAGGAATAACATGTTTTGATCATGTAGATATTGGTGAGATGATTTAGGTTTAAAACTTACAAACAACCCTTTAGTAATTCCAATATCCGATCCAACTACCTTATGTGTAGGATCAATGGATGTTGGATGCTGGTTGCTCCGACACATGACCGGGGGATCAACTCAAATTTTCGGTTACGATTCAAACGACAAGGATCGGTAGCCTTCGAAATGGCAAGCTCAAAATCATCGGATCAGGTGATATTGAGCTCAACTCTAACTTTACAATTCAAAATGTCTTATTAGTAGAAAACTTTCAATATAATTTACTTAGTGTAAGCCAATTGTGTGATAACAATTATAAGGTCATATTTCTAGAAAATGAATGCGTAATCAAAATAAATGCAACATCTAAAATAATACTTAAAGGAACTAGGAGTAGCAACATCTACACAATAAATTTACCCAACTCCTCAACCAAGTGTCTTATGACACAGCAAGAGGAATCTCATCAAGACTGACACTGCACTCCAAGACTCGCCCACAAGATGAGTCAGAGTGGCTTGGTTATAGGTTTGCCTAAACTAAACAACTTGGATAATAAAATATGTAATGCTTGTCAACAAGGTAAACAATCTAGGACACAACATCAATTAACTAATCAAGAACGAACCAAAAGTGTTCTTGAGCTCCTACACATGGATCTATTTGATTCACATGGAGCTAAGTCACTCAATGGTAGTCAATTTTGCTTAGTCATAATTGACGACTATTCTAGATTTACTTGGGTTAGGTTTATCAAACATAAAAATGATACCCTAGACCAACTAATCAATCTTTGTAGGTTAATCGAAAATCAAAAGAACCTTAAGATTAAAAGACTTAGAAGCGATCATGGTGGTGAATTCGAAAACCACAGGTTTACAGATTTCTGTAACCTAAACGGATACCACCATGAGTTTTCATGTCCTAGAACCCCACAACAAAATGGGTTAGTCGAACGGAAAAATAGAACCCTACAAGAAGCCGCTAGGACAATGTTAAACGAGTATAACCTACCCGATAGATTTTGGGCAGAGGCCGTTAGTACGGCTTGCTATGTCCAAAATAGGATCCTTATGGTAAAGAGGCACCAAAAGACCTCGTACGAGATTTATCACGATAAAATACCGAACATCAAGTACTTTAGGGTATTTGGATGCAAGGTACATATCTTAAACACTAAGGATTACCTAGGGAAATTCAAATCCAAAACCTCTACTGGAACCTTTATAGGATACTCAACCACCAGTAGAGATTATAGGGTATACAATCACGACACTCTTAGAGTCGAAGAAACCATTAATATAGTTTTCGACGAAGGACACGAACCCGTTCAATCCTTAACAAAACCAACTAGCAAATCAACTTATAGCGAACCCGACTCTGATCTTGAACTTGAATCTCGTCCTAACCCAAGTCATCCTATCGACCAAGTGATAGATGACTCTAACCCAAGTCAAACTAGAACTCACCCAAGTCATCCTATCGACCAAGTGATAGATGACCCTAACCCGAGTCACACTAAGACTCAAACAAATCATCCTATCAATCAAGTTATAGGTGATCCAAATTTAGGGGTTCGAACTAGAGCTTCATATCGAAACCTTAGTCAAATCTCGTTAATTTCCAAAATCGAACCCAAAACTATTGAACAAGCACTTCTTGATCCCGACGGATTATTGCTATGCAAGAAGAGCTAGCTCAATTCACTAGAAATGAAGTCCGGGAATTAGTACCACCACCTAAAGAAAAATCAATTATTGGAACAAGGTGGGTATTTCAAATAAACTTGATGATAAAGGTGAAGTAGTTAGAAATAAAGCTAGGTTAGTAAAAGGGTTTAGTCAAGTCGAAGGTTTAGATTACGATGAGACCTACGCCCGTGAGCCGACTAGAGTCCATCCGAATGTTGTTAGCATATGCTGACATCGAGGTTTTAAATTGTTTCAAATGGATGTCAAGTCAGCATTTTTGAATGGATACATTAAGGAAGAAGTTTACGCTACCAACCTCCGGATTCGAAAATCTAGATAAACGACCATGTCCTTAGACTTAAGAAAGCCCTATATGGACTCAAACAAGCCCCAAGAGCTTGGTACGAAAGGCTTTCGATCTATCTTAAGTCCAAAGGATTCAACCAAGGTTTAGTCGACCCAACCTTATTCGTTAAAACCGTAGGAAAAGAAATCTTTATAGCCCAAATCTATGTAGATGATATAATTTTGGAACTACCAACTCGATCCTGCTAAACGAATTCATCTCACTTATGGAAAGTGAATTTGAAATGAATTTAGTGGGAGAGTTAAGTTTCTTCTTAGGTTTACAAATTAAACAAACTAAAGATGGAATATATTTACATCAACAAAAATATACTAAGGACTTAATAAATCGATTTGGAATGCAAGATGCTAAAATAATTAATACACCTATAGCAACTAATGTTAATATAAACGAAGATGTAGAAGGAAAACCCGTTGACCTAAAATACTATAGGAGCGCAATAGGAAGTCTCCTATACTTAACCGCGAGCCGACCCGACATTTTATTCGCGGTAAGTATGTGCGCAAGGTTACAAACCTGTACCAAGGAGTCTCACCTAACCCTAGTCAAGCGTATCCTTAGATATCTAAAGGGCACGCTAAACGTAGGTATTTGGTACCCTAGATCTACCGAGTTTAATCTAATCGGCTACTCCGACTCCGACTATGCCGGTAGTAAACTCGATAGAAAGAGCACGAGTGGTTGTTGTCAAATCGGCTCGAGTCTAGTGAGTTTGGTGCGAGGAAGCGACATTGCGTTGCCTTATCTACCACCGGGCGAATACGTTGCGATGGGTGAGTGTGTCTCTCACCTCGTGGATGAAGCACACTCTCCAAGACTTTAGCTTAATCTTTAACAACATTAAAACCTACATAGATAACATTAGTTCAATTAACTTAACTAAAAATCCAATATGTCATTCTAGGACAAAACATATAGAAGTTAAACACCACTTCATTAGGGAACATGTAACTAATGGAACTATACAACTAGAGTATGTTGAGTCCAAATCAAACCTAGCGGACATCTTCACCAAACCACTACCCGAAGCCGAATTTAGTTTATTAAGACGAAAGTTAGGTATGTGCGTAATAGAGTAGGATTTAAATTTTTCTATATATGTACTCTACTTCTTTTTATGAAATTAGCCTAAGTCTTACCTTAGAAATCATATACCTATAGATTTAAGGAGCCAACACATCTCACAACACATAGGACTAATGTGTTTGTGTACTTAGCCAATGAGAGGCGTGAGATGTTAGGACCTTACTCCCGGTTCCGCAGTAGATTCGGTGCATCGACATGAACCATGGAGTATAATTATTTAAAATTAATCAACTCCTTCAAGACTTATTGATCATTCTATATCAATCAAGTCCAACCGGAGTTGTACATTTTAGATGAACATATTTTCAAGCTTATTATTATTTTAAAAAAAAATATATTTATATTGGGAACTTGCTTGGACTTACAAACCCTAAAATATATTTACAAACTTTTTGAGTTAAGGCAAAAGGGGGAGAAAGTCACAAAAGTAAGGAAGAAAGTAAACAAAATTATTACCTTTTATATTAAGTAATTCCGTTTACTTAAGCAACTATTAAGGGGGAGTAAAAATTATTTTTCAAGAACTCACCTTCAGTCAAGGGGGAGGTTACCTCAAAGGGGAGAACTTGAAACAATAATATTTCTCACTCATGCTTAATCTTTATGCTAGCTCATTCATACTTAATCATTATGCTAGCTCATTCATATTTAATCATTATGCTAGCTCATTCATATTTAATCTTTATGCTAGCTCATTCATATTTAATCTTTATGCTAGCTCATTCATGCTTAATCATTATGCTAGCTCATTCATATTTAATCTTTATGCTAGCTCATTCATGCTTAATCATTATGCTAGCTTAATTTTTCCTTAACTTTTGTGTCGGTTTGCCATGAATCAAAAAGGGGGAGATTGTTGGTGCAGTGGGCACCAAAGTCGAACCGGTATTTTGATTATGGCAAAAGGCTCAATAGTTAAGGGTATATTTGTTATCTTACGAGCTCAATTAAGTGTGCAGTAATGCTAAAGTTGAGCGGAAGGTCTGCGACACCCGGTGGGAACCGAGGTGGTCGGGCAACGCCAGAGGGACTTCGGAGGAAGCCGAGGTACTCGGGTGAAGACCGGAAGCGAGGCTACAAGGTAAGCTCGTGTGAAAGTGAAGCAAGGTCGTTAGCGTAGATCCGACCCAATACCTCCAATGGAAGGTCTAGGTCGAGATCGATGGTTAGAACCATCGTACTTTATATTTTAAGCTAACTTGTATCCAAAACCCTTTGACTACATCCAACTGCTAGTCAAGTTCGACCTCGAGAAGAGCTCGAATTTCAAGGGTGAATTTGGACTTGACTCGTGTTTTGGTACAAAGGGTGATGTGGCATCAAGGTGGACATCCAAACCATCACCAAGCTTCCTTGTGGTGGACGCCCAAGATAAGGTGAGTTGGCACAAGATGGTTGGCTCCCATGATGTGGCACAAGTTGAATGGCTCCAACAAGTTGGCGCCCAAGGAGGTTGGAGGTGGCACAAGGTGGTTGGATGAAACACCTCATCCTCAAGTTGGCGCCCAAGGAGGTTGGAGGTGGCACAAGGTGGTTGGATGAAACACCTCATCCTCAAGTTGGCGCCCAAGGAGGTTGGAGGTGGCACAAGGTGGTTGGATGAAACACCTCATCCTTGAGTTGGCGACAAGAAGGTTGGAGGTGGCACAAGGTGGTTGGATGAAACACCTCATCCTTGAGTTGGGATAAGAACCTCACCTTGGACACTACCTATGTCTAAATTCATAGATCAATATCCATAAATAGACATGTTCAAGCCAAGCAAATTACAAGAATTCAAGAGCTGAACGCCGCTTACTACTACTCACATTTGCTACGACGGTGCGTCACGACAACGAAAGCTACATCTTCTACTTATAAGAGTTGTCGGTATATTTATTTAAGTTCTACTTCTTTAAATTGTCTTTGTGCTTTAATCGTAACAAGGAAAGGGGGAGTGTCCCTTTGCCTTGATTTCTTTTTGTAATCGTTGCTCCTACCTCCAACGAGGAGGAGTGGTTTTAGTGAATTGCCCTCCGTACGTGATCAAGGATCACTAGGGCCGTGGATTAGCAATCGAAAGATTGTGAACCACGTAAAAATATCTTGTCTACTTTATATTTCCGCTGTGCACTCTCTACTTGCTTTTTACTTATTGCAAAAGTTTTTTAACGACATCGTATCGCTATTCACCCCCCCCCTCTAGCGACGTGTAGAGAAGAAAGCGATCTAGAAGACTTCTACTCGTGGAGGATCTTCGTCCACACGTCGTCCACGAGAAGGATAGGACATACGGTAGAAGATCGTAAGGTATAAAGTTATTTTAACTTTATTTACAGATCTGAGCATGTTCTTTTATGTTTTGATTATGCATGTGTGAATTAGTAAATATATTGTATAATCATGGACCCTGAAGACAAACATAAAAATCGGCGATCCGTCCATCGTCTCTTCCGCGGCTAACCAACTAGAAGAGTTGTGTTGCTTGAACAACTAGTTTGTTCAAGCGACCACTCAAGTTTTTAGCACAACGACGAAATGGTGTTGCTAAGGAATCTCATCCCATCCGAATTAATCCTTTCATTAGTGAAAATTTTAATCCGGGGACATGGGAGCCAATGAGCCTCCGAAGCGACTCCCGACAACTGGTATCAGAGCCACGATTTCCGGTTTTGTGTGTTTAGGATTCGGTTAATTTTTTATACATTTTTCATATATTATATGTGCCGGATAATAGTAGGATATGCGTAGTTTAACTCTTTGGTTGTAGGCGTAAGATCCAACTATTATAGCCATGTGTGTGTATGTGAATGGATGTGTGTAAAAATTTATTATTTGAATCCTCCGGGTTGATGAGGCTAGATTAGTATTTAATTTTTGTAATTAAATACGGCATTGTTTAGCCGCTCATTTTAGTTTACTTTCGATCTAGATTATTTGTACACTCCTTCGTGGAGTATAGGATCGATGGATGTAAATTAAAATAGTTTTATCTCGGCTCGGATCTCTTTGGTGACTTGCGCACGGGAAAAGATGGAGCGGACGAGGTGGTGACACGACGGGATGCATATTGGAGGACAATGCCATAATAGTTGAAAAAATTCTATTTTTTCCATATTTATTGCTTATTTGTTTTATATGCATGTTGTGTATGATTTAAAATTCCTCATTTGCAATTTACTAAGTGGGAGAGGGATATTTTAATTAATTCCCGCGACCTCCATTATAATTTGACGTGTGATGCAACAAACTTGTATGTCGGCTCTGAGTGCCTTCCTCCCTGAGGACGGGTTTGTTTGCGGATCACTAGGTCAAATAATGGTTATAGGAAATTATCTAGGAGCATGTGTACTTCCACAGAGGTAAGGCACATAATCCAAAATAATTCCCTTAGTATCGTGTAATGGTGCACACTTAGATGCAAATAAAAGTATCCTCCCCATAGGAGTCACTGCTTTTATTTGTAGGGCCAAAGAGGAACTAACTATTAATTTTATTTGTCAAAAAGTAAGGTTGACAAGATAGTAAAATTAATGGGTAAAACCTCCTCTTACAAATGTAGAATTCGTATACGTTCACACAGAGTGGCATACAAAATTCTCGGTGTTTTGAGGTGTTGGTTGATTTCGGAATTTTATTGTTTTGAGGAATCAATAATATTTGAAATCTAATATTTTTATCATTGTGATTTTTAGGATTTTCAAATGGCTTTCAACCCACTTACTGTGATTTTAAAAGAAAACAAACTTACTGGTCCAAACTACACTGATTGGAAAAGAAACCTGGATATTGTCTTAACTGCGGAGGAGTACAAATTTGTACTCTTCGAGGTCTATCCTCCTAAGCCCACCGATGACTCTGATGAAAAAGAGAAAGAACGTTATAAGAAATGGGTCAAGGCAGATGAGATGGCGCGGTGTTACATTTTGGCATCTATGTCAAATGTGCTGCAACATCAGCATCAGGCCATAGCCACAGCTTATGACATGATGTTCAATCTCAAGGAACTTTTCGGACATCAGAGTAGGGCGGATAGGCAGGAGGCTATGAGAAACTTGATGACGACCTCCATGATCGAGGGAACACCCGTTAGGGATCATGTTCTCAAGATGATGGCTCATCTTAATGAGATGGAAGTCCTAGGAGCTGAGATCGATGGGGAAACCCAGGTCGATATCATTCTCCAGTCTCTGCCTAGGTGTTTTGAGCAGTTCCGCCTCAACTAGAACATGAACAAAAGGTTGTATTCGTTGGCGGAGCTTCTGACAGAACTCTAGGCGGCAGAGGGGCTTTTTCGTCAGAGTGCTCAAGCCATGGTCGCTCAGAAAGTTTCTTCCTCTAAACCGAAAGGTAAGAAGAAGAAGAAGCAAGGTGGAGCGAAGAAAGTGGCAATGGGACCTCAGGCAGGAGTGAAGAAGCCGAAAGGCAAGTGCTTCACTTGCAAGCAGACTGGACATTGGAAGGCGGACTGTCCTCGCCGAAAGAACAAAGGTATATCTTCTTGTTTAGTTGTTGAAACATGTTTAGCGGTGTTATCTACCAGTGCCTGGTGTGTAGATACAGGATCCACTTATCATGTCTGCAATACTTTGCAGGGGTTCCAGGAAACCCGATGACTAGCTGAGAGAGAGATTACCGTCATCATGGGCAATGCTTCAAAGGTGGCGGCTATTGCAGTGGGAGACGTTTATTTATCTTTTGATAGGAATAAAGTTTTGGTTTTGAGAAATTGTCTTTATGTACCTACTTTTAGAAAGAATTTAATTTCAGTTTCTAAATTGTTTTTGGATGGGTATTCTGTTTCTTTTAATGACAAAGTGGTTATAAAAGGGAACAGGGAGATTATCTGTTCTGGTACATTGGTTGGCAATTTTATATACTCTTGAACCAAAAACTCCCACGATGCATATAGAAATCAATAACTCATCTTCTAAGTCTAATAAGAGAAAAGAACCTTCGCAAATGAACCAAACATATCTTTGGCATCTAAGGCTTGGTCATATTAACCTAAGCAGAATTCAAAGGTTGATAGCTGATGGACCTTTGGGTTCATTAGTGGTGGAGGATCTCCCAACCTGCGAATCTTGCTTGGAAGGTAAAATGACCAAGAGGCCTTTTAAGGCCAAGGGGTATAGAGCCAAAGATGTGCTAGAATTGGTTCATTCTGATTTGTGCGGTCCTATGTCTATCCAGGCAAGAGGTGGCTTTGAATACTTCGTCTCTTTTATAGACGATTATTCAAGGTATGGATACATTTACTTGATGCACCGCAAGTCTGAATGCTTTGACAGGTTCAAAGAATTCAAGGCTGATGTGGAGAACCGTCATGGTAAAAGTATCAAGACATTACGATCTGATCGTGGTGGCGAGTACCTCTTGGGAGAGTTTAGGAATTACTTATCAGAGGCTGGGATTCAATCCCAATTGTCTGCACCTGGCACACCCCAGCAGAATGGTGTAGCGGAGCGAAGGAATAGGACTCTTATGGAGATGGTCAGATCGATGATGAGTTATTCTGAGTTACCTGTTTCGTTCTGGGGGTATGCACTGGATACGGCAATGTACACTCTGAACTTGGTTCCATCTAAATCAGTACCTTCTACCCCTGTAGAATTGTGGACTGGGCGAAAGCCTAGTCTGAGACATATTCGGATATGGGGGAGTCCAGCACATGTGCTGAAGGCTGATGCTGGTAAGTTGGAACCTCGTACAGAAGTGTGCATGTTTGTTGGCTACCCTAAGGGAACGAAAGGTGGTTTGTTTTATAATCCTAGAGATCAGAGGGTGATCGTTAGCACGAACGCCAGATTTCTAGAGGAGGATTATGTAATGAACCACAAGCCCAAGAGTAGGATTGTTCTTGAGGAGTTGACAGGGGAAGTCCCGACTTCAGTACCACCGGTACAAGAGGAGACACCACAAGTCACTGCACCGCGTGTCACAGAGCATACACAGGAGGCACCTCGTCATAGTGGGAGGGTTGTTAGACAACCCGATAGATTCATGTTTTTGGGGGAGTCTTCGGACTTAGTCCCTGGTGAACATGAACCTGATCCCTGGACATATGACGAGGCAATCCAAGACAGAGATGCGGTATCTTGGCAAAGAGCGATGAATTCAGAGATAGAATCTATGGATTCTAATCAGGTCTGGGAGCTAGTAGAGCCACCCGATGGTGTAAAAACCATTGGATGCAAGTGGATCTACAAGAGAAAGAGAGGAGTAGACGGGAAGGTTGAGACCTTCAAAGCTAGGCTTGTTGTGAAAGGGTATACTCAGAAAGAGGGTATCGATTATGAGGAGACCTTTTCGCCGGTAGCTATGCTTAAGTCTATCCGGATTCTCTTATCTATAATTGCTCATATGGATTATGAGATTTGGCATATGGATGTCAAGACAACTTTCCTTAACGGAAGTCTTGAAAAGAACATCTATATGCGGCAACCAGAGGGATTCATTGCTAAAGGCAAAGAGCATCTTGTATGTAAGCTTAATCGATCCATTTATGGATTGAAGCAAGCTTCTAGATCTTGGAACATCCGCTTTGATGAGGTAATCCAGTCATATGGATTTATTCAAAGTCCGGATGAGCCTTGTGTATACAAGAGATGTGACGGAAACATAGTGGTGTTTCTTGTACTATACGTAGATGACATTTTGTTAGTTGGCAACAATATCAAAGTGTTATCAGATGTAAGGGTATGGTTGCCCAAACAGTTTGATATGAAGGACTTGGGAGAAGTGGGACACATCCTTGGGATCAAAGTTATAAGGGATCGCAAGAAAAGGATGTTGTGCTTGTCTCAAGCTTCATACATTGACACTATCCTTGCTCATTTTAGCATGCAGAACTCCAAGAAAGGTTTTCTACCTTTTAGGCATGGAGTTCCTTTATCTAAAGAGATGTGTCCCAAAACATCAAAGGAGGTAGAGGACATGAAGGCGGTTCCTTATGCTTCGGCAGTAGGAAGCCTTATGTATGCTATGCTATATACGAGACCGGATATCTGCTTTGCCGTGGGCATGGTTAGCAGATATCAGAGTAATCCTGGACAGGGACATTGGACTGCGGTAAAGCATATATTGAAGTACCTGAGAAGGACTAGGGATTATATGCTGGTTTACCGGGCAGATAAATTAGTCCCTGTGGGTTACACGGATTCGGATTTCCAATCAGATAGGGACAAGAGTAAGTCTACCTCGGGGTTTGTGTTTACTTTTGGAGGTGGAGCCATAGTATGGAGGAGTGTCAAGCAGAAATGCGTGGCGGACTCTACCATGGAAGCTGAGTATGTGGCAGCCTCTGAGGCAGCCAAGGAAGCTGTATGGCTCAGGAACTTCTTGATAGACTTGGATGTGATTCCTGGTTTGCCCAGAACTATCACAATTTATTGTGATAACAGTGGTGCAGTTGCAAACTCGAAGGAACCACGAGCCCATAAGGCGAGTAAACACATAGAGCACAAGTACCACCTCATACGAGAGATCGTAAAGCGAGGAGAAGTTATTGTCGCCAAGATTGCATCAGAGGAAAACGTGGCGGATCCATTCACTAAGGCCCTTCCAGCGAAAGCGTTTGATAGGCATGTGGAGGACATGGGGATCAGATGTATGGCAGAGTGATGACGGCATAGTCTTTTAGTATAAGTGGGAGATTGTTTGAATGTATACTGAAAGCCTAGCTCTTCTTGTATGAACATTTTATTTTGAAATAAGAATCACATGATCATTGTTTGCACTTTATATATTTATATGTGTGCATATTGGCTAATATTTTACATTGTAGATAACATGGTGCTTCGTGTGGCACAGAAGATCATGTTATCAGTTCCTTGTAAAATATAAGTAGAGGCTCACAACCAAGATGGTTTTGGACAAACCATTGGCATGGTTGTAGTGTAGCTTGGTATTGTTTTGTCTTGAACATAGAGTTACACTAGTACACTTAGGTGTATTGAGCAGGACCGACATAGAGGTGATTCAATTTATTGCTGACTGCATAATTGAATCGGACCTCGGATATTATGTTGTACATGCTCTTAATCCCGATATAATAACGGGCACATGTACTTAGTATTTATTTCTTTGATTTACCAGAGGGGTGAGATTTAGATGGATTAAATCAATATGCCCAGTAAGTTGGGAAATAATATTATTTACATGGTGTGTCGTTGATTATAGGAGGAAACCGTGTCCTATATATTAGGTTGATGATGTCCCCTTGAGGAGCTCATAAGGTTCATCATGTAAACCCAGCTGGTTGACTTAGTCAACATGATGTTAAGGTTGAGTGGTACTACTCGAGGAATTAGATGTTAATTAATTGATGGTCAGTAAATCAATTAATTGACGGACATTCGATATCTTAAACATGGGGAGATGAATGTACAAATAATATATGGAGCCCATATTGATTTATGGGGGTTGGTGAGGTAGTTCAATGATGATCCTCTAGTTGAATGGAACATCATTGATGGATCAAGTTTGTGTGGTTCCGATCCATCGGGTGGCCAAGATCCAACTCCTCCTTATGGTCCCTATCGTAGCCTAATATAATCCTTGTGAAGTCTAGATCCAACAATGTAAAACAAAACCTAGAACCAACGGTTGGGATTAAATCCCTAAGATCCGATGGTTAGGATGAAACCCTATAACCAACAGTTGGGATTAAATCCCTAAGATCCGATGGTTAGGATGAAACCCTAGAATCGATGATTAGGATTAAATCCCTAGATCCGACGGTTGGGATAAAACCCTAGATCCGAGGGTTGGGATGAAATCCTAGATCCGACGGTTGGGATGAAATCCTAGATCTGATGGTTGGGATGAAACCCTAGATCCGACGGTTGGGATAAAACCCTAGATCCGACGGTGGAGATTAAATCCCTAGATCTGACGGTGGAGATTAAAGGAGGCTTAAGCCCAATTCTATAAATAGGGGGCTTAGGTTTGGGCGGCATGAATTATTATTGATTTCGAATTGGAGTTAGGGTTTTGGGCGGCTAGGGTTTTTGGGCGGCTAGGGTTTGAAGCAAAGTGGGCGGCAACCTTCATCCTTCTTGTTGATTGTCGGCGCCCATCTCCTTTGATCATTCCTTGGCCGGCGCCCATCCTAGAGGCCTCTCCCTTTTTCCTTGGCTGGCGGTTCTCCTCCCATTGGTGGCCGGTTCTCATCCTCCTCCCTATTCTCCAAGGTGGCCGGCGGTTCTCCTTCATTTGGTGGCCGGCGCATCATCCATTTGATCCTTGGCCGGCGGTTGCACCAAATTCCCTAATTTGGTGGCCGGCTCTAGAAAGGATAGGTATTTGTAAGTTCTTCTCTTTGTTCGCAGCGGACAAGGTAGAGAAGAAAGCGATCTAGAAGGCTTCTACTCGTGGAGGATCTTCGTCCACACGTCGTCCACGAGAAGGATAGGACATACGGTAGAAGATCGTAAGGTATAAAGTTATTTTAACTTTATTTACAGATCTGAGCATGTTCTTTTATGTTTTGATTATGCATGTGTGAATTAGTAAATATATTTTATAATCATGGACCCCGAAGACAAACACAAAAACCGGCGATCCGTCCGTCGTCTCTTCCGCGGCTAACAAACTAGAAGAGTTGTGTTGCTTGAACAACTAGTTTGTTCAAGCGACCACTCAAGTTGTTAGCACGACAATGAAATGGTGTTGCTAAGGAATCTCATCCCATCCGAATTAATCCTTTCATTAGTGAAAATTTTAATCCGGGGACACGGGAGCCAATGAGCCTCCGAAGCGACTCCCTACACGTTCACAATCTCCTTGAACCATCCATGCATTTGGCTTACGGTTTCATGCATCTTCATTTGGAAGGCTTGATGTTGTCCAATTAGTAGGTCCTTCTTGGCCCTCTTTGACTCCTTGGAACCTTCATTTAGCTCAATGAGCTTTTCCCATAGCTCCATGGCGGATTCGAAAGGCCCCACCTTGTTGAGTTGCTCCATGGTAATACCGCATTAAATGGTGAGTACCGCCTTTGCATTTGACTCGAATCGCCTATTCATTTCCCTTGTCCAATCCTTGCTTGGAATAGGGTTTCCTTGTTCATCCACCGGTTCCTCGAAGCCATCTACAATACTATGCCAAATTTCAATATTGCTCATTAGATAATACTTCATCCTACCTTTCCAATATGCAAAGTGACTCCCATCGAAGAGTGGTGGCTTGGCGGTGCTATATCCCTCTTGAAGAGCCATTGATGCCTTGGTTGATGGTGAGATCTTCCAAGCTGTCCGGGCTCTGATACCACTTGTTAGGACCCTTGTAATGGCTAGAGGGGGGGGGTGATTAGCTTTTCTTCGTTTCTACAAGTAAGTTAGCGGAAGCAATACAAATACTGATACCACTTGTTAGGACCCTTGTAATGGATAGAGGGGGGGGGGTGATTAGCCTTTCTTCGTTTCTACAAGTAAGTTAGCGGAAGCAATACAAATACGAAAACGAATACGAATAAGAAATAGGAAACCAAATGCTAACACCCGATGTACGTGGTTCGGAGATGATGCTCCTACTCCACGGCAATCCGTAAGGTGGATTAGTCCTAGCCAAGCTTCACTATATTCTCCTTTGGATGAACCAAGGTGGAGAAACCTTTCTTACAATGCTCTCCTCTTCTTTACAATGATGGATGATTAAGAACTAGAGAAGAGGAGGTTTTGAATTGCTAAAACACTTGGGAAAACTTGGTGAGCATGAGGGTGTAGTTAGGAATGAGAGCACTAACTTCACCAAGCTCCCCAAGGCCCCTTTTTATAGAAGAGGGGTTGTTTTTCCCATTGGGCCTCGATCAGTCGACTGATGCTTACCATCAGTCGATTGCCGCCGAAGCCAACGACTTCTGAACCGAGATATCCGTGGAGATTCATAGACGCAATTTCCAACTGCCAGGTGATCAGTCGACTGATCCCTCAATCAGTCGACTGATGGAGTGATCCGATCGGTGATCAAGGCGCAATGAGTGGGATCGCTTGCGTGCGTGGCGATTTTCTCCTTGATCGGTCGATCGATGCAACATCGATCGACTTCCAACGACGGCGGTGATGGCTGATGGTCTTACGACTTAGTCGAAACGCTGACCCGATCGATACATCGTGTCGATCGGCGATACTCATCAAGTATGAGTAATTCACACTTGATTTTACACCCTAGACCTAGACTCAACCTTCTAGCTCATCCTTAAGCCTTGCGCCTTCAGGATCCCTCCGAGTCCGCGACTTGTTCATCATTTGCGCTTTGCTTCCAAGAGCTTCCTTCGGTTTCATCATGTATTGGGTTGACAAATGCTTGGACTTTATGCCGCCAAGACTACAAGCTTGGACTTATGCTGCCAAGACCTTAATTTGTACTTACTTTGCCAAGGTTCACTTGGACTTTATGCTGCCAAGACTGCAGGCTTGGTCTTACGCTGCCAAGTCCATCCCTTGGACTTCCTTTGCCAAGATCATACTTGGACTTCCTTTGCCAAGGTTCACTTGGACTTTACGCTGCCAAGACTACAAGCTTGGTCTTATGCTGCCAAGTCCATCCCTTGGACTTCCCTTGCCAAGATCATACTTGGACTTCTCTTTTACCAAGTCTTCATCCTTGGATTTCCCTGTCACTTAAAACATATTCGCAATTAGATCACAAGATATTGCCTAACTTAGATGATTATCCAAACATCAAAACATATAAATGCTTGGAGCATTGTTGCACCAACAGTTTATCTATGGTTTTATGGAAGCGACATCATACACTCCCCCGATGATCCGCCGCATCTACCGGGAGCTATCTCTGCCTAAAATGATGGGATAGACGGTACGAGGATGCCAAATCAATCCCTACAATGAACCGTTTCTGATTCCACTACACCCTTCTACCCACAGTTACAGGAGATCAGGTTTACCCCTAGGTTGCTTGTATAAAATCCTCTAAACCTTAAATACGAGGGTTGTCACACCTCGTATCGCCTAAGCACAGTAGATAGAAAACCAAACACACATAGATATAGTAAAAACAACTACCAATTGTCAAATCAAACTCAAAGACAGAATTTAACATGAACCAACATTGTAATGTCCACACAAGCTACTCCCTAATGTTAGAATCCAAAGTACTACTCCAAGTATATGAAGGAAGAATCACAAAGCATGTTTATGTTCGAATACATAAGGAATAAAACATAGGAACAAAGGATTACAATGCTTTTGTGGTCTTCTCTCCAGTGTTGAAGTGCAAGGTGTGGACCTCCGACGGTGTTCCTCCTCTCCGTTGCGAGTTCCCGAAGCTTTTTAGGGCTTCGGTGTGCCATCCTAGCCATCGTGCCTCCCCCTAGGGTTTGGGTGGAGCCATCCTTATATAGACATCACCTCAGACCGCTCCAAAATCCGAAAAAACCCTAGTCACGCAAATCTGGCAGGCCGCCACATGGCCATGTTGAAAAACATGGCCAGGCCGTGTGCGGCCCTGGGTGGCTGATCTCACCCATTGGACACACCCGTGTGTAGCCACATGCCCTGGTCGTGTCCCATTCTACGTCTAGCTGCAAAATGTCCTTGTTTTTCTCCGAAAGTGCGCCTTTTCCCTCCGAAATGCTATCCTGCATACAAAAGTACAACAAGAAGACCTCCGAACTAGAAAATAGGAAATGCATGCAAAATAGAGTGACATATGCATGAAACTAACATAAAATGTAATGAGATGTGAGCGAAAACTGCTCCTAAAACCCTATATGTTTCGCTCACATCAGTTCTTCGGCTCCTTCCGATGTTCTCCCGGTGTCGCCTGACTACCACGGTTTCCCAACTCGGGATTCTCCAGGTGTCGCTGACCTTCAGCTCAGCTTAACCATTCTTGCACACTTGGATCAGCTTGTTAGACAATAATGTGACCTTAGCTTTGGGTCTTTACCATAATCAAAACATAGGTTTGATTATTTGGTGCCTACTGCACCAACAACATGACCTTACCATCTCTCTTCGCACTCGTGCTTACCTCCGGTCCTTTCTGGCCAGTCTCTTAGCTTTCAGTCTCCACCTCGGTTCTTCGACTCCCACAAAGTTCTCCTGGTGTCGCCCGACCACCACAATTTCTCGACTCGAGATTATCCGGATGTCCCTGACCTTTGGCTTAGCTTAACCATTTCCTGCACACTTAACTCAGCTCATGAGATAACAATAAGAGCTTAACTTTCAGCCTTTTCCATAATCAAAACCTAGGCTCAATTATCTGGTGTCACTGCACCAACAGTTAACTCAACCATAGCAAAGTTGACACTTTAGGGCATTTCCAAGGTAATGGGATACTTTGGAAATAAGCATGAATTTTTATCCTAAAAGGTTTTAGGATGTGCCAATATATTTTGTGAATTATAAAAAAATTGGTCAAATTGGCACAATTAGGTCTTAGAAGTCATGGTGTGCCATTTTGGGTTTTTGCCACACTTTAACGATAAGTGTTATTAAGGCAAAATGAATTTAATTCTAATAATGGCAATTTGGGCTTAACACTTAGGTAGTTTATACCATAGTATTTTATACTTGTCATGCTTTATTTGGCTCGCTATGCCATGACATCATATTTATTTCTATCATATAAAATGTCATGATGATGTTTAGGTTTTATTTTTAGTGCCATATTATGCTTAAATTAGAATCACATGCCATGACATCATGATTATTGGCACATGCCTATTAATGTTATCAATTATGCCATAATCATCATAAAATTGAGTTAAGGACAATGGCATGATTTAAAATCCCATGCATAAGGGAATCAAATAGTGTTGCCTAGAAAAGTGCATGAAAACCTAAATAACCAAAACCCACATCTCACATGAACACTTGACTTGTATGTGTTTCATACACTTAGATACAAGTGAGATTTTCTTTATAAAATATTTTCAAAACGATTTTGAAAAAACCTTGGTGAAGTCTATCTTTTGATAGCAATCACCATTCAATGAGGTGATACAAAGTAAGGTCAAACAATAAAACATTCAATAGTTTTAAACATTGTGTCAATCTCAATATTTTAAGGGTATTTTATTTTTCTAACTATTTTTCACCCATAATGTTTGTTATAAGTAATGTACGTGTGAATTTTTAAGATTTTTCAAAATATATATTTTTACTTATGAATTTCACAAATTCTTTTCTGAAGTCTGATTTTTGCATAGTACAAAAATCAGTCGACTGTCATGGATGGCAAACGATTGGCATCAAGGGCAGTCGACTGGTAGCTGACAGAGTTGACTGTCAGTGCTGATTTTGGGTAAACAAGGATGTTTAACCCATATTTCAGCTATGTTAGGGTTCCCTAACTACTCCTTACCCTAGGATATGCTTTTGAAAGTATATAAAGAGTGAAAATTCATTGGATATTGATTAGGAGAATTGTTTAGTGTATATATCAAATTTAAGGTGTATGTGTTGGGATGTCTACTGAAAATTCTATCTCTTGTATAAAAATCTTTATTTTGAAATAAGAATCAAATGATCATTGTTTGCATATTTTTATGGCTATGCATATTGTCTAATACAGTACATTGTAGCTAACATGGTGTGTGGTGTCACACGGGAGATCATATTATCGGTTCCTTATAAAGTATAAGTAAAGGCTCACAACCGAGATGCCTTTGGACAAACCATTGGAATGGTTGTAGTGTGATTTGGGATTGGTTTGTCTTGACCATAGAATCACACTAGTGCACTTTGTGTGTATTGAGCACGACCAACATAGAGGTGATTCGATTTATTGCTGACTACATAATCGAATCAGACCTCAAATATTATATTGTACATACTCTTAATCCCGATATAATAAGGGCACATATACTTAGTATTCATCTCTTTGATTTACCAATGGGCGAAATTTATAGATTAAATCGATAGGCTCGGTAAGTTGGGAGATGATATTATTTATATGGTGTGTTGTTGATTATAGGGGGAAACCGTATCCTATACATTAGGATGATGATGTCCCCTTGAGGAGCTCATAAGGTTCATCATGTAAACCCTGCAGGTGGACTTGGTCTGGCATGATGAAAAGGTTGAGTGGTACTACTCATGGAGTTAGATGTTGATTAATTAATGGTCAGTAAATTAATTAATCAACGGACATTCGAGATCTTAAACACGGAGAGAAAATGTACATATAATATATGGAGCCCATATTAACTTATGGGGGTTGGTGAGGTAGATCAATGATAATCCTTTAGTGGATTGGATTATCATTAATGGATCAGACTTTATGTGGGCTTGATCCATTGGGTGGCCAAGATCCAACTCCTCCTCATGGTCCCTATTGGTGCCTATTAAAACCTCATGAAGCTTAGATCCAATGGATAGAAACAAAACTCTAGATCCAAAGGTAGAGATTAAATCTCTAGATCCGACGGTTGAGATTAAATCTCTAGATCCGATGGTTGAGATTAAATCCCTAGAACCATTGGTGGATATTAAAACAAGGCTTATCCCTAACTCTATAAAAGGAGGGCAAGGGGTGGGCAGCAACTTGAATCCAACTCGAGATAGGATTAGGGTTTTTGGGCGGCAAGGCTTGGAGGCTAGGGTTTAGGGGTTGGCGGCACCAAATAAGGAAGGTCTTTCCTTTCTTCTTCTTCCCTCAAGGTGGCCGGCAACCTAGCAGCACTTTCCAGCCATTGGCCGGTGTCCAAAGCAGCCCCTCTCCCTCTCTTTGTCCGGTAAAACCTAGGCTTAGGGTTCTCCTTTGGAGCTTTGGTTGGCATTCACCTATTCTCCTCTTCCTCCTTGGCCGACGGCAAGCTCCAACCTTGGAGTTTGGTGGTTGGTTGAAAGAAGGAGAAGAGGCTTGTTTCTATTCTTCCTCTTGCTCAGAACGAGCAAGGAAGGAAGATTGGCGATCTAGGAGCTTCAACTTTTGGTAGATCGTCGCCCACACGACGTCCGAAAGGAGGAAGGTCATACAATAGAAGATCGAGAGGTATATCGATTCTCTATTTTCATTTGCTACATGTTTATATTTGTTTTTCAATTATGAGCATGATATATTCTATTTGTGGCTAAATAATACTTGGATCCCGAACATAAACACAAAAACCGACGATCCATACATCGTCTATTCCGCGGCTATTCGTGGAATAGAGGTTGGTCGCTTGAACAACAAGTTTGTTCAAGTGACTACTCTAAACGAATAGAACGACAATGACAAGGTTGCTTGGGTGTTCCCTTTTGTCTAGGATTAAAATTTTAATCCGGGGACATCGATGGGATCGCCATGAACAAGCGACCGAGTTGAAGTGGGATGCGAAGTTTCCCGTCATGGATCAACCTAACAATTGGTATCATAGCCAAGATTTCCGATTTTGTGTTTAGGATTCGGTTACTCTTATGCATTTTTCATATATTATATGTGACGGATAATAGTAGGATATGCGTAGCTTAACTCTTTGGTTGCAGGCAAAAGATCTGACTATTATGGTCATATGTGTGTATGTGATTGTATGTGTATATTTTGTTGAATCCTCGGGGTTGACGAGGCTAGTATTTAATTTTTTGTAAATTAGATACGACATTATTTAGCCACTCACTTCATGTATTGTTATAATCAAACTCGTGAGCACATGTAACTGGAGTGGAGTATAGGATCGATGGATGTAAATTAAAATATATTATTGTCTCGGCTCGGATCTCCGGATGGCTCGTACATAGCGTAGGAGGAGCGGATGAGAAGGGGATGCGACGGGAGACATATTGATGACAAAAGCCATAATAGTTGAAAAATAATTTATTTTTCATATTTATTTCTTTTTGTTTGATATGCATGTCGTAGGGTAGAAAATTCCTCAATTTAAAATTACTAAGAGGGAGAGGGATATTTTTATAAATTCCCACAACCTCCATTACAATTTGACATGTGATGCAAATAAACTTGCACGTCGGCTCTGAGTGCCTTCCTCCCCATTGGATGAGTCTATTTGTGGATCACAAGGTCGAATATGGTTATAGAGAATTAATAAGGAGCGTGTGTACTTCCCCATCGGAAGACACATAACCCGAGATAATTACCTTGGTACCGAGTAATGGTGAACACTTAGATACAAATATAAGTATCCTCCCCATCGGAGTCACTGCTTTTATTTGTAGGGCCAAAGAGGAACCAACTATTAATTTTACTTGTCAAAAAGTTAGGTTGACAAGATAGTAAAATTAATGGGTAAAACCTCCTCTTACAAATGTAGAATTCGTATACGTCCACACTATCATGGCATACGATATTCTTAGTGTTTTGAGGTGTTGGTTGATTTTAAAATTTTATTGTTTGAGGAATCAATAACTTTTTGAAATCTAATGTTTTAATCTATGTGATTCTTAGGTTTTCTTTCAAAATGACTTTCAACTCGCTTGCTGTGATACCGAAAGAGAATAAACTTACTGGACCCAACTATGCTGATTGGAAGAAGAATCTTGACATTGTCTTGACTGCTGAGGAATACAAATATGTACTCCTCGAAGAGTGCTCTCCTAAGCCTGCAGATGATTCTGGGGAAAAGGAGAGAGAGAGTTATAAGAAGTGGATCAAGGTCGATGAGATGGCGCGGTGTTATATTTTGGGATCTATGTCAAATGTACTGCAACATTAGCATCAAGCCATGCCCACTGCTTATGACATGATGCTCAATCTCAAATAGCTTTTTGGACACCAGAATCGGACTGCGAGGCAAGAAGCCATGAGAAACTTGATGACGACCACCATGATCGAGGGAACACCCGTAAGGGATCATGTTCTCAAGATGATGGCTCATTTGAATGAGTTGGAAGTCCTCGGAGCTGAGATCAATGGGGAAACCCAGGTCGATATCATTCTCCAGTCTCTACCTAGGAGTTTTGAGAAGTTTCGCCTGAACTACAACATGAACAAGAGGTTGTATTCATTGGCAGAGCTTTTGATAGAACTCCAGGCGACAGAGGGGTTATTTCGTCAAAGTGCTCAGGCACATGGCATCGTGACCCTAAAGGTTTCTACTTCTAAACCGAAAGGCAAGAAGGAGAAGAAACAAACTGGGGCAAAGGCGGTGGGAGGTACTCAGGGAGGAGTGAAGAAGCCGAAAGGCAAGTGCTTCACTTGTAAGCAAACTAGACATTGGATGAAGGACTGCCCCAACCGCAAGCATAACAAAGGTATATCTTTTAGTCTAGTCGTTGAAACATGTTTAGCGGTGTTATCTATCGGCACCTGGTGTGTAGATACGGGAGCCACTGATCATGTCTGCAATACTTTGCAGGGGTTCTAGGAAAGCAAATGACTGGCTGAAGGGGATATTACCGTGTACTTGGGCGATGCCACGAAGGGGGTGGCTATTGCAGTGGGAGACGTTCATTTATCTTTTGAGAAAAATAAACTTTTGGTTCTTAAGAATTGCCTTTATGTACCTTTATTTAGAAAGAATTTAATTTCAATTTCTAAATTGTTTATGGATGGATATTCTATTTCTTTTAATGACAGAGTTATTATAAAAAGGAATAGGGACATTATCTGTTCAGGTGCATTGATAGGAAATCTATACACACTTGAACCAAAACCTCCCATGATGCAAATTGAAGTTAATAACTCATCTTCTAATTCTAATAAGAGAAAAGAACCTTCGAAGATGAACCCAACATATCTTTGGCATCTTAGGCTTGGTCATATTAACCTAAGCAGAATTCAAAGGTTGATAGATGATGGACCTCTGGGTTCATTAGTGGTGGAGGATTTCCCAACCTGTGAATCTTGCTTGGAGGGTAAAATGACCAAGAGGCCTTTTAAGGCCAAGGGGTATAGAGCCAAAGATGTGTTGGAGTTGGTTCACTCTGATTTGTGTGGTCCTATGTCTATCCAGGATAGAGGTGGTTTTGAGTATTTCGTCTCTTTTATAGATGATTATTCGAGATATGGATACATTTACTTGATGTGCCGAAAATCTGAATGCTTTGACAAGTTCAAAGAATTCAAGGCTGATGTGGAGAAACATCAAGGTAAAAGTATCAAGACACTACGATCTGATCGTGGTGGCGAGTACCTCTTGGGAGAGTTTAGGAATTACTTATCAGAGGCTGGGATTCTATCCTAATTGTCTACTCCTGGCACACCCCAGCAGAATGGTGTAGCAGAGCGAAGGAATTGGACTCTTATGAAGATGGTTAGATAGATGATGAGTTTTTCTGAGTTGCTAGATTCATTCTAGGGATATGGTCTGGATACGCTAGTGTACATTCTGAACTTGGTTCCATCTAAATCAGTGCCTTCTACTCCCACAAAATTGTGGACTGGGCGAAAGCCTAGTCTAAGACATATTCGGATATAGGGGAGTCCAGCACATGTGCTGAAGGCAGATGCTGGTAAGTTGGAACCTCGTACAGAAGTACGCATGTTCGTTGGCTATCCTAGAGAAACAAAGGGTGGTTTGTTTTATAGTCCTAGAGATCAGAGGGTGATCGTTAGCATGAATGCCAGATTTCTAGAGGAAGACTAATGTGATGAGCCATAAGTCCAAGAGTAAAATTGTTCTGGAGGAATTAAAAGGGGAAGTCACTTCTTCAGTACCACCGGTACAAGAGGATATACCACAAGTCACTGCTTCGCATATCACAGAGGATACAAAGGTGATACCTTGTCTTAGTGGGAGGGTTGTGAGACAGCCTGATAGATTCATGTTCTTGGGAGAATCTTCTGATTTGGTCCCTGGCAAACATGAACCTGATCCCTGGACATATGACGAGGCAATCCAAGATAAAGATGTAGCATCTTGGCAAAATGCAATGAATACTGAGAATGAATTTATGGATTCAAATCAGGTATGGGAGATAGTAGAACCACCCGATGGTGTAAAAACCATTGGATGCAAGTGGATCTACAAAAGAAAGAGAGGAATAGATTGGAAGGTTGAGACCTTCAAAGAGAGGCTTGTTGCGAAGGGGTATACTCAGAAAGAGGGTATCGTTTATGAGGAGACCTTTTCGTCGGTACTTATAGTTAAGTCTATCCGGATTCTCTTATGCATAGCAGCTCATATGGATTATGATGTCACGCCCGCCCTTTTCCAAGGGTTCGGAGGGGCATCGCGACACGATCGTACATACTTGCATTACAGCGGAAGACTACATATACTTCTTACAGCGGAAGACTTTAGACTTATTTTTTTTTCTTTCTTTTAACATAAGCATGAATCATCATTTCATAAATACTTGTTCCACGTCATGACATTCAACTTAAATAAAACGTGCATAAGTATGGGAAACATAACAGATCTCCTCCACCATGCCACTACCACACACACTTTGCCCCCCCTGCTGCTCCCTTTAGTTTAGCCATTCTTTACCCTTATCTGCAGTACAAGGGAACATAAAACTATAAGCACATAGGCTTAGTAAGATCCTGTCCTACTCACAAAAACCATACGTCAATCATTAAGCATAGAGTAGGGACATGATCATAGAAGCTCATATAAGCATAAAATTCATATAAACGTACACAAACATATAAACAAGCATAGCATGCGTATAAACATACCAGAACATGAACATAGCATTCGTATAACATTCAATAACATAAGCAAACATATCATGCATATAAACATACCAGAACATAAGCATAGGAACTTCAATAACATAGCATTCTTTTAAAAGTTTCGTCCTCGAAACTTAGAACAACTCTGGGTACTTCTGTTTCATGTCCTCCTCACGTTCCCAGGTAGCTTCTTCGTACCGTTGATTTTGCCACAGGACCTTCACTAAGGGCACCTCTTTATTCCTTAGCCTTTTGACTTCTCGGTCTAGTATCTGGATAGGTCGACTTTCATAACTCAGGTCCTCTTGAACTTACACTGTTTGTGGCTCGATCACTTGGTCCGTACAGGAAATGCACTTCTTGAGCATCGAAACGTGGAACACGTTGTGAATAGCCGACTTCTCTTGAGGCAGCTCTAGCTCGTAAGATACCTTGCTAACTCTCTTCAATATCGGATACGGTCCCACATAGCGCGGACTCAGCTTACCCTTCCTTGTGAATCTCATCACTCCCTTCATAGGGGCCACTTTGAGGAATACCATATCCCCGACTTCGAATTCTAACGGTCTATGCCGCATATCTGCATAGCTCTTTTGCCAGCTCTGAGCAATTTCAATTCTTTGGTGGATGTTCTGTATAGCTCGGGTGGTGTCGTCAATGAAATCAATTTGAAGTCCCATCCCCTTCTTTTCACCACCCTCGTACCAGCATATAGGAGATCTACATTTCCTCCCGTATAGAACCTTGTAGGGCACCATTCCAATAGTAGATTGGTAGCTATTATTGTAGGCGAATTCTGCTAAGCATAAGTATCGACACCAGCTCCCTTTGAAATCCAGGGTGCAAGCTCGTAACATATCCTCCAGTACTTGATTCACCCTTTCGGTCTGTCCGTCTGGTTGAGGATGGAAGGCAGTACTGAATAATAGCTTCGTGCCAAAGGCCTTCTGAACACATTCCCATAAATGGAAAATAAAGCGACCATCTCTGTCAGAAATGATGGCCTTAGGAATCCCATGTAATCTGATAATTTCCCTAGCATATAATTGAGCCAATTGCTTCGTCGAATATGTCATCTTGATTGCTAAGAAGTGGGCAAACTTTGTCAATCTGTCCATAATTACCCATATAGCATCATATTCGTTCGTCATCTTGGGCAATCCTGAGATGAAATCCATAGAAATATCTTCCCATTTCCATTCTGGAATTTGGATCGGCTGTAGTGTTTCTCCAGGTCTCTAGTGTTCTGCTTTAACCCTCTGGCAGGTAAGGCAGGTACTGACATACTGAGCCACATCTCTTTTCATACCGAACCACCAGAATTTTCTTTTCAGATCTTGGTACATCTTGGTGGTTCCAGGATGCATAGCATAAGGGGTTCCGTGAGCTTCCTCAAATATCTTCTTCCATAATTCTGGATCATCGGGAATACGCAAGCGATCCCTGAGCCTTTCCTTCTAGGACCTCTTGCTTGATCCTTTGAATGCTCGGGTCACGGGCTTGCTTTTCCAATATATAGTCAAATAGCGTCGGTGCTATCATCATGGTCGAGAGCTGTCTGGAAATGATTTCAACCCCGTAACGCATAATTTCCTTTTCTAAGGGTCGAGATAATCCCGATAGAGACATCAAGGTGGCACAGGACTTCCTGCTGAGTGCATCGGCCACCTTGTTCGCTTTTCCTGGATGGTAGAAGATCTCGCAATCATAATCCTTGACGAGCTTGAGCCATCTGCATTGTCTCATGTTTAGGTCCTTCTGTGTGAAGAAATATTTCAGACTCTGATGGTCTGTATAAATCCTACACTGAGCTCCATATAGATAATGCCTCCATGTTTTGAGAGCAAAGACCATGGCCGCTAGCTCTAGATCGTGAGTGGGATAATTCCTTTCATGTTTCTTGAGTTGCCTAGAGGCATAGGCAATTGTTGGTGCAATCAGCCCAGGTCACGATTAACCAGGACTCGAGTTTGACTCGAATGATGTTTTGATGTTCGACAAAAACATATGACAATGTAATTGTCATGGGAAAGTCCAAGTCTTGAGTACTTGGCATGGGAAGTCCAAGTGGGACACTTGGCATTTGGTAAAGTCCAAGCATGGTTCTTGGCAATGGAAAGTCCAACATGAGTTGGCATGGAAAGTCCAAGCATGGGTCTTTGCAAGGTAAAGTCCAAGTCTTGAGTACTTGGAATGGAAAGTCCAACATGGGTTGGCAAGGGAAAGTCCAAGCTTGAGTCTTGGCATGAGAAGTCCAAGGGGTTTGATATTGGCTGTGTAAAGTCCAAGCGGGAGTCTTGGCAGCATAAGTCCAATGGTTGGCGGCGTAAAGTCCAAGCGGAGTCTTGGTGGCGTAAGTCCAATGTGCCTTGGCTGTGTAGACACCGTTAGCATGACATAGCCGATGGAAGCACCTGAAGGCTAACGCGATGGATGAACAAGTCATGGATGACTTGGAGGGATCCGAGAGGCGTGAGGCTGATGGAGGTGGCTAGAAGGCTTAGGTCTAGGCTAAGGGTGGTCTAGCAAGTATGGGGGCACCATACTTGGGCTAAAACCTCATGTTTGAGGTGTGTCAGTCGACTGGTGCCATGTGGCAGTTGACTGGAGCGAGTCAACTAGGGTTTGACTGCGGGAAGTGGCCTAGCAGTCGACTACCATAGGTGGGCAGTCGACTGATGCCTCGGCGATCGGGATTGCATGATCGGTCGGCGGTGCTCGAATTCGACCCGAGTGTAGTCCCACTCGGCGGTACCGACTAGCAGTCGAGTGAGGACACCATCAGTCAACTGATGGGTTTGATCAGTCGACTGATGGTAGATCCGTTGGACTTATCCATCGTGGGTCTAGCCGTTGTCTCACTACAACAGTGGCATTAGTCGACTGATGGTCCCGAGCAGTCGACTGATCGACTTTTTCTAGCACAGGTTGAAGCTTCATAAGGAGCTCGTGATGGAGAAATTTGGCATCGGTTTCTTGAGGGTTTTGGAGCGATTTGTTGTTGCAAATCAGGGTCTCCAAGGTGATTTCAAGCAACCAAGCAATCAAGCAATCCAAAGGCAATCGTAAAGTAGTTTTCTTTACTTGTATTGTATTTCATTATTGTAATTGCTTGTATTTGTATCTTATTGTTGTAAGATTACTTGTAAGGGGTTTCTTCACCTCCGACTTGTGTCGAGAAGGAGTATTTGTGATTAGTGAGTGTGTGTGCATCACTAGAGCTCGTAGAGCTCGATCCGTGGAGTAGGAACCGTGCGGTTCCGAACAACGTTAAATATTTGTGTTTGCGTGTTGTATATTTTGTTATCATTATTATCTTTCTATTTCCACTGCGCTAACAAAATTGTAGAGAAACTGCGAACGAATTCCATCTACGAACTGTCACGCGCTATTCACCCCCCCTCTAACCATTACAAAGCTCCTAACAGCAATGACCTTGCCATTCTGCATGAGTACAGCTCCGAGTCCCAATTTGGAAGCGTAGCTATACATGTCGAAGCCTTCGTTACTGTCCGAAAGAGCAAGGATTGGAGCGCTGGTCAGTCTATTTTTCAATTCTGTGAAACTCTTCTCACAGGCGTCCGTCCATTCATACTTTTTGTTTTTTTTTTTGTGAGGACTATCATAGGGGCTGCAATTCTAGAGAAGTTCTCTACAAAATTCCTGTAGTAGCTTGCTAGCCCAAGAAAGCTTCTGATCTCGCTGGCATTCTTTGGCCTGTTCCAGTTACTCACAGCTTAAATCTTTATTGGGTCTACCATCACTCCATGCTTGGATATAATGTGACCCAAAAATGATACTTGATCGAGCCAGAACTTTGCATACAGCTACTTTTCCTGAAGAATCTGTAATACCATGTTCAGGTGTTCTACGCGCTCTTCTTGGGTTCTCGAATATATCAGTATATCGTCGATGAAAACGATTACAAATTTATCGAGGAATGCCGAGAATACCCGATTCATCAGATCCATGAACATAGCAGGTGCATTTGTTACTCTGAAGGGCATAACTACGAACTCATAATGTTCGTATCTTGTTTGGAAAGTCATTTTTGGTATATCATCTGGTTTCACTTTCACTTGATGATAACCAGACCTCAGGTCAATCTTAGAGAAGACGGTGGTACCCTTTAGCTGGTCGAACAGGTCATCAATCCATGGTAAAGGGTACCTGTTCTTGATTGTCACATTATTTAGTGCTCAGTAGTCTATGCACATTCACATAGACCTATCTTTCTTCTTCACCAACAGTACTGGAGCTCCCCATGGAGAGCGACTTGGGCGTATGAGTCCTTTGTCGAGTAACTCCTGTAGCTACCCTTGAAGTTCCTTCAATTCAGTCGGCGCCATACGGTAAGGTGCTTTAGAGATCGGGTTAGTACCAGGAATCAATTCGATCTCAAATTCAATTTCTCTATCAGAGGCTAACCCTAGTAGTTTATTAACCACATGCATGAGATCAGGTGGGGGTACTGTCTCATTGACTCTATTACTACGTCTTCCATATATTACTATCTCATCGACTCTATTACTACGTCTTCTAGCCATGTTTATCTTCATATATTATAATGAGGCTAGCATAAGATTATCATACATATATTTATGCATTATTTAAGCTAAAAGCATTTCTTATCATACATGAACAGAAATAGAGTAGACATTGAATTTCTTAATTGGAGCGGCAAGATTGGAGCTTGATGTGTGTGTAGTGGAAAGGAAGATCTGCTCTGATTTCAACCTGTCACACCCGCCCTTTTCTAGGAGTTCGGAGGGGCGGTGCGACGCGATCATACATACATGTATTACAGCGGAAGACTTTAGACTTTTTTTTTCTTTCTTTTAACATAAGCATGAATCATCATTTCATAAATACTTGTTCCATGTCATGACATTCAACTTAAAGAAAATGTGCATAAGTATGGGAAACATAACAGATCTCCTCCACCATGCCACTACCACACACACTTTGCCCCTCCTATTTCTCCCTTTAGTTTAGCCATTCTTTACCCTTATCTGCAGTACAATGGAACATAAAACTATAAGCACATAGGCTTAGTAAGATCCTGTCCTACTCACAAAAACCATACGTCAAGCATTAAGCATAGAGTAGGGACATGATCATAGAATCTCATATAAGCATAACATTCATATAAACATACACAAACATATAAACAATCATAGCATGTGTATAAACATACCAGAACATGAACATAGCATTCGTATAACATTCAATAACATAAGCAACCATATCATTCATATAAACATACCAGAACATAAGCATAGGATTCATATAAACATCTATGAACATAAGCAAACATAACATGCATATAACATACCAGAACATAAGCATAGCATTCATATAAACATCTAAGAACATAAGTAAACATAACGTGCATATAACATACCAGAACATAAGCATAGCATTCATATAAACATCTAAGAACATATGATCAAGACATGAAATAAAGGTATACGCATGATGCTCTTTGAAAACATATATATTATAGGTATGTAAACATAATCTCAACATATTGGGCTCGGCATTGTACCACATACATCATCATCATAGCGCACATCCCTAATAGACCCGAGGTAGCAAATCCCGAACCCACTAGAATACTAGGCCCGTACTATGTCTGTCGGCTTAGGGGCAACATAACATAGAAGCCCATCCTAAGCCCCTACTTATGATAGTCGGCCTAGGGCATCTGGGAGCCCATCCCGTACTGAGTTTTTACTACGACCGTCGACCCAGGGGCACGTAGGAGCCCATCCCTAGGACCTTATTAGGGTCCTGGTACAAGCCATGCAGAAAGTAAAATAGCATATCATGTTCCTTATCATAACATATCATATTTCTTTTCATAAACACATCATGTTCCTTATCATGGCATATCAAGTTTCTTCTTCTTAGCATATCGTGTTCCTTCTTCATAACATATCATATTTCTTTTCATAACATAGCATGTTCTTTCTTTATAACATATCATGTTTCCTTCTTCATAACATATCATATTTCTTTTCATACATATCATGTTCCTTCTTTATAACATATCATACATTCATACAATTTACATGGCAATGAGCATAACATGATCATACATTTAACATGGTAATGAGCAGAACATAATCATGCATTCCTCCAATTAACATGGACATATGGTAGTGCCATAAACCAATCATGCTAAACAACTTGAGCGAGGACTACTTAACATCATGCTAACAGCACACACATATATGGCATGGCATAAACATCATGAACAAGCATAACATGGTGTGATCTAAACTTCATGGAGTTCTACCAAAATTTTCAACCCTAAACAACTTGTACATGATCTAACTAATCACATATTAATTCTATCACATATAAATCATGGCATGGAAGGCACTTAGGAGTTTAAATGAGTCTTGGCCGAGAGCTTCAAGGAATCCTAAGATCCATTTCTTAAATCTAGCTTAGCTATCAACATGTTACCTTCATCTACATTCAAAACATAGCATGACAACTTATAGATTCATAGCATGATAGACCTAAATGGGTCTTGGCCGAATGTTTCAAGGAACTTTAAGGATCAACCACTTAAATTTAGGTTAGCTAACAACATGTTATCTTCATCTACAATCAAAACATAGCATGGCAACTTATAGATCCTAGCATGATAGACCATTAGGGGCCTAAATGGGTCTTGGCAGAATGTCTCAAGGAGCTTTAAAGTTCAACCACTTAAATTTAGTTTAGCTAACAACATGTTATCTTCATCTAACATCAAAACATAGCATGAACTCATCTAGAGCATAGCATAGAACATGTTACCTTCATCTAATATCAAAACATAGCATGAACTAATCTATAGCATAGCATAGAACATGTTATCTTCATGTAACATCAAAACATGCCATGAACTCATCTAGAGCATAGCATAGAACATGTTATCTTCATCTAACATCAAAACATGGCATGAACTCATCTAGAGCATAGCATAGAAAAACCATTAGGGGTCCAAGGGGCTTGGCCGTGAGTTCTATGAGGGTTTGAAGATCAACCACTTAACCAAACCTATCTAGAAACCTATCATCTTCATATTCATACAAAGTATAGCATGGACCATCATGGAAAGCACAAGGAATGGTCTTGGCCTATAGTTTCTTGAAGTTTTTGAGATCTAACACTTAACCAAACCTATCTAGCACCCTATCATCATCATATTCATACAAGGTATAGCATGGATCATCATGGAAAGCACAAGGAATGGTCTTGGCCAAAAGTTTCTTGGAGTTTTTAAGATCAAACACCTAACCAAACCTATCTAGCAACCTATCATCATCATATTCATACAAGGTATGGCATGGATCATCATTGAAAGCATAAGGAAGGGTCTTGGCCGAAAGTTCATGAAAGGTTTTACTTAATAACATCAATCGAAACAACTTGTATGTAGGTGAGGGGATAATTACATCCTTCACTTTGTTAATTGTTGGAAAATACCCTAGGTTGTGCCAAGATTAGAGCCTTCTCCTAGCTTGGTTAGCTTTCTGAAAATGGAAGAGGGGAGCCTAGGGTTTCGATGAGGAGGAAGAAGAGAAGTGGAGAATGAAAATTGAGGTTTCTCTTGTCTTCTCATTCCCCTATTTATTCACTTGAAGGTGTCCCTTAGCCTCCCTTACCCTTATCTATCATTTCCCATATCCCTCTAATAGCACAACCCTGCTGGGCTTCTGGTTATTGGATGCATCTTAGGGTTTTGCTATCTACTAGAGGTTTGGGGTTCAATTCCTGGGCCATGCATCCTTTTTGTCTCTATTTCTTTTATTTTTAGAAGAGCCCACATAAATCCCATTAGGATCATGCAAAAATTCTTGTAAAATTGCTAGGAATTTTACGGGTGTTACATATGAGGTGTGGTAGATGGATGTCAAGACAGCTTTTCGTAATGGAAGTCTTGAGGAAAACATCTATATGAAGCAACCAGAGGGATTCATTGCGAAGGGAAAAGAGCATCTTGTATGTAAGCTTAATCGGTCCATTTATGGATTGAAGCAAGCTTCGAGGTCTTAGAACATCCGGTTTGATGAGGTAATCTAATCATATGGATTTATTCAAAGTCCGGATGAGTCTTGTGTATACAAGAGATGTGACAGAAACGTGTGGTATTTCTTGTACTATACGTAGATGACATTTTGTTGATTGTCAACAATATCAAGGTGTTATCGGACGTAAGGGTATGGTTGTCCTAACAGTTTGAAATGAATGACTTGGGAGAGGTGAGACACATCCTTGGGATCAAGGTTATAAGGGATCGCAGGAAAAGGATGTTGTGCTTATCCCAAGCTTCATACATAGACACGATTATGGATCGTTTTAGCATGAAAAACTCCAAGAAGGGTTTTCTACCTTTCAGGCATGGAGTTCCTTTATCTAAGGAGATAGAGGAGATGAAGGTGGTTCCTTATGATTCGGCGGTAGGAAGCCTCATGGAAGCGATGCTATGTACGAGACCAGATATCTGCTATGTCGTGGGCATGGTCAGCAGATATCAGAGTAATCCAGGACAGGGACATTGGACTGTGGTAAAGCATATATTGAAGTACCTGAGAAGGACTAGGGATTATATGCTAGTTTACCAGGCAGACTAATTACTCCCTGTGGGTTACACGGATTCTGCCTTCCAATCAGATAAGGATAAAAGTAAGTCTATCTCAAGTTTTGTGTTTAGTTTGGGAGGTGGAGCCATTGTATGGAGGAGTGTCAAGCAGAAATGTGTGGCGGACTCTACCATGGAAGCTAAGTATGTGGCAGCCTCTGAGGCGGCCAAAGAAGTTGTGTGGCTCAGGAACTTCCTGATGGACTTGGATGTGATTCCTGGTTTGTCCAGAACTATCACAATTTATTGTGATAATAGTGGTGCAAATGAAAACTCGAAGGAACTACGAGCCCATAAGGCAAGTAAGAACATAGAGCGCAAGTACCACCTGATATGAGAAATCGTAAAGAGAGGAGAAGCTGTTTTGGCCAAGATTGTATCGAAGGATAACCTGGTAGATCCTTTCACTAAGGCCCTTCCGGCGAGAGCTTTTTATAGGCATGTGGTGGGAATGAGGATCAGATGTATGGCTATTTGAGGACAGCATAGTCTTTTAGTATAAGTGGAAGATTGTTGGGATGTATACTAAAAAGTCTATCTCTTGTATGAACATCTTTATTTTGAATTAAGAATCACATGATCATTGTTTGTATATTTTTATGGCTATGCATATTGTCTAATACATTACATTGTAGATAACATTGTGTGTGGTGTAACATGGGAGATCATGTTATCGGTTATTTGTAAAGTATAAGTAAAGGCTCACAACCGAGATGACTTTGGACAAACCATTGGAATGGTTATAGTGTGATTTGGGATTGGTTTGTCTTGAAAATAGAATCACACTAGTTCACTTTGTGTGTATTGAGCAGGACCGGCTTAGAGGTGATTCGATTTATTGCTAACTACATAATCGAATCAGACCTCAGATATTATATTGTACATACTCTTAATCCCGATATAATAACGGGCACATATACTTTGTATTCATCTCTTTGATTTACCAATGGGCGAGATTTATAGATTAAATCGATAGGCTCGGTAAGTTGGGAGATGATATTATTTATATGGTGTGTCGTTGATTATAGGGGGAAACCGTGTCCTATATATTAGGATGATGATGTCCCCTTGAGGAGCTCATAAGGTTCATCATGTAAACCCTGCAGGTGGACTTGGTCCGACTTGATGAAAAGGTTTAGTGGTACTACTCATGGAGTTAGATATTGATTAATTAATGGTCAGTAAATTAATTAACTGACGGACATTCGAGATCTTAAACAGGGGGAGAAAATGTACATATAATATATGGAGCCCATATTAACTTATGGGGGTTGGTGAGGTAGATCAATGATAATCCTTTAGTGGATTGGATTATAATTAATGGATCGGACTTTATGTGGGCTTGATCCATTGGGTGGTCAAGATCCAACTCCTCCTCATGGTTTCTATTGTAGCCTATTAAAACCTCATGAAGCTTAGATCCAATGGATAGAAACAAAACTCTAGATCCAAAGGTAGAGATTAAATCTCTAGATCCGACTGTTGAGATTAAATCTCTAGATCCGATGGTTGAGATTAAATCCCTAGAACCAATGGTGGAGATTAAAACAAGGCTTATCCCTAACTCTATAAAAGGAGGACAACGGGTGGGCAGCAACTTGAATCCAACTAGAGATAGGATTAGGGTTTTTGGGTGGCAAGGCTTGGAGGCTAGGGTTTAGGGCTTGGCAGCACCAAATAAGGAAGGTATTTCCTTTCTTCTTCTTCCCTCAAGGTGGCCGGCGACCTAGCAGCACTTTCCAGCCATTGGTCAGCGTCCAAAGCAGCCCCTCTCGCTCTCTTTGGCCGGTAAAACCTAGGCTTAGGGTTCTCCCTTGGAGCTTTGGTTGGCATTCACTTATTCTCCTCTTCCTCCTTGGCCGGCGGCAAGCTCCAACCTTGGAGTTTGGTGGTTGGTTGAAAGAAGGAGAAGAGGCTTGTTTCTATTCTTCCTCTTGCTCGGAACGAGCAAGGAAGGAAGATTGGCGATCTAGGAGCTTCAACTTTTGGTAGATCATCGCCCACACGACGTCCGAAAGGAGGAAGGTCATATAATAGAAGACCGAGAGGTATATCGATTCTCTATTTTCATTTGTTACATGTTTATATTTATTTTTTCAATTATGAGCATGATATATTCTGTTTGTGGATAAATAATACTTGGATCCCGAACATAAACACAAAAACCGACGATCCGTACATCGTCTATTCCGCTGTTATTCGTGGAATAGAGGTTGGTCGCTTGAACAACAAGTTTGTTCAAGTGACTACTCTAAACAAATAGCACGACGATGACAAGATTGCTTGGGTGTTCCCTTTTGTCTAGGATTAAATTTTTAATCCGTGGACATCGATGGGATCACAGTTGAACAAGCGACCGAGTTGAAGTCGGAAGCGAAGTTTCCCCTCACGGGTCAACCTAACAGTAAAGTTCAAGTTTGAATTTTTTTAACCTTAATTTTGATGGTTTAGTGTTCCTATAGGCTTAGGGACTCTCCAAGGACATTGTTGTTGCAATAGTCAAGGGGGAGCAAGCCTTTAAGGGGAGGTTATCCATCAATGGGATGAGAAGTGTTCTTCCTCATGAGGGGGAGAATTTAGAATTTTTGGAGAAGTGAGGATTGCCTCTCTTTAGTGATATGGGACTTATCACTAGGAAGAGTGAAGGCATCCTAGATGTTTTTGGACCAAGGGGTAGATTGTAAGATCTCATTGGGATATAAGACATTGATACCCTTGGAGAGAACCGTTGGGATGTATACTAAAAGCCTAGCCTTTGTATGAACATCTTCATTTTGAAATAAGAATCTCATGATCATTGTATGCATTTTATATTTATGCATATTGTCTGATACATTACATTGTAGATAACATGGTGTGTGGCGTCGTACAGAAGATCATGTTATCAGTTCCTTGTAGAGTATAAGTAGAGGCTCACAACTAAGATGGTTTTAGATAAACCATTGGCATGGTTGTAGTGTGATTTGGTATTGGTTCATCTTGACCATAGAATTACACTAGTACACTTTGTGTGTATTGAGCAGGACCGATTTAGAGGTGATTCAATTTATTACAGACTACATAATTGAATTAGACCTCGGATATTATGGTGTACATGCTCTTAATCCCGATATAATAATGTGCACATATACTTAATATTTATTTATTTGATTTACCAATGGGCGAGATTTATGGGTTAAATCGATAGGCCCGGTAAGTTGGGAAATAATATTATTTACATGGTGTGTCGTTGATTATAGGAGGAAACCATGTCCTATGTATTAGGATGATGATGTCCCCTTGAGGAGCTCATAAGGATCATCATGTAAATCCTGCAGGTGGACTTGGTCCAGCATGATGATGAATTGAGTGGTACTACTCATAGAGTTAGATGTTAATTAATTAATTGTCAGTAAATTAATTAATTAACGGGCATTCAATATCTTAAACACGGGGAGATATTCGTACAAATAATATATGGAGCCCATATTTATTTATGGGGGTTGGTGAGGTAGATCAATGATAATCCTCTAGTGGAATGGATTATTATTAATGGATCGGGTTTGTGTGGTTCAGAACCATTGGGTGGCCAAGATCCAACTACTCCTCATGGTCCCTATTGTAGCCTATTATAACTACCTCATGAAGCCTATATCTATATAATAAAGGGAGAGGCTTGGGCGAAAACCAGGTTTGAGAGTTTGATTGTTGGCGTGCTAGAGGCTTGGGCGGCAAGCAAGGTTAGGCTAAGGTTTGTTGGTTGGCATTGGAGGTGGCTAGGGTTTGCTTCTCTTCTTGGGTGGCAGAAACCTAGGTTTAGCCTCTCTTTTGGTCGGCGGCAACTAGGGCCAACTCCATCAATTGGCCGGCGCCTCTTCCTCTCCAAGTGGCTGGCGCCTCCTTCCATCACCTAGGGTCGGTTAGGGTTTTGGTTTGGCTTCCCCTAGAGCCAGTGCACCTCTCCTTCTCCCTCTCTCTTTTGGCCAGCGACAACAACCAAGCAAGGAGGCTTGGTGGTCGGTAATAGATACTAGAAGAAGGGAGAATTTTCTTCCCTTTGTTCGGAGTGAGCAAGGAAGGGAAGATACGAGATCTAGATGGCTTCGACTCTTGGAAGATCATCGCCCACACAACGTCCAAGAGGAGGATAGGTCATACAATAGAAGATCAAGAGGTAAACAAGAGGTATAATCTTGTTTGTTTTTATTTTAGTTCTTTTGTATCATGTATGTGGTTTATTTACTTGGACCCTGATGATAAACACAAAAACTAGCGATCCGTACATCATCTATTCTGTGGCTAATCGAGGAAAAAAGTTAGGTTGCTTGAACAACAAGTTTGTTTAAGCGACCACTCAAATCGAATAGCACGATGATGGATCAACTGCTTGGGTAATTCATCTTCGTCCGGATTAATTTTTTTTTTAATCTAGGGACATGTGATAGGATCGCCATGCACAAGCGACCGAAGCGGGGGGAAAGCAATCAATTTTCCCTTCAAGTGGTATCAGAGCCACGGTTTCCGATTTTGTGTGTTTTGGATTCGGTTACTTTTATGCACTTATCATATATTATATGTGTCGGATAATAATAGGATGTGCGTAGGCTAACTTTTTGCTTGCATGCATAAGATCCAACTATTATGGTCATATGTGGTCGTATGTGATTGTGTGTGTATAATTGTAATATTATTTGAATCCTTGGGATTGACGAGACTAGTATTTAATTTTTGTAATTAAGTACGACATTGTTTAGCCACTCTTTTATTTTAGTTTACTTTCGATCTAGATTTCATGTACACTCCTTTGTAGAGTATAGGATCGATGGATGTAAATTAAATAATTTTTCTCGGCTTGGATCCCCTTCGAAAGGATGGCTTGTACATGGCGTAGGGAGGAGCGGACGAGGTGCCAACACGACTGGAGGCATATTGGAGAACAAAAGCCATAATAGTTGGAAAATTTGTTATTTTTCATATTTATTGCTTTTGATTTATATGCTTGTTGTGCTTGCATAGTTAAAATTCCTCAATTTTAAATTACTAAGTGGGAGAGGGATATTTTTTTAAAATTCCCGCGGCCTCTATTACAATTTGATATGTGATGCGAACAAACTTGCGCGTTGGCTCTGAGTGCCTTCCTCCATATCGGATGAGTTTGTTTTGTGGATCACTTGGTCAAATATGGTTATAGGAAGTTATTTAGGAGCGTGTGTACTTCCTCATCGAAAGGCACATAATCCGAGATAATTGTCTTAGTATCGCATAATGGTAAACACTTAGATGCAAATAAAAGTATCCTCCCCATCGGAGTCACTGCTTTTATTTGTAGGGCCGAAGAGGAACCAACTATTAATTTTATTTGTCAAAAAGTAAGGTTGATAAGATAATAAAATTAATGGGTAAAACTTCATCTTACAAATGTAGAATTCATATACGTCCACACTATTGTGGCATACGATATTCTCAGTGTTTGAGGTGTTGGTTGATTTTAAAATTTTATTATTTGAGGAATCAATAATTTTTTAAAATCTAATGTTTTGATCTATGTGATTCTTAAGTTTTTTTAAATGACTTTCAACCCACTTATCGTGATTCTAAAAGAAAACAAACTTACTGGACCTAAGTATGTTAATTGGAAAAGAAATCTGGATATTGTCTTAACTGTTGAGGAGTACAAATATGTACTCTTCGAAGAGTGTCCTCCTAAGCCTATAGATGATTCTGGTGAAAAGGAGAAAGAGAGTTATAAGAAGTGGATCAAGGCTGATGAGATGACGTCTTGTTACATTTTGGCTTCCATGTCAAATGTATTGCAACATCAGCATCAAGCCATGAATACTGCCTATGACATGATGCTCAATCTCAAGGAACTTTTCGAACATCAGAATCGGGCTTCTAGGTAGGAAACTATGAGGAACTTGATGACGACCACCATGATTGAGGGAACACTCATGAGGGATCATGTTCTCAAGATGATGGCTCATTTGAATGAGATGGAAGTCCTTGGGGCAGAAATCGATGGGGAAACCCTGGTCAATATCATTCTCCAATCTCTACCTAGAAGTTTTGAGCAGTTTCGCCTGAACTACAACATGAATAAGAGGTTGTATTCATTGGCAGAGCTTCTGATAGAACTCGAAGTAGTAGAGGGACTTTTTCGTCAGAGTTCTCAAACTTTTGTTGCTCAGAAGGTTTCTATTTCTAAGATGAAAGGCAAGAAGAAGAAGAAACAAGGTGCAGCAAAGGTGGTGTGAGGATCTCAGGGAGGAGTGAAGAAACCGAAAGGCAAGTGCTTCACTTGCAAGCAAACTAGACATTGGATGGTGGGCTACCCTAACCGGAAGCATAACAAAGGTATATCTTTTGGTCTAGTTGTTGAAACATATTTAGTGGTGTTATCTACCGGTACCTGGTGTGTAGATACGGGAGCCACTGATCATGTATGTAACTCTTTGTAGGGGTTCCAAGAAACCTGACGACTAGCTGAGGGTGAGATTACTGTCTACATGGGCAATGCTACAAAGGTGGCAGTTATTGCAATGGGAGATGTTTATTTATCTTTTGATAGGAATAAAACTTTGGTTCTGAGAAATTGCCTTTATGTACCTTCATTTAGAAAGAATTTAATTTCAGTTTCTAAATTATTTTTGGATGGATATTCTATTTCTTTTAATGACAGAGTTGTTATGAAAAGGAATAGGGAGATTATCTATTCTGGTGCATTGGTAGGAAATTTATACACTTTTGAACCAAAAGCTCCCACGATGCAAATAGAAATAAATAACTCATCTTCTAAATATAATAAGAGAAAAGAACCTTCGAAAATGAACCAAACATATCTTTGGCATCTAAGGTTAGGTCATATTAACCTGAGTAGAATTCAAAGGTTGATAGCTGATGGACCTTTGAGCTTATTGGTGGTGGAAGATTTCCTAACATGCGAATCTTGCTTGGAAGGTAAAATGACCAAGAGGTCTTTTAAGGCCAAGGGGTATAAAGCCAAAGATGTGTTAGAATTGGTTCATTCTAATTTGTGTAGTCTTATGTCTATACAGGCTAGAGCTGGTTTTGAATATTTTATCTCTTTTATAGATGATTATTCAAGATATGGATACATTTACTTGATGCGCCACAAGTTTGAATAGTTTGACAGATTCAAAGAATTCAAGGCTGATGTGGAGAAATGACAAGGTAATGTTGGTGATCGATTTGAAGCAAGAGGGGGGTGAATAGCTTGTTTTTCGTCTCTACAAGAATATTAGCAGAAGAACAACAAAAATAATAATAACAAATGAAAAACAATGCTAACACGATTCTTTTACGTGGTTCGGAGATAACACTCCTACTCCACGGTGATCCTTGAGGTGGATCAACCCTAATCAATACCACTATGAAGCTTTCCTTTACAACAATCCTCCTCTTCTTACAAAGAATGAAACTTGAGCTTAGAGAGAGGAGGAGGGGATTTAAAATCACTAAAAAGCTTGAAAACTCGTGGAGGCTTGAGAGTATTATCAGAGAATAAGCATTGACCCCAAAAACCTCCACCAACCCTCTTTTTATAGAGAGAAGGCTGATTTTCCCATTGGAGCACCATCACCGGTAGCGCGGTTAGCGGCTTACGAATAGCGGTCGTGGGATTCAGAGTCGTTTCCTCTAACGACACTTTCATCAGTCGACTGATCCCTTCATCAGTCGACTGATGATGTGATCAGTCGAGTGATCACAGGCCACAGTCGAGTGAGACTCCATTCTGTGCCCGTGTTTAACTTGATTCGATCGCGCCCGCTGTTGGCGGTTGATGATCACAACATCGATCAGCCATGACCAAAGCGAATGTGATGGTTAGGGTTTCATCCTGACTCAGTCGAGCACATGACCAGTCGACTGATACATCGTATTAGTCGACTGATACTCATCAAGTATGAGTAATTCATACTTGATTTTACCCCCTAGACCTAGACTCAACCTTCTAGCTCTTCCTTAAGCCTTGCGCTTCCAGGATCCCTCCGAGTCTGCGACTTGTTCATCCTTTGCGCTTTGCTTCCAAGAGCTTCCTTCGGTTTTGTCATGTCTTTTGGGTTTCCTTTTGCAAAAAGCATGCTTGGACTTTACGCCGCCAAGTCTACATGCTTGGACTTACGATGCCAAGACTTGCCTTTGGTCTTCCTTTGCCAAAATCCGTTTGGACTTAATGCCGCCAAGACAACATGCTTGGTCTTATGCCGCCAAACCTTTACCTTGGACTTCTCTTGCCAAGATCATACTTGGACTTCCCTGTCACTTGAATATTGTCACAATTTAGATCACAAATTGTTGCCTAACTTATATGATTATCCAAACATCAAAACATATGAATGCTTGGGGCATTGTTGCACCAATAGGTAAAAGTATCAATACACTACAATCTGATCGTGGTGGTGAGTACCTCTTGGGAGAGTTTAGGCGTTACTTATCAGAGGCTGGGATTCAATACCAACTGTCTGCACCTGGTACGCCCCAGCAGAATGGTGTGGCGGAGCGAAGGAATAAGACTCTTATGGAGATAGTTAGATCGATGATGAGTTATTCTGAGTTACCAGATTCGTTTTGGGGGTATGCTCTGGATACGACAGTGTTTATTCTAAACTTGGTACCATCTAAATCAGTACCTTCTACTCCCATAGAATTGTGGACTGGGCGAAATCTTATTCTGAGACATATTCGAATTTGGAGTAGTCCAGCACATGTGCTAAAGGGAGATGCTGGTAAGTTGGAACTTCGTACAGAAGTGCGCATGTTTGTTGGCTATCCTAGAGGAACGAAAGGTGGTTTTTTATATAGTCCTAGAGATCAGAGGGTGATCGTTAGCATGAATGCTCGATTTTTAGAGGAAGACTATGTGATGAACCACAATCCCATGAGCAAGATTATTCTGGAAGAATTAGGAGGGGAAGTCACTACTTCACTACCAATGGTACAAGAGAATATACCATAAGTGACTGCATCGTGTGTCACAGAGGATACAAAGGTGATACCTCGTCGTAGTGGGAGGGTTGTTAGACAACCTGACAGATTTATGTTCTTGGGAGAATCTTCTTATTTGGTCCCTAGCGAACATGAACCTGATCCTTGGACATATGACGAGGCAATCCAAGATAGAGATGTGGTATCTTGGCAAAGGGCGATGAATTCTATGATAGAATCTATGGATTTAAATTAGGTCCGGGAGTTAGTAGAATGATGCGCACGAATGCGACCTCAAATCTCGCATCGAAAACCATCGAAGACTCAAAGTATGCGCTCGCGCTCAACACCCGCATCTGCATGGATGTCATCAAGTAATAAAGATTATCGATCCCACAGGGACTGGGATTCGAATATCAATATATTTAGTGGTTGTAATTGTTCAGACGTAACTCTAAGTGGTTTCGATTGGTGAGGCCTGTCGGTGGACTTTACTCTATACGGTGTCACACGGAGGAGGAAGGGAGTGTGCCGAGGTCTTCAAAGGTGATTCTATGACTTTGGTTTCGCTTGTGTATCACAAAACAATGCTGTCAATTGGTGTTGTCTAGATGTTTATCTATGGTTTTGTGGAAGGGACATCAGACACTCTCCCGATGAGCCGCCGCATCTACCGGGAGCTATCTCCTCCTAAAAGGACGGGATAGACGGTATGAGGATGTCAAATCAATCCCTACGATGAACCATTTCCAATTCCACCGCACCCTTCTACCCACAGTTACAGGAAATCAGGTTTACCCCTAGGTTCCTTATATAAAATTCCTTAAATCTTAAATACGAGGGTTGTCACACCTCCTATCGCTTAAGCATAACAGATAGAAAACCAAACACGCATAGATATAGTAAAAACAACTACTAATTGTCAAATCAAACTCAAAGGCTGAATTTAACATGAACCAATATTGTAATGTGCACACAAGCTACTCCCTAATCCTACAATCGAAAGTACTACCCATCTATATGAAGGAAGAATCACAAAGAGTGTTTATGTTCTAATACATAAGGAATAAAACGCAGGAACAAAGGATTACAATGCTTTCGTGGTTTTCTCTCTGACGTTGAAGTGTAAGGCATGGACCTCCGGTGGCGTTCGTCCTCCCCGTTGAGTTCCTGAAGTTTTTTAGGGCTTTGACATGCTAACCTAGCCGTCGTCCCTCTCCCCTAGGGTTTGGGCGGAGCCATCCTTATATAGACATCACCTCGGACCGCTGCAAAATCTGGAAAAATCCTAGTTGCGCAAATCTGGCAGGTCGCGTGGAAACACACGTCCTGGCCATGTGCAGCCCTGGGTTGGCTAATTTCACCCATTGGACACGGTCGTGTGTAACCACACGCCCTGGCCATGTCCCATTCTGTGTATAGCTACCAAATGCCTTTCTTTTACTCCGAAAGTGCGCCTTTTTCCCCCAAAATACTATCCTGCACACAAAAGTACAAAGAGCAGACCTCCGAACTAGAAAATAGGAATTGCATGCAAAACAGAGTGACATATGCATAAAACTAACATAAAATGTAATGAGATGTGAGCAAAAACTACTCCTAAAACCCTATATGTTTCGCTCACATCACTTCCCCCAGACTTAAATCTTTGCTTGTCTTCAAGCAAACCTCAGTGTCATGAAATTTTAAAAAGATATTGTTCCATACTTAGCATGCGAACTAAATTTATCAAGTGGTATTTTAAATCAAAGTAAAATAGATATGTTATATGAAATTCGCTAAGTTAGCATCTCGTGCACGTGCTAAGCGAATCTTCATAGGGGATACTCGTTCCATGGTAAGTTAAATCGTCATACTATAGCTTTCCTAAGGTCTCCGACTCTTAGGCACTTACCTGCCCAAAGCGATGGTCGTTCCCTAGATCTAGCACAAAGTCTCAAAGGCATGCTCGGTATTGAGAGAAATTGGTAGGTATTTCCCCAGTAACCTAACTCCGTCTCAAAGGGGAACTTAACCATTTCCACCCATGACAACTGTTTTTTATCCCTCATAATTTCTTTTCCTTTTTTTTCCTTTCTCTTTTTTTTTTGTTTTCATTTTTTTTTGTTTTCTTTTTCATCCTTTTCTCTTTATCTCTTATCTTTTTTTCTTCTCACTGGGATTTTGATTTTGTTGGATCGAGAAGCATCGCTAGAGGGGGGAGTGAATACCGAGCGTAGAATTTCTTTTCGTTCATTTACGTTCGTTAAAACACGAGTAGACACAGTGGAAAAATAAGAAGACAAGTTTATTTTTACTTGGTTCATAACCCAACGGTTGCTACTCCAAGGCCCTATCGGTCCTAGACCGCGTACGGAGGGAAAAGCACTATAATGTCTCCTCCTTGTTGGAGGTAGGAGACAACGATCACAAAACCGAATGTACGAGGATGAGGCAATAAGCCTACCTCACCTCGTTACGAAAAAACAACGAATACAATATCAAAATATATTACTAGATGCTGCTGCCGACGAAGAAGATTTGAACTTGTTGTCGCGTCAGCGTTTTGACAGTGTTGGAGCGTTGGGGTTCTAGGAGCACTTGATGAATAAACTTGATGATTTTTGGAGTTGGAATCCTCCCCTCCTTTTATAGATTTTGGCCTCTGAATTTGTCTCCTCATATTTCAGAACAGATCACGAAGTTGTATAAATTTTATCCCGAAGTGGCCGAATCAAACCTTATCCGTTTTGACCTAGCGCAAGGGCTGATTCATCGCCATCAGTCGACTGATGCCTCCCATCAGTCGACTGCCCCATGTCGAGCAGTCGACTGCTAGCCTGGCCACTTCCGTGTAGTGAGAGGTTAGCTCGGAAAATGATAAATACAACGGTTTCTAACCGTCCGATCTCGACTTAGACCTTCCACAAGAAGTCTTAGTCGGATCACCGCCTACGGTAGTCCCCGTACAGAGGACACGACCTTACCATCTCTCACTCACACGAGCTTACCTCGACCACTCAGTGTCGCTTCCTCCGGCTTCGCTTAGGGTGTCCTTCAGCTCTAGCTTTAGTACTTTTCTGCACACTCGATTTAGCTCGTGAGATAACGATGTAAACTTAACTTTGTGTCTTTGCCATAATCAAAACACAGGTTCGATTATCTTGTTCCCCTGCACCAACAATCTTCCCCTTTTTGATCTATGGCAAACCAACACAAAGTTAAGGGAAATTAAAGCATAAAACAAGTATAGTAGATGATGAATGTCATTTTCAAAAACTCCCCCTTAACCAAAACTCCCCCTTAACCCTAGGTGAGTTTTGAAAGAGATACTTTAGTTTTCAAAATTAAAAAAATTTTGTGTTACTCCTCCTTAACTCCCCCTTAACTTTCGCTCTTCTCCCCCTTTTGCCATAAATCAAAACAAATGTTGGGGTTTGTTATGTAAAATTAGAGTTTGTTATATAAAATAGGGGTTTAAAAACAATATGGTATATGCATGCATCAAGATAAATTAGCTATGAGTCCAAGCATGCGTCTAGTAGTAATTAGATAGATTGGTTCGAGGTGTGTCCCTCTGCACCAATAATCTAAAGGTTTGTAATATAACCCTTAGGGTTAGTTTGCTTTCCCCCTTAGGCTAACCAGTGTAAGTCTAGAACATTCATTAAAGCAAATAAAATAAAATACCATGAGATAAATAAAGTTTAGCTACCTATGAGAACAACTCATGTAAGCAACATTTTTATAAATACTACTGAGGCAGCTTTATAGATAACAAAAACTAAGTACTGAAAAAGTTTAACAACCCATGCATGAATAGATGAATGAAAATACCAGAAAAGAAACTACTGCTAGGAAACAAAACAAAATAAACTTTGAGGTCTCTCCCTAGACTTAAATAAAAATATACCTCTAGTATGGTGGACGAGGTGGAATGTCTGGGAGCCTCGGCATCTCTGGATCCTAAGAGAATCTGCTGTTGAGCCGCTAATGCCACATGTACATGAGGTCGATCTGGGAGTTGGTGGATGCAGCGGCTGCTTGGTGCTCCTCCTCCCTAGCCCACTGCACCTGCTGGGTGTGCATGTGTTGTCGCATCTCTCTGCGTTAGGCAGCTTCATTCTAGCCACGAACAACCTCCTTCTGGAAGTATATGCGGGCCTCATCGTAGAACTCTTCAGCCCATTGGAAGTGTTCCCGGAAACCCTGGAACTCCACCTACGTGTAAATGCTCTGCTCCTCCCATCGTTGTCTCTGCGTCTGCTGCTCGGCGTATATATTGTCGAGGCACGATCAGAACTCTGAGAAATCATAGGCCGACATACCTGCATCCTGCTCAAAAGTAGAAAAAGGTGGCGGTGCGGGTGCAGGCTCATGTCGACGTGGACTAGGTGGGCTCCTATGCATGTGTGGACTAGAGGGAGAGTGATATAAAAGTGGAGAGATGGGCACCGATGTGGATGGTCCGTCATGTGGAGGGGACTCCACTATCAGGTCCAAATGCCAGTTGGTGCGTATAGTGATGGTGGTACGATTCGGGTCGGGGAGCCTAGGGGATGCCAAATTTTTCCTTACAAAGAATAAGGAGTCTCCTTCTCTCACAATCATTTTCATGGTCATGTACACTCCTTGGTTGATCCTAGGGCTCCCCTCTATATTCTTTAATGCAGTGTAATCGTACCCCATCCTATGGCAAATGTGGATAAGTAGGCCTCTTACATTAATCTCTCCTCGTGGTGCTTTGCCCATCTTCACTAAGTGTCTGAAGAAGTGGGACCCTACATCGATGCTACTCCTTTCTTGTTGCATATCCCAGAGGCAAAGCAACTCGCTAGCCCTAACTACACCATCACTCTCCCAATGACAAAATATAGTACTGGTCATGATGTGGTGGAGGTATCGGAAAATGGGGTTTTGGAGGTGCGACACTTAGGCCCTAGATGAGTCAAAAGCGTGCTCCCCCGTCAGCTCAGTCCAAACTATCCGAGAGTTAAACCCAATAGGGAATCTTCTCTCTCCCCGACTCGGCAAGCCAAAGCATGAGTTCCATTGGTGAAAGGTCCACTCATGCTCAATGTTAAAAAGCCTAAAAGTTATCCTACCCTCCTCGCTCTCTCTACCTGTTAAAATTTCTGCCTCTAAGGAACTTAAAAATTCTAGAACTATCCTAGGGTAGGTTGGGTGCCTTATTCCCATCATCTCTTCCCACCCCATTTTTGCAAATAGGGCTTGAATATCACCCAACAACTCTAAAGACTCTAGCAAATCTTCATCTAAGTACCTAGTAGCAGTGAACTTACGAGTAAAGAGCACATTATATCTATCTCTATGTTCATTATTGCGAAAAAGAAGAGTGGGTAGGGAGTTACCCTCCTCCGAAGCTTGAGGGGCGTCGGCTCTCCTTGTTCGTCGCTCCGAGGTGTCGAATCAAGGTGCTACATGCTTGGTCATCCTCATCCTTGCTTCTTTTGGCTTTCTTTGAGGTTAAAAGTGCTTCTAGATGGTGAGGAAGACGAAATCACATGGCTAGGGAAAGAGCTTTCGAAGCACACGGCGCAAATGGGGTGAAAACACATGGTTCGCCCCTTTTAACCTCGCGCGACATGGTCGTGTGAAAACACATAGCCAGGCCATGTTCACCTCGGGTAAGTCAGGCACGGTCATGGGATAACTCACGGCCAGGTCGTGTGTCCCTATTTTTGCCCATTTATGCACCACAGTCCGAATTTTCTCATACACTTCGCCGTGTAGGCTAATATGGATTTCATTTTTGCCTAGAAAAGTTCTTATCTAGTCCTAACTCTAAATGAGATGGATATCAAAACTAAAATCTAACAAATGCATGCAATACAATCAAAGGGAAATCTAAAACTAAACTTGGGTTGCCTCCCAAGAAGCACTTTGTTTAAAGTCGTTTAGCTCGACCGCACTCCACTATCAACATAGTTCTGGAGGTTTAGTGAACCTCCATTCATCCGTCTCGAGATATTCACCTGGTGGCCCTGGCTTCATTCTGCTAAACGTGAGCCGTCGAGGTAGGGAGCCCTGTGCTCCAAAAGGCTGAAGAGGATGATCTCCCCATCTACCTCCAAGGAGATCTGGTGTGCCTTCACATCTATGCATACCCCTACAGTTGCCAGAAAAGGTCTTCCTAGAATGATAGAATTCTGGGGATCCGGTCCTGTGTCCAGTATGATGAAGTCCATGGGTATCACAAAATCCTCAATCACCACAGGCACATATGCCAGCAATCTAACAGGCTCTTTGACTGAGTCATCCCCCATATGAATACCAAGATTCCCTGGTTGGAGCCCATTCAGTCCCATCTTCTGATAGTATGCTTAGGGCATCACACTGAATGATGACCCCAAGTCGCATAGTGCTTCATCGAAGCTCTCCCCATAAATTGCGCAGGGGATAACAAATTCATCGGGGTCCTCAAGATGTAGTGAAATCTTATCTTCAATTTCAGCTTGATCAGGTAGGGTGGTAATCATGGCTACACATCCCTTGGCGAATTTGTTACTCTGCCCCACTACTTCCTCCTTAGCTTGACTCCACTTGGGTGATAAAGGAGAGCTCTTCACATGTTGCGACACGGATTGGGCTATCTGAGCCACTTGTCTCTCCAACATCCTTGTGTGACTTGCAAGGCCATCAACGGTGGCCTTCAAGTCTCTGAGAGATTTTTCAGATTTCTGATGTTGGCGACGAAATTCCTCATTGGCCTTAGTCTGGGTAGCAATGAAGTCCTCCATCATCAGTTCCACTCTGGACTTCTGTGGTCGCTGCACATTGGCCTGCTGCTACCCATACCCCCCTGATGGTTGGGAGGTTCCCGAGTTATTCTTATAGGAGAAATTCTGGTGATTCCTCTATCCGGGATTGTAGGTATTGGAGTATAGGTTGTTTGGCCTTTGGTCATAGTCCGCAACCGCATCGCAGTGCTCAATCTGCTCGTCTAGGGTTCTCTGCCCTCCATGGTGGTCCTCTTGATATGTTGCCTCTCCCTCTCCGAAGTCAATGGCAGTGCATGTATATGAAGGATTCATAGATTCGAATCGTCTGCTGGGTGCATCCATCCTTGCTGCTAGGTGATCCATGGAGTTGAAAGTGTATCGTCCCACTGCAGGTGTTAGTTGACCACGTTCGGAAGCCAATTGATGGTGGTTTTGAGCCACTTCTTCAATCAGCTCTTCCACTTCCTCTATGGTCTTATTCATCAGTTCTCCTCCTGTGACAGAATCTAGGGACATCTTCATGGCATAAGCCATCCCATTGTAGAAAATGTGGATCACCAGCCTGTAGGGTTTGATTTCATTGATCCGTAAGGGTAAACTTCGCTTCCCACTTCAACTCTGTTGCTTGTTCATGGCGAATCCATCGATGTCCCTGGATTAAAAATTTAATCCTAGAAAAAAGGAAACACCCAAGCAACCTTGTCATCATCGTGCTATTCATTTAGAGAGGTCACTTGAACAAACTCGTTGTTCAAGCGACCAACCTCTATTCTACGAGTAGCCGCGGAATAGACGATGTACGGATCGCCGATTTTTGTGTTTATGTTCGGGATCCAAGTATTATTTAGCCACATACATAAAATAAACATCCACATAAAACATGCATATAATTGAAAAGCAATTATAAACATAATACAAAGGAAGACTAATCACAATAAACAAGATTATACCTCTTGTTATACCTCTTGATCTTCTATTGTATGTCCTTCCTCCTTTTGGACGTCGTGTGGGCGACGATCTCCCAAAAGTCGAAGCCTCCTAGATCACCAATCTTCCTTTCCTTGTTCACTCCGAACAAAAAAAGATCATCAAACAAAACTCTTCTTCCTATCTAGAACCGGCCACCAAGTCAATAGACTCGATATTGCTGCCAACCAAGGAAGAGAACATGGAGTATAGGAACCGGCCAAAGGAGAAAACATGATAGCATGGGCGCCCGCCAACACTTAGAGAAGAGAAAGGAAAGCAATCCTTCTCCTTGTTGCCGCCCAAACCCTAAACCTAGCTCTCCTAATTTTCAGCCAAGGATGAGGGGAAGAAGAATAGGTTGAGCACCAGCCAAGGTAGAGGGAGGAAGAATAGGTTTCGGCAAACCTTAGGAAGAAGAAGAAGAGGCTTCCTCCACTTGTTGCCACCCACCACAACCCCAAAACCCTAACCCTAGCCGCCCACTACTAATCCTAATCTAATTAGGATTGCTTGCCGCCCAAGGGAAGCAAACCCTAAGCCTCATCCATCTAACCTTGCCGCCCACCTTAATGCTCTATTTATAGAGTTGGGCTCAAGCCTTGTTTTAATCTCCTCCATTGGTTCTAGAGATTTAATCTCAATCGTCGGATCTAGAGATTTAATCTCAATCGTCGGATCTAGAGATTTAATCTCTACCTTTGGATCTATAATTTTGTTTTCATCCATTGGATCTAAGCTTCATTTGGTTTTAATAGGCTACAATAGGGACCATGAGGAGGAGTTGGATCTTGGCCACCCAATGGATCAAGCCCACATAAAGTCCGATCCATTAATGATTATCCATTCCACTAGAGGATTATCATTGATCTACCTCACCAACCCCCATAAGTTAATATGGGCTCCATATATTATTTGTACATTTTCTCCCCGTGTTTAAGATCTTGAATGTCCGTCGATTAATTAATTTACTGACCATTAATTAATCAACATCTAACTCCATGAGTAGTACCACTCAACCTTTTCTTCATGCCGGACCAAGTCCACCTGCAGGGTTTACATGATGAACCTTATGAGCTCCTCAAGGGGACATCATCATCCTAATATATAGGACACGGTTTCCTCCTATAATCAATGACACACCATATAAATAATATCATCTTCCAACTTACCGAGCCTATCGATTTAATCTATAAATCTCGCCTATTGGTAAATCAAAGAAATGAAAACTAAGTATATGTGCCCGTTATTATATCGGGATTAAGAGCATGTATAATATAATATCTGAGGTCCGGTTCGATTATGTAGTCAGCAATAAATCAAGTCACCTCTAAATCGGTCCTGCTCAATACACACGAAGTGCACTAGTGTGATTTTATGGTCAAGACAAACCAATACCAAATCACACTACAATCATTCCAATGGTTTGTCCAAAGTCATCTTGGTTGTGAGCCTTTACTTATACTTTACAAGGAGCCGATAACATGATCTCCCGTGTGACACCACACACCATGTTATCTATAATGTAATGTATTAGACAATATGCATAACTTTAAATATATGCAAACAATGATCATGTGATTCTAATTTCAAAATAAAGATGTTCATACAAAGGATAGACTTTTCAGTATAAATCCCAACAATCTCCCACTTATACTAAAAGACTATGCTGTCCTCAAATTGCCATACATCTGATCCCCATTCCCTCCACATGCCAATCAAAAGCTCTCGCCGGAAGGGCCTTAGTGAAAGGATCTGCCAGGTTATCCTCCGATGCAATCTTGGCCACAACAACTTCTCCTCTCTTTACGATTTCTCATATCAGGTGGTACTTGCGCTCTATGTGCTTACTTGCCTTATGGGCTCATGGTTCCTTCGAGTTTGTAACTACACCACTATTATCACAATAAATTGTGATAATTCTGGGCAAACCAAGAATCACATCCAAGTCCATCAGAAAGTTCCTAAGCCACACAGCTTCTTTGGTCACCTCAAAGGCTGCCATATACTCAGCTTCCATGGTGGAGTCTGCCATGCATTTCTGCTTGACACTCCTCCATACAATGGCTCCACCTCCCAAAGTAAACACAAAACTTGAGGTAGACTTACTATTATCCCTGTCTGATTGGAAGTCGGAATCCGTATAACCCACAGGGAGTAATTGGTCTGCCAGGTAAACCAGCATATAATCCCTAGTCCTTCTCAGGTACTTCAATATATGCTTTACCGCAATCCAATGTCCCTGTCCTGGATTACTCTGATATCTGCTGACCATGCCCACGACAAAGCAGATATCTGGTCTCGTACATAGCATCGCATACATGAGGCTTCCTACTACCGAAGCATAAGGAACCACCTTCATCTCCTCTATCTCCTCAGATGTTCTAGGACACATCTCCTTAGATAAAGGAACTCCATGCCTGAAAGGTAGAAAACCCTTCTTGGAGTTCTGCATGCTAAAACGATCCATAATCGTGTCTATGTATGAAGCTTGGGATAAGCACAACATCCTTTTCCTGCGATCCCTTATAATCTTGATCCCAAGGATGTGTCCTACCTCTCCCAAGTCCTTCATATCAAACTGTTTGGACAACCATACCCTTACGTCCGATAACACCTTGATATTGTTACCAATCAACAAAATATCATCTACGTATGGTACAAGAAATACCACTACATTTCTGTCACATCTCTTGTATACACAAGACTCATCCAGACTTTGAATAAATCCATAAGACTGAATTACCTCATCAAAGCAGATGTTCCAAGACCTCGAAGCTTGCTTCAATCCATAAATGGACCGATTAAGCTTACACACAAGATGCTCTTTGCCTTTAGCAATGAATCCTCTAGTTGCTTCATATAGATGTTTTCCTCAATACTTCTATTAAGGAAAGCTGTCTTGACATCTATCTGTCACACCTCATAATCCATATGAACTGCTATGCATAAGAGAATCCGGATAGATTTAAGCATGGCTACCGACGAAAAGGTCTCCTCATAATCGATACCCTCTTTCTGAGTATACACCTTCGCATCAAGCCTCGCTTTGAAGGTCTCAACCTTCCCATCTATTCCTCTCTTTTTCTTGTAGATCCACTTGCATCCAATGGTTTTTACACCATCGGGTGGTTCTACTAGATCTCAAACCTGATTTGAATCCATAGATTCAATCTTAGCATTCATTGCACTTTGCCAAGATACTGCATCTTTATCTTTGATTGCCTCGTCATATGTCTAGGGATCAGGTTCATGTTCGCCAGGGACCAAATTAGAAGATTCTCCCAAGAACATGAATCTATCAGGTTGTCTCACAACCCTCCCACTACGACGAGGCATCACCTGTGTATCCTCCCGCGGTACAGTGACTTGTGGTATATCCTCTTGTACCGGTGGTACTGAAGAAGTGACTTCCCCTTTTAATTCCTCCAGAACAATTTTACTCTTGGGCTTGTGGCTCATCACATAGTCTTCCTCTAGAAATCTGGCATTCGTGCTAACGATCACCCTCTGATCTCTAGGACTATAAAACAAACCACCCTTCATTCCTCTAGGATAGCCAACGAACATGCGTACTTCTGTACGAGGTTCCAACTTACCAGCATCTGCCTTCAGCACATGTGTTGGACTCTCCCATATCTGAATATGTCTTAGACTAGGCTTTCGCCCAGTCCATAACTTTGTGGGAGTAGAAGGCACTGATTTAGATGGAACCAAGTTCATAATGTACACCGCCGTATCTAGAGCATATCTTCAGAACGAATCTGGCAACTCAGAATAACTCATCATCGATCTAACCATCTCCATAAGAGTCCTATTCCTTCGCTCTGCTACACCGATCTGCTAGGGTATGTCAGGTGCAGACAATTGGGAATGAATCCCAGCCTCTGATAAGTAATTCCTAAACTCTCCTAAGAGGTACTCGCCACCACGATCAGATCGTAGTGTCTTGATACTTTTACCTTGACATTTCTCCACATCAGCCTTGAATTCTTTGAACTTGTCAAAGCATTCAGACTTGTGGCACATCAGGTAAATGTATTCATATCTTGAGTAATAATCTATAAAAGAGACGAAATACTCAAAACCACCTCTAGCATAGATAGACATAGGACCACACAAATCAGAATGTACAAATTCTAACACATCTTTGGCTCTATACCCCTTGGCTTTAAAAAGGCCTATTGGTCATTTTATCCTCCAAGCAAGTTTCGCAGGTTGGGAAATCTTCCACCACTAATGAACCCAGAGGTCCATCAACTATCAACCTTTGAATTCTACTTAGGTTAATATGACTAAGCCTAAGATGCCAAAGATATGTTTGATTCATCTTCGAAGGTTCTTTTCTCTCATTGGAATTAGAAGATGAGTTATAAACTTCAATTTGCATCGTGGGAGGTTTTGGTTCATGTGTATACAAATTTCCTATCAATGTACCTAAATAGATATTCTACCTATTCCTTTTTATAACAACTCTGTCATTAAAAGAAATAGAATATCCATCCATAAACAATTTATAAACTAAAATTAAATTCTTTATAAATAAAGGTACATAAAGGGAATCTTCCAGAACCAAAGTTTTATTTTTTTCAAAAGATAAATAAAACATCTCCTACTGCAATAGCCGCCATCTTCATGGCCTTGCCCAAGTAAACGGTAATCTCTCCCTCAGCTCATCGTCGGGTTTCCTGGAACCCTCGCAAAGTATTGCAGACATGATCAGAGGCTCCCGTATCTACACACCAGGTGCCGGTAGATAACACCGCTAACCATGTTTCAACAACTAGACTAAAGGATATTCATTTGTTCTGCTTCGGATTAGGACAGTCCTTCTTCCAATGTCCAGTCTGCTTGCAAGTGAAGTACTTGCCTTTCGGCTTCTTCACTCCTCCCTGAGATCCTCCCACCACCATTGCTCCACCTTGTTTTTTCTTCTTCTTGCCTTTCAACTCAGAAGTAGAAATCTTCTAAGCAACCATGGCCTGAGCCGGAGCAAGCCTTTCTGTCGACTGGAGAATGATATTGACCTGGGTTTCCCCATCAATCTCAGCTCCAAGGACTTCCAGCTCATTCGCAGGCTTAGGAGGACACTCTTTGAAGAGTACATACTTGTACTCCTTAGCAGTTAAGATAATATCTAGATTCTTTTCCAATCAACATAATTTGGATACAGTAAGTTTATTTTCCTCAAGTATCATAGCAAGTGGACTGAAAGTCATTTTTGAAAATCTTAAGAATCACATAGATCATTACTTTAGATTTCAAAAAATTATTGATTCCTCAAACAATAAAATTTTAAAAATCAACCAACACCTCAAAACACCGAGAATATCGTATGCCACGATAGTGTGGACATATACGAATTCTACATTTGTAAGAGGAGGTTTTACCCATTAATTTTACTATCTTGTCAACCTAACTTTTTGACAAGGAAAATTAATAGTTGGTTCCTCTTTGGCCCTACAAATAAAAGCAGTGACTCCGGTGGGGAGGATACTTACATTTGTATCTAAGTGTTCACCATTACTTGGTACCAAGTTAATTATCTCAGGTTATGTGCCTTACGATGGGGAAGTACACACTCTCCTTAATAATTCCCTATAACCATATTTGACCTTGTGATCCGCAAACAAACCCATCCGATGGGGAGGAAGGCACTCAGAGGCGATGCGCAAGTTTGTTTGCATCACTTGTCAAATCGTAATGGAGGTCGTGGGAATTTATAAAAATATCCATCTCCCACTTAGTTATTTGAAATTGAGTAATTTTCTAGCCTATGACATGCATATCAAACAATAAGCAATAAATATGAAAAATAAATTATTTTCCAACTATTATGGCTTTTGTCTTCAATATGTCTCCTATCGCATCGACTTCTCGTCCGCTCCTCCTATGCCATGTACGAGCCATCCGGAGATCCGAGCCGAGACTAGAATCTATTTTAATTTACATCCATCAATCCTATACTCCACGAGGGAGTGTACATGAAATCTAGATCGAAAGTAAACTAAAATAAAAAAAGTGGCTAAACAATGTCATATCTAATTTATAAAAAATTAAATACTAGCCTCGTCAACCCAGAGGATTCAACAAAATAAACATTTACACACATACAATCACATACACACATATGGTCAAAATAGTCGGATCTTATGCCTGCAACCAAAGAGTTAACCTATACATATCCTACTATTATCCGACACATATAATATATGAAAAGTGCATAAAAATTAATCGAATCTTAAACACACAAAACCGGAAACCTTAGCTTTGATACCAATTGTAGGGTTTGATTTCATTGATCCGTGAGGGGAAACTTCGCTTCCCACTTCAACTCTGTTGCTTGTTCATGGCGATCCCATCGATGTCCCCGGATTAAAAATTTAATCCTAGATAAAAGGGAACACCTAAGCAACCTTGTCATCATCGTGCTATTCGTTTAGAGAGGTCACTTGAACAAACTCGTTGTTCAAGCGACCAACCTCTATTCTACGAGTAGCCGTGGAATAGACGATGTACAGATCGCCGATTTTTGTATTTATGTTCGGGATCCAAGTATTATTTAGCCACATACATAAAATAAACATCCACATAAAACATGCATATAATTGAAAAGAAATTATAAACATAATACAAAGGAAGACTAATCAAAATAAACAAGATTATACCTCTTGTTATACCTCTTGATCTTCTATTATAGGTCCTTCCTCCTTTTGGACGTCGTGTGGGCAACGATCTTCCAAAAGTCGAAGCCTCCTAGATCACCAATCTTCCTTTCCTTGTTCACTCCGAACAAAGGAAGATTATCAAACAAAACTCTTCTTCCTATCTAGAACCGGCCACCAATCAATAGACTCGATGTTGCCGCCGGCCAAGGAAGAGAACATGAGAGCATGGGCATCGGCCAACACTTGGAGAAGAGAAAGGAAAGCAATCCTTCTCCTTGTTGCCGCCAAAACCCTAAACCTAGCTCTCCTAATTTCCGGCCAAGGATGAGGGGAAGAAGAATAGGTTGAGCACCGGCCAAGGTAGAGGGAGGAAGAATAGGTGTCGGCCAAACGTTAGGAAGATGAAGAAGAGGCTTCCTCAACTTGTTGCCGCCCACCACAACCCCAAAACCCTAACCCTAGCCGCCCACTCCTAATCCTAATCTAATTAGGATTGCTTGCCGCCAAAGGGAAGCAAACCCTAAGCCTAAACCATCTAACCTTGCCGCCCACCTTAATGCTCTATTTATAGAGTTGGGCTCAACCCTTGTTTTAATCTCCTCCATTGGTTCTAGGGATTTAATCTCAACCGTCGGATCTAGAGATTTAAGCTCAACCGTCGGATCTAGAGATTTAATCTCTACCTTTGGATCTATAGTTTTGTTTTCATCCATTGGATCTAAGCTTCATGAGGTTTTAATAGGCTACAATAGGGACCATGAGGAGGAGTTGGATCTTAGCCACCCAATGGATCAATCCCACATAAAGTCCGATCCATTAATGATTATCCATTCCACTAGAGGATTATCATTGATCTACCTCACCAACCCCCATAAGTTATTATGGGCTCTACATATTATTTGTACATTTTCTCCCCGTGTTTAAGATCTCGAATGTCCGTCGATTAATTAATTTACTGATCATTAATTAATCAACATCTAACTCCATGAGTAGTACCCTCAACCTTTTCATCATGCCGGACCAAGTCCACCTGTAGGGTTTACATGATGAACCTTATGAGCTCCTCAAGGGGACATCATCATCCTAATATATAGGACACGGTTTCCTCCTATAATCAAAGACACACCATATAAATAATATCATCTCCCAACTTACTGAGCCTATCGATTTAATCTATAAATCTCACCCATTGGTAAATCAAAGAAATGAATACTAAGTATATGTGCCCGTTATTATATCGGGATTAAGAGCATGTACAATATAATATCTGAGGTCCAATTCGATTATGTAGTCAGCAATAAATCGAGTCACCTCTATGTCGGTCCTGCTCAATACACACGAAGTGCACTAGTGTGATTCTATGGTCAAGACAAACCAATACCAAATCACAGTACAACCATTCCACTAGTTTGTCCAAAGTCATCTCGGTTGTGAGCCTTTACTTATACTTTACAAGGAGCCGATAACATGATCTCCCGTGTGACACCACACACCATGATATCTACAATGTAATGTATTAGACAATATGCATAACTTTAAATATATGTAAACAATGATCATGTGATTCTTATTTCAAAATAAAGATGTTCATACAAAGGATAGACTTTTCAGTATACATCCCAACACAGCCACCTTTCCAGTCCGTGGTTGGGGCATTGGTAGAGTAGCCCCTTGTAGCGATCCCAAGCCTCGAATAAGGACTCCCCCTTCTTCTAGCGAAAGCTCGTGATAAGATGTCGCATGCAGTCTTGCTTGGTGGGAAGTATTTGTTCAGGAACTGCTGCTCACATTGCTCCCATGTATTGATGCTTCTCGAAGATAGGGAGTGAAGCGATGCCTTATTCTTATCCCGCAATGAGAACGGGAATAGGCTCAGGCGGATCGTGTTAGCAGGGACTCCATTCATCTTCATTGTTGAGCAGATTTCTAAAAATACCTCTAGGTGTCAGTCCGGGTCTTCAGTCGCAGCTCCCCCAAATTGACTTTCCTGGACCATATGTATAAGTGTTGGTTTAAGTTCAAAGTTATTCGCTGAAATAGATGGTCCTGCTATACTCGGCCCAAATCCTCTAGTGCTAGGAGCTGCATAATCCCGCAGAGGTTGGCTACCTATGTTCACTTCAGATGCGACTTGATCCTCCATCCTTCGCTGCTCTACTTTTCGATGATGAAAGGTCCATTCGATTTCTATGTCGATTGGAATCAGGCCTCCCGATCCTAAGCGTCTATGCATACGAAGAACTGAGCTGAAAAAATTAGGAGTGCTACCCTATTCTAAGAGAAGAAAACAAAACAATCTAGCTAAGAAAAATCTAAGATGCAATAGGAAAGTCAAAAACTATTGCTAAAAGTAAAAACTAAATCTAAATATGGAAAATATAGAACTAAAGAAAATGAAGCAAACTAAAAAAAAAATAATGCAAGTAAATAAATCTAATCCTAAATCTGATCCAATTTACCACTGTTCAATTTGATATCGAATCGATCAGTCCCCGACAACGACGCCAAAAACTTGATGTGCACGAACGCGACCTCAAATCTCGCGATGGAGACCGTCGAAGACTCAAACTGCGCACTCGCGCTCAACACCCGCAAGTGTACAGATGTCGTCAAGTAATAAAGATTATCAATCCCACAGTGAATGGGATTTGAATATCAATATATTCAATGGTTGTAATTGTTCGGACGTAACTCTAAGAGGTTTCGATTGGTGAGGGTTGTCAGTGGACTTTACTCTATATGGTGTCACACGGAGGAGGAAGGGAGTGTGCTGAGTTCTTTAAAGGTGATTCTAGAACTTCGATTTTGCTTGTGTATCACAAAATGATGCTGTCAATTGGTGTTGTCTAGACGTTTATCTATGGTTTTGTGGAAGAGACATCATACACTCTCTCGATGAGCCACCGCATCTACTGGGAGCTATCTCCGCCTAAAATGACGGGAGAGATGGTATGAGGATGCCAAATCAATCCCTACAATTAACCGTTTCTGATTCCACCGCACCTTTCTACCCACAGTTATAGAAGATCAAGTTTACCACTAGGTTTCTTATATAAAATCCCCAAAATCTTAAATACAAGGGTTGTCACAACTTATATTGCCTAAGCACAGCAGATAGAAAACCAAACACGCATAGATATAGTAAAAACAACTACCAATTGTCAAATCAAACTCAAAGGCAGAATTTAACATGAACAACCATTGTAATGTACACACAAGCTACTCCCTAATCCTAGAATCGAAAGTACTACTCCATGTATATGAAGGAAGAATCACAAAGCATGTTTATGTTCGAATACATAAGGAATAAAATGTAGGACCAAAGGATTACAATGTTTTCGTGGTCTTCTCTCCGACGTTGAAGTGCATGGTGTGGACCTCCGATGGCGTTCCTCCTCCCCGTTGCAAGTTCCCGAAGCTTTTTAGGGCTTCGACATGCCGACCTAGCCGTCATGCCTCCCCCCTAGGGTTTGGGCGGAGTCATCCTTATATAGACATCACCTCGGACCACTACAAAATCCAGAAAAACCCTAGTTGCACAAATCTGGTGGGCCACCACATGGTCGTGTGGAAACACATGGCCAGGCCATGTGCGGCCCTGGGGTGGCTGATCTCGCCCATTGGACATGGCCGCGTGTAGCCACACGCCCTGGTCGTGTCTCATTCTGTGTCTAGCTGCAAAATGTCCTTCTTTTGGACTGAAAGTGAGCCTTTTTCCCCCGAAATGCTATCCTACACATAAAAGAACAAAGAGTAGACCTCTGAACCAGAAAATAGGAAATGCATGCAAAATAGAGTGACATATGCATGAAACTAACATAAAATGTAATGTGATGTGAGCAAAAACTACTCCTAAAACCCTATATGTTTCACTCACATCATAGAACCACCCAATGGTGTAAAAGCCATTGGATGCAAGTGGATCTACTAAAGAAAGAGAGGATCAGATGGGAAGGTAGAGACCTTCAAAACAAGGCTTGTTGCGAAAGGGTATACTCATAAAGAGGGTATCGATTATGAGGAGACCTTTTCATCAGTAGTCATGCTTAAGTCTATTCGGATTCTCTTATCTATTGTTGCTCATATGGATTATGAGGTTTAGTAGATGGATGTCAAGACAGCTTTCCTTAATGGAAGTCTTGAAGAAAACATCTATATGGAGCAACCAGAGGGATTCTTTGCAAAGGGCAAAGAGTATCTTGTGTGCAAGCTTAATCGGTCCATTTATGGATTGAAGCAAGCTTTGAGATCTTGGAACATCCGCTTTGATGAGGTAATCCAGTCATATGGATTTATTCAAAGTCCAGATGAGTCTTGTGTATACAAGAGATGTGATGGAAACGTAGTGGTATTTCTTGTACTATACGTAGATGACATTTTGCTCATTGGAAACAATGTCAAAGTATTATCAAATGTAAGGGTATGGTTGTCCAAACATTTTGATATGAAGGACTTGGGAGAAGTGGGACACATCCTTGGGATCAAGGTTATAAGGGATCGCAAGAAAAGGATGTATCTCAAGCTTCATACATAGACACTATTTTGGCCTGTTTTAGTATGCAGAACTCCAAGAAAGGTTTTCTACCTTTTAGGCATGGAGTACCTATATTTAAAGAGATGTTTCCTAGAACATCAAAGGAGATAGAGGAGATGAAGGTGGTTCCTTATGCTTTAGCGGTAGGAAGCCTCATGTATGTTATGTTATGTACAAGGATGGATATCTGCTTTTCCATGGGAATAGTTAGCAGATATCAGAGTAATCCAGGATAGAGACATTGGACTGAGGTAAAGCATACATTGAAGTACCTGAGAAGGACTAGAGATTATATACTAGTATACCACGCAGATCAATTACTCCCTATGGGTTACACAGCTTCTGACTTCCAATTAGATAGGGATAACAGTAAGTCTACCTTGGGTTTTGTGTTTACTTTGGGAGGTGGAGCCATTTTAAGGAGGAGTGTTAAGCAAAAATGCGTGGCAGACTCCACCATGGAAGCTGAGTATATGACAACCTCTGAGGCAGCCAAAGAAGCTGTATGAATCAAGAACTTCTTGATGGACTTAGATGTGATTCCTGGTTTGCCCAGAACTATCACAATTTATTGTGATAATAGTGGTGCAGTTGCAAACTCGAAGGAACCACGAGCTCATAAGGAATGTAAACACATAGAGCGCAAGTACTTCCTGATACGAGAGATCGTGAAGCAAGGAGAAGTTGTTGTCGCCAAGATTGCATCAGATGATAACCTAGAAAATCCTTTCACTAAGGCCCTTCCAGTGAGAGATTTTGATAGGCATGTAGAGGGAATGGGAATTAGATGTATGGCAGTTTGATGGCAGCATAGTCTTTTAGTATAAGTGGGAGATTGTTGGGATGTATACTGAAGGCCTAGCCTTTGTATGAACCTATTCATTTTTAAATAAGAATCACATGATCATTGTTTGCATTTTATATTTATGCATATTGTCTGATACATTATATTGTAGATAACATGGTGTGTGGCATCACACAGAAGATCATATTATCATTTCCTTGTAGAGTATAAGTAGAGTCTCACAACCAAGATGGTTTTGGACAAACCATTGGCATAGTTGTAGTGTGATTTGGTATTGGTTTATCTTGATCATAGAATTACACTAGTACACTTTTTGTGTATTGAGCATGACCGATTTAGAGGTGATTCAATTTATTGCTGACTACATAATTGAATCAGACCTCGGATATTATGGTGTACATGCTCTTAATCCCGATATAATAATGGGCACATGTACTTAATATTTATTTCTTTGATTTACCAATGGGCGAGATTTATGTATTAAATCGATAGGCCTGGTAAGTTGGGAAATAATATTATTTACATGGTGTGTTATTGATTATAGGAGGAAACTGTCTCCTATGTATTAGGATGATAATGTCCCTTTGAGGAGCTCATAAGGATCATTATGTAAATCCTGCAGGTGGACTTGGTCCAGCATGATGATGAATTGAGTGGTACTACTCATGGAGTTAGATGTTAATTAATTAATTGTCAGTAAATTAATTAATTAATGGACTTTTGATATCTTAACACGGGGAGATATTTGTACAAATAATATATGGAGCCCATATTTATTTATGAGGTTTGGTGAGGTAGATCAATGATAATCCTCTAATGGAATGGATCGGGTTTGTGGTTCGGAACCATTGGGTGGCCAAGATCCAACTCCTCCTCATGGTCCCTATTGTAGACTATTATACTACCTCATGAAGCCTAGATCTATATAAGAAAGGGAGAGGCTTGGGAAAAAACCAGGTTTGTGTGTTTGATTGTTGGCATGCTAGAGGCTTGGGCGGCAAGCAAGGTTGGGCTAGGGTTTGTTGGTTGGCGCTGGAGGTGGCTAGGGTTTGCTTCTCTTCTTGGGCGACGGAAACCTAGGTTTAGCCTCTCTTTTAGCCGGTGGCATCTAGGGCCAACTCCATCACTTGGCCGGTGCCTCTTCCTCTCCAAGTGGCCGACACCTCCTTCCTTCACCTAGGGTCGGTTAGGGTTTTGCTTTGGCTTCCCCTAGAGCCGACGCACCTCTCCTTCTCCCTCTCTCTTTTGGCCGGCGGCAACAACCAAGCAAGGAGGCTTGGTGGTGGCAATAGATAGGAGAAGAAGGGAGAATTTTCTTCCCTTTGTTCGGAGCGAGCAAGGAAGGGAAGATATGAGATCTAGAAGGCTTCGACTCTTGAAAGATCGTCGCCCACACGACGTCCAAGAGGAGGATAGGTCATACAATAGAAGATCAAGAGGTATAATCTTGTTTGTTTTGATTTTAGTTCTTTTGTATCATATATGTGGTTTATTTACTTGGACCCCGATGATAAACATAAAAATCGGCGATCCATACATCATCTATTCCATGGCTAATTGAGGAAAAGAGTTAGGTTGCTTGAACAACAAGTTTGTTTAAGCAACCACTCAAATCGAATAGCACGATGATGGATCCGTTGCTTGGGTAATCCACCTTCGTCCAAATTAATTTTTTTTTAATCCGAGGATGTGTGATAGGATCGCCATGCACAAGTGACCGAAGCAGGGGGAAAGCAATCAATTTTCCCTTCAAGAGCCTTTTTTATGTATGTCAAAATGGAGGAGAATTTTGGGAAAATTGAGTGAGAAGTTGGAATTCCCAATTTGAAAAATTGGGAGGTTTGGATTGAGTTATTGTTCTAACTCAAAGGTGTTTAGTTTTTGTCAAACATCAAAAAGGGGGATATTGTTAGTGCAATCGGCTCAGATCACGATTGATCAGACTCGAGTTTGACTCGAGTAGTGGTTTAATGTTTGTGTTTTGATGTTTGACGATGAGTTGACCATTTTTTGACAATGGGTTGACTATATGGTTGACATGGAGTTGATCATATGATGGAGAAGTACAGTTGGGACACTTAGCATGGAAAGTCCAAGCATGGGTTTTGGCAATGGGAAAGTCCAAGTCTTGAGTAATTGGCATGGAAAGTCCAAGCATGTGTCTTGGCAAGGAAAGTCCAAGCATGGGTCTTGGCAAGGAAAAGTCCAAACTTGAGTCTTGGAATTTGGAAAGTCAAACAAGGGTTGGCAAGGGAAAGTCCAAGCTTGAGTCTTGGCAATTGGAAAGTCCAACATGGGTTGGCAAGGGAAGTCCAAGGATTGATATTGGCGGTGCAAAGTCCAAGGGTGGAGTCTTGGCAGCATAAGTCCAATGGTTGGCGGCGTAAAGTCCAAGCGTGTATCTTGGCAGCGTAAGCCCAATGTGCCTTGACGGTGTAGACTAGCTTAGCATGACAATATCTCATGGAAGCACCTAAAGGCTAGCTTATGGATGAACAAGTCATTGATGACTTGGAGGGATCCGAGAGGCATGAGGTTGATGGTGGTGGCTAGAAGGCTTAAGTCTAGGCTAAGGGGTGGTCTAGCAAGTATGAGGGCATCATTCTTGGGGTAAATCTCATGGTTGTAGTGTAGCAGTCGACTGGGATTATGGACCAGTCGACTGGTCAAGTGTTTGACACTTGGCAGCTGAGTAAACTCTAGGCAGTTGACTGGGATTATGACCAATTGACTGATGGGAGATTGGCGATCGACTGTGGCCTAGTGGCTTGGACAGTCGATAGCCATGTTATGGAAGTCCACTGGCCTTGAGCAGTCAACTGCCATGGATGGAAGTCGACTGCTAGTCGAGGACACAGGCACAGAATATTTCTGAGTCGACTGCTAGGGTTTGGCAGTCCACTAGAGGCTATGAGCAATCGAGTGATGGCTATGATCAGTCGACTATTAGGTATCTGTTGGAACTTTTCCAACGTGGATTAAGTCATTGTGAGACAACAACTACAGAAGCAATCGACTGCTAGGCAGAAATCAACCCGAGTTGCTGCTTTAAAAGGAGCTTGAGGAGGAGGATTTTGGCATGGCTCCTTGAGGCTATTTGGAGGGGATTGGCTGCTGTAATCCAGACCTTCAAGGCTCTTCGCAAGCAACCAAAATCAAGCATTCAAAGTCTTCTTGTAAAGTGATTTGCTTTACTTGTATTGCATTTCATCATTGTATTTTCTTGTATCTATTGTATTACTTTGTGTAATCACTTGTACGAGGTTTCTCCACCTCTGGTGTGTCACCGAGAAAGAGTGTTATTGATTAGTGGTGGTGTATGCATCACTAGAGCTCATTTGAACTCAACCCATGGAGTAGGAACCCTAAGATTCCGAACCACGTTATATCTTGTTTTGTAGATTGTGCTTGTTTATTTGTATTTTTTTTCATATTGTATTTCTATAATCCACTGTGTACTAACAATCGTAGACAAGCACGAATGAATTTCGTCAAGCAACGAACGTGCCATTCACCCGCCCCTCTAGCACTCACTGAAGTTCCAACACCCTGGACTTTAACTATTACTCATGAACAAACCTCAAGTTTAATTTTATGATTCTAGGGTTAAGATTATCCTTTCAATTCATCTCCTAATCCCTTGGTCATGCGAATTGGTGACCAACATAAATGTAAATTAACATTGAATGATACTACCATAATCTAGCTAAGTGTATGAGGTGAGGAGTTAAGAGGATGACTTGCGTGGACTGAAGGTCAAGATGATGGAGATCAGCTTGTAAAATAAGTCGAGGGCTAAGCTGAGGTAGGTCATCTCGAAAAATTAGCGGAGAGCTGAGCTAAGTAAGGTCAGCTCGGATAATAAGTGGAGAGTCGAGCTGAGGAAGGTCAGCTCGGAGAATAAGGCGAGGGCCGAGCTGAGGTGTGTCAGCTCAGAGAATAAGTGGAGAGTCGAGCTGAGGAAGGTCATCTTGGAGAATAAGTCAATGAGCTAAGGTAGGTCAACACGGAGAATAAGTGGAGAATTGAGCTAAGGAAGGTCAGCTCAAAGAATAAGTCGAGGGTCGAGCTGAGGTAGGTTAGCTCAAAAAATAATTTGAGAGTTGAGCTAAGGAACGTCAGGTCAGAGAATAAATTACGAGTCGAGCTGAGTAAGATCAACTCGAGAAGTAGATTGAAGGCGGAGCTTAGAGGGAATAGCTCGGAAAGCAAGGTGAATAACATATCATAAAGAAGGCCACTCAGAAGGCAGGTCGGCTAGTGGATTAAGAGTTACTTAGGATAGATGTTCAATTATTGAGCTAATGGGAGAAATAATGAGAAAGGAGAACAAAATATTAACTACCAAGGGGCCTCTTTACGAAGAAGGAGGCGATCAGGTTGTTAAGAGGTGGGGACCTCATGAAATATTCTTTTATGAGTTTATTACAATGAAGTCATATCGCCCATCCTTTAGGATAACCAACAGAGACTCTTTAGAAGTCCCATGAAGGAATCATTCTCTAACGACCTAAAAAGCAACCTCACCTGGGTCTACGGGGCCTTTCCAAGTGGATGGTCGTCATCGCAGTTGGTTATGCAACAGCTCGCTCTAGTGCTAGAGAGGGATAAAATGATAAAGAGGCAAAGGAAGAAGGGATCTGATCTCATTCTACATACATTTTACTACTCTCCGCTACACTTATCTTCATCACAACTGATACTACTTGTTTTCTCTTCCTCATACAAGCTCTAACTTAAGTATCGGAAGATCTCTGCCAGGTAGGTCGGCGGTGGTCTAACGTATGTTAACTTTCACAGGAAGGGAACAAGAAAACTCTTATTGCTGTGATCGGAGAGAACCTATTGGTGCAGGGGAACCAGATTATCGAACCTGTGTTTTGATTATGGAAAAGATGCAAAGTTAAGATTACATCGTTATCTCACGGGCTTAATCGAGTGTGTAGAAAAGTGCCAAAGCTAGAGATGAAGGCTAGCGACACCCGGAGGAAGCCGTGGTGGTTGGGCGACACTCGAGTGATTTCGGAGGAAGCCGAAGGAATCGAGTGGAAGGGCGGAAGTGAAAGAGACACAGTAAGTATCGAGGTAAAGCTCGTGTGTGTAAGAGTAAGAGAGGTTGTATCCTTCTTACGGGGATGATCTTAAGCGTAGATCCGACCAAAGACATCGTATAAATGGTCTAGGTCGAGATCGAACGGTCAGCAGCCGTCGAAATAATGTTTTAGTTAAGCTAACTTTGCCTTGCAGCTAGCATCAGTCGACTGTCAGCTTGGAGGACTCGACTGCCATCCATCAGTCGACTGATGGTCAAGGATCAGCTTCTAGGAGTCAAGTCTTATTTCCTCATTCCAAGGAGTTTTGTGCCCATTTGTGATTGGTTGAAGACTCATTCAATGAGGGGATCAAAGGCTATAAAAGGAGGGCTTGTCCTAGGGTTTTTCATCAATTCAAAAGCTCCCAAGTGCTTCCGATATGCTACGAGTCTCCGATATCCCTACGACGAAGCGCTGCCGAGACGACGACTCAAGCTCCAAGATTCAAGTCTTCAAAAGTCATCGGTATAAGCTTTAATTTTTATAAGTTGTTCTTTTTATTTCGAGCTTTAAATCGTATCAAGGAGAGGGGGAGTGTCCCTTTACCTTGAGTCTTTCTTGAGTTTTGTATTCGTTTAACTCCTACCTCCAACGAGGAGGAGTTCGTTTAGTGTTTTGCCCTCCGTGCGTGGTCAAGGACCACTAGGGCCTTGGAGTAGTAGCCAAAGGCTACGAACCAAGTAAAAAATCCATTAGGCATTTATCTTTCCGCTGCGTTTAATTGTCTACTCGTCCCTCAACAAACGATTTCGAACGAAAAGTTTTTATCACTATTCACCCCCCCACCCTCTAGCGATCCGCTTGATCCAATAATTGGTATCAGAGCCGGGGGCGCTCAGATTCGGTGCAACCACCGGTCGAGAATTTTTCTTTTCGTATTTATCATTTTATGATTTCTCCCACACTACTAATCCAAGACCAAGTCTTGGTATATAGTTTTTGGTTGTGTTTTTGCAAGTACTAATCGCCTTCAGAGTACCTCATGTTGGGTTTTTCCGAGCCGCAAAAACCGCTTTTTGCGTTGCGAAAACCTCGGAAGCCCCGGCCACGGATCCGTGCAAAGTATAAAAATTATAAAACATGTATGTACTTACTAAAAAACCCTAGATCTACCTTAGATCTAAGAGGTGAGATCATTACCCTCGATGCGATGCCCTTCGCTTATCCCGCTCGTCCAAAAGTTCGCCGGAACTCGAGAGTGTCAAGTGCACACTCTTCTATTGGTATCCACACAAGCAATAGGTGGAGAAAGAGACAAACTTGAGTGTGCTAGCACTCCTAGTAGATCTCGGCAAGATGAGGAAGGAGAGGGAGAGCTTGAGAGGAAAAACACCAAGGAAGAAGATGATCCAAGAGTGTAACTCTCCAAATGAATTCACCACCCATAACCCCTAAAGTGGCCGGCCACTTCATGGAAGGGGGGTTACATGCATGCATGTAACTCCCATGACCCTTGGTCTCCCTCATGATGTGGCACCAATTGACCAAGTCAATGATGATGTGGAGCATCATCATTGGCCGGCCATGCCAAGTCATCATCATGACATGGCATTTGGTCAAGTCAAACTTGACCTTTCATCTTCCCTCTCAAGTCAAGTCAAACTTGACCTCTAATCTCCCATGGTTGATCAAATCTAACCACTTGACTCAAGTCAATTTAATTTAATGAATCTCTATTCATTTAATTTAAATTGATTTGATGAATCAAATCTAAATTAGACTCATTCAACACTTGAATCAACTTGAGTCTAACTCAATTAGTCTAATTTGGATTACTCTTAATCCAATTTGGTTCATCCCATGAACCTAATCCTCATGGTTCATTATATGAACCTAATCTCCATCTAATTGCTCTTATGTGTGTGACCCTATAGGTCCTTGTAACGTTGGCAATGTCCCTAAACCGATTTAGGAGCATAAGCAATGAGCGGTATCTAGCAACACATCATTGCTACCCAAGTTACAAGAATGTTGAGCTCCAACATCACCTTTGTGACTACTAATTGTGACTCTCACAATATGTGACAATGTCCCTCTATCCTTGACATCTAGATTGACCAATCGAGGCATAGACCGTGTCATCCTCGGTACAATCTAAATCTTGAACCCCAAGTAGACTCACTCTAATCAGATGAGCCCAATATCTCATATTGACTCATTTGGGCATGGCCATGCACTTCGTGGTCTCACTCTATCAAGAATATCGATGTCACCCCCGTCATATAGGAGGGATAGATCCCATCTACATCACTCACATCCCTCCGCATAATTTGTTACATACCCAGTAATCGCCTTTATAGTCCACCCATTTACGGGTGACGTTTGACGAAGCCAAAGTATGCAACTTCTTATGTAGGGAACCATGGTGACTTCAGGTCTAAGGACTAATAGTCATACTAATAGCCACATGAGAAAGTATATGACACTCATATAACGATCCATGATACTTTCTCATGGCGGGTCATTCAGTATACATTCTCGATGCATACCCATGTGTCAACTTGATATCTCATATCCATGACTTGTGAGATCAAGTCATCTTGTTGACCTACATGCTAGTCTCTACGCATTAACATTGTCCCTGAATGTTAATACTCGACTAGGAATGATTAAGAGTAGTGTTCTCTATATCATCTCATTATCGATTCAACCAATCGATTGATATAGATCAGAACCTACTACTCAAGGACATTATTATATTTAGTTATTTGGCACCAATACAAGTAAATATAATAACCATGCCTTTATAAATAGGAATATGATACAATAAAGTCCATACAACAATCATCACATGATTGGCTCTAGGGCTAACAATCTCCCACTAGCACTAGTGCCAATCACGTAGTATCTAATACCCAATGACCTAGTGTGACCATCATGCTTTTACGTACTGCCAAAGTCTTGGTCAAGGGATCTGCGATGTTAGCCTCTGTGGGTACTCTGCAAATCTTCACATCTCCTCTATCGATAATCTCTCGAATGAGATGGAAGCGCCGTAGTATGTGTTTGGTCCGCTGGTGTGAGCGAGGTTCCTTAGCCTGTGCAATCGCTCCATTGTTGTCACAATAGAGCTTTATGGGATCTGCAATGCTAGGAACCACCCCAAGCTCAGTAATGAACTTGCGGATCCAAACTGCCTCCTTTGCTGCCTCAGATGCAGCGATATACTCGGCTTATGTTGTAGAATCAGCAACTGTGTCCTGCTTCGAACTCTTCCAGCTCACAGTGCCACCATTCAAGCAAAACACGAACCCTGACTGCGATCTATAATCATCCTGGTCAGTTTGGAAGCTGGCATCGCTGTAACCCTTTACAGCTAGCTCCTCATCGCCTCCAAATATCAAAAAATATTCTTTAGTACTTCTCAAATACTTAAGAATATTCTTGACTGCTATCCAGTGACACTCACTTGGATCTGACTGGTATCTACTCGTCATGCTCAAAGCATACAAGTCATCAGGATGAGTACATAGCATGGCGTACATGATAGATCCTATAGCAGATGCGTAAGGGATCTTATCCATACGGTCTCTCTCCTCTCTAGAAGAGGGACTTTGAGTCTTCGAAAGACTCACACCATGTGACATCGGCAGAAGTCCTTTCTTGGAATTGCATGGCAGTAGTAATACCCGTGTCGATGTATGTACTCGACTTAGGCGCAATCTCTTAGATCTATCTCTATAGATCTTGATGCCTAGAATACATTTTGCTTCACCTAAGTCTTTCATTGAGAAGCACGTCCCAAGCCAAGTCTTCACGGTGTAGCGAAGGATGTCATTCCCAATGAGTATGTCATCCACATACAATACAAGGAAGACAACTATGTTCCCATTAACCCTCTTGTAGACACGAGGTTCATCTTCATTCTTGATGAAACCAAAGCATTTGATCGCATCATCGAATCGAAGATTCGACTCAGAAGCTTGCTTTAGCCCATAAATGGACCTTTGCGGCTTGCATACCTTCCCGATATCTTTGTGGATCTACAAAACCCTCGGGTTGTGTCATGTACACATCCTCGAGTAAGTTTCCATTGAAATCCGGTTTTGACATCCATCTGCGGATCTCATAATCGTGGTATCTTTGCAATAGCAAGCAAGATCGAATGGACTTAAACATAAGCCCTTTGGAGAAAGTTTCATCATAGTCAATACCATGAATTTGCTTGAAACCTTTAGCCTGTCGGCCCTTATAGGTATCGTAAGTCCATCCATGTCAGTCTTTCTCTAAAGACCACTTACACCCAATGGGTTTGACCCCTTGGTGGATCGGCCAAAGTCCATACTTGGTTGGTGTACATGGATTCCATCTCGGATCTCATGGCCTCTAGCCATTTCTCAGAATCTGGGCTCATCATAGCTTCCTGATAGGAGGTAGGCTCATTCTCAATGAGCATTACGTCATCATGGTCAGACAAGAGAAATTAATATCTCTCAGGCTGACGACGTACCCTATTAGATCTGCGAAGAGGTAGGTCTACATGAACAGGTGGTTGTTCCACAACTCTTTGTGCAATAACCTCATCACCCACAACACTTTGTGGTTCCTGTTCAACCTCCATCAAGGCCTCAGTGCTATGGTCCTTATCTTGAATTTCTTCAAGATCGAAGGTACTACCACTAGTTTTTCTAGAAACAAAATCCCTTTCTAGAAAAACTCCAGTCTTTGCCACAAACACTTTGTGCTGACTGGGAATGTAGAAGTAATATCCCTTTGTATCCTTGGGATATCCAACAAAATAGCACCTATCGGATTTGGGTCCCAGTTTGTCTAAGACTTGACGTCGAACGTAAGCCTCACAACCCCAAATCCTCATAAAAGACATCATGGGATTTCTCCCTGTCCATATCGTATATGGTGTCTTTATCACAGCCTTGGATGGTACCCGGTTAAGGGTAAAGGCTGCTGTGTCTAGAGCATATCCCCAAAAGGATATAAAAAGATCTGTGTGGCTCATCATAGATCGTACCATATCCAATAGGGTACGATTCCTCCTTTCGGATACACCATTCCACTGTGGTGTTCCAGGAGGAGTGAGTTGGGATAGAATCCCACACTCAGCTAGATAGTCACGAAACTCATGGCTAAGGTATTCACCACCTCGATCTGATCGAAGTATCTTAATACTCTTGCCAAGCTGGTTTTGTACTTCATTCTTGAACTCTTTGAACTTTTCAAAGGATTCTGATTTGTGTGTCATGAGATACACATAATCATATCTACTGAAGTCATCAGTAAATGTAATGAAGTACCTGTAACCACCTCTAGCAGCAACATTGAAAGGACCACATACATCACTATGTATAAGTCCTAACAAATCTGTTGCTCTTTCGCTATGTCCACTAAAGGGAGTCTTGGTCATCTTGCCTGGCAAGATTCGCATGTCTCATATGATTCAAAATCAAATGAGTCTAGCAGCCCATCCTTATGGAGCTGAGATAAGCGACTCTCATTTATGTGACCTAAGCGACAATGCCAGAGATAAGTTTGGTTCAACCCATTTGACTTGAACCTCTTGGTACGTATGTTATAGATAGGGCTCTCTAAGTCTAGAAAGTAGAGTCCATTCATTAGAGGTGCACTACAATAGAACATATCATTTAAATAAACTGAACAACATTTATTTTTTATTATAAATGAAAATCCTTTTTTGTCCAAACAAGAAACTGAAATGATGTTCTTGGTTAAGGTAGGCACATAACAACATTCATCTAATTCTAATACAAGCCCAGAGGGCAAAGATAGATCATAAGTTCCTCGTGGCCAGAACTCTTGCTCCATTGCCTACTCGTAGGTCCACCTCGCCTTTGTCAATGCCTGCTATTTCTCAGCTGCACATTGGTACAAATGTGAGATGCACATCCGTATCTAATACCCATGATGAAGAAATAGATAGATTGACTTCTATAACATTTATACCAGTAGAAGTCTCACTTCTTTTCTTCTTAAGATCTTCCAGTAAGCTTGCGATTCGCTTCTAGTGTCCAGCTTCCTTGCAGTGGAAGCAAGCCCCTTCCTTGGCTACCCCTCCTTTGGGTTTAAGTTCTTTGCCTTTGCCCTTGGCTTGAGACTTTCCCTTACCTTTAGGCTTGTCCTTGCCTTTCTTCTTCTGCACCATCAAAATGGTGTCAGATTTTCCCTTCTTAAGGTTAAGCTCAGTGATTCTCAACATCTTTGAGCATTTTAAACGATGGCTTATCAATTTCATTCATGTTATAATTCATGACAAATTGATTGAAGTCTTGTGGCAAAGATTGCAAGACTAGGTCAGTGGCCAGCTCTTGGCAAAGTGGGAATCCCAACCTTTGTAGGTTTTCTACGTACCCAATCATCTTGAGTACATATGTACCTACGGGAGTCCCTTCTTGCATTTTGGACCCAAATAATGCCTTAGAGACTTCATATCTCTCATGCCTAGCTTGTCCTTGATATAGTTGACGAAGATGTCCAACCATATCATAAGCATTCATGAACTCATGTTGCTTCTGAAGCTCAGAGTTCATGGTCGCGAGCATTAGACATGACACATCTAATGCATCATCTTGATGCTTCTTGTAAGCATCTTTGTCAGCTCGCGAGGCAGTGGCAGGAGGTGCCTCCGGAATGGGCTGCTCCAGGACATACAACTTCCTTTCTTGGGTGAGAACAATTCTCAGGTTCCTGTACCAGTCCAAGAAATTCGCTCCATTGAGCTTGTCCTTCTCAAGGACAGAACGCAGAGAGAGAGTATTCGTGTTTGTCGACATAGTTATCTACAACATACAATGCAGAGAATTAATATCATATTCCTTTTATCATTTAATTAGTCCTTTAATCAAATGATGCTCCCACTGAATTATAGGAATTTTTGTAGAATCGAGTTATGGATGTGGTCAAACCACATTACTAGATTCATACAAACTAGCTATAATTCTTGCGGGACAAGATCCACATCATACTAAGCCTTGAGTTAGCTTTGGCTAAATCGCCCAAGACTTAGTATGATCGGTGGGTAACACATTACCGATTACATCTCTATGCAACTCTTGTTTATAGGATCAAGACCCACATTTACAAAAGACCTTGAGTTAGCTTTGGCTAAATCGCCCAAGATTTAGTGTAAATGCGATCTTGACCTATCGTTCCAACGATTGGAATATGCCTATAGTTCTACTCGATCCAATTGAGTTTAACTAGTTTTGCTCAATCTAATTGAGCTTACTCTAACCCAATCGTGATAGGCGGGGACCAAGATTGTCCCTCCACACCCTACCAAGATAATATGCGTTGCTCTGCTTTGGCAGATTCAACAACAACAAATGATCGAGGTAGTGATGGGTATCAAGGCTCGGTAGGCATTTTAGAGTTGATTCGATTATGATCTAATCTAATCGTAATGTGTATCTTATACGCATTTAGGCCTTTATTATCCTATATTAGCATGCATCATATACATACATTCATTATTCTAGCATGCATCATATACATAAAAGAAAATTATCCTAGCATGCATCATATACATACAAGCATTATTCTACTAGCATGCATCACATACATACAAGCAAAATCAATTAAATATATATATATATATCAACATATATATATATAATTAAATGTGATATAGTCATGGCCCTACTACGATCTTCTCAAGCCAATGAGAAGATCGGACGATCAACCTAAGGCTAGCGGCTTCTCCAAGCGCTTCCTTTGACCGCCATGTGTCGTCGTCACCCTTCTCGTAATCTCGTCTTCGAGTGGACTTTCCACCGCTCCATTTTGTACATTACAAATATGAAACTCGAGTTACATTCGAGTCTAAAAACTAATTACAACTAGAATATCAAAAGAAGAGGTACGACGCGCAGGTCGCATACACTATACAATACGCACAACCACAAAACGGCACGCAGGCCGTATTATGAATTACAACACACATAATCCAATCAAATTGGGGTCATTGGGCCATGACAATCACAGAATTATACATAATTCTAAATTATGTATTTTTACAGAAATTTCTATAATTTTTCCTAATTTTTTTTTTCAAATTAATGAGTCACCTCTCCGTAACGGTCCCGCTAAGCGGTTTCCGGGCGCGATCGCGGGACAAAGCCCCTTTCGGGGATAGGGCAGTGCCCATACTCACAAAATTACCTTTGCGAGTGTCCTTACTACGATCCTACAGCGACTTAAGTCACTGTCCCAAAAACCTAAAGCGAGAACTCGCCGTTTCGGAGAGTTTTTCTCGACGGTTGAAGCCTACAAGTGTCCCAACACTCGTTGCTTCGACTCTTTGAGAAAAATACCCAAAAATTCTATAAAATTAGGAAATTTACAGAAACATATAAATCTGTAATTTTTATATCTAATACAAAAATTACAAAGATGAAACACATACATGCTTCGCACGTGGCTCTGATACCACTGTTGGGTTTTTCCGAGCCGCAAAAACCGCTTTTTGCGTTGCGGAAACCTCGAAAGCCCCGGCCACGGATCCGTGCGAAGTATAAAAATTATAAAACATGTATGTGCTTACTAAATAACCCTAGATCTACTTTAGATCAAAGAGGTGAGATCATTACCCTCGATGCGATGCCCTTCGCTATCCTTCATTCGTCCAAACTCGAGAGTGTCAAGTGCACACTCCTCTATTGGTATCCACACAAGCAATAGGTGGAGAAAGAGACAAACTTGAGTGTGCTAGCACTCCTAGTAGATCTCGGCAAGATGAGGAAGGAGAGGGAGAGCTTGAGAGGAAAAACACCAAGGAAGAAGATGATCCAAGAGTGTAACTCTCTAAATGAATTCACCACCCATAACCCCTAAAGTGGCCGGCCACTTCATGGAAGGGGGGTTACATGCATGCATGTAACTCCCATGACCCTTGGTCTCCCTCATGATGTGGCACCAATTGACCAAGTCAATGATGATGTGGAGCATCATCATTGTCCGGCCATGCCAAGTCATCATCATGACATGGCATTTGGTCAAGTCAAACTTGACCTTTCATCTTCCCTCTCAAGTCAAGTCAAACTTGACCTCTAATCTCCCATGGTTGATCAAATCTAACCACTTGACTCAAGTCAATTTAATTTAATGAATCTCTATTCATTTAATTTAAATTGATTTGATGAATCAAATCTAAATTAGACTCATTCAACACTTGAATCAACTTGAGTCTAACTCAATTAGTCTAATTTGGATTACTCTTAATCCAATTTGGTTCATCCCATGAACCTAATCCTCATGGTTCATCATATGAACCTAATCTCCATCTAATTGCTCTTATGTGTGTGACCCGATAGGTTCTTGTAACGTTGGCAATGTCCCTAAACCGATTTAGGAACATAAGCAATGAGCGGTATCTAGCAACACATCATTGCTACCCAAGTTACAAGAATGTTGAGCTCCAACATCACCTTTGTGACTACTAATTGTGACTCTCACAATATGTGACAATGTCCCTCAATCCTTGCCATCTAGATTGACCAATCGAGGCATAGATCGTGTCATCCTCGGTACAATCTAAATCTTGAACCCCAAGTAGACTCACTCTAATCAGATGAGCCCAATATCTCATATTGACTCATTTGGGCATGGCCATGCACTTTGTGGTCTTACTCTATCAAGAATATCGATGTCACCCCCGTCATATAGGAGGGATAGATCTCATCTACATCACTTACATCCCTCCGCATAATTTGTTACATACCCAGTAATCGCATTTATAGTCCACCCATTTACGGGTGACGTTTGACGAAGCCAAAGTATACAACTCCTTATGTAGGGAACCATGGTGACTTCAGGTCTAAGGACTAATAGTCATACTAATAGCCACATGAGAAATTATATGACACTCATATAACGATCCATGATACTTTCTCATGGCGGGTCATTCAGTATACATTCTCCAATGCATACCCATGTGTCAACTTGATATCTCATATCCATGACTTGTGAGATCAAGTCATCTTGTTGACCTACATGCTAGTATCTACGCATTAACATTGTCCCTGAATGTTAATACTCGACTAGGAATGATTAAGAGTAGTGTTCTCTATATCATCTCATTATCGATTCAACCAATCGATTGATATAGATAAGAACCTACTACTCAAGGACATTATTATATTTAGTTATTTGGCACCAATACAAGTAAATATAATAACCATGCCTTTATAAATAGGAATATGATACAATAAAGTCCATACAACAATCATCACATGATTGTCTCTAGGGCTTTCACTAACACCTCACGATCAAACGAGCATAACTTTTGCTACAAGTGGACTCACAAAACGTTCTACCCACTAAATCATAGCTCTCTGAGATATGTACATTCTTATGGGGGTTTACTCCCATAACAAGGTATTTTCATCCCCAGAAATTGATGTTTAGTACCCTTTCGGGGACATCGAAGGTTGTGAGTACTTACTTTTTGTTTAGTTTCTTATCTCTTTGTTTAACTTTCTATTTCCCATTTGTTTTTTGTTTATTTTCCGCAGCAAAAATCCAAGACTCAAGTCTTGGCAAGTTTTTTTTGTATTTTTTTTTTGTTTTGTGTGTGCAAGTTTTTATTTCTGGCCCACATTGAGGGGTACAGCACCACCCGATCTCCGTTCTTTAGCGGAGATGATTTTCGTTACTGGAAAGGTCGGATGGAGTGTTTTCTAAAAACACAAGTCGAGCCTTGGATAATCATCAAAACCGGCTTTGCTCTGCCCACTAATGATCAAGGCGAGCCCTTGGATTTCAACAAGCGGACCAATGCAACCAAGAGGCAAATCGAAGCCGATGCAAGAGCAACCCAAATATTGCAATGCGGTTTGCCTAAGGAAGAGCTCAACCGCATCGGACCCTTCATCAGCGCAAAAGATTTGTGGACAAAACTCATAGAACTACACGAAGGGACTAACGACACAAAGTTAAGTAAAAGTGATTTACTACTTAATAAATTGTATAACCTAAAAATGCTGGAATGTGAGACGACAACGCAACTACACGCCCGTATTCAGGACATTATTGTTGGTGCAATCGGCCCAGGATGACTCGAGTTTGACTCGAGTAGTACCTTGATAGTATTTTGATGATGGACAAAACTCATGACATGGGATTGTCATGGGAAAGTCCAACATGGGGTTCGCATGGAAAATCCAAGCATGGAGCTTGGTGTGGAAGTCCAAGGGGGAAGCCTTGGCATGGGAAAGTCCAAAGCATTGCAAAGCCGTGCACTTAGTGCTTGGCATGGGAAAGTCCAAAGCATTGCGAAGCCATGCGCTTGGTGCTTGGCATGGGAAAGTCCAAAGCATTGCGAAGTCGTGCGCTTGGTGCTTGGTGAGAAATGCAGTGCGAAGCCGTGCGCTTGGTGCATTTGGGAAGTCTTGAGGACTTGGTAAGTTCATAAGGCTTGGGGTCCTTGAGTCGGTGAAGGATGGCATTGCGAAGCCGTGTGCTTGGTGCATCTGAGGGTCCGCCGGACGGGGAGCGAATGGAGTAAGCCCAAAGGGAAGCATACTTCTAGGGTATGAGATGCGAAGGATGGCGTTGCGAAGCCGTGCGCTTGGCGCATCCGAGGGACGTAGGCCGAGGGAAGAGAGCTTCGGTGGGGAACTCCATGAGGGATAAGGTGGACTTGGCCAAGTGGCTAAGACTGAGTGTCGGAGGCTCAAACTTGATGTTTGAGGGTTTACCCGATTCGGATGCTCAAACAACTTGGTGTTTGAGGTTTTGCCCGACATCAGTCGACTAGCATAGGTGCCGGTTCGACTGATCCAAGTCGACTAGGGTTCGACTGGTGTAAGGCTAGGGTTTTGTGCTTGGCGATCATGGATCGCATCGGGATCGATGTCGATCGCAGCCAATGAGGGATGGCAGTCGACTGATGGGAGTGTTGTGAGAAAAGAACGCTCTGTAGCTGACTGGGCAGTCGACTACTAGGTCACCAGTCGACTGATGGGCATCATCAGTCGACTGGTATGTGATCCGTTGGAACTTGTCTGACGTGGATCTGGCCGTTGTGAGACAATGGCTACAGGGACAGTCGACTGGGGACTTTTGGCAGTGGACTGCTAGGCGCGAAAATAGCTCGATGCAGGTTATAAAAGGAGCTCAAGATGGAGGTTTTTGCCATGGTTTTTGTGGAGCTATTGGAGAGGAATTGCTGCTGCATTCCAGTCCTTCAAGAGCCAATCAAAGCAAGCAACAAACAAGTGATCAAAAGCAATCGGTGAAAAGTGTTTCTTTTGTATTGTATTTGTATTCTTGTTTGTATTTGTATATTACTATTGTAATTGCTTGTGAGAGGTTTCTCCACCTCCGACGTGTAGTCGAGAAGGAGTTTAGTTAGTGTCGTGCGCATAACTAGAGCTCGGTGAGCTCGCCCGTGGAGTAGGAACCATTTGGTTCTGAACCACGTATATCTTGTGTTGTGTGATTGTGTATTGTTGTTAGTTTCATTATTATTGTTATTCTGCTGTGCTAACAACAATCGTAGACAAGCAATGCAATGAGAACGAGCAAATTCCGACATCCATCGATTGAGGGCTATTCACCCCCCTCTAGCCGGCCGTCCCGATCTCCCAACAAGTGGTATCAGAGCCGAGGTCGCTCTTCAAGGAGTAACCGCCGTGAGAGCACTACAAGATGGCCGGCTACAACCTTCAACCACCCAAATTCGAAGGAGACTTTCTATGGTGGAGAAGAAAAATGGAGGTATACCTAGAAACCGATTTTGATTTTATGATTATTATAGAAATCGGTTTTGAAATGCCTAGGGACAAGTACAACAAGCCAATTGAGAAGTCAAAATGGACCCAAGACCAAATCAAAGACTTCAAGACAAATCTCAAGGTAATCAAGTTGATTAGTGATTTGTTACCTAACATTATTTGGTCTAGATTGGGTGATTATAGGGATGCAAGGGAATTATGGAATAAGGTAATGAAATTCCAAGAAAATTCTCAATCGGCACAAGTAGAGGAGAATGTCGAAGAAGAATCACCATCCACTTTTGAAGATGTGGATGACTTGGTGGAGACCTCCACCTCTAGCGTTGAGGGGGAGGAAAGGATTTCGATTCCGGAGCAAGATCAAAATGAAGCTTCTACCTCCGGAAGAAGTGAAGAGGCCTCCACCAACTCGCTAGGTAACTCAAGTGTTGTAATTTTAAATAAAAATCACATAATATTCTTTGAGTGTAGGGAGAAGGGGCATTACAAGAGCAAATGCCCTAAATTGGCTAAGGAAAAGGCATCAACACCAAAAGTCAATCCAAAGTCAAAGGATGCTGGTGTTCCCAAAATCAAGAGCAAAGAGCACATTGTGTGCTTTAAATGCAACCAAAAGGGACACTATCGAAGCCAATGGCCTAGGGGGAGGAAGAAAGGGCAAGAAGGTGCAACTCATGTAGGGGGAGCTCCTAAAGCTAACCCTAAGGTAAATTTACTTAATGCACCTTTTAATTTCTAGAGTCAAAAAGCATGCTAAGAATTATTTTAGTTCTCTTGCAATTATAAATGAAAAGCATGCTAAGAGAAATAATAAGGTTTATTGCTTAGGTGCCAAGCATGTTCATATAACTAAGGATAAACCTAGGAATCATAATTCTAGACCTATTTTACCTAGGGAGTCAATTAGGAGAATTGAAGAAAACTTGGGTGTTAATCCCAAGAAATCTAGGCATATGCCTAAAAAGAAAAACATTTCCCAAAAGACAAATGAAAATTCAAAATTGGGAAAATTAGAGTTAGAAAACCAAGCCTTGAGGTCAAGGCTAGAAAAATTGGAGAAGACCCTAGCAATAATATCAAATTCGGTTAAGGGGTATAATGTACAAAAGTCAAGACCTAGAAAACAAGAAATGTCTAAGGGCAAGAAGGGTTTGGGTCAAAAACCTATGTCCTACCATAATGTTCCATTTAATTATGGAACCACATCTAGGTCAAGGAAAACCAAGGTTAATAGGGAAGTCATCCCTAAGTCTAGCCATGGTATGTGTTTAGTGGCTAACACCTCAAAGAAATCAAATGTAGCCACTAAGAAGGTCAATGGAGGAGTCACCTCTAGAGTTGACCCAAGTAAGACCCATTTGACTATGGCTTCAAAGCCAAAAAGGGTCATTAGGAAGGTATCTAGGGAAGTTATCCCTAGGGAATACCTTGTTAACCCATAGAGCTCCAATAGATATTGGGCTCCTAAGAGCGTGATTGATTCACGCTAAATGGGTTAGGGTGTGTCAACCCTAAGTGGATGGGTGGTTAACCTAGCCATTGTGAGTTGACACATTAGGGTGTGCCAATATGGTTTGAGAAGTTAAAAATGATTTAAATTGGCACAATTAGGTCATAGAAGTCATGGTGTGCCATTTTGGGTTTTTGGCACACTAGGGAGATGAATGGCATTAAGGAAAAATTGGTTTAATCTCTAGAAATGGCAAATTGATTTTAACACTTAGGTATTCTATACTTTAGTATATTTTAGTTGCCATGATTTGTTTGCCTTGCCATGTCATGACATCATCTTCATTCTTATCTATAAAATGTCATGATCATGTTTAGAATTATTTTTAGATGTCATGTATTCTTAGGCTTCATTCACATGCCATGACATCATGATTTTGGCATATGCTTTTATTTATATCATATCTATGCCATAATCATATCATGCATAAATTAAAATGGAGTTAAGAACTATGGCACAATTTGAAGGGAATCAAATTATGTGGCCTAGAAATATGCATGAGAACATAAAGAAAACAAAACCCACATCTCACTAAAAACTTGACTTGTATGTGTTTTACACATCTAGATATTTGTGAGATATTTAGGAAAAAGAAAATAAAGGTTTTAAAAACATTTTGAAAACATTTTGAAAAACATTGGTGAAGTCTATCTTTTGATAGCTATCACCATTGAATGGGATGATACAAAGAGGGCTCTTTATTGAAGCTTTTCTAAACTTTTGAACTTTGTATCAATCTCCTAATTTAGTGGGTAAAATAATTTTCCAATATTTTTCACCCATAGTGTTTATGATAAGTAATATACATACAAAATTTCAAGAATTTTAAACTTATGTATATTTACTTATGGATTTCGGAAATCCATTTGAAATCTTTGGCTAAAATCTGATTATCGATCATTGCCATGGATAATGATCATTTGCCCAAGCTGATTTCGGGTAAATCTTGTTGGTTAGGCCCATGTTCGGCTAGGTTAAGGTACCCTAACCACTCCTAACCCTAGGATATGCTTGGGAGAGCATTAGAGAGGGTGGAAATCCATTGGATATGGATTAGGAGTTGGGTTGAGGGTGAGTATCAATTTTAAAGTGGATGAGAGTTCATTGTTGAACTTTGCCTTAATTTTGTTTGGTTTAATGTTCCTATTGGCTTAGAAACTCTCCAAGGACATTGTTGGTGCAATGGTCAAGGGGGAGGAAGCCTCTAGGGGGAGGTATCCATCATGGGAAGATGGATGTATATTTCCTCATGGGAGGAAAATTGGGTTGCCTCTCTTTAAGTGATATGGGATCACTAGAAAGATTGTAGGCATGTGTTCCTCCAAAGGAGAGATTGTAAGATCTCATTGGGATATGAGACATTCATACCCTTGGGGAGGACCTTTTTGATGTAGTGTCAAAAAGGGGGAGAAGTTACCAAGTTACCAATTAGGGTTCGTTGGAATTCTCATTGGGATATGAGAATTGCCAATATGGGAGAATTGGTAGACTTGAGATGGTAGTTTTGTCAATCATCAAAAAGGGCGAGATTGTTGGTGCAATCGGCCTAGGTTGACTCGAGTTTGACTCGACAAGTACCTTGATAGTATTTTGATGATGGACAAAACTCATGACATGGGATTGTCATGGGAAAGTCCAACATGGGGTTGGCATGGAAAATCCAAGCATGGAGCTTGGTGTGGAAGTCCAAGGGGGAAGCCTTGGCATGGGAAAGTCCAAAGCATTGCGAAGTCGTGCGCTTGGTGCTAGGCATGGGAAAGTCCAAAGCATTGCGAAGCCGTGCGCTTGGTGCATTTGGGAAGTCTTGAGGACTTAGTAAGTTCACTAGGCTCGGGGTGCTTGAGTCGGTGAAGGATGGCATTGCGAAGCCGTGCGCTTGGTGCATCTGAGGGACCGCCGGACGGGGAGCGAATGGAGTGAGCCCAAAGGGAAGCATACTTCTAGAGTATGAGATGCAAAGGATGACATTGCGAAGCCGTGCGCTTGGCGCATCCGAGGGACGTAGGCCGAGGGAAGAGAGCTTCGGTGGGGAACTCCATGAGGGATAAGGTGGACTTGGCCAAGTGGCTAAGATTGAGTGTCGGAGGCTCAAACTTGATGTTTGAGGGTTTACCCGACGGACGGATGCTCAAACAACTTGGTGTTTGAGGTTTTGCCCGACATCAGTCAACTGGCATAGGTGCCGGTTCGACTGATCCAAGTCGACTAGGGTTCGACTGGTGTAAGGCTAGGGTTTTAGGCGGCGCGATCGCTATGGATCGGCAATGATCGATAGCCGAGCAATGATCGCCGAGAGGGATGGCAATGATCGATGGGAGTGTCGCGAGCACGAACGCCAGTCGATCGGGGCCGATTATTAGGTCACCAATGACCGATGGGCATCATCACGACCGTAGGTGATCCGTTGGAACTTGTCCGACGTGGATCCGCCGCTGTGAGACAACGGCATGGGCAATGACCGGGCCTTTGGCCGATCGCTAGCGCGAAAATAGCTCGGCCACGAGGTTATAAAAGGAGCTCGAGATGGAGGTTTTTGCCATGGTTTTTGTGGAGCTATTGGAGAGGAATTGCTGCTGCATTCCAGTCCTTCAAGAGCCAATCAAAGCAAGCAACAAACAAGTGATCAAAAGCAATCGGTGAAAAGTGTTTCTTTTGTATTGTATTTGTATTCTTGTTTGTATTTGTATATTACTGTTGTAATTGCTTGTGAGAGGTTTCTCCACCTCCGACGTGTAGTCGAGAAGAAGTTTAGTTAGTGTCGTGCGCATAACTAGAGCTCGGTGAGCTCGCCCATGGAGTAGGAACCATTTGGTTCCGAACCACGTATATCTTGTGTTGTGTGATTGTGTATTGTTGTTAGTTTCATTATTATTGTTATTCCACTGTGCTAACAACAATCGTAGACAAGCAACGCAACGAGAATGAGTGAATTCCGACATCCATCGATTGAGGGCTATTCACCCCCCTCTAGCCGGCCATCCCGATCTCCCAACAATTATCAACGGCCTGCACACCATCGGACAGAAGGTCGAAAACCGTGACCTCCTAAGGTACGTTCTTAACTCATTTCCTAGGACTACCTTGTGGGAATCCATGGTTGATGCCTACAAGGTCACTAAGGACCTTTCAAAGCTTAGGTTAGACGAATTATTTTCCGAATTTGAACTTCACGAGCAAACTAACATGGTCCGAGCCGAGAGAGGTATTGCTCTACTTGCAGGGACAAAGAAGAAAGCCATCTACCAGGCAAGAAAATGGACTCGAACCCGAAGATGAATCAGAGTCTGAATCCGAAATGGTGGAAGCAATAGTGAACGTAGTGCGGAAGATTGTTCGGAGGGAAAGGAGGCTACTAAAGAACCAAAAGAGGGCACAATTCAAATCGAATAGAAAGAAGGCTTTTCATGCAACATGAGACAACGAAGAAGGAGTCAACATAGCGTGCATGGAAAGACCCGAAGAGTCCGAGTCAGAATCCAATTACAACACCGACTCTGAACTCGAGGACTACTTCGAGAAGCAACTCAAAGCCGTACCAAAACGAAAATTTAAGGTTAGCTACTCACTAATTCATACGCTTTACAATACAATTAAATTGCTAACTAGGAAATTAGCTAAATCCAAGTCTAGGGTCGAGTCCTTGGTTGAGGAGGTTGAAACCCTCAAACAAGAGACACCCCTAAACTCTTTGACTAGTCGAGTTCAAGAGGAGGACTCAACTCAAGTTGAAAAACTCGAAGAAGAGAACTCTCTTTTGAAAGGACGAGTCCAAGAGCTCGAACCTCGGTTGAACAAGTTCTCAACGGGGTCCAAGAATCCTAACCGACTTCTTGGAACTCAGAGAGCTGTGTACAACAGAACCGGACTCGGATATAGCTCACAAACTACGAATATATCTTACATGTCTATCGTAAATCATAGTCATCATCGAGTCCAAGCGTGGGTCCCGAAAAATTTATTAAACTCACATATAAGGACCAATAGGTTTTGGATTCCCAAGGATCAAGTTCATTACTTGACCAGACCATATCGGTTCAATGATCCAGGGGGAGCTAATACCAAAATAGTATATCTGGTAACCTAAACCTCTTATTTTCTTTAGAATGGTTAGATAGGACTATAACTCATCAATGGTTGATAACATAGTACCAGGACGCGGTGAGATGATAGTACGTTAGGAAAATGGAGTCTCGTGTATTCGAGCTAGATAAGGCATATCTATTCGGTTCACTTGACCGAGTGGAACTAGCTGAAGCTACCTCTCCGTATCCTAGACTAGTTAGACCAGGAAGTGGTCTTAGGTGAGTCAAGTTACTATTTTCTCAAAATTGGCTTTGTCTAAGGAAGTGGTTGTTTTTCCTATCAAAGAAGGCCCCTGTGCCTTGCCACGACCTGGAAGCCAAGATCTTGAAAAGGTGACTTGATGAGCTTAAGATCAAATCCGAATCTACCGCAAGGTTGACCAGTTTCAAATCATTAAATTTAATTAAGATAAAATTGGAATCATCTCACACAACATATAAGGTGAAACAATTCTAAGACACTTAGAATGGGTGAGATGAATAAGGAACAATTTCAATTTATATAATCCTTTAAAAAAATTTATCTATTTTTCAAACTATCGAGCCTAAACATTTACTTATACTCGGACAAAACTCTAAATATACAACCTTCTAGGTCAATGTTTAGCGCCCCCTAACTCTTCTATACCTTATATACTTGATTAAGGGGGAGAGCAAACTAACCCTAAGGGTTATATATTTTCAAAAGTTATTAGGGTATACGTATCTTGAAACTCAAAGCTAATTTTATAAGTATTTTTAAAATCAAATTAGTCTCAAGACTTATATTGTTGGTGCAGAGGGTTATACCTCGAATCAAAGTAAATCGAGACACATGCTTGGACTCATGTTAGATAATCTTTACATATTGTTATACATGCTACTTTTTTGTTAAAAAACCCCTACTTTTTATATAAAACCCCAAATATTTTTTGATTTATGGCAAAAGGGGGAGAAGAGCACAAGTTAAGGGGGAGAAAAAAAATTTAAATTTTTTAAAATGAACTTTTTGTTCTAAAACTCAACAAGGTTAAGGGGGAATTGATTATAATGAGTGCATCATTTACATTTACTCATTTTCCATATTACATTTTTCCTTAACTTTGCATAAGTTTGCCATAGATCAAAAAGGGGGAGATTGTTGGTGCAGGGGCACCAGATGATTGAACCTGTGTTTTGATTATGGCAAAGATGCAAAGTTAAGATTACATCATTATCTCACAGGCTTAATCGAGTGTGCAGAAAAGTGTCAAAGCTTGAGCTGAAGGCTAGCGACACCCGGAGGAAGCCGTGATGGTCGGACGACACTCGAGTGATTTCGGAGGAAGCCGAAGGAATCGAGTGGAAGGTCGAAAGTGAAAGCGACACAGTAAGTATCGAGATAAAGCTTGTGTGTGTAAGAGTAAGAGAGGTCGTATCCTCCTTACGGGGATGATCTTAAGCATAGATCCGACCAAAGACATCCTATAGATGGTCTAGGTCAAGATCGGATGGTCGACGGTCGTCGAAATAATGTTTTTGTTAAGTTAACTTTGTCTTGCAGCTAGCATCAGTCGACTGCCAACTTTGAGGACTAGACTATCGTCCATCAGTCGACTGTTTGCGGTCAGCATTTGACTAATGCTGCCATCAGTCGACTGATGATGGCCATCAGTCGACTGATGGTCAAGGATCAGCTTCGAGGAGTCAAGCCTTATCACCTCATTCCAAGGAGTTTTGTGCCCATTTGTGATTGGTTGATGACCCATTCGATGAGGGGCTCAAAGGCAATAAAAGGAGAGCTTGTCCTAGGGTTTTTCATCAATTCAAAAGCTACCAAGTGCTTCCGATACGCTACGAGTCTTCGATATCCCTACGACGAAGTGCTGTAGAGACGACGACTCAAGCTCCATGATTCAAGTCTTCAAAAGTCGTCGGTATAAGCTTTAATTTGTATAAGTTGTTCTTTTTATTTCAAGCTTTAAATCATATCAAGGAGAGGGGGAGTGTTCCTCTACCTTGAGTCTTTCTTGAGTTTTGTATTCGTTTAACTTCTACCTCCAACGAGGAGGAGTTCATTTAGTGTTTGCCCTCCGTGCGTGGTCAAGTGTTAGGGCAATCTCTTGCCATGATTAGGTTTTGATGTGTGTGGCAAAGGGTTTAAGTTAGTTTGTTATATTGATTTGATATGTGCGTTGAAGTCGTGCAGGACTTAGTAATTCGCACATGGAGCCGTGGCGAGTCTCACATCTCATGACTCGGGCCTTGAGTCGGTGAAGGATAGCTTTGCGGAAGCCGTGCGCTTGGAGCATCCGAGGGACTGCCGGATGAGAAGCTTGGAGTGAATCCGGAGGAAGTAGACTTCGAGGCAAGAGACGCGAAGGAGCATTGCAGAGTCGTGCGTCTGATGCTGCCGAGGGACGTGGCTGCGAACAAAGAGAACTTCGAAGGCGAGGGACTCCGAGGGGTGAGAGTGAGCGAATGTAACCCGGGAAGGGGTAGTAGCTCGTAGGTGAAACTTGGCCATTTGGCTAAGTGTCGGATGGGATTTCCCGACACCAGTCGACTGCCATGGAATGGCAGTAGACTGCTCTGAGTCTATGGTTCAATCGACTAGTTTAAGTCAGCTAAATCAAGTTGATCAGTCGACTGACGGCATGGGCAGTTCACTGATGGCTTGATCAGTCGACTGCCAAGGGATAGCAGTCGACTGATGGCACTGTGCATGGGCACAGAATGGAGTCGACCTCGTTGAGGACTCGACTGATCGAGCACCCGATCGTGATGGTAATATCGATCGGTGATGCATCTGATTGGATGGAATCCAACATAGAAAGCGGCCATTATTTGGCAACGGCTACGAGATCAGTCGACTGATCCTGTGTCAACAGAAAGAAACCCTCTTCCTCTATAAAAAGGAAGGGGATGGAGCTTTGGGAGGCTAATGCTTATGCTCTAATACTCTCCCAAAGTTCCCTAAAGCTTTCCATCCTCTTACTTGAGCTTATTTCCATTATATTTGTAAGAGGAGTGTTTTTTGTGTAAAGAGGTTACCTCCACCTAGCTTTGTGCAAAGGAGAGATCTAGTGGATAGATTGTGGAGTGATTCATCGTGGACGAATCGGACCGTGGATTAGCGGCGTAGCCGTGAACCACATTACATCTCGTGTTTGTATTGTTTTGTTTATCTTTTGCTTTGTCTTTATTTATATTTGCATATTCCACTTGCACTAACATTTTGTAGACGAGAAAAATATGACATACAACGAACGAGGGCTATTCACCCCCTCTAGCCGGCCGTATCGATCCCCCAACAAGTGGTATCAGAGCAAGGTTGCTTGTCACCGAACTAACCGCCGCAACAAGCTCTTCATCAAAAGATGGTCGGCTCAAACATTCATCCGCCGATGTTCGAAGGGGAATTCGCTTGGTGGAAGAAGTGAATGGAGGTATTCTTCGAAACCGACTTGAAATCCTTTTAATAATGGAAAACGGTTTCGAGTTGCCTAGGAACGAAGATGGGGAGCCATTGGAAAAATTGAGGTGGAGCAAGAGGCAAAGAGAAGAATACTTGGCAAATTCAAAGGCCAAGCATCATCTATACAATGTCCTCCCCCATCAAGAAGTCAACCGGATAGGAGAGTGTGCTAGCGCCAAAGAAATGTGGGACAAATTAATAGAGATCCATGAAGGCACATCCGAGGCGAAGCTAGCAAGGAGAGATGTCCTTCGCTCCCAATTGTCCAATATCAAACTCGAAAAGGGAGAGAAGGTAAAATCCCTACACTCTAGATTTAAGGAAATTCTAACCGGTTTGACAAGTGTAGGTGAAAATCTCTCCAACCGGGATATGGTAATGAAGGCCATAGATGCCTTTCCCCGGTCCTCAAGATGGAGCTCCATGGTGGACTCATTTTATATCTCCAAGAACTTAGAAGTACCTTGGAGGAGTTTTTCTCAACAATGGAGCTCCACGAAACGAGGCTTGAAGGAATACAAGAAGAGCCAAAGTTTCAAACTTCAAGAGGAGTAGCCTTGATGGCCAACAAGGGGAAGAAGAAGATAGAGATCCCCTCCTCCTCCGATGATGAAGCCTCCTCCTCCTCCTCCATGGATAGCACGGAAGAAGCGTATTTGGTAAGGAGGGTAAGGTCTGCATTAAAAGGTTTTAGATTTAATAAGTCTAATGATAGGAATAGAAGACCAAGCGGTAAGGTCATATGCTACAATTGCCAAGGAGAGGAGCACATAAGGGACAATTGTTCTCTACTAAACAAGCAAAGAAGAGAGGAAGAAGAAAGAAGAAAAGAAGAAGAAAAAGGGGAGCAAGAAGAAAGAGGAGAAGAAGGCAAAGGAAAAGGGGAAGGCCAAAGCATTCAAACCCAAGACATGGGATGATCTTTCCTCCTCATCCTCATCCGAAGAAGAGGAACAAGTCTATTCCAACCTTGCATTGATGGCCTTCGACGACTTGGATTGCTCCTCCTCTGAAAATGAAGGATCAAGCTCAAGTGGGGAGAGCTCAAATGAAGGGGTAGCCTCCTCTACATCCTCATCCGAAGAAGAGGATTTGGTAAGTGAGGTAACAAATCTACCCCCTAAGCAAATTATGTCTATGATTTCTAGCCTCACTAAGGACTTATTTAGAGCCAAGAAAAAGAACAAAAGCATGATAGATCAAATTAAGGACTTAGAAGAGAAGTTAGAAAAAGCATGCTTAAATGAAAATGAAAATATTTCTTCTTGCCATGATGATGCATGCTCACATGAATATATGCCATTTAATGTTAGTGATGCATCTATGGATGAAAATAGGGCTCTAAGGGAAAAGGTAGATTACTTGACAAAAGCCCAAGAAAAATTCACTATAGGCTCCAACACCTTGAACATGATCATAGGGAGCCAAAGAGCTAGCTTCAACAATAAACGCCTAGGATACAAAGAAAAGAAAAATGAAAAGGCCTACAAATGCCTAATTGCTAGGGGACAAGATAAGAAGAAAGTAATAGCTAGGAAATGGATTCCTAAGGAGTATCTAGTGAACCCCATAGGCAAGAACTTATTTTGGGTTCCAAAATCCATCCTTAAGGGTTAGAAAACCCCTAGGGTAGTCAACCATATGCAATTGACCTATATCATATTTTGGTTGACTTAGGATGACGGGACAACATTTTTGAAATAGTGTTAGGTGATGATAACGTGCCTATAAATAGTTAATAATGCTTAAATCATGATAGTTGATGTAATTGTTACACATGTTTGCAATCATGATTTATGATTTTGATATTTGGCACATCATCATGAGAAATAGTGTTTAAATCATGACTTAGGTGATATTTTGCTTATTATCATGATATAATACCTAATGCATGATAACAATTCTTGAATACATTTGTTTCATGATCATAATGTGAAATTAAGTCATATATGTCTTTATGATCATGAGGTTTGCTAGGTTAATACTTAACCTTGATAGAATTGTATGAATATAATGGTTAAGTATATACAAATACCCCCTAGGATGCATCTCACACTCACTATAGGCTACCATAATTGAAAACTTAGCGTGAGTGAGATGTTAGGATGATACAAATGTCCACTAATGCCTATGGCATTTAGATGGTCATTTAAAGTATCAAAATAGCAATAATAGACCAATCATGGGGAAGGCTTATGTTTAATTCATAGACATATTGCCCAAAGATCATGGTTGGATATTTCATATGTTTTCAAAACAATTTCTTAATCTAAAATCTATGTATTCATGTTTTGAAACAATTGGAACCAAAACTAGGTGTTAAACTTGATACTCACATGATCAAAAACCTAGTGGTTTTTAAACCTTTTGGATTTTTGGAAAATATGTGAAAATATAATGATTTTTCATGAAGACCTATTCTTCACTGATAAAGAATCTTACCAGAAATATATTCCCCAAATTTCATGGTTTTTCGAATTTTCTAGAATTTTTAATGCATTTCTGAAATTCGGTTAAAATCGAAAAGTTAGAAATTAGCGTGCGGTCATCGTAGTCCGAACTACGATCGTGATGGCCCAAAATCAAAAGTAAAGGCTGAATTTAGGTTTTAGACTAATGTTTGGTATTTTCCTTCTATTAGACTTGATGCCATGAGTTTATAACTTAGTGTTAATCTTTTTAATGGTGTCAAAGGGGGAGAAAATATTATGTTTAAGTTAATTATGATAGGGGGAGAAATATGTATGGGGATTTTCATGGATTAAGGGGGAGTTGCATGTTGTTATATCATGTTTATGTTTACATGCTTTCTTACCTTAGAAATTTTTATCAAATGTTTTTACCTAACTTAAACGGATTGCCACACATCAAAAAGGGGGAGATTGTTAGGGCAATCTCTTGCCATGATTAGGTTTTGATGTGTGTGGCAAAGGGTTTAAGTTAGTTTGTTATGTTGATTTGATATGTGCATTGAAGTCGTGCAGGACTTAGTAATTCGCACATGGAGCCATGGCGAGTCTCACATCTCATGACTCGGGCCTTGAGTCGGTGAAGGATAGCTTTGCGGAAGCCGTGCACTTGGAGCATCTGAGGGACCGTCGGACGAGAAGCTTGGAGTGAAGCCGAAGGAAGTAGACTTCGAGGCAAGAGACGTGAAGGAGCATTGTAGAGCGCTTTGATCTGCTTAGGGGCGTGGCCGTGAGCGAAGAGAACTTCAAGGCGAGGACTCAGGGATGAGTGGCGAATATAACCGGGAAGGGGTAGTAGCTCGTAGGTGAAACTTGGCCATTTGGATCAAGTTGATCACCGATCATGGAATGGGCGCGATCGATGGTTGATCGCCGATCGCCAAGGGACGGCAAGCGATCTAATGGCAATGCACGCGGCACGGGCACAGAATGGAGTCGACCTCGTTGAGGACTCGACTGATCGAGCACCAGTCGACTGATGGTAATATCAGTCAACTGATGCCAATACCGTTGGATGGAATCCAATGTGGAAAGCGGCCGTTATTGGGCAACGACTACAGGATCAATCGACTGATCGAGGGCATCAGTCGACTGATCCTGTGTCAACGGAAAGAAACCCTCTTCCTCTATAAAAAAGAAGGGGATGGAGCTTTGGGAGGCTAATGGTTATGCTCTAATACTATCCCAAAGTTCCCTAAAGCTTTCCATCCTCTTACTTGAGCTTATTTCCATTATATTTGTAAGAGGAGTGTTTTTTGTGTAAAGAGGTTACCTCCACCTAGCTTTGTGCAAAGGAGAGATCTAGTGGATAGATTGTGGAGTGATTCACCGTGGACAAATCGGATCGTGGATTAGCGGCGTAGCCGTGAACCACGTTACATCTCGTGTTTGTATTGTTTTGTTTATCTTTTACTTTGTCTTTATTTATATTTGCATATTCCGCTTGCGTTAACGTTTTGTAGACGAGAAAAATACGACATCCAACAAACGAGGGTTATTCACCCCCCTCTAGCCGGCCGTATCAATCCCCCAACATCAAGGACCACTAGGGCCTTGGAGTAGTAGTCGAAGGCTACGGACCAAGTAAAAATCCATTTGTCATTTATCTTTCCGCTGCATTTAATTGTCTACTTGTGCCTTAACGAACGATTTCGAACGAAAAGTTTTTATCGCTTTTCACCCCCCCCTCTAGCGATCCGCTCAATCCAACAGAACCCTTCCTTGACAGTACATCCTTGAGGAGAAAAATCCATGTCACATCAATTGGTGTCGTCTATGGAACTTTATTGAGCAAGACGTTTAGATGCATCTCAAAGAGATACCTCCCTCAACTACCTCCTCCGCTAAAGAAGCTCCCCTCACCTTATTACCTTTCTAATTAAATTCCCTGATAAAAAATGCAATATGAGAGGCTTTGGTTAAGGAGAGAAAGAGGATGGGATATATTCAACCTTAATCTGGCAAACCCTCCTAAAGAGATCCACCGCATGGAGGACCTTCTCATATCCCTGCACCTAATTCTCAAGAGACGGAGATATTGCTTGGGAAAGGACCGTGGAGGAGGGATCGAGCATTTCAGACACTTATAGCAATACGCACCAGGGAAGGTCAAGGGGAGAGTTGATGTAATTGAGAGGTGTCCTAAGGCAATCGCCTTAGAAGTTATTAATAAATAAATTGATGAGATTGGACATTGATGTGAGTGAAACATATAGTGTTTTAGGAGTAGTTTTCGCTGACATCTAATTACATTTTATGTTAGTTTCATGCATATGTTACTCTTTTTTACACGCATTTCCTATTTTCTGGTTTGGAGGTCTGCTCTTTGTACTTTTGCATGCAGGATAGCATTTCGGAGGAAAAAGGCGCACTTTAAGAGCAAAAGAAGGACATTTTACAGCTAGATGCAGAGTGGGACATAGCCAGGGCGTGTGGCTACACACGGTCGTGTCCAATGGGCGAGATCAGCCACCCTAGGGGCGCACACGGTCTGGCCATGTGGAAACACACGGTCGTGTGGCGGCCCGCTAGATTTATGCGACTAGGGCTTTTTTCGGATTTTGCAGCGGTCCGAGGTGATGTCTATATAAGGATAGCTCTGCCCAAACCCTAGGAGGAGGCACGACGGCTAGGATGACACACCGAAGCCCTAAAAAGCTTCGGGAACTCACAATGGGGAGGAAGAACGCTATCGGAGGTCCACGCTTGCACTTCAACGCTGGAGAGAAGACCACGAAGGCATTGTAATCCCTTGTTCCTGTGCTTTATTTCTGATGTATTCGAACATGTACATGCCTTGTAATTCCTCCCTTATATACATGGAGTAATTCCTTCGATTCTAGGATTAGAGAGTAGCTTGTGTGCACATTACATGTTGGTTCACGTTAAATTCTATCTTTGAGTTTAATTTGGCAATTGGAAGTTGTTTATTCTTTATCTATGCATGTTTGGTTTTCTACCTGTTGTGCTTAGGCGATATGAGGGGTGACAACCCTCGTATCTAAGATTTAGGGGATTTTATACAAGGAACCTAGGGGTAAACCTGATCTCCTGTAATCGTGGGTAGAAGGATGCGATGGAACCAGAAATGGTTCATCATAGGGATTGATTCGGCATCCTCGTACCGTCTATCCTGTCCTTTTAAGCCGGAGATAGCTCCCGGTAGATGCGGTGGCTCATCGGGAGAGTGTATGATCTCCCTTCCACAAAACCATAGCTTAACGTCTAGACAATGCTAGTTGACAGCATTGTTTTGTGACACACAAGCGAAACCGAAGTCCTAGAATCACCTTTGAAGACCTCGGCATGCTCCCTTCTTCCTCCGTGTGACACCGTATAGAGTATAGTCCACCGACAACCCTCACAAATTGAAACCTCTTGGAGTTTACTTCCGAACAATTTCAACCACTGAACATATCGATATTCAAATCCCAGTCCCTGTGGGATCGATAATCTTTTATTACTCGACGACATCCGTGCACTTGCAGGCATTGAGTGCGAGCGCGCGCTTCGAGTCCTCGATGGCTTCCATCGCGAGATTTGAGGTTGCGTTCGCATGCATCAAGTTTTTGGCACCGTTGCCGGGGACTAATCAATTCAATATCGATCTGAACAGTGGAAAATTGGATCGGACGTAGGATTAGATTTATTTACTTGCTTTATTTTATTTCTAGTTTGCTTTATTTACTTTAGTTTTATATTTTCCATATTTAGATTTAGTTTTTAATTTTATTTTTAGCAGTAGTTTTCCATTTCCTTATTGCATCTTAGGTTTTATTAGCTAGATTGTTTTATTTTCTGCCTCCTAGGATTAGGTAGCACTCCTAATTTTTGTGGCTCGGTTCGTCGTATGCTTAGATGCTTAGAATCTGAAGGCCTGATTCCGATTGAATTAGAAATCGAACGAACCTTTCATCGCCGAAAAGCAGAGCAACGAAGGATGGAGGATTAAGCTGCATCCCCAGTGAACATAGATAGTCGACCTCTGCAGGACTACGCAGCTCCTAGAGCTAGAGGATTTAGGCCGAGTATAGCTGGACCCTCTTTTTCAACAAATAACTTTGAGCTGAAACCGATACTCATACATATGGTCCAGCAGAGTTAATTTGGGGAAGCTGCGACTGAAGACCCGAACTGGCACCTTGAGGCATTTCTAGAAATCTAATCGACAATGAAAATGAATGGAGTCCCTACTGACGCAATTCGCCTGAGCCTATTCATGTTCTCTTTGCGGGATAAGGCTAAGGTATGGCTTCACTCCCTACCTTCGGAGAGCATCACTACATGGGAGCAATGCGAGCATCAGTTTCTAAACAAATACTTCCCACCAAGCAAGACTGCTCACATGCGCCATCTCATCACTAGCTTCTGCCAGAAGGAGGGGGAGTCCTTATTCGAAGCTTGGGATCGCTACAATGGGCTACTCTACCAATGTCCCACCACGGACTGGAGAGGTGGCTGGTGATCCACATCTTCTACAATGGGATCGCATACGGCATGAAGATGTCCCTGGATTCTACTGCAAAAGAAGCACTGATGAACAAGACCATTGAGGAAGCAGAGGAGCTGATAGAAGAGGTGGCCCGAAACCACCATCAATGGGCTTCCTAATGTGGTCAACCTAAGCCTGCAGCGGGACGATACACTATTGATGTGAGCAAAACATATAGGGTTTTAGGAGTAGTTTTCGCTCACATCTCATTACATTTTTATGTTAGTTTCATGCATATGTCACTCTATTTTGCATGCATTTTCTATTTTCTAGTTCGGAGGTTTGCTCTTTGTACTTTTGTGTATAGGATAGCATTTGGGGGGAAAAAGGTGCACTTTCGAAGCAAAAGAAGGATATTTTACAGCTAGACGCAGAATGGGACACGACCAGGGCGTGTGGCTACACACGGTCGTGTCCAATGGGCGAGATCAGCCACCCCAAAGCCGCACATGGCCAGGTGGCGGCTAGCCAGATTTGCGTGACTAGGGTTTTTCCGTTTTTTACAGTGGTCCGAGGTGATGTCTATATAAGGATGGCTCCGCCCAAATCCTAGGGGGAGGCACGACGGTTAGGACGTCACGTTGAAGCCCTAAAAAGCTTCGAGAACTCGCAACGGGGAGGAGGAACATCATCGGAGGTCCACGCCTTGCACTTCAATGCCGGAGAGAAGACCACGAAAGCATTGTAATCCTTTATTCCTTATGTATTCGAACATAAACATGCTTTGTGATTCTTCCTTCATATACATGGAGTAGTACTTTCAATTCTAGGATTAGAGAGTAGCTTGTGTGCACATTACCATGTTGGTTCATGTTAAAATCTACCTTTGAGTTTGATTTGTCAATTGGTAGTTGTTTTTTACTATATCTATGCGTGTTTGGTTTTCTATCTGTTGTACTTAGGCGATACGAGGTGTGACAGCCCTCGTATTTAAGATTTAGGGGATTTTATATAAGGAACCTAGGGGTAAACCTGATCTCCTATAACTGTGGGTAGAAGGGTGCAGTGGAATAGGAAACGGTTCATCGTAGGAATTGATTTTGTATCCTTGTACCGTCTATCTTGTCCTTTTAGGTGGAGATAGCTCCCGGTAGATGCGACGGCTCTGTGGGAGAGTGTATGATGTCCCTTCTACAAAATAATAGATAAATGTCTAGACAACACCAATTGACAGCATTGTTTTGTGATGCACAAGTGAAATTGAAGTCCTAAAATCACCTTTGAAGACTCCAGCACACTCCCTTCCTCCTCCGTGTGACACTGTATAGAGTAAAAGTCCACTAACAACCCTCACCAATCGAAACCTCTTAGAGTTACATCCAAACAATTACAACCACTGAATATATTGATATTCGAATCCCAGTCCCTGTGGGATCGATAATCTTTATTACTTGATGGCATCCATGCACTTGCGGGCATTGAGCGCGAGTGCGCACTTTGAGTCTTCGACGGTCTCCGTCGCTAGATTTGAGATTGCATTCGTGCGCATCAAGTTTTTGGCACTGTTGACGGGGACTGATCGATTCGATATCAAATCGAACAGTGGTAAATTGGATCGGATTTAGGATTAGATTTATTTATTTGCTTTATTTTCTTTTTAGTTTGTTTCATTTGCTTTAGTTCTATATTTTTCATATTTAGATTTAGTTTTTACTTTTAGCAATAGTTTCCTATTTACTTATTGCATCTTAGATTTTGATTTGCTAGATTGTTTTATTTTCTGCTCTTAGAATTAGATTAGCACTCCTAACTTTGTGGCTTTGTTCGTCGTATGCTTAGATGTTTAGGATCGGAAGGTCTAATTCCGATTGACGTAGAAATTGAGCGAACCTTTCATTGTCGGAGAGCAGAGCAACGAAGGATGGAGGATCAATCCGCATCTGAGGTGAACATAGGTAGTCGACCTCTGCAGGACTATGCAGCTCCTAGCGCTAGAGGATTCAGGCCAAGTATAGCTGGACCATCTATTTCGGCAAATAACTTTGAGCTGAAGTCAGCACTTATACATATGGTCCAATAGAGGTAATTTAGGGGAGCTACGACTGAAGACCTAAACCGGCACCTAGAGGCATTTTTAGAAATCTGCTCAACAATAAAGATGAACGGAGTCCCTGTTGACGCGATCCACCTGAGCCTATTCCCATTCTCATTGCGGGATAAGGCTAAGGCATGGTTTCACTCCCTACCTTCGGGAAGCATCACTACATGGGAGCAATGTGAGCAGCAGTTCCTAAACAAATACTTCCCACCAAGCAAGACTGCTCACATACGCCATCTTATCACGAGCTTCCGTCAGAAGGAGGGGGAGTCCTTATTCGAGGCTTGGGATCGCTACAAGGGGCTACTCTACCAACGCCCCCACCACGGACTGAAAAGGTGGCTAGTGATCTACATTTTCTACAATGGGATCGCTTACACCACAAAGATGTCCCTAGATTCTGATGCACGAGGAGCACTGATGAATAAGACCATAGAGGAAGTGGAAGAGTTGATTGAAGAAGTGGCTCAGAACCACCATCAATGGACTTCTGAACATCGTCAACCTACACCTGCAGCGTAACGATACACTGTCAACTCCATGGACCACCTTGCAGCAAGGATGGACGCACTCAGCCGATGGTTTGAATCTTTGAATCTTTCATCTGCATGCGCGACCATTGATTCTGGAGAGGGAGCGACAGCGTACCGAGAGGACAACTATGGAGGATCGGGGACCCTAAATGAGCAGATCGAGCACTGCGATGCGGTTGGGGACTATGACCAAAGGCCTAACAACCCATATTCTAATACCTACAATCTCGGATGGACGAATCACCCGAATTTCTCCTATAAGAATAACTCGAGAACCTCCCAACCATCAGGGGGTATGGGCAGCAGCAGGGCAATGGGAAGCGACCACAAAAGTGTTCGGGCAATCAACCCGTGATATGGTTTTGATGTGTGTGGCAAAGGGTTTAAGTTAAAATGATTGAATTTGATATGTACGTTGGAGTCTTACAGGACTTAGTAATTCGCACATGGAGCTTAGGAAAGTGTCACCACTCATGACCTTGTGCTTGAGTCGGAGAAGGAGCATTGCAGAGTCGTGCACTTGATGCTGCCGAGGGACCGTCGTACAAGATGACTTGAAGCGAAGCCAAGGAAGCAGACTTCAAGGGCAAGAGACGTGAAGGAGCAGAATCGTGTGCCTGATGCTGCCGAGAGACGTGGCCGCGAACGAAGAGAGCTTCAGCGAGGGACTTTGAGTGAGATGAGAGAATGAGTGAATTGTAAGTAGTTCATTAGGTGAACTTGGCCGAATGGCTGAGTGTCAGAAGCTCGGCTGCAAGGGTTGAGGTTTACCCCACCGTCGAAAGCTCAAACGGATGTTAAGTTTGAGTTTCACACGACACCAGTCGACTGCTATGTCATGGCAGTCGACTGCTCCAAGTCAAACGGAGTTCGACTAGTGTTTGGCTGGATCAAGTCGACATCAATTGACTGCTTAATGGAAGCAGTTGACTGATCGCACTGTGCACGAGCACAGAAGCTAGTCGAGCTCGCGGGTACTCGACTGAAAGTCAACATCAGTCGACTGATGACTTCATCAGTCGACTAATGTGAGAGTCATTGGATGGAATCCAACGTAGAATAAGTCGTTATTGGGCAACGACTACAGGACCAGTCGATTGATCGAGGCATCAGTCGATTGCTCCTGTGTTAAGGGGAAGAAACCCTCTTCCTCTATATAGAGGAGGGGTGAGGGCCTTTGGAAGGCTAATGCTTATGCTCTAAACTCCTCCAAAATACCCAATACATTTTCCATCCTCTTACTTGAGCTTATTTACATCATATTGTAAGAGGAGTGATTCTTGTTTAAATGGTTACCTCCACCTAGCTTGGTGCAAAGGAGAGATCTAGTGGATTTGGTAAAGGAGTGATTCACCTTGGACGAATCGGGTCGTGGATTAGCGGAAAGGCCATCAACCATATTATATTCTCTTGTTAGTGAATTGCTCTTTACTTTGCTTTGTCTAAATTGTTTGTATTAGTATATTCCGCTTATGCTAACGTTACTTGTAGACGATCAACGAACGACTACCATCATATGACGAAAGAGGGCTATTCACCCCCCTCTAGCCAGCCAACAACATCGACCCTACAAAAAGTCCAGACTGGAACTGATGATGGAGGACTTCATTGCTACCTAGACTAAGGTCAATGAGGAATTTTGTCGGCAACATCAGAAATCTGAAGAATCACTCAGAGACTTGAAGGCCACCATTGACGACCTTGTTAGTAATATATGAGAGATGTCCTAAGGCAATCGCCTTATGTATGAACCATTTATATGATAAATGAAGATTCACTATTTGAGTATACATGTTTAATGTATTTGATTGGATCTTAAACTCATTTACTGAATGTCCACGATACGATTCACAGCATGAGAGAATTTGTGATTGGATCACAACTAGTGAGTATCTCTACATGTGTAATTGTGATGTATCGGAATTATTCCTAGTTGATGAATTGATGGATTTGGACACCATCAATTCTGTCGAGACTAGCATGAGGTATACTCCTTGGTGTATCCAAGCAGCTGATTCTCACTGGCTGGAGACATTGTGATGTCCGGAGTTAATCGTGGATGCTAGTTATGGTAACTAGTTCATTGGAGTGACCAGCCGTAAGACTTCATATGGTTCTCTGCATATATAGATATGTCAATGAAGTTCTTACTATGGCTTAAGTGCGATGTTCCTTTGACTTGCGGTATTCAAGTCATCTTGATCATGGAGACTTATGCTTTGACATCTTAAGCAAACATCTCCGAGGAGATGTGGACCCAGGATGATTGGGTATAAGTCGAAGTGATCGAAGGTGTTTGAATAGCCTATAAAGGATTCACCACTCCTTGCGAGGAGATGTATACCCATGGCCTCTCGTCGGATTGTTACTAAAGTCTTTGGCCAAAGCATTACATGTTTAGAGTAAAGTACTCTTTGATACATGTGGAGTAACTAGAATCCGTAGGACGAGGAAATGATACTTGGGCTAGGTGTGACATAGTCAGCCTAGTGGGGAATGACACAATAGACCATGTCCTGAACCAAGTGGGTATAAGATGAGTGAAGGGAATGGGGCACGATTCATTCGAGCTACTGAAGGGTTTCAGAAATAGTTCTGGATCAACCGTTGATCTTTTCGGTTAATTGGGGATCATGATGTACTACTAGGTGCCACTCATGATCGTTCTATAATTAATGGTTAATTATAGGCGGCCAACATAAACCGAGAACCTATTTGGTCACACGCTGCGAGTGTAATCCAAAGGATTTAAAAGCGAGCTTGAGAATGGGATTCTCGACCGAGAGAAACTATGTTTGGTTGGACGAACATAAGCGAGCATGAAATTGTTTCAGTCGCAATGGAAGCATGGATGGGCCGTGTCTTATGAAGACATAATGGATGGACCAAAATGGTTTGGTTCTAATCCAATGGATGAGAATAAACCAAAGGGTTTGGTTTATATTAAACGAATGAACCAAAGGTTGGTTCGGTTCGTTTTAAATTAAAATAAACCATCATGGTTTGGTTTATTTTAACTTATCTTAATGGAGCGGGTTAACGGGCTTTATGGATATGATCCATTAACCATTAAGAGAATTAGTTCTCTATAAAAGAGGGCTTAAGGGATTGTTAAACCCTAATCATCCAAAACCCTAAATCTATTTTGGCCGCCCAACATAGTTGCCGCCCACCTCCTTGGTGATTTCCGCTCCGCCGTACCCTTGCCTCCGGCCCAAGCTCCAGCCGGTGAACCTCCGGCGACCCTCCGGTGATCTCCTATAGGTTCGGCATCAAGGTGAGCTTTTTCTCTCCTTGTTTTGGCCGGCGCCTACTCCTCCACCAAGCTGTCCAGTTTTCTGGACAGCTTCTCCTCCTCTCGTCGGAGCGTCGTTTGGACGACGGTTAGTGCTCCGACAGCGGCTAACTTATCGGGGAGTTGATCTCCGGTAATCCTCTGAGGTGGAGGACGAAGGATTCGTCAAACGGTTGACGAATACCTCTCCGGAGAAGCGAGTTTTGAGAACTCGTTTAGGATCCGAATTTGGATTCGGATCGTGATCATCTCTCGATCACGTCGTCTTCAACACGAGGCTAGTAACCCGTACGAAGACGAAGCTCGTGACTTAGCGAAGTCATCCCGAGGAGCTCGGCGTGGATACGGATAGAGACGATTCTTACGAGGATCGTTCCGGTTGATGCCGTTCCCGCTACACGTCATACGGAAGGTATAACGTAGTTTAATTTCCTTTTATTGCAAATTTTAATTTACGGTTATGTCTACACTTGTTGTAATATCATGCGTGTGTTGTGTGTGTTGTAATAAATATAGATTTATTAATTTTAATTGCTTCCGCTGTGCTCATGTTTACGAAACATGATCGAACACACACACGCCGCGGTGCCGGAAACCCAACAGGCCTTGCAAGTCACACAAGGATGTTAGAGACACAAGTGGCCCAGATAGCCCAATCCATGTCGCAACCTGTGAAGAGCTCTCCAGTGAGTCAAGATAAAGAGGAAGGAGTAGGGCAGAGTAGCAAATTCGCCAACGGGTGTGCAGCCATGATCACCACCCTACCTGACCAAGCTGAGTTTGAAGAGAAGATTCCATTACATCTTGAGGACCCCGGTTAATTTGTCATCCCCTACTCAATTTATAGGGAGAGCTTCGATGAAGCGCTATGCGACTTGGGGTCATCTGTCAGTGTGATGCCCTATGCATACTATCTGGAGATGGGACTGAGTGGGCTCCAACTAGCGAATCTTGCTATTCGTATGGGGGATGATTCAGTCAAGGAGCCCGTTGGCCTGCTACCACATGTGCCTGTGGTGATTGAGGATTTCGTGATACCCACGGACTTCATCATACTAGACACAGGACCAAATCTCCAGAATACCATCATTCTGGGATGGCCTTTTCTACCGACTGTAGGGGCGTGCATAGATGTGAAGGCACACCAGATCTCCCTGGAGGTAGATGAGGAGATCATCCTCTTCAGCCTTTCGGAGCACAGAGCCCCTTACCTCGAAAACTTCTCATTTAGTAGAATGAAGTCAGGGCCACCGGATGAAGATCCCGAGATGGATGAATGGAGGTTCACTGAACCTCCAGAGTCGAGTTGATAGTGGAGTGCGGTCGAGCTAAACGACCTTAAATAAAGCGCTTCTTGGGAGGCAACCCAAGTTTAGTTTTAGATTTCCCTTTGATTTGTATTGCATTTGTTTGATTTTAGTTTTTATTTCCATCCCATTTAGAGTTAGGACTAGAAAAGAACTTTGCTAGGCAAAAATTTAATCCATATTAGCCTACACGGCGATGTGTATGAGAAAATTCGGACCGTGGTGCATAAATGGGTGAAAAATGGGGTCACACGGCCTGACCATGTGTTTTCCCACGGTCGTGCCCGACCGACCGAAGGCGCACACGGCCTGACCGTGTGTTTTCACATGGTCATGTCGCGCGAGGTTAAAAGGGGCGAGCCGTGTGTTTTCACCCCATTTGCATCGTGTGCTTCGAAAGCTCTTGCCCTAGCCGTGTGATTTGGTCTTCCCCACCATCTAGAAGAACTTTTAACCTCTAAGGAAGCCAAAAGAAGCAAGGATGAGGATGTTAGAGCAATCTCTTGCCGTAATATGGTTTTGATGGTGTGGCAAAGGGTTTAAGTTAGTTTGATATGTTGATTTGATATGTTCGTTGAAGTCGTGCAGGACTTAGTAATTCGCACATGGAGCCGTGGCAAGTTTCACATCTCATGACTCGTGCCTTGAGTCGGTGAAGGATAGCTTTGCGAAAGCCGTGCGCTTGGAGCATCCGAGGGACCGCCGGACGAGAAGCTTGGAGTGAAGCCGGAGGAAGTAGACTTCGAGGCAAGAGACGCGAAGGAGCATTGCAGAGTCGTGCGCCTGATGCTGCCGAGGGACGTGGCCGCGAACGAAGAGAACTTCGAAGGCGAGGGACTCCGAGGGATGAGAGTGAGCGATTGTAACCCGGGAAGGGTAGCTCTTAGGTGAAACTTGGCCATTTGGCCAAGTGTCGGATGAGTTTTCCCGACACCAGTCGACTGCCATGTCATGGCAGTCGACTGCTCTGAGTCGATGGGTCGATCGACTGGTCTAATGTGGCTGAATCAAGTTGATCAGTCGACTGCCAAGGGACGACAGTCGACTGATGTCACTGTGCACGGGCACAGAATGGAGTCGACCTCGTTGAGGACTCGACTGGTTGACATCAGTCGACTGATGGGTGCCATCAGTCGACTGATGCCAGTACCGTTGGATAGTATCCAACGTGGAAAGCGGCCGTTATTGGGCAACGGCTACACCGACCGATGGGTGCCATCACGATCGCTTCGTCAATCTGAAAGAAACCCTCTTCCTCTATAAAAAGGAAGGGGATGGGGCTTTGGGGGGTTAATGCTCATGCTCCAAATTGCTCCCAAAGTGCTCTAAGTGTTCTTCCACTCTTCTTACTAGTTTTATTTCCATTCTATTGTAAGAAGAGAGATTGTAAAGAGGTTACCTCCACCTAGCTTTGTGCAAAGGAGAGATCTAGTGGATAGATTACGGAGTGATTCACCGTGGACGAATCGGACCGTGGATTAGCGGCGTAGCCGTGAACCACGTTACATCTCCGTGTTTGTATTGTCTTTGTTTTATTTCTATTTGCTTGTCTTAGTTTATTATTTCCGCTGCGCTAACAACAATCGTAGACAAGCAACGCAACGAAAATGAGCAAAGTCCGACATCCAACGAACGAGGGCTATTCACCCCCCTCTAGCCGGCCAATCGATCCCCTACAAGTGGTATCAGAGCCAGGTTGCTTGTCACCGGACTAACCGCCACAGCAAGCTCTACATCAAAAATGGCCGGCTCAAATATCCATCCACCGAAGTTCTATGGCGAATTCGCTTGGTGGAAGAAGCGAATGGAGGTATTCTTCGAAACCGACTTTGAAATTCTATTAATAATGGAAAACGGTTTCGAGTTGCCTAGGAACGAGGATGGGGAGCCATTGGAGAAATCGAGGTGGAGCAAAAGGCAAAGAGAAGAATACTTGGCAAATTCAAAGGCCAAGCACCACCTATACAATGTCCTCCCCCAACAAGAAGTCAATAGGATAGGGGAATGCTCTAGTGCTAAGGAGATGTGGGAGAAGCTAGTGGAGCTTCATGAAGGTACCTCGGAGGCTAAGCTGGCAAGAAGAGACCTCCTCTGCTCCCAACTCTCAAACATCAAATTAGAAAAGGGAGAAAAGGTAACTTCCCTACATTCTAGAGTTAAAGAAATATTAATTGGGCTAACAAGTGTAGGTGAGAAGCTATCAAACCGGGATATGGTAATGAAGGCCATAGATGCCTTTCCCCGGTCCTCAAAATGGAGCTCCATGGTGGACTCATTTTACATCTCCAAGAACTTGGAAGTAAGTACCTTGGAGGAATTTTTCTCAACAATGGAGCTTCACGAAACTAGGCTTGAAGGAATACAAGAGGAGCCTAGAATTCAACCCTCAAGAGGAGTAGCCTTGATGGCAAACAAAGGGAAGAAGAAGATCGAAGTCCCCTCCTCCTCCGATGATGAAGCCTCTACCTCCTCCATGGATAGCACGGAAGAAGCCTGTTGGCAATCGTGCTATTTCTCGGAATGCTCATAGGCTCCCATGTCCCCGGATTAAAATTTTCACTAATGAAAACTAATCCGGATGGGATGAGTTTCCTAAGCACAACCAATTCGTCGTCGTGCCAATGACTCGAGCGATCGCTTGAACAAACTAGTTGTTCAAGCAACCAAACTATTCTAGTCGATTAGCCGCGGAAGAGACGACGGACGGATCGCCGGTTTTTGTGTTTCTTATTCGGGGTCCATGATTATACAAATACATGCAAATACAAACTAGTATAATCAACATATACTAACATAAAGAACATAAGCTAGCATATCAAATAAGAACATGAAAAGAACAATAATAAAAGTTATAAAACTTTTATACCTCTTGATCTTCTATCGTATGTCCTAACCTCCTTGTAGACTTCGTATGGGCGAAGATCCTCCACAAGTTGAAGCATCCTAGATCTTCTTCAATCCAAAGAAAGAAGAACTCTCTTTCCCTTCTTGCTTGAGCCAACCACCAATCCACAAAGGATTGATGCCGCCGGCCCCAAGAATAGAGAGAACAAAATGGAAACAAAACTCATCTCTTATCTAGGACCAACCATCAAGCTCCAAGCATGATGTTTGCCGCCGGTCCAAAGAGAAGATGGAATGGAGTATGAAAGCCAACCGAAAGAGAAACACCAAGGGTATGGGCGCCGGCCAACACTTGGAGAAAGGAAAGGAAAACAATCCTCCTCCTTGTTGCCGCCCAAACCCTAGACAAAGCTTTCCTAATTTCTGGCCAAGGATGAAGGGAAGGAGAATAGGTTGAGCTCCGGCCAAGGTATAGGGAACATGGATAGTGGCCAACACTTAGAAGGAAGAAGAAGAAGATCTTCATCTCCATGTTGCCAACCTAATCCCAAAAACCCTAACCCTAGCCGCCCAAACCCAATCCTATCCCATCTAGGTTTTGGTTGCCTTAAGGAAGCCATTTTAATTCCATCCAACCTAAGCAATAGAAGGAAAGGTAAAACTTGCGCCGCCAAATCAAGGAGGAATAGGGAGGATGGGTTGCCGGCCAACAATTGGAAGAAGGAGAAGCCTTGCCGCCCAACATTATCAACCAAACCCTAACCCTAATCTCCTTTTCTTGCCGCCCAAGCAACCTTGTCTCAATTAGGTTTTTCATCTATCCTTTTTGCCAACCAAGCCTAAGCCCCTATTTATAGAACTTAGGAGAAAGTTGGTTATTGATGAGGTAGCCAAAAAAATAGGAACTAATTAACAATTTTCTTGCCCATGGGTAGCAAGGAATTAGTAAACTTTTTCTTCCTATAATCTTGCCGCCCAACTTATCCAACCTTTCCTCTCCCTTTTATATAGAGTTAGGTTTAGGCCTTGGTTTAATCTCCACCTTCGGTTCTAGGGTTTTAATCTCAACCATCGGATTTAGAGATTTAATCTCAACCGTCGGTTCTAGGGTTTTAATCCCAACCGTCGGATCCAGAGATTTAATTTCAACCGTCGGTTCTAGGGATTTAATCCTAACCGTCGGATCTAGAGATTTAATCTCAACCGTCGGTTCTAGGGATTTAATCCTAATCGTCGGATCTAGAGATTTAATCTCAACCATCGGTTCTAGGGATTTAATCCTAACCGTCGGATCTAGAGATTTGTTTTCCATCATTTGATCTAGACTTCATGAGGTTTATATAAGGCTACGATAGGGACCATGAGGAGGAGTTGGGTCTTGGCCACCCGATGGATCGGAACCACACAAACTTGATCCATCAATGATGTTCCATTCCACTAGAGGATCATCATCGAACTACCTCACCAACCCCATAAATTAATATGGGCTCCATATATTATTTGTACATCCATCTCCCCGTGTTTAAGACATCGAATGTCCGTCAATTAATTGATTTACTGACCATCAATTAATTAACATCTAACTCCTCGAGTAGTACCACTCAACCTTATCATCATGTTGACTAAGTAAACCTGCAGGGTTTACATGATGAACCTTATGAGCTCCTCAAGGGGACATCATCAACCTAATACATAGGACACGAATTCCTCCTATAATCAACGGCACACCATGTAAATAATATCATTTCCCAACTTACCGGGCATATTGATTTAATCCATAGAAATCTCACCCTCTGGTAAATCAAAGAAATAAATACTAAGTACATGTGTCCGTTATTATATCGGGATTAAGAGCATGTACAACATAATATCCGAGATCCGATTCAATTATATAGTCAGCAACAAATTGAATCACCTCTATGTCGGTCCTGCTCAATACACCGAGGTGTACTAGTGTAACTCTATGTTCAAGACAAAACAATACCAAGCTACACTACAACCATGCCAATGGTTTATCCAAAACCATCTTGGTTGTGAGCCTTTACTTATATTCTACAAGGGACTGATAACATGATCTTCTGTGCCGCACCCAGGCACCTTGTTATCTACAATGTAAAATATTAGACAATATGCACACATATAAATATAACGTGCAAACAATGATCATGTGATTCTTATTTCAAAATAAAGATGTTCATACAAAAGAGCTAGGCTTTCAGTATACATCCCAACAATCTCCCACTTATACTAAAAGACTATTATGTCATCATACTGCCATACATCTGATTCCCCTTCCCTCCACATGCCTATCAAAGCTTTCGCTAGAAGGGCATTAGTGAAAGGGTCTACCAGGTCATCCTCTGATGTATGCTAGGCGACAGCAACTTCTACCTCCTTTACGATTTCTCGTATCAGGTGGTACTTGCACTCTATGTGTTTACTAGCCTTATGGGCTCGTGGTTCCTTCGAGTTTGCAACTGCACCATTATTATCACAATAAATTGTGATAGTTCTGGGCAAACCAGGAATCACATCCAAGTCCATCAGTAAGTTCCTGAGCCATACAGCTTCTTTGGCCACCCGGGGGCTGCCACATACCTAGCTTCCATGGTAGAGTCCACCACGCATTTCTGCTTGACACTCTTCCATACTATGGCTCCACCTCCAAAAGTAAACACAAACCTTGAGGTAGACTTACTGTTATCCCTATCAGATTGGAAATCAGAATCCGTGTAACCCACAGGGAGTAATTGGTCTTCCCGGTAAACCAGCATATAATCCCTAGTCCTTCTCAGGCACTACAATATATGCTTTACCGCAGTTCAATGTCCCGGTCCTGGATTACTCTGATATCTGCTGACCATGCCTACGGCAAAGCAGATATCTGGTCTCGTACATAGCATACATTAGGCTTCCTACCGCCGAAGCATAAGGAACTGCCTATATCTCCTCTATCTCCTCAGATGATCTAGGACACATCTGCTTAGATAAAGGAATTCCATGCCTGAAGGGTAGAAAACCCTTCTTGGAGTTTTGTATGCTAAAACGATCCAAAACCATGTCTATGTATGAAGCTTGGGATAAGCACAACAACCTTGATCCCCAAGGTTGTGACCCACTTCTCCCAAGTCCTTCATATCATACTGTTTGGACGACCATACCCTTACGTCTGATAACACTTCGATGTTGTCGCCAACCACCAAAATGTCATCTACGTATAGTACAAAAATACCACTACATTTTCGTCACATCTCTGATATACACAAGACCCATCCAAACTTTGAATAAATCCATAAGTCTGGATTTACCTCATCAAAGCGGATGTTCCAAGACCTCAAAGCTTGCTTCAGTCCATAAACGGACCGATTAAGCTTTCATACAATACGCTCTTTGCCCTTAGCAATGAATCCCTCTGGTTGCTTCATATAGATGTTTTCCTTAAGTCTTCCATTAAGGAAAGTTGTCTTGACATCCATCTATCACACCTCATAATCCATATGAGCTGCAATGCATAAGAGCTCCCAGACATGATTTGAATCCATAGATTCAATCTCAGTATTCATTGTACTTTGCAAAGATGCTGCATCTTTATCTTGGATTGCCTCGTCATATGTCCAGGGATCAGGTTCATGTTTGCTAGGGACCAAATCAGAAGATTCGTCCAAAAACATGAATCTAAGAGGCTGTCTAACAACCCTCCCACTACAACGAGGTGTCATCTGTGTATCCTCTGTGACACGCGGTGCAGTGACATGTGGTATATCCTCTTGTACCGGTGGTACTAAAGAAGTGACTTCCCTTTTAACTCCTCCAGAACAATTTTACTCTTGGGCTTGTAGCTTATCACATAGTCTTCCTCTAGAAATCTGGCATTCGTGTTAACGATCACCCTCTGATCTCTAGGACTACAAAACAAGTCAGAATAACTCATCATCGATCTAACCATCTCCATAAGAGTCATGTTCCTTCGCTCTGCTACACCGTTCTGCTGGGGTGTGCCAGGTGCAGTCAATTGGGATTGAATCCCAACCTCTGATAAGTAGTTCCTAAACTCTCCCAAGAGGTTGTCACCACCACGATCAGATCGTAGTGTCATCCATATCTTGAATAATCGTCTATGAAAGAGACGAAATATTCAAGATTACCTCTTGCCTAGATAGTCATAGGACCTCACAAATCAGAATGAACCATTTCTAATAAATCTTTGGCTCTATACCCCTTGGCCTTAAAAAGGCCTCTTGGTCATCGTACCCTCCAAGCAAGATTCGTAGGTTGGGAGATCCTCCACCACTAATGAACCCAAAGGTCCATCAGCTATCAACCTTTGAATTCTGCTTAGGTTAATGTGACCAAGCCTAAGAAGCCAAAGATATGTTTGGTTCATCTTCGAAGGTTCTTTTCTCTTATTGGAATTAGAAGATGAGTTATTAACTTCTATTTGCATCATGGGAGCTTGTGGTTCAAGTTATAAATTTCCTATCTATGTACCTGATTAGATAATGTCCCTATTCCTTTTATAACAAATCTGTCATGAAAAGAAATAGATTATCCATCCAAAAACTATTTAGAAACCGAAATCAATTCTTTCTAAATAAGGGTACATAAAGGAAATTCTTAAGAACCAAAAACCTTTATTTTTCTCAAAAGATAAATAAAACATCTCCCACTGCAATAGCCGCTATCTTCATGGCATTGCCCAAGTAAATGGTAATATCCCCTTTAGCTAGTCATCGGGTGTCCTGGAACCCCTGCAAATTGTTGCAGACATGATTAGTGGCTCCCGTATCTACTTACCAGGTGCCGGTAGATATCACCGCTAATCATGTTTCAATGACTAGTCCAAAAGATATACCTTTGTTCTGTTTTGGATTGGGACAGTCCTCCTTCCAATGTCCATCCTGCTTGTAAGTGAAGTACTTGCCTTTCGGCTTCTTCACTCCTCCCTGAGATCCTCCCACCACATTTGCTCCACCTTGTTTCTCCTTCTTCTTGCCTTTCGGCTTAGAAGTAGAAACCTTTTTGAGCAACCATGGCTTGAGGATACTCTTCGAAGAGTGCATACTAGCAGATAAGACAATATTTGGATTCATTTCCAATCAATATAATTTGGGTACAGTAAGTTTATTTCCTTTAGTATCAAAATAAGTGGACTGAAAGTCATTTTGAAAATCCTAAGAATCACAATGATCAAAACTTTAGATTTCAAATTTTATTGATTCCTCAAAACAATAAAATTCCGAAATCAACCAACACCTCAAAACACCGAGAATATCGTATGCCACTCTGTGTGGACGTATACGAATTCTACATTTGTAAGAGGAGGTTTTACCCATTAATTTTATTATCTTGTCAATCTTACTTTTTGACAAATAAAATTAATAGTCGGTTCCTCTTTGGCCCTACAAATAAAAGCAGTGACTCCTATGGGGAGGATACTTTTATTTGCATCTAAGTGTGCACCATTACACGATACTAAGGGAATTATTTTGGATTATGTGCCTTACCTCTGTGGAAGTACACATGCTCCTAGATAATTTCCTATAACCATTATTTGACCTAGTGATCCGCAAACAAACCCGTCCTCGGGGAGGAAGGCACTCAGAGCCGACACACAAGTTTGTTGCATCACACGTCAAATTGTAATGGAGGCCGCGGGAATTAATTAAAATATCCCTCTCCCACTTAGTAAATTGAAAATGAGGAATTTTCAAGTACACACAACATGCATATAAAACAAATCAGCAATAAATATGGAAAAATCAGAATTTTTCCAACTATTATGGCATTGTTCTCCAATATGCTTCTCGTCGTGTCGCTACCTCGTCCGCTCCATCTTTTCCCGTGCGCAAGTCACCAAAGAGTTCCGAGCCGAGATAAAACATTTTAATTTACATCCATCGATCCTATACTCCACGAAGGAGTGTACAAATAATCTAGATCGAAAGTAAACTAAAATGAGCGGCTAAACAATGTCATATTTAATTACAAAAATTAAATACTAATCTAGCCTCGTCAACCCCGAGGATTCAAATAATATACAATCACACACACATGCAATCACATACACACATATATAGCCATAATAGTTGGATCTTATGCCTGCAACCAAAAAGTTAGCCTACGCACATCCTACTATTATCCGGCATACACAATATATGATAAATGCGTGAAAGTAACCGAATCCAAAACACACAAAACCGGAAACCGTGGCTCTGATACCAATTGTTGGCAATCGTGCTATTTCTCGGAATGCTCATAGGCTCCCATGTCCCCAGATTAAAATTTTCACTAATGAAAACTAATCCGGATGGGATGAGTTTCCTAAGCACAACCAATTCGCCGTCGTGCCAATGACTCAAGCGATCGCTTGAACAAACTAGTTGTTCAAGCAACCAAACTATTCTAGTCGATTAGCCGCGGAAGAGACGACGGACGGATCGCCAGTTTTTGTGTTTCTTATTCGGGGTCCATGATTATACAAATACATGCAAATGCAAACTAGTATAATCAACATATACTAACATAAAGAACATAAGCTAGCATATCAAATAAGAACATGAAAAGAACAATAATAAAAGTTATAAAACTTTTATACCTCTTGATCTTCTATCGTATGTCCTAACCTCCTTGTAGACTTCGTATGGGCGAAGATCCTCCACAAGTTGAAGCATCCTAGATCTTCTTCAATCCAAAGAAAGAAGAACTCTCTTTCCCTTCTTGCTTGAGCCAACCACCAATCCACAAAGGATTGATGCCGCCGGTGTTGGGTTTCCGGCACCGCGGCGTGTGTGTGTTCGATCATGTTTCGTAAACATGAGCACAGCGGAAGCAATTAAAATTAATAAATCTATATTTATTACAACACACACAACACACGCATGCTATTACAACAAGTGTAGACATAACCGTAAATTAAAATTGCAATAAAAGGAAATTAAACTACGTTATACCTTCCGTATGACGTGTAGCGGGAACGGCATCAACCGGAACGATCCTCGTAAGAATCGTCTCTATCCGTATCCACGCCGAGCTCCTCGGGATGACTTCGCTAAGTCACGAGCTTCGTCTTCGTACGGGTTACTAGCCTCGTGTTGAAGACGACGTGATCGAGAGATGATCACGATCCGAATCCAAATTCGGATCCAAAACGAGTTCTCAAAACTCGCTTCTCCGGAGAGGTATTCGTCAACCGTTTGACGAATCCTTCGTCCTCCACCTCAGAGGATTACCGGAGATCAAATCCCCGGTATGTTAGCCGCTGTCGGAGCACTAACCGTCGTCCAAACGACGCTCCGACGAGAGGAGGAGAAGCTGTCCAGAAAACTGGACAGCTTGGTGGAGGAGTAGGCGCCGGCCAAAACAAGGAGAGAAAAGCCTCACCTTGATGCCAAACCTATAGGAGATCACCGGAGGGTCGCCGGAGGTTCACCGGCTGAAGGTTGGTCGCCGGCAACAAGTTGGAAGGCTGCACCACAAGCTGGGCGGCAACAAGATGTTGGGCGCCGAATTCACCAAGGAGGTGGGCGGCAACTTGCTTTAGGGTTTTGGATGATTAGGGTTTAACAATCCCTTAAGCCCTCTTTTATAGAGAACTAATTCTCTTAATGGTTAATGGATCATATCCATAAAGCCCGTTAACCCGCTCCATTAGGATAAGTTAAAATAAACCAAACCATGATGGTTTATTTTAAGTTAAAACGAACCGAACCAACCTTTGGTTCATTCGTTTAATATAAACCAAACCATTTGGTTTATTCTCATCCATTGGATTAGAACCAAACCATTTTGGTCCATCCATTATGTCTTCATAAGACACTGCCCATCCACGCTTCCATTGCGACTGAAACAATTTCATGCTCGCTTTATGTTTGGTCCAACCAAACATAGTTTCTCTCGGTCTGAGAATCCCATTCTCAAGCTCGTTTTAAATCCTTTGGATTACACTCGTTGTGCATGTGACCAAATAGGTTCTCGGTTTATATTGGTCGTCTATAATTAACCGTTAATTATAGAACGATCATGAGTGGCACCTAGTAGTACATCATGATCCCCAATTAACCGAAAAGATCAACGGTTGATCCAGAACTATTTCTGAAACCCTTCAGTAGCTCGAATGAATCGTGCCCCATTCCCTTCACTCATCTTATACCCACTTGGTTCAGGACATGGTCTATTGTGTCAGTCCCTACTAGGCTGACTACGTCACACCTAGCCCAAGTATCATTTCCTCGTCCTACGGATTCTAGTTACTCCACATGTATCAAAGAGTACTTTACTCTAAACATGTAATGCTTTGGCCAAAGACTTTAGTAACAATCCGACGAGAGGCCATGGGTATACATCTCCTCGCAAGGAGTGGTGAATCCTTTATAGGCTATTCAAACACCTTCGATCACTTGACTTATACCCAATCATCCCGGGTCCACATCTCCTCTGAGATGTTTGCTTAAGATGTCAAAGCATAAGTCTCCATGATCAAGATGACTTGAATACCGCAAGTCAAAGGAACATCGCACTTAAGCCACAGTAAGAACTTCATTGACATATCTATATATGCAGAGAACCATATGAAGTCTTACGGCTGGTCACTCCAATGAACTAGTTACCATAACTAGCATCCATGATTAACTCTGGACATCACTATGTCTCCAGCCAGTGAGAATCAGCTGCTTGGATACACCAAGGAGTATACCTCGTGCTAGTCTCAACAGAATTGATGGTGTCCAGATTCATCAATTCATCGACTAGGGATAATTCCGATACATCACAATTACACATGTAGAGATACTCACTAGTTGTGATCCAATCACAAATTCTCTCATGCTGTGAATCGTATCGTGAACATTCAGTAAATGAGTTTAAGATCCAATCAAATACATAAAACATGTATACTCAAATAGTGAATCTTCATTTATCATATAAATGGTTCATACATAAGGCGATTGCCTTAGGACATCTCTTATATATTACTAACAGACTCCCACTTGGCCTAATGCCAATCGCTACGGTATCCAATACCATAACCACCAACATGACCCTCAAACTTACTTTGAGGTAATGCTTTAGTCAAAGGATCCGCTAAGTTCCTTTCAGTGGGAATTTTCTCGATTTGTATTTCGTTCCTACTTATGATCTCTCTGATAAGATGATAGCGGCGAAGCACATGTTTGGATCATTGATGAGACCACATCAAGTTCATAGATGAACTACTTGATCCAAACCGCTTCCTTTGCTGCTTCCAAAGCTACAACGTATTCTGCCTTAGTGGCAGAATTCGCTATAGTGTCAAGCTTGGAACCTTTCCAACTTATTGCGCCTCCATTCTAGGTGAATACATACCCAGACTAAGACATGGAATCATCCTTGTCTGTCTGGATCTGGCATCCGTATACCTACGTATCACCATGTACCCTTCTCCATATATTAGGAACGCATCCTTAGTTCTTCTTAAGTACTTAAGGATCATCTTAACAGTCACCCAATGATCCATTCCTGGATCAGACTGGTATCTGCTCGTGACACTCAGAGCATACGATACATCGGGCCTCGTACATAACATAGCATACATGATAGATCCTATTGCGGATGCATAGGGATTCTTACTCATGCAAATCCTCTCGTCTTCTGTGCGCGGACACATAGACTTCGAAAGGTGTACCCCATGCCTGATGGGTAAGAAACCTTTCTTGGATTCCGACATGCTAAACCTCTTTAGCACTCGGTCTATATATGTAGACTGCGAAAGACCAAGCAACCGTTTCGATCTATCTCTATAGATCTTAATCCCAAGGATGTAGGTTGCTTCTCCTAGGTCTTTCATGGAGAATGTCTTGGATAACCAAACCTTAACTGACTGTAAGATTGACACATCGTTTCCTATAAGTAATATATCATCGACATACAATACTAGGAACACGACTGCACTCCCACTAACCTTCTTGTACATACAAGGTTCGTCTGGATTTTGTGAGAAATCAAACTTTTTGATCGTCTCATCAAAACGGATATTCCAGCTCCTGGATGCTTGCTTCAATCCATAAATGGATCGTGCATGATTTGCATACCTTGGTTTTATCAATGTGAAACCCTCGGTGTATCATATACACGTCCTCGGCGGTTTCCATTAAGGAAAGCGCTTTTCACATCCATCTGCCATATCTCATAATCATAATGAGCCGCTATGGCCAGGAGCATCCGAATGGATTTAAGCATAGCTACAGGCGAATAGGTTTCGTCATAATCAACACCTTGTTTTTGACGATATCCTTTCGCCACCATTCTAGCCTTATAGGTAATCACATTACCATCCATGTCGGTTTTCTTCTTGAAAACCCACTTGCACCCTATAGGCTTTATGCCTTCAGGTGGGTCAACCAAGTTCCAAACTTGGTTTTCGTACATGGAATTCATTTCCGACTTCATGACACCAAGCCACTTATCCCTTTCTGAACTTGTCAGCACTTCTTCATAACTGGTAGGCTCCTCATCATCAATGAGTAACACGTCGTTCGATTCACTTACGAGAAATCCATATCTCTCAGGAATATTGCGTGTTCTACGGATCTACGAAGATGTGGTGTTACAATAGGTCCAGATTGCTCATCACTATGAGTTGCATTGTTGTGCTCACCGTATCTCATCAATGTCTATTTGAGTCTCTCGAGCCTCCTCAAGCTCGACGACACTCCCACTGTTTTCTTGCAAGAGAAACTCTTTCTCTAGAAACACAGCATGCCTTGAAACAAACACCTTTTGTTTCACAGGATGATAGAATTGGTAACCCCTTGTTTCCTTAGGGTATCCAATAAATAGACATTTATCAGACTTAGCATCCAGTTTGTCTGATACAGTCCGCTTCACATAAGCAGGACAACCCCATATCTTCAAGTAAGATACATGAGGTTTCTTACTATCCCATATCTCATATGGAGTAGTAGAGACTACCTTGGTAGGCATTCTGTTTAACAAGTAAACAGCTGTCTGAAGTGCATAACCCCAAAAGGACTTGGGAAGAGTTGCATGATTCATCATTGACCTGACCATGTCCAACAAGGTCCGGTTACGCCTCTCAGATACACCATTATGTTGTGGTGTATATGGCGGAGTCCATTGAGACAATATGTCATTGTCTCTTAGATAATCAAGAAACTCTTGACTTAAGTATTCACCACCTCGATCCGATCGAAGTATTTTAATACTTTTGTCATGTTGTTTCTCTACTTCATTTCTGAATTCTTTGAACCTTTCAAAGGCTTCAGACTTGTGTTTCATCAAGAACACATACCCAAACCGTGAGTGATCATTGGTGAAGGTAATGAAGCAGCTATAGCCTCCTAAAGCTTGAGTTGACATAGGTCCACATACATCAATATGTATTAGACCTAGTAACTCTCCCACTCGTTCACCTTTTCCCGTAAAAGGTAACTTAGTCATCTTGCCTTTTAAGCATGATTCGCATGTATCGTATGAATCCAATTCAAACGATTCCAGAATTCCACATCGGTGTAATTCGGACATGCGTTTCTTGCTTACATGGCCAAGACAACAATGCCACATGTAGGAGTCTATTTGATTATCCTTTCGAGCACTCTTGTTGCTCGCTTCGATATTGCAAATGTCACTGGATACGTCCAACGTATAAACACCATTGCTTAAAGTTCGGTCCATAAAGAACCCATTCAAAGTTATGTAACAACAATTGTTACTAAGCGTCAAATGGAAACCATTTCTATTTAAACAAGAAATAGAAATGATGTTCTTTATCAACAAAGGAATATAAAAGCAATTGTCCAGTTCTAAGACAAGTCCTGCAGGGAGTTTCAACAAATACGATCCGATGGCGAGTGCAGCAACCTTTGCTCCATTCCCAACACGTAAATTTGACTTTCCTTGTGAGTCTTCTTCTATTCCTTAGCCCATGTATGTCATTACATATATGTGAGCCACACCCAGTATCCAATACCCAAGTGTCTAAGGAAATAGAATGACAATCAATAAAGAAGATTTCAAGAAGATGGGGCATCGATGCCTTATCCTTCTTCACGGACTCTTGATAAACCTTGCAATTTCTTCATGATGACCCTCCTTGCCATAATGATGGCAAGTGCCCTTTGAGTTACGCCTTTTAGCCTTTTTCTTCTTCCTTCATTGTTCCTTTGACTCCTCTTAGAACCTTTCTTGAGGAATCAACTAACAACACGTCCCCTACTCATGCTTCTCGGAAGGCTCCACAGTCTTGACATGTTGAGCAAGACAGATGAACCTTCTTACATCTCAGAGGTGAAGAGGATCTTGAAGACTTCGGACCGTTCGAATCTCACTTGCTCTTCAACCAACTCATTCAGATGAAGGACTATGATATGAGCTTCCATATGCTCATGTGTTTTAGCTTGGGTTCCATCGCGGCTAGCATGATGCAACTCATTTGTTCAGAATCACTCACATGTTTCTGATAGGCCAACAATTGGTCCAAAGTTGCATCGTCACTAGGACGGGCGGGAAGAGGCACTTCGAGGACATACACAAGCTTTTCACCTTGAGAACAATTCTCAAGTTTCTAAGCCAGTCCAAGAAGTTCGGCCCAGTCAATTTATTTGAATCCAAAATGGAACGCAAATTCAAACACATCATGATCAATATATTAACTTAGAAATACAAAACGAGCATATATGAGAAAGATGATTTTAAAAATGCATCAATATACATTTATAAATCCCATTCATTTTTCGAATTTCAAAAACCCTTAAAATCACTTCGGGAGATCGTAGGTCCATCTCCGAATGGGCTGATATCCATCATAGATAAGAACAACCTTGGAGTGAGTCCAACAAGCCATTTTAGCTATGATGGTGGGTATCAAGTATACCGATTACATATCATGTATATGTAACTATCACAATGTGCTATCAACCAATTGAATGTTTACACATACATTGGGTTGTTAACACATTAACAAGTATGCATCATATGCATAGCACCCAATCGCACTCTCTTCACATCGACCTTGGAGTGAGTCCAACAAATCGATGCTCCAAGTTAAAGCCGACCCATTAATCGCGAAATAGTTTTAATATGGTTAGAGCGCATTCAACCAATTAGCCAGGCTTGGAGTGAGTCCAACAACCCAAACTAACGATTGACCTCGCTCTTACCATATTAGAGTTAAACTATTCCAATGATTTGAACATGTTCAGTTCGAGCCGGGCTTGGAGTGAGTCCAACAACCCAAACAAGAAACAGAACTCTGGTTCTAACCATATTAATGGAAGGTGTAGGCTTTAATATTGAGTTAGGGTTTTATGTCTCATCCTCTTTGCATGCAAATAACTATTATCTACATGGCATGGCATACATGGCATACATCTACATGTCACGACACGCATGGCATAATGTTATGCATCTAATGCAATTACATGGCATACAATTATGTCATGTATATATTTCCTTATATGTCATAACTATTTATGGAAATAAAATATGTTTAAGATTTAATTCTCCAAATCAAATCATAATTAAATTAGGAAACAAATTTTCAAATCTAATCACATATTTTATTCATGGAATTATTTGATTAAGGAAAATCTATTTAGGAAACCAATTTCCTAAATCATTAAAACTACTTATGGAAATAAAATATTTTAAGATTTGATTTCCCAAATCAAATCATGATTAAATTAGGAAACAAATTTGCAGAATCTAATCAAATATTTTATTTATGGAAAATATCAATTTCCATAAATACTTCCAACTTTCCAAAAGTGGAAGATTTCCATAAATACTTCTAGACTTTCCAAAATTGAAAAATTTCCATAAATACTTCTAAATTTCCAAAATTAGAAAATTTCCAGAAATACATTATGACTATCGCAAAACTATTTTACGATTATGTCGAAACACAACCTGGGCTCTGATACCACTGTTGGGTTTCCGGCACCGCGGCGTGTGTGTGTTCGATCATGTTTCGTAAACATGAGCACAGCGGAAGCAATTAAAATTAATAAATCTATATTTATTACAACACACACAACACACGCATGCTATTACAACAAGTGTAGACATAACCGTAAATTAAAATTTGCAATAAAAGGAAATTAAACTACGTTATACCTTCCGTATGACGTGTAGCGGGAACGGCATCAACCGGAACGATCCTCGTAAGAATCGTCTCTATCCGTATCCACGCCGAGCTCCTCGGGATGACTTCGCTAAGTCACGAGCTTTGTCTTCGTACGGGTTACTAGCCTCGTGTTGAAGACGACGTGATCGAGAGATGATCACGATCCGAATCCAAATTCGGATCCAAAATGAGTTCTCAAAACTCGCTTCTCCGGAGAGGTATTCGTCAACCGTTTGACGAATCCTTCATCCTCCACCTCAGAGGATTATCGGAGATCAAATCCCCGGTATGTTAGCCGCTGTCGGAGCACTAACCGTCGTCCAAACGACGCTCCGACGAGAGGAGGAGAAGCTGTCCAGAAAACTGGACAGCTTGGTGGAGGAGTAGGCGCCGGCCAAAACAAGGAGAGAAAAGCCTCACCTTGATGCCAAACCTATAGGAGATCACCGGAGGGTCGCCAGAGGTTCACCGGCTGAAGGTTGGTCGCCGGCAACAAGTTGGAAGGCTGCACCACAAGCTGGGCGGCAACAAGATGTTGGGCGCCGAATTCACCAAGGAGGTGGGCGGCAACTTGCTTTAGGGTTTTGGATGATTAGGGTTTAACAATCCCTTAAGCCCTCTTTTATAGAGAACTAATTCTCTTAATGGTTAATGGATCATATCCATAAAGCCCGTTAACCCGCTCCATTAGGATAAGTTAAAATAAACCAAACCATGATGGTTTATTTTAAGTTAAAACGAACCGAACCAACCTTTGGTTCATTCGTTTAATATAAACCAAACCATTTGGTTTATTCTCATCCATTGGATTAGAACCAAACCATTTTGGTCCATCCATTATGTCTTCATAAGACACTGCCCATCCACGCTTCCATTGCGACTGAAACAATTTCATGCTCGCTTTATGTTTGGTCCAACCAAACATAGTTTCTCTCGGTCTGAGAATCCCATTCTCAAGCTCGTTTTAAATCCTTTGGATTACACTCGTTGTGCGTGTGACCAAATAGGTTCTCGGTTTATGTTGGCCGTCTATAATTAACCATTAATTATAGAACAATCATGAGTGGCACCTAGTAGTACATCATGATCCCCAATTAACCGAAAAGATCAACGGTTGATCCAGAACTATTTCTGAAACCCTTCAGTAGCTCGAATGAATCGTGCCCCAGTCCCTTCACTCATCTTATACCCACTTGGTTCAGGACATGGTCTATTGTGTCAGTCCCCACTAGGCTGACTACGTCACACCTAGCCCAAGTATCATTTCCTCGTCCTACGGATTCTAGTTACTCCACATGTATCGAAGAGTACTTTACTCTAAACATGTAATGCTTTGGCCAAAGACTTTAGTAACAATCCGACGAGAGGCCATGGGTATACATCTCCTCGCAAGGAGTGGTGAATCCTTTATAGGCTATTCAAACACCTTCGATCACTTCGACTTATACCCAATCATCCCGGGTCCACATCTCCTTAGAGATGTTTGCTTAAGATGTCAAAGCATAAGTCTCCATGATCAAGATGACTTGAATACCGCAAGTCAAAGGAACATCGAACTTAAGCCACAGTAAGAACTTCATTGACATATCTATATATGCAGAGAACCATATGAAGTCTTACGGCTGGTCACTCCAATGAACTAGTTACCATAACTAGCATCCATGATTAACTCCGGACATCACTATGTCTCCAGCCAGTGAGAATCAGCTGCTTGGATACACCAAGGAGTATACCTCGTGCTAGTCTCAACAGAATTGATGGTGTCCAGATTCATCAATTCATCGACTAGGGATAATTCCGATACATCACAATTACACATGTAGAGATACTCACTAGTTGTGATCCAATCACAAATTCTCTCATGCTGTGAATCTTATCGTGGACATTCAGTAAATGAGTTTAAGATCCAATCAAATACATAAAACATGTATACTCAAATAGTGAATCTTCATTTATCATATAAATGGTTCATACATAAGGCGATTGCCTTAGGACATCTCTCATATATTACTAACAGCCGGCCCCAAGAATAGAGAGAACAAAATGGAAACAAAACTCATCTCTTATCTAGGACCAACCATCAAGCTCCAAGCATGATGTTTGCCGCCGGTCCAAAGAGAAGATGGAATGGAGTATGAAAGCCAACCGAAAGAGAAACACCAAGGGTATGGGCATCGGCCAACACTTGGAGAAAGGAAAGGAAAACAATCCTCCTCCTTGTTGCCGCCCAAACCCTAGACAAAGCTTTCCTAATTTCTGGCCAAGGATGAAGGGAAGGAGAATAGGTTGAGCTCCGGCCAAGGTATAGGGAACATGGATAGTGGCCGGCCAACACTTAGAAGGAAGAAGAAGAAGATCTTCATCTCCATGTTGCCGCCCAACCTAATCCCAAAAACCCTAACCCTAGCCGCCCAAACCCAATCCTATCCCATCTAGGTTTTGGTTGCCGCCCAAGGGAAGCCATTTTAATTCCATCCAACCTAAGCCATAGAAGGAAAGGTAAAACTTGGGCGCCGGCCAAATCAAGGAGGAATAGGGAGGATGGGTTGCCGGCCAACAATTGGAAGAAGGAGAAGCCTTGCCGCCCAACATTATCAACCAAACCCTAACCCTAATCTCCTTTTCTTGCCGCCCAAGCAACCTTGTCTCAATTAGGTTTTTCATCTATCCTTTTTGCCAACCAAGCCTAAGCCCCTATTTATAGAACTTAGGAGAAAGTTGGTTATTGATGAGGTAGCCAAAAATATAGGAACTAATTCCCAATTTTCTTGCCGCCCATGGGTAGCAAGGAATTAGTAAACTTTTTCTTCCTATAATCTTGCCGCCCAACTTATCCAACCTTTCCTCTCCCTTTTATATAGAGTTAGGTTTAGGCCTTGGTTTAATCTCCACCGTCGGTTCTAGGGTTTTAATCTCAACCATCGGATTTAGAGATTTAATCTCAACCGTCGGTTCTAGGGTTTTAATCCCAACCGTCGGATCCAGAGATTTAATTTCAACCGTCGGTTCTAGGGATTTAATCCTAACCGTCGGATCTAGAGATTTAATCTCAACCGTCGGTTCTAGGGATTTAATCCTAATCGTCGGATCTAGAGATTTAATCTCAACCGTCGGTTCTAGGGATTTAATCCTAACCGTCGGATCTAGAGATTTGTTTTCCATCATTTGATCTAGACTTAATGAGGTTTATATAAGGCTACGATAGGGACCATGAGGAGGAGTTGGGTCTTGGCCACCCGATGGATCGGAACCACACAAACTTGATCCATCAATGATGTTCCATTCCACTAGCGGATCATCATCGAACTACCTCACCAACCCCATAAATTAATATGGGCTCCATATATTATTTGTACATCCATCTCCCCGTGTTTAAGACATCGAATGTCCGTCAATTAATTGATTTACTGACCATCAATTAATTAACATCTAACTCCTCGAGTAGTACCACTCAACCTTATCATCATGTTGACTAAGTCAACCTGCAGGGTTTACATGATGAACCTTATGAGCTCCTCAAGGGGACATCATCAACCTAATACATAGGACACGGATTCCTCCTATAATCAACGGCACACCATGTAAATAATATCATTTCCCAACTTACCGGGCATATTGATTTAATCCATAGAAATCTCACCCTCTGGTAAATCAAAGAAATAAATACTAAGTACATGTGTCCATTGTTATATCGGGATTAAGAGCATGTACAACATAATATCCGAGGTCCGATTCAATTATATAGTCAGCAACAAATTGAATCACCTCTATGTCGGTCCTGCTCAATACACCGAGGTGTACTAGTGTAACTCTATGTTCAAGACAAAACAATACCAAGCTACACTACAACCATGCCAATGGTTTGTCCAAAACTATCTTGGTTGTGAGCCTTTACTTATATTCTACAAGGGACTGATAACATGATCTTCTGTGCCGCACCAAGGCACCTTGTTATCTACAATGTAAAATATTAGACAATATGCACACATATAAATATAACGTGCAAACAATGATCATGTGATTCTTATTTCAAAATAAAGATGTTCATACAAAAGAGCTAGGCTTTCAGTATACATCCCAACAAAGCCTACATGGTAAGGAAGGTAAGGCGTGCATTTAAGAATTTTAGATTTGATAAATCTCATGATAGGAATAGAAGACCAAGGGGGAAGGTCATATGTTATAATTGCCAAGGAGAGGGGCACATAAGGGACAATTGTCCCCTCCTAAACAAGAGCAAGGAAGAGAAGAAAAAGAAGGAAGAAAAGAAGAAGAAGAAGGGGAGCAAGAGAAAGGAAGAAGAAAAGAAGGCAAAAGGAAAAGGGAAGGTCATGGCACTCAAAGTCAAGACATGGGATGACCTTGCATCATCCTCCTCATCCGAAGAAGAAGAGCATGTCTACTCCAACCTAGCACTAATGGCTCTTCATGACTCGGATTACTCCTCCTCCACCAAAAATGAAGGTTCAAGCTCAAGTGGAGAGAGCTCAAATGAAGGGGGAGCTTCTACATCCTCCTCATCCGAAGAAGAAGAGGATATGGAAACTATGGTAACGAAAGCTTCTCCTAAGAAAATAGTCTCCATAATTTCTAGTTTAACTAAGGACTTATTTGGCATGAAAAAGAAAAATAAGAGCATGCTAGATAAAATTAAGGCATTGGAAAATAGGCTAGAAAATGCATGCTTAAATGATAATGTTTCTTCTAGCTTAAATGATGCATGCTCACATGAATATATGTCATTTAATGTTAGTGATGCATGCATGGATGAAAATAGGGCTTTAAGGGAAAAGGTAGATTATTTAACAAAAGCCCTAGAGAAATTCACAATTGGCTCCAACACATTAAATATGATCATAGGGAGCCAAAGAGCAAGTTTTAACAAAAAAGGCCTAGGATATAAGGAAAAGAAAAATGAAAAGGCTTACAAATGCCTAATAGCTAGGGGACAAGATAAAAAGAAAGTAATTGCTAGAAAATGGATCCCCAAGGAATATCTAGTGAACCCTATAGGAAAGAACTTATTTTGGGTTCCAAAATCCATCCTTAAGGGTTAGAATAACCCTAGGGTAGTCAACCACATGGACCTAGCCTATATCATATTTTGGTTGACTTAGGATTACGGAACAACATTTTTTAGATAGTGTTGGGTAATGATAACGTACCCATAAATAGATAATTATGCTTAAATCATGATGATCGGTGTAATTCCTATGTATATTTGCAATCATGATTTATGTTTTTGAAATTTGGCACGTTATCATAAGAAATAGGTTTGAATCATGCTTTAGGTAATACTTTGTTTATTATCATCATATAATACCTAATGCATGACTATTATTTGATGAATACATGAGTTTCATGATCATAATGTAGAATTCATTCATATGTGCCTTTATGATCATGATGATTGTTAGGTTGATACTTAACCTTGATAGAATTGCATGAATATATTGGTTAAGTATACACAAATACCCCCTAGGATGCATCTCACACTCACCATAGGCTACCTTGATTGAAAACTTAGCATGAGTGAGATGTTAGGATGATACAAATGTTCACTAATGCCTATGGCATTTAGATGGTCATTTAAAGTATCAACATAGCAATAATAGACCAATCATGGGGAAGGCTTATGTTTAATTCATAGACATATTGCCCAAAGATCATGGTTGGATTTTTCATATGTTTTCAAAACAATTTCTTACTTTAAAATACGTGTATTCATGTTTTGAAACAATTGGATTCAAGACTAGGTGTTAAAATGGATACTCTTATGATCAAAAACCTAGTAGTTTTTAAAGTTTTTGGATTTTTGGCAAATAAGTGAAAATATAATGATTTTTCATGAAAACATATTTTTCATTGATAGATATACTTAAAACAAATGTGTTCCCCAAATTTCATGATTTTTTTGAATTTTTTGGAATTTTTAATGTATTTCTGAAATTCGATCTGAAAATCAGAAAAAACCTGAAATCCACGTGCGGTCGTATCCGAACGAGACAGTGATGGCACGAATATCGATCGATAAGCAAAATTCCGATTTTAAATCAACTTATGGTATTTTCCTTCTATTAGACTTGATGTCATGTGTTTTTAACTTAGTGTTAATCTTTTTGATGGTGTCAAAGGGGGAGAAATAATTATGTTTAAGTTAATTATTTTAGGGGGAGAAATTTATGATGGTTTATAATAGGGAGAAATTTACGTAGAGAGTTTCATGGATTAAGGGGGAGTTGCATGTTGCTATATCATGTTTATGTTTCATGCTTTCTTTCCTTTAAAATTTATATCAAATGTTTTTACCTAACTTAAACGGATTGCCACACATCAAAAAGGGGGAGATTGTTAGAGCAATCTCTTGCCGTAATATGGTTTTGATGGTGTAGCAAAGGGTTTAAGTTAGTTTGATATGTTGATTTGATATGTGCGTTGAAGTCGTGCAGGACTTAGTAATTCGCACATGGAGCCGTGGCGAGTTTCACATCTCATGACTCGTGCCTTGAGTCGGTGAAGGATAGCTTTGCGGAAGCCGTGCGCTTGGAGCATCCGAGGGACCGCCGGACGAGAAGCTTGGAGTGAAGCCGGAGGAAGTAGACTTCGAGGCAAGAGACGCGAAGGAGCATTGCAGAGTCGTGCGCCTGATGCTGCCGAGGGACGTGGCCGCGAACGAAGAGAACTTCGAAGGCGAAGGACTCCGAGAGATGAGAGTGAGCGATTGTAACCCACGAAGGCTAGCTCTTAGGTGAAACTTGGCCATTTGGCCAAGTGTCGGATGGGTTTCGGACACCGGTTGCCATGTCATGGCGATCGGCCCTCAATCGATGGGTCGATCGACTGGTCTAATGTGGCTGAATCAAGTTGATCGGTCATTGCCCGGCATGGTCGATCGGTGATGGCTCGATCGATCGATGCGACTGACGGCGTGATGTCGCGTGCGACGCGAGAATGGAGTCGACCTCATTGAGGACTCGACTGGTTGACATCAGTCGACTGATGGGTGCCATCAGTCGACTGATGCCAGTATCGTTGGATAGTATCCAACGTGGAAAGCGGCAGTTATTGGGCAACGGCTACGACACCAGTCGACTGATGGGTGCCATCAGTCGACTGCTCCTGTGTCAACGGAAAGAAACCCTCTTCCTCTATAAAAAGGAAGGGGATGGGGCTTTGGGGGGTTAATGCTCATGCTCCAAATTACTCCCAAAGTGCTCTAAGTGTTCTTCCACTCTTCTTACTAGTTTTATTTCCATTATATTGTAAGAAGAGAGATTGTAAAGATGTTACCTCCACCTAGCTTTGTGCAAAGGAGAGATCTAGTGGATAGATTGTGGAGTGATTCACCGTGGACGAATCGGACCGTGGATTAGCGGCGTAGCCGTGAACCACGTTACATCTCCGTGTTTGTATTGTCTTTGTTTTATTTCTATTTTCTTGTCTTAGTTTATTATTTCTGCTGCGCTAACAACAATCGTAGACAAGCAACGCAACGAAAACGAGCAAAGTCCGACATCCAACGAACGAGGGCTATTCACCCCCCTCTAGCCAGCTAATCGATCCCCTACAGAGGAGGACCAAGCAAGTAGCACCTTGATCCGCTGCTTCGGAGCGATGACCAAGGAGAGCCGACGCCCCTCAAGCTCCGGAGGAGGGTAACGCCCTACCCACTCTTCTTTTTCGCAATAATGAGCATAGAGATAGATATAATGTGCTCTCTACTCGTAAGCTCACTACTACTAGGTACTTAGATGAAGATTTGCTAGAGTCTTTAGGGTTGTTGGGTAATATTCAAGCCTTATTTGCAAAAATGCGGTGGGAAGAGATGATGGGTATAATGTTGGTGCAGTAGGCACCTAAGTCGAACCTAAGTTTTGATTATAGCAAACGATACAAAGTTAAGCATATATTGTTATCTCATGAGCTAAATCAAGTGTACAGAAAAGTCTCAACGCTGGAGCTGAAGGCTAGCGACACTCGGAGGAAGCCGCGGTGGTCGAGCGACACTCAAGAGACTTCGGAGGGAGCCGAAGGAATTGAGTGAAAGGCCAGAAGCAAAAGCAACACGTAAGTACTGAGGTAAGCTCATGTGTGCGAGCGTAAGTAAGGTCCTATCCTCTTTACGGGGATGATCTTAAGCGTAGATCCGACCAAAGACTTCTTGTAGATGGCCTAGGTCAAGATCGGATGGTCGACGACCATCCAAATTATGTTTTTCTTAAGCTAACCTTGCCTTGCAGCTAGCATCAGTCGACTGCCAGCTTGGAGGACTCGCCATCAAACATGATCGGCCGGTTGATCGAAGAATCGATCGATCGACATCTTGCCATCGATCTGATGATCTTGTGATTGGCTAAAGACCCATTCGATGAGGGGATCAAAGGCTATAAAAGGAGGGCCAAACCTAGGTTTTTTATTAATTCGAAAGCTTCCAAGTGCTTCCGATACGCTCCGACTCTCCGACATCCCTACGACGAAGCACTGCCGAGACGACGACTAGAGCTTCAACCTCCAATCTTTGAAGTCGTCGGTATAATCTTTAAATTTGTATAAGTTGTTTTTATTTCAAGCTTTAAATCATATCAAGGAGAGGGGGAGTGTCCCTCTACCTTGAGTCTTTCTCGAGTTTTTGTATTCGTTTAACTCCTATCTCCATCGAGAGGGAGTTCATTTAGTATTTGCCCTCCGTGCATGGTCAAGGACCATTAGGGCCTTGGAGTAGTAGCCGAAGGCTACGAACCAAGTAAAACCTATTTGTCTCTATTTACTTTACATTTCCGCTGCAATTAATTTTCTCTCGAGTTTTAACGAAAGAAACGAGAAAAAGTTTTTATCGCTATTCACCCCCCCCTCTAGCGAACCGCATCGATCCAACAATTGGTATCAGAGCCGGGGGTTGCTAAGATTTGGTGAAACCACCAATCTAGCCATTTTTCACAGATTTATTTTTCTTTTATTTCTGTTTATTTCAGATTTATTTTGCTTTGTTAAATTTACTCCCGCACTACTAATCCAAGACGCGAGTCTTGGTACTTTTTGTGTGTTTTTGTCGTTGCTAGTTCTTTTTTTTTCGTCTCCTTGTGTTCTTTGTCCTAATGGCCCATCTCGAAGGGTTTAGCACCGTCTGACCTCCATTTTACAACGGAGATGACTTCCGTTATTGGAAGGGTCGGATGGAATGTTTTCTCAAAACCCAAATCGAGATGTGGATCATAATCCAAACGGGTTTCACACTTCCGACTAATGAAGTGGGTGACTCCTTAGATTATGATCAATGGACCATTGTGACAAAACGACAAGTCGAAGCCGACGCCAAGGCGACACAAATCCTCCAATGCGGCCTATCCAAGGAGGAGCTAAATCGCGTCGGCCCCTTCATAAGTGCAAAAGATCTTTGGACAAAACTAGTGGAGCTACACGAAGGGACCGATGAAGCCAAGGTATGTAAGCTCGACCTTTTGTTCAATAAATTGTATAATCTAAAAATGCAGGAACACGAGTCCGCGACACAACTTCACGCTCGAGTCCAAGACATAGTCAACAATCTACACGCAATCGGGCAAAAGGTCGAAAACCGCGACCTTATAAGGTATGTCCTAAACTCTTTTCCGAGGACTACCTTATGGGCATCCATGGTCGATGCCTATAAGGTCTCCAAGGACCTTTCTAAAATTAGGTTAGATAAACTCTTTTCGGATTTTGAACTTCATGAAGCGATCTAACTCGGAGCAGGAGAGTATAGTCTTGTTTGCAGGTTCAAAGAAGAAGAAAATCGCAAGCAAGCCACCACCAACCGAGGAGGAAGACAAGAAGAAGTTGACCCGGAGTTGACTGCCGAACTAATGAACCTAGCTCGAAGGATAGCCAAGGGACGAAAGCGAACCACGACTCGACCCAACCAAGGTAAGCCTAAAAGTTCCAATATTAGGTGTTATGAGTGCACGAGTTTGGACATATCAAGTCCGAGTGCCCCAAAGCTCAACCACCAAGCACCTAAGCACAAGAAGGCCCTCAAGCGACATGGGAAGAAGCATCATCAAAGAAGGCGAAGACCACGTCTTCATGGCGAAATCAATTAGTCGGACACGGAGGCGCACGAACTTGAGTCGAGGAACACGAGGATGACTCGGACTCTGAAGCTACCTTCAAGTCAAGCCACGGATCGCATCCGGTTCAAAGATACCCTTAAAGTAAAGTGAACTTTATTTAATACTTTACATAATACGGTTAGGTTTTTGTCTAGGAAGTTAGCTAAGTCGAGTCAAGGTCGAGACCCTTGTTGAGGAGGTTAAACTCCTCAAACACGAGGTCTCCCTAACCTCTTCGACTAGTCGAGTTCAAGAGAAGGACTCAACTCGAGTTGAAAAGCTCGAAGTTGAGAACTCTCTCTTGATATGTCAAGTCGAAGATCTTAGGAACACGTTGGAAAGGTTCACTTCGGGATCCAAAGGACTTGACCTCCTACTTGGATCTCAAAGGGCCGTGTACAACAAGGCTGGACTAGGGTTTAACTCAAACACGACTAATAGGTCGATATGGATGTAAGTCGACATAGGAAACATGTCCAAGCATGGGTCCCTAAGAACTTTTGATTTCAACTCTAGGATCCAAATCTGGGTTCCCAAGGACCAAATCCACTATGTGGATAGACCGAACCGATTCAACGGTCTAGGGGGAGCCAGTACAAAACATGTTTGTGCTTTAACTTAGAAATTGCATGTTTTAACTTAGAATGTTTGTGCTTTAACATAGAAATTGCATGCTTTAACTTAGAAAGTTTGTACTTTAAAACTTGTGAACTCACTTAGAACATGAACATAATCAACTTCGAAAAGATTGAGCCTCGGGGAGCCTCTTTTCAAAAACATAACCAACTAAAATTCTTCGAAAAGATTGAGCCTCGGGGAGCCTCTTTTCAAAAACATAACCAACTAAAATTCTTCAAAAAGAGGAGCCTCTTTTCAAAAATAACCAGTTAGACTAGGAGATAGTCTTAGGTGAGTCAAGTCATCATTTTCTTGAAAATGGTTTTGTCTAAGGAAGTGGTCGATGATCTGATAAAAGAAGGCCCTGCCTGCCATGACACGAAGCCATGATCTTGAAAAGGTAAACTTGACAAGCCTAGGTTTAAATCCAAATCTAACATAAAATTACTTGAACCTAAATACACATAATCAACTTAATTGGAAGTCATCTCACACAAAACACATAAGTATAACATGATTGATCATATAGACATAGGTGAGATGACCTAGGTTTAACAACTTACAACCAATTTAAAAAAAAAAATCTAACAACCAAACCAACCACCTTGTGTGTAGGATCAATGGATGTTGGACAGCGGTTGCTCTCGACACATGACCGGGGATCAACTCAAATTCACAAAGCTTCGATTCAAACGACAAGGATCGGTAGCCTTTGGGAATAATGGCAAGCTCAAAATCATTGGATCAAGTGATATCGAGCTTAACTCAAATTTTGTTATTAAAAATGTATTACTTGTAGAGAATTTTGAATATAACCTGCTTAGCGTAAGCCAATTATGTGACAATAACTATAAGGTCGTATTTTTAGAAAATGAATGTGTAATTAAAACAAATAAAACAGCTAAAACAATACTCAAAGGAACTAGGACAAATAACATTTATACAATTAACTTAATCAATTCCTCAGCCAAATGTCTTATGACACAGGAAGAGGAATCATGGTTGTGGCACCGACGACTCGGTCACTCGCACCCAAGACTGTTAGAATGTATACTGAAAGCCTAGCTCTTTTCTGTATGAACATTTTATTTTGAAATAAGAATCACATGATCATTGTTTTCATTTTATATATTCATTATATATGTGTGCATATTGTCTAATATTCTACATTGTAGATAACATGGTGCTTGGTGTGGCACAGAAGATCATGTTATCAGTCCCTTGTAAAATATAAGTAGAGGCTCACAACCAAGATGGTTTTGGACAAACCATTGGCATGGTTGTAGTGTAGCTTGGTATTGTTTTATCTTGAACATAGAGTTACACTAGTACACTTAGGTGTATTGAGTAGGACCGACATAGAGGTGATTCAATTTACTACTGACTACATAATTGAATCGGACCACGGATATTATGTTGTACATGCTCTTAATCCCGATATAATAACGGGCACATGTACTTAGTATTTATTTCTTTAATTTACCAATGGGTGAGATTTAGATGGATTAAATCAATATGCCCGGTAAGTTGGGAAATAATATTATTTACATGGTGTGGCGTTGATTATAGGAGGAAACCGTGTCCTATATATTAGGTTGATGATGTCCCCTTGAGGAGCTCATAAGGTTCATCATGTAAACCCAGCTGGTTGACTTAGTCAACATGATGATAAGGTTGAGTGGTACTACTCGAGGAGTTAGATGTTAATTAATTGATGGTCAGTAAATCAATTAATTGGACATTCGATATCTTAAACACGGGGAGATTAATGTACAAATAATATATGGAGCCCATATTAATTTATGGGGGTTGGTGAGGTAGTTCAATGATGATCCTCTAGTGGAATGGAACATCATTGATGGATCAAGTATGTGTGGTTCCGATCCATCGGGTGGCCAAGACCCAACTCCTCCTTATGGTCCCTATCGTAGCCTAATATAATCCTTGTGAAGTCTAGATCCAAGAATGTAAAACAAAACCTAGAACCAACGGTTGGGATTAAATCCCTAAGATCCGATGGTTAGGATGAAACCCTAGAACCAACGGTTGGGATTAAATCCCTAAGATCCGATGGTTAGGATGAAACCCTAGAATCGACGGTTGAGATTAAATCCCTAGATCCGACGGTTGGGATAAAACCCTAGATCCGACGGTTGGGATGAAATCCTAGATCCAACGATTAGGATGAAATCCTAGATCCGACGGTTGAGATGAAACCCTAGATCCGACGGTTGGGATAAAACCCTAGATCCGACGGTGGAGGTTAAATCCCTAGATCCGACGGATGAGATTAAAGGAGGCTTAAGCCCTATTCTATAAATAGGTGCTTAGGGTTGGGCGGCAAGGATAAGATAAGGAGATTGGTTTTCGAATTAGGGTTAGGGTTTGGCTCATCTTCCATTGGGCGGCTAGGGTTTGGGCGGCTACAAGCTTGGGCGGCAAGCTAGGGTTTGGCCGGTCATCCCTCTCTTCTCCTCCTTGGTTTTGGGCGGCACTCTTCCCTTTTCCTTGCTCCTTGGCCGGCGGTTCTCCATCCATTGGTGTCCGGCAATCATCTTCCTCTAATCTCTCCAAGGTGGCCGGTGGTTTCCATTCATTTGGTGGCCGACGCATCATCCACTTGCTCCTTGGCCGGCAGTTGCACCAAATTCCCTAATTTGGTGGTTGGTTCTAGATAGGAAAGGTATTTGTGATTGCTTCTCTTTGTTCACAGCGGACAAGGTAGAGAAGAAAGTGATCAAGAAGGCTTCAACTCGTGGAGGATCTTCGTCCACACGTCGTCCACGAGAAGGATAGGACATACGATAGAAGATCGTAAGGTATAAAGTTGTTTTTAACTTTATTTACAGATCTGAATATGTTCTTTAATATTTTGATTATGCATGTGTATGAATGGATATATATTGTATAATCATGGACCCCGAAGATAAACACAAAAACCGGCGATCTGTCCGTCGTCTCTTCCGCGGCTAACCAACTAGAAGAGTTGTGTTGCTTGAACAACTAGTTTGTTCAAGCGACCACTCAAGTTGTTAGCACGACGACGAATAGGTTGTGCCAAGGAAGCTCATCCCATCCGGATTAAGTCTTTCATTAGTGAAAATTTTAATACGGGGACATGGGAGCCATTGAGCCTCCGAAGCGACATCCCAAAAATTGGTATCAGAGCCACGGTTTCCGGTTTTGTGTGTTTTGGATTCGGTTAATTGTTTATGCATTTTTCATATATTATATGTGCCGGATAATAGTAGGATATGCGTAGTTTAACTCTTTGGTTGCAGGCATAAGATCCGACTATTATGGCCATGTGTGTGTATGTGAATGGATGTGTGTAAAAATTTATTATTTGAATCCTCGGGGTTGACGAGGCTAGATTAGTATTTAATTTTTGTAATTAAATACGGCATTGTTTATCCGCTCATTTTAGTTTACTTTCGATCTAGATTATTTGTACACTCCTTCATGGAGTATAGGATCGATGGATGTAAATTAAAATGTTTTATCTCGGCTCGGAACTCTTTGGTGACTTGCGCACGGGAAAAGATGGAGCGGACGAGGTGGCCACACGACGGGATGCATATTTGAGGACAATGACATAATAGTTGGAAAAATTCTATTTTTTTTTTCATATTTGTTGCTTATTTGTTTTATATGCATGTTGTGTGTGATTTAAAATTCCTCATTTGCAATTTACTAAGTGGGAGAGGGATATTTTAATTAATTCCCGCGGCCTCCATTACAATTTGACGTGTGATGCGAACAAACTTGTGTGTTGGCTCTGAGTGCCTTCCTCCCTGCGGACGGGTTTGTTTGCGGATCACTAGGTCAAATAATGGTTATAGGAAATTATCTAGGAGCATGTGTACTTCCACAGTGGTAAGGCACATAATCCGAAATAATTCCCTTAGTATCGTGTAATGGTGCACACTTAGATGCAAATGAAAGTATCCTCCCCATCAGTCCTTGCTTTTATTTGTAGGGCCAAGAGGAACCAACTATTAATTTTATTTGTCAAAAAGTAAGGTTGACAAGATAATAAAATTAATGGGTAAAACCTCCTCTTACAAATGTAGGTTTCAGTATCGTCCACACAGCTGGCATGCGAAATTCTCGGTGTTTTGAGGTGTTGATTTTATTGTTTTGAGGAATCAATAATATTTGAAATCTAATATTTTGATCATTGTGATTTTTAGGATTTTCAAATGGCTTTCAACCCACTTGCTGTGATTTTAAAAGAAAACAAACTTACTAGTCCAAACTACATTGATTGGAAAAGAAACCTGGATATTGTCTTAAGCTGCGGAGAGTACAAATTTGTACTCTTGAGGTCTGTCCTCCTAAGCCCAGGATGACTCGATGAAAAGGAGAAAGAACATTATAAGAAATGGGTTAAGGCAGATGAGATGGCGCGGTGTTACATTTTGGCATCTATGTCAAATGTACTGCAACATCAGCATCAGGCCATAGCCACTGCTTATGACATGATGTTCAATCTCAAGGAACTTTTCGGACATCAGAGTAGGGCGGCTAGGCAGGAGGCAATGAGAAACTTGATGACGACCACCATGGTCGAGGAACACCCGTTAGGGATCATGTTCTCAAGATGATGGCTCATCTTAATGAGATGGAAGTCCTCGAGTGAGATCGATGGGGAAACCCAGTGTCAATATCATTCTCCGGTCTGCCTAGGAGTTTTGGCAGTTCCTCGCCTCAACTACAACATGAACAAGAGGTTGTATTCGTTGGTGAGCTTCGTGAGAACTCGGTGCAGAGGGCTTTTCGTCGAGTTCTCAAGCCATGGTCGCTCGGAAGGTTTCTTCCTCTAAACCAAAGGTAAGAAGAAGAAGAAGCAAGGTGGAGGCGAAGAAAGTGGCGGGAGGACCTCGGCGGAGTGAAGAAGCCGAAGGAAAGTTCTTCACTTGCAAGCGTGTTGGACATTGGAAGGCGGTGTCCTCGCCCAAAGAATAAAGGTATATCTTCTTGTTTAGTTGTTGAAACATGTTTAGCGGTGTTATCTACGATTACTGGTGTGTAGATCTAGGAGCCAGCGATCATGTGCAATACTTTGCAGGGTTCGAAACCCGACGACTAGTGAGGAGAGATCAGTCTTCATGGGCAATGCTTCAAAGGTGGCGGCTATTGCAGTGGGAGGCGTTTATTTATCTTTTGATAGGAATAAATTTTTGGTGTTGAGAAATTGTCTTTATGTACCTACTTTTAGAAAGAATTTAATTTGATTTCTAAATTGTTTTGGATGGATATTCTTTCTTTTAATGACAAGTGGTTATAAAAGGAATAGGAGATTATCTGATGCAGTACATTGGTTGGCAATTTATATACTCTTGAACCAAAAACTCCCACGATGCATATAGAAGTAAATAACTCATCTTCTAAATCTAATAAGAGAAAAGAACCTTCGCAAATGAATCAAACATATCTTTGGCATCTAAGGCTTGGTCATATTAACCTAAGTAGAATTCAAAGGTTGATAGCTGATGGACCTTTGGGTTCATTAGTGGTGGAGGATCTCCCAACCTGCGAATCTTGCTTGGAAGGTAAAATGACCAAGAGGCCTTTTAAGGCCAAGGGGTATAGAGCCAAAGATGTGTTAGAATTGGTTCATTCTGATTTGTGTGGTCCTATGTCTATCCAGGCAAGAGGTGGCTTTGAATACTTCGTCTCTTTTATAGACGATTATTCAAGGTATGGATACATTTACTTGATGCGCCGCAAGTCTGAATGCTTTGACAAGTTCAAAGAATTCAAGGCTGATGTGGAGAACCGTCAAGGTAAAAGTATCAAGACATTATGATCTGATCGTGGTGGCGAGTACCTCTTGGGAGAGTTTAGGAGTTACTTATCAGAGGCTGGGATTCAATCCCAATTGTCTGCACCTGGCACACCCCAGCAGAATGGTGTAGCGGAGCGAAGGAATAGGACTCTTATGGAGATGGTCAGATCGATGATGAGTTATTCGAGTTACTATTTCGTTAAGGGTATGCACTGGATACGACAATGTATACTCTGAACTTGGTTCCATCTAAATCAGTACCTTCTACCCCTGTAGAATTGTGGACTGGGCAAAAGCCTAGTCTGAGACATATTCGGATATGGGGGAGTCCAGCACATGTGCTGAAGGCTGATGCTGGTAAGTTGGAACCTCGTACAGAAGTATGCATGTTTGTTGGCTACCCTAAGGGAACGAAAGGTGGTTTATTTTATAATCCTAGAGATCAGAGGGTGATCGTTAGCACGATTTCTAGGAGGATTATGTAATGAACCACAAGCCCAGTAGGATTGTTCTTGAGGAGTTGGCGAAGTCAGGCTTGATGCCACGGTACAAGAGGATACCACAAGTCAGCACGCGTGTCCGCGAGCATACGGAGGTACCTGCGTCGTAGTGGGAGGTTGTTAGACAACCCGATAGATTCATGTTTTGGGAGAGTCTTGGACTTAGTCCTGGTGAACATGAACGATCCTGGACATATGACGAGGCAATCCAAGATAGAGATCACGGTATCTTGGCAAGAGCGATGAATTGGAGATAGAATCTATGGATTCTAATCAGTCTGGGAGCTAGTAGAGCCACCCGATGGTGTAAAAACTATTGGATGCAAGTGGATCTACAAGAGAAAGAGAGAGTAGGCGGGAAGGTTGAGACCTTCAAAGCTAGGCTTGTTGCGAAGGGTATACTCGAGAAGAGGGTATCGATTATGAGGAGACCTTTTAGCGTAGCTATTCTTAAGTCTATCGGATTCTCTTATCTATAGCTGCTCATATGGATTATGAGATATGGCGGATGGATGTCAAGGCGACTTTCCTTAATGAAGTCTTGAGAGAACATCTATATGCACGGCAACGGAGGATTCATTGCTAAAGGCAAGAGCATCTTGTATGTAAGCTTAATCGGTCCATTTATGGATTGAAGCAAGCTTCTAGATCTTGGAACATCCGCTTTGATGAGGTAATCGATCATATGGATTTATTGAAGTCGGATGAGCCTTGTGTATACAAGAGATGTGTGAAAGCGTAGTGGTGTTTCTTGTACTATCGTAGATGACATTTTGTTAGTTGGCAACAATATCAAAGTGTTATCGAGGACGTAAGGGTATAGTTGTCCAAAGCAGTTTGACATGAAGGACTTGGGAGAAGTGGGACACATCCTTGGGATCAAAGTTATAAGGGATCGCAAGAAAAGGATGTTGTGCTTATCTCAAGCTTCATATATTGACACTATCCTTGCTCGTTTTAGCATGCAGAACTCCAAGAAAGGTTTTCTTCCTTTTAGGCATGGAGTTCCTTTATCTAAATAGATGTGTCCCAAAACATCAAAGGAGATAGAGGACATGAAGGCGGTTCCTTATGCTTGGCGATGGAAGCCTTATGTATGCTATGCTATGTACGAGGACCGGATATACGCTTTGCCGTGGGCATGGTTAGCGATATCGAGTAATCTGACGAGGACATTGGGTGCGGTAAAGCATATATTGAAGTACGAGAAGGACTAGGGATTATATCTTTGGTTTCGGCGGATCAATTAGTCTCACATGGGTTACACAGTTCGGATTTCCAATCGAGATAGGGACAAGAGTAAGTCTACCTCGGGGTTTGTGTTTACTTTTGGAGGTGGAGCCATAGTATGGAGGAGTGTCAAGCGAAATGCGTGGCGGACTCTACCATGGAAGGGAGTATGTGGCGACCTCTGAGCGACCAAGGAAGTTATGGCTCGGGAACTTCTTGATGGACTTGGATGTGATTCTGGTTTGCCCGAACTATCACAATTTATTGTGATAGTGAAGTGCGATTGCAAACTCGAAGGAACCACGAGCCCATAAGGCGAGTAAACACATAGGCGCAAGTACCACCTCATACGAGAGATCGTAAGCGAGGAGAAGTTCTTTGTCGCCAAGATTGCATCGAGAGGATAACTGGCGGATCCATTCACTAAGGCCCTTCGGTAGCGTTTGATAGGCATGTGGAGGACATGGGGATCATATGTATGGCAGAGTGATGACAGCATAGTCTTTTAGTATAAGTGGGAGATTGTTGGAATGTATACTGAAAGCCTAGCTCTTTTTGTATGAACATTTTATTTTGAAATAAGAATCACATGATCATTGTTTGCATTTTATATATTCATTATATATGTGTGCATATTGTCTAATATTCTACATTGTAGATAACATGGTGCTTGGTGTAGCACAGAAGATCATGTTATCAGTCCCTTGTAAAATATAAGTAGATGCTCACAACCAAGATGGTTTTGGACAAACCATTGGCATGGTTGTAGTGTAGCTTGGTATTGTTTTATCTTGAACATAGAGTTACACTAGTACACTTAGGTGTATTGAGTAGGACCGACATAGAGGTGATTCAATTTATTCTTGACTACATAATTGAATCGGACCTCGGATATTATGTTGTACATGCTCTTAATCCGATATAATAGCACATGTACTTAGTATTTATTTCTTTAATTTACCGATGGGTGAGATTTAGATGGATTAAATCAATATGCATTAAGTTGGGAAATAATATTATTTACATGGTGTGCCGTTGATTATAGGAGAAACCGTGTCCTATATATTAGGTTGATGATGTCCCCTTGAGGAGCTCATAAGGTTCATCATGTAAACCCAATTTGGTTGACTTAGTCAACATGATGATAAGGTTGAGTGGTACTACTCGAGGAGTTAGATGTTAATTAATTGATGGTCGATAAATCAATTAATTGGCGGACATTATATCTTAAACAGGAGATTAATGTACAAATAATATATGGAGCCCATATTAATTTATGGGGGTTGGTGAGGTAGTTCAATGATGATCCTCTAGTGGAATGGAACATCATTGATGTATCAATTATGTGTGGTTCAGATCCATCGGGTGGCCAAGACCCAACTCCTCCTTATGGTCCCTATCGTAGCCTAATATAATCCTTGTGAAGTCTAGATCCAAGAATGTAAAACAAAACCTAGAACCAACGGTTAGGATTAAATCCCTAAGATCCGATGGTTAGGATGAAACCCTAGAACCAACGGTTGGGATTAAATCCCTAAGATCCGATGGTTAGGATGAAACCCTAGAATCGACGGTTGAGATTAAACCCCTAGATCCGACGGTTGGGATAAAACCCTAGATCCGACGGTTGGGATGAAATCCTAGATCCGACGATTAGGATGAAATCCTAGATCCGACGGTTGAGATGAAACCCTAGATCCGACGGTTGGGATAAAACCCTAGATCCGACGGTGGAGGTTAAATCCCTAGATCCGACGGATGAGATTAAAGGAGGCTTAAGCCCTATTCTATAAATAGGTGCTTAGGGTTGGGCGGCAAGGATAAGATAAGGAGATTGGTTTTCGAATTAGGGTTAGGGTTTGGCTCATCTTCCATTGGGCGGCTAGGGTTTGGGCGGCTACAAGCTTGGGCGGCAAGCTAGGGTTTGGCCGGTCATCCCTCTCTTCTCCTCCTTGGTTTTGGGCGGCACTCTTCCCTTTTCCTTGCTCCTTGGCCGGCGGTTCTCCATCCATTGGTGGACGGCAATCATCTTCCTCTAATCTCTCCAAGGTGGCCGGCGGTTTCCATTCATTTGGTGGCCGGCGCATCATCCACTTGCTCCTTGGCCGGTGGTTGCACCAAATTCCCTAATTTGGTGGTTGGTTCTAGATAGGAAAGGTATTTGTGATTGCTTCTCTTTGTTTGCAGCGGACAAGGTAGAGAAGAAAGTGATCAAGAAGGCTTCAACTCGTGGAGGATCTTCGTCCACACGTCGTCCACGAGAAGGATAGGACATACGATAGAAGATCGTAAGGTATAAAGTTGTTTTTAACTTTATTTACATATCTGAATATGTTCTTTAATATTTTGATTATGCATGTGTATGAATGGATATATATTGTATAATCATGGACCCCGAAGACAAACACAAAAACCGACGATCTGTCCGTCGTCTCTTCCGCGGCTAACCAACTAGAAGAGTTGTGTTGCTTGAACAACTAATTTGTTCAAGCGACCACTCAAGTTGTTAGCACGACGACGAATAGGTTGTGCCAAGGAAGCTCATCCCATCCGGATTAAGTCTTTCATTAGTGAAAATTTTAATACGGGGACATGGGAGGCAATGAGCCTCCGAAGCGATATCCCAACAAAGACTCGTCCACAAGATGAGTCAGAGTGGCTTAGTCAGAGGATTACCCAACCTCAACAACTTGGTTAATAAAATCTATAATGCTTGTCAACAAGGAAAAAAACCTAGGACACAACACAAGTTAACTAACCAAGAACGAACCTCAAATGTACTTGAGCTCCTGCATATGGATCTATTCGATTCACATGGAGCCATGTCACTCAATAGAAGTCAATATTGCTTAGTCATAATTGACGACTACTCCAGGTTTACCTGGGTTAGTTTCATCAAACATAAAAATGATACCCTAGATCAATTAATCAATCTATTCAAATTAATCGAGAATCAAAAAGACCTTAAGGTTAAAAGACTTAGAAGCGATCATGGTGGTGAATTCGAAAATCAAAGATTCACCGACTTCTGTAACCTAAACGGATACCACCATAAATTCTCTTGCCCTAGGACCCCTCAGCAAAATGGCCTAGTGGAACGGAAAAAACAAACTCTACAAGAAGCCGCTAGGACCATGTTGAACGAATACGACCTACCCGATAGGTTTTGGGCAGAAGCCGTGAGTACGGCATGCTATGTCCAAAATAGGATCCTTATGGTAAAAAGGCACCTTAAGACCTCATACGAGATTTATCACGATAAAGTACCCAACATCAAGTACTTTAGGGTATTTGGGTGTAAGGTACATATCCTAAACAATAAGGATTACCTAGGGAAATTTACATCCAAAATCGCGACCGGAATCTTTCTAGGATACTCGACTACAAGTAGAGCTTATAGAGTATATAACCACGACACCCTTAGAGTCGAGTGACACGAACCTACAAAACCCCCGGCAACCCCAATTAGCGAGCCGATTCATACTAGACCTAACTCTGATCCCGAGATCAGGTCTAGTGTTAATCCTAACCCAAGTCAACCAAGTCACTCTATTGATCAAGTGATAGATGACTCCCTATTACTTTCTAGGTTTTGATTATAGCAAACGATACAAAGTTAAGCATATATTGTTATCTCATGAGCTAAATCAAGTGTGCAGAAAAGTCTCAACGCTGGAGCTGAAGGCTAGCGACACCCGGAGGAAGCCGCGGTGGTCGGGCGACACTCAAGAGACTTCGGAGGGAGCCGAAGGAATTGAGTGAAAGGCCGGAAGCAAAAGCAACACGTAAGTACTGAGGTAAGCTCGTGTGTGCGAGCGTAAGTAAGGTCGTATCCTCTTTACGGGGATGATCTTAAGCGTAGATCCGACCAAAGACTTCTTATAGATGGCCTAGGTCGAGATCGGATGGTCGACGACCATCGAAATTATGTTTTTCTTGAGCTAACCTTGCCTTGCAGCTAGCATCAGTCGACTGCCAGCTTGGAGGACTCGACTGCCGTCAAACAGTCGACTGCCGAAGGTCAGCAATCGACTGATGCTGCCATCAGTCGACTGATGATGGCCGTCAGTCGACTGATGGTCAAAGGATCAGCCTCGAGTAGTCAAGAGTTATCACCATTTTTCAAGGGGTTTTGTGCCCATTTGTGATTGGCTAAAGACCCATTCGATGAGGGGCTCAAAGGCTATAAAAGGAGGGCCAAACCTAGGTTTTTTATCAATTCAAAAGCTTCCAAGTGCTTCCGATACGCTCCGACTCTCCGACATCCCTACGACAAAGCGCTGCCGAGACGACGACTAGAGCTTCAACCTCCAATCTTTGAAGTCGTCGGTATAATCTTTAAATTTGTATAAGTTGTTTTTATTTCAAGCTTTAAATCATATCAAGGAGAGGGGGAGTGTCCCTCTACCTTGAGTCTTTCTCGAGTTTTTGTATTCGTTTAACTCCTATCTCCATCGAGAGGGAGTTCGTTTAGAATTTGCCCTCCGTGCGTGGTCAAGGACCATTAGGGCCTTGGAGTAGTAGCCGAAGGCTACGAACCAAGTAAAACCTATTTGTCTCTATTTACTTTACATTTCCGCTGCAATTAATTTTCTCTCGAGTTTTAACGAAAGAAACGAGAAAAAGTTTTTATCGCTATTCACCCCCCCCCCTCTAGCAAACCACATCGATCCAACAATTGGTATCAGAGCCGGGGGTTGCTAAGATTTGGTGAAACCACCAATCTAGCCATTTTTCAGAGATTTATTTTTCTTTAATTTTTGTTTATTTCAGATTTATTTCTCTTTGTTAAATTTACTCCCGCACTACTAATCCAAGACGCGAGTCTTGGTACTTTTTGTTTGTTTTTGTCGTTGCTAGTTCTTTTTCTTCGTCTCCTTGTGTTCTTTGTCCTAATGGCCCATCTCGAAGGGTTTAGCACCGTCCGACCTCCGTTTTACAATGGAGATGACTTCCGTTATTGGAAGGGTCGGATGGAATGCTTTCTCAAAACTCAAATCGAGATGTGGATCATAATCCAAACGGGTTTCACACTTCCGACTAATGAAGTGGGTGACTCCTTGGATTATGATCAATGGACCATTGCGACAAAACGACAAGTCGAAGCCGATGCCAAGGCGACACAAATCCTCCAATGCGGCCTATGCAAGGAGGAGCTAAATCGCGTTGGCCCCTTCATAAGCGCAAAAGATCTTTGGACAAAACTAGTGGAGCTACACGAAGGGACCGATGAAGCCAAGGTATGTAAGCGCGACCTTTTGTTCAATAAATTGTATAATCTAAAAATGCAGGAACACGAGTCCGCGACACAACTTCACGCTCGAGTCCAGGACATAGTCAACAATCTACACGCAATCGGGCATAAGGTCGAAAACCGCGACCTTATAAGGTATGTCCTAAACTCTTTTCCGAGGACTACCTTATGGGCATCCATGGTCGATGCCTATAAGGTCTCCCTAACCTCTTCGACTAGTCGAGTTCAAGAGAAGGACTCAACTCGAGTTGAAAAGCTCGAAGTTGAGAACTCTCTCTTGAAAAGTCAAGTCGAAGATCTTAGGAACACGTTGGAAAGGTTCACTTCGGGATCCAAAGGACTTGACCTCCTACTTGGATCTCAAAGGGCCGTGTACAACAAGGCTGGACTAGGGTTTAACTCAAACATGACTAATAGGTCGTATATGTCGATTGTAAGTCGACATAGGAAACATGTCCAAGCATGGGTCCCTAAGAACTTTTTGATTTCAACTCTAGGATCCAACCCATACTGGGTTCCCAAGGACCAAATCCACTATGTGGATAGACCGAACCGATTCAACGGTCTAGGGGGAGCCAGTACAAAACATGTTTGTGCTTTAACTTAGAAATTGCATGTTTTAACTTAGAATGTTTGTGCTTTAACTTAGAAATTGCATGCTTTAACTTAGAAAGTTTGTACTTTAAAACTTGTGAACTCACTTAGAACATGAACATAATCAACTTCGAAAAGATTGAGCCTCGGGGAGCCTCTTTTCAAAAACATAACCAACTAAAATTCTTCGAAAAGATTGAGCCTCGGGGAGCCTCTTTTCAAAAACATAATCAACTAAAATTCTTCGAAAAGATTGAGCCTCGGGGAGCCTCTTTTCAAAAATAACCAGTTAGACTAGGAGATAGTATTAGGTGAGTCAAGTCATCATTTTCTTGAAAATGGTTTTGTCTAAGGAAGTGATCGATGATCCGATAAAAGAAGGCCCCTGTGCCTCGCCATGACCTGGAAGCCATGATCTTGAAAAGGTAAACTTGACAAGCCTAGGTTTAAATCCAAATCTAACATAAAATTACTTGAACCTAAATACACATAATCAACTTAATTGGAAGTCATCTCACACAAAACACATAAGTATAACATGATTGATCATATAGACACAGGTGAGATGACCTAGGTTTAACAACTTACACCCAATTTAAAAAAAAAAAAAATCTAACATCCAATCCAACCACCTTGTGTGTAGGATCAATGGATGTTGGACAGCGGTTGCTCCCGACACATGACTGGGGATCAACTCAAATTCACAAAGCTTCGATTCAAACGACAAGGATCGGTAGCCTTTGGGAATAACGGCAAGCTCAAAATCATCGGATCAGGTGATATCGAGCTTAACTCGAATTTTGTTATTAAAAATGTATTACTTGTAGAGAATTTTGAATATAACCTGCTTAGCGTAAGCCAATTATGTGACAATAACTATAAGGTCATATTTTTAGAAAATGAATATGTAATTAAAACAAATAAAACAGCTAAAACAATACTCAAAGGAACTAGGACAAATAACATTTATACAATTAACTTAATCAATTCCTCAGCCAAATGTCTTATGACACAGGAAGTGGAATCATAGTTGTGGCGCTGACGACTCGGTCACTCGCACCCAAGACTCGTCCACAAGATGAGTCAGAGTGGCTTAGTCAGAGGCTTACCCAACCTCAACAACTTGGTTAATAAAATCTGTAATGCTTGTCAACAAGGAAAACAACTTAGGACACAACACAAGTTAACTAACCAAGAACGAACCTCAAATGTACTTGAGCTCCTGCATATGGATCTATTCGATTCACATGGAGCCAAGTCACTCAATAGAAGTCAATATTGCTTAGTCATAATTGACGACTACTCCAGGTTTACCTGGGTTAGGTTCATCAAACATAAAAATGATACCCTAAATCAATTAATCAATCTATTCAAATTAATCGAGAATCAAAAAGACCTTAAGGTTAAAAGACTTAGAAGCGATCATGGTGGTGAATTCAAAAATCAAAGATTCACCGACTTCGGAAACCTAAACGGATACCACCATGAATTCTCTTGCCCTAGGACCCCTCAGCAAAATGGCCTAGTGGAACGGAAAAACCGAACACTACAAGAAGCCGCTAGGACCATGTTGAACGAATACGACCTACCCGATAGGTTTTGGGCAGAAGCCGTGAGTACGGCATGTTATCTCCAAAATAGGATCCTTATGGTAAAAAGGCACCTTAAGACCTCATACGAGATTTATCACGATAAAGTACCCAACATCAAGTACTTTAGGGTATTTGGGTGTAAGGTACATATCCTAAACACTAAGGATTACCTAGGGAAATTTACATCCAAAACCACGACCGGAATCTTTCTAGGATACTCGACTACAAGTAGAGCTTATAGAGTATATAACCACGACACCCTTAGAGTCGAGGAAACCATTAATGTAGTGTTCGATGAAGGACACGAACCTACAAAACCCCCGGCAACCCCAATTAGCGAGCCGATTCATACTAGACCTAACTCTGATCCCGAGATCAGGTCTAGTGTTAATCCTAACCTAAGTCAACCAAGTCACTCTATTGATCAAGTGATAGATGACTCCAACCAAACTAGTGTTCAACCAAGTCACCCCATTGATCAAGCATTAGGTGACACAAACCCAACCCAATCTAGGATTCAAACTAACCACCCTATCGATCAAGTGATAGGAGATCCTAATCTAGGAGTTTGAACTAGAGCATCCTATAGGAACCTTAGTCAAATTTCCTTAATTTCAAAGATAGAACCCAAATCAATTGAACAAGCTCTTCTTGATCCCGATTGGATTATTGCAATGCAAGAAGAGCTAGCCCAATTTACTAGGAATGAAGTGTGGGAGTTAGTACCACCACCTAAAGACAAAACGATAATTGGAACAAAGTGGGTGTTTCGAAATAAGCTTGATGATAAAGGTGAAGTAGTTAGAAACAAGGCTAAGTTAGTCGCCAAAGGGTTTAGCCAAGTCGAAGGCTTAGATTACGACGAAACCTATGCCCCAGTAGCTAGACTTGAATCCATTCGAATGTTGCTAGCTTATGCCGCACATCGAGGATTTAAGCTGTTTCAAATGGATGTTAAGTCGGCATTCCGAAATGGATACATTAAAGAAGAAGTTTATGTCAGCCAACCCCCCGGATTCGAAAATCTTGATAAACCCGACCATGTTCTAAAACTTAAGAAAGCTCTCTATGGACTTAAACAAGCTCCTCGAGCTTGGTACGAGAGACTTTCAATCCATCTTAAGTCAAAAGGGTTTAACCAAGGCTTAGTTGACCCAACTCTCTTTGTAAAAACCTTAGGTAAAGAAATATTCATAGCTCAAATTTACGTAGACGATATAATTTTTGGAACCTCTAACTCAGCCTTACTAAACGAGTTCATTTCGCTCACGGAAAGTGAGTTCGAAATGAACTTGGTAGGCGAGTTAAGTTTCTTTTTAGGTCTACAAATTAAACAAACTAAGGATGGTATATACCTATATCAACAAAAATACACTAAGGAGTTAATTAAAATATTTGGAATGCAAGACGCTAAGGTAATAAACACCCTAATGGCGATAAATGTTAACATAGGAGAAGACCTAGAAAGTAAGTCCATTGACTTAAAATACTATAGGAGCGTAATAGGGAGTCTCCTATACTTAAGCTGAGTCGACCAGGACATCCTATTCATGATAGTAATATGCGCCAGGTTTCAAACCTGTGCTAAGGAGTCACACCTAACCCTAGTTAAGCGTATCCTTAGATATCTTAAGGGCACACTTAACGTTGGTATTTGGTACCCTAGATCTACGGAGTTCGAACTAATCGGCTACTCCGATTCGGATTATGCCGGTAGTAAGCTCGATAGAAAGAGAACGAGTGGTTGTTGTCAACTTCTCGGCTCGAGTCTAGTGAGTTGGTGCAGTAGGAAACAACACTGTGTTGCTTTATCTACCACCGAAGCCGAATACATCGCGATGGGTGAGTGTGTCACGCAGCTTCTTTGGATGAAGCACACTCTCCGCGACTTTAAGTTAGACTTTACGAATACTAAACTTCACGTAGATAACATTAGTTCAATTAATCTTACAAAGAATCCGATATGTCACTCTAGGACCAAACATATAGAGGTCAAACACCATTTCATTCGAGAACATGTGGCCAACGGAGCCATACACCTCGAATACGTCGAATCGAAGTCTAACTTCTTGGCGGATCTATTTACTAAACCCCTACCCGGCAATTTAGTCTATTAAGATGAAAATTAGGCATGTGCGTAATAGAATAGGTACATGCAAATTATATGTTCTTACTACTATTTCTTTAATTTCATTTTTATGGAACTAGCATAGGACATACCTTAGATATCATGCACCTATAGATTTAAGGAGCCAGTACATCTCACAACACATAGGACTAATGTGTTTGTGTACTTAGCCACGTAGATGGGCGTGAGATGTTAGGACCTTACTCCTGGTTCCAGATGTAGAGCTAGTGCATCGCTATGAACCACGGATTATAATCATACATACTAACCGACTCTGACCAGGACTGGTTGATCCTACATATCAATCAAGCCAAATATGAGTCGAACATTTTATAGATGAGCTTATTTTCAGTATATTTTTTTTATATAAAAAATGGGGAACATGCTTGGACTTTAAATTTAACACTTTTTGTTTTCCACACACCCCTTACTCTTTTCGATATACGGTAATAGGGGGAGAAAAAGGCCAAAGTTAAGGGGTCAAATTTTTTGATAACTTAACTCTTACTTCATATTTAAACCAAAAGTTAAAACTTAGTTAACTTTTACCAAAAGGCCAAAGAAATCTTAAACTTATTTGTGTCGTCTAAGTTTTACTTAAACTTATTTTTTAAAACTTTATGTCGTTAATGTTTTACTTACTTATTTGTGCTGTCTAAGTTTTACTTAAACTTATTTTTTAAAACTTTATGTCGTTAATGTTTTACTTAAGGGGGAGAAAGGGCTTAACTAAAACGTTTTACTAAGGCCAACTTTAAGTAATGTTAATTACTTAAAGCAACCCTCAAGGGGGAGGATTAAGGTCTTTCTTCAAGACTCACCCTCGGAGGAGGTTTCCTCAAGAGTACTTGAAGAAAATCCTTACTACTCCAACTTAATCTTCATATTTTTTGTTTCTCATGCACATTATTACTCTTCATGCTTGCTATTTACTTAACTTTGTATGTGGGTTTGCCATAAATCAAAAAGGGGGAGATTGTTGGTGTAGTAGGCACCTAAGTCGAACCTAAGTTTTGATTATAGCAAACGATACAAAGTTAAGCATATATTGTTATCTCATGAGCTAAATCAAGTGTGCAGAAAAGTCTCAACGCTGGAGCTGAAGGCTAGTGACACCCGGAGGAAGCCGCGGTGGTCGGGCGACACTCAAGAGACTTCGGAGGGAGCCGAAGGAATTGAGTGAAAGGCCGGAAGCAAAAGCAACACGTAAGTACTGAGGTAAGCTCGTGTGTGTGAGCATAAGTAAGGTTGTATCCTCTTTACGGGGATGATCTTAAGCATAGATCCAACCAAAGACTTCTTATAGATGGCCTAGGTCGAGATCGGATGGTCGACGACCATCGAAATTATGTTTTTCTTGAGCTAACCTTGCCTTGCAGCTAGCATCGATCATTGCCGGCTTGGAGGACTCATTGCCGTCAAGCGATCGGCGAAGGTCGATGTCGGCCCGATCTTGCCATCGATCGGTGATGATGGCCGTCAGTCGACTGATGGTCAAAGGATCAGCCTCGAGTAGTCAACAGTTATCACCATTTTTCAAGGGGTTTTTGCCCATTTGTGATTGGCTAAAGACCCATTCGATGAGGGGCTCAAAGGCTATAAAAGGAGGGCCAAACCTAGGTTTTTTATCAATTCAAAAGCTTCCAAGTGCTTCCGATATGCTCCGACTCTTCGACATCCCTACGACGACGTCAACCTCCAATCTTTGAAGTCATCGGTATAATCTTTAAATTTGTATAAGTTGTTTTTATTTCAAGCTTTAAATCATATCAAGGAGAGGGGGAGTGTCCCTCTACCTTGAGTCTTTCTCGAGTTTTTTTATTCGTTTAACTCCTATCTCCATCGAGAGGGAGTTCGTTTAGTATTTGCCCTCCGTGCGTGGTCAAGGACCATTAGGGCCTTGGAGTAGTAGCCGAAGGCTACGAACCAAGTAAAACCTATTTGTCTCTATTTACTTTACATTTCCGCTGCAATTAATTTTCTCTTGAGTTTTAACGAAAGAAACGAGAAAAAGTTTTTATCGCTATTCACCCCCCCCCCCTCTAGCGAACCACATCGGTCCAACATATAAGGCACCCAACCTACCCTAGGATAGTTCTAGAATTTTTAAGTTCTTTAGAGGCGGAAATTTTAATGGGTAGAGAAAGCGAGGAGGATAGGATAACATTTAGGCTTTTTAACATTGAACATGAGTGGACCCTTCACCAATGGAACTCATGATTTGGCTTGCCAAGTGGGGGAGAGAGAAGACTCCCTATTGGGTTCAACTCTCAGATAGTTTGAACTTAGTTGACGGGGGAGCACGGTTATGACCCATCTAGGGTCAAAGCGTCGCGTCTCCAAAATCCCGTTTAACGATACCTTCACCGCATCATGGCCAGTACTATATTTGGTGATGGGGAGAGTGATAGTGTAGTTAGGGCTAGCGAGTTGCTTTGCCTCTGGGACATGCTACAAGAAAGGAGTAGCATCGTTGTAGGGTCCCACTTCATCAGACACTTAGTGAAGATGGGCAAAGCAGCACGAGGAGAGATTAATGTGGGAGGCCTACTTACCCACATTTGCCATAGGATGGGGTACGATTACACTACATTAGAGAGTATAGAGGGGAGCCCTAGGATCGACCTAGGAGTGTGCATGGCCATGAAGATGATTGTGAGAGAAGGAGGCTCCTTATGCTTTGTAAGGAAAAATCTGACGGCCTTTAGGCTCCCCGACCCTGATCGTACCACCGTCACTATACGTGCCAACTGGTGCTTGGACCTGATAGTGGAGTCCCCTCCACATGAGGGACCATCCACATCGGCGCCCATCTCTCCACCTTTATATCACTCTCCCTCTAGTCCACACATACATCATGTGGAGGGGACTCCACTTAGTCCATGCCGACATGAGCCTGCACCTGCACCACCTCAATTACAAGTTTAGGTTGTTGGACTCTCTCTAATCCTTGGCTCATAAATTGGATGCATTCAACCATTTAAATTCGATCTCACGATTAATGGGTCGGCCCTAACTAAAAGCATTGATTTGTTGGACTCTCTCAAAGGTCAATGTGGATAGAGGTGCAATTATGTGATATGCATTGGATGTACATGTGTTAATGAGTTAACAACCTAATGTATATGTGAACATTCAATTAGTTGATAGAATAAAGTAATAGTTATATATTTGATATATAATGGGTACTGTTGATACCTAACATTATGACTATCAATGGTTTGTTGGACTCTCTCGAAGGTTGTTCTTAGTCATAATGGATATCAACCCACTAGGAGACAACCTACCATCTCTCAAATTCAAAGTGAGGGCTATTGAATTTGATAAAAATAGTGGGAGTTTTTTGTTAATGTAAATTGTTTATATTACTATAAATTCATCTCTCTTATACATCACTTTTTGTATGTCTAGATACTTATTAGAATAGCATGTCGACCTCCATTAACTTACGTTCTATTTTGGACAACAACAAATTGACTAGGCAAAATTTCTTGGACTGGCTTCGCAACCTGAGAATTATTCTCAAGGATGAAAAACTAGCTTATCTCCTTGAAGAGGTTCTTCCTCAACCTCCTGTGGATAATGCATCTGGTGACCAAAAGCTGGCTTACCATAAACATGTTGTTGACTCTGAGATAGTGAGTTGCATTTTGCTAGCGTCGATGTCTCCTGAGTTGCAGAAGCAACATGAGCATATGGATGCTAATACAATTGTATTCCATCTTCGAGAGTTATTCAATGAGCAAGCGCGATTTAAAAGGTTTGAGGTCACCCAGCTCCTCTTTTGCTCGAAAATGAAAGAGGGTTCATCTGCAGTGTAGTTTACATTAAGGATGAATAGCTATATTGAGCGATTGGGATCATTAGGGTTTTTTTATGGACCATGAATTAAGTATTGACTTAATTCTTCAAAATATGATTGGAATCTATTCACAATTTGTGATGAACTATCGAATGAATAAGATTGAGTCCACAATTTCTGAATTGATCAATATGCTCAAAATAGTGGAGTCATATGTTGCTAAAGAACAAAAGGCGATGATGCTAGTTGACTCCTCAAAGAAAGGTTATAAGAGGAAGTAAAAAACCAAAGCTAAAGGGAAGAAAAAGGCACAGAAGGAAGAATTAACTCCCAAGGACACCTGCCATCATTGTGGCTAGGATGGGAATTGGAAGAGAAACTACAAGTATATTTGCTATTGAATGACATATTGTTTCTTCTAACACTTGGATATTGGATACTAGGTGTGGCTCACATATATGTAATGAAATATAGGGGCTTAGATATAGAAGAAGAATGGTTAAAGGAGAAGTAGATCTAAGGGTTGGCAATGGAGCAAAAGTTGTTGTTGTAGCCAAGGGTACTTATATGTTGCGACTTTCTACAGGACTAGTTTTAGAGTTGGATGATTGTTTTTATATTCCTGCATTAATAAAGAACATTGTTTCTATTTCATGTTTGAATAAGAAAGGTTATCATTTGACGTTTAGTAATAATAGTTGTTACATTACGTTAAATGGTATTATTTATGCTACTAGAATATTAAACAATGGAATCTACATGTTAGATACATCCAATGAGATATTCAACATCAAATCAAATAGAAAACGTGCTAAGTTAGATAATTAGTTAACCTCGCAATTATGGCATTGTCATCTTGGCCATATAAGCAATGAACGCATGTCCAAACTACATAAGCTTGGCATTTTAGAGTCTTATGAATTAGATTCATTAAACACATGTGTTTCATGCTTAAAAGGAAAGATGACTAAGTTACCATTTAATGGAAAAGGTGAATGAGCAGTTGAGGTATTGGGTGTCGTGCCCCGAGAGTATATTTGTCCCTTGACTGGACGGTACCCTCTTGTGACAATATAAGATAACTACCGATACATGGTCCATATAGCTGCTATCACAGATAAGCTATAAAACACAGCGGAATACATCATCAAATAATAAAGATACAAACAACTCAACTATGCACTCCGAAGTGACTTTGATACAACAAGAATCATAATAGAAACCACATCAAAAGTTAAATACATACAACACATCCGTAACCACAAATACGGAAATGATATAGGATGAAATCCCAAAACAACAATCCAATAGAATACAACAATGTGGAAATAATATCCAATCATTCAGTGTGAGATGGGATCAGCTGGTAGAGTTTCGAACGTCCAAGGAATCATCTACCTGTTGCATGGGTGACAGGAAACCCAGGGTCTGGGGTGGTGAGTATAAACTCAAGGGTAATATGTAGATAGTGCATGAACAACATATAGGGAGATAGAGATCTACAAATATACATGTGAAGATCTACAGGTATGCAGAATGTGTCCAATAGACATACAATCCAAAATGTAATAGCAAGTAACCACAGTATAGTCATACTCAATGCATATACTAAACTGATCAATTTATCATGAAGTAATGTACTAACGTACCTGACGGTCTACAACACCATAAGTGTTAGTAATATATGAGAGATGTCCTAAGGCAATCGCCTTATGTATGAACCATTTATATGATAAATGAAGATTCACTATTTGAGTATACATGTTTAATGTATTTGATTGGATCTTAAACTCATTTATGAATGTCCACGATACGATTCACAGCATGAGAGAATTTGTGATTGGATCACAACTAGTGAGTATCTCTACATGTGTAATTGTGATGTATCGGAATTATCCCTAGTCGATGAATTGATGGATTTGGACACCATCAATTCTGTCGAGACTAGCACGAGGTATACTCCTTGGTGTGTCCAAGCAGCTGATTCTCACTGGCTGGAGACATTGTGATGTCCGGAGTTAATCGTGGATGCTAGTTATGGTAACTAGTTCATTGGAGTGACCAGCCGTAAGACTTCATATGGTTCTCTGCATATAAAGATATGTCAATGAAGTTCTTACTGTGGCTTAAGTGCGATGTTCCTTTGACTTGCGGTATTCAAGTCATCTTGATCATGGAGACTTATGCTTTGACATCTTAAGCAAACATCTCTAAGGAGATGTGGACCCGGGATGATTGGGTATAAGTCGAAGTGATTGAAGGTGTTTGAATAGCCTATAAAGGATTCACCACTCCTTGCGAGGAGATGTATGCCCATGGCCTCTCGTCGGATTGTTACTAAAGTCTTTGGCCAAAGCATTACATGTTTAGAGTAAAGTACTCTTCGATACATGTGGAGTAACTAGAATCCGTAGGACGAGGAAATGATACTTGGGCTAGGTGTGACGAGTCACCTTAGTGGGGACGACACAATAGACCATGTCCTGAACCAAGTGGGTATAAGATGAGTGAAGGGAATGGGGCACGATTCATTCGAGCATCAAGGGTTTCGTAAATAGTTCTCGATCAACCGTTGATCTTTTCTGCTAATTGGGGATCATGATGTACTACTAGGTGCCACTCATGATCGCTCTATAATTAATGGTTAATTATAGACGGCCAACATAAACCGAGAACCTATTTGGTCACACGACAACGAGTGTAATCCAAAGGATTTAAAACGAGCTTGAGAATGGGATTCTCAGACCGAGAGAAACTATGTTTGGTTGGACCAAACATAAAGCGAGCATGAAATTGTTTCAGTCGCAATGGAAGCGTGGATGGGCTGCGTCTTATGAAGACGTAATGGATGGACCAAAATGGTTTGGTTCTAATCCAATGGATGAGAATAAACCAAATGGTTTGGTTTATATTAAACGAATGAACCAAAGGTTGGTTCGGTTCGTTTTAACTTAAAATAAACCATCATGGTTTGGTTTATTTTAACTTATCTTAATGGGGCGGGTTAACGGGCTTTATGGATATGATCCATTAACCATTAAGAGAATTAGTTCTCTATAAAATAGGGCTTAAACCCTAACCCTAAGACCTAATGAAGTGGTTGCCGCCCAATCAAGAGTTGCCGCCCACCTCACCCTTGGTGATTTCGGCACCCAACTACAAGCTGCCACCGCCCAGCTTTGTGCCGCCATCCAAGACCCTTGCCGGCGTCCAAGCTCCAGCCGGTGAACCTCCGGCGACCCTCCGGTGATCTCCTATAGGTTCGGCATCAAGGTGAGCTTTTTCTCTCCTTGTTTTGGCCGGCGCCTACTCCTCCACCAAGCTGTCCAGTTTTCTGGACAGCTTCTCCTCTCGTCGGAGCGTCGTTTGGACGACGGTTAGTGCTCCGACAGTGGCTAACTTACCGGGGATTTGATCTCCGGTAATCCTCTGAGGTGGAGGACGAAGGATTCGTCAAACGGTTGACGAACACCTCTCCGGAGAAGCGAGTTTTGAGAACTCGTTTTGGATCCGAATTTGGATTCGGATCGTGATCATCTCTCGATCACGTCGTCTTCAACACGAGGCTAGTAACCCGTACGAAGACGAAGCTCGTGACTTAGCGAAGTCATCCCGAGGATCTCGGCGTGGATACGGATAGAGACGATTCTTACGAGGATCGTTCCGGTTGATGCCGTTCCCGCTACACGTCATACGGAAGGTATAACGTAGTTTAATTTCCTTTTATTGCAAATTTTAATTTACGGTTATGTCTACACTTGTTGTAAATGCATGCGTGTGTTGTGTGTGTGTTTTAATAAATATAGATTTATTATTTTTAATTGCTTCCGCTGTGCTCATGTTTACGAAACATGATCGAACACACACACGCCGCGGTGCCGGAAACCCAACAATAAGCTATATCATCCTGAACATATATACAATAATATAACACATATAACGTACAAGATCAATCCCATATCCGACCAACACTCAGACATATGAACAACATATAATCACATGTAATAACAACCCGGTCCATACTACACTATGACATGACACTAATCAAATGCATACAACAATCTGGACCAACACATATATCATGCTCAACACACAGCAGTATATAATATGCAAATGACATGTATCATGATTTACAAACATATGCAGCAAACAAATGCAGCATCTCATAGGCATATGTAAAACATATATCAAATACATGCATACATATATATATCAACAATGCATATGCATGGCCATGTCTGCGGACCTATCCAACCATGACCCTAGAGTGGCCAGGGTGGCACGACATGACTACTATCCCGACTCCAGCTACCACTACTCTCGAGTGGCTAAGTTGGGTAGTATGACTGGTAGCTAGCCGCCATAGAGCTATACGCAGCCCTAGGGGTCCCTGCTATAAGCGACTCTAGCTACCACTACTCATGAGTGGCCTAGTGTCGAACGACAGGACAAATTGTACCCTACTCCAGCTACCACCGTCTATAGTGGTCGAGCGTGGCACATCCAATGCTCTGCCCTCAACCCTGCTACCACTATCCCGAGTGGCTGGAGAGGCAGGATGACTAACGACCCTCTCAACCACAAGGGAGACCTAATCGCCAGCATGCATGCAATGTAATGATGCATAGCTCCACATACATATCCTCACAACACTCCCTATCCCACGGGGAGTCCTGGTCAACCAAAAGTCAACTATGTAAGGACTACTAATCCACAAGACTCTCTCTATCACACAGAGAGTCATACACATCTGATAGTCAATCACGCTAAGACCTTCAGTCCGTAGCGAGATATTATCGATCGTCCATATAACAATACACAGGCACACTATCCATAATGGATATACCATCACGCTAGGACCTCCAGTCCCTAGCCACATACTGAAAACCACATACTTATCTATGCATAAATGACTAGATCAACCATAGATGCACAACTAATATGTGTACGATACAACAATCGACTCCATAATCTGATCCATCACCTAACCCTAGTGATGTGACCTGGTAACCCAATCTGAGTTCACAATGGTAACCCTAATCACATGTACTTAACTGAACATCTATTAGCTAACACACAATAGGGTTTGTAATTCATATCCATGATAAATGAACGATGAACTAACAGCAATATCTCAAAGGTCAAGGCTAAGTACAAGCACATGATAAAATAAGAGTGGAGTCAAGGTAAAAGATTTCAGTATAAATCCAAATTCATGCACCAAATTCAGATCAAACTACCTGACCAGGTTAGATATTACTCACCTGATACAAAGCTCAAAATAATGATCCTCAAGCCCAGGTACCTACCTGGTATCCCAAACCTGCACATAATAACAAACTATGATTAAGTACAAATATTCGACCATACACAAACTAACTATTATGTCGTTTCTATATCCACGATCTTTCCATAACACATCCAACCAATCACCTAACTCATCGACTACAGCTCCAACACCTAACCGATTGACCAACATCCACAACCAAATCAAACCCATCAAATAGGACACATCTCATACCACCTCCTCTGCCATTCACTCCCCGACACAGCTCTGGAGCACCATGAACAGAACAAGGGAAAAAGGGGAAAACATAGTTCATATCTGAACCACACTTACTACTGCATCCACCCAACACATAGAGCAGTTTACCACTATATTCTATAGCCATGGCCCTTACCTCAAGCTCAATCCGTAGCAATTACCAACTGCAACTTCTCCTTCCACACACACACACAGCCGGCACCATCAAACTCACAATAATAGAACACAAACCAACACCCAAATCAAATGAATACCACTCCAATCACAACTTAAATTTCCAATCGAAAATTCATCACAGATGACAAGAATAGGTTAGATCAATCTTACCGGATCTAATCTCCACCGACAACCCTTCTTCGTCTCCTGTTCATGGAGCAATCCAATCTCTAATCACTGCCCAAAAACCATATATCTAAGTTATAACCCGAAAACCCACAGCTAGCTGTAGATCTCAACTCGAAAGGGAAAGAAGACGATCGATCCTTACCTACGATGGCAGCTCACTGCCGCGGCGACAGCACCGCCCATCCACCGGGAGTGTCACCGAGATTCCCCAGGCGATAACCCCCTTGATCTTTGGCTAGAGATCAGCCAAGTGGTGGCATCGTCGAGCTGCTCTCACCGGATGCTGACGAACTGAGATCCGACGACGTGATCGCGCGGAGGAAGAAAATTGCTAAGAATGGAAGAGAAGTCGATCGTGATGGGAAATGTCACCGCTCAGATTCGTTCGGCTTTTTTAAAGGTCGTTCGACCAACCGATTCAGGTAAACCCAAACCCGGTTCAAGTTCTAACTAGTTCAATTAAATTAAATTAAATCCAATCTCAATTAACCCTAGCCCTTAATTAAACCTAATTAGCTGGGGTTAATCCATATCAAAAAAAAAATCATATCTTACATTAGGCCTTATACATACTAAAGTATGTGAACCAATGTCAACTCATGACATAGGAGATTATAGCTACTTCGTTACCTTTATCGATGATTATTCATGATATGGGTATTTGTATTTGTTAAGATACAAATATGAAGTCTTTGAAAGGTTTAATGATTTCATAAGAAAGTTGAGAATCAACTTGGGAAAAGTTTTAAAGTACTTCTATTGGATCGAGGTGGTGAATACTTAAGCCAAAAGTTTCAAGATTATCTAAGGGACAATGGCATCTTGTCCCAAAGGACTCCACCTTACACGTCACAACATAATGGAGTGGCTAAAAGGCGAAATCGAATCTTATTGGACATGGTTAGGTCAATGATGCAGCATGCAAATCTTTCAAAAACATTTTGGAGTTATGCACTCGAGATTGCTATTTACTTGTTAAATGGAGTCCCAACTATGGCAATCTCTACTACTCCATATGAGATGTGGAATAGTAGAAAACCTCATTTATCTTATTTGAACATATGAGGTTGTCCTTCTTATGTGAAGAGGACAATATCAGACAAGTTGGAGGATAAGTCTGATAAGTGTCTATGTATTAGTTACCCTAAGGAAACGAGGGGGTACCAATTATATCATCCCTTGGAACAAAAGGTGTTTGTTTCAAGGCATGTTGTATTCCTAGAGAAGGAGTTTCTCTTATAGGAAAGCAGTGAGAGTGAGATTGAACTAAGCATATTTCAAGAAACTCTGGTAGACACAGAAGAGATGCCTAGTCAAGAACCACAATTGATTACTCATTCGGATGAGGTAATAGTTGAACCTGATAATACACCACTTCCTCGTAGATCTAATATGACATGTAGGATTCCTGAGAGATATGGATTTCTCATAAGTGAATCTAATGACGTGTTGCTCATAGAGGATGAGGAACCCACTAGTTACGAAGAGGCATTGAATAGTTCAGATAGGGATAGGTGGCTAATAGCCATGAAATCAGAAATAGATTCCATGTATGAAAACCAAGTTTGTAACTTGGTAAACTCACCCGAAGGCATAACGTCTATAGGATGCAAGTGAGTTTTCAAGAAGAAAACTGACATGGATGGCATTGTTATTACCTATAAAGCTAGATTAGTGGCAAAAGGCTATCCTCAAAGATAAGGTGTTAACTATGATGAAACCTTTTCACCAGTAGCTATGCTTAAATTCATTCGGATACTCCGAGCCATAGCAGCTCATTTTGATTATGAGATATGGCAGATGGATGTGAAAATAGCTTTCCTTAATGGAAACCTGTCTGAGGATGTATATATGATACAACCTAAGGGTTTCATATCCATTGACAAGAACAAAGTATGCAAGATTCAATGATCCATTTATGGATTGAAGCAAGCATCCAGGAGTTAGAATATCCATTTTGATGAGGCAATCAAATAGTTTGATTTCTCATAAAATCCTGAGGAGCCCTGTGTATATACGAAGGTTAGTGGGAGTGTGATCGTGTTCCTAGTATTGTATGTCAATGACATATTAATTATAGGAAATGATATTCCTATTTTGCAAACAGTCAAAGTCTGGTTGTCCAAAATGATCTCCATGAAAGATATGGGAGAATGAACCTATATTTTGGGGATTAAGATCTATAGAGATAGATCGAATCGGTTGCTTGGTTTTTCCTAGTCTACATACATAGACAAAGTGCTAAAACGGTTTAGCATGGAAGAATCCAAGAAAGGTTTTATTCCCATGAGACATGGGATTCACTTTTCTAAGTCTATGTGCCCACGCACTAAAGACAAGAGGATTCACATGAGTCAAATCCTATATGCGTCAGCTATAGGATCGATCATGTATACTATGTTATGTACGAGACCCGATGTATTGTACGCTTTAAGCATTATGAGTAGATACCAGTCGGATCCTAGTATGAACTATTGGGTGGCTGTCAAGACAATCCTTAAGTACTTGAGAAGGACTAAAGATTTATTCTTGGTATATGGAGGAGGTGATATTGTAGTGAGCGGGTATACTGATGCTAGCTTCCAGACATATAAGGATGATTCCAAATCTAAGTCTGGATGTATATTCATCTTGAATGGAGGAGTGGTGAGTTGGAAAAGTTCCAAGCAAGACACCGTTGCCGATTCTACTATGGAGGTCGAGTACATTGCAGTTTCTGAAGGAGCAAAGGACGTGGTCTGGATCAAGAAGTTCATTACTAAACTTGTAGTTGTTTCGAGCATTGTTGAAGCATTACCAGTTTACTGGGACAACAATGGTGCCATTGCACAAGCGAAGGATCCATGGTCTCATCAACGATCCAAGCATGTACTACGTTGTTACCATTTGATCAGAGAGATCATAGGTAGAAGAGACGTACAAATAGAGAAAGTTTCCACCAATAGGAATCTAACAGATCCCTTTATAAAGTCTCTTCCCCAAGAAAAGTTCGAGAGGCATATAAAGGCCTATGGTATTAGATACCAAGGTGTTTGGTTGTAGGTCAAGTGGGAGTTTGATGTAATTGAGAGGTGTCCTAAGGCAATCGCCATAGAAGTTATTAATAAAATTCACTATTTGAGTATACATTATTTAAGTATTTGATTGGATCTTAAACTCATGTACTGAAGTACACAATACGATGCATGGCATGGAAGAAATTGTGATTGGATCACAATTAGTGGGTATCTTATCATGTGTAATCATGCAAGTATTGAAACTATACCTAGTCGATTAATTGATGAGATCGGACATCATCAATTCTGTGAGAATAGCATATGTTATACTCTTTGGTTTATCCAAGCATTTAGTACTCACTAAATGGAAGCATAGGGATGCTAAAAGTTAACATGTGGATGCTAGTTATGGTAACTAGTTCATTGGAGTGACCTGCTATGAGACTTCATATGGTTCTATATTTCGTTGAAGGTCTCATTGTAGCTCGAGTGTGAGCTTCCTTAGACTTGAGGTATTCAAGTCACCTTGATCATGGCGCCATATACTTTGACTTCTTCCCAGCCATCTACATTGTTGATGTAACTCTGGGATGATTGGGTATAAGCCAAAGTGATCGAAGGTGTTTGAATAACCCACAAAGGATTCTCCACTCCTGATAAAGGAGATGTATACCCTAGGCCTCTTGTCATGATTGGTATTCAGAAGTCTCTGGCTAGAGCAAACATGTTAAGAAGATGATCTTCTTCGGAATATGGAGGAGTAACTTGAATCCACAGGACAAGGAAACTAACTTGGGCAAGGTGTGACATAGTCAGCCTTGTGGGGACGAACACATAGACCATGTCCTGAACCAAGTGAGTATAAGATGAGTGAAAGGAACAAGGCATGAACAACTGTAGCTGCTGAAAGGTTTCAAAAATGTTCTAGATTCGATTTAGAGTTTCTGGTGAATTGGGAGTCATGATGTACTTCTAAGAGCCACTTATAATCTATTCATAATTAAAGGGTTAATTATGAATGGCCAATATAATCGAGAACCTATTGGGTCACATGCACTATGGGTGATCTTGAGAACCTATTGGATATTTCTGGTTGGACTAGTCCAAGGGGGTGCGAAACGGAGGCTATGAAACCTTTTATAGCCTTGTCGAACTTAGCACAACCATATCGCACCTAAACAAAGTCAAACGAACCATATAGAGCTTCACACAGTCGTGCCTAACATGGCATGGGTCGTGCCTGACTCTGGACAAAAATGATGAAAGTCTGGGCTATACCCAGAAGGACACACGACTGGTCATGTGTCCTGGGACAACCATGCCCTTTTGGCACGATCGGTCTTATGTAAGACACATGGTCGTGTCGCATCTCTGTCGATTTTGGAGATTTCTCTTATGAAAATTTCCTAGGTTGTTTTTACCTTAATTATGGGATAATTATCATAAGATAGGTTCCGTTTAAGCCTCCTAAGAGATCTATAAATAGATCTCTTTATAATCTTTGAAGACATGAGTTTCTCTTAGGTTTTTCTTTGGTAGTCATCTCTCTCTTTCTTCTTCCCTTGTCTCTGTCGGTTGGCTAGCACCAATCGGAGACAAAGACTTGCTGCTCTAGAAGTTGTCTCAGGTGATCCCGACATGGATACTGATAGAGGCAAGGCCCGTTGGTCTTGCTTGTGGTTTCGACTGATTCAAAAGAATCTCGAAGGTATAACTTCTGCTTCTCATTTTTGTGTGTTTTCATGTGATTATGCCAAAGCAAGTTTTCCTAGCCCCCAAGGATGTCTGGGATGTAATAAAAATTGTTTTATTCGCTATATTTCGCTATGCTTGATCCCAGAAACTCCAACAAGAGTCACTCCACCAAGGCTATGGCGACATACGAACCATCCCCTTTCACCGAAGATATATCCTTGGAGAATCCACCTCCTCACTTTCTTGGCCCTAATATTTGGTTATATAATGGTACTTCTTACCCTGAAGAGCATTTATCGTAATTTGAATGTGCAGCTACACTTTGTCGTTATTTTGATGTCATCAAGTGTCGGGCTTTTCATACCACCTTGTTAGCTTCAGTGCATACATGGTTTGGATTGTTATGCCCTTGTTCAATTACTTATTTCAGGGACTTGAAGGAAGTTTTTCTAAAACATTTTGCCACCAGTTAGAGGTATAAAGACACTACCTCCAGCTTGCTTCATGTGAAATAGGAACCTACTGAATCATTACGTAGTTACATCCACCAGTTCACTAATGTCGCCCTCGGGATACCTTTGGCAACCCCAGATTTCTTGATGATCATTGTATCCCATGGGATGAAGAAAAGACCTTTCCTTAGTTCTTTTCTAAGGAAGACCACCATTAGTTATGACAAATTTTTAGAATGAGCTGAAGAATATATTAATGAAGAAGAAATCCTAAAAGTACAGATAGTTGATAAGAAGCATGTCGCTAGCCCCATGGAGAGAAGTCAACCTTTCGCTTCTCAGGTCAAGGAAACATTTTATGTTAGAAGTTCCTTATCCCTGATCGCTCATGATGGAAGATCCTCATCATCATCCCCTCTGCATTACAGAAGGTCTAGAATGTAGCAGCAATTCCCCCTTCAAAATCTCCCTAAAAGTTGCTGCAAAATCCTCCAACTCGAGCTCCTTTTATAACCTACATCGAGTTGATTTCGTACCTAGTAGTCGACTGCCATAAGGCCCCAGTCGACTGTCAACAATTCCATTGTCTCACAATGACTTAATCTACGTCGATATTTCATAAAGAATCGACTACTCATACCCATATCACGATCACCACTACGAGGCTCGCCTCACGACCAAACTTTACAGCAGTCGATTGCCCTCCATGGCAGTTGACTGCTCATGGATAGTCGATTGCCCAATGTTGGCAGTCGACTGCCAAGGCCCTTTGCCCGCAGTTGACTCACGATAGTTAACTGGTTATAATCCTAGTCGACTGCTCAGTGTCAACTTAGCTGCTAAGTGTCAAACACTTGACCAATCGACTGGTCCATAACCCCAGTTGACTGTTACACCTCAACTATGAGGTTTACCCTAAGTATGATGCCCTCATACTTGTTAGACCACCCTTAGCCTAGACTTAAGCCTTCTAGCCACCTCCATCAGCCTCAAGCCTATTGGATCCCTCCAAGTCATTCATGACTTGTTCATCCATACGCTAGCCTTCAAATGCTTTCATCAGCTATTATCATGCTAAGCTGATCTACACTGCCAAAGCACATTGAGCTTACACTGCCAAGACACACACTTGGACTTTACACTACCAACCATTGGACTTATGCTGCCAAGACACCACCCTTGGACTTTACGCCGCTAATATCAACCCTTAGACTTCCCTTGCCAACCCATGTTGGACTTTTCACTTGTCAAGACTCATGCTTGGACTTTCCATGCCAAGTGTCCCACTTGGACTTCTCCATCATATGGTCAACCCTATGTCAACCATATAGTCAACCCATTGTCAAACAATGGTCAACTCATCGTCAAACATCAAAACACTACTCAAGGCGTGACCTGGGCTAATTGCACCAACACTTTCAAGGTGGTAGCCTCTCCCTACCATCAAAAAGTTAAATTCCTAGTAGGATGACTTATAGGGGAAGTCAGAGGGGAGCAGAAAGCGACTCAAAGTTGGAATGTTCAAATGATCCAAGTTGATCAAAAGAAAGCTCGAACGGAGGATTCTAAAGGAAAAGCACCGATGAACTCTGAGGTTTACATGTTGGAGAAGGCAGTCCCTATAAAGGAAGTAACCTAGGAAGAGAAGTCCATAGAGATAGCTCCAGGAAAGGTGACTCGGGTGGTCAAGAAACTTGAAGTTAAGGAGGATCTCATTGCCTGTTTGCAAAGAAACGAAGATATCTTTGCCAAAGACATTCACGATCTAACTGGGATTGATCCTCAAATAGCTGAACATCACCTGAATATCACCCGAGCAACTAGACCAGTCCTGTAAAAGCGGCGGCACTTCAGACCTAAGAATGATAAAATCATCGCTGAGGAAGTTGATAAATTAGTACAAGCAAGGCATGTAAAAGAAATTCAATTTCTTGAATGGGTATTCAATGTAGTGTTAGTCCCCAAGCCCTTAGGGCAATGACATATGTGTGTTGACTTTCGTGATTTGAATAAAATGTGCCCTAAAGACTGCTACCTCTTGCCTCATATTGATCAACTTGTTGATTCTACTGTAGGGTATAAAGTTTTTCACTCATGGATGCATACCAGGGATATCATCAGATCTCTTTGGCTCGAGAAGATCAAAGGAGAGTTAGTTTTGTGACGTCAGGGGGATTGTACTCTTATGTTGTGATGCCTTTTGGACTTAAAAATGTTGGAGCCACATATCAAAGACTCATGGACAAGATTTTTTCTAAACAAAAGGGGAGAAATGTATAGGTGTATGTTGATGATATTCTGGTGAAATCCCGCCTTGTTCGAGATTTGATACAACACTTGGAAGAAACATTTTCCACCTTAAGGTGATATAACATGAAATTTAATCATAAAAATCACTTGTTTGGCATACAGAGTGGAAAGTTTTTAGGATATATTGTTATAGAAAAGGGGTTGCAGGCTAATCCAAATAAAATTCAGGCCTTGTGCAATATGAAATCTCCCACTAATCGGCAAGAGACACAGAGACTAGTGGGAAGGATTGTTTCATTGTCCTGCTTTATTGCTCGATCAGCGGATAGAGGATTACCCTTCTTTTGGATCCTCCAAAAAGCTACCCAAATCAATGAGACGATCAATGTGAGGTCGCTTTTCAAGTACTAAAGCAATATCTAGCTCAACTCCCTCTACTGGCCAAACCTGCTTTCAGAAAACCCTTATGGATATACTTGTTGCTCTTTGAAGGGGCAATCAACTCAGTTCTATTAAAATAGGAAAGCTTTCAACAATAGCCTATCTATTATACCAGTCATATATTGAAGGGAGCCGAGCTGAGGTATACATAGTTAGAAAAGTTAGCTTATATCATGGTACGACAGCTCAAAAATTGAGATCTTATTTCCTAACTCACCCGGTGAGTGTGTTGGCAAATAGCGAACTGGGGCGAGTAGTGACAAAACCTAATGCTTCGGGCAGGTTATCTAAATGGACAGTAGAGTTGAGTGAGTATGATATTCACTATAAACCTCGTACTGCTATTAAAGCTCAGTCCTTAGCTGATTTTCTAACTGAGGTGCCAGTTTATCCTGAAAGTGACTCGACTAATGAAAGAGAAGGAGCAACTGTATAGAAAATCTTTATAGAAGGGTCATCTAGAGCCAAAGGAAGTGGAGTAGGAATATTGTTGGTCTCTCCATTGGAAGAAGAAATTGGCATCTCCCTACGATTAGTGTACAAGGCCTCCAATAATGAAGCTGAGTATGAGGCTATCCTGGTCAGGCTACAGGTAGCTTGGGCAGTCGGAGCTGATTCTATTATGGTATATTTAGATTCTCAATTAGTTGTCTCCCAACTCCAAGGTACTTTTTCTCTCCGAGAGGAAAGATTAAAGAAATATTTTGAGGCTTTTGGGAAGTTAAAATCCCAATTCTGAGAAGTACAACTCCAACAAATCCCGAGAGAAGAGAATAGAAGGCAGATGAATTGCTCAGTTAGCTAGTGCAATAACAAAATGGGCATCTTGAGATCCTTTATGCTTGGAGATCTCGACACAAGAAATAGTTTATAATGTAGAGGAAGCGTCCGCTGAAGATAGTTGCACACCCAATTGGAGAACATACATAATGATTTATCTACAACAAGGAAGTCTTTCTACAGATCATAGGAAAGCCTCATCCTTAATGCAAAGAGCAAAGCATTTTCCACTCATTGATGGAGTTTTATATAAAGCATCATTTGATAGACCTCTATTAAAGTGTCTAGGAAAGGAGGACGTTGAGTGGATACTTAGGGAAATTCATGAAGGATGTTATAGTAGTCATCTAGGAGGGCGAGCCTTGACTCAAAAATTGTGGCTGGCCAGATACTTATGGCCAACTCTTCATCAAGGTGCAATGCAACTTGTCAAGGCATGTCAAGCTTGTCGAATCCATAGTAATTGATCGGATAGACCTGCCGAGCTAATGAAGTAAATAGTGGCCTCTTATCCTTTTGATCAATGGGGAATAGATATAGTGGAGTCAATGCCTACCACTCCTCTACAGAAGAAGTTCTTATTAGTAGTAGTGGATTATTTCTCTAAATTGGTGGAAGCTGAACCTTTGGCTAAAATTACAAAAGAGGTTGTTATATGATTTTTATGAAAAAACATTATATGCATATATGGAATCTCTCAAAAGATAATCAGTGATAACGGACGTTAATTTCAAGGTCGAAAAATCGAGGAGTGGTGTCAAAGTCTTAACATCAAACAAGAGTTCACTTCAATAGCACATCATCAAGCTAATGGGCAGGTAGAAGTGGTTAATCAGATCTTGATTCAAGGATTGAGAACCAGGTTGGGAACTAGTTGAGGAAATTGGGTGGAAGAACTTTCGGGAGTATTATGGTCTTACCGAACCACACCTAAAGCAGCAACTAGAGAAACACCTTTCAACCTAGTGTATGGGACTGAGGCTATGATACTTGTCGAATCTATCCAAAATATTGCTTGAGTTCAAGTTATGACTCAAAACACAATCAATTGCTACGAAGTATGGAATTAGATTTAGTGGAAGAGAAGCAACCATAAGCCCTTGTCCGAGCCGAAGCTTCTAAATAGAGAGTACAATAAATCTTTAACAAGAGGGTGTCACCTCGAGCTTTTCAAGTATGAGACATGGTTCTTTGGAAAGCTAGCCCTATAGGAGACCCAGGGAAGTTAGCTCCTAAGTGGGAAGGATCATACAAGGTTACACGGCGGGTGGCAGGAGCTACTTACTATCTTCAAGAAGGAAATGGAAAAGAATTACCTAAACCATAGAATGTTATACATTTGAAGTATTTTTACTATTGAAAAAGGAGGTAATGTAAAGAAAAGAAAGGGGAAAGGAGATGTATGAATCATACGTACCCAAATTGAAATGAAGAAAATACAATATGTGAAGTATGGTCATACAAATTGCCTTAATTCCTATGATATACATTAATAAATGGGCATTTAGGGTTTGAAGTAATCTAGAGGATAGTGTTGAAGAGTCATTTCCCAATCTAGAAAGGGTGATGGTTGTTGAGCTGGAGGAAATCCTTGCACTTCATATTGACGAACTACTTCTCTAAAATCATCTTGGAAAGTGGCTCTTATTCGGGAAGCTGTCTGTTCTTATCGTTGGCTCTCAAAAAACTCTGTCTCTTGGTGGAATTTAATACAACACTCTCAATGCTCCACAAAGCCTTTTCGGAGTCGACAGTATTGGCGGGAGGTTTGATTGAGGCAAGAAACTAATGCTTGCAAATTATCAGCGTAAGTAACCTGGTCTTGTTGAAAAATTATGGACATCTCAACAAAATAAGAAAGCGAGACATCTCTAAGGGCTACTTAGTGAGTCCTAAAGTATGTCGCTTCTTGGTTCACTTGTTGTAGGGAAGTTTTGTGTTGTTGTACCAGAGAAAAGGCTTGGTCCCTTTCTGTTTTAAAGTAGGAGCTCTGACAAATTTCTCTGGTAACCTGCCTTCTTAAAATAGATATTGTCTCTTCATTCTGCCTCTGTTGTGATTGTGCCTCCGCCAATTGGGCCCAACATGTGTTTAGTTCTTAAAGAAGAGAGTCATCACGTTGATGAGATGCCTCAAGAGTGACTCGATGGGTTTGATTTTGACAAGAGGCTTGTTGATGAACTATAAGTTGATATTGGGAAAGGGAACGATTCAACTCTTGATAATTGGTCATTGCATGCATCAATCCGGGTTAGGAAAGTGAGTTGGTTGAAAATAATAAGGAACAAGGTTAAAAAATTTACCAATTCTAAAGCCTGCTGCATACTCTCCATTCGTGGTGTCAACTCTTCTTGATGGAGGATACACTCTTCTCATGGAGACAGAGAAGGAGAAAGGGAAAGAAGGGTAAGTTAAGTTGACTCACATTTAGGAGAAATGGCTAGAGATACTATACTACAACATCGGATAGCTTCGGGGGAAATTGAAAAAGAAGCCTTAGAAGTTGGTGGAGGAAGATTGGTGGGGTGTAGAATGGGAGAGAGGTTTATTGATATTTCCTCTAGTAGAGAAATAGGAATAACGGAGATTACCCTAGAGTAAGGGAGGAAGAGTCTATAATATTGGAGTGACCTCTACTTGTAAAGGGAAGGGAAAGGAGAAGGAAGTATGATCTGGAGTAAGGGAGGAGATACGCATCTCTTCTAAACATGGGGGAGGATAAGAAATGATAGGGAACATTATCGGAGACTCCGATGAATAAGAAGGGGAGGTTGCAAAGAGGAGAGGAAAGGTGAAGGGAAGGAGATTGATTGCGTTACAGGTTGTTTCCCCTAGAAGAGGAAGAGAAATAGAAGGGAGATGGGGGGTTTGTGCTACCAAAGGAAGAGTGGGCTCCTCTGTTTATGTGGTGGAGACAATAGCGAGAGGATTGGTGGGAACCGAAAGGGATGTTGATGAAGGCATGAGGGGTGCAGGAGCAGGAAGAGAGGTGACCTAGGGAGAAATGGCAATAGATGGAGAAAACGCGGAGGGAGAGGAATCGATAGGTACCTCAAGACTTCTCATCCATTTCCTTTGAAGCTTCTTGTGAATGGCTTCCAGCATACCTACATACATTTTCGCAGGGGGATGGAGTAATGGTTGTATCGAAGGAGGAGGAATAAATGCGGTAAGGGAAATAATGGTTGTGAATTATAAGGAAATGCAAGAGAATCTTAAAATTTTGGAGAAGAAGTACATAGGAACCCTAAAATAGGTATAAGGGAGGCAAAAGGAAAGGTTTGTAGGTAAACTCTCTAAAGGTCCAACTCATAAATAGATTATGGGTCGGTAATGAGGAAGGCTCAGACTCGAAAGAACACTACGATGGAGTATCTCTACAACTGACCAAGGTGATTCGTAAGTCTTTAGGTCAGATCTATATTCTTACACAGCTTAGTGCTAGCCAAAGCTAAAATCTCCATGCGGTGGTGAAGCGGAAGAATTGGGTTTAGGTTAGAATTCATTTATAGAGGAACGGCGAAGTATTTCTATGGTTGGCCGAGGCGATTCGTAAGTCCTCAGGTCAGGTCTATATTCTTACACAGCTCAGTGCTAACTGAAGCTACAATCTCGTGCGGTGGTGGAGCGAAGGAGTTGGATTTAGGTTAGAATTCATTTATGGAAGAACGACAGAGTATCTCTATAGTCGATCGAGGCAATTCATAAGCCCTCAGGTCAGGTCTATATTCTTACACAGCTCGGCGCTAGCCAAAGCTACAGTCCCCGTGGGTTGGTGGAGTGGAGGAGTTGGGTTTAGGTTAGAATTCATTTATGGAAGAATGATAGAGTATTTCTACAGTCAACTAAGGCGATTCGTAAGTCCTCAGGTCAGGTCTATATTCTTACATAGCTCGCCGCTAGTCGAACCAAAAATCCCCATCCGATGGTGCTACGGAGGAGTTGGGTTTAGGTTAGAATTCATTTATGGAAAAACGACAGAGTATTTCTACAGTTGGACGAGGCGATTCGTAAGTCCTCAGGCCAGGTCTATATTCTTACATAGCTTAGCGCTAGCCGAAGCTACAATCCCCGTGTGATGGTGGAGCGGAGGAGTTTGGTTTAGATTAGAATTAATTTATGAAAGAATGGCGGAGTATTTCTACGGTCGACCAAGGCAATTCGTAAGTCCTCAGGTCAAGTCTATATTCTTACACAACTTGGCACTAGCCGAAGCTACAATCCCCGTGCGGTGGTGGAGCGAAGGAGTTGGGTTTAGGTTAGAATCCATTTATGGAAGAATGGTGGAGTATTTCTATGGTTGGTCAAGGTGATTCATAAGACCTCTGGTCAGGTTTGTATTTTCACATAGCTCGACGCTAGCCGAAGTCATTATTACCGGACAGTGGAGAATTTGGGCCAAAGCATTCTTCCCAATAGTCTGCATTTATGCTCATCCTTGTGTAACTTCAACATAAATATTTTTGTCAGACAAGGTAATGAAGAAATGAGAATTAATATTTGTCCAAATCATATACTTGAGTTGATTCCTAAGATGTTGGGTTAAGCTTTGTATATGTTTAAAACATATGCCCAAGAAGAGTGATAAGATGGTAAGACTATCCCCATTTTGGGTTGGCTTCTATATCTATGTTAAATTATTCCACCTGAGGCAATTTGTAAGACCTCGAGAAGAGTGGTTCCAAACGGGTTATCATGTATGCTCAGTTTAGACCCCCGAAGTACTGCGTTATATGTGGCGGGATTTTTGCACGGGTATCATTAGTATGTTTATCATATGCTGAAGAATTATTTCTCTATGGATCATAAAAATTACTCAAGGAAACAAAGTCAAGATCAAACTCCGGAATAGGTATACTATATTAATTTCCAAAAGTTATATTTCCTCATAATATATTTGACATAATTCATCTTGTGGTACATTCATGTAAAATAATCTTAGTCCTTCTAACTTACTAAGATAAAGAAGGAGATACATCATAGTAGAATAGAAATTAAGGGGCTTCATGGATAACTCTTTCCTGGGGTGCAGGTTGGGTAAAAGGGATGTTGCGAAGGGTCACCCGAGTATGAAGTTGTCTAACAAGAGACTCGTTGATCTCATGAACCCTTGATAAGATACGCTGAGCTATTTCTAGTTCTTGGCATAGAGAGTAGTTACGGGTAGAAGTGGAACGTAACTGAGAGCGTAAACTTTCTATCATCTCTTCCAACTCCACTATGCGCTGCTAATCTGTATTAGGTAGTGCATCAGAAGAAACCTCCTCTTTGGGGGGAGGAAAGTTAGCCATGGAAAAAGAAACAATTGGGAAGGAAAAAGGAAGTACTAAAGGAATGCTTAAGAGAAAGATGTATGTCGTAGTAGGAGGAATATCTCAATTTATAGAGGAAGAAAGGTGTAAAAGTCTAAGGGTTTTCTATATTAAAGAGGGAAGTTGGAGAGTTAGAGTTTTTAATGAGATTGTAGGTTCCGAGGAGATGGTTAGGAAAAAATCGACAAAGTAGATATGAATGCATAGGATCATCATTTATTACAGATACAATCCCTGGTCAGAAGTTGGCCCGGTGGATGTTCTTCAAATCCCTGAGTGTCAAACTATCGATATGAAGATAAAGTGATGACTATTTCAACCATACTTGGCAGGATGTACATTCCTCTTTCATAATCTAATCCTTGGGGTAAAGGGAAACAAGAAAATGTATTTTCTTTAATATTCTTCGAGCAACATTACCATTAATAAAAGGGAAAATATTCTTATTTGCAGAGAAGGAGTAGTGGAGGAAGACTTCACGAAGGATTCCTCTTCAAAATTAGGTGTTGGAGTTATCATAAAGGGATGAGTAACACCCGACAAAGGGGAAGTTGGAGGAACTTGGGGTTGAGGCAGATGAGTCGGAGGGTGAAATAAGCAATTGACAAAGGAGGGGAAATGAGATTGGAAAGGTCCCCATTGGCTTCGCATGATAGATTTGAGAGGACTCCTTGAAGATGGCATTCGATATGCTAAAGTGGCTATAGAATGAGTATGAGTCCAAAGTTTTGCAAGTGATAATATTTATGTGAATAGGATGTTTAGAGGACGCCATGAAAAGAAAATGGATATGCCTCAAGGAAAGTGCAGAAATTTACCTTTTATAAAATATCTCGAGAGGAAGTTGAAATGAGATTTACTTTACCTATAAGTAGTAATGAGAACCAGAGGAATTGGGAAATTAACCTAGGCTAGTAACATGGCTAACCCTTTTTGGTGAAGGAAGGGAAGAGGTACTTGCTCAGAGAATAGGGAATGACAGTTTAGCTAGGGAACATGCGTCACACACCAATAATGGTTTAGCACTTGGGAATGTGGTAAGATTCCGCCGTGTCAGTCGACTGTTGTGAAGATAATATTGGAAGGTATCAATACTAGCAATTAATTACTTTTGAAAAGGGAATACACATAAACTGTGAAAAGGAAAATGCATATCCAGCATACTAAAAGGATAAATAAGTTATATCACTACATGGAGTTAAATAATTACAAATCAAAAGTTTCGGGAGGATATTTTACCAGAGCTTTAGTAATATCTAAGAAATCATTATCCTCCCCTGGTGGAGGATATCCTTCCTTAGCAAATTACTCTACAGCCCCTTCAAAGCCCAAGATGAAGATGTTGGTCGCTTTGGGGCTGAATTTACTTATTACCTCCTGTTCTTTAGCCTTCTAGCGCATTTCTTCGATAGCTTGGTAGGTAGTGAAGGATAATTCAAGATCTTCTTTTTCTTTAGAAATAGCCAATACCTTCTGTGCACAAGCCTCTAATTCGGTGGTGCAGTTGGTCTTCAAGGCGTTGGTCTGATTGTCTATCTCTAGGAGATCTCCAAAGATTTAAGAAGTTAGAGAAGACAAGTAATCCAACTAGTTGCAGTGGGAAGTGCGGGTTGTTTCTAGAGTCTTGACAAACAATATGGCCTGAGTCAGCTCAGCCAAAGACTCTGATTGCTTATCTTGAGTTTCTTGTAATTGAATATTGCATTCCTCTAACTCTCGGGCTATTGTTTTAGTCTTATGCACTTGTTCTTGTTGAACCAATAACTGAGCTCACAACGGATCAACTTTCCGAAGTATTTCTTTTCGGGCATGCTTGGTTGTTGTTAGCTCAGTCTTCAGGTCAGTGCACATTTTCTTTAAATTTTCTAGCAAGGCAGCCAGGGTTGATTCCCGCTATTTGGATTGGGTGAGTTGGTTGGCCATGTCTTTTAATTGTTTTCCCGAGGTCGCATGGTGAGCCTCCATAGTAGATTGGCATGTAGTCAAATGTTGAATGACCTCATTATAATCCACAGTGACCTATTTTAAGAACGAAGGTTAAGAAAAATAATTTACATATATGAGTATAGGTAAGTGGTCGGAGGCAATACATTCGTAAGGTCCACTCTCATGCGTTCCAAGGGACCTTGCACCCCTGACTACGCAAAAAATTTCACTCCTTGAGGGGTGCGGATGCGAAGAATAGAATTGAAAGTGGTGGTTGGAGGGTCTACAGGTGCAAGAATATCAACAGAATCAATGGGGGAACGAAGCTCCGAGACTAGGTAGGGAAAAAGAGGCTCAGGCAAAGAAGAATCAAGAGGAAGGGAGGTGGTTGTAGGCTCTTTTGAGGTTGATGAAGCATGCAACGTGGTGTCAAAAGGATCTTCTTCTAAAAGAGGAGAAGAAGACATACCAGGAGAGTAAAGGGGGGAATTATCCCCAGAGCGGAGAAAAAGGCCTTTAAGGGGGAGTAGATCTTCTTCTAAGACAAGGGAAGGAGTATTGTAAGGGTGAAGGCGATGGCGATGAAGAGGAGGAGGACCAGGGGAGGAAGAGGAGGAAGGGGTAAGGATTGTATATGAGTGGAAAGACCCTCCAACAACCATGGTGACTTCCTCTGAGAAGGAGGAGGGAGGGGTAAATGAGAGAGGTCGGGGGTATCATGTCCCTCTGGAGGCATGGAAATTGCCTCGGCAGTAGATTTAGGGGAAGGAGTCGAAGAATGAGTTGTGGGTTCTGCTCATTTTCTCTTCTTTTTCTCCTTTTCCATCCTAGCCTCTATAAGGCTCGTCATCGCCCTCTGCATTAGCTCATCTGTTACAAGGAAAGGAAATGATAGAGTGTTAGCCATAACTGCAATCTTGCAAAAACATTTATAATAGGACACCACCTAGTATAACATCATCGTCTATGATGAAAGGGGATCATTCAAAATGCCCTAAGAGATGATCATCCAATAGAATGTCAGAATTATATTGGTGGTCTTGAAGAACTCTCTTGATCTCTATAAAAGGGCATTGTAATCGACTCTTCTGGAACAGGGGAAGGTCTGGCATGTTTGTCTTCCAAAGGTCGGAATGAAATAAGGGTGTAGGAAGTTGGGCGAAGAAATATCATTCTTTCCCCCTTTGTGGGAAGAAGGAAGATTATGTATAAATTGGTAGTCCGGACGTCTCGCAAAATAAAACACCCCTACATCAACCGACTTAATTTGAAAAAGATTATGGAACATATAAAGGGATACGGGAAAACCTAAATGCTTAAAGATGATAACGGTGCCCGATAAGATATGAAAAACATTGGAAGAGAATTGATTTATAGCTAGCTTATAAAAATCTAAGATGTCAAAATATACAAACGGAATAGGAAGGCGAAGACTGTTTTCTAGTTGGTCTAAGAAGAAGGCATGGTATCTTGGGGGAGGAAGATGAGGCCTCTGTGTGGGTAGGGAGAACCTACATTGGACACTATCGTCTATGTAAGATTTCTTGACACTACGAAAATAATGGCTACCATCTATGCAAGAGAGAGTGGTTTCGTACCAGGGAATCTTACTAGGGTTTTGAGAGGAGAGAGCCATGGGAGAAAGAGGAGGAGGAATGACGAGATTACTTGCTTAGAATAAAAGAGAGCACCTAAAGAAAAAAAGCAAAGAAAAGGCTTCGAATAGTTGAAGGAGACCTGAGGAGGAGGGCAGCAACTGACTGGAGTGATTGAGCAGAGCAAAAAACTTGGAGATGAAAGAAGATAGAAGATGATGAAATGGGAAGTGAGGAAGTGGGGTCCTTAGAGTTCGGGTATTAAAATACTTCTCCCTAGGATGTAAACAGGCTATATTCAATAACAATATGATCCACTATGATTTCCTACGAGAAGGGTTGATAGTATGCTGATGTGTCAACCCAAAATAAAATTAAGATCAAGGAGGAAGGAGGGCAGTTGAGACTGTCATGAAAGAAGGAAAAGAAAGAAAGGAGTTAACCTATGCACCTTACTAACGTCAGATAAAATAATTTATCTGACTATTTTGGTGGATGGCTAATGATACTACCATAATCTAGCTAAGTATATGAGGTTAGGAGTTAAAAGGATGACTTGCATGGACTGAAGGTCAAGATGAGGGAGATCAACTTGTAAAATAAGTCGAGGATCGAGCTAAGGTAGGTCAGCTTAGAAAATAAGCGAAGAGTTGAGCTAAGGAAGGTTAGCTTAGAGAATAAGGCGAGGGTCAAGCTGAGGTGGGTCAGCTCGGAGAATAAGTGGAGAGCCAAACTTAGGAAGGTCAGCTTGAAGAATTAGTCGAGGGTCGAGCTGAGGTAGGTCAGCTCGAATAATAAGTGGAGAACTGAACTGAGGAAGGTCAACTCGGAGATTAAGTTAAGGGACGAGCTGAGGTAGGTCAGCTCGAAAAATAAGTGGAGAGCTAAGCTAAGGAAGGTCAGGTTGGAGAATAAATTGAGAACCAAGCTAAGTAAGATCAGGTCGAGAAGTAGATTGAAGGCGGAACTTAGAGGGAATAGCTCGGAAAGCAAGGTGAATAACATATCAAAAAGAAGGCCACTCAGAAGGCAGGTCAACTGGTGGATTAAGAGTTACTTAGGATAGATGTTCGATTATTTAGGTTCATAGGGGAAATAATGAGAAAGGGGAACAATATATTAACTGTCAGGGGGTCGCTTTACCAAGAAGGAGGTGATCAAGTTGTTAGGAGGTGGGGACCTCATAAAATATTCTTTTATTGGTTTGTTACAACGAAGGCATACCGGCCATCATTTAGGATAACCAACGAAGACTCTTTGGGGGCCCCATGAAGGAATCATTCTCTAACGGCCTAAAAAGTATCCTTACTCAGGTCCACGGGGCCTTTTCAGGTGGACGATCGTCATCATAGTTGGTTATGCAACAACTTGGTCTACGGCTAGATGGGGATAAAAGGAAGAAGAGGCGAAGGAAGAAGGGATCTGATCTCATTCTACATACATTTTACTATTCTCTGCTACACTTATCTTCTTCAAAATTGATACTACTTGTCTTCTCTTCCTCATATAAGCTCTAACTTAAGCATCAGAGGATCTCCGTCGGGTAGGCTGACGATGGTCTAACATGTGTTAACTTTCATAGGAAGGGATCAAAAAAACTCTTACTGTTGCGGTCCGAGAGAACCCCTCCTCGACAGTACATCCTTGACGAGAAAAATTCGTGTCGCATCATTGAACACAATGAAACAAAATCAAGAATAAAATATCGATAAAAAGGAGAGCTAATAACAATTCATGATAAAAAGATAAAAGGCTACACCCTTGTCCTAAGATTACAAAATAATCCATAGCATAGATGTTAGAGCAAAGAAAACATAGAAAACGATCGACAAATTGCAAATAGGCAAGGAATAGATGAAACTCGATTTATCAATGTTGTAGATGACTCTCGCTCCTTGGAGCAGCTCCTCAATGCTCTCTAATGTCTCCTACTACATCCTCTACATTCCTTCTCTCTTTGGATGAGTCATAGTCCTTTTTTAGCCCTTCAACCTTTTAACATGGAAAATCAACATGGTAGAAGGGTGATCCACAACCGTGGAAGCCACCACGGGATGGTCGTGGATTAGGATGAAGGTTGAAGATTTGAGTAGAGCACTCCTGCCTTTCGATCTCCTTCGTCTGATGGTAAGTTCTTATAGGCGAACTGGGTAGAGCACTCCTAGCTTCGGATCTCCTCCATTTGATGGTAGGTTCTTATAGGCTTTTCCTCATGTTTTTTACCATGTACTTTTTATCTCAATTTGTCTTTTTAAAAATAAAAATATGTAATCGCAGTTATCCGAATAAAAAAAAGATGAAATGAATATAAATACTAATGTTTTACACAAGATATATTAATAAAGTGCAATGAACGTAAACTAAACAAATTGTAAAAAAAATATATACATAATTCACATACATCAATATTACATGAACAATTGAAAATAAGGTTTGAAATTAATTTTTTAATATTTAATCCTTTTTAAATTGAATAAAAAGATTGAACCATCTCAAAATTATGATGGTTGTTCAAATTATTCATGTGGTTTTGTTACTAAGTCATAAAAGCAAGATAAATATGTATTTCAACACTTTGGGGTAAAAGATGATGTGTTCATCTCAGGTGTTTCTGATCGTCAGTCCCCCAACTAGATGAAGGGAGATAAGTCACGAGGAATATTTTTGTCCAATTAAAAATTAGTACGGTAGAATGATAGGTACCTCGAAAAACTTTGCAGCTCTCAGAGATTGACCTTTGCTCCAATTGAGACAATTTTATCGTCTATGCTAACCACTATATCCTTTCGTGGGAAATATATTTCATTACTTAGTCTTGCTAAATTGTGAGTGATCATCTCATCAAGTACTATCGGCTTAGATAGGCAAAACCATCTTTAAAGATACTTGGAAGTCATCATCTCTCATAAATTTTCAACTTGATTTAACTATTCAACTACTTACTATTGTCTTATTCTCTTGAATTTAACCAACCATAATTTTTAATAACAAATAGTGTTTTATATACCTTAATCTAAAAATTTTAGAATTGTTTCAGAAATTAAGAATGATGTGGATGGAGGATGACACCTGTCGAATCATCAAAGCTTATCTCGGTATACTCAAGTCAAGATGTCTAAATGCCTAAAGTTGCGCCATTAATATTGAATATAATTTTGTAAACTAACTTTAAAATGTAAAAATAGTAATATTTTATTTAATAATCAATTGAATATTATAATAAAAAAATTTAAAATGAATTATTATTAATAATAACAAAAATATTTCACCATCAAAGTTGTGTGTCGAGAAAGCTTCGTGGGCAATGCCCATATCTCCCTAATAGAGAGCTAATTATACGGTCACACTTGTGTATTGGCCTTTCTGAACTGCACATGTTTGCCTATATATATATATATATATATATATATATATATATATATATATATATATATATATTATAAACTCAACTCCCAACTGTTCTACAAATTATTAATTACTTAATAATTAATACTAGCTCACAGCACATAAGACATATACCATTAATTGATTCTTCTAACATATAAACAACAACGTGTTTTATAATACTTGTGGAGACAAAGAGGATATGATCAAGGTATCATAATCAAGTAGATAGATTTTGCATATTTAACTGTATATTTATAATTATATTGCAAAATTTTAGTGCAAGACTAATTTGCACAAGTAATTTCAATTACTTTTAAATTAGTCAATATATTAATATGACACAAAGAAGGTCAGAAATAATCTCACGCAGGAAGGAAAAAGGATCCTTAGCATAAGGAACAGTTTGGGGAAGGATTTTCATCTTTGCCAGGTTCATTAATGCAAATAATGATAAATTGGTAGTGTGAATATATGTTATTTTTAATAGCTTTTGTTTGGATTTCTTTTGTAGGTTTTCCTTGATGAAAGTAGGGTTGTAAATAAGCCAAACTTTGTATTGTATAAGCTTTTTTGATAAACAAACTAAGCCAAACTAAATCGAGCTTAAAATTAACTATGCCATTACGTTAAAGTAGCAGTTCAAATTTGACTTGGGTTTTTTTTTTTATGAACTTGGACTTATTCATTTAAATGTTATAGTTCTCAATTTAAGTTTATTTGTTGATTTAAATTTTATATATTTTTAAGCTTGTTTGTTAATTATTGAACTTGATTTTACAAGTTTGTTAGTTAGTATTGAATATTTTTTTTTTATCTATTTACAAATTTGCTAAAATCTTTATTTGTGAACATCATTCATAAATTATATTCATTGATAGTGTTCATTATTAGCCCCTCGCACTTTGCTTGCCTCGTGGCTAGCTATTGATGTGATGGGCTCTGTGTTTGAATGATATATAGTCCCCACAAGGATGGCGTGATGACTAAGGCACAACGGTGCTTACGGATAAGGTATGGATCGATTCCGAAGGAGATCTAAAGTCTTTTCCTATATTTAGATGACTCTCACGTGTCTTGACCACCACATCAAGGCCCATAAGGCCCTCTGTGATTTACCTCCCTCACAATGGTCGTAGGACAGGCCGGTGAGGCCGCTAGATTGGCAGTTCCAACCTTTGCGGATGAATAGTTCATAATTTTTATTTATGAACATTAACAAACTAAACACATATGTATTCAGATTTGTTCATTTAATTTAATGAGTTGTGTAAGCTTATTTATTTAATTGACCTTATTTATATTGAACGAATATAAATAAACTCTTATTAAGTCAAACGCTAAACTTGCTCATAAACATCTGGTTTATTTACAACCTTAAATTAGAGGTGTTAAATTGACTTAAAGAAATTATTTCATTCACAGAGGTTTTAAGGCCAACTAGAGAATTCACAATACCAATTATATGTTAGGACGGTTGAATTGAATCCTCTTCTAAATACATCAAAACAATTTATTCAAATCTAATAGAGAATTATTCCATCAACAATATCCATATAGATACAAAAAATTGTGTGAGAGAAAACTTTAAAATTTATTGGCTTTGTCCCCAAGAGCACTTATGCAACTAGGGAGATAGAAGAAATCAAGAATGAGTCTAAGCTGTATACAATGTAAAATTTCAAATAGATACAACAAATGCAAAGAACTTAAGTAGAAGAAATATTCATTATGAATGCCTCCTCATCTAAATAGATAAGTTGTGAGCAATTTGTATAGGAAAAAATATATGACTATTATTGCAATGTTGATGTTTATTCTATTGATGCAATCAACCTCAAGTCAAGGTTGACCAAGTTCCAGTTGTGCTCGAGTTGAGTTTTGATGTTTAAAAATATGACAATAGGTTGATGATGAGTGAAGGACGGTAGGGGACATTTGAGGTTCTGTGATGAAGAAGTAGATTATTAGTGCAGTTATCATTGGGTCAGGCTGATCAATAATGCATGCAAATTAAGTCAAGTAAAGCGTGAAGTCAAGTAGGTCAAGGTTGACCAAATACTTGACAAGTAAAAAAATCCAAGTGGGTTAGGAAGGACCGGACACTTGGTGATCAGAAGATTAACTGAGAGTTGGCAAGTGAGAAATCTAAATGGGTAAGATAGTACCGGACACTTATGTTGGAGGATCGGTGGCCGACTAGAGGGGGGTGAATAGCCTTCTTCGTAGATGGTGTCGTTCGATCGCTTGCTTAATTATCTACGATTAGGGTTAGCGCAACGGAATAATAAAACTTAAAGACAATTAAGAAGAAAACACAAAGCAAAGAGCAATTCGCAAACTCAAGGATGTAATGTGGTTCATGACCCTTGCCGCTAATCCACGACCCAATTCGTATGACGAATCACTCCCTTCAAATCCACTAGTCTCTCCTTTGCACAAAGCTAGGTGGAGGTAACCTTTCTTACAAGAATCTCCCTCTTTACAATATGATTGAAATAATAGCAAGAAAAAGGGAAGAAAATGTTTAGGCCACTTGGATGTATGATTGGAGTTCAAGCATTAACCATCCCAAGTGACCCAAGGCTCCTTCTTATAGGGAAGAGATCATTCTTCCTGTTGGGCACCGAGCAGTCCACTGATGCAGCCATTAGTCAACTGTTGTCGTAGTTGTTGCCTCGCAATGGCTTCATCCACGTTGGATTCCAACCAACGGCTCCCACATCAGTCGACTAATGGAGCCAACTGTCGAGTGGTCGACGAGATCACTCGACTGTCGAAGCTTCTGTGCCCGAACTTGCCACGATCAGTCGACTGTCATCCCTTGGCAGTCGACTGATGGTGTCGACAGTCGATTGTCATCCCTTGGCAGTTGACTGTTCGACAAGAACTAGTTCAGTCGGACACCAGTTGAGTCCAATCAGCCTAGAGCAGTCGACTACTACCTATAGCAGTCGATTGGTGTCGGGTAAAACCTCAAACCAACCTTTGGTTGAGAATTCGACACTTGACTTAGTCATTCAGCCAAGTTCACCTATTAGCTACCCCATTCCGGGTTACAATCGCTCACTCTCATCTCCCTTGGAGTCCGTCGCCTTGAAGCTCTCTTCGTCCGGCCACGTCCCTTGGATGCACCAAGCGCACGACTTCGCAATACCATCCTTCGCATCTTGCCCTGAAGTCTGCTTCCTTGGCTTCACTCTAATTCTCCTCATCCGACGGTCCCTCGGATGCACCAAGTGCATGGTTTCGGAATGCCGTCCTTCACCGACTCAAGGACCGAGTCATGAGATGGTGATCTTGCCAATGTTTTGTCAAGCTAACTATGTGTGAATTACTAAGTCCTGTACGACTTCAACACACATATCAAATCCACAAATAACCTAACTTAAACCTTTGTCACGCACATCAAAACACATCATTCGTGGGTTGATTGCCCTAACAATCTCCCCCTTTTTGATGTGTGGCAACCATGTTTAAGTTAGGTGAAACATTAATCAAAATACATAAGGAAGGAAAGCATGTAAAACATGGATATCAAACATGAATATCAACTCCCCCTTAATATATGCAACTCCCCCTTAATACATGCTAATCTCTCCCTAGCATGATTAACTTAAACCCAATAATTCTCCCCCTTTGACACCATAAAAAACATTTAACATATATTATATAAGCATGACATCAAGTCTAGGGAACGAAAATAACCAAAACCAAACTCAAACTTGATAAAAAAATTTACTGTGCTCGTGCACAGTACATCAGTCGACTGAATTTGAGCATCAGTCAACTGGCACCTAATTTTCAGAATTTTTGATTTCGAAAGTCCAACTTCAGAAATGCATTAAAAATTATAGAAAATTCAAAAAATTATGAAATTTAGGGAATATATTTCTCATAAGTTCCTTTATTAGTTAAAAATTATTTTTCATGAAAATTAATTTCATTTTCAAAAATTAGACAAAAACTCAAAATTTTGAAAATCACTAAAGTTTTTATCAACTTGAAAGCCTAGTTTTGCCTTGAATTATTTTAAAACATGAACATACAAATTATCAAACATAAAATGGTTTTAAAACATTTGAAATATCCAACCATGATCTTTGGGCAATATGTCTAAGAATTAAACATTTGTTCTCTCTATGATTGGTCTATTATTGCTATCATGATACATATAATGACTCATCAAAATGTTATAATCATAAGTGAGTCATTTATATCATCTTAACATCTCACCCATGTTATGTTTTCAATCAAGTTAGCATATAGTGAGTGTGAGATGAACCTAAAGGTATTTATACTTAACCATCAATTTTCTTGCAATTCTACTAATGTTAAGTATCTATATCCTAAAACACCCAACATGATCATAAAATCACATATTATCAATCATGATAAAATATTTTCAATTATTGCATATCATGATCATAAATCAAGCAATCTTCATGATTCCATATTATGATCACATTATCATCACCCAACACTAAATCAAAAATAATGATCCACCTCCTTATAAGTCAACCATTTTACATGATATAAAATAAGTCCACTCATGGTTGACTATCCTAGGTTTTCCTAACCCTTAAGGATGGATTTAGGAACCCAATGTAGATTCCTTCCAATAGGGTTCACCAAGTACTCCTTTGGAATCCATTTCCTAGCTACCATTGTAGTTTTGGCTTGACCCCTAGCAATTAGGCAATGGTAGGCCTTCTCATTTTTGTTTCCCTTATAGCCTAATCCTTTCTTGTTAAAACTTGTCTTTTGGCTCCCAATTATCATGTTCAAAGTATTGGAGCCTATTGTTAATTTCACTAGGGCTTTAGTTAGATGATCTACCTTTTCCCTTAAGACATTATTTTTGTTGGTGCAGGTGCACCAGATAATCGAACCTGTGTTTTGATTATGGCAAAGACACAAAGTTAAGTTTACATCGTTATCTGACGAGCTAAATCGAGTGTGCAGAAAAGTACTAAAGCTAGAGCTGAAGGCTAGCGACACCCGGAGGAAGCCGCGGTGGTCAGGTGACACTCGAGTGACTTCGGAGGGAGCCGAACGAATCGAGTGGAAGGCCGGAAGCGAAAGCGACACAGTAAGAATCGAGGTAAGCTCGTGTGAGTGAGAGATGGTAAGGTCGTGTCCTCTATACGGGGATGACCGTAGGTGGCGATTTGACTAAGACTTCTTATGGAAGGTCTTGGTCGAGATCGGATGGTTAGAAACCGTCGTATTTATCATATTCCGAGCTAACCTCTCACTGCATGGAAGTGGCCAGGCTGGCAGTCGACTGCTGGACATGGGGCAGTCTACGGATGGTCATCAGTCGACTGATGGGAGGCATCAGTCGACTGATGGCGACGAATCAACCCTTGCGCTAGGTCAAAATGGATAAGGTTTGATGCGGCCACTTCGCGATAAAATTTATACAACTTCGTGATCTGTTCCGAAATATGAGGAGACAAATTCAGAGGCCAAAATCTATAAAAGGAGGGGAGGATTCCAACTCCAAATATCATCAAGTTTATTCATCAAGTGCTCCTACAACGCCAATGCTCCAACGCCGACGCAACGACAAGTTCAAATCTCCTTCGTCGGCAGCAATAGCAAGTAATTGTTTTTATTGTATTATTTGTTTTAATCGTCACGAGGTGAGGTAGGCTTTTTGCCTCATCCTCGTACTTTCGGTTTTGTGATCGTTGTCTCCTACCTCCAACGAGGAGGAGACATTATAGTGCTTTGCCCTCCGTACGCGGTCTAGGACCGATAGGGCCTTGGAGTAGCAACCGTTGGGTTGTGAACCAAGTAAAATAAATGTGTCTCTTTATTTTCCGCTGTGCTTACTCGTTTAATTGTCTACTCGAACGAAACAAACGAAAAGATTTACGATTGCTATTCAGCCCCCCTCTAGCGACGCTTCTCGATCCAATAGTTTTCTTCAATACATTCATTATTAACATTAAGAGGTATATAATCATCATGTGAGCATGCATTTGCTAGTTTTTCTTCTAGGGCCTTAATTTGATCAAACATGCATTTATTTTTCTTCTTACTCCTAATAAATCTCTAGTAAGACTAGAAATCATAGAAACAATTTCTTGAGTAGGAAGATTTCTTACCATACATACCATATCTTCCTCCTCCGATTCCGATGAAGATGAGGATAAAGCTCCCCCTTCACTTGAGCTCTCCTCACTTGAACTTGTTTCTTCTTTTTCCGAGGAGGTGGAGTCCAAGTCTTCTATTGCCATATGTGCAAGGCTTGTGAAGGCTTGATCTTCCTCCGATGAGGATGGATCATCCCATGTCGCTTTGTGTGCCTTGGCTTTCCCTTTTTCTTTTGATTTCTTCTCTTCATCCTTCTTCTTGCTCCCCTTCTTCTTCTCTTCTTTCTTTCTTCTTTCTTTCTTTCTTTTGTTCAAGAGGGGACAATCATCCCTTATGTGTCCCTCTCCTTGGAAATTATAGCAAATGATTTTTTCTTCTAGGCCTTCTTCCCCTATCATGAGATTTATTAAACTTAAAATTCTTTAATGCACATCTTACCTTCCTTATCATATATGCTTCCTCATTGCTATACATTGATGAGGAAGATGAATCTTCATCAGATGAGGAGGGTGGCGTCACCTTCTTCTTCTTTCCCTTCTCGGCTATGAGTGCTACTCCCCTTGATGGCTTGATTGGCTCTTCAACTATGCCTTCAAGCCTAGTCTCATGCAATTCCATGGTAGAGAAAAATTCTTCTAGAGTGCTTACCTCTAGATTCCTTGAAATGTAAAAGGAGTCCACCATGGAGCTCCACTTTGATGATCGGGGAAAGGTATCTATAGCCTTCATGATCATATCCTGGTTTAAAAGTTTTTCTCCTACACTTGACAAACCGGTTATTATTTCCTTAAAACATGAATGTAAAGATAATACCTTCTCCCCTTAATCGAGTTTGATGTTGTTGAGTTGGGAGCGGAGGAGATCCCTTCTTGCAAGCTTTGCCTCGGAGGTGCCCTCGTGAAGTTCTACAAGCTTTTCCCACATCTCTTTGGCGCTTGCGCACTCTCCAATTCGGTTTATCTCTTGTTGGGGGAGCACATTGAAAAGATGGTGCTTGGCCTTTGAATTTGCAAGGTGCTCCTCCCTTTGCTTCTTGGTCCACCTTGACTTTTCAATTGGTTCCCCTTCTTCATCGCTAGGCATCTCGAAACTGTTTTCCATTATTAACATAATATCGAAGTCGGTTTCGAAAAATACCTCCATTCGCTTTTTCCACCAAGCGAATTCGCCCTCGAACTTGGGTGGATGGATGTTTGAGCCGACCATCTTTGTTGTCATGCTTGTTGCGGCGGTGAGTCCAGTGACAAGCAACCTGGCTCTGATACCACTTGTTGGAGGATCGATGGCCGACTAGAGGGGGGTGAATAGCCTTCTTCATAGATGGTGTCGTTCGATCGCTTGCTTACTTGTCTATGATTAGGGTTAGTGCAACGGAATAATAAAACTTAAAGACAATTAAGAAGAAAACACAAAGCAAAGAGTAATTCGCAAACTCAAGGATGTAACGTGGGTTATGTCCCTTGCCGCTAATCCATGACCCGATTCATATGGCGAATCACTCCCTTCAAATCCACTAGTCTCTTCTTTGCACAAAGCTAGGTGGAGGTAACCTTTCTTACAAGAATCTCCCTCTTTACAATATGATTGAAATAATAGCAAGAAAGAGAGAAGAAAATGTTTAGGGCACTTGGATGTATGATTGGAGTTCAAGCATTAACCATCCCAAGTGACCCAATGGCCCTTCTTATAGGGAAGAGGTCATTCTTCCCGTTGGGCACCGAGCAGTCGACTGATATAGCCATCAATCGACTGTTGCTGTAGTCATTGCCTTGCAACAGCTTCATCCACGTTGGATTCCAACTAACGACTCCCATATCAGTCGACTGATCATCCCATCAGTCGATTGATGGAGCCAACAGTCGAGTGGTCGGCGAGATCACTCGACTACCAAAGCTTCTGTGCCCGAACTTGCCTCGATCAGTCGACTGCTATCCCTTGGCAGTCAACTGATGGTGTCGACAATCGATTGTCATCCCTTTGCAATCGACTATTCGACCAGAACTAGTTCAGTGGGACACCGATCGAGTCCAATCGACCAAGAGCAGTCGACTGCTACCTATAGCAGTCGACTGGTGTCAGGTAAAACCTCAAACCAACCTTTGGTTGAGCATTCGACACTTGACTTAGCCATTCGGCCAAGTTCACCTATTAGCTACCCCATCCGGAGTTACAATCGCTCACTCTCATCTCCCTTGGAGTCCTTCGCCTTGAAGCTCTCTTCGTCCGACCACGTCCCTTGGATGCACCAAGCGCACAGCTTCGCAATGTTATCCTTCTCGTCTTGCCCTGAAGTCTGCTTCCTTGGCTTCACTCTAATTCTCCTCATCCGACGGTCCCTCGGATGCACCAAGCGCACGGATTTGCAATGTCATCCTTCACCAACTCAAGGACCGAGTCATGAGATGGTGATCTTGCCAATGATTTGTCAAGCTAACCATGTGTGAATTACTAAGTCCTGCACAACTTCAACACACATATCAAAATCCACAAACAACCTAACTTAAACTTTTGCCACACACATCAAAACACATCATCCATGGGTTGATTTCCCTAACAACTTAGTGGTCGAAAATCCAACAGGGTGTTTCCAAGTGAAAAGTCCAAGAAGGTCAAGGAGGATCGGATGCTTGATGTTAGTGAAGTCCAAGTAGGTCAAGGTGATCGAATCTTATGCTAGTGAAGTCATGGGCAGTCAAGGTGATCAGATGTTGAGCAGGAGATGTTCTGGCAAGTCAAGATGATCATGTGTTGGACAAGAAGGGTCCTAGTAGGTTGAGGTCAATCGGATACTAAGTGAAGTGAGAGTTGCCTTGAAATTAGGATGAGACTGAGGCAACATTCGACTGGTGACAGTGTTCAAGAAAATGTTGAGTTCAGAACTCAACTACCAACTCGACTGGTTAAGATCAGTCGACTGGGGTTGTTGCTCGGGAAGCATAACTCAAGCGCTCAAGAAGCATGACTCAAGTGCGTGGGAAGTCGATGCTCGGGAAGCATGACTCGAGTGCTCGGGAAGTCGATGATCGGAAAGCACAACTCGAGCACTCAAGAAGTCGGTGCTCGAGAAGCACAACTCGGGCGCTCGGGAAGCTGGTGCTCAGGAAGATCCATTGGGTTCTCGGGAAGCTCTATCGGGCACTCGGTAATGAGGAGACAGTGTTCAAAAATGAGGAGATGGTGCTCGAGAAAGAGGCTTCGTTAGCTAGTCAACTGATGGGTTGTTCAATCAACTGGTGACACTGTCGTTGGGTACAGAAGATTGGTCAGTCGACTGACCAGTCACCTGGTGTTACTTTGGCTAGGCACAAAAGGGTTACTAGTCAACTGGTATGGTACACCAGTCAACTGATGCAGTATAACATGCAAGAATTCGACGTGGATCTTGTCGTTGGAGAGTCGATCGAGCAATAATCAATTAAGCAATTGACTGGGGGTAAGGCCAGCCAACTGGTAGGTAGAAATCAGCCTAATTTGTGACCCTATAAAAAAAGGTTTTATTGTGATTTGAAGAAGCCAATTTTTGGTAACTTTGAATGGGAAGTGTTACTACATTCCAGATCTTCTAAGGCATTCAAAAGCAACCAAACAACAATCAGGTAAAAATATCTGTCTAAAGTATTCTTCATATTGTATTTTATTTTATCTTCTTTACCCTTGTATTTTGTTGCATCTCTTGTATAAAAATAGGTTGTAAGAGGTTTTTCCACCTTTGGAAGGTTTTCGAGATGGAGAAAAAATAATGGATCTATCGCTAGGAGCTAGGCCATGGAGTAGGAACCAAGGGTTCTGAACCACATAAAATCGAGGTGTTTGCTTGTGTTGTTTGTATTCTTTATGCTTTATTTTCCACTGCATTAATTTCTTATAGACGAGCACAAACACAAGAACAAAATTAACAATTGAGAATAATCTCTATTCACCCCTCCCTCCCCCCCCCCTCTCGCGACGACAAGGTCATAACATGTGGTATCACAGTGAGGTCGCTCTCCATCGGACTAACCACTGAGGGAGACGAGGCTAGAAGATTAGACTCATCACCACAAATAGAGTTTAGCAATGGATTTGGATGCGACACTCGAGTACCACCACCCTATAGACAAGGAGGGTTTGTTCAATGGAAGACAAGTATGGAGATGTTCTTCCAAATGAGCATAGAGGAGTGATTTGCCTTAATGGAGGGATTTGAAACTCCAATGGATAAGAAGGGAAGAACTCTCAAAAGGAGCAAGTGGACCGAGGGACAAATCTTGAGATCCGAGGCAACTGAAAAGGTAATCAAAATTTTGATACCTAATGACATATTCTATAAGATAGGTAAATATCAAGATGCCATGATTCATGAGGCCCTCACTGGCACAAAGTGAGGATGTGTTTGAAGAAGAAAACTCATCGGCTCAAGCTCATGAAGATTCGGAGGTTGAGAGATGCTCAACTTTCGATTTGGAGGAAGGTGTAGAAGCCTCTACCTCAAGTATGGAGGGGGAGGTTTGTTGGACTATCCGAGCCGCAAAAACCGCTTTTTGCATTGCGGAAACCTCGAAAGTCGGCCACGGATCCGTGCGAAGATAAACAAAAATAATACATGTACGTGTTAAGAAAACCTTAGGTCTACCTTAGATCTACATGATAAGAGTGTTAACCTTGTAGAGACACCCTTCGCTTATCCCGCTCGTTCAAACGCTTTGTCGGATCTCGAAGAGTGTCAAGTGTACACTCCTCTACAAGTATCCACACGAACAATAGGTGGAGAAGGCAACTTGGAGTGTGCTAGCACTCTTATAAGCCCACGGCAAGAAGGATGAGGGAGAGAGAGCTTGAGAGGAGAGGAGGAAGAAGATGAAGTTAATCCACTTCAATTCACCACCAATGCACACATAATGTGGTCGGCCACTTTATGGAGGTTAAATACATGAATGTAATACAAAGAGTCATGGCTCTTGGTCTTCCTCATGAGGTGACACGCCATGATGTGTCCATGATGATGTGGAACATCATCATTGGCCGGCCCCATGCCAAGTCACCATGACATGGCATTTGGTCAAGTCAAACTTGACCTTTCATCTTTCCTCTCAAGTCAAGTCAAACTTGACCTCTTATTTCCCATGGTTGATCAAATCCAACCATTTGATTCAAGTCAATTTAATTTAATGAATCTCTATTCATTAGTTTAAATTGACTCGATGAATCAAATCTAAATTAGACTCATTCAATACTTGAATCAAATTGAGTCCAACTCAATTAGCTTAATTTGGATTACTCTTAATCCAATTTGGTTCATCATATGAACCTAATTCTCTTGGTCTATCATATGAACCTAATCTCCATCTATTTTCCCTTTGTGTGTGACCCTATAGGTTCTTGTAACATTGGAAATGCTCCTAAACCGATTTAGAAACATAAGCAATGAGCAGTATCTAGCAACACATCATTGCTACCCAAGTTACAAGAATGTTGAGATCCAACATCATCTTTGTGACTACTAATTGTGACTCTCACAATATGTGATAATGTCCCTCTATCCTTGACATCTAGATTGTTCAATTGAGGCATAGACCGTGTTATCCTCTATACAATCTATATCTTAAACTTCAAGTAGACTCACTCTAATCAAATGAATTCAATATCTCATATTGACTCATTTGGGCATGGGCATGCACTTCGTGGTCTCACTCTATCAAGAATCATGATATCAGTCCCATCATATAGGAGGGATAGATCCCATCTACATCACTCACATCTCTCCACATAATTTATTACATACCCAGTAATCGCCTTTATAGTCCACCCATTTACGGGTGACGTTTAACGAAGCCAAAGTATGCAACTCCTTATTTAGGGAACCATGGTGACTTTAGGTCCAAGGACTAAGAGTCATACTAATAGTCACATGAGAAAGTATATGACACTCATATAACGATCCATGATACTTTCTCATGGCGGGTCATTCAGTATACATTCTCCAATGCATACCCATGTGTCAACTTGATATCTCATATCCATGACTTGTGAGATCAAATCATCGAGTTGACCTATATGGTAGTCTCTTCGCATTAACATTGTCCCTGAATATTAATACTTGACTAGGAATGATTAAGAGTAGTGTTCTCTATATCATCTCATTATCGATTCAATCAATCGATTGATATAGATAAGAATCTTCTACTCAAGGACGTTATTATACTTAGTTATTTGGGACCAATACAAGTAAGTATAATAACCATAAAGAAATGCCTTTATAAATAGGAATATGATACAACAAAGTTCATACTACAATCATTACATGATTGGCTCTAGGGCTTTCACTAACAAGGTTGAACTTTAAACACCGAAGCAAGAGGAGCCCTCAACATCCCAGACCTATAAATAACAAGTCCATGTTTCCCCAACAGCTAAGGAAGGTAATTCAAGCTTAATTCTTAAAAATAAAGATCACATTATTTTCTTTAAGTGTAGGGGAAAAGGGCACTATAATAGTAAGTGCCCAAAATGGATCGAGAAGAAGGTACTAGTAGCACCAAGGCAAAGGAAAAGTCAAAGGAGATCATAACGTCAATATGCAAAGGAAAGGAGTGCATAGTGTGCTTCTCATTCAATCAAAAGAGGCATTACCGGAATCAATATCCAAGGGGGAGGCATCTAAAGAAGGACATGAGAGAAAGCTCAAATTTAAGGGGAGCTCTTAAGGCAAGACCCAAGGTATCTTTTTTTAATGCAATTTCGGTATATCATGATAAGAAGCATGCTAGAACTAAGTTTTCCCATTTAGGTGTTCAATATTATGATAATAAGCCTAAGGTCATTTCTAGAATTATTAACTCGAGAATTATTTCACCTAAGAAAAATCTTATAATGTTTCAAAGTAGACCTAACTTATCTAAGGATAAAAAAGAAGGAAAAATATAGGCAAAACCCCTAAGAAGAATGGACATATGCCTAGGAAAAAGAATGTTCAACCAAATGATGGAAAAACAAAATTTGAGGCATTAGAGGAAGAAAATCAAGTCTTGAGGTCAAGAGTTAACAAATTAGAGAAGCCCCTTAAGTAGATGGAAAATGTGTTTAATGGGTTAAAAGGACAAAATCTATGTTTGGTAGGCAAGAGCTATCTAGACACAAGAAGGGTTAGGGATACAAACCTAAGTCCAAGGACATCATGCCATTATACAATAGAGTTCCATATAATTATGGAACTAATCTTAAGTTTAGGAATGTCAAAGTTACAAGAGAGGCTATCCCCTAGAGTTGACTTTGATGAGACTACAAAGACTAAGGCTTCTAAGAAGCCTAAGAGAGTCATTAGGAAGGTATCAAGGGAGGTTATCCCTAGTTAATACTTAGAAAATCCAAGGAGCTCCAATAGGTATTGGGTTCCTAGGAGTGTGATCCTCTCACACTAAATGGGTAGAGGATGTGTTAACCTAACTATAGTAGGGTTGATACTTTAGAGCATTTTTGAGATATAGTGATACTTTGAAAATGAAATTAGAATTATATCCAAAAAAAGTTTAGTATGTGTCAATGAAGTTTGAAGTTTAAGTTGATTGAAATTGATACATTAGGATAGAGTCAACGGTGTGTCAAGTTTGAAGTTTTGACACACTCGAGAGAGTTGATTTGTTCTTATGTTAAATTTAGTATTTGCCATAATCTTAATTAATAGAGAACAGATTGAAAACTTACGTATTGTTATACCTTATTATTCTGCATATTTGTCACTCTTTGTATGCTTTATTCTATGTCATGACATCACATAATTGCATAGAATTTGTCTTTTTGATGCATGATGTTATGGCATGACAAGGTCAACAATATAACTAATATTTTCATGAAATCACTCCCAAAGTTGAATTTAGTATGTTAAGATGAGAGTTAGGAATGTATACTGTGGGATAAATTGCTTCCATGATCTATTATACATTTACATGAAAAAAAACACATTAAAACTGATTTTTACCTTCCTATTGCATCTCACAAGAACACAAAGCATGCATACCTTGGTTGTATATAGAAACATTTAGATGGGGTAAAATGCTAGGAACAAATTATTGGTTCATAATGCTTGTTATGATGCATTAATTTGGGCCATAAATTGAAAAATATTCACGAATCATTAATTTGATCAATCATGAAGAAGATTGATACATAATTCATTTGTATTGGTTAAATCTTATGATTGGAAATTTCAAATGCAAGAAAACCAAATAGAATGTCAAAACATACGAATAAATATACAAATATAAGCATGATACTCTTACAATTAGTACACATGCAACAAACACACGAAACAATACGAGATTGGAGTGAACAAATTAATTTTTAATAATACAACTGAATTTTTAATTATCAGTTGACTGTTTCAGATAAACAGTCGATTGTTTCAGATAAACAATCAATTGGTATTATTATAGCAACTTATAGAAAGTCTCTAGTCAACTGGGTAGTCGACTATCTAGAATTCATAAGTACCAGTCGACTGATGGGGTATCTCTAGTAGACTAATGTTATTGTACAAGGTCACAGAGAATTTCATAATGAACTGAAGACTCGATAGAGGCATCAGTCAAATGGGGAACCCTACCAATCGACTGTTATTCATGATTTTTAAAAAGGTTGAACCCTAAACACTCGACTGATTCATGCATCTTCCTTTGCCAAAACCCACCTCCCGCCTTCTCTCCAAGCTTTTTTGGCGATCTTCCTCTGCGATAAGCCCTAAAAAACCTAGATCTATGTATTCTTAGTTGTCCCTTTCCATTCTTTACCTTCCTCAAGCTAATCCGAGTCACAATCCTTCTTGATTCTGTCAACCCCACTCCAACTAGAGTTCTAGCTTCCGCTGCTCCTTCTTCAATGCTCTTTTGCCATGCTTGCTTCGGTAACAAGCCTTCAACATCTCCTCACCAGAATATGGCTACAAAGTAATCAAACTCAAAACCTAAACCTAGTTGTTTCTGTGTATTCTCATGATTCTCACTATCTAATCGAATTTTCAATGCATTCAACTACATTCATTTTAGACAAAAACGTAGGATAGTAGAGATTGATGAGGATCCTCTAGGAATCGTGAATCCTCGGATCCTAGGTTTTGGGGTGATGATCATTGTCACTCATTTCAATCCCAAACATTTCAACTCATACCAGCCTGTTACTTAGATGAGCCATTTTTCATGACCTACTACTATGATGCAATTTAAATCATCCATCATTATCATTTAGAAAAGTTAGTATATTATACTCATCCCATCAACATTGGCATCCTCTCTAAATTTTATAATAACCTTAGGAAAATTAGATATGGTCAAAAATATCGAACTCGCGATGCTAAATGTGATTTAGCTTTTACTCCGGAAATCCTATAGGAAATTTTGGAGTGTCAACCATTTTACGATACCTTTATCTTTTATCCATAATTAGATGAGTCACTTCCTGCCCCTTTGAACATATCATAGTAAATCACATGCATGAGCATTTCTTTCACCAACCCCATCATGAAGGTCAAAATTTATTTTTTCTCAACGTCCTATCTGCTCTCGATAATGTTCTTTATAAGGTCATTGTTGGGTGTATCTCACCTATAATCACTCAGGGTTTGGCTATGATCCAACCCCATCATATATTCATGATGTATGCATTTCATCATCAGTTAAATGTAAATGTTGCATTAAATATTTTCCGTTGCATAGTTCATTTCGTTTCCCCTATCCTAGGCTAGATTCATATGCCTTTGGGCAATGTAGTCACTGCATTGCTTGCACCCATGGGCATCAATGTTTCCAATGGTACGACAAAACAAATGACAAAAAAAATATGATCATATCACCTTGAGGAACTTTTCATTGGTAGGAATGACTAAAGGTTTTAGGGCGATGGAATGGATAGAGAAGTGCCAACGAGCTGGAGAGACTGAAGGGTATTCTGAGGAGGAAGTTATTCATATTGGTGCAATCGGCCCAGGTCACGATTGATTAAACTCAATTGGGACTTAAGTAGGGTTTTGATGTTTGACAATGGGATTATTAATGTGTTTTTCAAAATGGTTTGACCATATGTTGATCATATGACAAGTGAATATTTGGCATATCAAAGGTCATATGGGGGAGATTGTTAGGAGGTGATTGTTGGAGCAAACGACCTTAGGTCAAGGTTGAGCAAACGACCTTATGTCAAGGTTGACCAAGCTCGAGTGAGACTCGAGTGGAAGTCCAAGTTTGGAGACTTGGCAAGGGAAAGTCCAAGTATGGGTACTTGGCAAGGAAAAGTCCAAGGGTGAAATCTTGGCAATGGAGAATTCCAAGTATGGATACTTGGCAAGGAAAAGTCTAAGGGTGAAGTCTTGGCAAGGGAAAGTCCAAGCATGGATACTTGGCAAAGGAAAAGCCTAAGAGTATAGTCTTGGTTGTGAAAGTCCAAGTGTGCTGTCTTGGCAGCGAAAGTTCAAATATGGATATTTGGAAAAGGAAAAATCCAAGGGTGTAGTCTTGGCCACGTAAGTCACTGTGTATAGTCTTGGCGGCGAAAGTCCAAGCTTTGTGGCCTGACAATGGAGAAGTTCCAGAGGCATGTCCTCTTGGCAAAGTAGACTTGATGGCATGACATAGTCGATGGAAGCACCTGAATGCTAGCGAGAAGGGTAAACGAGTCGTGAAGGACTCAGATAGACCCTGAGGGCATGAGGTAGATGGAGGTGGCTTGAAGGCTTAGGTCTAAGCTAAGGGTGAGTATCAAGTATGAGGTGATCATACTTGGGTTAAACCTTATATTTAAGGTTTAGCAGTCGACTAGAACTTTGGACCAGTTGACTGGTCGAGTGCATGACAATCGAGAGACCTAGTTGACTTGAGTAGTCGACTGGGGTTATGACCCAGTCGACTGGTCGCATAGTCAACTGAAGCTCCACTATGACCTGTGGCTCTAGCAATCGATTGCTAGGGTTTAGCAGTCAACTGAAATTAAGTGGCCAGGGCATGGAAGGTTTTACAGTCGACTGTTGGCTTATGACAATCGACTGGTTGGATCAAATCTGACATGGATTATTCCGTTGTAAGACAATGGTACTGTGGGTAGTCTATTGTTGGGTAAGGACAGTCGAATGCTAGGCAAAAATTCAACTGTGCAGAGTTATAAAAGGAGCCTGACGGGAAGAAAGGAGACAGTAGTTTCTTTGTGATTTAAGAGGGGATTTGCTACTGCATTTCAGACCTTCCAAGGTATCCAAAGCAACCAAGCAAGAATTAAAGCATTCATAATCATTTGTAAAGTGTTTTCTCTTGTTCTTATATTTCCTTCTTGTTTTTTATTGTATTTGTTGTTTATTGTTGTAAACATTCATTGTAAGAGGTTTCTCCACCTCCAATGTCATACCAAGAAGGAGAAGTTCATAGTGAGGATAGATCACTAAAGCATCACTATGGAGTAGGAATAATAGATTTTGTGTTGGGTCGGATCGGTTGGCCGGCTAGAGGGGGGTGAATAGCCCTCGTTCATTGGATGTCGTAATTCGTTCGTTCTTCTTACGTTGCTTGTCTACGATTGTCGTTAGCGCAGTGGAATAACAATAATAATAAAGCTAACAATCACACAATCACACAACACAAGATATACGTGGTTCGGAACCGAATGGTTCCTACTCCACGGGTGAGCTCCTCGAGCTCTAGTTATGCGCACGACACTAACTAAACTCCTTCTCGACTACACGTCGGAGGTGGAGAAACCTCTCACAAGTTATTACAACAAGTAATATGAAATACAACAAGAAATACAAAGACAATACAAAAGAAAACTTTTACACAATTGCTTTGATCGCTTTCTTGTTGCTTGCTCTTGAAGGTCTGGAATGCAACAGCAATTCCCCTCCAAAGTCACCTCAAAAGCCTTGGCGAAATCCTCCAACTCGAGCTCCTTTTATAACCTGCATCAAGCTGTTTTCGCGCCCATCAGTCGACTGATCGTGACCATCAGTCGACTGGTCCCGTAGCCGTTGTCTCACAACGGCCCGATCCACGTTGGTTAAGTTCCAACGGATCACACATCAGTCGACTGATGGCACCCATCAGTCGACTGATCATCCATCAGTCGAGTGCTGGCGAGCTCGACTCCATTCTGCGTGCAGACGGTGTCATCGATCATTGCCATCCCTCGGCGATCGGTGATCCTAACGATCATTGCCCTCCCTCGGTAGTCGGTGTCGGCTGAACTTAGCTCGGTCGAACAACTGGTCGAACATATACGACCTAGAAGCGGATCGGCACCTATGCTACCGATCGTGATGTTGGCTAAAACCTCAAACATAATGATGTTTGAGCCTCCGACACTCAGTCTTAGCCACTTGGCCAAGTCCACCTTATCCCTCATGGAGTTCCCCACCGAAGCTCTCTTCCCTCGGCCTACGTCGCTCGGATGCGCCAAGCGCACGGCTTCGCAACGCCATCCTTTGCGTCTCATGCCCTAGAAGTATCCTTCCCTTTGGGATCACTCCATTCGCTCCCCGTCCGGCGGTCCCTCGGATGCACCAAGCGCACGGCTTCGCAATGTCATCCTTCACCGACTCAAGGACCCCGAGCCTAGTGAACTTACCAAGTCCTCAAGACTTCCCAAATGCACCAAGCGCACGACTTCGCAATGCATTTCTCACCAAGCACCAAGCGCACGGCTTCGCAATGCTTTGGATTTCCCATGCCAAGCACCAAGCGCACGGCTTCGCAATGCTTTGGACTTTCCCATGCCAAGGCTTCCCCCTTGGACTTCCACACCAAGCTCCATGCTTGGATTTTCCATGCCAAGCACCAAGCGCACGGCTTCGTAATGCTTTGGACTTTCACACCAAGCTCCATGCTTGGATTTTCCATGCCAACCCCATGTTGGACTTTCCCATGACAATCCCATGTCATGAGTTTTGTCTATCATCAAAATATCATCAAGGTACTGCTCGAGTCAAACTCGAGTCAACCTGGGCCGATTGCACCAACATTTTGAACCACGTAAAATTCTTTTCCTTGTGCTTGTGTATTTGTTTATGTTTTATTTTGTTTCCGTTGTATATTACTAACGAATTATAGACAAGTACGACATGAATCGAAGCATGAATTGAATGATGTTATTCACCGATCCCTCCTCTAGTGCATCCAAAGGTCCCCAACAAGTGGTATCAGAGCGAGTATGCTCTTTAAGGACTTACCGCTAAGAGAGCACAAGCGCTAGAGGAGTAGAGAAGGATGGAGTTGCCTAATGATGGACTTAGATATGACATCTACACTCCACCACCCTATGGATTCTATGAAGTAGAGAGATTTGATCTATGGTGGCAAGGATCGAGACATTTCTTCAAATGGAAATTGAAGATTGGATCGTCTTGAAGGGTGGTTTCGATTGTCCATGGGGCAAGAAGAGAGGATTTCTCAAGATGAAGAAATAGACTAAGGAACAACTCCAAAAATTTGAGACAAACATTAAGGTAATAAAATTTCTAAGTAATTTAATCCCTGATGATATCTTGTGTAAATTAGGTGACTATAAGGATGCCAATGAGCTATAGAGCAATTTGGTAAAATTTCATGAAAATCCTTCACTAGCACAAGATAAGAAAAAATTCGAAGAAAAATGATCATCGACTAGAGAGGGTGATGATTGATAACGGTGATTTATCGTGGTACCATTTCAAATTAATTACCGAACCCCCTCTACACTAATATAGCATAGTGGATGACTTAGATCGTTTCCCAATGAGTGTAATAGATAGAATAGTAAACTTAGGATTTCTAATTATTGCTAATCCTACTGAATGGGGGTTTGGAATTTAAAAGACTAATTCTACTAAATGAAAGACAATGCAAGTAATTAAAGTATTAATCTAACTAACTATGAAGATAATGAAATTAAAGAAGATCTAAACTAAGCATGTAAAGGAAAGCATTCAAAACAAGAGCATTAAAAATATAAAGAAAGTGCAAGAATTTAAAATGTAGAGTAAACTACAGCTATGCTCCTAATTAACTACAAAATAACAACTGAATTATGCACTAAAATTAAACATCAAAGTAAATAAGATAAACATCCAAATCAATGGATAAAATCCAAATATAACCACCGATCTCCACAACGGTGACGACAATCCAATCGAGCTCCTCCAGTGGATGATTTGGCTAGATCCTTGTCGAAAATCCTTCGACAAGTGCTAAATTAATGGATGAGGCGAGCCCTTTTCTCCAATGGATGGTGCGGAACTGTCGAAGCCTGGTGTAGTTTCCGGGATCCGAACCCGGGTCTCTCGGTTATAGCCGAGTATACTCACAACTATACTACAATGACACCGGAACCTAACAATCTATGGATGACTCTGTGAAAGTGGAGCAGCCCATAGTTCCACCGCCGAGGATTGAACCCGAGTCTCTCAGTTGTAGCCGAGTATACTCACCACTATACTACAATGGAACTGTCGGTGCTGCGTGGAGAGCATGGAACCGGAGTAGAAGCTGAAACTCTTCACAAGCGATGAAATGAAGTGGTGCCATCGGAAATTGGAGAAGGAATATCACTACCGTGAGCTAGAAACAGGTTCTGCGGAATCTCGACAGTAGCAAGCACCACAACCATTGGAATCCCATCTGGTTGCGGCTCTCAGCTCCGGTAGTTGGCATTGGAAGTTTCGCCGGTGAAAAGCGTCGGAATCGCCTTCACTGCTCGCTGCCGACGAGCTGGCCAGAATCCCAACATCTCGTCGCTGGATGAGGAAGGGGACCGCCGTCGGCTTGGATGGAAAGAGGCCGCCGGAAGAGACGCTCGGACCTGCCGTCGCCGCGTGGAGGAAGTGCTGCTCGCCGCGCGTGATAAAAGGAAGAAGCATCCGCCGCCGCTTGCAAGGAAGGAGACCTCACCGCCGGCTGTCGCGCGAGTGGAGAAGTTGTTTTGTACGCTACGCGTCGCTGTCGGCTGTCGCCCGTGAGGAGCAGGCGGCGACGCCGACGCTCGCTCACCCGCGAGGAGCAGGCGGCAGCGCCGGCGCTCACTCACGAGGAGAGGATGTTGTTCGATCCGTGATTCTGTCCACTGCGCATGGAGAAGGCTGATTAAATGATTTTTCTGAGCCGTCCGATCTGAGCCCCTTTAATCCAAGCCATCCAATTAAGTTAGGGTTTGATGGATCCATTATTTGCTAAATTAAGCTGCTCCATCCAACGGTGATAATCAAATTAACTCTGGATGGCCAGATCTGATAACTCCGAAGGGAGAATCGAGATCCAACGGTTCGGATGTACGACCAAGACGTGTAGATCATAATGTATGGGCCGAATCACTCCATATCCAGATTAATGGCTCAGATCAAGCCAATCACAGTGGATGGTCCAGATTGATCTGATCTTGTCCCTTGATTACATTGCTTCAAATCTTGATGAAAGACTCAGATTAAGCCAGTTTGAAATGATCTTTCTCGTCCTAGATGAAAGCCACATTTGATCCAACTTGAGTCTAGTCCAGTGGCTAATCTCAATCTCCTACAAATAAAGATAAATTTTGCATATAAGTCCACAATATAGGAGAATTTATAATTAGGTCCAAAGAATGATTCAACTCATAAAACATGCAAATAATCAACAATTCAATACACGAGAGGATTAAAACGGTGATATTAAGGACCAAAATAATGCAATAAAATGGTAGTGATCAATCCCCCCCACACTTATTCTTGTGCGTCCCGAGCAAGCAAAGAAAACAAAAAGTAAACTGAAAGTATATTTCCCTAGCAATTCTCAAGCATACATAGAAAATCATGAAAGAAAGTTACCTCAGATTGTCAATTCTCAAAGACTCAAGCAATCATGTGTAGGGGATCGATCGGTGTGTATTGGCCGGCTAGAGGGGGGTGAATAGCCCTCAATCGTCCGATGATAGAATTTTCTCGTTCTCATTGCGTTGCTTGTCATTGATTATTGTTAGCGCAGTGGAATAACAATGATAATAATAATACTAACAACACATAACAATCACAAGCAATACACAAGCATATACGTGGTTCGGAACCGAATGGTTCCTACTCCATGGGCGAGCTCACCGAGCTCTAGTTATGTGCACGACACTAACTAAACTCCTTTTCGACTACACGTCGGAGGTGGAGAAACCTCTCACAAGCTATTACAACAGTAATACTTCAAGAAATACAAAGACACAAGAAATACAAGTAAAGAATGCTTTACAACTCTTAGCTTTCAACCCTTTCTTGTTGCTTGCTTTGGATGACTCTTGAAGGACTAGAATGCAGCAGCAATTCCCCTCCAATCGCTTCCTTAAAGTCTTGGCAAAATCCTCCAACTTGAGCTCCATTTATAACCTGCATTAAGCTATTTTCGCGCCCAGCAGTCGACTGCCAAAAGGCCCCAGTCGACTGCCCCTGTAGTCGTTATCTCATAACGGCCAGATCCACGTCGGATAAGTTCCAATAGATCTCCTACGTCGATCGACCCAAGGCAATGATCAGTGACCTAGTAGTCGACGCCAGCGGCTATGGAGCGCTCGCGGCTTATGACATGCCATCCCTCGATCGCCATCCTCGGCTAATCAATCAACATCACGATCGATCATACCCATGACGATCGCTAAGCACAAAACCCGCAGTCTTAAACCAGTCGAACCCTAGTAGACTTGGATCAGTCGACTGACTCCTATGCCAGTCGACTGCCATCGGGAAAAACCCCAAACACCAAGTTGTTTGAGCATCCGACCGTCGGGTAAACTCTCAAACATCAAGTTTGAGCGTCCGACACTCAGTCTTTGCCACTTGGCCAAGTCCACATCATCCCTCATAGAGTTCCCCACCGAAGCTCTCTTCCCTCGGCTTACGTCCCTCGGATGCACCAAGCTCACGACTTCGCAACGCCATCCTTCGCGTCTCATGCCCTCGAAGTATGCTTCCCTTGGGCCTCACTCCATTCGCTCCCCGTCCGACGGTCCCTCGGATGCACCAAGCGCACGGCTTCGCAATGCCATCCTTCACCGACTCAAGGACCCCGAGCCTAGTGAACTTACCAAGTCCTCAAGACTTCTCACATGGACCAAGCACACGGCTTTGCAATGCATTTCTCACCAAGCACCAAGTGCACGGCTTCGCAATGCTTTGGATTTTTCCCACACCAAGCTCCATGCTTGGATTTTCCATGCCAACCCCATGTTGGACTTTCCCACACCAAGCTCCATGCTTGGATTTTCCAAGCCAACACCATGTTGGACTTTCCCATGACAATCCCATATCATGAGTTTTGTCTATCATCAAAATACTATCAAGGTACTGCTCGAGTCAAACTCGAATCAACCTGGGCTGATTGCACTAACAATCTCCCCCTTTTTGATGATTGACAAAACTACCATCTCAAGTCAACAAATTCTCCCATATTGGCAATTCTCACATCCCAAATGAGAATTCCAAACCTAATTGGTAACTTGGTAACTTCTCCCCCTTTTTGACATTACATCAAAAAGGTCCTCCCCAAGGGTATGAATGTCTCATATCCCAATGAGATCTTACAATCTCTCCCTTGGTGGAACACATGCCTACAATCTTTCTAGTGATCCCATATCTCTTAAAGAGAGGCAACCTAATTTTCCTCCCATGAGGAAATACATATCCATCTTTCCATGATGGATACCTCCCCCTAGAGGCTTGCTCCCCCTTGACCATTGCACCAACAATGTCCTTGGAGAGTCCCTAAGCCAATAGGAACATTTAACCAATCAAAATTAAGGCAAAGTTCAACAATGAAGTCTCTTCCACCTTAAAATTGATACTCTCCCTAAACCCATTGTAGGGAATTCTTTATGCCGAATGGCATATGCGCAACGGAAAATAGGATCCCTTCCAAGTGATCCATGCGAAAGCAAACTCGTATAAAATAAATTTCTCTAAACCAAGCCTATCTTATAGGAGAGTTCTACCTTTGTTGCGTGCCCTTTGCAATCCCGCTTTTCCTTTCGGTTTGTTGGATCTTTAGCACGTTCAAGTGTCCGTGCCTCTATACGTATCCACACGAGCACGCTCTTGTCTCACAAAAGGGAAACTAGAAGAGCTCTCCTTTACTTCTTGCTAGAGAAGTCCCTAAAGGAGAGGAAGAGAGGGAAAAGGAGAAAGGAAGAAGAAGACTCCTCTTCTTGCTAGCCTACACTCACAAACCCACACAACTAAAGCTTCCACCAAGCTCTCTCACAACCACAACAACACAACCAAAGCTTCCACCAACAACAAAGCCAATGCTCTCTTTGGCCGGCCACTTGAGGTGTCTTTTATAGGGTTGGAAAAACCCTTTCACCTCCACACATTCAATGCAATCCATTGCATTGAGACATATCCTTGTTTGGCCGGCCACTTAAGGAGACAAAACCATTTTGTTTCCTTCCACCTTAACTAGCTTAGGTGGATGCTTAGGTGGCATGCTTATGTGGCATTCTTATGTGGCATTCATGCATGTTGAATTAATCTTATTAATTCAATTAAGCTTATGTTATCATATTGAATTAATCTTATTAATTCAATTAAGCTTATGTTATCATATTGAATTAATCTTATTAATTCAATAAGGTAACATATTGAATTAATCTCATTAAATCAATTAGCTAAAATTCTCATTAAGCTTAAAGTCCAAACACCATTTTGTACTTAAGCTTATTCCCAAATTATTCTAGTCAAACTAGAATACTCTAATTCCTCTAATTATCATGCTCTTTGTGTGTGACCCTATAGGCTCTCATAACGTTGGCAGTGGACCTAAACTCTTTTAGATACACAAGCAATGACCGGCATCTAGCAATACATCATTGCTACCCAAGTTACGAGATAAGTCAAGATCCGACTAACCTTTCCGTGACTACTATAATGTATGACCGTGTCCTTCTATCCTTGATATCAGATTGATCAATGAGGCATAGACCGTGTCATCCTCGATCAATCTATGTGTTTCTTGATCCCTGAGTAAACTAACTCAAACAAATGAGCTCAATATCTCATATTGACTCATTCGAGCATGGCCATGCGTTTTAGTAGTTCTACTCAATCAAGGGGCCCACCGATATCACTCCCGTCATATGGAAGGGATAGATCCCATCTACATCACTCACATCCCTCCGCATAATTTGTTACATACCCAGTAATCGCCTTTATGGTCCACCTATTATGGGTGGACGTTTGTGATACCAAAGTACATAACTCCTTATGTAGGGAACCATAGTGACTTCAGTGTCTAAGGACTATTCATACCAATAGTCACATGAGAAAGTTTATGACACTCATATAACGATCCATGAAACTTTCTCATGGCGAATTGATTGATATATATTCTCCAATATATACCCATGTGTCAACTTGATATCATATATCCATGACTTGTGAGATCAAGTCATCAATTGACCTACATACTAGTCTTTATGTATTAATATTGCCCTTGCATATTAATACTTGACTAGGAACATTTAGGAAAGTGTTCTCTGACCTCTCATAATCAATTACGCCAATTGATGTCTTTGTAGATAAGAACCTACTTTTCTAGGGCATTATTATATTTAAATTAGGCTGCACAAGCAAGATGTAAATATAATAACCAATCCTTTGCCTTTATAGAATATGATACAAAATGTTCCTATTCAACCATCACATGATTGGTTCTAGGGCTTTAACTAACAATCTCCCACTAGCACTAGTACCAATCACTATGATATCTAATACCTAGTGACCTAGTGTGACCATCATGCTTCCTCTGTACAAAGCCTTGGTCAATGGATCTGCGATGTTAGCTTCACGGTACTCTGCATATCCTCACATCTCCTCTATCGATGATCTCTCGAATGAGATGGAAGCGCCCGATATATGTTTGGTCCGATGTGATCGAGGTTCCTTAGCACTGCAATAGCCCCATTGTTGTCACAATAGAGGTCTATTGGATCTGCAATGCTAGGAACTACCCCAAGTTCAGCGATGAACTTGCGAGCCAAAGCGACCTCCTTTCTTTGCATCGGATGGTGCAATATACTCCCATTGTAGAATCAAGAAGCGTGTCTGCTTTGAACTCTTCGACTCACAGCTCCACCATTCAGGCAAAACACGTACCCCGTTTGCGATCTATAGTCATCCTTGTCATTTGGAAGCTTGCATCATCTGTAACCCTTCTGATTAGCTCCTCATTGCCTCCAAATATCGTGAAATATTCTTTCGTTCTTCATAAGTATTTAAGAATATTTTTGATCGCTATCCATGACTTTCACTGGATCTGATCGTATCTACTCGTCATGCTCAAAGCATACGAGATGTCGTGAGAGTACAAAGCATGGCGTACATGATAGACCCTATAGCGGATGCATAAGGGATCTTATCCATGCGATCTCTCCTCCTTAGAAGAGGGACATTGAGTCTTGAAGACTTACACCATGTGATAAAGCGAAACCCTTTCTTGGAATTTTGCATAGCAAAATGATCTAGCACTTTATCAATGTATGTACTCTGACTTAGGCCAAGTAATCTTTTAGATCTATCTCTATGGATCTTGATGCCTAGAATATAGGCAGCTTCACCTAAGTCCTTCATCGAGAAATAATTCCCTAACCACATCTTCACAGACTGGAGTGAGGGAATATCATTTCCGATGAGAAGTATGTCATCTACATACAAGACAAGAAATACAACTGTGCTCCCACTATTTCTCTTGTAGACACAAGGCTCATCTTCATTTTGATGAAACCAAACTCTTTGATTGCATCATCGAATCGAAGATTCCACGGCGAGAGGCTTGCTTTAGTCCATAAATGGACCTTTGCGGTTTGCATACCTTTCCGGGATGCTTTGGATCTTCAAAACCCTCGGTGTGTCATGTACACATCCTCGAGTAGCTTTCCATTGAGCGGTTTTGACATCCATCTGCCAGATCTCATAATCGTGGTAGGCTGCAATAGCAAGTATGATCCGAATGGATTTAAGCATCGCAACTGGTGAAAAGGTTTCATCATAGTCAATACCATGAATTTGTTTGAATCCTTTAGCCACCAATCTACCTTTATAGGTATGCTTATTACCATCCATGTCAGTCTTTACTTTAAAGACCCACTTACACCCAATGGGTTTTACCCCTTCAGGTGAATCAACCAAAGTCCATACTTGGTTAGTGTACATGGATTCCATTTCGGATCTCATGGCCTCTAGCCATTTCTCAGAATCTGGGCTCATCATAGCTTCTTGATAGGATGTAGGCTCGTCAAGATTGATAAGCAATACATCACCGTTGTCAGTCAAGAGAAAAGAATATCTCTCGGGTTGACGACGGATCCTATTAGATCTACGAAGAGGTTGGTCTACTTGAACAGGTGTTTGCTCCACAACTCTTTGGGCAACAAATTCCTCATCCACAACACTTTGTGGTGCCTGTTCATTTTCCATCGAAGCCTTAGTGTTATCATCATCTTGAACTTCTTCAAGATGAATTTTACTCCCACTAGTATTTCTAGAAATAAATTCTCTTTCTAGAAAGACAAGATTTCAACAACAAACACCTTGCCAAGTGTGGGATTGTAAAAGTAATATCCCTTAGTTTCCTTGGGATATCCTACAAAATAACACTTATCCGATTTGGCTCCTAGTTTATCCGAGACTTGACGCGTCTAACGTAAGCTTCACAACCCCAAATCTTTATAAAAGACATTTTGGGACTCTTCCCGGTCCATATCGTATATGGTGTCTTTTCTACTTTTGATGAAACGCGATTAAGTGTGAAAGCGGTACCGCCTCTAGAGCTAAACCCCAAAAGGAAGTAGGTAGATCGATCGGCTCATCATTGATCGTACCATATCTAATAGAGTACGATTTCTCCTCTCAGATACACCATTCCATTGTGGTGTTCCAGGTGGAGTGAGTTGGGATATTATCCCACACTCAGCCCGGTGATCACGAAACTCTTGACTAAGGTATTCACCACCTCGATCTGATCGAAGTAGCTTAATACGCTTACCAAGTTGGTTTTGTACTTCATTCTTGAATTCTTTGAACTTTTCAAAGGATTCTGACTTATGTCTCATCAAATATAAGTAGCCAAATCTACTCATATCATCAGTGAAAGTAATAAAGTACTTATAGCCTCCTCTGGCTTCGACATTGAAAGGGCCACATACATCAGTATGTATGAGTCCTAACAAATCAGTCGCTCTCTCGCCATGTCCACTAAATGGAGTTTTAGTCATCTTTCCTAAAAGACAAGACTCGCATACCTCATATGATTCAAAATCAAATGAGTCCAATAATCCATCTTTATGGAGTTGGGATATGCGTTTTTCATTTATGTGACCTAGGCGACAGTGCCAGAGATATGTCTGGTTCAAATCATTCGATTTGAACCGTTTGGTATTTACGTTATAAATTGGGTTATCTAAATCTAGAACATAGAGACCATTCATAAGTGGTGCATTACAATAGAACATTTCATTTAAATAAATGGAACAACATTTGTCCTTTATTATAAAAGAAAAGTTTTTCTTGTCTAAACAAGATACAGAAATTATGTTCTTTGTTAATGCGGGTACATAGAAGCACTCCTCTAGTTCTAAGATAAGCCCAGTGGGCAAAGACAAAGAATATGTTCCTACAGCTACAGCAGCAACTTTTGCGCCATTGCCTACTCGTAGGTCCACTTCACCCTTTGCCATTATTCTACTATTTCTCAGTCCCTGCACATTAGTACAAATGTGAGATGCACATCCGGTATCTAATACCCATGTAGAAGAAATAGATAGATTAACTTCTATAACGTGTATACCTGAGGCAGAAGTCCCACTTCTCTTGTTCTTTACTTCCTCAAGGTAGACTTTGCAGGTCCGCTTCCAAAGGTCCCTCACCGCAATGGTACTTTACCTTTACCCTTTGAAGTGGATGAATTGGCCTTGCCTTTGGCTTGGGTCTTACCCTTGCCTTTGCGCTTACCTTTGTCCTTCTTGACCATTAGTACATTACTAACTTTCTTCTTGAGATTTGGTTCAGCAGTTCTTAACATGCTGAGAATCTCAGGCAAAGGTTTATCAATTTCATTCATGTTATAATTCATGACGAATTGATTGTATGCTTCCCGCGATTGCGGGGATAACATCAGTTGCCAAGTCTTGGCTCAGTGGAAAACCTAGTCTTTCAAGGTTCTCAACGTACCCAATCATTTTGAGTACGTGAGTTCCTACAGGTGTTCCTTCTTGCATCTTGCATGCAAAAAGAGCTTTAGACACTTCAAAACGCTCGTGCCTAGCTTGTCCTTGATATAGTTGTTTCAGGTGCTCAACCATATCATAGGCATCCATGTTCTCATGTTATGCTTAAGCTCGAGTTCATGGTGGCAAGCATAAGGCATGACACATCTAATCGTCATCTTGATGCTTCTTATAAGCATCTTTTTCGACGAGTGGCCGTAGGGCGGGTATTTCAGGTAGTCTGCTCTAGGACATATAGTTTTGCGTTCTTGCTTGAGGATAATCCTCAAGTTCCTATACCAATCAAGAAAGTTTGCTCCATTGAGCTTGTCCTTCTCAAGGACGGATCGCGAGGGGGTGTGTCGAGTTAGAGGACATGGTGATCTACAACATTAAAACTGCAAAGTTAAGTCTCATACCTAAATCATTTAATTAGGCCTTTAATTAAGTGAGGCTCCCACTAAATTCTCATAGCTACTATTTAGCTATAAATTTATATGGGATAAAGATCCACATCATAATTCGTCTTGAGTTAGCTTTGGCTAATCGCCCAAGACGTAGTATAATTAGGTAGGCAATCTTTTGCCAATTACATCTGAGGTAACTCTTTAATAGCTTTGGTTAAGTTTAGATTAGTTTAGTGTTTATTCCTAAACCGGACTTCAGTGTGGCGAGGCACAGGGCCTTCTTGGATATCGAGCAACGACCACTTCTAAGACAAATGTTCGAAATCACAAAACTAATGTTAACACTTATGTTCAAAGCTAATATATGCCTCTACTTTCTTAACCAATTAAGAAAACACTTAATTAAGTCTTAACCAAGACTGATACGGGACATCACGATTGTCCACTCGCACCCCTCCAAGATAAAATGCATTGCTTTGCTTTGGCAAACCCAATAACAAATGATCGAGGAAGTAGTGAGTACCAACTTTGGTAGGCATATCGTTTAGACTTATTAAGAAATAAACATGTATCATATACATATTAGCATACATCACATATAAGCTAAACTAATCATGCATCACATACAAGCTAAACTAACATGCATCACATACATATTAAACTAACGTGTCATGGTTATGGCCCTTATTCTACAATCTTCTCAAGCCAATGAAAAGATTGATTGGTCAACCTAGGATAGCATCTTCTCCTAAGTGCTTCCTTTTGGTTGTCTTGTGTGTTGACTTCCTCCTTGTAACCTCATCTTCCAATGGACCCTCCATCCTTGTTTTGTACATTACAAAGGAGAAATACTCGAGTTACATTCGAGTCTAAAACTAATTTTACAACAAGAATATTAGGAGAAAGGCACGACACGCAGGCCGTATTAAGAATTACAACACACAATCACAAACTTTTTGGGACTAGGCCATAACCATGCACCATGTCATTTTAACTTTTAAAAGACATTGGATATTTTATTATGTTTGAAAATTTGCTAATGCAATTATCAACTCATAATAAAATTTATCCTACTTCTATATCACATATAAAATAGAGACAACCTATTTTATACGATCTTTCATAAGTGGCTTTGATACCCTTTGTAGGGAATTCTTTATGCCGAATGGCATATGCAACGGAAAAATTAGGATCCCTTCCAAGTGATCCATGCGAAAGCAAACTCGTATAAAATAAATTTCTCTAAACCAAGCCTATCTTATAGGAGAGTTCTACCTTTGTTGCGTGCCCTTTGCAATCCCGCTTTTCCTTTCGGTTTGTTGGATCTTTAGCACGTTCAAGTGTCCGTGCCTCTATACGTATCCACACGAGCACGCTCTTGTCGCACAAAAGGAAACTAGAAGAGCTCTCCTTTACTTCTTGCTAGAGAAGTCCCTAAAGGAGAGGAAGAGAGGGAAAAGGAGAAAGGAAGAAGAAGACTCCTCTTCTTGCTAGCCTACACTCACAAACCCACACAACTAAAGCTTCCACCAAGCTCTCTCACAACCACAACAACACAACCAAAGCTTCCACCAACAACAAAGCCAATGCTCTCTTTGGCCGGCCACTTGAGGTGTCTTTTATAGGGTTGGAAAAACCCTTTCACCTCCACACATTCAATGCAATCCATTGCATTGAGACATATCCTTGTTTGGCCGGCCACTTAAGGAGACAAAATCATTTTGTTTCCTTCCACCTTAACTAGCTTAGGTGGATGCTTAGGTGGCATGCTTATGTGGCATGCTTATGTGGCATTCTTATGTGGCATTCATGCATGTTGAATTAATCTTATTAATTCAATTAAGCTTATGTTATCATATTGAATTAATCTTATTAATTCAATTAAGCTTATGTTATCATATTGAATTAATCTTATTAATTCAATAAGGTAACATATTGAATTAATCTCATTAAATCAATTAGCTAAAATTCTCATTAAGCTTAAAGTCCAAACACCATTTTGTACTTAAGCTTATTCCCAAATTATTCTAGTCAAACTAGAATACTCTAATTCCTCTAATTATCATGCTCTTTGTGTGTGACCCTATAGGCTCTCATAACGTTGGCAGTGGACCTAAACTCTTTTAGATACACAAGCAATGAGCGACATCTAGCAATACATCATTGCTACCCAAGTTACGAGATAAGTCAAGATCCAACTAACCTTTCCGTGACTACTATAATGTATGACCGTGTCCTTCTATCCTTGATATCAGATTGATCAATGAGGCATAGACCGTGTCATCCTCGATCAATCTATGTGTTTCTTGATCCCTGAGTAAACTAACTCAAACAAATGAGCTCAATATCTCATATTGACTCATTCGAGCATGGCCATGCGTTTTAGTAGTTCTACTCAATCAAGGGGCCCACCGATATCACTCCCGTCATATGGAAGGGATAGATCCCATCTACATCACTCACATCCCTCCGCATAATTTGTTACATACCCAGTAATCGCCTTTATGGTCCACCCTGTTACGGGTGACGTTTGACGATACCAAAGTACATAACTCCTTATGTAGGGAACCATAGTGACTTCAGGTCTAAGGACTATTCATACCAATAGTCACATGAGAAAGTTTATGACACTCATATAACGATCCATGAAACTTTCTCATGGCGGGTCAGTTCAGTATATATTCTCCAATATATACCCATGTGTCAACTTGATATCATATATCCATGACTTGTGAGATCAAGTCATCAATTGACCTACATGCTAGTCTTTATGTATTAATATTGCCCTTGCATATTAATACTCGACTAGGAACATTTAGGAAAGTGTTCTCTACAGCCTCTCATAATCAATTCTGCCAATTGATGTGCTGTAGATAAGAACCTACTTTTCTAGGGCATTATTATATTTAAATTAGCTGGCACAAGCAAGATGTAAATATAATAACCAATCCTTTGCCTTTATAGAATATGATACAAAATGTTCCCTATTCAACCATCACATGATTGGTTCTAGGGCTTTAACTAACACCCATCTCCTAATCCATGTCCAATGGATTTCCACCCTTTCTAATGCTCTCCTAAGCATATCCTAGGGTTAGGAGTGGTTAGGGGACCTTAACCCAGCTTAACATGGGCCTAATCAATAAGATTTACCCAAAATCAGCTTAGCGGCATGATCAATTCGAAATCATTCGCCACCTCCATCGATTGGATTGCCATCATGGCGATAATCTGACTTTCCAAAATTCATAAATAAATATACATAGGTTTAAAAATCTTGAAATTTGGTATGTATATTACTTATCACAATCATTATGGGTGAAAAATATTAGAAAATTATTTTGCCTACTAAGTTAAGAGATTGACACAAAGTCCAAAAGTTAAGAAAAGCTTCAATAAAGAGCCCTCTTTGTATCATCCCATTCAATGGTGATAGCTATCAAAAGATAGGCTTCACCAAGGTTTTTCAAAATATTTTCAAAATGTTTTTGAAACCTTTAATCCCTTTTTCCTAAACATCTCACTTGTATCTAGATGTGTAAAACACATACAAGTCAAGTTTTTAGTGAGATGTGGGTTTTTTTGTTCTTTTAATGGTTTCATGTATATTTCTAGGCAATATTATTTGATTCCCATCAAATCATGCCATAGTCCTTAATTTCATTTTAGTTATATGCATGAAGATGATTATGGCACAAATATGATATAGATAAAAACATATGCCAAAATCATGATGTCATGGCATGTAAGAGACATCTAAGCATACATGACATCTAAAAATAGTTCTAAACATGATCATGACATTTTTATAGATAAAAATGAAAATGATGTCATGTCATGGCAAGGCAAATAAATCATGGCAAGTAAAATATACTAAGGTATGGAATACCTAAGTGTTAAATCCAAGTTGCCATTTCTAGGAATTAATTCCATTTTTCCTTAAAGTCATTTTCTCCCAAGTGTGTCATAAACCCAAAAATGGCACACCAATACCTCTAAGACCTAATTATGTCAATTTAAATCATTTTAAACTTCTCAAGCACATTGGCACATCCTAAAGTGTCAACTCTACTATGGTTAGGTTAACTACCCATCCACTTAGGGTTGACACACCCTAACCCATTTAGCGTGAATCGATCACGCTTTTAGGAACCCAATATCTATTGGAGCTCCTTGGGTTAACAAGGTATTCTCTAGGGATAACTTTCCTAGATACCTTCCTAATGACCCTTTTAGGCTTTAAATCCATAGTCTTTTGGGTCTTTCCTAGGTCAACTCTAGAGGTGACTCCTCCTTTGACCTTCCTAGTGGCTACATTTGATTTCTTTGAGGTCTTAGCCACTAAGAAAACACCATGGCTAGACTTAGGGATAGCTTCCCTATTAGCCTTGGTTTCTCTAGACCTAGAAATTGTTCCATAATCAAATGAAACATTACGGTAAGTCTTCTTGGGCTTAGGTTTGTGACCCAAACCTTCCTTGCCCTTAGACCATTTTTAAACCTTAGGTCTTGACTTTTGTACATTAGACCCCTTAACCGAATTTGAGATGATTGCTAGGGTCTTCTCAATTCTCTCAAGTCTTGACCTCAAGACTTGGTTTTCTATCTCTAATTTCTTCAATTTTGAATTTTCATTAGATTTTTGGGAAGGCCTCTTGTTCTTAGGCATGTGCCTAGACTTTTTGGGATTAATACCCAAATTTTCTTCTATTATCCTAATGGATTCCCTAGGCAAGATAGTTCTAGTGTCATTGGTCCTAGGTTTGTCCTTAGAGAAACTAACATGCTTAACACCTAAGAAATAAACCTTATTGTTTCTCCTAACATGTTTTTCATTGATAATAGCAAGAGAGCTAAAATAATTCTTAGCATGCTTTTTAACTTTAGGAATTGAAGATGCATAAGTTAAATTTACCTTAGGGTTAGCTTGGGAAGCTCCCCCTACATGAGATACACCTTCTTGCCCTTTCTTCCTTCCCCTAGGGCATTGACTTCGGTAGTGTCCCTTTTGATTGCATTTGAAGCACACAATGTGCTCTTTGCTTCTAGTTGTGGGGACTCCAGCATCTTTTGATTTTGGGTTGACTTTTGGTGATGATGTCTTTTCCTTAGCCAATTTTGGGCAGTTGCTCTTGTAATGCCCTTTCTCCCTACACTCAAAGCATATTATGTGATCTTTATTTAAAATTATAATACTTGAGTCACCTAGGGAGGTGGTGGAGGCCTCTTCACTTCTTCCGGAGGTAGAAGCTTCATTTTGATCTTGCTCCGGAATGGAAATCCTTTCCTCCCCCTCAATGCTAGAGGTGGAGGTCTCCACCAAATCATCCACATCTTCGAATGTGGATGCCAATTCTTCCACGGCATTCTTCTCCACTTGTGCCGATTCGGGATTCTTGTGGAGTTCAACCACCTTATTCCACAAATCCTTTGCATCGCTAAAATTTCCTAGCCTATACCAAATATGGTTAGGAATCAAATCACTAAGTAATTTAATTACCTCGAGATTTGTCTTGAAATCCTTCATTTGGTCTTGGGTCCACCTTGATTTTTCTAGTGGCTTATTTTCTTTGTCCCTAGGCACTTCAAAACCATTTTCAATAATTAACATGAAATCAAAATCAGTTTCGAAATATACCTTCATCCGTTTCTTCCACCAATCAAAATTTCCATCGAATTTTGGTGGATAGATGTTGTAGCCGACCATTTTATAGTGCTTGTGTCGGCGGTTAGTCCTTGACAAGCACCTTGGCTCTGATACCACTTGTAGGGGATCGATCGGTGTGTATTGGCCGGCTAAAGAGGGGTGAATAGTCCTCAATCGTTCGATGATGGAATTTGCTCGTTCTCGTTGCGTTGCTTGTCTACGATTGTTGTTAGCGCAGCGGAATAACAATGATAATAATAATACTAACAACACATAACAATCACAAGCAATACACAAGCATATACGTGGTTCGGAACCGAATGGTTCCTACTCCACGGGTGAGCTCACCGAGCTCTAGTTATGCGCACGACACTAACTAAACTCCTTCTCGACTACACGTCAGAGGTGGAGAAACCTCTCACAAGATATTACAACAGTAATACTACAAGAAATACAAAGACACAAGAAATACAAGTAAAGAATGCTTTACGACTCTTAGCTTTGAACCATTTCTTGTTGCTTGCTTTGGATGGCTCTTGAAGGAGTGGAATGCAGCAGCAATTCCCCTCTAATCGCTTCCTTAAAGTCTTGGCGAAATCCTCCAACTTAAGCTCCATTTATAACCTACATCAAGCTATTTTCGCGCCGATCGCTCCAAAAGGCCCCAATGACTACCCAGAGCGCGTTGTCTCACAACGCCAAATCCACGCTTGATAAGTTCCAACGGATCTACCACGATCGCGATCCATGGCAATGATCGAGATATCTAGTAGCCCGTAGGCTATGGAGCATTCTATGCTCGCAACATTCCCATCAGTCGACTATCATCCCTCGGCAGTCAACTGCTGTCGACATCAGTCAATTGCCAATCCATGGCAGTCGATTGCCAAGCACAAAACCCGCAGTCTTAAACCAGTCGAACCCTAGTCGACTTGGATCAGTCGACTGACACCTATGCTAGTCAACTGCCATCGAGAAAAACCCCAAATACCAAGTTGTTTGAGCATCCGACCGTCGGGTAAACCCTCAAACATCAAGTTTGAGCCTCCGACACTAAGTCTTAGCCACTTGGCCAAGTCCACATCATCCCTCATGGAGTTCCCCATCGAAGCTCTCTTCCCTCGGCCTACGTCCCTCGGATGTGCCAAGCGCACGGCTTCGCAACGCCATCCTTCGCGGCTCATGCCCTTGAAGTATGCTTCCCTTGGGCCTCACTCCATTCGCTCCCCATCCGGTGGTCCCTCGGATGCACCAAGCGCACGACTTCGCAATGTCATCCTTAACCGACTCAAGGACCCCGAGCCTAGTGAACTTACCAAGTCTTCAAGACTTCCCACATGCACCAAGCACACGACTTCGCAATGCATTTCTCACCAAGCACCAAGCGCACGGCTTCGCAATGCTTTGGACTTTTTCCACACCAAGCTCCATGCTTGGATTTTCCATGCCAACCCCGTGTTGGACTTTCCCACACTAAGCTCCATGCTTGGATTTTCCATGCCAACACCATGTTCGACTTTCCCATGACAATCTCATGTCATGAGTTTTGTCTATCATCAAAATACTATCAAGGTACTGCTCGAGTCAAACTCGAGTCAACCTGGGTCGATTGCACCAACATCATGGATTGAAATCTTACACAGGTTAACAAACATGGTGACTTCAATCCATTATGAATAGACTAAGAATGATTGAGCCTCACAAGATAAGTGGTGGTCTCTCTCGCTCTCATAAGTAGATAATAGTGGAGTTCACTCAAGCTACTCATAGTTTATGCACTACCATATGCTTGCTTTTTTTCTACCTTCGCCACTATATACACATAAGAATGCACAATTATTGAAGGCTTATTAGGAATGCAAGGGAAACATGAATAAAAGCAAATAATGGTATGTGTGTAAGGAAAGAAAGATAAGAAATGAAATAGCTAAAGCAATGCAAGAAAACATGGAAATACTGGAATGCTACATAGATGAGTACAAGAAAGCAGTGCCCCAAAAGTTTCCATCCAAGCTAGCATTTTACCATCCACTAAACATGTAAACAACCCTTATCACATTCTTCAATACAAAACTATTCATGATATACAATAAATCTCTCAATAACTGCAACAAGGGATGTTATTAACAAAAATATTATCACACATAAAAAATGAATGACACCACATGTCAAAATTTTCACAATACTTTTTTTTTATTTCATGGGTACCCAATTTTTTTTTTCAGTTTTTTTTTCAATTATTTTTTCACTTTTTTTTTCAACATGTAGTGCACTTCCCTATGCTCTAACATCAAGCTCAGCTAAAAAGATAAAGAGCATGGCTAGCTCATGGTGATCAAGCACAACTCGCCTATGCTTCCACTAAATTTTTCTGAACTACTCTCTCCCCCACACTTAAACTTTTGTCCATCCCAGGCAAAATACTCATCATGTAACATTCAATATTCCACATCCAAAAATAGAAATGGAAGAGAAATGACATGATGAAAATGTAGAAAAGATGATGGAATAAATAATGAAAATGATATGACGTGTGATAAGGAAATTATTCGAATAGCATGTGACAACAAAAGAAGTAAAGGGAAACAAGTGAGATTGCCTTCATAGTAATCATGCAAACCTATGGTTGTGTGGTCTCGAAAGAATCAAAGCAAGTTCTAGAGTTACAATAACTACAAGTGCACCACACTCAAGCAATAAAAATAGGCACAATCCTCACTAGGAATGAAAAAAAAATCATCTTAATTTATCAATGTAGAATCCATCACCAAGGAGTAACCATATGTAATCAAATAATCCATTCATGACAATAAATCCCCAAAACTTGACAATCAAATTTAACTAGCTTTTACGACTTCTAAGATGATATAAAGGAATGTATAGGAAATTTATTTGAAAGCACTGACAAAACAAAAACTCAACAAACGAAACATAACAACTAAAACAAAAACAAATAAAGTAAAATGAAGTGAAAGAAGTGTATATACAATGAAAAGAAAAGTAGATGGGATAGAAAAAACTCCCCTGAGGTCCTGGCAGTTGGAGGCGGTTCAGTAAGAAATCTTGGATGGGATTGGAATGGATCGGATGGAGGTGAGTGCTCTCTTGATGTGATCAAGGTAGTTCCATGCTGCTCCCTCCGAAATGATCATCGCCTCATCATATGTACTCTCTGGTGGTCGGAGGCATTTCAGCAAAAGTATCTAACCTTGCAACTGGATTACTACGTTTGTTGTTAGGGATTTCATCAGCAACTTTCTTGTTGGAGACTCTATCTCAGGTGGGAGTGTCCAGTCTGGGGGTGTCCAGCTATCCACCACGCCTGTGTCAACATCCTCAATATCTGAAACAATAGTAACTTCATCAATGAAATCACATCCATCAGCGTCCAAAATCACATCACAGCACAATGGTTCATAGGAGTCCTGTGGAGTAGTATGCCTATCACTCGCTCCACAATCCATCTCCCTAAGCATGTCGATATCCATAGAAGTGGTCTCTAACAGAGGCTGAATGAACTCTTGTGCTGCATCTGGCTGAAGGATGTTGCAATTTGATCTAACTGTTTGATCAATGATGCTAACTATCACCGTAGTCTCCATACTATTGATTATAGAGATCCATGTTTCTCAGAAAAGAGAATTCCTGGTCTTTCCTGAAACACCAACAAACAAATCAAAAGACATAGGAAGTAGACAAGACAAAATACATGGATATACAAAAAATGAAAGAATGAAGCCCTATTTTTTTTTAAAAAAAAATGGGAAAATGATCCTAAGTTTACTAAGCATCATTACACTCCCTAGCAACGATGCCAAATTTTGATAACGGCTATTTATCGTAGTACCATTTCAAAATAATTACCGAACCCCCTCTACACTAATATAGCATAGTGGATGACTCGGATCGTTTCCCAATGAGTGTAATAGATAGAATAGTAAACTTAGGGTTTCTAATTATTGCTAATCCTACTGAATGGGGGTTTGGAATTTAAAAGACTAATTCTACTAAATGAAAGACAATGCAAGTAATTAAAGTATTAATCTAACTAACTATGATGACAATGAAATTAAAGAAGATCTAAACTAAGCATGTAAAGGAAAGCATTCAAAACAAGAGCATTAAAAACCTAAAGAAAGTGCAGGAATTTAAAATGTAGAGTAAACTACAGATAAACTCCTAATTAATTACAGAATAATAACTGAATTATGCACTAAAATTAAACATCAAAGTAAATAAGATAAACATCCAAATCAATGGACAAAATCCAAATATAACCACCGATCTCCATAACGGTGATGGGAATCCAATTGAGCTCCTTCGGTGGATGATATGGCTGGATCCTTGCTGGAAATCCTCTGGCAAGTGCTGAATTAATGGATGAGGTGATCCCTTTTCTCCGGTGGATGGTGCGGAACTGTCAAAGCCTGGTGTAGTTGCCGGGATCTGAACCCGGGTCTCTCGATTGTAGCCGAGTATACTCACCACTATACTACAATGACACTGGAACCTGATAATCTATGAATGACTCTGTGAAGGTGGAGCAGCCCGTAGTTCCATCACCGAGGATCGAACCCGAGTCTCTTAGTTATAGATGAGTATAATCACCATTATACTACAACAGAACTGCCGGTGCTGTGTGGAGAGCATGAAATCAGCGTAGAAGCTGAAACTCTTCGAAGGCGATGAAATGAAGTGCTGCCACCGAAAATTGGAGAAGGAATATCACTGCCATGAGCTGGAAATAGGTTCTGCAGAATCCTGACAGTAGCAAGCACCACAGCCGTCGAAATCCCATCTAATTTCGGCTCTCAGCTCCGGCAGTTGGCGTTGGAAGTTTCGTCGGTGAAAAGTGTCGGAATCGCCTTCACTGCTCACTGTCGACGAGCTGGCCGAAATCCCAACATCTCATCGCCGGCTGAGGAAGGGGATTGTCGTGGCTTGGATGGAAGGAGGCCGCCGGAAGAGACGCCCGGACCTATCGTCGCCGCATGGAGGAAGTGCTGCTCGCCGCGCATGATAAAAGGAAGAAGCGTCTACCACCGCTAGCGAGGAAGGAGGCGTCGCCGCTGGCTATCACGTGTGTGGAGAAGTTGTTCTGTGTGCTGCGCGTCGCCGTTGGCTATCGCCCGCGAGGAGCAGGCGGCGATGTCGGCGCTCGCTCGCCCGCGAGGAGCAGGCGGCGGTGTCGACGCTCGCTCACGAGGAGAGGATGTTGTTCGCTTGGTGATTCTGTCCGCTGAACGTAGAGAAGGCTGATTAAATTATTTTTCTGAGCCGTCCGATCTAAGCCCCTTTATCCAAGCCATCCAATTAAGCTAGGATTTGATGGATCCATTATTTGCTTAATTAAGCTGCTCCATCCAACAGTGGTAATCAATTTAAATCTGGATGGCCGGATCTGATAACTCTGAAGTGAGAATCGAGATCCAACGGTCCTGATGTATGGCCAAGATGTGTAGATCTTAATGTATGGGCCGGATCGCTCCAGATCCGAATTAATGGCTCAGATCAAGCCAATCACAATGGACGTCCAGATTGATCAGATCTTGTCCCTTGATTACATTGCTTCAAATCTTGATGAAAGACTCAGATTAAGCCAGTTTGAAATGATCTTTCTCATCCTAGATGAAGCCATATTTAATCCAACTTGAGTCTAGTCCAGTGGCTCATCTCAATCTCCTACAAATAAAGATAAATTTTGCATATAAGTCCACAATATAGGAGAATTTACAATAAGGTCCAAAGAATGATCCAACTCATAAAACATGCAAATAATCAACAATTCAACACACGAGAGGATTAAAATGGTGATATTAAGGACCAAAATAATGCAATAAAATGGTAGTGATCAATGATTCAAAAGTTGAGAGATGCTCAACATCCAAATTGGAAGAAGTCGAGAAAGTTGAAGAACTTTCCACCTCTAGGATTGAGGGAGAGGAGAGTAGGCCACTAATACCGGAGCTAGAGCAAGAGGAACCCTCCACCTCTGGGAGAGATGAAGAGCGAGCTCAAGGGTCCCCTACAACCGAGATAGGTAACTCAAGCTTGGTTGTTAAAAATAAAAATCATATTACATACTTTGAGTGTAGGGAAGTTGGACACTATAAGAGTAAGTGTCCTAAATTGATCAAGAAGAAGACTCCCGTAGCACCTAAGGCCAAAGAGAAGGTCAATGAAGTCGGAGTCCCGATATGCAAAAGCAAGGAGCACATAGTGTGCTTCAAATGTCAATAAAAGGGACACTACCAGAGTCAATGTTCAAGGGGGAGTCACCCTAAGAAGGACATGAGAGGAGCTTCATGTGTAAGTGGAGCTAAGGCAAACCTTAAGGTACCATTTAATAATGATCTTCCAATTATTAATGATAAGAAGCATGCTAGGAATTTATCACATAATTTACTTGCAATTGTTAATGACAAGAAGCATGCTAGCAATAATATTTTGTTTATGTGCTAAACATTGTAATATTAGGATAAGGATAATTCTAAGACTACCCCACCTAAGGATAACAACCTAGGCAATAATCCTAAGAAAAATAGACACATGCCTAGGAAAAAGCAAAATGTCCAAAGAAATAATGGACAATCAAAATTTGAGAAATTAGAAGTAGAAAATCAAGCTTTAAGGTCTAAGCTTGATAAAATGGAAAAGGCTCTTAAGAAAATGGAAAACATGATCAAAGGGTCAAATGGTCAAAGTATAGGTTCTAGGAGGCAAGGTCTAGGTGTTGGTAGGAATGAACAAACTAAGGACAAGAAAGGTTTGGGTCACAAGCCTATGTCCAAGGTCCCTCTTACAATAATATTCCATTTAACTATGGAACAAACCCTAGGTCTAGAAGTGTTAAGGTCACATGGGAGGTCATCCCTAGAGTTGACCATGATAGGTGTCTAGTGGCTAAGGTTTTAAAGAAGCCTAGGAAAGTCATTAGTAAGGTTACAAGGAAGGCAATCCCTAGAGTTAACCTTAAGGCATAGTGACCAAGGTTTCTAAGCCTAAGAGAGTCATTATGAAGTTACTAAGGGAAGTTATCCCTAGTGAGTACCTAGTAAATCCAAGGAGCTCAAATAGGTTTTGAGTTCCTAGGAGTGTGATTCCTTCATGCTAGATGGGTTTAGGGTGTGTCAACCTTAAATGAATAGGTAGTTAACCTAACCATGGTAACGTTGGAACTTTAGGGAATTTTCAAGGTAATGTGATACCTTAGAAATGAGTTTAGAATTATGATTCTAAAAGATTTTAGGATGTCCCAATGGATTTAATAGAGGATGAGAAATTGATCAAAATTGGCACAAGTTTAGAGTCAAAAGTGTGTCATTTTGGATTTTTGGCACACTTAGGAGATTGACTTATTATGGAAAATTTGTTAGTAATATATGAGAGATATCCTAAGGCAATCGCCTTATGTTTGAACCATTTATATGATAAATGAAGTTATACTATTTGAGTATACATGTTTTCATGTATTTGATTAGATCTTAAACTGATTTACTGAATGTCCACGATACGATTCACAACATGAGAGAATTTGTGATTGGATCACAACCAGTGAGTATCTATACATGTGTAATTATGATGTATCGGAATTATCCCTAGTCGATGAATTGATGGATTTGGACACCATCAATTATGTCGAGACTAGCACGAGGTATACTCCTTGGTGTATCCAAGCAGCTGATTCTCACTGGCTGGAGACATTGTGATGTCCAGAGTTAATCGTGGATGCTAGTTATGATAACTAGTTCATTGGAGTGACCATCTGTAAGACTTCATATGGTTCTCTGCATATATAGATATGTCAATGAAGTTCTTACTGCAGCTTAAGTGTGATGTTCCTTTGACTTGCGGTATTCAAGTCATCTTGATCATAAAGACTTATACTTTAACATCTTAAGCAAGCATCTCTGAGGAGATGTGGACCCGGGATAATTGGGTATAAGTCGAAGTGATCAAAGGTGTTTGAATAGCCTATAAAGGATTCACCACTCCTTGCGAGGAGATGTATACCCATAGCCTCTCGTCGGATTGTTACTAAAGTCTTTGGCCAAAGCATTACATGTTTAGAGTAAGGTACTCTTGGATACATGTGCAATAACTAGAATCAGTAGGATGAGGAAATGATACTTGGGCTAGGTGTGACGTAGTCAACCTAGTGGGGACTGACACTATAGACCATGTCCTGAACCAAGTGGGAATAAGATGAGTGAAGGGAATGGAGCACGATTCATTGTAGCTGCTGAAGGGTTTCAGAAATAGTTCTGGATCAACCGTTGATCTTTTCGGTTAATTGTGGATCATGATGTACTACTAGGTGCCACTCATGATCATTCTATAATTAATGGTTAATTATAGAAGGCCAACATAAACCGAAAACCTATTTGGTCACACGCACAACGAGCGTAATTCGAAGGATTTAAAACAAGCTTGAGAATGAGATTCTCAGACCGAGAGAAACTAGGTTTGGGTGGACCAAACAAGGAGCGAGCATGAAATCGTTTCAGTCGCAATGGAAGCGTGGATGGTCTGTGTCTTATGAAGACATGATGGATGAACCAAATTGGTTTGGTTCTAATCCAATGGTGGAGAATAAATCAAAGGGGTTTGGTTTATTTTAAACGAATGAACCAAAGTTGGTTCGGTTCATTTTAACTTAAAATAGACCAAATTTGTTTGGTTTATTTTAACTTAAATTAATGGAGCGGGTTAAAGGGATTTTGGTTATGATCCGATAACCATTAGGAGAATTTTTTCTCTATAAAATAGGGCCTAAGGGTTTTGTGAAAACCTAATCCAAGCAACCCATAGTTTCCGCCCACCCTCTCCCTCTCCTCTTGTGGTCGGCGCCCAACCCTAGCCGCCGCCCACCCTTGTGCCACCGTCCAAGCTTGTTGTCGGCGTCCAAGCTCCAGCCGGCTATCCTCTGGCGATCCTCCGGTGATCCTCCTTGGCTCCGGTGACCAAGGACTTGCTGTCCCTATTCTCTTTGGCCGGCGCAAACTCCTCCACCAAGCTGTCCAGTTTTCTGGACAGCTTGCTTTCTTTGAGTTGGAGCGTCATTTGGACGACGTTTGGAGCTCCGACAGTGACTACTTTGCTTGGGATTCGATCTCCGATAATCCTCATTGGTGGAGGATGAAGGATTCGTCAAACGGTTGACGAATACCTCTCCGGAGAAGCGAGTTTTTGAGGACTCGTTTTGGATCCGAATTTTGATTCGGATTGTGATCTTCTCTCGATCACATTGTCTTCAACACGAGGCTAGTAACTCATATGAAGACGAGGCTCGTGACTTTTTGAACTCATCCCGAAGATACTCAGTGTGGATACGGATAGAGGCGATTCTAGCGAGGATCGCTCCGGTTGATGTCTTTCCCCCTACACGTGATACGTCAGGTATACGTAGTATAAATTTTTTTTATTGCAAAATTTAAAATTGCGGGTATATCTACACATGTTGTACTATGCATGCGTGTGGTGTGTGTGTTGTAATAAATTAGATTTATTAATTTTATTTCTTCCGCTGTGCACATGTTTATGAAATATGTTCGAATACATACTCGCCGCGGTGCCGGAAACCCAACAGTGGTATCAGAGCCCAAGTTGTGTTTTGAAATAATCGTAAAATTATTTTGTGATAGTCATAATGGTATTTATGGAAATTTTCTACTTTTAGAAAGTTAGAAGTATTTATGAAAATTTTTAATTTTGGAAAGTCTAGAAGTATTTATGGAAATCTTCTACTTTTGGAAAGTTAGAAGTATTTATGGAAATTAATATTTTTCATAAATAAAATATTTGAATAGATTTGAGAATTTGTTTCCTAATTTAATCATGATTTGATTTGGGAAATCAAATCTTAAAATATTCTATTTCCATAAGTAGTTTTGATGATTTAGGAAATTTATTTCCTAAATTGACTTTCCTTAATCAACACTTTCCACAAAAAAAATATGTGATTAGATTTGGAAATTTGTTTACTAATTTAATCATGATTTGATTTGGAGAATCAAATCTCAAACATATTTTATTTCCATAAATAGTTATGACATATAAGGAAATTGTGTACATGTCATAATTGTATGCCATGTAATTGCATTAGATGCATATCATTATGTCATGCGTGTCGTGACATGTAGATGTATGTCATGTATGTCATGCCATGTAGATAATAGTGATTTGCATGCAAAAAACCCTTACTCAATATTAAAGCCTACACCTTCCATTAATATGGTTAGAATCAGAGTTCCGTTTCTTGTTTGGGTTGTTGGACTCTCTCCAAGTCCGGCTCAAACCCGAACATGTTCAAACCATGAAATAGTTTTATACTAAAATGGTAAGAGTCAGAGGTCAACTGTTAGCTTTGGTTGTTGGACTCTCTCCAAGCCGAGCTAATTGGTTGAATGTGGTCTAACCATATTAAAACTATTTCTCGATTAATGGGTTGGCTTTAACCTGGAGCATCGGCTTGTTGGACTCTCTCCAAGGTCGATGTGAAGGGAGGTGAAGTTGGGTGTTATGCATATGATGCATACTTGTTAATGAGTTAACAACCCGATGTATGTGTGAACATTCAATAAGTTGATAGCACATTGTGATAGTTGCATATATGTGATATGCAATCGGTATATTTGATACCTACCAACGTAGTTATGAATGGCTTGTTGGACTCTCTCCAAGGTCGTTCATATTTATGTTGGATATCAGCCCATTCGAAGATGGACCTACGATCTCCCGAAGTGATTTTGGGGTTTCTGAAATTCAAAAAATGAATGGGATTTATGAATGTATATTGATGCATTTTAAATCATTTTTCTCATATATGCTCGAGTTGTATTTCTAGGATAATTGATTGATAATGATGTCTTTGAATGTGCACTCTATCTTGGATTCAAATAAATTGATTGTGCCGAACTTCTTGGACTGGCTTAGAAACTTGAGAATTATTCTCAAGGTGAAAAGCTTGCGTATGTCCTCGAAGCGCCTCTTCCCGCCCATCCTAGTGATGATGCAACTCCGGACCAATTGTTGGTCTATTAGAAACATGCGACTGATTCTGAACTGGCAAGTTGTATCATGCTAGCCGCGATGACTTTGTATCATCCAACTCCGGACCAATTATTCTCATGTATTTGATTAGATCTTAAACTCATTTACTGAATGTCCACGATACGATTCACAACATGAGAGAATTTGTGATTGGATCACAACTAGTGAGTATCTCTACATGTGTAATTATGATGTATCGAAATTATCCCTAGTCGATGAATTGATGGATTTGGACACCATCAATTATGTCGAGACTAGCACGAGGTTACTCCTTGGTGTATCCAAGCAGCTGATTCTCACTAGCTGGAGACATTGTGATGTCCAGAGTTAATCGTGGATGCTAGTTATGGTAACTAGTTCATTGGAGTGACCATCTGTAAGACTTCATATGGTTCGCTGCATATATAGATATGTCAATGAAGTTCTTACTGCAGCTTAAGTGCGATGTTCCTTTGACTTGCGGTATTCAAGTCATCTTGATCATAAAGACTTATGCTTTAACATCTTAAGCAAGCATCTCTGAGGAGATGTGGACCCGGGATAATTGGGTATAAGTCGAAGTGATCAAAGGTGTTTGAATAGCCTATAAAGGATTCACCACTCCTTGCGAGGAGATGTATACCCATAGCCTCTCGTCGGATTGTTACTAAAGTCTTTGGCCAAAGCATTACATGTTTAGAGTAAGGTACTCTTGGATACATGTGCAATAACTAGAATCAGTAGGATGAGGAAATGATACTTGGGCTAGGTGTGACGTAGTCAACCTAGTGGGGACTGACACTATAGACCATGTCCTGAACCAAGTGGGTATAAGATGAGTGAAGGGAATGGAGCACGATTCATTGTAGCTACTGAAGGGTTTCAGAAATAGTTCTGGATCAACTGTTGATCTTTTCAGTTAATTGTGGATCATGATGTACTACTAGGTGCCACTCATGATCATTCTATAATTAATGGTTAATTATAAATGACCAACATAAACCGAGAACCTATTTGGTCACATGCACAACGAGCGTAATCCGAAGGATTTAAAATGAGCTTGAGAATAAGATTCTTAGACCGAGAGAAACTAGATTTGGTTGGACCAAACAAGGAGCGAGAATGAAATTGTTTCAGTCACAATGGAAGCATGGATGGGTTGTGTCTTATGAAGACATGATGGATGAACCAAATTGGTTTGGTTCTAATCCAATGGTGAAGAATAAACCAAAGGGGTTTGGTTTGTTTTAAATGAATGAACCAAAATTGGTTCGGTTCGTTTAAACATAAAATAGACCAACGTGGTTTGGTTTATTTTAACTTAAGTTATTGGAGCTGGTTAACGGGTTTTGGTTATAAACCAATAACCATTAGGAGATTATGTTCTCTACAAAAACATGACTTAAGGGTTTTTCGTGGATAACTTTTGGTGTTGGAAAACCTAGCCACCCTCTCCCTCTCTTCTCCTTGCCGCTGCCCAAGGGTTCCATGCCGCCCAGCTTTTTGCTGATGTCCACCCTTGCTGCCAGCATCCAGCTGCTGTCGTCTACTCCTCCGGCAACCCTCGGTGACTCACCTTGGTTTCGGCGACCAAGGGTTGGCCGGCCATCCTCTTTGGCCGGCGCAACATCCTCCACCAAGCTGTCATGTTTTCTGGACAGCTTATTTCCTTCATGTTGGAGCATCATTTGGACGACGTTTGGAGCTCCGACAGTGGCTACCTTGCCAGGGATTCGATCTCCGGTAATCCTCATAGGTGGAGGACGAAGTATTTGTCAAATGGTTGATGAATACCTCTCTGGAGAAGTGAGTTTTGGGGACTTGTTTTTGAATCCGAATTTTGATTCGGATTGTGATCTTCTCTCGATCACATTGTCTTCGACACGAGGCTAGTGACTCGTACAAAGACAAGGCTCGTGACTTTGTGAAGTCATCCTGACGATACTCGGTGTGGATACGGACAGAGGTGATTCTAAAGAGAGTCGCTCTGATTGATGTCTTTTCCGCTACACGTGATACGTCAGGTATACGTAGAGTAATTTCCTTTTATTGCAAAATTTGAAACTATGATTATGTCTACACATGTTGTACTATGCATGAGTGTGGTGTGTGTGATGCAATAAATTAGATTTATTATTTTTATTTCTTCTGCTGCACACATGTTTACAAAACATGTTTGAATACACACTCACCACGGTGCCGGAAACCCAACAGTGGTATCAGAGCCTAGGTTGTGTTTTGACATAATCGTAAAATTGTTTTGCAATAGTCATAATTGTATTTATGAAAAATTTCTACTTTTGGATGTTTAGAAGTATTTATGGAAATTTTCTAATTTTGGAAAGTCTAGAAATATTTATGAAAATCTTCTACTTTTGGAAAGTTAGAAGTATTTATGGAAATTAATACTTTCCATAAATAAAATATTTGATTAGATTTGGAAATTTGTTTCCTAATTTAATTATGATTTGATTTTCAAATCTAAAATATATTTAATTTCCATAAATAGTTTTGACAATTTAGGAAATTGGTTTCCAAAATTAAATAAGACTTTCTTTAATTGAGACCTTCCATAAATAAAATATGTGATTAGATTTGGAAATTTATTTCCTAATTTAATCATGATTTGATTTTGGGAATCAAATCTTAAACATATTTTATTTTCATAAATAGTTATGACATATAAGGAAATTAAGTATATGCCATAATTGTATGCCATGTAATTGGATTAGAAGCATATCATTATGCCATGCGTGTCGTGACATGTAGATGTATGTCATGTATGTTATGTCATGTAGATAATAGTTATTTGCATGCAAAGAGGATGAGACTTTAAAACTCTTATACAATATTAAAGTCAACACCTTCCATTAATATGATTAGAACCAGAGTTCTGTTTCTTGTTTGGGTTGTTAGACTCACTCCAAGTTGTTGGAGATCGAACGACCGGCTAAAAGGGGGTGAATAGCCCTCAATCGATGGATGTCGTAATTTACTCGTCTACAAAAGGTTAGCGCAAGCGGAATATAATAAGACAATACAAGTAAATATACAAGACAAGAATCAAAACCCTAACGCAAGATGTAACGTGGTTCACGGCTACGCCGCTAATCCACGATCCCAATTCATCCGAGGTGAATCACTCCTCCAAAGCCAATCACTATTGGTCTCTCCTTTGCACCAAGCTAGGTGGAGGTAACCTTTACAATCAAGATCACTCTTCTTACAATAAGAATGGAGTAAAAGCAAGTAAGAAGAGTTTAAAGCTTGTGGGGCACTTGGAAGATCACTTAGAGCATAAGCATTAGCCATCCAAAAGCCCACACCCTCTCTTTTTATAGAGAGGAAGCTTTTCTTCCCGCCACTACCGATCAAACACATCGATCCCGAACACGCCGGATCTAATCGAACACTTAGCAATGATCGATGGACCTCATCGCTGATCGCCGCTCCGTAGTCGATCGCCGAGTCGGCTACGAGCTGTACAAACCCTTTCGACTGGATCGCCTTTTCAAGAATGATCGATGGTCTTGGCAATGACTAGACTCAAAACACTCAGTTGAATACCAGTCAAACCACATTCGACTCAGAGCAGTCGACTGCCATTCCATGGTAGTTGACTGGTGTCGGGAATTCCCATCCGACACTTAGCCAAATGGCCAAGTTTCACCTAAGAGCTACCCCTTCCCGGGTTACATTCGCTCACTCTCATCTCTCGGAGTCCCTCACCTTCGATGTTCTCTTCGTTCGTGGCCACATCCCTCGGCAGCATAAGGCGCACAGCTCTACAATGCTCCTTCACGTCTCTTGCCTCAAAGTATACTTCCTCCGGCTTCACTCCAAGCTCCTCGTCCGGTGGTCCCTCGGATCCTCCAAGCGCACGACTTCCGCAAGGCCATCCTTCACCGACTCAAGGACCGAGTCATGAGTTGTGAAACTCGCCACGGCTCCATGTGCGAATTACTAAGTCCTGCATGACTTCAACGCACATATCAAATCAATATAACAAACTAACTTAAACCCTTTTCCACACACATCAAAACCTAATCATGGCAGGAGATTGCCCTAACACAAGCCCGACTCGAACCTGAACATGTTCAAATCATTGGAATAGTTTAACTCTAATATGGTAAGAGTCAGAGATCAATCGTTAGTTTGGGTTGTTGGACTCACTCCAAGCCTGGCTAATTGGTTGAATGCGCTCTAACCATATTAAAACTATTTCACGATTAATGGGTCGGCTCTAACTTGGAGCATCGATTTGTTGGACTCACTCCATGGTCGATGTGAAGAGAGGTGAAGTTGGGTGCTATGTATATGATGCATACTTGTTAATATGTTAATAACCCAATGTATGTGTAAACATTCAATTAGTTGATAGCACATTGTGATAGTTACATATACGTGATATGTGTTGGGGATCGATTGGCCAGCTAGAGGGGGGTGAATAGCCCTCGTTCGTTGGATGTTGTAATTTACTCGTCTACAAAAGGTTAGCGCAAGCGGAATATAATAAGATAAGACAAGTAAATATACAAGACAAGAATCAAAATGCTAACGCAAGATGTAACGTGGTTCATGGCTACGTCGCTAATCCACGATCCCGATTCGTCCGAGGTGAATCACTCCTTCAAAGCCAATCACTATTGGTCTCTCCTTTGCACCAAGCTAGGTGGAGGTAACCTTTACAATCAAGATCACTCTTCTTACAATAAGAATGGAGTAAAAGCAAGTAAGAAGAGTTTAGAGCTAGTGGGGGACTTGGATGGTCGTTTGGAGTAAGAGCATTAACCCCCAAAGCTCCACACCCTCTCTTTTTATAGAGAGGAAGATTTTCTTCCCGTTGGCCGCCACTCCGATCACGCCTTGGCGCGATCACGCCACTCCAACGACTCGAACACGTTGAATCCCGATTGTAGTCCAATGGAACACTTGGCGTCGATCGATGGACCTCTCCGCCGATCGCGCCTCCGTAGTCGATCGCCGAAGTCGGCTACGAGCTGATTCTATGGCCAAACCCTTTCGACCCGATCGCCGCTTCAGAGTCATCGGTGGTCTTGGCTGATCGCCTCATATGATGATCAGGCCTCAAAACAGCCAGTCGAATACCATTCGAACCACGTTCGACTAAGAGCAGTCGACTGCCATTCCATGGCAGTCGACTGGTGTCGGGAAATCCCATCCGACACTTAGCCAAATGGCCAAGTTTCACCTAAGAGCTACCCCGTCCCGGGTTACATTCGCTCACTCTCATTTCTCTCCTCGCCAAGTTCTCTTCGTCGTAGCCACGCCCCCAAAGATCAGCGGACGACTATGCAATGCTCCTTCGTGTCTCTTGCCTCGAAGTCTACTTCCTCCGGCTTCACTCCAAGCTCCTCGTTCGGCGGTCCCTCGGATGCTCCAAGCGCACGACTTCCGCAAAGCTATCCTTCACCGACTCAAGGCCCGAGTCATGAGATGTGAAACTCGCCACGGCTCCATGTGCGAATTACTAAGTCCTTCACGACTTCAACGCACATATCAAATCAACATAACAAACTAACTTAAACCCTTTGCCACACACATCAAAACCTAATCATGACAAGAGATTGCCCTAACAATCTCCCCCTTTTTGATGTGTCGAAATCCGTTTAAGTTAGATAAAAATATTTGATAAAAATTTCTAAGGTAAGAAAGCATGTAAACATAAACATGATATAACAACATGCAACTCCCCCTTAATCCATGAAACTCCCCATACATATTTCTCCCCCTATCATAATTTACTTAAACACAATTATTTCTCCCCCTTTGACACCATCAAAAAGATTAATACTAAGTTATAAACCCATGACATCAAGTCTAATAGAAGGAAAATACAAAAAACATGTTTAAAATCTGAATTCATAAAATATTGGGCTGTTTTTCAGGTGAGCAGTCGACTGCTATCAGTATGGCAGTCGACTGGCACAATGGATTCCGAAATTCTTATTTTCTAGGCGGATTTCAGAAATGCATTAAAAATTACAGAAAATTCGAAAAATCATGAAATTTGGGGAACATATTTCTTTTAAGTATATCTATCAATGAAAAATAGTTTTTCATGAAAAGTCATTATATTTTCATGGATTTGCCAAAAATCCAAAAGCTTTAAAAACCACTAGGTTTTTGATCATGTGAGTATCCATTTCAACACCTAGTTTTGGTTTCAATTGTTTCAAAACATGAATACACAGATTTTAGATTAAGAAATTGTTTTGAAAACATATAAAATATCCAACCATGATCTTTGGGCAATATGTCTATCAATTAAACATAAGCCTTCCCCATGATTGGTCTATTATTGCTATTTTGATACATCAAATGACCATCTAAATGCCATAGGCATTAGTGGACATTTGTATCATCCTAACATTTCACCCATGCTAAGTTTTCAACCAAGGTAGCCTATGGTGAGTGTGAGATGTATCCTAGATGTATTTGTATATACTTAACCATTATATTCATGCATTCCTATCAAGGTTAAGTATCACCCTAACAATCCACATGATAATAATGACATATATGAATGAATTACACATTATGATCATTAAATACATGTATTCGTTGAATTGTTATCATGCATTAGTTATTATATCATGATAATAAGAAAAATATCACCTAAGGCATGATTTAAATCCTATTTCTCATGATGATGTGCCAAAAATCAAAATCATAAATCATGATTGCAAACATACATAGCAATTACATTAATCATCATGATTTAAGCATTATTAACTATTTATAGGCACGTTATCATCACCTAACACTATTTAAAAATGTTGTCCCGCCATCCTAAGTCAACCAAAATATGATATAGGTCAATTGCATATGGTTGACTACCCTAGGGTTATCCTAACCCTTAAGGATGGATTTTGGAACCCAATACAAATTCTTGCCTATAGGGTTCACTAGATACTCCTTAGGAATCCATTTCCTAGCTATTACTTTCTTCTTATCTTGTCCCCTAGCAATTAGGCATTTGTAGGCCTTTTCATTTTTCTTTTCTTTGTATCCTAGGCCTTTCTTATTGAAGCTAGCTCTTTGGCTCCCTATGATCATGTTCAAGGTGTTGGAGCCTATAGTGAATTTTTCTAGGGCTTTGGTTAAATAATCTACCTTTTCCCTTAAAGCCCTATTTTCATCCATACATGCATCACTAACATTAAATGGCATATATTCATGTGAGCATGCATCATCATGGCAAGAAGAAATATTTTCATTTTGATTTAGGCAAGATTTTTCTAGTTTATTTTCTAAGTCCTTAATTTGTTCAAGCATGCATTTATTTTTCTTCTTTGCTCTAAACAAATCCCTAGTTAAACTAGAAACCATGGAAACTATTTTCTTGGGAGTTAGATTTGTTACCATAGTCTCCATGTCCTCTTCTTCTTCTTCGGATGAGGAGGATGTAGAGGCTCCCCCTTCACTTGAGCTCTCTCCACTTGAGCTTGATTCTTCATTTTCTGTCACGCCCGCCCTTCCGGGACCCTAAATGTCCGGAGAGGCGGCGCGTGACGCGACCGTACATACATTTCATACAGCGGAAGACTTTATATATATACTTCTTATTTCTTACAGCGGAAGACTTAAGACCTAAATACTTTTTTTTTTCTTTTAAACATAAATATGCATTAATACTTCTTCTTAACATAGAGTATGTTTCATAGCATAGCATGCATAGATACTTCTTCTTACTTCTTCTTTACTTCTTCTTATCAACATAAAGCATGCATCATATATATATATAGATACTTAAGGCTTAGTAGGTTCATAACATCATCGTCATAGGGAGACATAAGTAAAGACATCCATAGACATCATCATTATAGATAATACATGTATAAGTAGACTTAACGGATCTTCTCCACCATGCCACTACCACACACATTGACCCCTCCTGCTGTTCCCTTCAGTTTATCCATCCCTTACCCTTATCTGCAGTACGAGGGAAAGATAAACTATAAGCACATAGGCTTAGTAAGATCCTGTCCTACTCACAAAAACCATACATCATCATTAATCATGACTTGTAATCAACATATAATCAATATATCATGTAACATACATGGCATCATCAACTTAACTTGTAGCTTAAGTAACATAAACATAACATACATGGCATCATATGTAACTTAGTAACCTAACATCATAGCGTGCCATCGAACATAACATGTAACTTATACATCATGACATATCACCTAACATAACAGGTAACTTAAACATTATGGCATATCATCTAGCATAACAGGTAACTTAAACATTATGGCATATCATCTAACATAACATGTAACGTAAACAATCATGGCATATCATCTAACATAACATGTAACTTAACAATCATGGCATATCATCTAACATAACATGTAACGTAAACAATCATGGCATATCATCTAACATAACATGTAACTTAACAATCATGGCATATCATCTAACATAACATGTAACTTAAACATTATGGCATATCATCTAGCATAACACGTAACTTAAACATTAACATGCAAACATATGCAAGATGCTTTTGAAAACATATATGTTAGGTACGTAAATATAGATCTCAACATATTTGGGCCCGGCATTGTACCACTTCTTCATTATCATAGCGCGCATCCCTAAATAGGCCCGAGGTAGCAAGTCTCGAACCAAATAGGTTCCTAGGCCCGAGTCTTATTCCATCGACCTAGGGGCAATCGTCATAGCGTAGAAGCCCATCCTAGGCCCGAGTCTTACTCCATCGACCTAAGGCATCTTGGAGCCCATCCCGTACTAGGCCCGAATCTTATTCCATCGACCTAGGGGCAATCATACATAGAAGCCCATCCTAGGCCCGAGTCTTATTCCATCGACCTAGGGCATCTTAGGAGCCCATCCCTTCTTTGGACCTTGTTAAGGTCTTGGTACAAGCCATGCAGAAAGTAAAATACTTATATGCTTATTTTACAACATAGCTTATTTCTTTAACATAGCATAGCATACTTCATTTCATAACACATCATGCTTCATTTCACTCACATAGCATAGCATACTTCATTTCATAACAACATAGCTTATTTCATTAACATAGCATAGCATACTTCATTTCATACACATCATGCTTCATTTCATTAACATAGCATAGCATACTTCATTTCATAACAACATAGCTTATTTCATTAACATAGCATAGCATACTTCATTTCATACACATCATGCTTCATTTCATTAACATAGCATAGCATACTTCATTTCATAACACATAGCTTATTTCATTAACATAGCATAGCATACTTCATTTCATACACATCATGCTTCATTTCATTAACATAGCATAGCATACAAATTCCATAAAATTCATGGTATGAACTTCATTGTAACCTAAAAGACCAAAGGTGGCCGAATGGCCCTTATAGGCTTTTTAGGGTTTAGACCTTTAACCTAATTCAAGTAACATACATAGGCATACAAATTCCATAAATTTTATGGTATGAACTTCATTGTGACTTAAAGGACCCAAGGTGGCCGAAAGGCCCTTATAGGCTTTTTAGGGTTTAGATCTTTATCCTCAACCCCCTAACATGTTAACATCATTATTTACATGTAAGACAAGCTATAAAACTTCAATAAAACACCAAGATCCATATTGGCCGAATGGTTCTTAGGGTTCATTAGGGTTAGCTTTTGTCCTAATCCACTTTAACCCCTAACATCATCATCTAGTTACAAAAACATGGCATGGAACTTCATTGAAACCCTAAAAGTAGGGTTTGGCTGAATAGGTCTTTAGGGTTCATTAGGGTTAGCTTTTGTCCTAATCCACTTTAACATACTTATAACATCATATGCATACCAACATGGATTAAACTTCATTAGGACATCAATATAAGGGGGGGTGGCCGAATGGCCTATGTAGACTTTTAGGGTTAGATCTTTATCCTAAACCCCCTAACATGTTAACATCATTATTTACAAGTAAAACAAGCTATAAAACTTCAATAAAACACCAAAGTCCATATTGGCCGAATGGTTCTTAGGGTTTTCCTAGGGTTAACTTTTGACCTAATCCATTTTTAACATACTTATAACATCATATGCATACCAACATGGATTAAACTTCATTAGGACATCAATATAAGGGGGGGTGGCCGAATGGCCTATGTAGACTTTTAGGGTTAGATCTTTATCCTAAACCCCCTAACATGTTAACATCATTATTTACAAGTAAAACAAGCTATAAAACTTCAATAAAACACCAAAGTCCATATTGGCCGAATGGTTCTTAGGGTTTTCCTAGGGTTAACTTTTGACCTAATCCATTTTTAACCCTAACATCATCATATAGTTTCAAAGCATGGCATATAACTTCATGGAGACCCTAAATCATAGTTTTGGCCGAATATAACAATATAGGTTTCTTTTTTTTTTTGTTTTTCAAAAATAGAAATCGGAACTACTCGTATGCAGGTGAGGGATACTTACATCCTTCGCTTTGCTTGTAGTGTGAAGAAGATGACCTAACACAAACCCTAGCCCTTGCTTCTTGCTTGGAGGAGTTTCGGCCAAAGGTGGAGAAGGGCTAGAATTTTGGTGAGGAGAAGAAGAAAAAGAGTGGAAGTGACCAAATCCAACCTTCCCTCTTCTTTATAAAGGGGGGGAGGAAGAGAAGGGCCTCTTTTCTTGTCCAGGCCTCTTCATTTACTCCTAGTCCCACTTATCTATAGTTTTCCCTCTCCTTAATCATGTAATCCTATTGGTCTTCTGGTTAGTGGGTGCATCTATTAGGCTTGGCTATCTCTAGAGGTTTGGGGTTCAATTCCTAGGCCTTGCACCCCTTTTTGGCTTATTTTCTTTTATTTTTGAAAAGGCCCACATAATGCCCATGATCATCAAGCCAAAAATTTCTGTAAAATTGCTAGGAATTTTACGGGCGTTACAATCCTTCATACCTTTAAAAAGTTTCATCCTCGAAACTTAGAACAATTTTGGGTACTTCTGCCTCATGTCCTCCTCGCATTCCCAGGTAGCTTCCTCGTACCGTTGATTCTGCCACAGGACCTTAACTAAGGGCACCTCTTTGTTCCTTAGCCTCTTGATTCCTCGGTCTAGTATTTGGATAGGCCGACTTTCAATACTCAGGTCCTCTTGAACTTGTACTGTTTGTGGCTCGATCACTTGGTCCGTACTGGAAATGCATTTCTTGAGCACAGAGACATGGAACACCTTGTGAATAGCCGACATCTCTTGAGGCAGCTCTAGCTTGTAGGCTACATTGCCGATCCTTTGCGATATCGGATACGGTCCCACGTAACGTGGACTCGTTACCCTTCCTTCCGAACCTCATTACTCCCTTCATGGGAGCCACTTTGAGGAATACTAGGTCCCCAACCTCGAATTCTAATGGTCTCGCCTCTTATCCGCATAGCTCTTTTGTCGGCTTTGGCGGCGCAATCCTCTGGCGGATGTTCCGTATAGCTCGTGGTGTCGTCGATGAAATCCGTGTCGAGTCCCATCCTCTTCTTTTCACCACCTCGTACAAAGATATATGGGAGATCTACATTTCCTCGTATAGAGCCTCGTAAAGGTGCCATTCCGATAGTAGCTTGGTAGCTATTATTGTAGGCGTCGCCAAACATAAGTATCGACACGGCTACCTTTGAAATCCAGGCGCAGTGCTCTTAACATATCTTCCAAGATTGATTTACTCTTTGGTCTGCCGTCTCGTCGGGATGGAAGGCGATCTTGAACAATAGCTTTGTGCCTAAGGCCTTCAACACATTCCAGAAAATGGGAGATAAAGCGACCATCTCGCCGAGAAATGATGGTCTTAGGAATTCCATGTAGTCCGATAATTTCCTAGCATATAATCGAGCCAGCTTGCTCCGAATAGGTCATCTTGATTGCTAAGAAATGGGCGGACTTAGTCAATCTGTCTACAATCACCCATATAGCATCGTAACCGTTTGTCGTCTTGGGCAATCCTGAGATGAAATCCATAGAAATGTCCTCCCATTTCCATTCTGGAATCTGGATCGGCTGCAGTGTTCCTCCAGGTCTTTGGTGCTCTGCCTTAACCCTTTGGCAGGTCAGGCAAGTACTGACATACTGAGCCACATCTCTTTTCATTCCGAACCACCAGAACTTTCGTTTAAGGTCTTGGTACATCTTGGTGGTTCCAGGATGCATCGCATAGGGAGTTTTGTGAGCTTCCTCAAATATCTTCTCCCGCAATTCTGGATTGTCGGGAATACACAAGCGATCCCTGAGGTAGAGTACTCCATTATCAGAGATCCGAAACCCGTCGTCCTTTCCCTCTAGGACCTCTTGCTTGATCCTCTGAAGGCTTGGGTCACGGGCTTGCTTTTCTAGTATATCATCGAACAGCGTTGGTGCTATCGTCAGGGTCGAGAGCTGTCCGGAGATGATTTCCACCCCGTAACGCATAATCTCTTTTTCTAAGGGTCGAGATAGCACTGAGAGGGACATCAAGGTGGCGCAGGACTTCCTGCTGAGTGCATCAGCCACCTTGTTAGCTTTCCCCGGATGGTAAAGAATCTCGCAGTCATAATCCTTGACGAGCTCGAGCCATCTGCGCTGTCTCATGTTCAGGTCCTTCTGTGTGAAGAAATATTTCGGACTCTGGTGGTGCAGATAGATCCTACCGAGCTCCATAGAGATAATGCCTCCATGTTTTGAGAGCAAAGACCACGACCGCTAGCTCTAAATCGTGGGTGGGATAATTCCTTTCGTGTTCCTTGAGTTGCCTAGAGGCGTAGGCAATGACCTTGCCATTCTGCATAAGTACAGCTCCGAGTCCCAACTTGGAAGCGTCACTGTACATGTCGAAGCCTTCGTTACTGTCCGGAAGAGCAAGAATTGGAGCGCTGGTCAGTCTCCTTTTTAACTCTGTGAAACTCCTCTCGCAGGTGTCCGTCCACTCATATTTCTTGTCCTTTCTGGTGAGGACTGTCATAGGGGCGGCAATCCTGGAGAAGTTCTCTACAAACTTCCGGTAGTAGCTTGCTAGCCCAAGAAAACTTCTGATTTCGCTGGCATTCTTTGGTCGGTTCCAGTTACTCACGACTTCAATCTTTATTGGGTCTACCATCACTCCGTGCTTGGATATTACGTGACCCAAAAATGATACTTGTTCAAGCCAGAACTCGCATTTGGAGAACTTTGCGAATAGCTATTTTTCCCGAAGAATCTGCAATACCACATTCAGGTGTTCTGCATGCTCCTCGGGGGTTCTCGAATATATTAGTATGTCGTCTATGAAGACGATCACAAACTTGTCGAGGAATGCCGAGAATACCCGATTCATCAAATCCATGAACAGGGCAGGTGCATTCGTTACTCGAAATCTGTCCATCTCATCTGATTTACTTGTCTCTTGGTTTTAACCCGTTCCCACCCCATCCGAGCATCTCCCGACAGGCAGAATGATACACACTTAATCTTCTCGCATTCGGGCCAGTCCAGTAGCTCCACGATGCTTTCCACCGTCTTGAACCAGGCTTGGGCATCCCATGGTTCACCAGTACCAGAGAAATTTTCCGGCTTTAGTCTCTGCCACTGGATCAGGTAAGCTTCCTGTCGAACCATCGGGCCGGGGCCCGTTGGTGGGGCAGTAGGGTTTCCTCGCTGATTCATTAGGGTAGTTATTACTTGTTGTTGTTCTGTAGCTTGTCGTTGGAGTTCTGTGACTATGTGTGTAAGGTCATGCGGGGGTGCTAGCTCATCAGTTCTACTACTGCGTCTTCCAGACATGTTTATCTTCATACATTAAGGTAAAACTAGTATAAGTTCCCGTTCGGTGTCCTACACATACCTAGACCTAAGCTAACATAAAGTCATTTTAAGCTTAAGGCATCATTCATGTTCTCATGCATAGTTTAAGCTTAAGGTATTTTATATCATACATGAACAATCATAAGGGTATCATACATATTTTCGTGCATGTTTAAGCTAGAAGCATTTCCTACCATACATGAATCCATACATGAATCAAGCATAAGGGAAAGGCATTTTATAAATAAGCTAGAGGCATTTTATATTATACATGAACTAAATAATCTAAAGATATTTCATATCATGCATGATCAAACTTAACAAAATTTAGAGTATAGACATAGAATTCTTACTTGGAGCAGCAGGATTTGGAGCTTGATGTGTGTAGTGGAAAGGCAGATCCGCTCGATATTAACTGTCACGCCCGCCTTCCGGGACCCTAAATGTCCGGAGGCTGCGTGACGCGACTGTGACATATACATTTCATACAAATGGAAGACTTTATATATATACTCTTATTTCTTACAGCGGAAGACTTAAGACCTAAATACTTTTTTTTTCTTTTAAACATAAATATGCATTAACACTTCTTCTTAACATAGAGTATGTTTCATAGCATAGCATGCATAGATACTTCTTCTTACTTCTTCTTTACTTCTTCTTATCAACATAAAGCATGCATCATATATATATATAGATACTTAAGGCTTAGTAGGTTCATAACATCATCGTCATAGGGAGACATAAGTAAAGACATCCATAGACATCATCATTATAGATAATACATGTATAAGTAGACTTAACGGATCTTCTCCACCATGCCACTACCACACACATTGACCCCTCCTGCTGTTCCCTTTAGTTTATCCAACCCTTACCCTTATCTGCAGTACGAGGGAAAGATAAACTATAAGCACATAGGCTTAGTAAGATCCTGTCCTACTCACAAAAACCATACATCATCATTAATCATGACTTGTAATCAACATATAATCAATATATCATGTAACATACATGGCATCATCAACTTAACTTGTAGCTTAAGTAACATAAACATAACATACATGACATCATATGTAACTTAGTAACCTAACATCATAGCGTGCCATCGAACATAACATGTAACTTATACATCATGATATATCACCTAACATAACAGGTAACTTAAACATTATGGCATATCATCTAGCATAGTAACTTAAACATTATGGCATATCATCTAACATAACATGTAACGTAAACAATCATGGCATATCATCTAACATAACATGTAACTTAACAATCATGGCATATCATCTAACATAACATGTAACGTAAACAATCATGGCATATCATCTAACATAACATGTAACTTAACAATCATGGCATATCATCTAACATAACATGTAACTTAAACATTATGGCATATCATCTAGCATAACACGTAACTTAAACATTAACATGCAAACATATGCAAGATGCTTTTGAAAACATATATGTTAGGTACGTAAATATAGATCTCAACATATTTGGGCCCGGCATTGTACCACTTCTTCATTATCATAGCGCGCATCCCTAAATAGGCCCGAGGTAGCAAGTCTCGAACCAAATAGGTTCCTAGGCCCGAGTCTTATTCCATCGACCTAGGGGCAATTGTCATAGCGTAGAAGCCCATCCTAGGCCCGAGTCTTACTCCATCGACCTAAGGCATCTTGGAGCCCATCCCGTACTAGGCCCGAATCTTATTCCATCGACCTAGGGGCAATCATACATAGAAGCCCATCCTAGGCCCGAGTCTTATTCCATCGACCTAGGGCATCTTAGGAGCCCATCCCTTCTTTGGACCTTGTTAAGGTCTTGGTACAAGCCATGCAGAAAGTAAAATACTTATATGCTTATTTTACAACATAGCTTATTTCTTTAACATAGCATAGCATACTTCATTTCATAACACATCATGCTTCATTTCACTCACATAGCATAGCATACTTCATTTCATAACAACATAGCTTATTTCATTAACATAGCATAGCATACTTCATTTCATACACATCATGCTTCATTTCATTAACATAGCATAGCATACTTCATTTCATAACAACATAGCTTATTTCATTAACATAGCATAGCATACTTCATTTCATACACATCATGCTTCATTTCATTAACATAGCATAGCATACTTCATTTCATAACACATAGCTTATTTCATTAACATAGCATAGCATACTTCATTTCATACACATCATGCTTCATTTCATTAACATAGCATAGCATACAAATTCCATAAAATTCATGGTATGAACTTCATTGTAACCTAAAAGACCAAAGGTGGCCGAATGGCTATATAGGCTTTTTAGGGTTTAGACCTTTAACCTAATTCAAGTAACATACATAGGCATACAAATTCCATAAATTTTATGGTATGAACTTCATTGTGACTTAAAGGACCCAAGGTGGCCGAAAGGCCCTTATAGGCTTTTTAGGGTTTAGATCTTTATCCTCAACCCCCTAACATGTTAACATCATTATTTACAAGTAAGACAAGCTATAAAACTTCAATAAAACACCAAGATCCATATTGGCCGAATGGTTCTTAGGGTTCATTAGGGTTAGCTTTTGTCCTAATCCACTTTAACCCCTAACATCATCATCTAGTTACAAAAACATGGCATGGAACTTCATTGAAACCCTAAAAGTAGGGTTTGGCCGAATAGGTCTTTAGGGTTCATTAGGGTTAGCTTTTGTCCTAATCCACTTTAACATACTTATAACATCATATGCATACCAACATGGATTAAACTTCATTAGGACATCAATATAAGGGGGGGTGGCCGAATGGCCTATGTAGACTTTTAGGGTTAGATCTTTATCCTAAACCCCCTAACATGTTAACATCATTATTTACAAGTAAAACAAGCTATAAAACTTCAATAAAACACCAAAGTCCATATTGGCCGAATGGTTCTTAGGGTTTTCCTAGGGTTAACTTTTGACCTAATCCATTTTTAACATACTTATAACATCATATGCATACCAACATGGATTAAACTTCATTAGGACATCAATATAAGGGGGGGTGGCCGAATGGCCTATGTTGACTTTTAGGGTTAGATCTTTATCCTAAACCCCCTAACATGTTAACATCATTATTTACAAGTAAAACAAGCTATAAAACTTCAATAAAACACCAAAGTCCATATTGGCCGAATGGTTCTTAGGGTTTTCCTAGGGTTAACTTTTGACCTAATCCATTTTTAACCCTAACATCATCATATAGTTTCAAAGCATGGCATATAACTTCATGGAGACCCTAAATCATAGTTTTGGCCGAATATAACAATATAGGTTTCTTTTTTTTTTGTTTTTCAAAAATAGAAATCGGAACTACTCGTATGCAGGTGAGGGATACTTACATCCTTCGCTTTGTTTGTAGTGTGAAGAAGATGACCTAACACAAACCCTAGCCCTTGCTTCTTGCTTGGAGGAGTTTCGGCCAAAGGTGGAGAAGGGCTAGAATTTTGGTGAGGAGAAGAAGAAAAAGAGTGGAAGTGACCAAATCCAACCTTCCCTCTTCTTTATAAAGGGGGGGAGGAAGAGAAGTTCCTCTTTTCTTTTCCATGCCTCTTCATTTACTCCTAGTCCCACTTATCTATAGTTTCCCCCTCTTCCTTAATCATGTAATCCTATTGGTCTTCTGGTTAGTGGGTGCATCTATTAGGCTTGGCTATCTCTAGAGGTTTGGGGTTCAATTCCTAGGCCTTGCACCCCTTTTTGTCTTATTTTCTTTTATTTTTGAAAAGGCCCACATAAAGCCCATGATCATCAAGCCAAAAATTTCTGTAAAATTGCTAGGAATTTTACGGGCGTTACATTTTCGGTGGAGGAGCAATCCAAGTCATCGAAGGCCATTAGAGCAAGATTTGAGTAGACATGCTCTTCTTCATCGGATGAGGAAGAGGAAGAAGGGTCATTCCATGTCTTGGCCTTGAATGCTTTGGCCTTCCTCTTTTCCTTAACCTTCTTCTCTTCTTTCTTCTTGCTCCCCTTTTTCTTCTTCTTTTCTTCTTTCTTCTTCCTCTCTTCTTTGCTCTTGTTTAGGAGAGGACAATTGTCCCTTATGTGCCCCTCTCCTTGGCAATTGTAGCAAATGATTTTCCCCCTTTGTCTTCTATTCCTATCATTAGATTTATTAAATCTAAAACCTTTTAAAGCACGTCTTACCCTCCTTACCATATACGCTTCTTCCATGCTATCCATGGAGGAGGAGGAAGAGGCTTCATCATCATCGGAGGAGGGGATCTCTATCTTCTTCTTCCCCTTGTTTGCCATCAAAGCTACTCCTCTTGAAGGTTGGATTCTTGGCTCTTCTTGTATTCCTTCAAGCCTCGTTTCGTGAAGCTCCATGGTTGAGAAGAATTCCTCCAAGGTGTTTACTTCTAAGTTCTTGGATATATAAAATGAGTCCACCATGGAGCTCCATCTTGAGGACCGGGGAAAGGCATCTATGGCCTTCATTACCATTTCCCGGTTGGAGAGCTTTTCTCCTATACTTGTTAGCCCAATTAATATTTCTTTAAACCTAGAATGTAATGATGTTACCTTTTCTCCCTTTTCTAATTTGATATTTGATAGTTGGGAACCGAGGAGGTCTCTCCTTGCAAGTTTGGCTTCTGAAGTGCCTTCATGAAGTTCAACCAATCTCTCCCACATCTCCTTGGCACTTGAGCATTCCCCAATTCGGTTGATCTCTTGTTGGGGGAGCATATTGAAGAGACGGTGTTTGGCTTTTGAGTTTGCAAGGTGCTCTTCCCTTTGCTTTTTCGTCCATCGTGATTTTTCAATTTGTTCACCCCTTTCATCCCTAGGCAACTCGAAACCATTTTCCATTATAAGCATAATATCAAAATCGGTCTCGAAGAATACTTCCATTCTCTTCTTCCACCAAGAGAATTCGCCGTCAAACTTCTCGGTGGGTTGATGTTCGAGCCGACCATCTTTTGATGAAGAGCTTGTTGCGGCGGTTAGTCCGGTGACAAGCAACCTCGCTCTGATACCACTTGTTGGGGATCGATTGGCCAGTTAGAGGGGGGTGAATAGCCCTCGTTCATTGGATGTTGTAATTTACTCGTCTACAAAAGGTTAGCACAAGCGGAATATAATAAGATAAGACAAGTAAATATACAAGACAAGAATCAAAATGCTAACGCAAGATGTAACGTAGTTCACGGCTACGCCGCTAATCCACGATCCCGATTCGTCCGAGGTGAATCACTCCTTCAAAGCCAATCACTATTGGTCTCTCCTTTGCACCAAGCTAGGTGGAGGTAACCTTTACAATCAAGATCACTCTTCTTACAATAAGAATGGAGTAAAAGCAAGTAAGAAGAGTTTAGAGCTTATGGGGGACTTGGATGGTCGTTTGGAGTAAGAGCATTAACCCCCAAAGCTCCACACCCTCTCTTTTTATAGAGAGGAAGGCGCCCTTGGCGATCATCGCCGCCTCCAACGACCTCCGAACACATGGGAACCCGACTGTTGTAGTCCAACGGAACACTTGGCGGTCGGTGATGGACTCATCGATCACGCTATATAGTCAGCTGCCGAGTTGGCTACGGCGGTTACTGGCCAAACCCTTTCGACACCGATCGGCGCCGAGTCGACTGGTGGTCTTGGTAGTCGACTGCCCACATATGGCAGTCGATTGCTGGCCTCAAAACAACCAGTCGAATACCATTCGAACCACGTTCGACTAAGAGCAGTCGACTGTCATTCCATGGCAGTCGACTGGTGTCGTGAAATCCCATCCGACACTTAGCCAAATGGACAAGTTTCACCTAAGAGCTACCCCTTCCCGGGTTACATTCGCTCACTCTCATTTCACGGAGTCCCTCGCCTTTGAAGTTCTCTTCGTTCGCGGCCACGTCCCTCGGCAGCATCAGGCGGATGACTCTGCAATGCTCCTTCGCATCTCTTGCCTCGAAGTCTACTTCCTCCGGCTTCACTCCAAGCTCCTCGCCCGGCGGTCCCTCGGATGCACCAAGCGCACGGCTTCCGCAAAGCTATCCTTCACCAACTCAAGGCCCGAGTCATGAGATGTGAAACTTACCATGGCTCCATGTGCGAATTACTAAGTCCTGCACGACTTCAATGCACATATCAAATCAACATAACAAACTAACTTAAACCCTTTGCCACACACATCAAAACCTAATCATGGCAAGAGATTGCCCTAACAATATGTAATCGGTATACTTGATACACACCATCATAGCTAAGAATGGCTTGTTGGACTCACTCCAAGGTTGTTCTTATCTATATTGGATATCAACCCATTCGGAGATTGACCTACGATCTCCCGAATTGCTTTTGAGGGATTTTGAATTCGAAAAATGAATGAGATTTTGTAAATGTATATGGATGCGTTTTAAATCATCTTTCTCATATATGCTCATTTTGTATTTCTAGGTTAATCGCTTGATCATGATGTCTTTGAATTTGCGCTCTATTTTGAATTCGAATAAATTGACTGGGTCGAACTTCTTGGACTGGCTTAGAAACTTGAGAATTGTTCTCAAGGCGGAAAAGCTTGAGTATGTCCTCGTAGTGTCTCTTCCCGCTCGTCCTAGTGATGATGCAACACTGGACCAATTGTTGGCCCATCAGAAACACGTGAGTGATTCTGAGCAAGTGAGTTGCATCATGCTAGCCACGATGGTACTCGAGCTGCGGAAGCAGCATGAGCATTTGGATGATTATACCATAGTCCTTCATCTTTATGAGTTGTTTGATGAGCAAGTGAGATTCGAAAGGTTCGAAGTTTCCAAGCTCCTCTTCACCTCTGAGGTGCAAGAAAGTTCATCTATGGTACTGCTCAACATGCTAAAGACTGTGGAGCCTTCTGAGAAGCATGAGCAGGGGATGGTGCTATTAGTTGATTCCTCGAAGAAAGGTTCTAAGAGGGAGTCAAAGGAACAGTAGAAGGGGAAGAAGAAAAAGGATAAAAAGGTAGAACCAGCTCAAAAGGGCACTTGCCATCATTATGGCAAGGAGGGCCATTGACGAAGAAACTACAAGATTTATCTAGAGTCCGTAAAGAAGAATAAGGCATTAGATGCCCCATCTTCTTCAGATATCTTCGTTATTGATTGTCATTCTATTTCCTCAGACACTTGGGTATTGGATATTGGGTGAGACTCACATATATGTAATGATATACATGGGCTAAGGAATATAAGAAGACTCGTCAAGGGAGAGTCAAATTTATGTGTTGGGAATGGAGCAAAGGTTGCTGCACTCGCCATCGGAACATATTTATTGAAACTCCCTATAGGACTTGTCTTAGAACTGGACAATTTCTTTTATGTTTCTTCGTTGATAAAGAACATCATTTCTATTTCTTATTTAAATAGAAATGGGTTCCATTTAACTTTTAGTAACAATTATTGGTATATCATCTAACATAACATGCTACGGACTGATTCCAAGGGCAATTAACCGGGTGTGAGCACATGTAACTGGATGACATTTTCAATATCAAAGCGAGCAACAAGCATGCTCGAAAAGATAATCAGTTAGACTCCTACATGTGGCATTGTTGTCTTGGCCATATGAGCAAGAAATGCATGTCCGAATTACACCGATGTTGAATTCTGGAATTGTTTGAATTAGATTCATATGATACATGCGAATCATGCTTAAAAGGCAAGATGACCAAGTTACCTTTTACTGGAAAAGGTGAACCAATGGGTGAGTTGCTTGGTCTAATACATACTGATGTATGTGGAACTATGTTAACTCAAGCCTTAGGAGGTTATAGCTACTTCATTACGTTCACTGATGATCACTCACGGTTTGGGTATGTGTTCTTGATGAAACACAAGTCTGAAGCCTTTCAAAGGTTCAAAGAATTCAGAAATGAAGTAGAGAAACAACTTGGAAAGAGTATTAAAATATTTCGATCGGATCGAGGTGGTGAATACTTGAGTCAAGAGTTTCTAGATTATCTGAGGGATAATGGTATATTGTCTCAATGGACTCCTCCGTATACACCACAACTTAATGGTGTATCTGAGAGGCAAAATCGGACATTGTTGGACATGGTCAGGTCAATGATGAATCACGCGAATCTTCCTAAGTCCTTTTAGGGCTTTGCACTTTAGACAAATGTTTACTTGTTAAACAGAGTCCCGACCAAGGTAGTCTCAACTACTCCATATGAGATATGGGCTAGTAAGAAACCTCATTTATCTTACTTAAAGATATAGGGTTGTCCTGCTTATGTGAAGCAGACTGTGTCAGACAAATTGAATGCTAAGTATGATAAATATCTATTTATTGGATACCCTAAGGAAACGAGGGGTTACCAATTCTATCATCCCTTGGAACAAAAGGTGTTTGTTTCAAGGAATATTGTGTTTCTAGAGAAAGAGTTTCTCTTGCAAGAAAACAGTGGGAGTGTCCTTGATCTTGAGGAGGCTCGAGAGACTCAAATGGATATTAATGAGATACCTAGTGAAGCACCACAATCAATAACTCATAGTGATGACCCATCGGCTGAACCTATTATGACACCATATCTTCGTAGATTTGGTAGAACACGCATCATTCCTGAGAGATATGGATTTCTCGTAAGTGAATCGAACGACGCATTACTCATTGATGATAAGGAGCCTACCAGTTATGAAGAAATTCTGAAAATTTCAGAAAGGGATAAGTGGCTTAATGCCATGAAGTCGGAAATGGATTCCATGTATGAAAATCAAGTTTGGAACTTGGTTGACCCACCTGAAGGCATAAAGCCTATAGCATGCAAGTGTGTTTTCAAGAAGAAAACTGACATGGACGGTAATATGATTACCTATAAGGCTAGATTGGTGGCGAAAGGGTATCGTCAAAAGCAAGGTGTTGATTATGATGAGACTTATTCGCCTGTTGTTATGGTTAAATCCATTCAAATGCTCCTGGCCATAGTGGCTCATTATGATTATGAGATATGGCAGATAGATGTGAAAACAATTTTCCTTAATGGAAACCTGCTCGAGGACATGTATATGATACAACTTGATGGTTTCACATCGATTGATAAAATCAAGGTATGCAAATTGCGACGATCTATATATGGATTGAAGCAAGCATACAGGAGCTAGAATATCCATTTTGATGAGACAATCAAAATGTTTGATTTCTTACAAAATCCAGACGAAGCTTGTGTGTACAAGAAGGTTAGTGGGAGTGCAGTCATGTTCGTAGTATTGTATGTCGATGACATATTACTTCTAGAAAATGATGTTTTAGTCTTACAGTCAGTTAAGATTTGATTGTCCAAGACATTCTCCATGAAAGGCCTGGGAGAAGCAACCTACATCCTCGGGATTAAGATCTATAGGGATAGATCGAAATGGTTGCTTGGTCTTTCGCAATCTACATATATAGATCGAGTGCTAAAGAGGTTTAGCATGTCCGAATCCAAGAAAGGTTACCTTCCCATCAGGCATGGGATACACCTTTCGAAGTCTATGTGTCCACGCACAGAAGACGAGAGGATTTGCATGAGTAAGATTCCCTATGCATCCGCAATAGGATCTATCATGTATGCTATGTTATGTACGAGGCTCGATGTGTCATATGCTTTGAGTGTCACGAGTAGATACCAGTCTGATCCAGGAATGGATCATTGGGCGGCTGTTAAGACAATCCTTAAGTACTTAAGAAGAACTAAGGATGTGTTCTTAATATATGGAGAAGGGGACATGGTGATATGCGGGTATATGGATACCAGCTTCTAGACAGACAAGGATGTTTCCATGTCTCAGTTTGGGTACATGTTCACCTTGAATGGGGGCACAGTGAGTTGGAAAAGTTCCAAACAAGACACTGTAGCGGAATCTACCACTGAGGCAGAATACATTGCAGCTTCAAAAGCACCAAAGGAAGTAGTTTGGATCATGAAGTTCATTTATGAACTTGGTGTGGTTCCATCCATTGTTGAAGCAATACCGGTTTACTGTGACAACAATGGAGCAATTGCACAGGCAAAAGAGCCAAGGTCTCATCAACGATCCAAACATATGCTTCGCCGCTATCATTTGATCAGAGATATCATAAGTAGGAAAGAAATACAAATCAAGAAGATTCCCACTGAAAGGAACTTAGTGGATCCTTTAACTAAGGCATTACCTCAAAGTAAGTTTGAGGGTCATGTTAGAGCTTATGGTATTGGATACCGTAGTGATTGGCATTAGGCCAAGTGAGATTTTGTTAGTAATATATGAGAGATGTCATGAGGCAATCGCCTTATGTTTGAACCATTTATATGATAAATGAATATTCACTATTTGAGTATATATGTTTTTATGTATTTGATTAGATCTTAAACTCATTTATGGAATGTCCACGATATGATTCATAGCATGAGAGAATTTGTGATTGGATCACAACTAGTGAGTATCTCTACATGTGTAATTGCGATCTATCGGAATTATCCCTAGTCGATGAATTGATGGATTTGGACACCATCAATTCTATCGAGACTAGCACGGGGTATACTCCTTAGTGTATCCAAGCAGTTGATTCTCACTGGCTGGAGACATTGTGATGTCTAGCGTTAATCGTGGATGCTAGTTATGGTAACTAGTTCATTGAAGTGACCAGCTGTAAGACTTCATATGGTTCTCTGTATATATGGAAATATCAATGAAGTTCTTACTGCAGCTTAAGTGCGATGTTTCTTTGACTTGCGGTATTCAAGTCATCTTGGTCATGAAGACTTATGCTTTGACATCTTAAGCAAGCATCTCTGAGGAGATGTGGACCCGAGATGATTGGGCATAAGTCGAAGTGGTCGAAGGTGTTTGAATAGCCTATAAAAGATTCACCACTCCTTGCGAGGAGATGTATACCCATGGCCTCTCGTCGGAATTGTTACTAAAGTCTTTGGCCAAAGAATTACATGTTTAGAGTAAGGTACTCTTTGATACATGTGCAATAACTAGAATCTGTAGGTTGAGGAAATGATACTTGGGCTAGGTGTGACGTAGTCAGCCTAGTGGAGACTGACACTATACACCATGTCCTGAACCAAGTGGGTATAAGATGCGTGGAGGGAATGAGGCATGATTCATTATAGATGCTGAAGGGTTTCAAAAATAGTTCTGGATCAACCGTTGATCTTTCTGTTAATTGGGGATCATGATGTACTACTAGGTGCCACTCATGATCGTTCTATAATTAATGGTTAATTATAGACGACCAACATAAACCGAGAACCTATTTGATCACACGCACAACGAGCGTAATCCGAAGGATTTAAAACGAGCTTGAGAATGAGATTCTCAGACTGAGAGAAACAAGATTTGGTTGGACCAAACAAGGAGCGAGCATGAAATTGTTTCAGTCGTAATGGAAGTATAGATGGGTCGTGTCTTATGAAGACATGATGGATGAACCAAATTGGTTTGGTTCTAATCCAATGGTGAAGAATAAACTAAAGGGGTTTGGTTTGTTTTAAATAAATGAACCAAAATTTGTTCTGTTCGTTTTAACATAAAATATACCAACGTGGTTTGGTTTATTTAAACTTAAGTTATTGGAGCGGGTTAACGGGTTTTGGTTATGAACCAATAAGCGTTAGGAGAATAAGTTCTTTATAAAAACATGGCTTAAGGGTTTTTCGTGGATAACTTTTGGTATTGTAAAACCTAGCCACCTTCTCCCTCTCTTCTCCTTGCCGTCGCCCAGCTTTTTGTCGCCGTCCACCCTTGCTGCCGGCATCCAACTCCTGTTGGTTACTCCTCCGGCGACCCTCCGGCTGTCACGCCCGCCTTTTTCGGACCCAGAATCCGGAAGGGGCGGCGCGTGATGCGACCGTACATACATACATTACATACAGCGGAAGACTTTATACATACTTCTTAATTCTTACAGCGGAAGACTTCAGACCTATATTTTTTTTTCTTTTAAAACATAATCATGGATTGACATATATATATATATACTTCTTCTTCTTAACATAGAGTACGCTTCATAACATGTATAGATACTTCTTCTTACTTCTTTACTTCTTCTTATCAACATAGAGCATGCATCATATATATAGATACTTAGTGCTTAGTTCAGGTTCATAAACATCATCGTCATAAGGAGACATAAGTAAGGACATCCATAGACATCATCATCATAGGTAAACATATTGTTGGTGCAGTGGGCACCAAAGTCGAACCGGTATTTTGATTATGGCAAAAGGCTCAATAGTTAAGGGTATATTTGTTATCTTACGAGCTCAATTAAGTGTGCAGAAATGCTAAAGTTGAGCGGAAGGTCTGCGACACCCGGTGGGAACCGAGGTGGTCGGGCAACGCCAGAGGGACTTCGGAGGAAGCCGAGGTACTCGGGTGAAGACCGGAAGCGAGGCTACAAGGTAAGCTCGTGTGAAAGCGAAGCAAGGTCGTTAAGCGTAGATCCGACCCAATACCTCCAATGGAAGGTCTAGGTCGAGATCAGATGGTTAGAACCATCGTACTTTATATTTTAAGCTAACTTGTACTGCAGTCCAAAACCCTTTGACTACAGTCAACTGCTAGTCAAGTTCCAGCCTCGAGAAGAGCTCGAATTTCAAGGGGGTGAATTTGGACTTGACTCGTGTTTTGGTACAAAGGGTGATGTGGCATCAAGGTGGACATCCAAACCATCACCAAGCTTCCTTGTGGTGGACGCCCAAAATAAGGTGAGTTGGCACAAGATGGTTGGCTCCCATGATGTGGCACAAGTTGAATGGCTCCAACAAGTTGGCGCCCAAGGAGGTTGGAGGTGGCACAAGGTGGTTGGATGAAACACCTCATCCTCAAGTTGGCGCCCAAGGAGGTTGGAGGTGGCACAAGGTGGTTGGATGAAACACCTCATCCTTGAGTTGGCGCACAAGAAGGTTGGAGGTGGCACAAGGTGGTTGGATGAAACACCTCATCCTTGAGTTGGGATAAGAACCTCACCTTGGACACTACCTATGTCTAAATTCATAGATCAATATCCATAAATAGACATGTTCAAGCCAAGCAAATTACAAGAATTCAAGAGCTCTCAACACGCCGTCGTAGCATACGCTACTACTACTCACATTTGCTCTGACGAAGTGCCGACAACAAAGCTACATCTTCTACTTATAAGAGTTGTCGGTATATTTATTTAAGTTCTACTTCTTTAAATTGTCTTTGTGCTTTAATCGTAACAAGGAAGGAAGAGTGTCCTTTGCCTTGATTTCTTTTGTCGTTGCTCCTACCTCCAGCGAGGAGAGTGGTTTTAGTGAATTGCCCTCCGTGCGTGATCAAGGATCACTAGGGCCGTGGATTAGCAATCGAAAGATTGTGAACCACGTAAAATATCTTGTCTACTTTATATTTCCATGTGCACTCTCTACTTGCTTTTTACTTATTGCAAAAGTTTTTAACGACATCGTATCGCTATTCACCCCCTCTAGCGACACTTTCGATCCAACAATTGGTATCGAGTGGCGCTAAGATTGGAAACCACCAATCTAGCTTTGTTTTCTTTTTTACAGATTTTTTATTTATTTATTTCTGTTTTTCGTATAATTATTTCACTTGCTTATCTTCTCCTACATATAGAATTGCATTAGAGGCTTTAGGATCCGGATAAGGTTGTCCTTGGGTTAGATCCGAGTAAGGTTATCCTCGGAACTTCAGCGACATTCGCATTTGATTGTTTATTTCTTTTGCAAGTTACATTTTATATATCTTTTTACTTCCCCTACTAATCCAAGGCGAAAGTCTTGGAATATTCTTTCGTGTGTGTTTTGCAAGATTCTTTTGTCGTTCTTCTTCTTGTTTTAAATGGCCCATCTCGAAGGGTTTAGCACCTTGACCCCCATTTTACAACGGTAATGACTTTCGTTATTGGAAGGGTCGGATGGAATGCTTTCTTAAAACCCAAATCGAGATGTGGATCGTAATCCAAACCGGTTTCACACTTCCTATTAATGAAGATGGTGAATCTTTGGAGTTACGATCAATGGTCAAATTCCATGAAAAACAAGTAGAAGCCGATGCAAGGCAACTCAAATCTTGCAATGTGGGTTGTCAAGGAAGAGCTCAGCGCGTCGGCCCCTTCATTAGTGCAAAGGACTTATGGACCAAGCTAGTGGAACTACACGAAGGCACCGGCGACACGAAGGTATGTAAAGAGATTTACTTTTAAATAAATTGTATAACTTGAAAATGCAGGAAAACGAGACCGCAACTCAACTACATGCTCAGTATCCAAGACATCGTCAACCAACTCCATGCCATCGGACAAAAGGTCGAGAATCGCGACCTTATCGGTATTCTCTTAACTCGTTTCCTAGGACCACCTTGTGGGCATCCATGGTCGATGCCTACAAGGTCTCCAAGACCTTTCTAAAATTAGGTTAGGCGAATTGTTTGAACTTGAATTACATGAGCAAACTAACGTGGTCGGAGAAGAGTATTGCGTTAGTTGCGAGTTCAAGAAGAAGAAACCGCAAGCAAGCCACCCCGAAGGAAGAAGGCGAGTCCGAATCGGAAGTAGACTCCGAAATAGAATCCGAACTAGTCAATCTAGTTCTAAGATGATCAAGAGGCAGCGACCAACAACTCAAGGTAAGCCTAAACCTAATTCAAATACTTCTAATTTTAGATGCTATGAGTGCATGAGTTCGGTCACATCAAGTCCGAGTGCCCAAAGCTAAAGAATAACGCATCAAAGACCAAGAAAGCGCTAAACGCTACTTGGGAGGAGTTGTCGGAGGAAGAAGACGATATCCAAGCTCTAATGGCCAAGCCGACCGAGCACGACTCCGAAACCGAAGAAGAGTCCGAGTCCGAATCCGATGATGAGCTTCCATTCAAGACAAGCCACGGATCCGTATCCGGTTCAAAAGAATCATTAAGGGTAAGTCGGTCGTTACTTAATACTTTGTATGGTGCAATTAAATTTTTAAATAAGAAACTAGCTAAGTCCGAGTCCAAGGTCGAGACCCTAATTGAGGAGGTTAACCTTCTCAAACATGAGGTCTCCCTAACCTCTTCGACTACTCGTATTCAAGAGGAGGACTCAACTCAAGTTGAAAAGCTTGAAGTTGAGAACTCGCTTTTGAAAACACAAGTCGAAGACCTTAGGAACACGTTGGAAAGGTTCACTTTGGGATCCAAGGGACTTGACCTCTTACTTGGATCACAAAGTGCCGTGTACAACAAGGCCGGACTCGGGTTTAACTCAAATACAACCAATAAGTCATATATGTCTATAGTAAACCAACATAAGAAAAATGTCCAAGCATGGGTCCCTAAGACCACTTTGATTTAAACTTTAGGATCTAACATGTATTGGGTTCCCAAGGACCAAATTCACTATGTGAATAGACCCACTCGATTCAATGGTCCAGGGGGAGCCAATACAAAATGTATTTTTGTTAAGTCTTAGAAATTGCATGCTTAGTTTTTCCTTTATTTTTAGAATGGTTAGATAGGACTCATAACCAACTAAAATCCTGCGAAAAGATTGAGCCTCGGGGAGCCTCTTTTCAAAATAAACCAACTAAAATCCTACGAAAAGATTGAGCCTCGGGGAGCCTCTTTTCAAAAATAACTAGTTAGACCAAGACGTAGTCTCAAGTAAGTCGAGTTATCAATTTCTTGAAATTAGCTTTGTCTAAGGAAGTGGTCGTTGTTCCGATCAAAGAAGGCCTCTGTACCTCGCCACGACCTGGAAGCTAATCTCTTGAAAAGATTACTTGATGAGCTTAGACTAAATCCGAATCTAACCTAATGTTGGTTAATTTAAATTGTTTAAATTTATTCTATTAAAATTGATAGTCATCTCACAATAACACATAGGAATAACATGTTTTGATCATGTAGATATTGGTGAGATGATTTAGGTTTAAAAACTTACAAACAACCCTTTAGTAATTCCAATATCCGATCCAACTACCTTATGTGTAGGATCAATGGATGTTGGACAGTGGTTGCTCCCGACACATGACCGGGGATCAACTCAAATTTTCGAAGTTACGATTCAAACGACAAGGATCGGTAGCCTTCGGAAATAACGGCAAGCTCAAAATCATCGGATCAGGTGATATTGAGCTCAACTCTAACTTTACAATTCAAAATGTCTTATTAGTAGAAAACTTTCAATATAATTTACTTAGTGTAAGCCAATTGTGTGATAACAATTATAAAGTCATATTTCTAGAAAATGAATGCGTAATCAAAATAAATGCAACATCTAAAATAATACTTAAAGGAACTAGGAGTAGCAACATCTACACAATAAATTTACCCAACTCCTCAACCAAGTGTCTTATGACACGCAAGAGGAATCTTGGTTATGGCAATCAAGACTAGGACACTCGCACCACAAGACTCGTCCACAAGATGAGTCGAGTGGCTTGGTTATAGGTTTGCCTAAACTAAACAACTTGGATAATAAAATATGTAATGCTTGTCAACAAGGTAAACAATCTAGGACACAACATCAATTAACTAATCAAGAGCAGACCAAAAGTGTTCTTGAGCTCCTACACATGGATCTATTTGATTCACATGGAGCTAAGTCACTCAATGGTAGTCAATTTTGCTTAGTCATAATTGGCGACTATTCTAGATTTACTTGGGTTAGGTTTATCAAACATAAAAATGATACCTAGACCAACTAATCAATCTTTGTAGGTTAATCGAAAATCAAAAGAACCTTAAGATTAAAAGACTTAGAAGCGATCATGGTGGTGAATTCGAAAACCACAGGTTTCTGATTTACGTAACCTAAGCGGATACCACCATGAGTTTTCATGTCCTAGAACCCCACAACAAAATGGGTTAGTCGAGCGGAAAAATAGAACCCTACAAGAAGCCGCTAGGACAATGTTAAGCAGTATAACCTGCAGATAGATTTTGGGCGGAGTAGTTAGTGCGGCTTGCTATGTCCAAAATAGGATCCTTATGGTAAGAGGCACCAAAAGACCTCTGCGAGATTTATCACGATAAAATACCAACATCAAGTACTTTAGGGTATTTGGATGCAAGGTACATATCTTAAACACTAAGGATTACCTAGGAAATTCAAATCCAAAACCTCTCTTGGAACCTTTCTAGGATACTCAACCACCGGTAGAGCTTATAGGGTATACAATCACGACACTCTTAGAGTCGAAGAAACCATTAATATAGTTTTCGACGAAGGACACGAACCCGTTCAATCCTTAACAAAACCAACTAGCAAATCAACTTATAGCGAACCCGACTCGATCTTGAACTTGAATCTCGTCTAACCCAAGTCATCCTATCGACCAAGTGATAGATGACTCTAACCCAAGTCAAACTAGAACTCACCCAAGTCATCCTATCGACCAAGTGATAGATGACCCTAACCCAGTCACACTAAGACTCAAACAAATCATCCTATCAATCAAGTTATAGGTGATCCAAATTTAGGGTTCGAACTAGAGCTTCATATCGAAACCTTAGTCAAATCTCGTTAATTTCCAAAATCGAACCCAAAACTATTGAACAAGCACTTCTTGATCCCGATTTGGATTATTGCTATGCAAGAAGAGCTAGCTCAATTCACTAGAAATGAAGTCCAGGAATTAGTACCACCACCTAAAGAAAATCAATTATTGGAACAAGGTGGGTATTTGAAATAAACTTGATGATAAAGGTGAAGTAGTTAGAAATAAAGCTAGGTTAGTCGCAAAGGGTTTAGTCAAGTCGAAGGTTTAGATTACGATGAGACCTCGCCCCGTAGCTTGACTAGAGTCCATCCGAATGTTGTTAGCATATCTTGCACATCGAGGTTTTAAATTGTTTCAAATGGATGTCAAGTCAGCATTTTTGAATGGATACATTAAGGAAGAAGTTTACGTCAGTCAACCTCCGGATTCGAAAATCTAGATAAACGACCATGTCCTTAGACTTAAGAAAGCCCTATATGGACTCAAACAAGCCCCAAGAGCTTGATACGAAGGCTTTCGATCTATCTTAAGTCCAAAGGATTCAACCAAGGTTTAGTCGACCCAACCTTATTCGTTAAAACCGTAGGAAAAGAAATCTTTATAGCCCAAATCTATGTAGATGATATAATTTTGGAACTACCAACTCGATCCTCGCTAAGCGAATTCATCTCACTTATGGAAAGTGAATTTGAAATGAATTTAGTGGGAGAGTTAAGTTTCTTCTTAGGTTTACAAATTAAACAAACTAAAGATGGAATATATTTACATCAACAAAAATATACTAAGGACTTAATAAATCGATTTGGAATGCAAGATGCTAAAATAATCAATACACCTATGGCAACTAATGTTAATATAAAGCGAAGATGTAGAAGGAAAACCCGTTGACCTAAAATACTATAGGAGCAATAGGAAGTCTCCTATACTTAACCATGAGCCGACCCGACATTTTATTCGCGGTAAGTATGTGCGCAAGGTTACAAACCTGTGCCAAGGAGTCTCACCTAACCCTAGTCAAGCGTATCCTTAGATATCTAAAGGGCGCGCTAAACGTAGGTATTTGGTACCCTAGATCTACCGAGTTTAATCTAATCGGCTACTCCGACTCAGAATATGACGGTAGTAAACTCGATAGAAAGATCACGAGTGGTTGTTGTCAAATCCTCGGCTCGAGTCTAGTAAGTTAGTGCAGTAGGAAGCAGCATTGCGTTGCCTTATCTACCACCGAAGCCGAATACGTTGCGATGGGTGAGTGTGTCTCTCAGCTCCTGTGGATGAAGCACACTCTCCAAGACTTTAGCTTAATCTTTAACAACATTAAAACCTACATAGATAACATTAGTTCAATTAACTTAACTAAAAATCCAATATGTCATTCTAGGACAAAACATATAGAAGTTAAACACCACTTCATTAGGGAACATGTAACTAATGGAACTATACAACTAGAGTATGTTGAGTCCAAATCAAACCTAGCGGACATCTTCACCAAACCACTACCCGAAGCCGAATTTAGTTTATTAAGACGAAAGTTAGGTATGTGCGTAATAGAGTAGGATTTAAATTTTTCTATATATGTACTCTACTTTTGCTTCTTTTTATGAAATTAGCCTAAGTCTTACCTTAGAAATCATATACCTATAGATTTAAGGAGCCAACACATCTCACAATACATAGGACTAATGTGTTTGTGTACTTAGCCACGTAGACGGGCGTGAGATGTTAGGACCTTAATCCTGTTTAAAGACGTAGATTCAGTGCATCGACATGAACCATGGAGTATAATTATTTAAAATTAATCAACTCCTTCAAGACTTATTGATCATTCTATATCAATCAAGTCCAACCGGAGTTGTACATTTTAGATGAACATATTTTCAAGCTTATTATTATTTAAAAAAAAAATATATTTATATTGGGAACTTGCTTGGACTTACAAACCCTAAAATATATTTACAAACTTTTTGAGTTAAGGCAAAAGGGGGAGAAAGTCACAAAAGTAAGGAAGAAAGTAAACAAAATTATTACCTTTTATATTAAGTAATTCCGTTTACTTAAGCAACTATTAAGGGGGAGTAAAAATTATTTTTCAAGAACTCACCTATTAAGGGGGAGTAAAAATTATTTTTCAAGAACTCACCTTCGGTCAAGGGGGAGGTTACCTCAAAGGGGAGAACTTGAAACAATAATATTTCTCACTCATGCTTAATCTTTATGCTAGCTCATTCATACTTAATCATTATGCTAGCTCATTCATATTTAATCTTTATGCTAGCTCATTCATATTTAATCTTTATGCTAGCTCATTCATGCTTAATCATTATGCTAGCTCATTCATATTTAATCTTTATGCTAGCTCATTCATGCTTAATCATTATGCTAGCTTCGTTATGCTTAATTTTTCCTTAACTTTTGTGTCGGTTTGCCATGAATCAAAAGGGGAGATTGTTGGTGCGAGGGCACCAAAGTCGAACCGGTATTTTGATTATGGCAAAAGGCTCAATAGTTAAGGGTATATTTGTTATCTTACGAGCTCAATTAAGTGTGCGAAATGCTAAAGTTGAGCGGAAGGTCTGCGACACCGGTGGGAACCGAGGTGGTCGAACGCCAGAGGACTTGAGGAAGCCGAGGTACTCGGGTGAAGGCCGAGCGAGGCTACAAGGTAAGCTCGTGTGAAAGCGAAGCAAGGTCGTTAAGCGTAGATCCGACCCAATACCTCCAATGGAAGGTCTAGATCGAGATCAGATGGTTAGAACCATCGTACTTTATATTTTAAGCTAACTTGTACTGCAGTCCAAAACCCTTTGACTACAGTCAACGGCTAGTCAAGTTCCAGCCTCGAGAAGAGCTCGAATTTCAAGGGGGTGAATTTGGACTTGACTCGTGTTTTGGTACAAAGGGTGATGTGGCATCAAGGTGGACATCCAAACCATCACCAAGCTTCCTTGTGGTGGACGCCCAAAATAAGGTGAGTTGGCACAAGATGGTTGGCTCCCATGATGTGGCACAAGTTGAATGGCTCCAACAAGTTGGCGCCCAAGGAGGTTGGAGGTGGCACAAGGTGGTTGGATGAAACACCTCATCCTCAAGTTGGCGCCCAAGGAGGTTGGAGGTGGCACAAGGTGGTTGGATGAAACACCTCATCCTTGAGTTGGTGCACAAGAAGGTTGGAGGTGGCACAAGGTGGTTGGATGAAACACCTCATCCTTGAGTTGGGATAAGAACCTCACCTTGGACACTACCTATGTCTAAATTCATAGATCAATATCCATAAATAGACATGTTCAAGCCAAGCAAATTACAAGAATTCAAGAGCTCTCAACACGCCGTCGTAACGTCGCTACTACTACTCACATTTGCTACGACGAAGTGCCGCCGACAACGAAAGCTACATCTTCTACTTATAAGAGTTGTCGGTATATTTATTTAAGTTCTACTTCTTTAAATTGTCTTTGTGCTTTAATCGTAACAAGGAAAGGGGGAGTGTCCCTTTGCCTTGATTTCTTTTTGTAATCGTTGCTCCTACCTCCAACGAGGAGGAGTGGTTTTAGTGAATTGCCCTCCGTACGTGATCAAGGATCACTAGGGCCGTGGATTAGCAATCGAAAGATTGTGAACCACGTAAAATATCTTGTCTACTTTATATTTCCACTGTGCACTCTCTACTTGCTTTTTACTTATTGCAAAAGTTTTTTAACGACATCGTATCGCTATTCACCCCCCCCCCTCTAGCGACACTTTCGATCCAACACATATATATATATAGACCTAACGGATCCTCTCCACCATGCCACTACCACACACATTGGCCCCTCCTGCTGCTCCCTTTAGTTTATCCATCCCTTACCCTTATCTGCAGTACGAGGGAAAGATAACTATAAGCACATAGGCTTAGTAAGATCCTGTCCTACTCACAAAAACCATACATCAGCATTAATCATGGCATGTAACATTCATAACATATAAGCAATATAACATGTAACATACATAGCATAATCAACTTAACATGTAGCATAAGTAACATGAGTAAACATAACATGTATCATCCATAACATGGCAGCATAACATGTATCATCTATAACACAGCAGCATATCATGTAAATATATGACTTAATCAAACATAACATATAACATACGTAACATAGCAAATCAACATAACATACAACATATATGTATGACATATCAAACATAACATACATCATATGTAACATAGTGGCATAAACATGGCATATCAATCATAACATGTGAACATAACAATCAATCAGGTAAACATATGCAGGATGCTTTTGAAAACATATATTTTAGGTACGTAAACATAAATCTCAACATATTTGGGCCCGACATTGTACCACTTCTTCATTATCATAGCGCGCATCCCTAAATAGGCCCGAGGTAGCAAGTCTCAAACCTAATAGGTTACTATCCCCGATCTTAGTCCGTCGACCTTGGGCAATCGTCATAGCGTAGAAGCCCATCATAGGACCGAGTCTTACTCCATCGACCTAAGGCATCTTGGAGCCCATCCCGTACTAGGCCCGAGTCTTATTCCATCGACCTAGGGGCAATCATACATAGAAGCCCATCCTAGGCCCGAGTCTTATTCCATCGACCTAGGGCATCTTAGGAGCCCATCCCTTCTTGGACCTTGTTAAGGTCTTGGTACAAGCCATGCAGAAGGTAAAATACTTATATGCTTATTTTATAATATAGCTTATTTCATTTTGCAACATAGCATACTTCATTTCATAACATATCATGCTTCACTTCATGAACATATAATCTTTCATTTCATAAACATACCATACTTCATTTCGTAACATATCATACTTCATTTCATCATCATATCATATTCATTTCGTGAACGTATCGTTTTGTTTCATTTCATAATCTTATCGTATTCCATTTCATAACATATCTTAAATATCACATACACATAGGGCATGGCATAAGGCATGGCATCAAGAGTAAGTAAACACTAACCTAAGGCATGTTATCTTCATCTAGCATCATTTAATATCACAAGTCAACAGGAATTCACCCAAACATAAAACACATGTTAACCTAATTCATTTAACATAACAACAACTTCATTTGCATATAAAACATGAATTAAACTTCATTTAATCACCCAAAAATACATGATGGCCCAATGGTCCATAAGGTTTCTAGGGTTATCTTTTAACCTAATTCATTTAACATAACAACAGCTTCATTTGCATATAGAACATGAATTAAACTTCATTTAATCACCCAAAAATACATGATGGCCGAATGGTCCATAGGGGTTTCTAGGGTTATCTTTTAACCTAATTCATTTAACCTACTAACAACATCATATGCATACAAACATGGAATAAAACTTCATTGGAGCATCCATACATGGGGGTGGTCGAATGGTCCTTGTTGGTTTTTAGGGCTAGTCCTTTACCCTAATTCAATTAACATACTAACAACATCATAAGTATACAAAACATGGAATAAAACTTCTTTGGAGCATCCATACAAGGGGGTGGCCGAATAGTCCTTTAGAGGTTTCTAGGATTAACCTTTAACCTAATTCACCCTACACCTTAACTTCATCATGTGCATGTAAGAATAAGGTATAGAACATTAATAAAACACCAAAAATCCATGTTGGTCGAATGGTTTATGGAGGCTTTTAGGGTTAACTTTCAACCTAATCCATTTTACATCCTAACATCATCATATAGTTACAAAACATAACATAGAACATCATTGAAACATCCAAAACATAGCTTGGCCAAATGGATCATTGAGACTTTTAGGGTTAACCTTTGACCTAATCCATGTTAAGTCCTAACATCATCATATAGTTACAAAACATAGCATAGAACTTCATCGAAACCTTAAAAACATGGCTTGGCCGAATGGATCTTGGAGGCTTTTAGGGTTAACTTTTGACCTAATCCATTTTAAGTCCTAACATCATCATATAGTTACAAAACATAGCATTGAACTTCATCGAAACCTTAAAAACATGGCTTGGCCGAATGGATCATGGAGGCTTTTAGGGTTAGCTTTTGTCCTAACCCCTTTTTCCATCTTAACATCATCATATACTTACTAAACATAGCATATAACTTCATTGATAACCCAAAAACATAGCTTGGCCGAATATAACATATAGATCTCTTTTATAACCATCAATCGAAGCTACTCGTATGCAGGTGAGGGATACTTACATCCTTCGCTTTACTTGTAGTGTGAAGATAACCTAAGGAACCAAACCTAGCCTTTGCTTTCTTGCTTGGATGAGGTTCGGCCAAGGGGTGGAAATGGAGAGGGAGAGTCTCTAGAATTCGGTGAGAAGAAGAAGAGAAGAGGAGAAAGTGAAGTTGCTAACTCATGCCTCCTCATCCCCCCCTATTTATTCACCTAAAGAGTCCCTTGATCTCCCTTACACTTAACCATAATTTCCCCTATTCCTCTAATGATAATATCCTATTGGGCTTATGGTTAGTGGGTGCATCTATAGGGCTTGGCTATCTCTAGAGGTTTGGGGTTCAATTCCTAGGCCTTGCATCCCTTTTTGACTCCTTTTCTTTTATTTTTGAAAGAGCCCACATAAAGTTCCTATAATCATACAAAATTTCTTATAAAATTTCTAGAGCTTGGGATGAAAAAAGGAAGGAAGGGAAATGGGGAATTCGGCCAAGGATGAGGAAGAAGGAGAACGAAGAAGGAAAGTGGGGTTTTACTTCCTCTCTTCTCTTAATTCTCCTCTTTAATACCTAGGGAATGAACACTCTTCATCCTTCCCATCTATATTCTTTGTATATTCTTTATATATCTTATCCACGAATCATCCTATGGTCTTGTACATCCTTTATATATCTTATCCATAAATTATCCTAGGGTCTAGTGGTGTCAAGGCCACCTCCCTATTAGGAGGTTCAGGGTTCAAATCCTACCTATAACCATTTTTTATTTTATTTTATTTTAAACCTTTTATGGCCTTAAAACCTATATAATTACTTTGCATAGTTTAGAATTTTGCGGGCGTTACACCGGCGACTCACCTTGGTTCCGGCGACCAAGGGTTGGCCGGCCATCCTCTTTGGGCGGTGCAACATCCTCCACCAAGCTGTCCAGTTTTCTTGACAGCTTGTTTCCTTTGTGTCGGAGCGTCGTTTGAACGACGTTTGGAGCTCCAACAGTGACTACCTTGCAAGGGATTTGATCTCCGGTAATCGTCATAGGTGGAGGATGAAGGATTCGTCAAACGGTTGACGAATACCTCTCCGGAGAAGCGAGTTTTGGGGACTCGTTTCTGAATCCAAATTTTGATTCGGATTGTGATATTCTCTCGATCACATCGTCTTCGACACGAGGCTAGTGAATCATACGAAGACGAGTCTCATGACTTTGTGAAGTCATCCCGACGATACTCGACGTGGATACGGATTGAGGCGATTCTAGCGAGAGTCGCTCCGGTTGATGTCTTTCCCGCTACACGTGATACGTCAGGTATATGTAGAGTAATTTTCTTTTATTGCAAAATTTGAAACTATGATTATATCTACACATGTTGTACTATACATGCGTGTGGTGTGTGTGATGTAATAAATTAGATTTATTGTTTTTATTTCTTCCGCTGCGCACATGTTTAAGAAGCATGTTCGAACACACACTCACTGCGGTGCTGGAAACCCAACAGTTTGAGCATCCGATCATCGAGTAAACCCTCAAACATCACGTTTGAGCATTCGACACTCAGTCTTAGCCATTTGGCCAAATCCACCTCATCTCTAATGGAGTTCTCCATTGAAGCTCTCTTCCCTCAGCCTACATCCCTCGGATGCACCAAACACACGACTTCGCAATTCCATCTTTCACCGATTCAAGGACCCCCAGCCTTGTGAACTTGCCAAGTCCTGTAGACTTCCAACACCAAGCCTCATGCTTGGATTTTCCATGCCAAGCCCCATGCTTAGACTTTCCCAACACCAAGTCTCATGCTTGGACTTTTCACTACCAAGGCTACATACTTAGATTTACGCGGCCAACCCATGTTGGACTTCCCATGACAATCCCATGTCATACGTTTTGTCTAACATCAAAATACAGTTCGAGTCAAACTTGAGTCATGGGCCGATTACACCAACAATCTCCCCCTTTTTGATGTTAGACAAAACCAAACTAAAGTCTATCAATTATCCCCAATTGACAATTCTCATATCCCAATGAGAATTCCAAATAATCCCAATTGGTAACTTCTCCCCCTTTTTGACATACATCAAAAAGGTCCTCCCCAAGGGTATGAATGTCTCATATCCCAATGAGATCTTACAATCTCTCCCTTGGAGGAACACACATGCCTACAATCTTTCTAGTGATAAGTCCCATATCACTTAAGAGAGGCATTCCCTCAATTTTCCTCCCATGAGGAAATACATATCCATCTTCCCATGATGGATACCACACTCTAAAGGCTTGCTCCCCCTTGACCATTGCATCAACAATGTCCTTAGAGAGTCGCTAAGCCAATAGAAACACTAAACGATCAAAAATTAAGGCACAAGTTCAACATTGAACTTCCATACACCTTAAAATTGATACATACCCTAAACACATCTCATAATCCATATCCAATGAATTTTCACCCTTTCTAATGCTCTCCAAATCATGTCCTAGGGTTAGGAGTAGTTAGGGAACCAAAACATAGCTGAACATGAACCTAACAACTATTGTTTACCCGAAATTAGCTTGGCAATCGACTCTGATAGAAATCAGTCTACTGCCACCCTTATCAGTCGACTGCCATTGAGTGGCAATCGACTGGTAACTGAAAAATCTGATTTTCAATTATCAGATATAGTTTTCAAAAATTCATAAGTAATTATGGATACGGTGAAAAATCATGAAAATTTGTACGTACATTACTTATTACAAACATTATGTGTGAAAAATATTAGAAAATTATTTTACACATAAAATAGTGAGATTGATACAAAGTTCAAAAGTTGAGAAAAACTTCAGTATTGAGCCTTCTTTGTATCACCTCATCCAATGGTGATTGCTATCAAAAGATAGACTTCACCAAGGTTTTTTAAAATATTTTTGAAATGTTTTTAAACCCTTTAGTTTAATTTTCCTAAACTTCTCACTTGTATCTAGATGTGTAAAACACATACAAGTCAAGTATTAGTGAGATGTGGGGTCTTTGTTATTTAGGGTTCATGCATATCTCTAGGCAACAATATTTGATTCCCTTAAATTCATGCCTTAGTCCTTAAATCCATTTTATTTATGCATGAAAAATGATTATGGCATAAATGATACAAAGATAAGAGCTTGTGCCAAAATCATGATGTCATGACATGTGAATGAAATCTAAGTATACATGACATATAGAAATAACCCTTAAAATGATCATGACATTTTATATGATAAAACTAAATATGATGTCATGTCATGGCAAGGCAAACAAAGCATGACAATTATAAAATACTAAGGTATAGAATACCTAAGTGTTAAGCCCAAATTATCATTTCTAGGATTAAGTCCATTTTTGCCTTAATGCCAATTATCCCCCTAGTGTGTCAAAAGCCCAAAATGGCACACCATTACTCCCTAAGATCTAATTGTGCCAATTTAATCATTTTTCAACTTCTCAAAGCACATTGGCACATCCTAAAGTGTCAACTCACCATGGTTAGGTTAACTACCCATCCATTTTGGGTTGACACACCCTAACCCATCTAGCGTGAATCAATCACACTCCTAGGAACCCAATACCTATTAGAGCTCTATGGGTTAACTAGGTATTCACTAGGGATAACTTCCCTAGATACCTTCCTAATGACCCTTTTTGGCTTTGAAGCCTTAGTCAATTGGGTCTTTCCTAGGTCAACTCTAGAGGTAACTCCCCCTTTGACCTTCTTAGTGGCTACATTAGATTTTCTTGACTTTTTAGCCACTAAACAAACACCATGGTTAGTCTTAGGGATAACTTCCCTATTAACCTTGGTTTTTATAGACTTAGATTTAGTTCCATAATCAAATGGAACATTGTGATAGGCTTTAGGTTTGTCACCCAAACCTTTCTTGCCCTTTACCGATTCTTGTCTCCTAGGTCTTATATTTTAAACGCTTGACCCCTTAAATGAATTTGTAATAATTGCTAGGGTCTTCTCCAATTTTTTAAGCCTTGATCTCAAGGCTTGGTTTTCTAACTCTAATTTTTTCAATTTTGATCTATCATTAGATTTTTGGGAATTGTTTTTCTTCTTAGGCATGTGTCTACCCTTCTTAGGGTTTATGCCTAAGTTCTCTTCTATTATCCTAATGGGCTCCTTAGGTAGGATAGGTCTAGTGTTATTGGTCCTAGGTTTGTCCTTAGGTAAATTTACATGGTTAGCACCTAAACAAAAATATTTATTTCTACTAGCATGCTTTTCATTAATAATAGCAAGTGAACTAGAAAAGTTTTTAGCATGCTTGTTGGTCATAGAACTAGAAGGTGCATAATTTAAATATACCTTAGGGTTAGGTTTGGAAGCTCCCCCTATATGAGATGCCCCTTCTTGCCCTTTCTTCCTCCCCCTAGGGCATTGGCTTCGGTAGTGTCCTCTTTGGTTGCATTTGAAGCACACAATGTGCTCTTTGCTCTTTCTAGCAAGGACTCCGACATCCTTTGACTTTTGGTTGACTTTCCTTTTCTTTAGTCAATTTTGGGCATTTACTCTTATAATGCCCTTTCTCCCTACACTCAAAGCAAATTATGTGATATTTAATATTAATTACATTGCTTGAGTTACCTAAGGTGGTGGAATTCTCTTGATCACTTCTCCCTGATGTTGAAGCTTCTTCTTGATCTTGTTCTGGGATGGAAGTCCTCTCCTCCCCCTCAATGCTAGAGGTGGAGGTGTCCACCAAGTCATCAACATCGTCGAAGGTTGATGGAAATTCTTCCTCATCAAGGACCAATGTGGGCTCTTCATGAAATTTGATCACCTTGTCCCATAGGTCCTTAGCATCCCTATATTTAACTATTCTAGACCAAACATTGTTAGGAATCAAATCACTAAGCAATTTGATTACCTTGAGATTTGTCTTGAAATCCTTCATTTGGTCCTTGGTCCATCTCGCCTTTTCAATTTTCCTATTGCTTTCATGCCTAGGCATTTCAAAATCATTTTCTAGAATTAGCATTAAATCAAAATCGGTTTCGAAATATACCTCCATTCTTTTCTTCCACCAAGAAAAGTTTCCATCGAATTTTGGTGGATGGATGTTTATGCCGGCTATCTTGTCATGCTTGTGTTGGCGATTAGTCCGCGATAAGCTCCTCGCTCTGATACCACTTGTTGGAGGATCGGTGGCTGGCTAGAGTGGGGGGGGGGGGTGAATAGCCCAAATCGTGTGTACGGTGGAAGTCGATTGTTCGTTGCGTATCACTTATCTACAACTCTCGTTAGCACAGCCGAATATAAAATAATGAAAACACAACAAGAATACAAGAACACGACACATGATATACGTGGTTAAGAATCTTAGGGTTCCAACTCCATGGGGTGAGCTTAACGAGCTCATGTTATGCGCACGACACTAACCAAACTCCTCGACAACACGTCGGAGGTGGAGAAACCTCGTACAAGCAATTACATTAAGTAATACAAGCAAATACAAATACAAGAAGAAATACAAGTAAAGAACACTTTACAAAACTTTGCTTTGATCACTTGCTTGTTTCTTGCTTTGGATTGCTCTTGAAGGACTGGAATGCAGCAGCAAATCCCCTTCACAATCTTCCCAAAAGTCTTTGCGAAATCCTCTATCTCGAGCTCCATTTATAACCTGCATCGAGCTGATTCCGCAACCATCAGTCGACTGATCGTGACCATCAATTGATTGGTCCTGTAGCCGTTGTCTCACAACGGCTCGATCCATGTTGGAGAAGTTCCAATGGATCCATCATTAGTCGACTTATCATTCCCATCAGTCGACTGATGAACTCGTAGTCGACTGCCCAGTCGGCTACGGAGTGTTCTGTGCCTGCAACACTTCCCATCAGTCATTTGTTGTCCCTTGGCAGTTGACTACTGTCGATATCAGTCGATTGTCATCCCTTGGCAGTCGACTGCCAAGCCACAGAATACAGTCTAACACCAGTCGATTGCCTTCGACTTGGATCAGTCAAACCGACACCTATGCCAGTCGACTACTGTCAGGTAAAACCTCAAACACCAAGTTGTTTGAGCATCCGACCGTCGGGTAAACCCTCAAACATCACGTTTGAACATCCGACACTCAGTCTTAACCACTTGGCCAAGTCCACCTCATCTCTCATGGAGTTCCCCACTGTAGCTCTCTTCTCTCAGCCTACGTCCCTCGGATGCACCAAGCGCACAACTTTGCAATGCCATCCTTCGCGTCTCTTGCCCCTGAAGTCTGCTTCCCTTGAGCCTCACTCCATTCGCTCCCCGTCCGACGGTCCCTCGGATGCACCAAGTGCACGGCTTTGCAATGCCATCCTTCATCGACTCAAGGACCCTGAGCCTAGAGAACTTGCCAAGTCCTCAAGACTTCCCACACCAAGCCCCATACTTGGACTTTCCGAACACCAAGCCTCATGCTTGGACTCTTTACTACCAAGGCTACACACTTGGATTTACATGGCCAACCCATGTTGGACTTCCCATGACAATCCCATGTCATACGTTTTGTCTAACATCAAAATACAATTCGAGTCAAACTCGAGTCCTGGGCCGATTCCACCAACAGTAACTCCCCTTGTAACCTTCTTAATGGCTTCCCTAGGTTTCCTTGAAACCTTAGCCACTAAACACCTACCTTGGTCAACCTTAGGGATGACTTCCCTATTGACTTTGGTTTTCCTAGACCTAGATTGAGTTCCATAATCGAATGGAACATTGTGATTGGTCTTTTTGGGCTTAATCTTGCCCTTGAATGGTTCTTGCTTCCTAGGTCTTCGACTTTGACTCCTAGATCCCAAATTTTGACTATTTGACCCTTGCATTTGACTTTGCATTTTTCGAAGGGTCTTATCTAATTTCTCAAGTCTTGACCTCAAGACTTGATTTTCCAACTCTAGTTGCTCAAATTTTGTAGGCCCATTATTTCTTTGAGTATTTTTCCCTTTCCTAGGTATATGTCTAGAATTCTTGGAGTTAAAGCCTAGATGGTCTTCTATTTTTCTAATACTTGCCTTAGGTAGAATATTTTTAGGGACATTAGTCCCAAATTTCTTCTTATTTATAAGATTTACATGTTTTGCTCCTAAACAAAAAAACCTATTTTTAGCATGCTCTTTATGAACAAAAGCAAGAGTATTAACATTATTCCTAGCATGCTTTTGCCTATTAATTAAGGAAGGAGCAAAATTAGAGGTTACCTTAGGGTTTGCCTTAGAGGCTCCCCCTACATGTGTAGCTCCTTCTTGGTCCTTCTTTCTCCCCCTAGGGCATTGACTCCTATAATGCTCCTTTTGGTTGCATTTGAAGCACACTACATTCTCCTTGCTTTTCTTAGTGAGGACTCCGACTTCATTGGTTTTTTCTTGAACTCTTTGTGCCGGTTGACTTTTCTTGACTCTTTTAGGACATTTACTCTTGTAATTCCCTATTTCCCTACACTCAAAGCATATGATATGATTTTTAATATTAATTGAAATGCTTGAGTTACCTAGGGTGGTGGTCGGTGCTGGAGTTTATTCTTCACTTCTTCCGGAGGTTGATGCGACTTCTTGATTTTGTTTCGGCTCCGGCGTAGATGGTCTCTCCTTCCCCTCAATCCTAGAGGTGGAGACTTCTCCTACTTCTTCTACCTCATCTTCCTCCTTGGATGTCAAACATTCCTTGACCTCCGAATCCTCACTTTCTTGTGAAGATGAGCTTTCTTCCTCTTCTTCGTGCTCTCTTTCCAATTGAGCCAATGATGGGTCTTTATGATATTTCGCCAATTTGCTCCATAGCTCCTTGGTGTCTTTACAATCCCCTATCTTGATCAAAATGTCATTAGGGATTACATTAAGAAAAATACCCATTACCTTATTATTGATGTTGTAGTATCGAAGTTGTTCGTGACTCTAATTCTTCTTCTTGATTTTTCTTCTTTCTTCGTCTTTTGGAGTGTCGAAACCTACTATGACACTAATCCAATTGTAAAAATCGCACATAAGAAAATGCATCATTCTATCTTTCCAATACGCGAAATCTTTGAGGTTGAAGGCTAGTGGAATGTTGATGTCGTCACCCAATCTTTCTTGAAGATCCATCTTCTTCCTCTAGCGGTGCTCTCTTGGTTATTGATCCTTGAAGAGCGACCTCACTCTGATACCACTTGTTAGAACCTATACGCCCGTTAGAGGGGGGGTGAATAGCGTTTAGTCGTTTGATCAGAATTCGTTCGCGTGCTTGCTACAAAACTTGTTATATGCAGCAGAATATACAATAATAAAATAAATACCACAAAAGCACAAGAACAACATGACAATATAACATGGTTCAGAATCTCAAGGTTTCTACTCCACGGGTTGGGCTCGAACGAGTCCTAGCGATGCAAACACACACCACTAATCAATAACTCCTTTTCAACAACATGTCGGAGGTGGAGAAACCTCGTACAAATGATTACAAAAGCAATACTAAGAAATACAAGCAAAATATGAATGAAATGTAAAGAGCACTTTACAAACTAGGGTTTTGAGTGCTTGCTTGTTGGTTGCTTGGATGAGCTTGAAGGACCCTGAAATGCACCTGCAATTCGCCTTCAAAATGTCTCAAGAAGCCTCCCCAAGAACCATTGTCGAACTCTCCCACAAATAGCTCCTTGTAACATGAATCGGACTGGATTTTTGCCTAGCAGTCGACTGCCATAAGGGCCTAGTCGACTACCACCACAGTTGTTGTGAGACAATGACTCGATCCACGCTAAAAAAGCTTCAATGGATCACTTGGCAATCGACTACCAACATCGCCAGTCGACTGCCAACGCCCGTAGCCGACTGCCCAATCGTCTACCAAGCGTTCTGTGCTCGTGACCAAAAAACCATTAGTCGACTACTACAACGAGCAGTTGACTGGCAAGGCTTTTTCGATCGTAAACCGCAGTCGAGCACTAGTCGACTCACAGCAGTCGAACAAGTCATAATCTCAGTCGACTGCTTAGTGTTAACTCGGGCGCCAAGTGTCAAACACTTGGCCATCTGACCGGTATAAAGCCCCAGTCAACCGATAACCTCACACATGAGGTTTAACCCCAAGTATGGTGTCCCCATACTTGCTAGACCACCCTTAGCCTAGACCTAAGCCTTCTAGCCACCTCCGTCAGCCTCGTGCCTATTGGATTCCTCCAAGTCATCCATGACTTGTTCATCCATACGCTAGCCTTCAGGTGTTTCCATCGGCAATTATCATGCTAACAATGTCTATACTGCCAAGGCACATTGGACTTACGTTGCCAAGACCATGCTTGGACTCTACACCGTCAACCATTGGACTTATACTGCCAAGATGTAGGGATGTATACTGAAAAGTCTATCTTTTCTATGAACATCTTTATTTTTGAAATAAGAATCACATGATCATTGTTTGTATATTTTTATGTATATTGTCTAATACGTTACATTGTAGATAACATGGTGTGTGGTGTCACACGGGAGATCATGTTATCGGCTCCTTGTAAAGTATAAGTAAAGGCTCACAACCGAGATGACTTTGGACAAACCATCGGAATGGTTGTAGTGTGATTTGGTGTTGGTTTGTCTTGACCATAGAATCACACTAGTGCACTTTGTGTGTATTGAGCAGGACCGACTTAGAGGTGATTCGATTTATTACTGACTACATAATCGAATCGTACCTCAGATATTATTTAGTAAATGCTCTTAATCCCGATATAATAACGGGCACATATACTTAGTACTCATCTCTTTGATTTACCAATAGGCGAGATTTATAGATTAAATTGATAGGCTTGGTAAGTTGGGAGATGATATTATTTATATGGTGTGCTGTTGATTATAGGAGGAAACCGTGTCCTATATATTAGGATGATGACGTCACCATGAGGATCTCATAAGGTTCATCATGTAAACCCTGCAGGTGGACTTGGTCCGGCATGATGAAAAGGTTGAGTAGTACTACTCAAGGAGTTAGATGTTGATTAATTAATGGTCAGTAAATTAATTAATCGACAAACATTCGAGATCTTAAACATAGGGAGAAAATGTACAAATAATATATGGAGCCCATATTATCATATAGGGTTGGTGAGGTAGATCAATGATGAACCTTTAGTGGATGGGATCATCATTAGTGGATCGGACATTATGTAGGCTTGATCCTATGGTGGCCAAGACCCAACTCCTCCTCATGGTCCCTAATGTAGCCTTTTAGCACCTCAGGATGCTTAGATCCAATGGATAGAAACAAAACTCTAAGATCCATTGGTAGAGATTAAATCTCTAAGATCCGATGGTTGAGATTAAATCTCTAGATCCGACGGTTGAGATTAAATCCCTAGAACCAATGGATGAGATTAATTCATAACTTATCCCTAACTCTATAAAAGGATGGCATGGGAGTTGGCGGGAACAACATTGAAGGAGAGCTAGGGTTTGGGCGGCAAGAAGGATTCCTAGTTGAGATAGGATTAAGATTAGGGTTTGGAGCCAAGGGTGGCACCAAATAAGGAAGGTATTCTTCTCTTCTTCTTCCTCTTTTAGCCAACGTCCAGCACCTCTCCAGCCTCTTTTCCAGCCTTGGCTGGTGACCAAAAGCCCCCTTCTCCTTCTCCTTAGGTGGTGGAAATAGGATATAGGGCTTCCCTTGGTGTCTTGCTTGTTTTCCACCATCTTCTCCTTCACCTAGTTGGCCGGCGGCAAGGATAGTTTTAGTTCCTTGTTGGTTGTTTCTAGTGAGGAGAAAAACCTTGTTTTTGTTTGGATGTATACTGAAAGCCTAGCTCTTTTGTATGAACATTTTGATTTTGTAATAAGAATCACATGATCATTGTTTGCACTTTATATTTATTATATGTGTGCATATTGTCTAATATTTTACATTGTAGATAACATGGTGCTTGGTGTGGCACAGAAGATCATGTTATCAGTCCCTTGTAGAATATAAGTAGAGGCTCACAACCAAGATGGTTTTGGACAAACCATTGGCATGGTTGTAGTGTAGCTTGGTATTGTTTTGTCTTGAACATAAAGTTACACTAGTACACTTAGGTGTATTGAGCAGGACCGACATAGAGGTGATTCAATTTATTGCTGACTACATAATTGAATCGGACCTCGGATATTATGTTGTACATGCTCTTAATCCCAATATAATAACGGGCACATGTACTTAGTATTTATTTCTTTAATTTACCAAAGGGTGAGATTTCTATGGATTAAAGCAATATGCCCGGTAAGTTGGGAAATGATATTATTTACATGGTGTGCCGTTGATTATAGGAGGAAACCGTGTCCTATATATTAGGTTGATGATGTCCCCATGAGGAGCTCATATGGTTCATCATATAAACCCTGCAGGTTGACTTAGTCAACATGATGATAAGGTTGAGTGGTACTACTCGAGGAGTTAGATGTTATTTAATTGATGGACAGTAAATCAATTAATTGACGGACATTCGATATCTTAAACACGGGGAGATGAATGTACAAATAATATATGGAGCCCATATTATCATATGGGGGTTGGTGAGGTAATTCAATGATGATCCTCTAGTGGAATGGAACATCATTGATGGATCAAGTTTGTGTGGTTCCGATCCATCGGGTGGCCAAGATCAAACTCCTCCTCATGGTCCCTATTGTAGCCTATTAACACCTCATGAACCCTAGATCCAATGATGGAAAACAAATCTCTAGATCCCACGGTTGGGATTAAATCCCTAGAACCGACGGTGGAGATTAAATCTCTAGATCCGACGGTTGGGATTAAATCCCTAGAACGGACGGTGGAGATTAAATCTCTAGATCCGACGGTTGGGATTAAAACCCTAGATCCGATGGTTGAGATTAAATCTCTAGATCCGACGGTTGAGATTAAAACCCTAGAACCAACGGTGGAGATTAAACCAAGGCCTAAACCAAACTCTATATATATAGGAGAATGGGTTGGGCGGCAACGAAGTTTTTTTGATTGATGGAGTTGGATGTTTTGGAGATTAGGGTTTTGGCCATCAATGACTTGGGCGGCAAGAAACCCTAATTAGGGTTTGGCTCCTTTGGTTGGGCGGCAAGGTTTGGAAGGAGAGGGGCGGCAACTATAGGAGAAGAGCTCTTCTTCTTCCTAGGGAAGGTGGCCGGTTCCTAGATCTCTTCCTTCCACCTTGGTTGGGCGGCAAGAAAACCTAAGGAGGAAACCCTAATTAGATTAGGGTTTGGCTCTTATAGTTGGGCGGCTAGGGTTTGCAAGAAGGTGGGCGGCAACTATAGGAGAAGAGCTCTTCTTCTTCCTAGGGTGTGGCCAACTCCTTCCTCTATTCCCTCCACCTTGACCGGCGCCCAACATATTCCCTTTCTCCTCTTCACTCCATCTTGGCCGGTGGCACTAGAAGCTAGGGTTTGTCCCAAGTTTGGTTCCTTGGTGGTTTCCATTTAGTTCTCTCTATTCTTGGGGCCGGCGGCATCAATCCTTTGTAGATTGGTGGTTGGCTTAAGCAAGAAGGGAATGAGAGTTCTTCTTTCTTGGATTGAAGAAGATCTAGGAAGCTTCAACTTGTGGAGGATCTTCGCCCACACGAAGTCTACAAGGAGGTTAGGACATACGATAGAAGATCAAGAGGTATAAAAGTTTCATAACTTTTATTATTGATCTTTGCATGTTCTTATTGATATGCTAGCTTATGTTCTTTATGTTAGTATGTGTTGATTATACTAGTTTACATTTGTATGTATTTGTATAATCATGGACCCCGAAGATAAACACAAAAACCGGTGATCCGTCCGTCGTCTCTTCCGCGGCTAACCAACTAGAAGAGTTGTGTTGCTTGAACAACTAGTTTGTTCAAGCGATTGCTAAAGTTGTTAGCACGATGACGAATTGGTTGTACTTAGGAAACTCATCCCATCCGGATTAGTTTTCATTAGTGAAAATTTTAATCTGGGGACATGGGAGCCAATGAGCCTCCGAGAAGCACGAGTTCCCATCAATTGGTATCAGTGCCTCGGTTTCCGGTTTTATGTGTTTAGGATTCGGTTAATTTTTTATGCACTTTTTCATATATTATATGTGCCGGATAATAGTAGGATATGCGTAGTTTAACTTTTTGGTTGCAGGCGTAAGATCCGACTATTATGGCCATATGTGTGTATGTGATTGTATGTGTGTAAATATTTATTATTTGAATCCTCGGGGTTGACGAGGCTAGATTAGTATTTAATTTTTGTAATTAATTACGACATTGTTTAGCCGCTCATTTTAGTTTACTTTCGATCTAGATTATTTGTACACTCCTTCGTGGAGTATAGGATCGATGGATGTAAATTAAAATGATATATCTCGGCTCGGATCTCTTTATGTGGCTTGCGTACGGAAAAGGTGGAGCGGACGAGGTGGCGACAAAGCCATAATAGTTGGAAAAAATTCTGTTTTTTCCATATTTATTGTTGATTTGTTTTATATGCATGTTGTGTGTGCTTGAAAATTACTCATTTTCAATTTACTAAGTGGGAAAGGGATATTTTAATTAATTCCCGCGGCCTCCATTACAATTTGATGTGTGATGCAACAAACTTGCGTGTCGGCTCTGAGTGGCTTCCTCCCTGCGGATGGGTTTGTTTGCGGATCACTAGGTCAAATAATGGTTATAGAAAATTATCTAGGAGCGTGTGTACTTCCACAGCGGTAAGACACATAATCCGAAATAATTCCCTTAGTTCGTGTAATGGTGCACACTTAGATGCAAATAAAAGTATCCTCCCCATCGGAGTCACTGCTTTTATTTGTAGGGCCAAAGAGGAACCAACTATTAATTTTATTTGTTAAAAAGTAAGGTTGACAAGATAATAAAATTAATGGGTAAAACCTCCTCTTGCAAATGTAGAATTCATATACGTCCACACTAGCGTGGCATGCGATATTCTCGGTTTTTTGAGGTGTTGGTTGATTTCCAAATTTTATTGTTTTGAGGAATCAATAATATTTGAAATCAAATGTTTTGATCATTGTGATTCTTAGGATTTTCAAAAATGACTTTCACTCCACTTACTATGATACTAAAGGAAATAAACTTACTGTACCTAAATAATGTTGATTGGAAAAGAATCTACATATTGTCTTATCTGCTAAGAAGTACAAGTATGCACTCTTCAAAGAGTGTCCTCAAGCCATGGTTGCTCAAAAAGGTTTCTACTTCTAAGCCAAAAGGCAAGAAGAAGGAGAAACAAGGTGGAGCAAAGGTGGTGGGAGGATCTTAGGGAGGAGTGAAGAAGCCGAAAGGCAAGTACTTCACTTGCAACCAGACTGGACATAAGAAGAAGGATTATCCCAATCCGAAGCAAGAACAAATGTATATCCTTTGGACTAGTCATTGAAACATGATTAGCAGTGTTATCTACTGGCACCTGGTGTGTAGATACGAGAGTCACTAATCATGTCTGCAACACTTTGCATGGGTTCCAGGAAACCCGACGACTAGCTAAAGGGGAGATTATCATTTACTTGGGCAATGCCATGAAGGTGGCGGCTATTGCAGTGGGAGAAGTTTTATTTATCTCTTAAGAAAAATAAAATTTTGGTTCTGGAAAATTCCCTTTATGTACCTTTATTTAGAAAGAATTTAATTTCGGTTTCTAAATTGTTTATGGATGGATATTCTATTTCTTTTAATGACAGAGTTGTTATAAAAAGGAATAGGGAGAATATCTGTTCAGGTACATTGATAGGAAATTTGTACACACTTGAACCAAAAACCTCCCACGATGCAAATTGAAGATTATAACTCATCTTCTAATTCTAATAAGAGAAAAGAACCTTCGAAGATGAACCAAACATATCTTTGGCATCTAAGGCTTGGTCATATTAACCTGAGTAGAATTCAAAGGTTGATAGCTGATGGACCTTTGGGTTTATTAGTGGTGGAGGATCTCCCAACCTGCGAATCTTGCTTGGAAGATAAAATGACTGAGAGGCCTTTTTAGGCCAAGGGGTATACAGCCAAAGATGTGTTAGGAATGGTTCATTCTGATTTGTGTGGTCCTATGACTATCTAGGCAAGAGGTAGTCTCGAATATTTCGTCTCTTTCATAGATGATTATTCAAGATATTGATAACACCACGATCTGATCGTGGTGGTTAGTACCTCTTGGGAGAGTTTAGGAACTACTTATCAGAGGTTGGGATTCAATCCCAATTGTCTGCACCTGGCACACCCCAGCAGAACGGTGTAGCAGAGCAAAGGAATAAGACTCTTATGGAGATGGTTAGATCGATGATGAGTTATTCTGACTTGCCAGATTCGTTCTGGGATATGCTCTAGATATGGCGGTGTACATTCTGAACTTGGTTCCATCTAAATCAGTGCCTTCTACTCCCACAGAGTTGTGGACTGGGCGAAAGCCTAGTCTAAGACAAATTCGGATATGGGGAGTCCAGCACATGTGCTGAAGGCTGATGCTGGTAAGTTGGAACCTTGTACAGAAGTGCGCTTGTTTGTTGGCCATCCTAGGGGAATGAATGGTGGTTTGTTTTATAGTCCTAGAGATCAGAGGGTGATCGTTAGTACGAATGCCAGATTTCTAGAGGAGGACTATGTGATGAACCAAAAGCCCACGAGTAGGATTGTTCTTGAGGAGTTGACAGGGGAAGTCCCGACTTCAGTACCACCGGTACAAGAGGATATACCACATGTCATTGCACCGCATATCACAGAGGATACACAGGTGATACCTCATCGTAGTGGGAGGGTAGTGAGACAGCCTGATAGATTCATGTTCTTGGGAGAATCTTCCGATTTGGTCCCTGGCGAACATGAACCTGATCCCTGGACATATGATGAGGCAATCCAAGATATAGATGCAATATCTTTTCAAAGTGCAATAAATATTGAGATTGAATCTATGGATTCAAATCAGGTCTGGGAGCTCTTATGCATAGCAGCTCATATGGATTATGAGGTGTGGCAGGAGGATGTCAAGACAGCTTTCCTTAATGGAAGTCTTGAGGAAAACATCCATATGTAGCAACCAGAGGGATTCATTGTTAAAGGCAAAGAGCATCTTGTATGTAAGCTTAATCGGTCCGTTTATGGATTGAAGAAAGCTTCGAGGTCTTGGAACATCCACTTTGATGAGGTAAATCCAGACTTATGGATTTATTCAAAGTCCGGATGAGTCTTGTGTATACAAGAGATGTGACAGAAATGTAGTGGTATTTCTTGTACTATACGTAGATAATATTTTGGTAGTTGGCAACAATATCAGAGTGTTATCAGACGTAAGGGTATGGTTGTCCAAACAGTTTGACATGAAGGATTTGGGAGAAGTGGGACACATCCATGGGATCAAAGTTATAAGGGATCGCAAGAAAAGGATGTTGTGCTTATCTCAAGCTTCATACATAGACACGGTCCTAGCTCGTTTTAGCATGCAGAATTCCAAGAAAGGTTTTCTACCTTTTAGGCATGGAGTTCCTTTATCTAAAGAGATGTGTCCTAAAACATCAAAGGAGATAGAGGAGATGAAGGTGGTTCCTTATGCTTCGGTAGTAGGAAGCCTCATGTATGTTATGCTATGTACGAGACCAGATATCTGCTTAGTGCATGGCATGGTTATGTCGAGTAATCCTGGACAGGGACATTGGACTACGGTAAAGCATATATTGAAGTACCTGAGAAGGACTAGGGATTATATGCTGGTTTACCGGGCAGATCAATTAGTCCCTGTGGGTTACACGGATTTGGATTTCTAATCTGATAGGGATAACAGTAAGTCTACCTCAGGTTTTGTATTTACTTTGGAAGGTGGAGCCATAGTATGGAAGAGTGTCAAGAAGAAATGCGTGGCGGACTCTACCATGGAAGCTGGGTATATGGCAGCCCCTGTGGCGGCCAAAGAAGCTGTGTGGCTCAGGAACTTCCTGATGAACTTGGATGTGATTCCTGGTTTGCCCAGAAATATCACAATTTATTGTGATAATAATGGTGCAGTTGCAAATTCGAAGGAACCACGAGCCCATAAGGCTAGTAAACACATAGAGTGCAAGTACCACCTGATACGAGAAATCGTAAAGGAGGTAGAAGTTGCTGTCACCTAGATTGCATCAGAGGATGACCTGGTAGACCCTTTTCACTAAGGGCGTTCTGGCGAGAGCTTTGATAGGCATGTGGAGGGAAGGGGAATCAGATGTATGGAAGTATGATGCCAGTATAGTCTTTTAGTATAAGTGGGAGATTGTTGGGATGTATACTGAAAGCCTAGCTCTTTTGTATGAACATTTTTATTTTGAAATAAGAATCACATGATCATTGTTTGCACTTTATATTTATTATATGTGTGCATATTGTCTAATATTTTTCATTGTAGATAACATGGTGCTTGGTGTGGCACAGAAGATCATGTTATCAGTCCCTTGTAGAATATAAGTAGAGGCTCATAACCAAGATGGTTTTGGACAAACCATTGGCATGGTTGTAGTGTAGCTTGGTATTGTTTTGTCTTGAACATAGAGTTACACTAGTACACTTAGGTGTATTGAGCAGGACCGACATAGAGGTGATTCAATTTATTACTGACTACATAATTGAATTGGACCTCGGATATTATGTTGTACATGCTCTTAATCCCGATATAATAACGGGCACATGTACTTAGTATTTATTTCTTTGATTTACCAAAGGGTGAGATTTCTATGGATTAAATCAATATGCCCGGTAAGTTGGGAAATGATATTATTTACATGGTGTGCCGTTGATTATAGGAGGAAACCATGTCCTATATATTAGGTTGATGATGTCCCCTTGAGGAGCTCATAAGGCTCATCATGTAAACCCTGCAGGTTGACTTAGTCAACATGATGATAAGGTTGAGTGGTACTACTCGAGGAGTTCGATGTTAATTAATTGATGGTCAGTAAATCAATTAATTGACGGACATTCGATATCTTAAACATGGGGAGATGAATGTACAAATAATATATGGAGCCCATATTATCATATGGGGGTTGGTGAGGTAATTCAATGATGATCCTCTAGTGGAATGGAACATCATTGATGGATCAAGGTTGTGTGGTTTGTTAGTAATATATATGAGAGATGTCCTAAGGCAATCGCCTTATGTATGAACCATTTATATGATAAATGAAGATTCACTATTTGAGTATACATGTTTCATGTATTTGATTGGATCTTAAACTCATTTACTGAATGTCCACGATGCGATTCACAGCATGAGAGAATTTGTGATTGGATCACAACTAGTGAGTATCTCTACATGTGTAATTGTGATGTATCGGAATTATCCCTAGTCGATGAATTGATGGATTTGGACACCATCAATTCTGTCTAGACTACGAGATATACTCCTTGGTGTATCCAAGCGGTGATTCTCCGGTGGAGACATAGTGATGTCCGGAGTTAATCGTGGATGCTAGTTATGGTAACTAGTTCATTGGAGTGACCAGCCGTAAGACTTCATATGGTTCTCTGCATATATAGATATGTCAATGAAGTTCTTACTGTGGTTTAAGTGCGATGTTCCTTTGACTTGCGGTATTCAAGTCATCTTGATCATGGAGACTTATGCTTTGACATCTTAAGCAAACATCTCTAAGGAGATGTGGACCCGGGATGATTGGGTATAAGTCGAAGTGATCGAAGGTGTTTGAATAGCCTATAAAGGATTCACCACTCCTTGCGAGGAGATGTATACCCATGGCCTCTCGTCGGATTGTTACTAAAGTCTTTGGCCAAAGCATTACATGTTTAGAGTAAAGTACTCTTGATACATGTGGAGTAACTAGAATCCGTGGGGACGAGGAAATGATACTTGGGCTAGGTGACGCGTGTCACCTAGTCAATAGACCATGTCCTGAACCAAGTGGGTATAAGATGAGTGAAGGGAATGGGGCACGATTCATTCGAGCTACTGAAGGGTTTCAGAAATAGTTCTGGATCAACCGTTGATCTTTTCGGTTAATTGGGGATCATAATGTACTACTAGGTGCCACTCATGATCGTTCTATAATTAATGGTTAATTATAGACGGCCAACATAAACCGAGAACCTATTTGGTCACACGCACAACGAGTGTAATCCAAAGGATTTAAAACGAGCTTGAGAATGAGATTCTCAGACCGAGAGAAACTATGTTTGGTTGGACCAAACATAAAGCGAGCATGAAATTGTTTTAGTCGCAATGGAAGCGTGGATGGGCCATGTCTTATGAAGACATAATGGATGGACAAAAATGGTTTGGTTCTAATCCAATGGATGAGAATAAACCAAAGGGTTTGGTTTATTTTAAACGAATGAACCAAAAATTGGTTCGGTTCGTTTTAACTTAAAATAAACCATCATGGTTTGGTTTATTTTAACTTATCTTAATGAAGCGGGTTAACGGGCTTTATGGATATGATCCATTAACCATTAAGAGAATTAGTTCTCTATAAAATAGGGCTTAAACCCTAACCCTAAATCTAATAAAAAGTTTTGGCCGCCCAACCCTAGCCTCCTTTTTGTTGTTGCCGCCCAACATGGTGTTGCCGCCAACTTCATGGAGCTGCTGCCACCTCCTTGCCGCTGGCATCCAAGCTTCAGCCGGCGATGCTCCGGCGACCCTCCGGTGATCTCTTGTGGGTTCGGTGATAAGGTGAGCTCCACATCTCCTTTGGCCGGCCTCTATTCCTCCACCAAAAGCTGTCCAGTTTTTCTGGACAGCTTGTTTCTTTGTTGTCGGAGCGTCGTTTGGACGACGGTTAGTGCTCCGACAGCGGCTAACTTACCGGGGATTTGATCTCCGGTAATCCTCTGAGGTGGGGGACGAAGGATTCGTCAAACGGTTGACGAATACCTCTCCGGAGAAGCGAGTTTTGAGAACTCGTTTTAGGATCCGAATTTGGATTCGGATCGTGATCATCTCTCGATCACGTCGTCTTCAACACGAGGCTAGTAACCCGTACGAAGATGAAGCTCGTGACTTAGCGAAGTCATCCCGATGAGCTCGGCGTGGATACGGATAGAGACGATTCTTACGAGGATCGTTCCGGTTGATGCCGTTCCCGCTACACGTCATACGAAAGGTATAACGTAGATAAATTTCTTTTATTGCAAATTTTAATTTATGGTTATGTCTACACTTGTTGTAATATGCATGCGTGTGTTGTGTGTGTTGTAATAAATATAGATTTATTAATTTTAATTGCTTCCGCTGTGCTCATGTTTACGAAACATGATCGAACACACACACGCCGCGGTGCCGGAAACCCAACATGGTTCCGATCCATCGGGTGGCCAAGATCCAACTCCTCCTCATGGTCTCTATTGTAGCCTATTAACACCTCATGAACCCTAGATCCAATGATGGAAAACAAATCTCTAGATCCGACGGTTGGGATTAAATCTCTAGAACCGACGGTGGAGATTAAATCTCTAGATCCGACGGTTGGGATTAAATCCCTCGAACCGACGGTGGAGATTAAATCTCTAGATCCGACGGTTGGGATTAAAACCCTAGAATCGACGGTTGAGATTAAATCTCTTGATCCGACGGTTGAGATTAAAACCCTAGAACCGACAGTAGAGATTAAACCAAGGCCTAAACCAAACTCTATATATATAGGAGAATGGGTTGGGCGGCAACGAAGTTTTTTTGATTGATGGAGTTGGATGTTTTGGAGATTAGGGTTTTGCCCATCAATGACTTGGGCGGCAAGAAACCCTAATTAGGGTTTGGCTCCTTTGGTTGGGCGGCAAGGGTTGGAAGGAGAGGGGTGGCAACTATAGGAGAAGAGCACTTCTTCTTCCTAGGGAAGGTGGCCGGTTCCTAGATCTCTTCCTTCCACCTTGGTTTGGCGGCAAGAAAGCCAAAGGAGGAAACCCTAATTAGATTAGGGTTTGGCTCTTATGGTTGGGCGGCTAGGGTTTGCAAGAAGGTGGGTGGCAACTATAGGAGAAGAGCTCTTCTTCTTCCTAGGGTGTGGCCGGCTCCTTCCTCTATTCCCTCCAGCTTGACCAGCGCCCAACATATTCCCTTTCTCCTCTTCACTCCATCTTGGCCGGCGGCACTAGAAGCTAGGGTTTGTCCCTAGTTTGGTTCCTTGGTGGTTTCTGTTGGGAGTATGGGGAATACAATCAAAGTCCCACATTGGTAAGACATGGAAAAGATCATGTGCTTATAAGAAAAAAGATATCTCCATTGGTATGAGGCCTTTTGGGTAAAGCCCAAAAACAAAACCATGAGGGCTTGGGCCCAAAGTGGACAATATCATACCATTGTGGAGATATGTGGATCTTATATGCACAAACAATTGGTATCAGAGCCATGGTCCATGTCAAGCCATGAACCTCGAACGAAGGAAGTTGAACTCCCACGTCCGGATCAAGAGAACCAGACATCAGGAAGGAAGTCTAGTTGGGTCGGGGGGACCGAACAACTGGCAGGAAGTCCTGGTGGGTTGAAGATCGGACATCAAGCAGAGAAAATCCTTCGAGGAGGGATAGGCTTGAGGGGGGGCCCAATGTGGTCCTTCGTTTGAGGGGGGGATTGTTGGGAGTATGGGGAATACAATCAAAGTCCCACATTGGTAAGACATGGAAAAGATCATGTGCTTATAAGAAAAATGATATCTCCATTGGTATGAGGCCTTTTGGGTAAAGCCCAAAAACAAAACCATGAGGGCTTGGGCCCAAAGTGGACAATATCATACCATTGTGGAGATATGTGGATCTTATATGCACAAACAGTTTCCATTTAGTTCTCTCTATTCTTGGGGCCGCGCGGCATCAATCCTTTGTAGATTGATGGTTGGCTTAAGCAAGAAGGGAAGGAGAGTTCTTCTTTCTTGGATTGAAGAAGATCTAGGAAGCTTCAACTTGTGGAGGATCTTCGCCCACACGAATTCTACAAGGAGGTTAGGACATACGATAGAAGATCAAGAGGTATAAAAGTTTTATAACTTTTATTATTGATCTTTTCATGTTCTTATTGATATGCTAGCTTATGTTCTTTATGTTAGTATGTGTTGATTATACTAGTTTACATTTGTATGTATTTGTATAATCATGGACCCCGAAGATAAACACAAAAACCAGTGATCCGTCCGTCGTCTCTTCCGCGGCTAACCAACTAGAAGAGTTGTGTTGCTTGAACAACTAGTTTCTTCAAGCGATCGCTCAAGTTGTTAGCACGACGACGAATTGGTTGTGCTTAGGAAACTCATCCCATCCGGATTAGTTTTCGTTAGTGAAAATTTTAATCCGGGGACATGGGAGCCAATGAGCCTCCGAGAAGCACGAGTTCCCATCAGTTTTAATTCTTCCTCTTGCTTTGGAAGATCAAGGAAGGAAGATTTGCGATCTAGGAGCATCGACTTTTGGTGGATCGTCTCCCACACGACGTCCAAAAGGAGGAAGGTCATTCAATAGAAGATCGAGAGGTATACCTATTCTACTTTCTTCTTTTGTTTGTTGCTTTTTTTTGTTTTTCAATTATAAGCATGTTATAAATCTATAAATTGCTAAATAATACTTGGATTCCGAGTATAAACATGAAAACCGGCGATCCGGACATCGTCTATTCCGTGGCTACTCGTAGAATAGAGGATGGTCGCTTGAACAACTAGTTTGTTCAAGAGACCTCTCTAAACGAATAGCACGATGATGACTTGGTGGTTTGGGCAATCCCTTTTGTCTAGGATTAAATTTTTTTAATCCAAAGACATCGAAGGGATCGCCATGGACAAGCTACCGAGGTGAAGTGGGAAGCGATGTTTCCCCTCACGGACTCGATAAGCAAAACCCTTCAATTGGTATCAGAGCCAAGGTTTCTCGTTTTGTGTGTTTAGGATTCGGTTAATTTTTATGCACTTTTTCATATATTATATGTGCCGGATAATAGTAGGATATGCTTAGTTTAACTCTTTGGTTGCAGGCATAATATCCAACTATTATGGCCATATGTGTGTATGTGATTGTATGTGTGTAAATATTTATTTTGTTGAATCCTCGGGGTTGACGAGGCTAGTATTTAATTTTTGTAAATTAGATACGGCATTGTTTAGCCACTCTTTATTTTAATTTACTTTTGATCTAGATTTCATGTACACTCCCTCGTGGAGTATAGGATCGATGGATGTAAATTAAAATAGTTTTTAGTCTCGGCTCTGATCTCCGGATGTCTCGTACATGGCGTAGGAGGAGCGGACAAGATGGCGATGCGACGGGAGTCATATTGAAGAAAAAAGCCATAATAGTTGGAAAATAATTTATTTTTCATATTTATTGCTTTTTGTTTGATATGCATGTCGTAGGCTAGGAAAATTCCACATTTTCAAATTACTAAGTGGGAGAGGGATATTTTTATAAATTCCCACGACCTCCATTACGATTTGACATGTGATGCAAACAAACTTGCGCGTCAGCTCTGAGTGCCTTTCTCCCCATCGGATGAGTTTGTTTGCGGATCACAAGGTCGAATATGGTTATAGGAAATTATTAAGGAGCATGTGTACTTGCACATCATAAGGCACATTACCCGAGATAATTACCTTGGTACCAAGTAATGGTGAACACTTAGATACAAATATAAGTATCCTACCCATCGGAGTCACTGCTTTTATTTGTAGGGCTGAAGAGAAACCAACTATTAATTTTACTTGTCAAAAAGTTAGGTTGACAAGATAGTAAAATTAATGGGTAAAACCTCCTCTTATAAATGTAGAATTCGTATATGTCCACACTATCGTGGCATACGATATTCTCGGTGTTTTAAGGTGCTGGTTGATTTTGAAATTTTATTGTTTGAGGAATCAATAATTTTTTGAAATCTACAGTAATGATCTATGTGATTCTTAGGATTTTCATAAATGACTTTCAGTCCACTTACTATGATACTAAAGGAAATAAACTTACTATACCCAAATAATGTTGATTGGAAAAGAATCTAGATATTATCTTATCTGCTAAGGAGTACAAGTATGCACTCTTCGAAGAGTGTCCTCAAGCCATGGTTGCTCAAAAAGATTTCTACTTCTAAGCCGAAAGGCAAGAAGAATGGGAAACAAGGTAGAGCAAAGGTGGTGGGAGGATCTCAGGGAGGAGTGAAGAAGCCGAAAGGCAAGTACTTCACTTATAAGCAGGATGGACATTAGAAGAAGGACTGTCCCAATCCAAAGCAGAACAAAAGTATATCTTTTGGACTAGTCTTTGAAATAGGATTAGCAGTGTTCCAGGAAACTTTGCAGGGGTTCCAGGAAACCAGACGACTAGCTGAGGGGGAGATTACCATGTACTTGGGAGATGCCACGAAGGTGGCGGCTGTTGCAGTGGGAGATGTTCATTTATCTTTTGAGAAAAATAAACTTTTGGTTCTTAAGAATTGTCTTTATTTACTCTTATTTAAAAAGAATTTAATTTTGGTTTCTAAATTATTTATGGATGGATATTCTATTTCTTTTAATGACAGAGTTGTTATAAGAAGGAATAGGGACATTATCTGTTCGGGTGCATTGATAGGAAATTTGTACACACTTGAACTAAAACCTCCCACGATACCAATTGAAGTTAATAACTCATCTTCTAATTCCAATAAGAGAAAAGAACCTTCGAAGATGAACCAAACATATCTTTGGCATCTTAGGCTTGGTCACATTAACCTAAGCAGAATTCAAAGGTTGATAGCTGATGGACCTTCGGGTTCATTAGTTGTGGAGGATCTCCCAACCCGTGAATCTTGCTTGGAGGGTAAGATGACCAAGAGGTCTTTTAAGGCTAAGGGGTATAGAGCTAAAGATGTGTTAGAATTGGTTCATTCTGATTTGTGTGGTCCTATGTCTATCTAGGCTAGAGGTGGTTTTGAGTATTTCGTCTCTTTTATAGACGATTACTCAAGATATGGATATATTTACCTGATGCGCCGCAAGTCTGAATGCTTTGACAAGTTCAAAGAATTCAAGGCCGATGTGGAGAAACGTCAAGGTAACAGTATCAAGACACTACGATCTGATCGTGGTGGTGAGTACCTCTTGGGAGAGTTTAGGGATTACTTATCAGAAGCTGGGATTCAATCCCAATTGACTTCACCTGGCACACCCCAGCAGAACGGTGTAGCAGAATGAAGGAATAGGACTCTTATGGAGATGGTTAGATCAATGATGAGTTATTCTAACTTGCCAGATTCGTTCTGGGGATATGCTCTAGATACGGCGGTGTACATTCTGAACTTGGTTCCATCTAAATTAGTGCCTTCTACTCCCACAGAGTTATGGACTGGGCGAAAGCCAAGTCTAAGACATATTCGGATATGGGGGAGTTCTACACATGTGCTGAAGGAAGATGCCGATAAGTTGGAACCTCGTACAGAAGTACGCTTGTTCGTTGGCTATCCCAGGGGAACGAAGGGTGGATTATTTTATAGTCCTAGAGATCAGAGGGTGATCGTTAGCACGAACGCCAGATTTCTAGAGGGAGACTATGTGATGAGCCACAAGCCCAAGAGTAAAATTGTTCTGGAGGAGTTAAAAGGGGAAGTCACTTCTTTAGTACCACTGGTACAAGAGGATATACCTCATGTCACTGCACCGCGTGTCACAGAGGATACAAAGGTGATACCTCATCATAGTGGGAGGGTTGTGAGACAGCCTGACAGATTCATGTTCTTGGGAGAATCTTCTGATTTGGTCCCTGGCGAAAATGAACCGGATCCCTGGACATATGACAAGGCAATCCAAGATAAAGATGCAGTATCTTGGCAAAGTACAATGAATGCTGAGATTGAATCTATGGATTCAAATCAGGTCTGGGAGCTAGTAGAACCATCCGATGGTGTAAAAACCATTGGATGCAAGTGGATCTACAAGAGAAAGAGAGGAATAGATGGGAAGGTTGAGACATTCAAAGCGAGGCTTGTTATGAAGGGGTATACTCAGAAAGAGGGTATCGAATATGAGGAGACCTTTTCGCCGGTGGCCATGCTTAAGTCTATCTGAATTCTCTTATGCATAGCAACTCATATGGATTATGAGGTGTGGAAGATGGATGTCAAGACAGCTTTCCTTAATGGAAGTCTTAAGGAAAACATTTACATAAAGCAACTAGTGGGATTCATTGCTAAGGGCAAAGAGCATCTTGTATGTAAGCTTAATCGGTCCATTTATAGATTGAAACAAGCTTCGAGGTCTTGGAACATCTGCTTTGATGAGGTGATCCAGTCTTATGGATTTATTCAAAGTCCGGATGAGTCTTGTGTATATAAGAGATCTGACGAAAATGTAGTGGTATTTCTTGTACTATACGTAGATGACATTTTGGTGATTGGCAACAATATCAAGGTGTTATCGGGCGTAAGGGTATGGTTGTTCAAACAGTTTGATATGAAGGACTTGAGAGAAGTGGGACACATCCTTGGGATCAAGGTTATAAGGAATCGCAGGAAAAGGATATCGTGCTTATCCAGAGCTTCATACATAGACAAGATTATGGATCGTTTTAGCATGCAAAACTCCAAGAAGGGTTTTCTACCTTTCAGGCATGGAGTTCCTTTATCTAAGGAGATGTGTCCTAGATCATCTGAGGAGATAGAGGAGATGAAGGCGGTTCCTTATGCTTCAGCAGTAGGAAGCCTCATGTATGTGATGCTATGTACGAGACTAGATATCTGCTTTGTCGTGGGCATGGTCAGCAGATATCAGAGTAATCTAGGATAGGGACATTGGACTGCGGTAAAACATATATTGAAGTGCCTGAGAAGGACTAGGGAATATATGCTAGTTTACCGAGCAGACCAATTACTCCCTTTGGGTTACACGGATTCCAACTTCCAATCAGATAGGGATTATAGTAAGTCTACCTCAGGTTTTGTGTTTACTTTGGGAGGTGGAGCCATTGTATGGAGGAGTGTCAAGCAGAAATGCATGGCGGACTCTACCATGGAAGTTGAGTATGTGGCAGCCTCTAAGGCGGCCAAAAAAGTTGTGTGGCTCAGGAACTTCCTGATGGACTTGGATGTGATTTCTGGTTTGCCAAGAACTATCACAATTTATTGTGATAATAGTGGTGCAGTTGCAAACTCGAAGGAACCACGAGCCCATAAGGCTAGTAAACACATAGAGCGCAAGTACCACCTGATACGAGAAATTGTAAAGGAGGTAGAAGTTGTTGTCGCCTAGATTTCATCATAGGATGACCTGGTAGACCCTTTCACTAAGGCCCTTCTAGCGAGAGCTTTGATAGGCATGTGGAGGGAAGGGGAATCAGATGTTTGACAGTATGAGGACAACATAGTCTTTTAGTATAAGTGGGTGATTATAGGGATATATACTGAAAAGTCTATCTTTTCTATGAACATCTTTATTTTTGAAATAAGAATCACATGATCATTGTTTGCATATTTTTATGCATATTGTCTAATACGTTACATTGTAGATAACATGGTGTGTGGTGTCACACGGGAGATCATGTTATCGGCTCCTTGTAAAGTATAAGTAAAGACTCACAACTGAGATGACTTTGGACAAACCATCAGAATGGTTGTAGTGTGATTTGGTGTTGGTTTGTCTTGACCATAGAATCACACTAGTGCACTTTGTGTGTATTGAGCAAGACCGACTTAGAGGTGATTCGATTTATTGCTGACTACATAATCGAATCGGACCTCAGATATTATTTAGTACATGCTCTTAATCCCGATATAATAACGGGCACATATACTTAGTACTCATCTCTTTGATTTACCAATGGGCGAGATTTATAGATTAAATCGATAGGCTCGGTAAGTTGGGAGATGATATTATTTATATGGTGTACCGTTAATTATAGGGGGAAACTGTGTCCTATATATTAGGATGATGATGTCCCATTGAGGAGCTCAAAAGGTTCATCATGTAAACCCTGCAGGTGGCCTTGGTCCGACATGATGAAAAGGTTCAGTGGTACTACTCAAGGAGTTAGATGTTTATTAATTAATGGTCAGTAAATTAATTAATCGACGGACATTCGATATCTTAAACACGGAGAGAAAATGTACAAATAATATATGGAGCCCATATTATTATATGGGGTTGATGAGGTAGATCAATGATGAACCTTTAGGGGATTGGATCATCATTAGTGGATCGGACTTTATGTGGGCTTGATCTATGGGTGGCCAAGACCCAACTCCTCCTCATGGTCCCTAATGTAGCCTATTAACACCTCATGATGCTTAGATCCAATGCATAGAAACAAAACTCTAAGATACATTGGTAGAGATTAAATCTCTAAAATTTGACGGTTAAGATTAAATCTCTAGATCCGACGGTTGAGATTAAATCCCTAGAACCAATGGATGAGATTAATTAATGACTTATCCCTAACTCTATAAAAGGATGGCATGGGAGTTGGCGTGAACAACATTGAAGGAGATCTAAGGAGAGGCTCCTAGTTGAGATAGGATTAGGATTAGGGTTTGGAGGCAAGGGTGGCACCAAATAAGGAAGGTATTCTTCTCTTCTTCTTCCTCTTTTGGCCAACGTCCATCACCTCTCCAACATCTTTTCCACCCTTGGCCAGCACCCAAAAGCCCCCTTCTCCTTCTCCTTAGGTGGTGGAAACAAGATATAGAGCTTCCCTTGGTGTCTTGGTTGTTTTCCACCATCTTCTCCTTCACCTTATTGGCCGGCGGCAAGGATAGTTTTAGTTCCTTGTTGGTTGTTTCTAGTGAGGAGAAAAACCTTGTTTTTATTCTTCCTCTTACTTTGGAAGAGCAAGGAAGGAAGATTTGCGATCTAGGAGCTTCGAGTTTTGGTGGATCGTCGCCCACACAACATCCAAAAGGAGGAAGGTCATACATTAGAAGATTGAGAGGTATACCTATTCTACTTTCTTCTTTTATTTGTTGCTTGTTTTTGTTTTTCAATTATAAGCATGTTATAAATCTATAAATTGCTAAATAATACTTGGATTCCGAGTATAAACATGAAAACCGGCGATCCGGACATCGTCTATTCCGTGGCTACTCGTAGAATAGAGGATGGTTGCTTGAACAACTAGTTTGTTCAAGAGACCTCTCTAAACGAATAGCACGACGATGACTTGGTGGTTTGGGCAATCCCTTTTGTCTAGGATTAAATTTTTTTAATCCAAAGACATCAAAGGGATCGCCATGGACAAGCTACAGAGGTGAAGTGGGAAGTGAAGTTTCCCCTCACAGACTCGATAAGCAAAACCCTTCAATTGGTATCAGAGCCAAGGTTTCTCGTTTTGTGTGTTTAGGATTTGGTTAATTTTTATGCACTTTTTCATATATTATATGTGCCGGATAATAGTAGGATATGCTTAGTTTAACTCTTTGGTTGCAGGCATAAGATCCAACTATTATGGCCATATGTGTGTATGTGATTGTATTTGTGTAAATATTTATTTTGTTGAATCCTCGGGGTTGACGAGGCTAGTATTTAATTTTTGTAAATTAGATACGGCATTGTTTAGCCACTCTTTATTTTAGTTTACTTTTGATCTAGATTTCATGTACACTCCCTCGTGGAGTATAGGATCGATGGATGTAAATTAAAATAGTTTTAAGTCTCGGCTCTGATCTCTGGATGTCTCGTACATGGCGTAGGAGGAGCGGACAAGATGGCGATGCGACGAGAGTCATATTGAAGACAAAAGCCATAATAGTTGAAAAATAATTTATTTTTCATATTTATTGCTTTTTGTTTGATATGCATGACGTAGGCTAGGAAAATTCCACATTTTCAAATTACTAAGTGGGAGAGGGATATTTTTATAAATTCCCACGGCCTCCATTACGATTTGACATGTGATGCAAACAAACTTGCGCGTCGGCTCTGAGTGCCTTTCTCCCCATCGGATGAGTTTGTTTGCGGATCACAAGGTCGAATATGGTTATTGGAAATTATTAAGGAGCGTGTGTACTTGCCCATCGTAAGGCACATAACCCGAGATAATTACCTTGGTACCAAGTAATGGTGAACACTTAGATACAAATATAAGTATCCTACCCATCGGAGTCACTGCTTTTATTTGTAGGGCTGAAGAGAAACCAACTATTAATTTTACTTGTCAAAAAGTTAGGTTGACAAGATAGTAAAATTAATGGGTAAAACCTCCTCTTATAAATGTAGAATTCGTATACGTCCACACTATCATGGCATACGATATTCTCGGTGTTTTAAGGTGCTGGTTGATTTTGAAATTTTATTGTTTGAGGAATCAATAATTTTTTGAAATCTACAGTAATGATCTATGTGATTCTTAGGATTTTCATAAATGACTTTTAGTCCACTTACTATGATACTAAAGGAAATAAATTTACTATACCCAAATAATGTTGATTGTAAAAGAATCTAGATATTGTCTTATCTGCTAAGGAGTACAAGTATGCATTCTTCGAAGAGTGTCCTCAAGCCATGGTTGCTCAAAAAGATTTCTACTTATAAGCTGAAAGGCAAGAAGAATGGGAAACAAGGTAGAGCAAAGGTGGTGGGAGGATCTCAGGGAGGAGTGAAGAAGTCGAAAGGCAAGTACTTCACTTATAAGCAGGATGGACATTAGAAGAAGGACTGTCCCAATCCAAAGCAGAACAAAGGTATATCTTTTGGACTAGTCTTTGAAATAGGATTAGCAGTGTTCCAGGAAACTTTGTAGGGGTTCCAGGAAACCATGTACTGAGGGAGATTACTATGTATTTTGAAAAATAAACTTTTGGTTCTTAAGAATTGTCTTTATTTACCCTTATTTAAAAAGAATTTAATTTTGGTTTCTAAATTATTTATGGATGGATATTCTATTTCTTTTAATGACAGAGTTGTTATAAGAAGGAATAGGGACATTATCTGTTCGGGTGCATTGATAGGAAATTTGTACACACTTGAACTAAAACCTCCCACGATACCAATTGAAGTTAATAACTCATCTTCTAATTCCAATAATAGAAAAGAACCTTCGAAGATGAACCAAACATATCTTTGGCATCTTAGCCTTGGTCACATTAACCTAAGCAGAATTCAAAGGTTGATAGCTGATGGACCTTTGGGTTCATTAGTGGTGGAGGATCTCCCAACCTGTGAATCTTGCTTGGAGGGTAAGATGACCAAGAGGTCTTTTAAGGCCAAGGGGTATAGAGCTAAAGATGTGTTAGAATTGGTTCATTCTGATTTGTGTGGTCCTATGTCTATCCAGGCCAGAGGTGGTTTTGAGTGTTTCGTCTTTTTTATAGACGATTACTCAAGATATGGATATATTTACCTGATGCGCCGCAAGTCTGAATGCTTTGACAAGTTCAAAGAATTCAAGGCCGATGTGGAGAAACGTCAAGGTAACAGTATCAAGACACTACGATCTAATCGTGGTGGTGAGTACCTCTTGGGAGAGTTTAGGGATTACTTATCAGAAGCTGGGATTCAATCCCAATTGACTTCACCTGGCACACCCCAGCAGAACGGTGTAGCAGAATGAAGGAATAGGACTCTTATGGAGATGGTTAGATCAATGATGAGTTATTCTAACTTGCCAGATTCGTTCTGGGGATATGTTCTAGATACGGCGGTGTACATTCTGAACTTGGTTCCATCTAAATTATTGCCTTCTACTCCCACAGAGTTGTGGACTGGGCGAAAGCCTAGTCTAAGACATATTCGAATATGGGGGAGTTTAACACATGTGCTGAAGGAAGATGCTGGTAAGTTGGAACCTAAATGCAGTCGCTTGTTAGTTAGGCTATCCTGAGGTGGATTATTTTATAGTCCTAGAGATCAGAGGGTGATCGTTAGCACGAATGCCTGATTTCTAGAGGGAGACTATGTGATGAGCCACAAGCCCAAGAGTAAAATTGTTCTGGAGGAGTTAAAAGGGGAAATCACTTCTTTAGTACCACCGGTACAAGAGGATATACCTCATGTCACTGCACCGCGTGTCACAGAGGATACAAAGGTGATACCTCATCATAGTGGGAGGGTTGTGAGACAGCCTGACAGATTCATGTTCTTGGGAGAATCTTCTGATTTGGTCCCTGGCGAAAATGAACCGGATCCCTGGACATATGACGAGGCAATCCAAGATAAAGATGCAGTATCTTGGCAAAGTACAATGAATGCTGAGATTGAATCTATGGATTCAAATCAGGTCTGGGAGCTAGTAGAACCATCCGATGGTATAAAAACCATTGGATGCAAGTGGATCTACAAGAGAAAGAGAGGAATAGAGGGGAAGGTTGAGACATTCAATGCGAGGCTTGTTACGAAGGGGTATACTCAGAAAGAGGGTATCGAATATGAGGAGACCTTTTCGCCGGTGTCCATGCTTAAGTCTATCTGAATTCTCTTATGCATAGCAACTCATATGGATTATGAGGTGTGGAAGATGGATGTCAAGACAGCTTTCCTTAATGGAAGTCTTAAGGAAAACATCTACATAAAGCAACCAGTGGGATTCATTGCTAAGGGCAAAGAGCATCTTGTATGTAAGCTTAATCGGTCAATTTATGGATTGAAACAAGCTTCGAGGTCTTGGAACATCCGCTTTGATGAGGTGATCCAGTCTTATGGATTTATTCAAAGTCCGGATGAGTCTTGTGTATATAAGAGATCTGACGAAAACGTAGTGGTATTTCTTGTACTATACGTAGATGACATTTTGGTGATTGGCAACAATATCTAGGTGTTATCGGGCATAAGGGTATGGTTGTTCAAACAGTTTGATATGAAGGACTTGAGAGAAGTGGGATACATCCTTGGGATCAAGGTTATAAGGAATCGCAGGAAAAGGATATTGTGCTTATCCAGAGCTTCATACATAGACAAGATTATGTATCGTTTTAGCATGCAAAACTCCAAGAAGGGTTTTCTACCTTTCAGGCATGGAGTTCCTTTATCTAAGGAGATGTGTCCTAGATCATCTGAGGAGATAGAGGAGATGAAGACGGTTCCTTATGCTTCAGCAGTAGGAAGCCTCATGTATGCGATGCTATGTACGAGACAAGATATCTGCTTTGTCGTGGGCATGGTCAGCAGATATCAGAGTAATCTAGGATAGGGACATTGGACTGCGGTAAAGCATATATTGAAGTGCCTGAGAAGGACTAGGGAATATATACTAGTTTACCGAGCAGACCAATTACTCCCTTTGGGTTACACGGATTCCAACTTCCAATCAGATAGGGATTACAGTAAGTCTACCTCAGGTTTTGTGTTTACTTTGGGAGGTGTAGCCATTGTATGGAGGAGTGTCAAGCAGAAATGCATGGAGGACTCTACCATGGAAGCTGAGTATGTGGCAGCCTCTAAGGCGGCCAAAAAAGTTGTGTGGCTCAGGAACTTCCTGATGGACTTGGATGTGATTTCTGGTTTGCCAAGAACTATCACAATTTATTATGATAATAGTGGTGTAGTTGTAAACTCGAAGGAACCACGAGCCCATAAGGCTAGTAAACACATAGAGCGCAAGTACCACTTGATACGAGAAATTGTAAAGGAGGTAGAAGTTGTTGTCGCCTAGATTGCATCAGAGGATGACCTGGTAGACCCTTTCACTAAGGCTCTTCTAGCGAGAGCTTTGATAGGCATGTGGAGGGAAGGGGAATCAGATGTATGGCAGTATGAGGACAACATAGTCTTTTAGTATAAGTGGGTGTTTATAGGGATATATACTGAAAAGTCTATCTTTTTTATGAACATCTTTATTTTTGAAATAAGAATCACATGATCATTGTTTGCATATTTTTATGCATATTGTCTAATACGTTACATTGTAGATAACATGGTGTGTGGTGTCACACGGGAGATCATGTTATCGGCTCCTTGTAAAGTATAAGTAAAGACTCACAACTGAGATGACTTTGGACAAACCATCAGAATTGTTGTAGTGTGATTTGGTGTTGGTTTGTCTTGACCATAGAATCACACTAGTGCACTTTGTGTGTATTGAGCAAGATCGACTTAGAGGTGATTCGATTTATTGCTGACTACATAATCGAATCGGACCTCAGATATTATTTAGTACATGCTCTTAATCCCGATATAATAACGGGCACATATACTTAGTACTCATCTCTTTGATTTACCAATGGGTGAGATTTATAGATTAAATCGATAGGCTCGGTAAGTTGGGCGATTATATTATTTATATGGTGTGTCGTTAATTATAGGAGGAAACTGTGTCCTATATATTAGGATGATGATGTCCCCTTGAGGAGCTCAAAAGGTTCATCATGTAAACCCTGCAGGTGGACTTGGTCCGACATGATGAAAAGGTTGAGTGATACTACTCAAGGAGTTAGATGTTTATTAATTAATGGTCAGTAAATTAATTAATCGACGGACATTCGAGATCTTAAACACGGAGAGAAAATGTACAAATAATATATGGAGCCCATATTATTATATGGGGTTGATGAGGTAGATCAATGATGAACCTTTAGGGGATTGGATCATCATTAGTGGATCGGACTTTATGTAGGCTTGATCTATGGGTGGCCAAGACCCAACTCCTCCTCATGGTCCCTAATGTAGCCTATTAACACCTCATGATGCTTAGATCCAATGGATAGAAACAAAACTCTAAGATACATTGGTAGAGATTAAATCTCTAAAATTTGACGGTTAAGATTAAATCTCTAGATCCGACGGTTGAGATTAAATCCCTAGAACCAATGGATGAGATTAATTAATGACTTATCCCTAACTCTATAAAAGGATGGCATGGGAGTTGGCGTGAACAACATTGAAGGAGATCTAGGGTTTGGGCGGCAAGAAGGAATCCTAGTTGAGATAGGATTAGGATTAGGGTTTGGAGGCAAGGGTGGCACCAAATAAGGAAGGTATTCTTCTCTTCTTCTTCCTCTTTTGGCCAACGTCCATCACCTCTCCAACCTCTTTTCCACCCTTGGCCAGCACCCAAAAGCCCCCTTCTCCTTCTCCTTAGGTGGTGGAAACAAGATATAGGGCTTCCCTTGGTGTCTTGGTTGTTTTCCACCATCTTCTCCTTCACCTTGTTGGCCGGCGCCAAGGATAGTTTTAGTTCCCTGTTGGTTGTTTCTAGTGAGGAGAAAAACCTTGTTTTTATTCTTCCTCTTACTTTGGAAGAGCAAGGAAGGAAGATTTGCGATCTAGGAGCTTCGAGTTTTGGTGGATCGTCGCCCACACAACATCCAAAAGGAGGAAGGTCATACATTAGAAGATCGAGAGGTATACCTATTCTACTTTCATCTTTTGTTTGTTGCTTGTTTTTGTTTTTCAATTATAAGCATGTTATAAATCTGTAAATGGCTAAATAATACTTGGATCCCGAGTATAAATACGAAAACCGGCGATCCAGACATCGTCTATTCCGTGGCTACTCGTAGAATAGAGGATGGTCGCTTGAACAACTAGTTGTTAGGAATATTTGTAACGGCTAGAGGGGGGGGTGATTAGCCTTTCTTCGTTTCAACAAGCAAGTTAGCGGAAGCAATACAAATATGAAAACAAATACGAATAAGAAATAAGAAACCAACGCTAACACCCGATGTACGTGGTTCGGAGATGACGCTCCTACTCCACGGCAATCCGTAAGGTGGATTAGTCCTAGCCAAGCTTCACTATATTCTCCTTTGGATGAACCAAGGTGGAGAAACCTTTCTTACAATGCTCTCCTCTTCCTTTACAATGATGGATGATTAAGAACTAGAGAAGATGAGGTTTTGAATTGCTAAAACACTTGGGAAAGCTTGGTGAGCACGAGTGTGTAGTTAGGAATAAGAGCACTAGCTTCACCAAGCTCCCCAAGGCCCCTTTTTATAGAAGAGATTTTCCGTTGGGCCTCGATCGATCACGATGCTTACCATCAATCGATCATCACCGGGCCAACGGCCAACCGAGATCTCCGCGGAGATTCATAGCCGCAATTTCCAACGGGTAGGTGATCAGTTGACTGATCCCTCCATCAGTCGACTGATGGAGAGATCAGTCGAGTGATCAAGGCAACAGTCGAGTGAGACAGCATTCTGTGGCGATTTTCTCCTTGATCAATCGACTGTTGCCTTTGGCGATAAGCGATCGCAACATCGGTTGATCGCCGACCACGACGATCTGATAGTCGGTTTTACCTCGACTCCAAACGCTCGATCCGATCGATACATCGATCGACGATCGATACTCATCAAGTATGAGTAATTCACACTTGATTTTACACCCTAGACCTAGACTCAACCTTCTAGCTCCTCATTAAGTCTTGCGCCTTCAGGATCCCTCAGAGTCTGCGACTTGTTCATCCTTTGCGCTTTGCTTCCAAGAGCTTCCTTCGATTTCATCATGTCTTGGGTTGCCAAATGCTTGGACTTTACGCCGCCAAGACTACAAACTTGGACTTATGGTGCCAAGACCTTACATTGGACTTCCTTTGCCAAGGTTCACTTGGACTTTACGCTGCCAGGACTATAAGCTTGGTCTTACGCTGCCAAGTCCATCCCTTGGACTTCCTTTCCAAAGATCATACTTGGACTTCCTTTGCCAAGGTTCACTTGGACTTTACGCTGCCAAGACTACAAGCTTGGTCTTATGCTGCCAAGTCCATCCCTTGGACTTCCCTTGCCAAGATCATACTTGGACTTCACTTTTACCAAGTCTTCATCCTTGGATTTCCGTGTCACTTAAACATATTCGCAATTAGATCACAAGATATTGCCTAACTTAGATGAATATCCAAACATCAAAACATATAAATGCTTGGAGCATTGTTGCACCAACAATCTCCCCCTTGTTGATGTTTGACAATCATTTAAGTTAGGTCTTTAAAGATACACACATAATCATCTAACTTAAAAATTCCTTCTCCCCCTTTGACATACATCAAAAAGAGAAGGATTCAAAAATGAAAGAATTGAAGGTGTTGGATCTTGGACTAAGGTATAAGATTGAAATTAAGCTCCCCCTTAATCCAAGATATGCTTTATAATGTATATACAATAGTTGAAGCAAAGCATAACTAAAATTCAAAAACATTAAGTCCTAACTTTGCACCAACAATGGATTTGGGGATGAAAAAGATATAATTTATGAAACTCCCCCTAAACCACTGCATTAAACAATCCTAAAAACTTTTTTTATACGCAATATCATCATACTATAGTTTTAGGACATCAAGGATACACTAAATATCAGAAATTTGAGCTATTTATCAGAAAACACAGTATATCGGTCGACTGGTTTCGGAACCAGTCGACTGCTACTCTTGAAATCGAAATTTCAGCCTTTTCATCCCAACTTCAGAAATGTGTTAGAAATTCTAGAAACCTTGAAAAATCACGAAATTTTGTGTACACATTTTTGGAATCATACTTTATTATGGAAAAATATTTTAAAAAATATATGTTTTCCAGATTTCAAGATTGATGCAAACATGGAACCTACCAAAAGTTCTAAAGATTTTGCAAACTTTGTATCACTTTTGTGTTCCACTTGAAAACTGTTTTTCAAAATATGATGAATATAGTTTAAAATATATATGATTTGGAATTTCCAACCATGTTCTTAGAGCTATGTATTCATTACATAAATACAAGCCTTCCCAATGATTGGTCCATAAGGTATTCATGTCTCTAGGTGTGTCATTGGCTCATAGTAATGCATCATAACAAGCATGATAAGCCAAGTACACCTTCCCTATCATCTCACATGTTTCTAAGTATCTCAATAAAAAAATCAAGGTTTCTTAAGGCTTTTTGTGAGATGCATCAAGGTATAAAGATACTATATAAGTATAGGATCATGCAAACCTAGAATTTTACTCTACAAAGCACATACCAAGCTCTCTCCTTAATAATGAAAATTCAGTTTCGGGAAGAGCTTTGGTGAAGATATCGGCAAGGTTAGACTTAGATTCTACATAATTAAGTTCAATGTCCCCTCTTGCCACATGATCTCTTATGAAGTGATGTTTCACTTCAATGTGCTTGGTCCTAGAGTGATGTACCGGATTTTTGGTCAAGTTGATGGTACTCACATTATCACAATAAACTTTAATGTTAGAGTAGTGTAGCTCATAGTCCACAAGAGTATGTCTCATCCAAAGTAATTGAGCTACACAATTACCCATAGACACATATTCGACTTCGGTGGTTTATAAAGCAACACAATGTTGCTTCCTACTACTCCAACTTACTAGGGAGGACCCAAGAAATTGGCATCCACCACTAGTACTCTTCCTATCCAATTTGCACCCGGCATAATCGGAATCGGTATACCCAAGCAATTCAAATGTCCTAGTCCTAGGATACCAAAGTCCTACATTTAGGGTGCCTTTAATATATCTTAAAATTCTTTTGACGGCTACTAAATGGGATTCTTTGGCACAAGATTGGTATCTTGCACACATTCCTACCGCAAATAAGATATCGGGTCTACTAGCGGTTAGATATAGTAGGCTACCAATCATACTCCTATAATGTTTAAGATCAATTGATTTACCATCATGATCACTATCTATTCTAGTGCTAGTGGCCATAGGAGTGGTTACAATTTTGGCATTCTCCAAACCAAATTTCTTGATCATTTCATTTGCATATTTGGTTTGATAAATGTGAATCCCTTCATTGGTTTGCTTGACTTGTAAACCTAGGAAAAAGGTATGCTCTCCAACTAAACTCATTTCAAATTCATTTTCCATATTTTTATAAAGTCTTGAAGAAGATCATCATTTGTTGACCCAAAAATAATGTCATCAACATATACTTGGGCTATGAATATATCCTTTAATGTTGACTTTATAAACAAGGTTTGATCTACTTGGCCTCTTCTAAAATCCTTAGAAATTAAGAAAGATGATAATCTTTCATACCATCCTTGGAGAGCTTATTTTAACGCATATAATGCTTTCCTAAGCTTACATACATGGTTTGGATAATCTATGTTCTCAAATCCGGGTGGTTGCTCTACATATACTTCCTCCTTAATATAACCATTTAAGAATGTCGATTTAACATCCATTTGGTAAAGTTTAAATCCCATATAGGAAGCATACCCTAAGAGGATTCTAATAGATTCTAACCTAGCAACCGGGGCATAAGTCTCATCATAGTCAAGCCCCTCAACTTGATTAAATCCCCTAGCAACCAACCTAGTCTTATTTCTAGTGATATTTCCTTGGTCATCTAGCTTATTCCTAAAGACCCATCTTGTAGTAATTATGGTGCTATCATTGGGTCTAGGTACTAACGCCCATACTTGACTCCTCTCAAATTGGGCCTATTCATCTTGCATTGCAAAAATCCAATCCGCATCATGTAATGCATCATTGATCGATTTGGGCTCAATTTGTGAAATAAGAGCCACTTGACTCGTAGGAGGTCTATGAAATGACTTAGTTCTTACTCCTTGAGATAGATCTCCTACTACTTGGTCAAGTGGATGATTATGATGAATTCTTAGGTTTCTAGAAGGGGTTTCAAATTGATCATTGTTATCTCCCACCCTTCTTTCATCATCGGAATCTCCTCTTCCTCCCCCTGGATCATTACCCCTAATGGTCAAATTTTGAAGTTTTAGGATAATGTATTGATTATTATCATTAATATCCTTATCAATGGAGGACTTTCTAGGGTAGGTACTAGTAGTTTCATCAAATTGAACATTGTAAGACTCCTCAATCCCTTGGGTTCACTTATTGTAGATTCTATATCCTCTACTTGTGGATGAGTATCCAACTAAGATTCCCTCATCCGCTTTGGATTCAAATTTTCCTAAGTTATCCTTGATGTTTAGAATATAAACTTTACATTCAAAGACTTTGAAATAATGAATTGTGGGAATAGTCCCATTCCATAATTCAAAAGGTGTCTTTCCTAAAAACCTCTGGATTTTAACCCTATTTTGGATATAGCAAGCGGTATTAACCGCTTCCGCCCACAAGTAGCTAGGTAGAGAATATGCATTAAGCATAGTCCTAGCCGCCTCTTGTAGGGCACGATTTCTCCTTTCCACCACCCCATTTTGTTGGGGTGTTCTAGGACAGGAGAACTCATGCTTGTACCCTTGTTGTATACAAAATTGTGAAAATTTTAAGTTTTCAAATTCACCACCATGATCACTACGGATCCGGTTGATTTTGAGACACTTTTCATTTTCAACCCTTCTACTAAATCCTATGATTATTTCCAAGGTATCATCCTTATGTTTCATAAAGTAGACCCAAGTATACCTAGAAAAATCATCTACAATAACCAAACAATATTTGTTACCATTTAAAGATGGAGTAGTTGTTAGGATCTTTGTAACGGCTAGAGGGGGGGGGATGATTAGGCTTTCTTCATTTCTATAAGCAAGTTAGCGGAAGCAATACAAATACAAATACGAATACAAATAAGAAACAAGAAAATCAACGCTAACACCCGATGTACGTGGTTCGGAGATGACGCTCCTACTCCACGGCAATCCGTAAGGTGGATTAGCCCTAGCCAAGCTTCACTAAACACCTCCTTTGGATGAACCAAGGTGGAGAAACCTTTCTTACAATGCTCTCCTCTTCTTTACAATGATGGATGATTAAGAACTAGAGAAGAGGAGGTTTTGGATTGCTAAAACACTTGGGAAAGCTTGGTGAGCACGAGGGTGTAGTTAGGAGTAAGAGCACTAGCTTCACCAAGCTCCCCAAGGCCCCTTTTTATAGAAGAGGGGATGTTTTTCCCGTTGGGCCTCGATCAGTCGACTGATGCTTGCCTTTAGTCGACTGCCGCCGAAGCCAACGAATTCTGACCATGCAGATAGGCGGAGATTCGTAGCCATATTTTCCAACGGCCAGGTGATCGCCATCGATCCTCCATCGCCGATCGATGGAGTGATCGATCGAGTGATCAAGGCGAATGAGTGAGACTGCGCGTGGCGATTTTCTCCTTGATCACCGACTCGCCTGAATCGGCCGATCGCAACATCGATCACCGCTCGACCAAGGCGATCCGATGGCCAGGGTTTCACCCTGACTCAGTCGAACGCCTGACCAGTCGACTGATACATCGTATCAGTCGACTGATACTCATCAAATATGAGTAATTCACACTTGATTTTACACCCTAGACCTAGACTCAACCTTCTAGCTCCTCATTAAGCCTTGCGCCTCCAGGATCCATCCGAGTCTATGACTTGTTCATCCTTTGCGCTTTGCTTCCAAGAGCTTCCTTCGGTTTCGTCATGTCTTGGGTTGCCAAATGCTTGGACTTTACGCCGCCAAGACTACAAACTTGGACTTATGCTGCCAAGACCTTACTTTGGACTTCCTTTGCCAAGGTTCACTTGGACTTTACGCTGCCAAGACTACAAGCTTGGTCTTATGCTATCAAGTCCATCCCTTGGACTTCCCTTGCCAAGATCATACTTGGACTTCTCTTTTACCAAGTCTTCATCCTTGGATTTCTCTGTTACTTAAAACATATTCGCAATTAGATCACAAGATATTGCCTAACTTAGATGATTATCTAAACATCAAAACATATAAATGCTTGGAGCATTGTTGCCCCAACAATCTCCCCCTTTTTGATGTTTGGCAATCATTTAAGTTAGTTCTTTAAAGATACACACATAATCATATTTTCAATATGAATTATAACTTAAACACTCCTTCTCCCCCTTTGACATACATGAAAAAGAGAAGGATTCAAACATGAAAGAAATAATGTGTTGGATCTTGGACTAAGGCATAAGATTGAAATTAAGCTCCCCCTTAATCCAAGATATGCTTGATAATGTGTAAATAATATTTGAAGCAAAGCATAATCAAAAATTCAAAAGTTAAGTCCTAACTTTGCACCAACAATGATTTTGGGGATGAAAAAGATATAATCTATGAAACTCCCCCTAAAACACTGCATTAATCAGTCCTAAAACTTTATGTATACGCAATATTATCATACTATAATTTTAGGACATCAAAGATACACTAAATACCAAAACATGGAGCTGTTTATCCGAAAATATAGTGTATCAGTCGACTGGTTTCTGAACCAGTCGACTGCTACGCCTGAAATCGAAATTTCAGCCTTTTCAGCCCAACTTCAGAAATGCGTTAGAAATTCTAGAAACCTCGAAAAATCACGAAATTTTGTGTACACATTTCTGGAATCATACTTTATTAAGGGAAAATAGTTTGAAAAATATATGTTTTCCAGATTTCAAGATTGATACAAACTTGGAACCTACCAAAAGTTCTAAAGATTTTGCAAACTTTGTATCACTTTTGTGTTCCACTTGAAAACTGTTTTTCAAAATATGATGAATATAGTTTAAAATATATATGATTTGGAATTTTCAACCATGTTCTTAGAGCTATGTATCCATTACTTGAATACAAGCCTTCCCAATGATTGGTCCATAAGGTATTTATGTCTCTAGGTGTGTCATTGGCTCATAGTAATGCATCATAACAAGCATGATCAGCCAAGTACACCTTTCCTATCATCTCACATGTTTCTAAGTGTCTCAATACAAAAATCAAGGTTTCTTAAGGCTTTTGTGAGATGTATCAAGGTATAATGTCAACATATAAATATAGGATCATGAATACCTAGAATTTTACTCGATAAAGCACATACCAAGCTCTCTCCTTAATGATGAAAATTCAGTTTCGGGAAGAGCTTTGGTGAAGATATCGGCAAGGTTGGACTTAGATTCTACATAATTTAGTTCAATATCCCCTCTTGCCACATGATCTCTTATGAAGTGATGTTTCACTTCAATGTGCTTGGTCCTAGAGTGATGTACCGGATTTTTGGTCAAGTTGATGGTACTCACATTATCACAATAAACTTTAATGTTAGAGTAGTGTAGCTCATAGTCCACAAGAGTATGTCTCATCCAAAGTAATTGAGCTACACAACCACCCATAGCCACATATTCGGCTTCGGTGGTTGATAACGCAACACAATGTTGCTTCCTACTACTCCAACTAACTAGGGAGGACCCAAGAAATTGGCATCCACCACTAGTACTCTTCCTATCCAATTTGCATCCGGCATAATCGGAATCGATAAAGCCAAGCAACTCAAAGGACCTAGTCCTGGGATACCAAAGTCCTACATTTAGCGTGCCTTTAATATATCTTAAAATTCTCTTAACGGCTACTAAATGTGATTCTTTGGCACAAGATTGATATCTTGCACACATACCTACCGCAAATAAGATATCGGGTCTACTAGCGGTTAGGTATAGTAGGCTACCAATCATACTCTCATAAAGTTTAAGATCAATTGATTTACCTTCATGATCACTGTCTATTCTAGTGCTAGTGGCCATAGGAGTGGTTACAATTTTGGCATTCTCCAAACCAAATTTCTTGATCATTTCATTTGCTTATTTGGTTTGATAAATATGAATACCTTCATTGGTTTGTTTGACTTGTAAACCAAGGAAAAAGGTAAGCTCTCCAACTAAACTCATTTCAAATTCATTTTCTATATTTTTTATAAAGTCTTGAAGAAGATCATCATTTGTTGACCCAAAAATGATATCATCAACATATACTTGGGATATGAATATATCCTTTAATGTTGACTTTATAAACAAAGTTTGATCTACTTGGCCTCTTCTAAAATCCTTAGAAATTAAGAAAGATGACAATCTTTCATACCATGCCCGGGGAGCTTGTTTTAACCCATATAATGCTTTCCTAAGCTTACATACATGGTTTGGATAATCTATGTTCTCAAATCCGGGTGGTTTCTCTACATATACTTCCTCCTTAATAAAACCATTTAAGAATGCCGATTTAACAACCATTTCGTAAAGTTTAAATCTCATATAAGAAGCATATCCTAAGAGAATTCTAATAGATTCTAACCTAGCAACCGGGGCATAAGTCTCATCATAGTCAAGCCCCTCAACTTTATTAAATCCTCTAGCAACCAACCTAGCCTTATTTCTAGTGATATTTCCTTGGTCATCTAGCTTATTCCTAAAAACCCATCTTGTAGTAATTATGGTGCTATCATTGGGTCTAGCTACTAACTCCCATACTTGACTCCTCTCAAATTGGGCCAATTCATCTTGCATTGCCAAAATCCAATCCAGATCATGTAATGCATCATTGATCGATTTGGGCTCAATTTGTGAAATAAGAGCTACTTGACTAGTAGGAGGTCTATGAAATGACCTAGTTCTTACTCCTTGAGATAGATCTCCTACTACTTGGTCAAGTGGATGATTTTGATGAATTCTTAGGTTTCTAGAAGGTGTTTCAAATTGATCATGGTTATCTTCCACCCTCCTTTCATCATCGGAATCTCCTCTTCCTCCCCCAGGATCATTACTCCTAATGGTCAAATTTTGAAGCTTTTGGGTAATGTCTTGATTATTGTCATTAATATCCTTATCAATGGAGGACTTTCTAGGGTAGGTACTAGTGGTTTCATCAAATTGAACATTAGAAGATTCCTCAATCCCTTGGGTTCTCTTATTGTAGACTCTATATCCTCTACTTGCAGATGAGTATCCAACTAGGATTCCCTCATCCGCTTTCGATTCAAATTTTCCTAAGTTATCTTTGGTGTTTAAAATATAGACCTTACATCCAAAGACTTTGAAATAATGAATTGTGGGAAGAGTCCCATTCCATAATTCAAATGGTATCTTACCTAAAAACCTATGGATTTGAACCCTATTTTGGATATAGCAAGCGGTATTAACTGCTTCCACCCACAAGTAGCTAGGAAGTGAATATGCATTAAGCATAGTCCTAGCCGCCTCTTGTAGGGCACGATTTCTCCTTTCCACTACCCCATTTTGTTGGGGTGTTCTAGGACAAGAGAACTCATGCTTGTACCCTTGCTCTAAACAAAATTGTGAAAATTTTAAGTTTTCAAATTCACCACCATGATCACTACGGATCCGGTTGATTTTGAGACTCTTTTCATTTTCAACCCTTTTACTAAATCCTATGATTATTTCTAAGGTATCAACCTTATGTTTCATAAAGTAGACCCAAGTATACCTAGAAAAATCATCTACAATAACCAAACAATATTTGTTACCATTTAAAGATGGAGTACTATGACAATCAAATAAGTCAAGATGCAATAATTCTAATGGTAAGGAAGTATTAGTTAGGGTTTTACCTTTGTGTGATGCCTTTGTTTGTTTTCCTTCTTGGCATACATCACACATTTTATTCTTGACATACTTGATCTTTGGTAGTCCTTTGACCAACTCCATCTTGGCTACCTTGGCTACCTTGGCTATGTTTTTCAGGTTGATGTGCCCCAATCTCCTATGCCATATCCAACTTTCCTCTTCTTTTGCAACAAAACACTTAGTAGAAATGTTAGAAGCATATGAAAGATCAACATAATATATATTTGATTTCCTATATCCAACTAACATGCAATCATTTAATTCCTTGTGCCTAATCATGCATTTAGAGGATTCAAAAGAAACATGATAGTTTGCATCACAAAGTTGACTAACACTTAATAAATTAAATTTCATATTTTCAACTAGTAGGACTTTGTGAATAACAATTTTGGGGGATACCTCAATTGTACCTCTACCTAATATCTTGAGTCTTCCACTATTTTCAAAAGACACCGCTCCTTTCTTCACATACTTAATTGTGGAGAACTTGCTCACATCCCCGGTCATATGTGTTGAGCAACCGCTATCCACAATCCACATACCTTGCTCTCCTACCTAAATCACATGAAAAACACAAGCTTTTGGTACCCAAATATTTGGACCGGTAACATTAAGTAAAAGTTTCTTAGGTACCCATGCTTTCTTAACCTTACCCTTAATGGTTGCTTTCCTATTAATCAATGAAACATAAGCAACTTCTTTTTCTTTTGGCTTATATCCTAAACCGGCCTTATTGTAAATGACTCTTTGTCTACTAAGAATCATATCAAGATATTTTGAGCCATTTGAGAATTTCTCTAAACATCCTCTTAATTCACTAACCTCATCCTTAAGTTTGTCATTTTCTTCCTTAAGCATGCAAGAATCAACATGTGAAGGTTTTTCATCCCTAATAGCCTTTAGTTCTACCTTCATGCTCTTAACCTTAGATTTAGACTTATCTAGAGCTTCTTTAAGATAGGCAATTGATTTATAAAGAAGCTTAACTTTGGGAGAGTTCATTACCTCATCGTCACTAGATGACGATTCATCACTTGAGGAGTCTTCTTGGCTTGATGTGCCGGAATCATCTTCTAGGGCCATGAGTGCCACATGGCATGTGATGTGGCAAAGCTCATCATCGGAGGAGGAGTCTTTAACACTTGGTGTGTCCCAAGTGGTTTGAGCCACCATAGCCTCCTTCTTCTTCTTCTCCTTCTTGTCCTTCTTTTTCTTTTGTTTTTCTTCCTTCTTCTTTAGCTCCGGGCAATTTGGCTTTATGTGCCCCTTCTTTTTGCAAGCATGGCAAATCACATTGTTATTGAAACTTGAATTACCACTAAACATACCTTTTGAAGAATGAGACCCCTTCCTTGCCTCTCTACTCTTGAACTCCTTTGATTTCCTATAGAGCTTCTTGACAAAATTCGCCATCTCGCTAGATGAGTCTCCATCACTACTTGAGTCATGCTCCGATTCGGATGATGATGATGCTTCTTTTCTTTCCTTCTTCTTCTTTTCCTTCTTTTCAACAAATAGAGCTAAACCCTTTTCCTTAGAGGACATGTTAGTTTGCTCATTTAATTCAAACTCAAAAAATAATTCATCAATTTTAATTTGAGAGAGATCCCTAGTTACCTTAATGGCATCAACTATAGAAGTCCATAAAGAATTTCTAGGAAATGCTTGAAGAATATACCTTACCAAGTCCCGGTTGTCAACTCGCTCACCTATGATGTGGAGTCCGTTCACAATTTCCTTGAACCTTCCATGCATTTGGCTTACGGTTTCATGCATTTTCATTTGGAAGGCTTGAAGTTGTCCAATTAATAGGTCCTTCTTGGCCCTCTTTGACTCTTTGGAACCTTCATTTAGCTCAATGAGCTTTTCCCATAACTCCTTGGCGGATTCGAAAAGGCCCCACCTTGTGGAGTTGCTCCATTGTAATGCCGCATTGGATGGTGAGTACGGCCTTTGCATTTGACTCGAACTTCCGGTTCATCTCCCTTGTCCAATCCTTGCTTGGAATAGGGTTTCCATGTTCATCCACCGGTTCCTCGAAGCCATCTACAACACTATGCCAAATTTCAATATTTCTCATTAGATAATACTTCATCCTACAACACGCAAAGTGACTCCTCATGGAAGGAAGAGCGTGGCTTCAAACTTTAATTTTGCTTCATCTATCCTAAAAAGAAAGCCATATCGATTCAAAGTCCTAGTGGAGAATTATAAGATCCGCAGAAGCAATATGTAACTGAAGGCTAGAGGGGGGTGATTAGCCTTTCTTCGTTTCTACAAGCAAGTTAGCGGAAGCAACACAAATACAAATACGAATACAAATAAGAAACAAGAAAATCAACGCTAACACCCGATGTACATGGTTCGGAGATGACGCTCCTACTCCACGGCAATCCGTAAGGTGGATTAGCCCTAGCCAAGCTTCACTAAACACCTCATTTGGATGAACCAAGGTGGAGAAACCTTTCTTACAATGCTCTCCTCTTCTTTACAATGATGGATGATTAAGAACTAGATAAGAGGAGGTTTTGGATTGCTAAAACACTTGGGAAAGCTTGGTGAGCACGAGGGTGTAGTTAGGAGTAAGAGCACTAGCTTCACCAAGCTCCCCAAGGCCCCTTTTTATAGAAGATGGGCTATTTTTCCCGTTGGGCCTCGATCAGTCGACTGATGCTTGCCATCAGTCGACTGCCACCGAAGCCAACGACTTCTGACCATGCAGATCCGCGGAGATTCGTAGCCGTATTTTCCAATGGCCAGGTGATCAGTCGACTTATCCCTCCATCAGTCGACTGATGGAGTGATCAATCGAGTGATCAAGGCAGCAGTCGAGTGAGACTGCATTCTGTGGTGATTTTCTCCTTGATCGACCGACGATCGCAACATCGGCCGATCGGCTCAAATATGAGTAATTCACACTTGATTTTACACACTAGACCTAGACTCAACCTTCTAGCTCCTCATTAAGCCTTGCGCCTCCAGGATCCATCCGAGTCCACGACTTGTTCATCCTTTGCGCTTTGCTTCCAAGTGCTTCCTTCGGTTTCGTCATGTCTTGGGTTGCCAAATGCTTGGACTTTACGCCGCCAAGACTACAAGCTTGGACTTATGCTGCCAAGACCTTACTTTGGACTTCCTTTGCCAAGGTTCACTTGGACTTTACGCTGCCAAGACTACAAGCTTGGTCTTATGCTGTCAAGTCCATCCCTTGGACTTCCCTTGCCAAGATCATACTTGGACTTCTCTTTTACCAAGTCTTCATCCTTGGATTTCCCTGTTACTTAAAACATATTCGCAATTAGATCACAAGATATTGCCTAACTTAGATGATTATCCAAACATCAAAACATATAAATGCTTGGAGCATTGTTGCACCAACAATACTATGGCAATCAAATAAGTCAAGATGCAATAATTCTAATGGTAAAGAGGTATTAGTTAGGGTTTTACCTTTGTGTGATGCCTTGGTTTGTTTTCCTTCTTGGCATGCATCACACATTTTGTTCTTGACATACTTGATCTTTGGTAGCCCTTTGACCAACTCCATCTTGGCTACCTTGGCTATGTTTTTCATGTTGATGTGCCCCAATCTCCTATTCCATAGCCAACTTTCTTCCTCTTTTGCAACAAGACACTTAGTAGAAATGTTAGAAGCATATGATAGATCAACATAATAGATATTTGACTTCCTATATCCAACTAACATACAATCATTTAATTCCTTGTGTCTAATCATACATTTAGAGAATTCAAAAGAGACATGATAGTTTGCATCACAAAGTTGGATAACACTTAATAAATTAAATTTCATATTTTCAACTAGCAATACTTTGTGAATAACAATTTTGGGGGATACCTCAATTGTACCTCTACCTAATATCTTAAGTTTTCCACTATTTCCAAAAGACACTGCTCCTTTCTTCACATACTTAATTGTGAAGAACTTGCTCACATCCCCGGTCATATGTGTTGAGCAACTGCTATCCACAATCCACATACCTAACCCTCCTACCTAAATCACATGAAAAACACAAGCTTTTGGTACTCAAACATTTGGACCGGTAACATTAAGTAAAAACTTCTTAGGTACCCATGCCTTCTTAACCTTTCCCTTAATGGTTGCTTTGTTAGTGAAAGCCCTAGAGCCAATCATGTGATGATTGTTGTATGGACTTTATTGTATCATATTCCTATTTATAAAGGCATGGTTATTATATTTACTTGTATTGGTGCCAAATAACTAAATATAATAATGTCCTTAAGTAGTAGGTTCTTATCTATATCAATCGATTGGTTGAATCGATAATGAGATAATATAGAGAACAATACTCTTAATCATTCCTAGTCGAGTATTAACATTCAGGGACAATGTTAATGCGTAGAGACTAGCATATAGGTCAACAAGATGACTTGATCTCACAAGTCATGGATATGAGATATCAAGTTGACACATGGGTATGCATTGGAGAATGTATACTTAATGACCCACCATGAGAAAGTATCATGGATCGTTATATGAGTGTCATATACTTTCTCATGTGGCTATTAGTATGACTATTAGTCCTTAGACCTGAAGTCACCATGGTTCCCTACATAAGGAGTTGCATACTTTGGCTTCGTCAAACGTCACCCGTAAATGGGTGGACTATAAAGGCGATTACTGGGTATGTAAAAAATTATGCGGAGGGATGTGAGTGATGTAGATGGGATCTATCCCTCCTATATGATGGGGGTGACATCGATATTCTTGATAGAGTGAGACCACGAAGTGCATGGCCATGCCCAAATGAGTGAATATGAGATATTGAGCTCATTTGATTAAAGTGAGTCTACTTGGAGTTCAAGATTTAGATTGTACCGAGGATGACACGGTCTATGCCTCGATTGGTCAATCTAGATGTCAAGGATAGAGGGACATTGTCACATATTGTGAGAGTCACAATTAGTAGTCACAAAGGTGATGTTGGAGCTCAACATTCTTGTAACTTGGGTAGCAATGATGTGTTGCTAGATACCGATCATTGCTTATGTTCCTAAATCAGTTTAGGGACATTGCCAACGTTACAAGAAGCTATAGGGTCACACACATAAGAACAATTAGATGGAGATTAGGTTCATATGATGAACCATGAGGATTAGGTTCATGGGATGAACCAAATTGGATTAAGAGTAATCCAAATTAGACTAATTGAGTTAGACTCAAGTTGATTCAAGTGTTGAATGAGTCTAATTTAGATTTGATTCATCAAATCAATTTAAATTAAATGAATAGAGATTCATTAAATTAAATTGACTTGAGTCAAGTGGTTAGATTTGATCAACCATGGGAGATTAGAGGTCAAGTTTGACTTGACTTGAGAGGGAAGATGAAAGGTCAAGTTTGACTTGACCAAATGCCATGTCATGATGATGACATGGCATGGCCGGCCAATGATGGTGCTCCACATCATCATTGACTTGGTCAATTGGTGACACATCATGAGGGAGACCAAGGGTCATGGGAGTTACATGCATGCATGTAACCCCCTTCCATGAAGTGGCCGGCCACTTTAGGGGTTATGGGTGGTGAATTCATTTGGTGAGTTACACTCTTGGATCATCTTCTTCCTTGGTGTTTTTCCTCTCAAGCTCTCCCTCTCCTTCCTCATCTTGCCGAGATCTACTAGGAGTGATAGCACACTCAAGTTTGTCTCTTTCTCCATCTATTACTTGTGTGGATACCAATAGAGGAGTGTGCACTTGACACTCTCGAGTTCTGGCGAACTTTTGGACTAGCGGGATAAGTGAAGGGCATCGCATCGAGGGTAATGATCTCATCTCTTAGATCTAAGGTAAATCTAGGGTTTTTAGTAAGCACATACATGTTTTATAATTTTTATACTTCGCACGGATCTGTGGTCGGGGCTTCCGAGGTTTCCGCAACGCAAAAAGCGGTTTTTGCGGCTCGGAAAAACCCAACAGTGGTATCAGAGCCATGTGCAAAGCATGTATGTATTTCATCTTTGTAATTTTTGTATTAGATATAAAAAATTACAGATTTATATGTTTCTGTAAATTTCCTAATTTTATAGAATTTTTGGGTATTTTTCTCAAAGAGTCGAAGCAACAAGTGTTGGGACACTTGTAGGCTTCCACCGTCGAGAAAAACTCTCCGAAACGGCGAGTTCTCGCTTTAGGTTTTTGGGACAGTGGCTTAAGTTGCTGTAGGATCGTAGTAGGGACACTCGCAAAGTTAATTTTGCGAGTATGGGCGCTGCCCTATCCCCGAAAGGGGCTTTGTCCCACGATCGCGCCCGGAAACCGCTTAGCGGGACCGTTACGGAGAGGTGACTCATTAATTTGAAAAAAAAATTAGGAAAAATTATAGAAAGTTCTGTAAAAGTACATAATTTAGAATTATGTATAATTCTGTGATTGTCATGGCCCAATGACACCAATTTGATTGGATTATGTGTGTTGTAATTCATAATACGGCCTGCGTGTCGTATTGTGGTTGTGCGTGTTATATAGTATATGCGACCTGCGCGTCGTACCTCTTCTTTTGATATTCTAGTTTTAATTAGTTTTTAGACTCGAATGTAACTCGAGTTTCATATTTGTAATGTACAAAATGGAGCGGTGGAAAGTCCACTCGAAGACGAGATTACAAGAAGGGTGACGACGACACATGGCGGTCAAAGGAAGCGCTTGGAGAAGCCGCTAGCCTTAGGTTGACTGTCTGATCTTCTCATTAGCTTGAGAAGATCGTAGTAGGGCCATGACTATATCACATTTAATTATATATATATATGTTGATATATATATATATATATATATATATATATATAATTGATTTTGCTTGTATGTATGTGATGCATGCTAGTAGAATAATGCATGTATGTATATGATGCATGCTAGGATAATTTTCTTGTATGTATATGATGCATGCTAGAATAATGAATGTATGTATGTGATGCATGCTAATATAGGATAATAAAGGCCTAAATACGTATAAGATACACATTACGATTAGATTAGATCATAATCGAATCAACTCGAAAATGCCAACCGAGCCTTGATACCCATCACTACCTCGATCATTTGTTGTTGTTGAATCTGCCAAAGCAGAGCAACGCATATTATCTTGGTAGGGTGCGGAGGGACAATCTTGGTCCCGCCTATCACGCTTGGGTTAGAGTAAGCTCAATTAGATTGAGCAAAACTAGTTAAACTCAATTGGATCGAGTAGAACTATAGACATATTCTAATCGTTGGAAAGATAGGTAAAGATCACATTTACACTAAATCTTGGGCGATTTAGCCAAAGCTAACTCAAGGTCTTTTGTAAATGTGGGTCTTGATCCTATAAACAAGAGTTGCATAGAGATGTAATCGGTAATGTGTTACCCACCGATCGTACTAAGTCTTGGGCGATTTAGCCAAAGCTAACTCAAGGCTTAGTATGATGTGGATCTTGTCCCACAAGAATTATAGCTAGTTTGTATGAATCTAGTAATGTGGTTTGACCACATCAATAACTCGATTCTATAAAATTCCTATAATTTAGTGGGAGCATCATTTGATTAAAGGCCTAATTAAATGATAAAAGGAATATGATATTAATTCTCTGCATTGTATGTTGTAGATAACTATGTCGACAAACACGAACACTCTCTCTCTGCGTTCTGTCCTTGAGAAGGACAAGCTCAATGGAACAAATTTCTGGTGATGCAGAAACGAGAATCGTTCTCACCCAAGAAAGGAAGTTGTATGTCTGGGCGGCCCATTAGGAGGCACCTCACGCGATTGCCTCGCGGTGACAAAGATGCTTACAAGAAGCATCAAGATGATGCATTAGATGTGTCATGTCTAATGCTTGCGACCATGAACTCTGAGCTTCAGAAGCAACATGAGTTCATGAATGCTTATGATATTGTTGGACATCTTCGTCAACTATATCAAGGACAAGCTAGGCATGAGAGATATGAAGTCTCTAAGGCATTATTTGGGTCCAAAATGCAAGAAGGGCTCCCGTAGGTACATATGTACTCAAGATGATTGGGTACGTAGAAAACCTACAAAGGCTGGGATTCCCACTTGGCCACAAGCTGGCCACTGACCTGATTTTGCAATCTTTGCCACAAGCCTTCAATTAATTTGTCATGAATTATAACATGAATGAAATTGATAAGCCACTGCCTGAAATGCTCAGCATGTTGAGAACTGCTGAGCTTAACCTTAAGAAGGGAAAATCTGACACCATTTTGATGGTACAAAAGAAGAAAGGCAAGGGCAAGCCTAAAGGTAAGGGAAAGTCCCAGGCCAAAGGCAAAGGCAAAGAACTTAAACCCAAAGGAGGGGTAGCCAAGGAAGGGGCTTGCTTCCACTGCAAGGAAGCTGGACACTTTGGGCGTAAGCGTAAGCTAAGATCTTAGAAGAAGAAGTGAGACCACACTTTCAGGTATAAATGTTATAGAAGTCAATCTATCTATTTCTTCATCATGGGTATTAGATACCGGATGTGCATCTCACATTTGTACCAATGTGCAGGCGCTGAGAAATAGCAGGGCATTGACAAAGGGCAAGGTGGACCTACGAGTAGGCAATGGAGCAAGAGTTGCTGCTGTTGCTGTAGGAACTTATGATCTATCTTTTCCCTTGGGCTTGTATTAGAATTAGATGAATGTTGTTATGTGCCTGCCTTAACCAAGAACATCATTTCAGTTTCTTGTTTAGACAAAAAAGGATTTTCATTTATAATAAAGAATAAATGTTGTTCAGTTTATTTAAATGATATGTTCTATTGTAGTGCACCTCTAATGAACGGACTCTACTTTCTAGACTTAGAGAGCCCTATCTATAACATAAGTACCAAGAGGTTCAAGTCAAATGAGTTGAACCAAACTTATCTCTGGCACTGTCGCTTAGGTCACATAAATGAGAGTCGCTTATCTCAGCTCCTTAAGGATGGGCTGCTAGACTCATTTGATTTTGAATCATATGAGACATGCGAGTCTTGCCTTTTAGGCAAGATGACCAAGACTCCCTTTAGTGGACACAGCGAAAGAGCAACAGATTTGTTAGGACTTATACATAGTGATGTATGTGTTGGTGCAGTGGGCACCAAAGTCGAACCGGTATTTTGATTATGGCAAAAGGCTCAATAGTTAAGGGTATATTTGTTATCTTACGAGCTCAATTAAGTGTGCAGAAATGCTAAAGTTGAGCGGAAGGTCTGCGACACCCGGTGGGAACCGAGGTGGTCGGGCAACGCCAGAGGGACTTCGGAGGAAGCCGAGGTACTCGGGTGAAGACCGGAAGCGAGGCTACAAGGTAAGCTCGTGTGAAAGCGAAGCAAGGTCGTTAAGCGTAGATCCGACCCAATACCTCCAATGGAAGGTCTAGGTCGAGATCAGATGGTTAGGACCATCGTACTTTATATTTTAAGCTAACTTGTACTGCAGTCCAAAACCCTTTGACTACAGTCAACTGCTAGTCAAGTGCCAGCCTCGAGAAGAGCTCGAATTTCAAGGGGGTGAATTTGGACTTGACTCGTGTTTTGGTACAAAGGGTGATGTGGCATCAAGGTGGACATCCAAACCATCACCAAGCTTCCTTGTGGTGGACGCCCAAAATAAGGTGAGTTGGCACAAGATGGTTGGCTCCCATGATGTGGCACAAGTTGAATGGCTCCAACAAGTTGGCGCCCAAGGAGGTTGGAGGTGGCACAAGGTGGTTGGATGAAACACCTCATCCTCAAGTTGGCGCCCAAGGAGGTTGGAGGTGGCACAAGGTGGTTGGATGAAACACCTCATCCTTGAGTTGGCGCACAAGGAGGTTGGAGGTGGCAGAAGGTGGTTGGATGAAACACCTCATCCTTGAGTTGGCGCAAAGGATGTGGATGAACAAGTCTTGGGGGATAAGAACCTCACCTTGGACACTACCTATGTCTAAATTCATAGATCAATATCCATAAATAGACATGTTCAAGCCAAGCAAATAACAAGAATTCAAGAGCTCTCAACACGCCGTAAATAGCTACTACTACTCACATTTGCTACGACGAAGTGCCGCCGACAACGAAAGCTACATCTTCTACTTATAAGAGTTGTCGGTATATTTATTTAAGTTCTACTTCTTTAAATTGTCTTTGTGCTTTAATCGTAACAAGGAAAGGGGGAGTGTCCCTTTGCCTTGATTTCTTTTTGTAATCGTTGCTCCTACTTCCAACGAAGAGGAGTGGTTTTAGTGAATTGCCCTCCGTACGTGATCAAGGATCACTAGGGCCGTGGATTAGCAATCGAAAGATTGTGAACCACGTAAAAATATCTTGTCTACTTTATATTTCCGCTGTGCACTCTCTACTTGCTTTTTACTTATTGCAAAAGTTTTTTAACGACATCGTATCGCTATTCACCCCCCCCTCTAGCGACACTTTCGATCCAACAGTATGTGGTCCTTTCAATGTTGCTGCTAGAGGTGGTTACAGGTACTTCATTACATTTACTGATGACTTCAGTAGATATGGTTATGTGTATCTCATGACACACAAATCAGAATCCTTTGAAAAGTTCAAAGAATTCAAGAATGAAGTACAAAACCAGCTTGGCAAGAGTATTAAGATACTTCGATCAGATCGAGGTGGAGAATACCTTAGCCATGAGTTTCGTGACACTCTAGCTGAGTGTGGGATTCTATCCCAACTCACTCCTCCTGGAACACCACAGTGGAATGGTGTATCCAAAAGGAGGAATCGTACCCTATTAGATATGGTACGATCTATGATGAGTCACACAGATCTTCTTATATCCTTTTGGGGATATGCTCTAGACACAGCAGCCTTTACCCTTAACCGTGTACCATCCAAGGCTGTGATAAAGACACCATATACGATATGGACAGGAAGAAATCCCATGATGTCTTTTATGAGGATTTGGGGTTGTGAGGCTTACGTTCGACGTCAAGTCTCAAACAAACTGGGACCCAAATCCGATAGGTGCTATTTTGTTGGATATCCCAAGTATACAAAGGGATATTACTTCTACATTCCCAGTCAGCACAAAGTGTTTGTGGCAAAGACTGGAGTTTTTCTAGAAAGGGATTTTGTTTCTAGAAAAACTAGTGGGAGTACCTTCGATCTTGAAGAAATTCAAGATAAGGACCATAGCACTGAGGCCTTGATGGAGGTTGAACAGGAACCACAAAGTGTTGTGGGTGATGAGGTTATTGCACAAAGAGTTGTGGAACAACCACCTGTTCATGTAGACCTACCTCTTCGCAGATCTGATAGGGTACGTTGTCAGCCTGAGAGATATTCATTTCTCTTGTCTGACCATGATGACGTAATGCTCATTAAGAATGAGCCTACCTCATATTAAGAAGCTATGATGAGCCCAGATTCTGAGAAATGGCTAGAGGCCATGAGATCCGAGATGGAATCCATGTACACCAACCAAGTATGGACTTTGGTTGATCCACCTGAAGGGGTCAAACCCATTAGGTGTAAGTGGTTCTTTAGGAGAAAGACTGACATGGATGGACTTACGCATACCTATAAGGGCCGATTGGTGGCTAAAGGTTTCAAGCAAATTCATGGTATTGACTATGATGAAACCTTTTCTCCAGTGGCGATGTTTAAGTCCATTCGGATCTTGCTTGCTATTGCAGCATACCACAATTATGAGATCTGGCAGATGGATGTCAAAACCACGTTTCTGAATGGAAACATGCTCGAGGATGTGTACATGACACAACCTGAGGGTTTTGTAGATCCACAGCATACTGGGAAGGTATGCAAGCTGCAAAGGTCCATTTATGGGCTAAAGCAAGCTTCTCGGAGCTGGAATCTTCGATTCGATGATGCAATCAAACAGTTTGGTTTCATCAAGAATGAAGATGAACCCTGTGTCTACAAGAGGGTTAATGGGAACACAGTTGTCTTCCTTGTATTGTATGTGGATGACATACTGCTCGTTGGGAATGACATCCCTTCGCTACAGTCTGTGAAGACTTGGCTCGGGACGTGCTTCTCAATGAAAGACTTAGGTGAAGCAACCTGTATTCTAGGCATCAAGATCTATAGAGATATATCTAAGAGATTGCTTGGCCTAAGTCAGAGTACATACATTGAAACGGTATTACTTCAGTTTACCATGCAGAATTCCAAGAAAGGACTTCTGCCGATGTCACATGGTGTGATTCTTTCGAAGACTCAAAGTCTCTCTTCTAGAGAGGAGAGAGACCACATGGATATGATCCCTTACGCATCTGCTATAGGATCTATCATGTACGCCATGCTATGTACTCGTCCTGATGTCTCGTATGCTTTGAGCATGATGAGTAGATACTAGTCAGATCCAGGTGAGTGTCACTGGATAGCAGTCAAGAATATTCTTAAGTACTTGAGAAGAACTAAAGAATATTTCTTGATATTTGGAGGCGATTAGGAGCTAGCTGTAAAGGGTTATAGCGATGCCAGCTTCCAAACTGACCAGGATGATTATAGATCGCAGTCAGGGTTCGTATTTTGCTTGAATAGTAGCGCTGTGAGCTGGAAGAGTTCCAAGCAGGACACAATTATTGATTCTACAACAGAGGCCGAATATATCGGTGCTTCCATCTCATTCGAGAGATTGTCGATAGAGGAGATGTGAAGATTTGCAGAGTACCCACAGAGGCTAACATTGCAGATCCCTTGACCAAGGCTTTGGCACAGAAAAAGCATGATGGTCACACTAGGTCATTGGGTATTAGATACTACGGTGATTGACACTATTGCTAGTGGGAGATTGTTAGTGAAAGCCTTAGAGCCAATCATGTGATGATTGTTGTATGGACTTTATTGTATCATATTCCTATTTATAAAGGCATGGTTATTATATTTACTTGTATTGGTGCCAAATAACTAAATATAATAAAGTCCTTAAGTAGTAGTTTCTTATCTATATCAATCGATTGGTTGAATCGATAATGAGATAATATAGAGAACACTACTCTTAATCATTCCTAGTCAAGTATTAACATTCAGGGACAATGTTAATGCGTAGAGACTAGCATGTAGGTCAACAAGATGACTTGATCTAACAAGTCATGGATATGAGATATCAAGTTGACACATGGGTATGCATTGGAGAATGTATACTGAATGACCCGCCATGAGAAAGTATCATGGATCGTTATATGAGTGTCATATACTTTCTCATGTGGCTATTAGTATGACTATTAGTCCTTAGACCTAAAGTCACCAAGGTTCCCTACATAAGGAGTTGCATACTTTGGCTTCGTCAAACGTCACCTGTAAATGGGTGGACTATAAAGGCGATTATTGGGTATGTAACAAATTATGCGGAGGGATGTGATTGATGTAGATGGGATCTATCCCTCCTATATGACGGGGGTGACATCGATATTCTTGATAGAGTGAGACCACGAAGTGCATGGCCATGCCAAAATGAGTCAATATGAGATATTGAGCTCATTTGATTAGAGTGAGTCTACTTAGAGTTCAAGATTTAGAATGTACCGAGGATGACACGGTCTATGCCTCGATTGGTCAATCTAGATATCAAGGATAGAGGGACATTGTCACATATTGTGAGAGTCACAATTAGTAGTCACAAAGGTGATGTTGGAGCTCAACATTCTTGTAACTTGGGTAGCAATGATGTGTTGCTAGATACCGCTCATTGCTTATGTTCCTAAATCGGTTTAGGGACATTGCCAACGTTACAAGAACCTATAGGGTCACACACATAAGAGCAATTAGATGGAGATTATGTTCATATGATGAACCATGAGGATTAGGTTCATGGGATGAACCAAATTGGATTAAGAGTAATACAAATTAAACTAATTGAGTTAGACTCAAGTTGATTCAAGTGTTGAATGAGTCTAATTTAGATTTGATTCATCAAATCAATTTAAATTAAATGAATAGAGATTGATTAAATTAAATTGACTTGATTCAAGTGGTTAGATTTGATCAACCATGGGAGATTAGAGGTCAAGTTTGACTTGACTTGAGAGGGAAGATGAAAGGTCAAGTTTGACTTGACCAAATGCCATGTCATGATGATGACATGGCATGGCCGGCCAATGATGGTGCTCCACATCATCATTGACTTGGTCAATTGGTGCCACATCATGAGGGAGACCAAGGGTCATGGGAGTTACATGCATGCATGTAACCCCCCTTCCATGAAGTGGCCGACAACTTTAGGGGTTATGGGTGGTGAATTCATTTGGTGAGTTACACTCTTGGATCATCTTCTTCCTTGGTGTTTTTCCTCTCAAGCTCTCCCTCTCCTTCCTCATCTTGCCGAGATCTACTAGGAGTGCTAGCACACTCATTTTGTCTCTTTCTCCACCTATTGCTTGTATGGATACCAATAGAAGAGTGTGCACTTGACACTCTCGAGTTCCGGTGAACTTTTGGACGAGCGGGATAAGCGAAGGGCATCGCATCGAGGGTAATGATCTCATCTCTTAGATCTAAGGTAGATCTAGGGTTTTTAGTAAGCACATACATGTTTTATAATTTTTATACTTCGCACGGATCCGTGGCCGGGGCTTCCGAGGTTTCCGTAACGCAAAAAGCGGTTTTTGTGGCTCGGAAAAACCCAACATGCTTTCCTATTAATCAATGAAACATAAGCAACTTCTTTTTCTTTTGGCTTATATCCTAAACCAGTCTTGTTGTAAATGGCTCTTTGTCTACTAAGAATCATATCAAGATATTTTGATCCATTTGAGAATTTCTCTAAACATGCTTTTAATTCACTAACCTCATCCTTAAGTTTGTCATTTTCTTCCTTAAGCATGCAAGAATCAACATGTGAAGGTTTTTCATTCCTAATAGCCTTTAGTTCTACCTTCATGCTCTTAACCATAGATTTAGACTTATCTAGAGCTTCTTTAAGATAGGCAATTGATTTATAAAGAAGCTTAACTTTGGGAGAGTTCATTACCTCATCGTCACTAGATGACGATTCATCACTTGAGGAGTCTTCCTGGCTTGATGTGCCGGAATCATCTCCTAGTGCCATGAGTGCCACATGGCGTGTGATGTGGCAAAGCTCATCATCGAAGGAGGAGTCTTCAACACTTGGTGTGTCCCATGTGGTTTGAGCCACCATGGCCTCCTTCTTCTTCTTCTCCTTCTTGTCCTTCTTTTTCTTTTCTTTTTCCTCCTTCTTTAGCTCCGGGCAATTCGGCTTTATGTGCCCCTTCTTGTTGCAAGCATGGCAAATCACATTATTGTTAAAACTTGAATTACCACTATTTTTACCTCTTGAAGAATGGGACCCCTTCCTTGCTTCTCTATTCTTGAACTCCTTTGATTTTCTATATAGCTTCTTGACAAAATTGGCCATCTCGCTAGACGAGTCTCCATCACTACTTGAGTCATGCTCCGATTCGGATGATGATGATACTTCTTTCCTTTCTTTCTTCTTCTTTTCTTTCTTTTCAACAAATAGAGCCAAACCCTTTTCCTTAGGGGACATGTTAGTTTGCTCATGTAATTCAAACTCACAAAATAATTCATCAATTTTAATTTGAGAGAGATCCCTAGTTACCTTAATGTCATCAACTATAGAAGTCAATAAAGAATTTCTAGGAAATGCTTGAAGAATATACCTTACCAAGTCCTGGTTGTCAACTCGCTCACCTATGATATGGTGTATGTTCACAATCTCCTTGAACCTTCCATGCATTTGGCTTACGGTTTAATGCATCTTCATTTGGAAGGCTTGAAGTTGTCCAATTAGTAGGTCCTTCTTGGCCCTCTTTGACTCCTTGGAACCTTCATTTAACTCAATGAGCTTTTCCCATAACTCCTTGGCAGATTCGAAAGGCCCCACCTTGTTGAGTTGCTCCATTGTAATGCCGCATTGGATGGTGAGTACGGCCTTTGCATTTGACTCGAACTTCCGGTTCATCTCCCTTGTCCAATCCTTGCTTGGAATAGGGTTTCCTTGTTCATCCACCGGTTCTTCGAAGGCATCTACAACACTATGCCAAATTTCAATATTGCTCATTAGATAATACTTCATCCTACCTTTCCAATATGCAAAGTGACTCCCATCGAAGAGCGGTGGATTGGCGGTGCTATATCCCTCTTGAATAACCATTGATGCTTTGGTTGATGGTGAGATCTTCCAAGCTATCCGGGCTCTGATACCACTTGTTAGGAATATTTGTAACGACTAGAGGGGGGGGGTTATTAGCCTTTCTTCGTTTCTACAAGCAAGTTAGCGGAAGCAATACAAATAAGAATAAGAAATAAGAAACCAACGCTAACACCCGATATACGTGGTTCGGAGATGACGCTCCTACTCCACGGCAATCCGTAAGGTGGATTAGTCCTAGCCAAGCTTCACTATATTCTCTTTTGGATGAACCAAGGTGGAGAAACCTTTCTTACAATGCTCTCCTCTTCCTTTACAATGATGGATGATTAAGAACTAGAGAAGAAGAGGTTTTTAATTGCTAAAACACTTGGGAAAGCTTGGTGAGCACGAGGGTGTAGTTAGGAATAAGAGCACTAGCTTCACCAAGCTCCCCAAGGCCCCTTTTTATAGAAGAGGGGCTGTTTTTCCCATTGGACCTCGATCAGTCGACTGATGCTTACCATCAGTCAACTGCCGCCGAAGCCAACGGCTTCTAAACTGAGATCTCTGCGGAGATTCGTAGCCGCAATTTCCAACGGCCTGGTGATCAGTCGACTGATCCCTCCATCAGTCGACTCATGGAGTGATCAGTCATGTGATCAAGGCAACAGTCGAGTGAGACTGCATTATGTGGTGATTTTCTCCTTGATCGGTCATTTCGCTTTGGCGATCGGTGATCGCAACATCGATCGATTGCTCGACCGACGGCAAGTCGATCGATCGAGTTTTACCGACTCGACCAAACGCCGACGGTCGATCGATACATCGTATCAGTCTACTGATACTCATCAAGTATGAGTAATTCACACTTGATTTTACACCCTAGACCTAGACTCAACCTTCTAGCTCCTCATTAAGCCTTGCGCCTTCAGGATCCCTTTGAGTCCGCGACTTGTTCATCCTTTTTGCTTTGCTTCCAAGAGCTTCCTTCGGTTTCCTCATGTCTTGGGTTGCCAAATGCTTGGACTTTACGCCGCCAAGACTACAAACTTGGACTTATGCTGCCAAGACCTTACTTTGGACTTCCTTTGCCAAGGTTCACTTGGACTTTACGCTGCCAGGACTACAAGCTTGGTCTTACGCTGCCAAGTCCATTCCTTGGACTTCCTTTGCCATGATCATACTTGGACTTCCTTTGCCAAGGTTCACTTGGACTTTACGCTGCCAAGACTACAAGCTTGGTCTTATGCTGCCAAGTCCATCCCTTGGACTTCCCTTGCCAAGATCATACTTGGACTTCTCTTTTACCAAGTCTTCATCCTTGGATTTCCCTGTCACTTAAACATATTCGCAATTAGATCACAAGATATTGCCTAACTTAGATGATTATCCAAACATCAAAACATATAAATGCTTGGAGCATTGTTGCACCAACACTTGTTTGTTCAAGTGACCTCTCTAAACGAATAGCACGACGATGACTTGGTGGTTTAGGCAATCCCTTTTGTCTAGGATTAAATTTTTTTAATCCGGGGACATTGAAGGGACAAGCTACCGAGGTGAAGTGGGAAGCGAAGTTTCCCCTCACGGACTCGATAAGCAAAACCCTTCACAAGACTCCACCCTTGGACTTTTCAAATGCCAAGTACCAATGACTTGGACTTTCACCACCAAAACTACACCCTTGGACTTACGTGGCTAAGACTACACCCTTGGACATTCCATGCCAAACAAATGTTGGACTTTCCAAATGCCAAGACTCAAGCTTGGACTTTCCCCTGCCAAGACCCATGCTTGGACTTTTCATGCCAAGTACCCATGACTTAGACTTTTCCCATGACAATGGTCAAACCATCATCAAACATTAAAATACCACTCGAGTCAAACTCGATTCCGGTCAATCATGACCTGGGTTGATTGCACCAACAATCTCCCCAACACATTGTCAGACATCACTATCAAACATCAAAACACTACTCAAGTTAAACTCGAGTCCGGTCAATTGTGACCTGGACCGATTGCACTAACACGATCAAGCAATCCAAGGAAAAGCAAAGTTCCAACTATAGATGCTACGAATGCAACAAGATGGGCCACATCAAATCGGATTGCCCAAGACTAAAGAACAAACCATCTCAATCCAAGAAGAAGGCACTCAATGCAACATGCGAGGAGTTGTCAGAGGAGGAAGATGAGCTCAACAACATTGCATTCATGGCAAAGCCAACTGATTCAAAAAATGAGTTCGAACCTGAAGCAAGTGATGAGCTCGAGACCGAGTCCAACTCCGGGTCCGAAGATGAACTTCAATTCAAGACAAGCCACGTATCAATATCCGATTCAAGTGATTCGATCAAGGTAATGTAGGGTCGAGGTTGGACGGCTAGAGGGGGGTGAATAGTTCTCTTTCGTCGTGTGGTGGAAGTCGTTCTTAATCTTCTACAATAAACGTTAGTGCAAGCGGAAAATACAAAGCAAAGACAATTAAGAACAAACACAAAGATAAACAAACAATTCGCTTACACCCCAATGTAACGTGGTTCACGGCTGGGCCGCTAATCCACGGTCTGATTCGTCCACGGTGAATCACTCCGCAACCAATCCACTATTGGTCTCTCCTTTGCACCAAGCTAGGTGTAGGTAACCCTTACAACTCAAGAAGACTCTTTCTTTTACAATAGATGTGAAAGAAACTAGAAGAAGGAGTTTAGCACTTGTGGAGCACTTGGATGATAGTTTGGAACATAAGCATTAGCCATCCAAAAGGCCACACCCTCTCTTTTTATAGAGAGGGCTGATTTCTTCCCGTTGGCCACCATCAGTCGACTACTACCCTTGGCAGTCGAGTGTCGCCACTACAACGACCTCCGAACACGTCAGATCTAGACCGTTGTAGTCCAACGGAACCCTTGGCAGTCGACTGATGTATCCATCAATCGACTGATGCCTTATTAGTCGACTACCTAGTCGGCTATGAGAGGTTCTGCTGAAACCTCTCAACCGATCGCACGCCATCGGGCGATCGTCGATATCAATTGCTAATATATGGCAGGCGACTGATGGCACAAGAACTAGACTCGTATACCAGTCGAGTCACAATTGACTTGGAGCAGTCGACTGCCATGACATGGCAGTCGACTGATGTCAGAAAATTCCATCCGACACTTAGCCAATTGGCCAAGTTTCACCTAAGCGCACTACCCCATCCCGGGATACATTCGCTCACTCTCATCCCTTAGAGTCCCTCGCCTTTGATGTTATCTTTGTCCGACCACATCCCTCGGATGCGCCAAGCGCACGACTCTGCAGCGCCATCCTTTGTGTCTTGCCCTGAAGTCTACTTCCTCCAGCTTCACTCCAATATCCTCGTCCGGCGGTCCCTCGGATGCTCTAAGTGCACGGCTTCCGCAAAGCCATCCTTCACCGACTCAAGGACCGAGTCATGAGAGGTGAAACTCACCAATGCTCCATTTGCAAATTACTATGTCCTGCAAGACTCCAACGCACATATCAAATCCAATCATCCTAACTTAAACCCTTTGCCACACACATCAAAACCATATCACGGGTCGATTGCACTAACAATCTTCTCCTTTTTGATGTGTGGCAATCCGTTTAAGTTAGGTAAAACATTTGATAAAAAATTAAGGAAAGAAAGCATGTAAATAACATAATTAGCAACTCTCCCCCTTAATACATGAAACTCCCCCTAAATACATTCCCCCTTACTTAAACATATATCTTTCTCCCCCTTTGACACCATAAAAAAAAGATTAAACAGAGTTTATATGGCATGGCATCAAGTCTAGAGAGAAACAAAAACAAAAAACAATCATAAACACAGTAAAATCAGTTCTTGTGCTCGTGCGATATATCGATCAGCTATCGGCATGGCATGTCACTATCATCAGATTTTCTGATTTTCTGGATGAAATTCAGAAATGGACTATAAATTCCAAAAAATTTGAAAAATTGTGAAATTTTGAAAACACATTTCTTTTAAAGTCCTTTATCAGTGAAAAATGAGTTTTCATGAAAATTACTTATATTTTCAATGATTTTCCAAAAATCCAAAAGCTTCAAAAACAACTAGTGTTTTTTTCAAGTTTGTATCCATTTTAACACCTAGTTTTGTTTTAGATTGTTTCAAAATATGAAAGCACAAATTTTAAACTAAGAAATTGTTTTGAAAACATATGAAATATCCAACCATGATCTTTGGGCAATATGTCTATGAATTAAACATAAGCCTTCCCCATGATTGGTCTATTATTGCTATTTTGACACTTTAAATGACCATCTAAATGCCATAGGCATTAGTGGACCATTAGTATCATCCTAACATCTCACCCATGCTAAGTTTTCAATCAAGGTAGCCTATGGTGAGTGTGAGATGTATACTAAAGGTATTTATGTATACTTAACCATTAATTTCATGTTATTCTACACAAGGTTAAGTATCATCTTAACATCCCACATGATCATAATGACATATATGTATTGTTTCCACATTATAATCATGAAACAAATATATTCATCAATTTATAATCATGCATTAGGTATAAAATTATGATAATAAGTCAAATATCACCTAGAGCATGATTTGAACCCTAATGCCCATGACTATATGCCAAATATCAAGACCATAAATCATGATTGCAAACATGTATAACAATTACATTGCCTATCATGATTTAAGCATTATTATACAATAATGGGCACATTATCATCACCCAACACTATGCTAAAAATGTGTATCAATATACATGACACTAAGTGTTGATCATGATTTAAACTATTTAAGGGTGCATTATCATCACCCAACACTATTTCAAAAATTTGTCCCACCATCCAAAGTCAACTAAAAACATGAGATATAGATGAAGTCCATATGGTTGACTATCCTAGGATTTTCCTAACCCTTAAGGATGGATTTTGGAACCCAAAACAAATTCTTTCCTATTGGGTTCACTAAAAATTCTTTAGGGATCCATTTTCTAGCTATTGTCTTCTTTCTATCTTGACCCCTAGCAATTAAACATTTATAGGCCTTTTCATTTTTATTTTCCTTATATCCTAGGCCTTTCTTATTGAAACTTGCCCTTTAGCTCCCTATGATCATGTTAAGAGTGTTGGAGCCAATTGTAAATTTTTCTAGGGCCTTGGTCAAATGATCTACCTTTTCCCTTAAAGCCCTATTCTCATCCATACATGCATCACTAACATTAAAAGGCATATAGTTATCATGTGAGCATGCATCATCATGACTAGAAGAAGTATTATCATTAATAGTTAAGCATACTTTTTCTAGTTTATTTTCTAAATCCTTAATTTGATCTAGCATGCTCTTATTTTTCTTTTTGTCCCTAAATAAATCCTTAGTAAGACTAGAAATCATGGAAACTATTTTACTTGGTGAGAGGTTCGTTACCATAGTTTCCATGTCCTCTTCCTCCGATTCGGATGATAATGAGGATGAAGCTCCCCTTTCACTTGAGCTCTCCTAACTAGTGCTTCTTTCTTTCTTCCTTTATTAAAATAATATCTTCTTTGATCTTCCAAATCCAAATCATGATTAAATGATCCAGGGAAAACAAACTCATGCCAGCAATAATGTAACTGGAAGGGTCATCCCAAGTCCTTGCCTTTAGTTCCTTGGCCTTCCCCTTTTCTTTGGTCGTCTTCTCCTCTTCCTTCTTCTTGCTCCCCTTCTTCTTTTTTTCTTCTTTCTTTCTCCTTTCTTCTTTGCTCTTGTTTAGGAGGGGACAATTATCCCTTATGTGTCCCTCTCCTTGGCAATTGTAGAAAATTATCTTCCCCCTTGGTCTTCTTCTCCTATCATTAGATTTATTAAATTAAAAACCTTTTAATGCATGCCTTACCCTCCTTACCATATAAGCTTCTTCGGTGCTATCCATGGAGGAAGAGGAGGATGCTTCATTGGAGGAGGAGGAGGTCTCTATCTTCTTCTTCTTCCCTTTATTTGCTACTAGGGATACTCCTCTTGATGGCTTATTGCTTGGTTCTTCACTTATACCTTCAAGCCTTGTCTCATGGAGCTCCATGGTTGAGAAGAACTCCTCCAAGGTGCTTACTTCTAAATTCTTCGACATGTAGAAGGAGTCCACCATTGAGCTCCATTTCGATGACCGGGGAAAAGCGTCGATTGCTTTCATAAGCATATCCCGGTTCGAAAGTTTTTCTCCTACACTTGTTAGCCCAATTAAAATTTCTTTAAACCTAGAATGTAATGATGTTACCTTTTCTCCCTTTTCTAATTTTATGTTGCTTAATTGGGAGCGGAGAAGGTCTCTCCTTGCAAGCTTGGCTTCCAAAGTGCCTTCATGAAGTTCAACCAATCTCTCCCATATTTCCTTGGCACTTGTGTACTCCCCTATCCTATTCACCTCTTGTTGGGGGAGTACATTGTAGAGGTGGTGCTTGACCTTTGAATTTGCCAAGTACTCCTCTCTTTGTCTTTTATTCCACCTTGATTTCTCCAATGGCTCCCCTTCTTTATTCCTAGGCATCTCGAAATCGTTTTCCATAATTAATAAAATTTCGAAGTCGGTTTCGAAGAATACCTCCATTCTCTTTTTCCACCAAGAGAATTCTCCTTCAAACTTCGGTGGATGAATGTTCGAGCCGGCCATCTCTTGATATATTGCTTGTGTTGGCGGTTAGTCCTTGACAAGCTCTTTGGCTCTGATACCACTTGTAGGGTCGAGGTTGGCCGGCTAGAGGGGGGTGAATATCCCTCTTTCGTTGTGTGGTGGAAGTCGTTCTTAATCGTTTATAATAAACGTTAGCGCAAGCAGAAAATACAAAGCAAAGACAATTAAGAACAAACACAAAGATAAACAAACAATTCGCTAACACCGCAATGTAACATAGTTCACAGCTACACCGCTAATCCACGGTCCGATTCATCCACGGTGAATCACTCCGCAACCAATCAACTATTGGTCTCTCCTTTGCACCAAGCTAGGTCGAGGTAACCCTTACAACTCAAGAATACTCCTTCTTTTACAATAGATGTGAAAGAAACTAGAAGAAGGAGTTTAACACTTGTGGAGCACTTGGATGATAGTTTGGAACCTAAGCATTAGCCATCCAAAAGCCCACACCCTCTCTTTTTATAGAGAGGGCTGATTTCTTCCCGTTGGCCGCCATGAGTCGACTGCTGCCCTTGGCAGTCGACTACCACCACTACAACGACCTCCGAACATGTTAGATCCCGACCGTTGTAGTCCAACGGAACCCTTGGCAGTCAACTCGTGTATCCATCGATCGTGCCCGATCGACTCACGAGGTTAAACCCTCTCGACCGGTCTTGTCATCGCGATGATCGATGGTCTTGGAATTTGATTGCCAATATATGGCAGTCGAATGATTGCACAAGAACCAGACTCATATACTAGTCGAGTCACAATGGACTTGGAGCAGTCGACTTATGTCAGGAAATTCCATCCAACACTTAGCCAATTGACCAAGTTTCACCTAAGCACACTACCCCATCGCGGGTGACATTCGCTCACTCTCATCCCTTGGAGTCCCTCGCCTTTGAATTTATCTTCGTCCGGCCATGTCCCTCGGATGCGCCAAGCGCACGACTCTACAACGCCATCCTTCGTGTCTTGCCCTGAAGTATACTTCCTCCAACTTCACACCAATCTCCTCGTCCAACGGTCCCTCGGATGCTCCAAGTGCACGGCTTTCGCAAAGTCATCCTTCACCGACTCAAGGACCGAGTCATGAGAGGTGAAACTCGCCAATGCTCCATGTGTGAATTACTAAGTCCTGCTAGACTCCAACGCACATATCAAATCCAATCATCCTAACTTAAACCCTTTGCCACACACATCAAAATCATATCACGGGTCGATTGCACTAACAAGTCTTGTTAGTAATATATGAGAGATGTCCTAAGGCAATCCCCTTATGTTTGAACCATTTATATGATAAATGAAGATTAACTATTTGAGTATACATGTTTTCATGTATTTGATTAGATCTTAAACTCATTTACTAAATGTCCACGATATGATTCACAACATGAGAGAATTTGTGATTGGATCACAACTAGTGAGTATCTCTACATGTGTAATTGTGATATATCGAAATTATCCCTAGTTGATGAATTGAAGGATTTGGACACCATTGATTCTGTCGAGACTAGCACGAGGTATACTCCTTGGTGTATCCAAGCAGCTGATTCTCACTGGCTGGAGACATTGTGATGTACAAAGTTAATCATGGATGATAGTTATGGTAACTAGTTCATTGAAGTGACCAGCCGTAAGACTTCATATGGTTCTCTGCATATATAGATATGTCAATGAAGTTCTTACTGCAGCTTAAGTGCGATGTTCCTTTGACATGTGGTATTCAAGTCATCTTGATCATAAAGACTTATGCTTTGACATCTTAAGCAAGCATCTCTGAGGAGATGTGGACCCGGGATGATTGGGTATAAGTCAAAGTGATCGAAGATGTTTGAATAGCCTATAAAGGATTCACCACTCCTTGTGAGGAGATGTATACCCATGGCCTCTCGTCGGATTGTTACTAAAGTCTTTGGCCAAAGCATTACATGTTTAGAGTAAGGTACTATTCGATACATGTGCAGTAACTAGAATCTGTTGGACGAGGAAATGATACTTGGGTTAGGTGTGACGTAGTCAACCTAGTGGGAACTGACACTATAGACCATGTCCTGAACCAAGTGGGTATAAGATGAGTGAAGGGAATGGGGCACGATTCATTCGAGCTGCTGAAGGGTTTCAAAAATAGTTCTGGATCAACCGTTGATCTTTTTGGTTAATTGGGGATCTTGATGTACAACTAGGTGCCACTCATGATCGTTCTATAATTAATGGTTAATTATAGATGGCCAACATAAACCGAGAACCTATTTGGTCACACACACAACAAGCGTAATCCGAAGGATTTAAAACGAGCTTGAGAATGAGATTCTCAGACCCAGAGAAACTAGGTTTGGTTGGACCAAACAAGGAGCGAGCATGAAATCGTTTCAGTCACAATGGAAGCATGGATGGGCCGTGTCTTATGAAGACATGATGGATGAACCAAATTGATTTGGTTCTAATCCAATGGAGGAGAATAAACCAAAGGGTTTTGGTTTGTTTTAAACTAATGAACCAAAATTGGTTCGGTTCATTTTAACTTAAAATAGACCAACATGGTTTGGTTTATTTTAACTTAAATTAATGGAGCGGATTAACGGGCTTTTGGTTATGATCTGATAACCATTAAGAGAATTTGTTTTCTATAAAATAGGGCTTAAGGGCTTTGTTAAGCCCTAATCCAAGCTACCCTAATATTGCCGCCCACCTCCCTCTCTTCTCCTTGTCTTGCCGCCGCCCAAGCTTCTCCAACCGGCGTCCAGCAGCTACTGTCTGTTAGGATCTTTGTAATGGCTAGAGGGGGGTGAATAGCACGTGTTCGTTTGTTGATGGAATCCGATCGTGATCGTCTCTATAATTTCGTTAGTACGCAGTGGAAATAGAAATAATATAATAACGAAATAAACAATCACACATGAACACAATTGTTTAACGTGGTTGGGAACCACACGGTTCCTACTCCACGGATCGGGTTCGTATGAACCCTAGCGATGCCAATCACACACCACTATAAAACACTCCTTCTCGGAACAATCCGGAGGCGGAGAAATCTCGTACAAGATGATTACAACAATAATCAAAAGCTACAAGCAAATACAATGAAATACAAAGCAAGACTAGTAAAGAAAAACACTTTACAAATGCTCTTGAATGCTTGATCGCTAGGTTGCTCGAGTAGCACTTGGAGACCCTGAATTGCAGCAGCAACTCGCCCCAAATCGCCTCAAAGAACCATCCCAATTTCCTCCATCACGACCTCCTTATAAAGCTTCAACCTGTGCTGGAAAAAGTCGATCAGTCGACTGATGCCACTGTTGTCGTGAGACAAAGGCTAGATCCACGCTGGATAAGTCCAACGGATCTACCATCAGTCGACTGATCATACCCATCAGTCGACTGATGGAATCCTCACTCGACCAGTCGAGTCTCGACTCTATTCTGTGGCCGATTTCTCGAGCACCAATCGACTGATCACACGATCAGTCGACTGCTTGAGCCATCAGTCGACTGCCCACCTCTGGCAGTCGACTGCTAGGCCATGTCCCGCAGTTAAACCCTAGTTGACTCGATCCAGTCGACTGCCACATGGCACCAGTCGAATGACACACCTCAAACATGAGGTTTTAGCCCAAGTATGTTTCCCCATACTTGCTAGACCACCCTTAGCCTAGACCTAAGCCTTCTATCCACCTTAATCAGCCTCACGCCTCTCGGATCCCTCCAAGTCATCCATGACTTGTTCATCCATCGTGCTAGCCTTCAGGTGATTCCATCGGCTATGTCATGCTAACGGTGTCTACACCACCAAGGCACATTGGACTTACGCCGCCAAGACTCCGCTTGGACTTTACGCCGCCAACCATTGGACTTATGCTGCCAAGACTCCCACTTGAACTTTCCATGCCAAGACCCATGCTTGGACTTTCCCTTGCCAACCCATGTTGGACTTTTCATGCCAAGACCCATGATTGGACTTTCCATGCCAAGACCCATGCTTGGACTTTCCCAAATGCCAAGTGTCCCACTTGGACTTCCCTTGCCAACTCATGTTGGACTTTCCATTGCCAAAACCCATGCTTGGACTTTACCAAATGTCAAGTGTCCCACTTGCACTTTCCATGCCAAGTACCCAAGACTTGGACTTTCCCATGACAATTACATTGTAATATGTTTTTGTCGAACATCAAAATATCACTCGAGTCAAACTTGAGTCCTGGTCAATCGTGACCTGGGCCGATTGCACCAACAATCTCCCCCTTTTTGATGTTTGAAAAAAACGAAACAAAACATTGAGTTATAACAGTAACTCAAATCCCTTACCAATTATCCCAAATTGGTAATCTTAAACATTCTCCAAATGTTCTCCCCCAAACATTCTCCCCCTTTTTGACTAACATCAAAAAGGTCTTCTCTCCAAGGAGGTCAATGTCTCATGTCCTAATGAGATCTTACAATCTCCCCCTTGGTCTAAAAATACCTAGGATGCCTTCCATCTTCCTTGTGATAAGTCCCATATCACTCAAGAGAGGCAATCCTATTCACTCTCCCAATTTTCAAATTGGGTATAAAAAACCCATCAATTTTTCCAATTGATGATACTCTCCCAATAACTTCTCTTCAAGGAGAAAAACACATCCATCATCCCAAGATGGATACCTCTCCCTAAAGGCTTGCTCCCCCTTGACCATTGCACCAACAATGTCCTTGGGAAGTCCCTAAGCTAATAGGAACTCTAAGCCATCAAAATTAAGGTTAGAAATTAAACATTGAACTTTCCAACACCTTAAAATTGATACAAACCCTAAACACCTCTCCTAATCCATATCCAATGGATTTTCACCCTTCATCATGCTTCCCAAAGCATATCCTAGGGTTAGGAGTGGTTAGGGACCTTAACCGCAGCTGAAATCGGGTTAAACAACCTTGGTTACCCCAAAATTAGGCTATCGATCGAGTGATTCAGAAATCAGTTGGTATCGACACGCTCATCGATCATTACGCCGAAGGCGATCGGTGATCGAAAATCTCGATTTTCAATTATCAGAAATGAGTTTTGGAAAATCATAACTAATTATACGTATATCGAAAAATCACGAAATTTGATACGTATAATACTTATGACCAATACAATGGGTGAAAATGTTTGAAAAATATTTTACCCATAAAATAGAAAAATTGATACAAAATCCAAAAGTGACTAAAAACTTTAAAGTTTAAGCTCACTTTGTATCAATCTCATCAATGGTGATTGCTATCAAAAGATAGACTTCACTAAGGTTTTTCAAAATGATTTTAAAATGTTTTTGAAAACCTATATTGGATCATATTCCTTGGGCTCTATGTACATGACTTGTACACATGCTCTCCCAATGATCCACATGTTGAGTTAAGATGAGTTTGGGTTTAACTAGATGCAAAAACTATGCACCTTGAACTTAACTCATATCCTAGCATCTCACATGTATCTAGGGTGTATAAATACACATACATGTCAATTGGATGTGAGATGTGAGTTTTGGTTCATTTAATCTAGGGTTTCATGCATTTCCTAGGCAACCCTACTTGATTCCCTTATAAATGGGACTTCAAGTCATGTCATTGTCCTTAGTTCAATTTTAATCAATTTAATGCATGAAATGATCATGGCATAAAGATAGCAATAATTAAGCATAGCCAATTATCATGATGTCATGACATATGATAAAATCTAAAAACACATGACATTTAAAACCTTAATCCTAAAACATGAACATGACATATACAATGAATAAAAGTAAGCAAGATGTCATGACATGTTATATGGCAAACAAAGCATGGCATAAAATATATAGGTATAATAATACCTAAATCTTAATATTAATTGCCATTTGATATAATTCATCATATTTTGCCATATTTCTACTTTTCTCCCAAGTGTACCAAAAACCCAAAATGGTACACCAACCTCTAAACCTAAATTGTGCCAATTTGATCATTTTATCAAACCTCTCAAATAATATTGGCACATCCTAAAAACCTTTAGGATTCAAATCTCAAATGTATTTTCAAGGTAACCATAACCTTGAAAATAACCTAAAGTGCCACCTTTGCCATGGTTGAGTTAACTACTCATCCAATCAAGGTTGACACACCCTAACCCCATCTAGCGTGAATCAATCACGCTCATAGGAACCCAAAACCTATTTGAGCTCCTAGGGTTAATTAGGTGTTCGTTAGGGATAACCTCCCTAGATACCTTCCTAATGACCCTTCTAGGCTTATTAGCCTTGGTCATTTGGGTCTTGCCTAGGTTGACTCTAGAGGTAACTCCCCTTGCAACCTTCTTAGTGGCCACCCTAGGTTTCTTCGAACCCCTAGCCACTAGGCACACACCATGGTCAACTCTAGGGATGACTTCCCTATTGACCTTGGTCTTCCTAGACCTAGTTAGTGTTCCATAATCTAATGGAACACTATGGTAAGCCATCTTAGGCTTAGGTTTGTGACCCAAACCTTGCTTGCCCTTGGTTGACTTTTGACTCTTAGGTCCTAGATGTTGACTTTGACTTTTTGACCTAGGAGTTTGACCATTAGACCCTTGAAATTGATTTTGCATTTTTGCAAGGGTCTTCTCCATCTTTTCAAGCCTTGACCTCAAGACTTGAATTTCCTTTTCTAATTTCCCAATTTTAGAATTTTGATTTAGACCATGGGCATGGTTCTTCCTAGGCATATGCCTAGTCCATTTAGGGTTAAAACCTAAGTGTTCTTGTATTTTCCTAATAGATTCCTTAGGTAAGGTTTTTCTGGGGACATTAGTCCCAAATTTTTCCTTATTTCCTAAGTGGACATTTTTAGCACCTAAACAAATATGTCTATTACTTCTAGCATGCTTTTCATGTACAATAGCAAGAGAATTAAATCTTCTAGCATGCTTTTGCCTATTAACTAAGGAAGGTGCATTATTGAAATATACCTTAGGGTTTGCCTTGGATGCTCCCCCTACATGTGTAGCTCCCTCTTTGGTTTTTTTGCTCCCCCTAGAACATTGATTCCTATAATGTCCTTTTGAATTGCACTTGAAGCATATGATGTGCTCCTTGCCTTTAGATGTTGGGGAACCGGCATCCTTGACTTTTGGTGCCGGTGGAGCTTTCCTAACCTTCTTTGGGCATTTGCTCTTGTAATGCCCAAATTCCCTACAATCAAAACATATTATATGCATTTTATTATTAACACATATGCTTGAGTTACCTAGGGTGATGGTAGGTGCTGGAGTTGAATTTTGAGCTTCCTCATCTTGACCGGATGTTGAAGGCTCTTCTTGAGGTTGCTCCGGTGTAGATGGTCTCTCCTCCTAAATCCTAGAAGTGGATACTTCTTTCACCTCTTCTTCTTCTTCTTGTTGGACCGATGATGAGTTTTCATGGAGCTTTGCCACTTGGCTCCATAACTCCTTAGCATCCATAAAGTCCCCTACCATACACACAATATCATTAGAGACCAAATCAAAAATAAAATTTACTATCTTTACATTTTTCTCAAAGGCTTGAATTTGATCTTCCCTCCATCTCTTCCTTTTGAGGAATCCACCTTTTGGTCCTCTTGGAAACTCAAATCCTTCCATTAATAGGGACCACCCCTCAAAATCTTTCATCATAAAAAAATCTTCAATCCTTTTCTTCCAAGAATTGAAGCCTTCTCGTCCATAGAATGAATAAGGGACCGGTGTGTTGATGTCCCATCCTAATTGTTCTTGGACTTCCATCTTTTCTTCTAGCGTCTTGACTCTGGGTTGTTAATCCGTAGAAGAGCCCTGTGCTCTGATACCACTTGTTAGGATCTTTGTAATGGCTAGAGGGGGGGGGGTGAATAGCGCGTGTTCGTTCGTTTATGGAATCCGATCGTGATCATCTCTACATTTTCATTAGTGCGTAGAGGAAATAGAAATAATACAATAACGAAATAAACAATCACACATGAACACAATTGTTTAACGTGGTTCGGAACCGCACGGTTCCTACTCCACGGATCGGGTTCGTACGAACCCTAGCGATGCCAATCACACACCACTATAAAACACTCCATCTCGGAACAATCCGGAGGTGGAGAAACCTCGTACAAGATGATTACAACAATAATGAAAAGCTACAAGCAAATACAATGAAATACAAAGAAAGACTAGTAAATAAAAACACTTTACAAATGCTCTTGAATGCTTGCTCGCTAGGTTGCTCGAGTAGCACTTGGAGACCCTGAATTGCAGCAGCAACTCGCCCCAAATCGCCTCAAAGAACCATCCCAATTTCCTCCATCACGAGCTCCTTATAAAGCTTCAACCTGTGCTGGAAAAAGTCGATCAGTCGACTGATCGGGACCATCAGTCGACTGATGCCACTATTGTCGTGAGACAATGGCTAGATCCACGCTGGATAAGTCCAACAGATCTACCATCAGTCGACTAATCATACCCATCAGTCGACTGATGGAGTCCTCACTCGACCAGTCGAGTCTCGACTCCATTCTATGGCTGATTTCTCGAGCACCAGTCGACTGATTGCTGGGAATTGCTTCGGAGGCTCATCGGCTCCCATATCCCCAGATTAAAATTTTCAACAAATGAAAACTAATCCGGATGGGATGCGTTTCCTAAGCTCAACCAATTCATCGTCGTGCTATCGACTTGAGCGATCGCTTGAACAAACTAGTTGTTCAAGCAATAAAACTCTTCTAGTCGGTTAGCCACGGAAGAGATGATGGACGGATCGCCGGTTCTTGTGTTTATCTTCGGGGTCCATGATTATACAAATACATATGAATGTAGACATGTATAATCAACACATACATAAAGTAAACATTCTCATAACAAATACAAGCAAGTAACAATCCACACAAAACATCCATATAATTGAAAAGCAATTATATACATAATACAAAAGAACATCAATCAAAATAAATAAGATTATACCTCTTGTTATACCTCTTAATCTTCTATTATATGTCCTCCCTCCTTTTGGACGTCGTGTGGGCGACGATCTACCAAAAGTTGAAGCCTTCTAGATCACCGATCTTCCTTTCCTTGTTCACTAGGAACAAAGGAAGATCCTAAAACAAAACTCATCTTCCTTTCAAGAACCGGCCACCAAGTCAATAAACTCGATGTTGCCGCCGGCCAAGGAAGATAAGATGGAGTATGGAAACCAACCAAAAGAGAAACAATAAGGGCATGGGCGCCGGCCAACACTTGGAGAAAGAAAAGGAAAACAATCCTCCTCCTTGTTGCCGCCCAAACCCTAGACAAAGCTCTCCTAATTTCCGGCCAAGGATGAAGGGAAGGAGAATAGGTTGAGCTCCGGCCAAAGTAGAAAGAACAAGGATAGTGGTCGGCCAACACTTAGAAGGAAGAAGAAAAGGATCTTCATCTTCTTGTTGCCGCCCACCCTAATCCCAAAACCCTAACCCTAGCCGCCCAACCCCAATCCTTTCCCAACTAGGATTTGATTGCCGCCCAAGGGAAGCTATCCTAATGCCATCCAACCTAAGCCATAGAAGGAAGGGAGAAGCTTGGGCGCCGGCCAAACCAAGGAGGAAGGAGGAAGAAGGGTTGCCGGCCAACATTGGGAAGAAGAAGAAGAGGCTTCTTCTTCTTGTTGCCGCCCAACACCAAGAACCAAACCCTAACCCTAGCCTCCTCCTATTTCTTGCCGTCCAAGCCACCTTATCTCAATTAGGTTTTTCTCTTTCTCATCCTCTCTTGCCGCCCAAGCCTAAGCCCATATATATAGAGTTAGGTTTAGGCCTTGGTTTAATCTCCTCCATTGGTTCTAGGGATTTAATCTCAACCGTCGGATCTAGGGTTTCATCCCAACCGTCGGATCTAGGGTTTCATCCCAACCGTCGGTTCTAGGGTTTCATCCCAACCATCGGATCTAGGGTTTCATCCCAACCGTCGGATCTAGGGTTTCATCCCAACCGTCGGATCTAGGGATTTAATCCCAATCATCGGATCTAGGGATTTAATCTCCACCGTCGGATCTAGAGTTTTGTTTTCCATCATTGGATCTAGACTTCATGAGGTGTTAATAGGCTACAATAGAAACCATGAGGAGGAGTTGGATCTTGGCCACCCGATGGATCGGAACCACACAAACTTGATCCAGTAATGATGTTCCATTCCACTAGAGGATCATCATTGAATTACCTCACCAACCCCCATATGATAATATGAGATCCATATATTATTTGCACATCCATCTCCCCGTGTTTAAGATATCGAATGTCCGTCAATTAATTGATTTACTGACCATCAAATAATTAACATCTAACTCCTCGAGTAGTACCACTCAACCTTATCATCATGTTGACTAAGTCAACCTATAGGGATTACATGATGAACCTTATGAGCTCCTCAAGGGGACATCATCAACCTATATATAGGACACGGTTTCCTCCTATAATCAACGACACACCATGTAAATAATATTATTTCCCAACTTACCGGACATATTGATTTAATCCATCTAAATCTCACCCTTTGGTAAATCAAAGAAATAAATACTAAGTACATGTGCCCATTATTATATCGGGATTAAGAGCATGTACAACATAATATCCGAGGTCCGATTCAATTATGTAGTCAGCAATAAATTGAATCACCTCTATGTCGGTCCTGATCAATACACCTAAGTGTTCTAGTGTAACTCTATGTTCAAGACAAAACAATACCAAGCTACACTACAACCATGCCAATGGTTTGTCCAAAACCATCTTGGTTGTGAGCCTCTACTTATATTTTATAAGGGACTGATAACATGATCTTCTGTGCCACACCAAGCACCATGTTATCTACAATGTAAAATATTAGAAAATTTTGCATAACCATAAAATTATGCAAACAATGATCATGTGATTCTTATTTCAAAATAAAGATGTTCATACAAAAGAGCTAGGCTTTCATTATACATCCCAACAATCTTCCACTTATACTAAAAGACTATGCTGTCATCACACTGCCATACATCTGATTCCCCTTCCCTTCACATGCCTATCAAAGCTCTCACTAGAAGGGCCTTAGTGAAAGGGTCTACCAGGTCATCCTCTGATGCAATCTTGGCGACAACAACTTCTACCTCCTTTACGATTTCTCGTATCAGGTGGTACTTGCGCTCTATGCATTTACTTACCTTATGGGCTCGTGGTTCCTTCGAGTTTGCAACTGCACCATTATTATCACAATAAATTATGATATTTCTCGGCAAACTAGGAATCACATCCAAGTCCATCAGGAAGTTCCTGAGCCACCCAGCTTCTTTGGCCGCCTTAGAGGCTGCCACATACTCAGCTTCCATGGTGGAGTCCGCAACGCATTTCTACTGGACACTCCTCCATACAATGGCTCCACCTCCCAATGTAAATACAAAACCTGAGGTAGACTTACTGTTATCCCTATCAGATTGGAAATCGAAATCTATGTAACCCACAGGGAGTAATTGGTCTGCCCGGTAAACTAGCATCTAATCCCTAGTCCTTCTCAGGCACCACAATATATGTTTTACCGCAGTCCAATGTCCCTTTTATGGATTACTCTGATATCTACTGACCATGCCCACGGCATAGCAGATATCGGGTCTCATACATAGCATCGTATGAGGCTTCCTACTACCGAAGCATAAGGAACCACCTTCATCTCCTCTATCTCCTCAGATGATCTAGGACACATCTCCTTAGATAAAGGAACTCCATGCCTGAAAGGTAGAAAACCTTTCTTGGAGTTTTGCATGCTAAAACGATCCATTATCCTGTCTATGTATGAAGCTTGGGATTAGCACACTAACCTTGATCCCAAGGATGTGTCCCACTTCTCCCAAGTCCTTCAAAACTGTTTGGACAACCATACCCTTACGTCTGATAACACTATGATATTATTGCCAACTACCAAAATATTATCTACGTATAGTACAAGAAATACCACTACGTTTCCGTCACATCTCTTGTATACACAAGACTAATCCGGACTTTGAATAAATCCATAAGTCTGGATTTACCTCATCAAAGTGGATGTTCCAAGACCTCGAAGCTTGTTTCAATCCATAAATAGACCGATTAAGCTTACATACAAGATGCTCTTTGCCCTTAGCAATGAATCCCTCTGGTTGCTACATATGGATGTTTTCCTCAAGACTTCCATTAAGGAAAGTTGTCTTGACATCCTTCTGCCACACCTCATAATCCATTTGAGCTGCTATGCATAAGAGCTCCCAGACCTGATTTGAATCCATAGATTCAATCTCAGTATTCATTGCACTTTGCAAAGATGCTGCATCTATATCTTGGATTGCCTCGTCATATGTCCTGGGATAAGGTTCATGTTCGCCAGGGACCAAATCGGAAGATTCTCCCAAGAACATGAATCTTTCAGGCTGTCTCACAACCCTCCCACTACGACGAGGTATCACCTGTGTATCCTCTATGACACACGGTGCAGTAACATGTGGTATATCCTCTTGTACCGGTGGTACTAAAGTCGGGACTTCCCCTGTCAACTTCTCAAGAACAATCCTACTCGTGGGCTTGTGGTTCATCACATAGTCCCCCTCTAGAAATCTGGCATACGTACTAACGATAACCCTCTGATCTCTAGGACTATAAAACAAACTACCCTTCGTTCCCCTAGGATAGCCAACAAACATGCGCACTTCGGTACGAGGTTCCAACTTACCAGCATCAGCCTTCAGCACATATGCTGGACTCCCCCATATCCGAATATGTCTTAGACTAGGCTTTCGCCCAGTCCACAACTCTGTGGGAGTAGAAGGCACTTATTTAGATGGAACCAAGTTCAGAATGTACATCGCCATATCTAGAGCATATCCCCAGAACGAATCTGGCAAGTCAGAATAACTCATCATCGATCTAACCATCTCCATAAGAGTCCTATTCCTTCGCTCCGCTACACCATTCTACTGGGGTGTGCTAGGAGCAGACAATTGGGATTGAATCCCAGCCTCTGATAAGTAATTCCTAAACTCTCCCAAGAGGTATTCACCACTACGATCAGATCGTAGTGTCATCTTGAATAATTGGCTATGAAAAAGATGAAATATTCAAAACTACCTCTTGCCTAGATACACATAGGACCATACGAATCAGAATGAACCAATTCCAACACATCTTTGGATCTATACCCCTTGGCCTTGAAAGGCCTCTTGGTCATCTTACCCTCCAAGCAAGATTCACAGGTTGGGAGATCCTCCAGCACTAATGAACCCAAAGGTCCATCAGCTATCAACCTTTGAATTCTGCTTAGGTTAATATGACCAAGCCTAAGATCCCAAAGATATGTTTGGTTCATCTTCGAAGGTTCTTTTCTCTTATCAGAATTAGAAGATGAGTTATTAACTTCTATTTGCATCGTGGGAGCTTGTGGTTCAACTTATAAGTTTCCTGTCTATGTACCTGAACAGATAATGTCCCTATTCCTTTTTATAACATCTCTGTCATTAAAAGAAATAGATTATCCATCTATAAATAATCTAGAAACCAAAAGCAATTCTTTCTAAATAAAGGTACATAAAGAAAATTCTTAAGAACCAAAAACTTTATTTTTCTCAAAAGATAAATAAAACATCTCCCACTGCAATAGCCGCCATCTTTATGGCATTGCCCAAGTAAATAGTAATATCTCCCTTAGATAATCGTCGAGTTTCTTGGAACCCCTGTAAAATATTGCAGAGATGATCAGTGGCTCTCGTATCTACACACCAGGTGTCAGTAGATAACACCGCTAACCATGTTTCAACAACTAGACCAAAGGATAAACTTTTGTTCTGCTTTGGATTGGGACAGTCCTTCTTCCAATGTCCATTCTGTTTGTAAGTGAAGTACTTGCCTTTCGGCTTCTTCACTCCTCCCTGAGATCCTCCCACCATCTTTGCTCGACCTTGTTTCTCCTTCTTCTTGCCTTTCGACTTAGAAGTAGAAACCTTTTTGAGCAACCATGGCTTGAGGACACTCTTTGAAGAGTGAATTATTTGGGTACAGTAAGTTTATTTCCTTTAGTATCATAGTAAGTGGACTGAAAGTCATTTTTGAAAATCCTAAGAATCACATTGATCAAAATATTAGATTTCAAATATTATTGATTCTTCAAAACAATAAAATTCCGAAATCAACCAACACCTCAAAACACCGAGATTATCGCATGCCACGATAGTGTGGACGTATACGAATTCTACATTTGTAAGAGGAGGTTTTACCCATTAATTTTATTATCTTGTCAAGCTTACTTTTTGACAAATAAAATTAATAGTTGGTTCCTCTTTTGCCCTACAAATAAAAGCAGTGACTCCGATGGGGAGGATACTTTTTATTTGCATCTAAGTGTGCACCATTACATGATACTAAGGGAATTATCTCGGATTATGTGCCTTACCGATGTGGAAGTACACACGCTCGTAAATAATTTCATATAACCATTATTTGACCTAGTGATCCACAAACAAACTCATCCGCTGGGAGGAAGGCACTCAGAGCCGACGCGTAGTTTGTTGCATCACATGTCAAATTGTAATGGAGGCCGCGAGAATTAATTAAAATATCCCTCTCCCACTTAGTAAATTGAAAATGAGGAATTTTCAAGCACACACAACATGCATATAAAACAAATCAGCAATAAATATGGAAAAAACAAAATTTTTCCAACTATTATGGCTTTGTTCTCCAATATGTGTCCCGCCATGTCGCCACCTCGTCCACTCCATCTTTTCCCGTGCGCAAGTCACCAAAGAGATCCGAGCCGAGATATATCATTTTAATTTACATCCATCGATCCTATACTCCATGAAGGAGTGTACAAATAATCTAGATCGAATGTAAACTAAAATGAGCGGCTAAACAATGCCGTATTTAATTACAAAAATTAAATACTAATCTAGCCTCGTCAACTTCGAGGATTCAAATGATATACATACAATCACACACAAACAATCACATACACACATATATCTCCATAATAGTTGGATCTTATGCCTGCAACCAAAAAGTTAGCCTACGCACATCCTACTATTATCCGACATATACAATATATGATAAGCGCGTGAAAGTAACCGAATCCAAAACACACAAAATCGGAAACCGTGGCTCTGATACCAATTGTTGGGAATTGCTTCGGAGGCTCATCGGCTCCCATATCCTCGGATTAAAATTTTCAACAAATGAAAACTAATCCGGATGGGATGAGTTTCCTAAGCTCAACCAATTCGTCATCGTGCTATCGACTTGAGCGATCGCTTGAACAAACTAGTTGTTCAAGCAACAAAACTCTTCTAGTCGGTTAGCCACGGAAGAGACGACGGACGGATCGCCGGTTCTTGTGTTTATCTTCGGAGTCCATGATTATACAAATACATATGAATGTAGACATGTATAATAAACACATACATAAAGTAAACATGCTCATAACAAATACAAGCAAGTAACAATCCACACAAAACATGCATATTATTGAAAAGCAATTATAAACATAATACAAAAGAACATTAATCAAAATAAACAAGATTATACCTCTTGATCTTCTATTGTATGTCCTCCCTCCTTTTGGAGATCGTGTGGGCGATGATCTACCAAAAGTTGAAGCCTTCTAGATCACCGATCTTCCATTCCTTGTTCACTAGGAACAAAGGAAGATCCTAAAACAAAACTCATCTTCCTTTCTAGAACCGGGCACCAAGTCAATAAACTCGATGTTGCTGCCGGCCAAGGAAGATAAGATGGAGTATGGAAACCAACCAAAAGAGAAACAATAAGGGCATGGGCGCCGGCTAACACTAGGAGAAAGGAAAGGAAAACAATCCTCCTCCTTGTTGCCACCCAAACCCTAGACAAAGCTCTCCTAATTTCCGGCCAAGGATGAAGGGAAGGAGAATAGGTTGAGCTCCGGCCAAGGTAGAGGGAACAAGGATAGTGGTCGGCCAACACTTAGAAGGAAGAAGAAAAGGATCTTCATCTTCTTGTTGCCGCCCACCCTAATCCCAAAACCCTAACCCTAGCCGCCCAACCCCAATCCTTTCCCAACTAGGATTTGATTGCCGCCCAAGGGAAGCTATCCTAGTGCCATCCAACCTAAGCCATAGAAGGAAGGGAGAAGCTTGGGCGCCGAACAAACCAAGGAGGAAGGAGGAAGAAGGGTTGCCGACCACCATTGGGAAGAAGAAGAAGAGGCTTCTTCTTCTTGTTGCTGCCCAACACCATGTACCAAACCCTAACCCTAGCCTCCTCCTATTTCTTGCCGCCCAAGCCATCTTATCTCAATTAGGTTTTTCTCTTTCTCATCCTCTCTTGCCGCCCAAGCCTATGCCCATATATATATAGTTAGGTGTAGACCTTGGTTTAATCTCCTCCATTAGTTCTAGGGATATAATCTCAACCGTCGGATCTAGGGTTTCATCCCAACCGTCGGATGTAGGGTTTTATCCCAACCGTCGGATCTAGGGTTTCATCCCAACCGTCGGATCTAGGGTTTCATCCCAACCATTGGATCTAGGGATTTAATCCCAACTGTCGGATCTAGGGATTTAATCTCCACCGTCTGATATAGAGTTTTGTTTTCCATCATTGGATCTAGACTTCATGAGGTGTTAATAGGCTACAATAGGGACCATGAGGAGGAGTTGGATCTTGGCCACCCGATGGATCGGAACCACACAAACTTGATCCATCAATGATGTTCCATTCCACTAGAGGATCATCATTGAATTACCTCACCAACCCCCATAAATTAATATGGGCTCCATATATTATTTGTACATCCATCTCCCCGTGTTTAAGATATCGAATGTCCGTCAATCAATTGATTTACTGACCATCAATTAATTAACATCTAACTCCTCGAGTAGTACCACTCAACCTTATCATCATGTTGACTAAGTCAACCTGCAGGGTTTACATGATGAACCTTATGAGCTCCTCAAGGGGACATCATCAACCTATATATAGGACACAGTTTCTTCCTATAATCAACATCACACCATGTAAATAATATCATTTCCCAACTTAACGGGCATATTGATTTAATCCATCTAAATCTCACCCTTTGGTAAATCAAAGAAATAAATACTAAGTACATGTGCCCGTTATTATATCGGGATTAAGAGCATGTACAACATAATATCCGAGGTCTGATTCAATTATTTAGTCAGCAATAAATTGAATCACCTCTATGTCGGTCCTTCTCAATACACCTAAGTGTACTAGTGTAACTCTATGTTCAAGACAAAACAATACCAAGCTACACTACAACCATGCCAATGGTTTGTCCAAAACCATCTTGGTTGTGAGCCTCTACTTATATTCTACAAGGGACTGATAACATGATCTTCTGCACACCAAGCACCATGTTATCTTCAATGTAAAATATTAGACAATTTTGCATAAACATAAAAATATGCAAACAATGATCATGTGATTCTTATTTCAAAATAAAGATGTTCATACAAAAGAGCTAGTCTTTCAGTATACATCCCAACACTGATCACACGACCGACCGCTAAAGCATAGATGACCGCGCCGATCACAGGCTACTTCCCGCAGAACAAAGTCGATGGTTCAAGCCACATAGCAATACGTAAAACATGGCAGATCTGGCACACCTCAAACATGAGGTTTTAGCCCAAGTATGGTTCCCCCATACTTGCTAGACCACCCTTAGCCTAGACCTAAGTCTTCTAGCCACCTCAATCAGCCTCACGCCTCTCGGATCCCTCCAAGTCATCCATGTCTTGTTCATCCATCGCGCTAGCCTTCAGGTGCTTCCATCGGCTATGTCATGCTAACGGTGTCTACACCGCCAAGGCACATTGGACTTACGCCGCCAAGACTCCGCTTGGACTTTACGCCGCCAACCATTGAACTTATGCTGCCAAGACTCCCGCTTGGACTTTCCATGCCAAGACCCATGCTTGGACTTTCCCTTGCCAACCCATGTTGTACTTTTCATGCCAAGACCCATGATTGGACTTTCCATGCCAAGACCTATGCTTGGACTTTCCCAAATGCCAAGTGTCCCACTTGGACTTCTCTTGCCAACTCATGTTGGACTTTCCATTGCCAAGACCCATGCTTGGACTTTACCAAATGCCAAGTGTCCCACTTGGACTTTCCATGCCAAGTACCCAAGACTTGAACTTTCCCATAACAATTATATTGTCATATGTTTTTGTCGAACATCAAAATATCACTCGAGTCAAACTCGAGTCCTGGTCAATCGTGACCTGGGCCGATTGCACCAACACTGTCCTCCCCACTTGCCTGCGTCTAGCTGTTGCCGGAGGAGCTCTGGTGATCTTCCTTGGCTCCGGCGACAAGGTGAGCATATAGCTTTCCTTATTTGGCCGGCGCAAGGTCTCCACCAAAGCTGTCCAGTTTTTTGGACAGCTTGTTTCCTTCTTGTCGGAGCATCGTTTGGACGACGTTTGGAGCTCCGACAGTGGTAGCCTTGCCGGGGATTCGATCTCCGGTAATCCTCATAGGTGGAGGACGAAGGATTTGTCAAATGGTTGACGAATACCTCTCCGGAGAAGCGAGTTTTTTAGGACTCGTTTTGGATCCGAAATTTTGATTCGGATTGTGATCTTCTCTCGATCACATCATCTTCAACACGAGGCTAGTAACTTGTACGAAGATGAGGCTCATGACTTTGTGAAGTCATCCTGAAGATACTCGGCGTGGATACGGATAGAGACGATTCTAGTGAGGATCATTCCGGTTGATGCCTTTCCCGCTACACGTGATACGTCAGGTATACGTAGTATAAATTTCCTTTTATTGCAAAATTTAAATTTACGGTTATGTCTACACATGTTGTACTATGCATGCGTGTGGTTGTGTTGTAATAAATTAGATTTATTATTTTTATTTCTTCCCCTGTGCACATGTTTACGAAATATGTTCGAACACACACTCGCCGCGGTGCCGGAAACCCAACAATGGTATCAGAGCCCAGGTTGTGTTTCGACATAATCGTAAAATTGTTTTGCGATAGTCGTAATGGTATTTATGGAAATTTTCTACTTTTGGAAAGTTAGAAGTATTTTTCAAAATTTTTAATTTTGGAAAGTCTAGAAGTATTTATGGAAATCTTCTACTTTTGAAAAGTTAGAGGTATTTATGGAAATTGATATTTTCCATAAATAAAATATTTGATTAGATATGGAAATTTGTTTCCTAATTTAATAATGATTTGATTTGGGAAATCAAATCTTAAAATATTTTATTTCCATAAGTAGTTTTGATGATTTAGGAAATTTATTTCCTAAATTGACTTTCCTTATTCAACACTTTCCACAAATAAAATATGTGATTAGATTTGGAAATTTATTTCCTAATTTAATCATGATTTGATTTGGAGAATAAAATATCAAACATATTTTATTTCCATAAATAGTTATGACATATAAGAAAATTTTGTACATGTCATAATTGTATGTCATGTAATTGCATTAGATGCATATTATTATGCCATGCGTGTCTTGACATGTAGATGTATGCTATGTATGTCATGCCATGTAGATAATAGTTATTGTTAGGGCAATCTCTTGCCGTGATATGATTTTGATGGTGTGGCAAAGGGTTTAAATTAGTTTGATATGTTGATGTGATATGTGCGTTGAAGTCATGCAGGACTTAGTAATTCGCACATGGAAGTAGCAAGTTCACATCTGACTTTCCTTGAGTCTGAAGGATAGCTTTGGAGCTCTGACTCAGGGGCCGCCACGAAGCATCCGGAGAAGTAGACTTGAGGCAAGAGCGTGAAGGAGCATTCGAGCCGTCTTGATCTTCAGATGGCCAGAATGAAGAGAACTTGAGCGAGGACTCAGGAGATGAGTCGATTGTAACCAGGAAGGGGTCTTAGGTGAAACTTATGTTTGGAGTGTGATCGTTGACACGATGCCATGTATCGCTCTATAGTGAGTTATGGTATATTGGTGGATTGTCTGTTCATATCTACTCAAGACCATCGATATTCGGAGATCGGAGTCAATGGGTTTGACCAAGAAGAATTATTTATCGATACGAGGAAAGATATTGATCCATCGATTGCCAGAGATATGACTACATATATGTTAATAGTTATCATAGAATGATCACTACTTCTGATGTAAAAAGAAGTTAGCCCTCTCATAAAAGAGAGGTGTAAGCCTTGAGAGGCTAATGCTCATACTCCAAACGATCTTCCTAGTGCCCCACAAGCTCTAAACTCTTCTTACTTGTCTTTACTTCAATCCTATTGTAAGAAGAGTGATCTTGGTTGTAAAGGTTACCTCCACCTAGCTTTGTGCAAAGGAGAGACCGATAGTGATTGGTTTTGGCGGAGTGATTCACCGTGGACGAATCGGACCGTGGATTAGCGGCGTAGCCGTGAACCACGTTATACCATCGTGTTAGCGTTTGTTTTATTGTTTGTCTTTTGCTTTGTATTTGTATATTCCGCTTGCGCTAATCTCTTGTAGACGAGCAATTTATGACGTCAGCGTCACGAGCTATTCATCTAGACCATGTCGATCTACAGTTATTTGCATGCAAAGAGGATGAGACATAAAAACCCTTACTCAATATTAAAGCCTACACCTTCCATTAATATGGTTAAAACCAGAGTTCCGTTTCTTGTTTGGGTTGTTGGACTCTCTCCAAACCCAGCTCGAACCCGAACATGTTCAAACCATAGAATAGTTTAATACTAATATGGTAAGATTCAGAGGTCAATCGTTAGCTTTGGTTGTTGGACTCTCTCCAAGCCGGGCTAATTGGTTGAATGCACTCTAACCATATTAAAACTATTTCTCGATTAATGGGTTGGTTTTCCGAGCATCATTGTTGGACTCTCATCGATGTGAAGGGAGGTGAGTTAGTGCTATGCATATGATGCATACTTGTTAATGTGTTAACAACCCGATGTATGTGTGAACATTCAATTAGTTGATAGCACATTGATAGTTGCATATCGTGATATGCAATGGTATTTGATACCTACCGTGGTTATGAATGGCTTGTTGGACTCTCTCGAGGTTGTTCATATCTATGTTGATATCTATTTGGAGATTGATCTCAAGTAATTTTGGTTTTGAAATTAAAATGAATGGGATTTATAAATGTATATTGATGCATTTTAAATCATCTTTCTCTATATACTCGAGTTGTATTTCTAGGATAATTGATTGATCATGATGTCTTTGAATTTGCACTCTATCTTGGATTGAATAAATTGACTATCAGAACTTCTTGGGTGGCTTGAAACTTGAGAATTATTCTCAGTGAATAGCTTGCATATGTCCTCGCCTCTTGCATCGTATTCGATGCAATCGGATCAATTGTTATCGAACATGGTGATTCTTAAGCGGCAAGTTGCATCATGCTATATGATGGTACAATTGAGCGATGAGTATATGGATGCTCATACCATAATCTTTCATCTTTATGAGTTGTTTTGAGCAAGTGAGATTGAAGGTTGAAGTCTCGAGCTCCTCTTCACCTCGAGATGCAAGAAGGTTATCGTACTCTTGCTCGATATCTTAGGATGGAGCCTTAAGAAGCATGAGGAAACGGTCTTTGTTAGTTGATTCCTCAAGAAAGGTTCTAAGAAAAGTCAAAGGAATAGCAAAAGAAAGGGATAAAAGGCATATCAACTCAAAGGGCTTAGACATTATACAGAGCCATTAAGCGAAGAAATTGTAATATTTATCTCGAGATCGTAAGAATAAGGCATGATGCCCATCTTGATATCTTTATTATTGATTATCATCTATTTCCTCAAACACTTGGGTATTGGATATGGGTGTGGCTCACATGTATGTAATGACATACATGGGCTATAATAGAAGAACTCGTCAGGAGAGTCAAATTTACGTGTTGGGAATGGAGCATGCACTCATTGACGTATTTATTGAAACTCCTGTGTAGGACTTGTCTTAGAATGACATTGCTTTTATGTTCCTTCGTTGATAAAGAACATCATTTCTATTTCTTGTTTAAATAGAAATGGGTACCATTTGACTTTTAGTAACAATTGTTGTTACATAACTTTGAATGGAGTTCTTTATGGGACAGGAACTTTAAGCAATGGTATTTATACATTGGACGTATCCAGTGATATTTTCAATATCGAAGCGAGCAACAAGCGTGCTCGAAAGCATTGTCGTCTTGTCCATGCAAGAAAAAAATGCTTGTCCGAATTACACCGATGTGGAATTCTAGAATCGTTTGAATTGGATTCATACGATACATGCGAATCATGCTTAAAGGGCAAGATGACTAAGTTACCTTTTATAGGAAAAGGTGAACGAGTGGGAGAGTTGCTAGGTTTAATACATACTGATGTATGTGGACCTATATCAACTCAAGCTATGGGAGGTTATAGCTACTTCATTACCTTCACCGATGATCACTCACGGTTTGGGTATGTGTTCTTGATGAAACACAAGTCTGAAGCCTTTGAAAGGTTCAAAAAATTCAGAAATGAAGTAGAGAAATAACATGAATACTTAAGTCAAGAGTTTCTAGATTATCTAAGAGACAATGGTATATTGTCTCAATGGACTCCGCCATATACACCACAGCATAATGGTGTATCTGAGAGGCGTAACCGGACCTTGTTGGACATGGTCAGGACAATGATAAATCATGCGAATCTTCCCAAGTCCTTTTGGGGCTATGCACTTCAGACAGCTGTTTACTTGTTAAATAGAATGGCAACCAAGGTAGTCTCAACTACTCCATAAGAGATATGAAAAAGTAAGAAACCTCATCTATCTTACTTGAAGATATGGGGTTGTCCTGCTTATGTGAAGTGGACTGTATCAGATAAATTGGATGCTAAGTCTGATAAATGTTTATTTATTGGATACCCTAAAGAACGTTAGATCTATCATCTGTGGAACAAAGGTGTTTGTTTCAAGGCATCTTGTGCTTTTAGAAAGTGTTTCTCTTGCGAAAATATGAGTATCTCGAGCTTAGGATCGTGTTGGGTTTAACCTTGTGGCATGTGTGTGTTCGATCATGTTTATCATAAACACGCGTGAAGCAATAAAAATAATAAATACTCCTATTTATTACAACACACACAACACGCATGCATACAACAAGTGTAGACATAACGTAAATTTAAATTTGCAATAAAGAAATTTATCACGTTATACCTTTTCATTATGGCGTGTAGTGGAACACGTCAGCGCGATCCTCGCTAGAATCATCTCTATCCGTATCACGCCGAGTTCCTCGGGATGACTTACGCTAAGCCACGAGCCGTCTTAAATGCGGGTTACTAGCCTCGTGTTGAAGGCGGCGTGATCGAGATGATCACGATCGAATCCAAATTCGGATCCAAGCGAGTCCTCAAAACTTCGCTTCTCCGGAGAGGTGTTAATCGATTGGCCGAATCCTTTATCCTCCACCTCAGAGGATTACGGAGATCGAATCCCTTAATCCGCTGTCTCGTCGTCAAGCGGCTCACAAGGAGAAGCTGTCCAGAACAGCTTGGTGGAAGAGTAGGCGCCCGGCCAAAACAAGGAAGAAGTGCTCACCTTTTCACAGCCTAGGAAGATCACGGAGGGTCGAGGAGGTTTCCGGAAGCTTGGGCCGACAGGAGATGAAGGCGGCAACTGGCGGCAGCCTAGGTTGGCGCGAGCAACTCCAAGGGTGGTGACTCAGGCTAGGGTTTTTGGATTAGGGCTTCATTATCCATTAAGCCCTCTTTTATAGAGAACTAATTCTCTTAATGGTTAATGGATCATATCCATAAAGCCCGTTAACCCGCTCCATTAAGATAAGTTAAAATAAACCAAACCATGATGGTTTATTTTAAGTTAAAGCGAACCGAACCAACTTTTGGTTCATTCGTTTAAAATAAACCAAACCCTTTGGTTTATTCTTATCCATTGGATTAGAACCAAACCATTTTGGTCCATCCATTATGTCTTCATAAGACCACCCATCCACGCTTCCATTCTTTGAAACGATTTCATGCTCGCTTTATGTTTGGTCAACCAAACCTAGTTTCTCTCGATGCGAGAATCCCATTCTCAAGCTCGTTTTAAATCCTTTGGATTACGCTCGTTGTGCGTGTGACCAAATAGGTTCTCGGTTTATGTTGGTCTATAATTAACCATTAATTATAGAGCGATCATGAGTGGCACCTAGTAGTACATCATGATCCCCAATTAGCAGAAAGATCAGCGGTTGATCGAACTATTTATGAAACCCTTGATGGCTCGAATGATGCCCCATTCCTTCACTCATCTTATACCCACTTGGTTCGGGACATGGTCTATTGTGTGTCCCCACTAAGTGACTCGTCACACCTAGCCCAAGTATCATTTCCTCGTCCTCTGATTCTAGTTACTCCACATGTATCGAAGAGTACCTTACTCTAAACATGTAATGCTTTGGCCAAAGACTTTAGTAACAATCCGACGAGAGGCCATGGGTATACATCTCCTCGCAAGGAGTGGTGAATCCTTTATAGGCTATTCAAACACCTTCGATCACGACTTATACCCAATCATCCGGGTCCACATCTCCTTAGAGATGTTTGCTTAAGATGTCAAAGCATAAGTCTCCATGATCAAGATGACTTGAATACATAAGTCGAAGAACATCGCACTTAAGCCCGAACTTCATTGACATATCTATATATGCGAGAGAACCATATGAAGTCTTACGGTGGTCACTCGAATGAACTAGTTACCATAACTAGCATCCACGATTAACTCGGACATCACTATGTCTCCGGCCGGTGAGAATCGGTTGCTTGGATACACCAAGTATACCTCGTGCTAGTCTCGTGAGAATTGATGGTGTCGAATCCATCGATTCATCGACTAGGGATAATTAGATACATCACAATTACATGTAGAGATACTCACTAGTTGTGATCCAATCACAAATTCTCTCATCTTTGTGAATCGTATCGTGGACATTGATAAATGAGTTTAAGATCAATCAAATACATAAAACATGTATACTCAAATAGTGAATCTTCATTTATCATATAAATGGTTCATACATAAAGCGATTGCCTTAGGACATCTCTCATATATTACTAACGGACTCACTTGGCTAATGCCAATCGCTACGGTATCCAATACCATAAGCTCGAACATGACCCTCAAACTTATTTTGAGGTAATGCCTTAGTCAAGGATCCGCTAAGTTCCTTTCAGTGGGAATTTTCTCGATTTGTATTTCGTTCCTACTGATGATCTCTCTGATAAGATGATAGCGGCGAAGCACATGTTTGGATCATTGATGAGACCACATCAAGTTCAGAGATGAAACTCTTGATCCAAACCGCTTCCTTTGCTGCTTCCAAAGCTGCAATGTATTACGCCTTAGTGGCGAGAATCCGCTATAGTGTCAAGCTTGGAACCTTTCCAACTTATTGCGCCTCCATTCGGTGAATACATATCCGGACTAAGACATGGAATCATCCCTTGCTATGCGGAGTTGGCATCCGTATACCACGTATCACCATGTACCCTTCTCCATATATTAGGAACACATCCTTAGTTCTTCTCAAGTACTTAGGATCGTCTTAATGACCACCCAATGATCCATTCTGGATCGGATCGGTGTATCTGCTCGTGACACTTTCGGAGCATACGATACATCGGGCCTCGTACATAACATAGCATACATGATAGATCCTATTGCGGATGCATAGGAATCTTACTCATGCAAATCCTCTCGTCTTACGTGCGCGGACACATAGACTTGAAAGGTGTACCCCATGCACGATGGGTAAGAAACCTTTCTTGGATTGACATGCTAAACCTCTTTGCTTTTCGGTCTATATATATGAGCTGCGAAAGACCAAGCAACCATTTGATCTATCTCTATAGATCTTAATCCCGAGGATGTAGGTTGCTTCTCCCGTCTTTCATGGAGAATGTCTTGGATAACCAAACCTTCACTTGTGTAAGATTGAAACATCGTTTCCTATAAGTAGTATGTCATCGACATACAATACTAGGAATCTGTTGCCTCCCACTAACCTTCTTGTACACACAAGGTTAAATGCGGATTTTGTGAAATCAAACTTTTTGATTGTCTCATCAAAAGCGGATATTCGACTCTGGATGCTTGCTTCAATCCATAAATGGATCGTCGCAATTTGCATACCTTGGTTTTATCAGGATGTGAAACCCTCGGTTGTATCATATACCGTCCTCGGCGAGTTTCCATTAAGGAAAGTTGTTTTCACATCCATCTGCCATATCTCATAATCATAATGAGCCGCTATGGCCAGGAGCATCCGAATGGATTTAAGCATAGCTACAGACGAATAGGTTTCGTCATAATCAACACCTTGCTTTTGACGATATCCTTTCGCCACCAATCTAGCCTTATAGGTAATCACATTACCATCCATGTCGGTTTTCTTCTTGAAAACCCACTAGCACCCTAGAGGCTTTATCCCTTCAGGTGGGTCAACCAACTTCCAAACTTGGTTTTCATACATGGAATCCATTTCCGACTTCATGGCACCAAGCCACTTATCCCTTTCTGAACTTGTCAGCACTTCTTCATAACTGGTAGGCTCCTCATCATCAATGAGTAACACGTCGTTCGATTCACTTACGAGAAATCCATATCTCTCAGGAATATTGCGTGTTATACCAGATCTACGAATATGTGGTGTTACAATAGGTCCAGCCGATTGCTCATCACTATGAGTTGTCGGCTGTTGTGCTTCACCAGGTATCTCATTAATGTCTATTTGAGTCTCTCGAGCCTCCTCAAGCTCGACGACACTCCCACTGTTTTCTTGCAAGAGAAACTCTTTCTCTAGAAACACAGCATGCCTTGAAACAAACACCTTTTGTTCCACAGGATGATAGAATTGGTAACCCCTTGTTTCCTTAGGGTATCCAATAAACAGGCATTTATCGGACTTAGCATCAATTTATACGTCTGATCCAGCTTCACATAAGCGAGACAACCCCATATCTTCAAGTAAGATACATGAGGTTTCTTACCATTCCATATCTCATATGGAGTAGTTGAGACTACCTTGGTAGGCATTACATTTTAACAAAGTAAAGTATGCGAAGTGCATAGCCCCAAAGGACTTGGGAAGAGTCGCATGATTCATCATTGACGACCATGTCCAACAAGTCGATTCGCCTCTCGGATACACCATTATCTTTGTGGTGTATATGGCGATCCATTGAGACAATATACCATTGTCTCTTAGATAATCAGAAACTCTTGACTTAAGTATTCACCACCTCGATCCGATCGAAGTATTTTAATACTCTTGTCATGTTGTTTCTCTACTTCATATCAGAATTCTTTGAACCTTTCAAAGGCTTCAGACTTGTGTTTCATCAAGAACACATACCCAAACCGTGAGTGATCATCGGTGAAGGTAATGAAGTAGCTATACCCTCCTAATGCTTGAGTTGACATAGGTCCACATACATCAGTATGTATTAGACCTAGTAACTCTCCAACTCGTTCACCTTTTCCAGTAAAAGGTAACTTAGTCATCTTGCCTTTTAAGCATGATTCGCATGTATCGTATGAATCAATTCAAGCGATTCGAATTCCACATCGGTGTAATTCGGACATGCGTTTCTTGCTTATATGGCCAAAACGACAATGCCACATATAGGAGTCTATTTGATTATCCTTTTGAGCAGCGTGTTTGCTCAACCCGATATTGAAATATCCTTTGGATACGTCCAACGTATAAACACCATTGCTTAAAGTTCCAATCCCATAAAGAACTCCATTCAAAGTTATGTAACAACAATTGTTACTAAAAGTCAAATGGAACCCATTTCTATTTAGACAAGAAATAGAAATGATGTTCTTTATCAACGAAGGAACATACAAGCAATTGTCGATTCTAAGACAAGTCTACTGAGTTCCAACAAATACGTTCGATGGCGAGTCGACAGACCTTTGCTCCATTCCCAACACGCAAATTTGACTCTCCCTTGACGAGTCTTCTTCTATTCCTTAGCCCATGTATGTCATTACATATATGTGAGCCACACCCAGTATCAAATACCCAAGTGTTTGAGGAAATAGAATGACAATCAATAACGAAGATATCTGAAGAAGATGGGGCATCCGATGCCTTATCCTTCTTCACGGACTCAAGATAAATCTTGCACTTTCTTCGCAAATGGCTCTCCTTGCCATAATGATGGCAAGTTTCCTTTTGTGCTAGTTCTACCTTCTTAGCCCTTCTCTTCTTTCCCTTCTGTTGTTCCTTTGACTTCCTCTTAGAACCTTTCTTCGAGGAATCAACTAACAGCACCATCCCCTGCTCATGCTTCTCAGAAGACTCCACAGTCTTCAGCATATTGAGCAGTACCACAGATGAACCTCCTAGCATCTCAGAGGTGAAGAGGAGCTTTGAGACTTCGAACCTTTCGAATCTCACTTGCTCATCAACCAACTCACAAAGATGAAGGACTACGATATGAGCATCCATATGCTCATGCTGCTTTCGTAGCTTGGGTTCCATCGTGGCTAGCATGATGCAACTCATTTGTTCAGAATCACTCACATGTTTCTGATAGGCCAACAATTGGTCCAGAGTTGCATTGTCACTAGGGGCCAGCGGGAAGAGGCGCTTCGAGGACATTTGCAAGCTTTTCAACCTTGAGAACAATTCTCAAGCTTCTAAGCCAGTCCATGAAGCTCGGCCCAGTCAATTTATTCGAATCCAAAATGGAACACAATTCAAAGACATCATGATCAATCTTAGAAATACAAAATGAGCATATATGAGAAAGATGATTTTTAAAATGCATCAATATACATTTATAAATCCCATTCATTTTTTGAATTTCAAAAACCCCAAAATCACTTCGGGAGATCGTAGGTCCATCTCCGAATGGGCTGATATCCATCATAGTTATGAACAACCTTGGAGAGAGTCCAACAAGCCATTCATAACTACGACGGTAGGTATCTACTATACCGATTGCATATCACGTATATGCAACTATCACAATGTGCTATCAACTAATTGAATGTTCACACATACATCGGGTTGTTAACACATTAACAAGTATGCATCATATGCATAGCACCCAACTTCACCTCCCTTTACATCGACCTTGGAGAGAGTCCAACAAGCCGATGCTCCAGGTTAAAGCCAACCCATTAATCGGGACATAGTTTTAATATGGTTAGAGCGCATTCAACCAATTAGCCCAGCTTGGAGAGAGTCCAACAACCAAAGCTAACGATTGACCTCTGACTCTTACCATATTAGTATTAAACTATTCCATCGTTTGAACATATTCGTGTTCGAGCCGGGCTTGGAGAGAGTCCAACAACCCAAACAAGAAACGGAACTCTGGTTCTAACCATATTAATGGAAGGTGTAGGCTTTAATATTGTTTAAGGGTTTTTATGTCTCATCCTCTTTGCATGCAAATAACTATTATCTACATGGCATGACATACATGACATACATCTACATGTCACGACACGCATGACATAATGTTATGCATCTAATGCAATTACATGGCATACAATTATGTCATGTATATATTTCCTTATATGTCATAACTATTTATGGAAATAAAATATGTTTAAGATTTGATTCTCCAAATCAAATCATAATTAAATTAGGAAACAAATTTCCAAATCTAATCACATATTTTATTCATGGAATTATTTGATTAAGGAAAATCTATTTAGGAAACCAATTTCCTAAATCATTAAAACTACTTATGGAAATAAAATATTTTAAGATTTGATTTTCCAAATCAAATCATGATTAAATTAGGAAACAAATTTCCAGAATCTAATCAAATATTTTATTTATGGAAAATATCAATTTCCATAAATACTTCCAACTTTCCAAAAGTGGAAGATTTCCATAAATACTTCTAGACTTTCCAAAATTGAAAAATTTCCATAAATACTTCTAAATTTCCAAAATTAGAAAATTTCCAGAAATACATTATGACTATCGCAAAACCATTTTACGATTATGTCGAAACACAACCTGGGCTCTGATACCACTGTTGGGTTTCCGGCACCGCGGCGTGTGTGTGTTCGATCATGTTTCGTAAACATGAACACAGCGGAAGTAATAAAAATAATAAATACTCCTATTTATTACAACACACACAACACACATATGCATATTACAACAAGTGTAGACATAACCGTAAATTTAAATTTGCAATAAAAGGAAATTTATCTACGATATACCTTTTGTATGACGTGTAGCGGGAACGACATCAACCGGAACGATCCTCGCTAGAATCGTCTCTATCCGTATCCACGCCGAGTTCCTCGGGATGACTTCACTAAGCCACGAGCTTCGTCTTCGTACGGGTTACTAGCCTCGTGTTGAAGACGACGTGATCGAGAGATGATCACGATCCGAATCCAAATTCGGATACAAAATGAGTCCTCAAAACTCGCTTCTCCGGAGAGGTATTCGTAACCGATTGACGAATCCTTCGTCCTCCACCTCAGAGGATTACCGGAGATTGAATCCCCAGTAAGTTATCCGCTGTCGGAGCTCTAACCGTCGTCCAAACGATGCTCCGACGAGAGGAGAAGAAGCTGTCCAGAAAACTGGACAGCTTGGTGGAGGAGTAGGCGCCGGCCAAAACAAGGAAGCCAAGTGCTCACCTTTTCACCGAGGCCTAGGAAGATCACCGGAGGGTCGCCGGAGGTTTCACCGGCTGAAGCTTGGACGCCGACAAGGAGATGAAGGCGGCGGCCTTAGGTTGCGAGCAACTCCAAGGGTGGGCGGCAACTCAAAGGCTAGGGTTTTTGGATTAGGGCTTAATTATCCATTAAGCCCTCTTTTATAGAGAACTAATTCTCTTAATGGTTAATGGATCATATCCATAAAGCCCGTTAACCCGCTCCATTAAGATAAGTTAAAATAAACCAAACCATGATGGTTTATTTTAAGTTAAAACGAACCGAACCAACTTTTGGTTCATTCATTTAAAATAAACCAAACCCCTTTGGTTTATTCTCATCCATTGGATTAGAACCAAACCATTTTTGTTCATCCATTACGTCTTCATAAGACGCGGCCCATCCACGCTTCCATTGCGACTGAAACGATTTCATGCTCGCTTTATGTTTGGTCCAACCAAACCTAGTTTCTCTCGGTCTGAGAATCCCATTCTCAAGATCGTTTTAAATCCTTTGGATTACGCTCGTTGTGCGTGTGACCAAATAGGTTCTCGGTTTATGTTGGCCGTCTATAATTAACCATTAATTATAGAACGATCATGAGTGGCACCTAGTAATACATCATGATCCCCAATTAACCGAAAAGATCAACGGTTGATCCAGAACTATTTCTGAAACCCTTCAGTAGCTCGAATGATTCGTGCCCCATTCCCTTCACTCATCTTATACCCACTTGGTTCAGGACATGGTCTATTGTGTCAGTCCCCACTAGGCTGACTACGTCACACCTAGCCCAAGTATTATTTCCTTGTCCTACGGATTCTAGTTACTCCACATGTATCGAAGAGTACCTTACTCTAAACATGTAATGCTTTGGCCAAAGACTTTAGTAACAATCCAACGAGAGGCCATGGGTATACATCTCCTCGCAAGGAGTGGTGAATTTTTTATAGGCTATTCAAACACCTTCGATCACTTCGACTTATACCCAATCATCCCGGGTCCACATCTCCTTAGAGATGTTTGCTTAAGATGTCAAAGCATAAGTCTCCATGATCAAGATGACTTGAATACCGCAAGTCAAAGGAACATCGCACTTAAGCCACAGTAAGAACTTCATTGACATATCTATATATGCAGAGAACCATATGAAGTCTTACGACTGGTCACTCCAATGAACTAGTTACCATAACTAGCATCCACGATTAACTCCGGACATCACTATGTCTCCAGCCAGTGAGAATCAGCTGCTTGGATACACCAAGTAGTATACCTCGTGCTAGTCTCGACAGAATTGATGGTGTCCAAATCCATCATTTCATCGACTAGGGATAATTATGATACATCACAATTACACATGTAGAGATACTCACTAGTTGTGATCCAATCACAAATTCTCTAATGCTGTGAATCGTATCGTGGACATTCAGTAAATGAGTTTAAGATCCAATCAAATACATAAAACATGTATACTCAAATAGTGAATCTTCATTTATCATATAGATGGTTCATACATAAGGCGATTGCCTTAGGACATCTCTCATATATTACTAACAGCTCGAGAGACTTAAATAGACATTGATGAGATACCTGGTGATGCACAACAGTCGATAACTCATAGTGATGAGCAATCGGCTAGACCTATTGAAACACCACATCTTCGTAGATCTGGTAGAACACGCAATATTCCTGAGAGATATGGATTTTTCGTAAGTGAATCGAATGACATGTTACTCATTGATGATGAGGAGCCTACCAGTTATGAAGAAATTCTGACAAGTTCAGAAAGGGATAAGTGGCTTGAAGCCATGAAGTTGGAAATGGATTCCATGTATGAAAACCAAGTTTGGAACTTGGTTGACCCACCTGAAGACATAAAGCCTATAGGGTGCAAGTGGGTGTTCAAGAAGAAAACCGACATGGATGGTAATGTGATTACTTATAAGGCTAGATTGGTGGTGAAAGGATATCATCAAAAATAAGGTGTTGATTATGACGAAACCTATTCGCCTGTTGCTATGCTTAAATCCATTCGGATGCTCTTGGCCATAGCGGATCATTATGATTATGAGATATGGCAGATGGATGTGAAAACAACTTTCCTTAATGGAAACCTGCTCAAGGACGTGTATATGATAAAGCCTGAGGGTTTCACATCGGTTGATAAAACCACTGTATGCAAATTGTGATGGTCCATATATGGATTGAAGTAAGCATCCAGGAGCTGGAATATCCGTTTTGATGAGACAATCAAAAGGTTTCATTTCTCACAAAATCCAGAAGAACCTTGTGTGTACAAGAAGGTTAGTGGGAGTGCAGTCGTGTTCCTAGTATTGTATGTCGATGAGATATTATTTATAGGAAACGATGTTTCAGTCTTATAGTCAGTTAAGATTTGGTTGTCCAAGACATTCTCCATAAAAGACGTGGGAGAAGCAACCTACATCCTCGGGATTAAGATCTATAGAGATAAATCGAAAAGGTTGCTTGGTCTTTCGCAGTCTACATATATAGACCAAGTGCTAAAGAGGTTTAGCATGTCGGAATCCAAGAAAGGATTCCTACACATCAGGCATGGGATACCCCTTTCGAAGTCTATGTGTCCGTGCACAGAAGGCGAGAGGATTTGCATGAGTAAGATTCCCTATGCATCCACAATTGGATCAATCATGTATGCTATATTACGTACAAGGCCCGATGTATCGTATGCTTTGAGTGTCACGAGTAGATACCAGTCTGATCCAGGAATGGATCATTGGGTGGATGTTAAGACAATCCTTAAGTACTTAAGAATAACTAAGGATGTGTTCCTAATATATGGAGAAGGGGACATGGTGATACCTGGGTATACGGATGTCAGCTTTCAGACAGACAAGGATGATTCCAAGTCTCAGTCTAGATATGTGTTCACCTTGAATGGGGGCGCAGTGAGTTGGAAAAGTTCCAAACAAGACACTGTAGCGGATTCTACCACTGAGTCTGAATACATTGCACCTTTGGAAGCAGCAAAGGAAGCAGTTTGGATCAAGAAGTTCATTTATGAACTTAGTGTGGTTCTAGCCATTGTTGAAGCAATACCGGTCTACTGCGAAAACAATAGAGCAATTACACAAGCGAAAGAGCCAAGGTCTCATCAACGATCCAAACATGCGCTTCGTCGCTATCATCTGATCAGAGAGATCATTAGTAGGAAGGAAATACAAATTGAGAAAATCCCCACTGAAAGGAACTTAGCAGATCCTTTGACTAAGACATTACCTCAAAGTAAGTTTGAGGGTCATGTTAGAGCTTATGGTATTGGATATCGTAGCGATTAGCATTATGCCTAGTGGGAGTTTGTTAGTAATATATGAGAGATTTCCTAAGGCAATCGCCTTATGTTTGAACCATTTATATGATAAATGAAGATTCACTATTTGAGTATACATGTTTTCATGTATTTGATTAGAACTTAAACTCATTTACTGAATGTCCACGATACGATTCACAGCATGAGAGAATTTGTGATTGGATCACAACTAGTGAGTATCTCTACATGTGTAATTGTGATGTATCGGAATTATCCCTAGTCGATGAATTGATGGTTTAGACACCATTGATTATGTCGAGACTAGCACGAGGTATACTCCTTTGTGTATCCAAGCAGCTGATTCTCACTGGCTGGAGACATTGTAATGTTCGGAGTTAATCGTGGATGCTAGTTATGGTAACTAGTTCATTGGAGCGACCAGCCATAAGACTTCATATGGTTCTTTGCATATATAGATATGTCAATAAAGTTCTTACTGCAGCTTAAGTGCGATGTTCCTTTGACTTGCGGTATTCAAGTCATCTTGATCATAAAGACTTATGCTTTGACATCTTACGAGAGCATCTTTGAGGAGATGTGGACCTGGGATGATTGGGTATAAGTCGAAGTGATCGAAGGTGTTTGAATAGCCTATAAAGTATTCACCACTCCTTGCGAGGAGATGTATACCCATGGCCTCTCGTCGGATTGTTACTAAAGTCTTTGGCCAAAGCATTACATGTTTAGAGTAAGGTACTCTTCAATACATGTGTAGTAACTAGAATCCATAGGACGAGGAAATGATACTTGGGCAAGGTGTGACGTAGTCAACCTAGTGGGGACTAACACTATAGACCATGTCGTGAACCAAGTGGGTATAAGATGAGTGAAGGGAATGGGGCACGATTTATTCCAGCTGCTGAAGGGTTTCAGAAATAGTTTTGGATCAATCGTTGATCTTTTCGGTTAATTGGGGATCATGTTGTACTACTAGGTGCCACTCATGATCGTTCTATAATTAATGGTTAATTATAGACGACCAACATAAACCGAGATCCTATTTGGTCACACATACAACGAGCATAATCTGAAGGATTTAAAACGAGCTTTAGAATGAGATTCTCAGACCGAGAGAAACTAGGTTTGGTTGGACCAAACAAGGAGCGAGCATGAAATCGTTTCAGTCGCAATGGAAGCATGGATGGGCCGTGTCTTATGAAGACATGATGGATGAACAAAATTGGTTTGGTTCTAATCCAATGGAGGTGAATAAACCAAAAAGGTTTGGTTTGTTTTAAACGAATGAACCAAAGTTGGTTCAGTTCGTTTTAACTTAAAATAGATCAACATGGTTTGGTTTATTTTAACTTAAATTAATGGAGTGGGTTAACGGGCTTTTGTTTATGATCCGATAACCATTAAGAGAATTTGTTCTCTATAAAATAGGGCTTAAGGGTTTTGTTATGCTCTAATCCAAGCAACCCTAATATTGCCACCCACCTCCCTCTCTTCTCCGTGTCTTGTCGGTGCCCAACTCCTTGCCACCGCCCAAGCTTCTCCAACCGGCATCCAACAGTTGCCGTCCTCCCCACTTGCCGGCATCTAGCTATTGCCGGAGGAGCTCCGGTGATCTTCCTTGGCTCCGGCGACAAGGTGAGCATATAGCTTTCCTTATTTGGCCGGAGCAAGGTCTCCACCAAAGCTGTCCAGTTTTTTGGAAAGCTTGTTTCCTTCTTGTCGGAGCGTCATTTGGACGACATTTGGAGCTCCGACAGCGGTAGCCTTTCTGGGGATCTGATCTCCGATAATACTCATAGGTGGAGGACGAAGGATTTGTCAAACAGTTGACAAATACCTCTCCGGAGAAGCGAGTTTTTGAGGACTCATTTTGGATCCGAATTTTTTATTTGGATTGTGATCTTTTCTCGATCAAATCGTCTTCAACATGAGGCTAGTAACTCGTACGAAGACGAGGATCATGACTTTGTGAAGTCATCCTAAAGATACTCGGCGTGGATATGGATAGAGACGATTCTAGCGAGGATCGTTCCGGTTGATGCCTTTCCCGCTACACGTGATACGTCAGGTTTACGTAGTATAAATTTCCTTTTATTGCAAAATTTGAATTTACGGTTATGTATACACATGTTTTACTATGCATGAGTGTGGTGTGTGTGTTATAATAAATTAGATTTATTATTTTTATTTCTTCCGCTGTGCATATGTTTACGAAACATGTTCGAACACACACTCGCCGCGGTACCGGAAACCCAACAGGTAAGTTGGTCATTAATTGATACGGTTTACAATGCAATTATGTATTTAACTAAAAAGTTAGCTAAGTCCGAGTCCAAGGTCGAGTCTTTAGTTGAGGAGGTGAAACTCCTTAAACATGAGGTCTCCCTAACCTCTTCGACTAGTCGAGTTCAAGAGGAGAACTCAACTCGAGTTGCAAAACTCGAAGAAGAGAACTCTCTCTTGAAAGGACAAGTCCAAGATCTTAGGCAAACTTTGGAAAGGCTCACTTTGGGCTCCAAGGGTCTTGACCTACTACTTGGATCACAAAGAGCCGTGTACAATAAGACTGGACTCGTGTTTAGATCAAACACAACAAATAAATCCTATACGTCAATTGTAAATCGAAATAGGCAAATAGTCCAAGCATGGGTCCCTAAGACTGCTTTAATTTCACAATTAGGATCCTATAAGTACTGGGTTCCCAAGGACCAAATCCACTATGTGGAAAGACCGAATTGATTCAATGGTTCAGGGGGAGCTAGTACTAAACTTGTTTGTTTTATTTCTTGAATTAGACTTGCATGCTTAGTTAATTTTGTTTTACTTTTTAGAATGGCTAGATAGGGTTAATAGTTAGTCAACCTTGACAAAATAGTATCAGGACGCGGTAAGATGATAGTACATTAGGGAAACAAAGTCTTGTGTGTTCGAACTAGATAAGGTGTATCTAGCTTGGTGCACTCGACTAAGTTGAACTAGCTGAAGCTACCTTGTTGTATCCTAAACTAGTTATACCAAAAAGTAATCTTAAGTGACTAAAGTTATCAATTTCTTGAATTTGACTTTGTCTAAGTAAGTGGTCATTGTTCCGATCAAAGAAGGCCTCTGTGCCTCGCCACAACCTAGATTACTTGACGGCTAAGGGTTAAATCCGAATCTAACCCAAGGATGACTATCTTCAATTCACTAAAATTAATCAAGTAAAATTGAAGTCATCTCACAAAACATATAAGGTTAACATGTTTGATCAAGTAGAAAGGGTGAGATGACTACTAGGCTAAAATATTCAACTAACTCTTAAAATTCCAATCTCCGATCCAACTATTATATGTGTAGGATCAATGGATGTTGGAAAGTAGGTGCTCCCAATACATGACCAGAGACTGACTAAAATTTTTGAAGCTCAGATTCAAAAATCAAGGATCGATAGCATTCAGAAACAACGGGAAGCACAAAATTATTGGATTAGGTGATATTGAGCTGAACTCGACCTTTATAATTCGTAATATACTTTTAGTTGAGAATTTTGAATTTAATTTACTTAGCGTAAGTCAATTGTGTGATAGCAACTATAAGGTTACCTTCTTACAAAATGAATGTTTAATTAAAACTAATGATAACTCATGATGCGCACGAACGCGACCTCAAATCTCGTGACGGAGACCGTCGAAGACTCAAAGTGCGCGCTCACGCTCAACGCCCGCAAGTGCACGGATGTCGTCAAGTAATAAATATTATCGATCCCACAGAGATTGGGATTAGAATTGTTGGCAACCATACAATTTCTCGGAATGCTCATAGGCTCCCATGTCCCCGGATTAAAATTTTCACTAATGAAAACTAATCCGGATGGGATGAGTTTCCTAAGCACAACCAATTCGTCGTCGTGCTAACGACTCGAGCGATCGCTTGAACAAACTAGTAGTTCAAGCAACACAACTCTTCTAGTCAGTTAGCCGCGGAAGAGATGACGGATGGATCGCCGGATTTTGTGTTTCTTATTCGGGGTCCATGATTATACAAATACATGCAAATGCAAACTAGTATAATCAACATATACTAACCTAAAGAACTTAAGCTAGCATATCAATTAAGAATAGAAACATGCAAAGATCATAAATAAAAGTTATAAAACTTTTATACCTCTTGATCTTCTATCGTATGTCCTAACCTCCTTGTAGACTTCGTGTGGGCGAAGATCCTCCACAAGTTGAAGCTTCTTAGATCTTCTTCAATCCAAAGAATGAAGAACTCTCTTTCCCTTCTTGCTTGAGCCAACCACCAATCCACAAAGGATTGATGCCGTCGGCCCCAAGAATAGAGAGAACATAATGGAAACAACCAATCAACCGAACTAGGGACAAACCCTAGCTCCTAGTGCCGCCGGCCAAGAGGAAAACAAAGGGAAAAGAGGAATAGGTTGGGCACCACCAAAGGTATAGGAAAAAGGATAGGAACCGGCCAACACCCTAGGAAGAAGAAGAACACTTCCCCTATAGTTGCCACCTACCTTACCTTCCAAACCCTAGCCGCCCAACCAAGCTTCCTTTGGATTTCTTGCCAAGGTAGAGGAAGAGAAGGTAGTGGCCGGCCAACCCTTAGAAGGAAGAAGATGAGCCCTTCCCCTATAGTTGCCGCCCAACCATAACTTCCAATCCTAGCCGCCTAATCCAAAGAGCCAAACCCTAATCTAATTAGGGTTTCCTCCATAGGTTTCTTGCCGCCTAAGGATGGTGGAAAGGAGAGATCTAGGAGCTAGCCACCTCCAAGGAAGAAGACAAGCTCATCCATAGGTTGCCGCCCCCTCTAGCTCCACCACCTTGGCCGCCCAACCTAAGGAACCAAAACCCTAATTAGGGTTTCCTCCTTGAGGTTGCTTGCCGCCCAAGTAATGCTAGGCAAAACCCTAATTTCCTTAGCTTCCATCATGAACCATCCAAAAAACTTAGTTGCCGCCCAACCCATGCTCCCTTATATAGAACTTAGGAGAAAATTGGTTATTGATGAGGTAGCCAAAAATATAGGAACTAATTCCCAATTTTCTTGCCGCCCACCTTATCCAACCTTTCCTCTCCCTTTTATATAGAGTTAGGTTTAGGCCTTGGTTTAATCTCCACCGTCGGTTCTAGGGTTTTAATCTCAACCGTCGGATTTAGAGATTTAATCTCAACCGTCGGTTCTAGGAAATAATCCCAACCGTCGGATCTAGAGATTTAATCTCCATCATTTGATCTAGACTTCATGAGGTTTATATTAGGCTACGATAGGGACCATGAGGAGGAGTTGGGTCTTGGCCACCCGATGGATCGGAACCACACAAACTTGATCCATCAATGATGTTCCATTCCACTAGAGGATCATCATCGAACTACCTCACCAACCCCATAAATTAATATGGGCTCCATATATTATTTGTACATCCATCTCCCCGTGTTTAAGATATCGAATGTCCGTCAATTAATTGATTTACTGACCATCAATTAATTAACATCTAACTCCTCGAGTAGTACCACTCAACCATATCATCATGTTGACTAAGTCAACCTGCAGGGTTTACATGATGAACCTTATGAGCTCCTCAAGGGGACATCATCAACCTAATATATAGGACACAGATTCCTCCTATAATCAACGGCACACCATGTAAATAATATCACTTCCCAACTTACCGGGCATATTGATTTAATCCATAGAAATCTCACCCTCTGGTAAATCAAAGAAATAAATACTAAGTACATGTGCCCGTTATTATATCGGGATTAAGAGCATGTACAACATAATATCCGAGGTCCGATTCAATTATGTAGTCAGCAATAAATTGAATCACCTCTATGTCGGTCCTGTTCAATACACCGAGGTGTACTAGTGTAACTCTATGTTCAAGATAAAACAATACCAAGCTACACTACAACCATGCCAATGGTTTGTCCAAAACCATCTTGGTTGTGAGCCTCTACTTATATTCTACAAGGGACTGATAACATGATCTTCTGTGCCGCACCCAGGCACCATGTTATCTACAATGTAAAATATTAGACAATATGCACACATATAAATATAACGTGCAAACAATGATCATGTGATTCTTATTTCAAAATAAAGATGTCCATACAAAAGAGCTAGGCTTTCAGTATACATCCCAACAATCTCCCACTTATACTAAAAGACTATGCTGTCCTCTTACTACCATACATCTGATTCCCCTTCCCTCCACATGCCTATCAAAGCTCTCGCCAGAAGGGCCTTAGTGAAAGGGTCTACCAGGTCATCCTCTGATGCAATCTTGGCGACAGGAACTTCTACCTCCTTAACGATTTCTCGTATCAGGTGGTACTTGCACTCTATGTGTTTACTAACCTTATGGGCTCGTGGTTCCTTCGAGTTTGCAACTGCACCATTATTATCACAATAAATTGTGATAGTTCTGGGCAAACCAGGAATCACATCCAAGTCCATTAGGAAATTCCTGAGCCACCCAGCTTCTTTGGCCGCCTTAGAGGCTGCCATACAGTCAGCTTCCATGGTAGAGTCCACCACGCATTTTTGCTAGACACTCTTCCATACTATGGCTCCACCTCCTAAAGTAAACACAAACCTCGAGGTAGACTTCATGTTATCCCTATCGATTGGAAATCGAATCTGTAACCCACAGGAGTAATTGTCGCCTTGCAGAACTAGCATATAATCCCTAGTCCTTCTCAGAACTACAATATATGCTTTACGATCCAATATCACATCTCGGATTACTGATATCCACGACCATGCCCACGGCAAACCGGATATCCGGTCTCGTGACAGAGCATCGCATACATGAGGCTTCCTCGCCAAGCATAAGGGACCGCCTTCATCTCCTCTATCTCCTCAGATGATCTAGGATACATCTCCTTTGATAAAGGAACTCCATACCTGAAAGGTAGAAAGCCCTTCTTGGAGTATTGCATGCTAAAACGATCCAAAACCATGTCTATGTATGAAGCTTGGGATAAGCACAACAACCTTGATCCCCAAGGTTGTGACCCACTTCTCCCAAGTCCTTCATATCATACTGTTTGGACGACCATACCCTTACGTCTGATAACACTTCGATGTTGTCGCCAACCACCAAAATGTCATCTACGTATAGTACAAAAATACCACTACGTTTCCGTCACATCTCTGAAATACACAAGACCCATACGAACTTTGAATAAATACATAAGACTTGATTTACTTCCTCAAAGATGATGTCCCAAGACTTCAAAGCATGCACCCATTAACGGACCGATTAAGCTTATATACAATATGCTCTTTGCCCTTAGCAATGAATCCCTCTGGTCGCTTCATGTAGATGGATTCCTCAAGACTTCCACTAAGGAATGCTGTCTTGACATCCATCTGTCACGTCTCATAATCCATATGAGTTGCTATGCATGAGAGCTTCCAGACCTGACTTGAATCCATAGATTCAATCTCAGTATTCATTGCACTTTGCAAAGATGCTGTATTTATATCTTGGATTGCCTCGTCGTATGTCTAGGGATTAGGTTCATGTTTGCTAGGGACCAAATCAGAAGATTTGTCCAAAAACATGAATCTAAGAGGTTGTCTAACAACCCTCCCACTACGACGAGGTATCTTCTGTGTATCCTCTGTGACACGCGGTGCAGTGACATGTGGTATGTCCTCTTGTACCGGTGGTACTAAAGAAGTGACTTCCCTTTTTAACTCCTTCAGAACAATTTTACTCTTGGGCTTGTGGCTTTATCACATAGTCTTCCTCTAGAAATCTGGTGTTCGTGTTAACGATCACCCTCTGATCTCTAGGACTATAAAACAAGTCAGAATAACTCATCATCGATCTAACCATCTCCATAAGAGTCATATTCCTTCGCTCTGCTACACCGTTCTGCTGGGGTGTGTCAGGTGCAGTCAATTGGGATTGAATCCCAACCTCTGATAAGTAGTTCCTAAACTCTCCCAAGAGGTTGTCACCACCACGATCAGATCGTAGTGTCATCCATATCTTGAATAATCATCTACAAAAGAGACGAAATATTCAAGATTACCTCTTGCCTAGATAGCCATAGGACCACACAAATCAGAATGAACCATCTCTAACACATCTTTGGCTCTATACCCCTTGGCCTTAAAAAGGCCTCTTGGTCATCTTACCCTCCAAGCAAGATTCACAGGTTGGGAGATCCTCCACCACTAATGAACCCAAAGGTCCATCAGCTATCAACCTATTGAATTCTGCTTAGGTTAATGTGACCAAGACTAAGATGCCAAAAGATATGTTTGGATCATTTTCGAAGGTTCTTTTCTCTTATTGGAATTAGAAGATGAGTTATTAACTTCTATTTGCACCGTGGGAGCTTGTGGTTCAAGTTATAAATTTCCTATCTATGTACCTGAATAGATAATGTCCCTATTCCTTTTATAACAAATCTGTCATGAAAAGAAATAGATTATCCATCCAAAAACTATTTAGAAACCGAAATCAATTCTTTCTAAATAAGGGTACATAAAGGAAATTCTTAAGAACCAAAACCTTTATTTTTCTCAAAAGATAAATAAAACATCTCCCACTGCAATAGCCGCCATCTTCATGGCATTGCCCAAGTAAATGGTAATATTCCCTTTAGCTAGTCGTCGGGTTTCCTGGAACCCCTGCAAAGTATTGCAGACATGATTAGTGGCTCTCGTATTTACACACCAGGTGCCGGTAGATAACACCGCTAACCATGTTACAACGACTAGACCAAAAGATATACTTTTGTTCTGTTTTGGATTGGGACAGTTCTCCTTCCAATGTCCATCCTGCTTGTAAGTGAAGTACTTGCCTTTCGGCTTCTTCACTCCTCCCTGAGATCCTCCCACCACATTTGCTCCACCTTGTTTCTCCTTCTTCTTGCCTTTCGACTTAGAAGTAGAAACCTTTTTGAGCAACCATGGCTTGAGGATACTTTTCGAAGAGTGCATACTATACTTCCTAGCAGATAAGACAACATCTGGATTCTTTTCCAATCAACATTATTTGAGTACAGTAAGTTTATTTCCTTTAGTATCACAAGAAGTGAACTGAAAGTCAATTTTGAAAATCCTAAGAATCACAATGATCAAAACTTTAGATTTCAAATTTTATTGATTCCTCAAAACAATAAAATTCCGAAATCAACCAACACCTTAAAACACCGAGAATATCGCATGCCACGATAGTGTGGACGTATACGAATTCTACATTTGTAAGAGGAGGTTTTATCCATTAATTTTATTATCTTGTCAACCTTACTTTTTGACAAATAAAATTAATAGTTGGTTCCTCTTTGGCCCTACAAATAAAAGCAGTGACTCCGATGGGGAGGATACTTTTAATTTGCATCTAAGTGTGCACCATTACACGATACTAAGAGAATTATCTCGGATTATGTGCCTTACCGATGGGGAAGTACACACGCTCCTAAATAATTTCCTATAACCATTATTTGACCTAGTGATCCTCAAACAAACTCATCAGATGGGGAGTAATGCACTTATAGACGACACGCAAGTTTGATGAATCACAAGTAAAATTGTAATTTAGGCCTCGGGAATTAATTAAAATATCCCTCTCCCACTTAGTAAATTGAAAATGAGGAATTTTCAAGCACACACAACATGCTTATTATTACTGTAGATTTCAATAAAAATTATTGATTCCTCAAACAATAAAATTTTGAAATCCACCAACACCTCAAACACCGAGAATATCGCATGCCACGCTGTGTGGACGTATACGAATTCTACATTTGTAAGAGGAGGTTTAACCCATTAATTTTATTATCTTGTCAACCTTACTTTTGACAAATAAAATTAATAGTTGGTTTCTCTTCGGCCCTACAAATAAAACTACTTTTTATTTGCATCTAAGTGTGCACCATTACACGGTACTAAGGGAATTATTTCGGATTATGTGCCTTACCGCTGTGGAAGTACACACGCTCCTAGATAATTTCCTATAACCATTATTTGACCTAGTGATCCACAAACAAACCCGTCCTCGGGGAGGAAGGCACTCAGAGCCGACACACAAGTTTGTTGCATCACACGTCAAATTGTAATGGAGGCTGCGGGAATTAATTAAAATGTCCCTCTCCCACTTAGTAAATTGCAAATGTGGAATTTTCAAGCACACACAACATGCATATAAAACAAATCAGCAATAAATATGGAAAAAACAGAATTTTTTCCAACTATTATGGCATTGTTCTCCACTATGCGTTCCGTCGTGTCGCCACCTCGTCCGCTCCATCTTTTCCCGTGCGCAAGTCACCAAAGAGTTCCGAGCCGAGATAAAACATTTTAATTTACATCCATCGATCCTATACTCCATGAAGGAGTGTACAAATAATCTAGATCGAAAGTAAACTAAAATGAGCGGCTAAACAATGCCGTATTTAATTACAAAAATTAAATACTAATCTAGCCTCGTCAACACCGAGGACTCAAATAATATACAATCACACACACATGCAATCACATACACACATATATAGCCATAATAGTTGGATCTTATGCCTGCAACCAAAAAGTTAGCCTACGCACATCCTACTATTATCCGGCATACACAATATATGATAAGTGCATGAAAGTAACCGAATCCAAAACACACAAAACCGGAAACCGTGGCTCTGATACCATTTGTTGGCAACCGTGCTATTTCTCGGAATGCTCATAGGCTCCCATGTCCCCGGATTAAAATTTTCACTAATGAAAACTAATCCGGATGGGATGAGTTTCCTAAGCACAACCAATTCGTCGTCGTGCTAACGACTCGAGCGATCGCTTGAACAAACTAGTTGTTCAAGCAACACAACTCTTCTAGTCGATTAGCCGCGGAAGAGACAACGGACGGATCGCCGGTTTTTGTGTTTCTTATTCGGGATCCATGATTATACAAATACATGCAAATGCAAACTAGTATAATCAACATATACTAACCTAAAGAACTTAAGCTAGCATATCAATTAAGAATAGAAACATGCAAAGATCATAAATAAAAGTTATAAAACTTTTATACCTCTTGATCTTCTATCGTATGTCCTAACCTCCTTGTAGACTTCGTGTGGGCGAAGATCCTCCACAAGTTGAAGCTTCTTAGATCTTCTTCAATCCAAAGAATGAAGAACTCTCTTTCCCTTCTTGCTTGAGCCAACCACCAATCCACAAAGGATTGATGTCGCCCCAAGAATAGAGAGAACATAATGGAAACAACTACAACCAACTAGGGACAAACCCTAGCTCCTAGGGCCGCCGGCCGAGAGGAAAACAAAGGGAAAAGAGGAATAGGTTGGGCACCACCAAAGGTATAGGAAAAAGGATAGGAACCGGCCAACACCCTAGGAAGAAGAAGAACACTTCCCCTATAGTTGCCACCTACCTTACCTTCCAAACCCTAGCCGCCCAACCAAGCTTCCTTTTGATTTCTTGCCGCCCAAGGTAGAGGAAGAGAAGGTAGTGGCCGGCCAACCCTTAGAAGGAAGAAGATGAGCCCTTCCCCTATAGTTGCCGCCCAACCATAACTTCCAAACCTAGCCGCCTAATCCAAAGAGCCAAACCCTAATCTAATTAGGGTTTCCTCCATAGGTTTCTTGCCGCCTAAGCATGGTGGAAAGGAGAGATCTACGAGCTAGCCACCTCCAAGGAAGAAGACAAGCTCATCCATAGGTTGCCGCCCCCTCTAGCTCCACCACCTTGGCCGCCCAACCTAAGGAACCAAAACCCTAATTAGGGTTTCCTCCTTGAGGTTGCTTGCCGCCCAAGTAATGCTAGGAAAAACCCTAATTTCCTTAGCTTCCATCATGAACCATCCAAAAAACTTAGTTGCCGCCCAACCCATGCTCCCTTATAAAGAACTTAGGAGAAAATTGGTTATTGATGAGGTAGCCAAAAATATAGGAACTAATTCCCAATTTTCTTTCCGCCCACCTTATCCAACCTTTCCTCTCCCTTTTATATAGAGTTAGGTTTAGGCCTTGGTTTAATCTCCACCGTCGGTTCTAGGGTTTTAATCTCAACCGTCGGATTTAGAGATTTAATCTCAACCGTCGGTTCTAGGAAATAATCCCAACCGTCGGATCTAGAGATTTAATCTCCATCATTTGATCTAGACTTCATGAGGTTTATATTAGGCTACGATAGGGACCATGAGGAGGAGTTGGGTCTTGGCCACCCGATGGATCGGAAACACACAAACTTGATCCATCAATGATGTTCCATTCCACTAGAGGATCATCATCGAACTACCTCACCAACCCCCATAAATTAATATGGGCTCCATATATTATTTGTACATCCATCTCCCCGTGTTTAAGATATCGAATGTCCATCAATTAATTGATTTACTGACCATCAATTAATTAACATCTAACTCCTCGAGTAGTACCACTCAACCTTATCATCATGTTGACTAAGTCAACCTGCAGGGTTTACATGATGAACCTTATGAGCTCCTCAAGGGGACATCATCAACCTAATATATAGGACATGGATTCCTCCTATAATCAACGGCACACCATGTAAATAATATCACTTTCCAACTTACCGGGCATATTGATTTAATCCATAGAAATCTCACCCTCTGGTAAATCAAAGAAATAAATACTAAGTACATGTACCCATTATTATATCGGGATTAAGAGCATATACAACATAATATCCGAGGTCCGATTCAATTATGTAGTCAGCAATAAATTGAATCACCTCTATGTCGGTCCTGCTCAATACACCGAGGTGTACTAGTGTAACTCTATGTTCAAGATAAAACAATACCAAGCTACACTACAACCATGCCAATGGTTTGCCCAAAACCATCTTGGTTGTGAGCCTCTACTTATATTCTACAAGAGACTGATAACATGATCTTCTGTGCCGCACCCAGGCACCATGTTATCTACAATGTAAAATATTAGACAATATGCACACATATAAATATAACGTGCAAACAATGATCATGTGATTCTTATTTCAAAATAAAGATGTCCATACAAAAGAGCTAGGCTTTCAGTATACATCCCAACAAGAATATCAATATATTCAGTGGTTGTAATTGTTCGGACGTAACTCTAAGAGGTTTCGATTAGTGAGGGTTGTCGGTAGACTTTACTCTATACGGTGTCACACGAAGGAGGAAGGGAGTGTGCCAAGGTCATCAAAGGTGATTCTAGGACTTCGGTATCGCTGGGGTATCACAAAACAATGTTGTCAATTGGTGTTGTCTAGACGTTTATCTATGGTTTTGTGGAAGGAACATTATACACTCTCCCGATGAGTCGCCGCATCTACCGGGAGCTATCTCCACCTAAAATGACGGGATAGACGGTATGAGGATGCTAAATCAATCCCTACGATAAACCGTTTTCGATTCCACCGCACCCTTCTACCCATAGTTACAGGAGATCAGGTTTACCCCTAGGTTCCTTGTATAAAATCCCCTAAATCTTAAATACGAGGGATGTCACACCTCGTATCGCCTAAGCACAACAGATAGAAAACCAAACTCGCATAGATATAGTAAAAACAACTACCAATTGTCAAATCAAACTCAAAGGCAGAATTTAACATTAACCAACATTGTAATGTGCACACAATCTACTCCCTAATCCTAGAATCGAATGTACTACTCCATATATATGAAGAAAGAATCACAAAGCATGTTTATGTTCGAATACATAAGAAATAAAACACAGGAACAAAATATTACAATACTTTCGTGGTCTTCTCTCTGGCGTTGAAGTGCAAGACGTGGACCTCCGGTGGCCTTCCTACTCCCCGTTGCGAGATCCCGAAGCTTTTTAGGCCTTCGACGTGCCATCCTAGCCGTCGTGCCTCCTCCCAGGGTTTGGGTGGAGCCATCCTTATATAGATATCACCTCGGACCATTGCAAAATCTGGAAAAACCCTAGTTGTGCAAATCTGGCAGGCTGCCACATGGACGTGTGGAAACACACAGCCAGGTCGTGTGCGACCTTGGAGTGGCTGATCTACCCATTGGACACGGTCGTGTGTAGCCACACTCCCTTGCCGTGTCCTAATCTATGTCTAGCTGCAAAATGTCCTTCTTTTGCTCCGAAAGTGTGCCTTTTTCCCCCGAAATGCTATCCTGCACACAAAAGTATAAAGAGCAGACCTCCGAACCAGAAAATAGGAAATGCATGCAAAATAGAGTGACATATGCATGAAACTAACATAAAATGTAATGAGATGTGAGCGAAAACTACTCCTAAAACCCTATATGTTTCGCTCACATCACTTCCCCCAGACTTAAATCTTTGCTTGTCCTCAAGCCTTTGTACCATGAAATTTAAAAGATATTGTTCCATACTTAGCATGACAACTAAATTTATCAAGTGGTATTTACAATCAAAGAAGAATAAATATGTTCTAGAAATTCACTAAATTAGCTCCTCGTGCTCGTGCCAAGCAAACCATTCTTAGGAGATGCCCGTTCCATGGTGAGTTAAGTCGTCAACCATAGCTTTCCTAAGATTTCCGGCTCTTAGGCACTTACCTATCCAAAGAGAGGGTCGTTCCCTAATCTAGCATAAAGTCTCAAAGGCGTGCTCGATATTGGGAGAAATTGGTAGGTGTTTCCCCAGTAACCTAACTCGGTCTCAAGGGGGCACCTAGCCATTTCCACCCACGACAACTATTTTTTATCCCTCATAATCTTCTATCTCTCTCTTCTCTCTCTTTTTTTTTCTTGTTTTCTTTTTCATCCATTTCTCTTTCTCTTCTCTTTTTTTTTTCTTCTCACTGAAATTTTGATTTTTCTAAATGGGCTTACACAATCCAAGCATCTCCAGTAACTAAAATGCTAAACCTAGAGTCACCTATGGATTCTAAAGTACTAGACTACTGAGATGAATCATAACTAGGTATGTACTAGATTATCCCCTTCAGAATGTTCAACATGTGTAAGTGTAAAGAAATAAAGCTAACCATTGTAAGTCTAGAACATTCAATAAAGAAAATAAAATAAAAAACCATGAGATAAATGAAGTTAAGCTACCTATGGGAATAACTCATGTACGTAACTTTTTTGTAAATACTACTGAGGCAGCTTTATAGATAACAAAAACTAAGTACTGAAAGAAGTTCAACAACCCATGCATGAATAAATGAATGAAACTACCAGAAAAGAAATTACTGCTAGGAAACAAAACAAAATAAACTTTGGGGTCCCCCAGGCTTAAATGAAAATATACCTCTAGTATGGTGGATGAGGTGGAAAATCTGGGAGCTTGGGCATCTTCGGATCCTGGGAGAACCTATTGTTGAGCCGCTGATGCCACATGTACATGTGGTCGATCTGGGAGCTGGTGGATGCAGTGGCTGCTTGGTGCTCCTCCTCCCTAGCCCACTGTGTCTGCTGGGCATGAATGTGCTGCCGCATCTCTCTGTGGTAGGCAGCCTCATCCTGGCGACGAGCAGCCTCCTCCTGGAATTATATGTGGGCCTCATCGTAGAACTCCTCAGCCCACTGGAAATGCTCCCAAAATCCCTAGAACTCCTCCTACTGGTACGCACTCTTCTCCTCCCATCGTTGCCTCTGTGTCTCCTGCTCAGTGTAAATGTCGTCGAGGCACGATCGAAACTCCAAGAAATCATAAGCCGACATACCTACATTCTTCTCAAAAGTAGAAAAAGGTGGTGGTGCAGGTGCAGGCTCATGTCAGCGTGGACTAGGTGGGCTCCTATGCATGAGTGGACTAGAGGGAGAGTGATATAAAGGTGGAGAGATGGGTGCCGATGTGGATGGTCCTTCATGTGGAGGGGACTCCACTATTAGGTCCAAACGCCAGTTGACGCGGGTAACGATGGTGGTACGATCTGGGTCGGAGAGCCTAAGGGCCATCAGATTTTTTCTTACAAAGCTTAAGGAGTCTGCTTCTCTCACAATCATTTTCATGGTCATGTTGTTGATGCACTCGGCCAAGGTCACGATTTACCAGGACTCAAGATTGACTTGAGAGATGTTTTGATGTTCGACAAAAACATATGACAATGTGATTGTCATGGGAAAGTCCAAGTCTTGGGTACTTGGCATGGAAAGTCCAAGTGGGACACTTGGCATTTGGGAAAGTCCAAGCATGGGTCTTGGCAATGGAAAGTCCAACATGGGTTGGTAAGGAAAGTCCAAGTCTTGAGTACTTGGCATGGAAAGTCCAACGTGGGTTGGCAAGGAAAGTCCAAGTCTTGAGTACTTGGCATGGAAAGTCCAACGTGGGTTGGCAAGGGAAAGTCCAAGCTTGAGTCTTGGCATTCGAGAAGTCCAAGGGGTTTGATATTGGTGGTGTAAAGTCCAAGCGGAAGTCTTGGCAGCATAAGTCCAATGGTTGGCGGCGTAAATTCCAAGTGGAGTCTTGGCAGCATAAGTCCAATGTACCTTGGTGGTGTAGACACCGTTAGCATGACATAGCCGATAGAAGCATCTGAAGGCTAGCGCAATGGATGAACAAGTCATGGATGACTTGGAGGGGTCCGAGAGGTGTGAGGCTGATGGAGATGACTAGAAGGCTTAGGTTTAGGCTAAGGGTGGTCTAGCAAGTATGGGGGAACCATACTAGGGTTAAAACCTCATGTTTAAGGTGTACCAGTCGACTAGTGTCATATGGCAGCCGACTGGCATGAGTCAACTAGGGTTTGATTATGATAATTGGGCGTGATCATTGCCGTAATTGGATAGTCGGTGATTGGAACGATCGGCCCGATCGTGTGATCGATCACCGACCGTCCTCGATTTCGTGCACAAAATGGAGTCTGACTCGACTGCTAGGGTTAGCAGTCCAGTGGAGGCTCGATCAGTCGACTGATGGTCATGATTAGTAGACTGATGATGGATCCGTTGAATTTTTTCAGCATGGATCTAGCCATTGTCTCACGACAACAGTGGAATCAGTCAACTGATGGTCCCGAGCAGTCGACTGATCGGCGATTTCTATCCCAAGTTGCAGCTTTAAATGGAGCTCGTGGAGCAAATCACCAACCATTTTTGAAGGCTTTTGGGACGATTTCTTGTAGCAAATCAGGGTCTCCAAGTTCTTTTCAAGCAACCACAAAGCAAGCAATCAAAAGAGCATTTGTAAAGTTTTTCTTTGCATAAATTGTTGTATTCTTTTTGTATTTGCTTGTTTTACCTTGGATTTCTTTTGTAATATGTTGTAAGAGGTTTCTCCACCTTCGACTTGTGTTGAGAAGGAGTTATTTGTGATTAGTGATTGGATTGGTGTCGCTAGAGCTCTTTAGAGCTCGATCCGTGGAGTAGGAACCGTTCAGTTCCAAACCACGTTAAATACTTGTGTAATTGTGTTAGTCGTATTTTGTTATTGCATTATTTCTATTTTCGCTGCGTGCTAATGAAATTTGTAGAGACAAACGCATCGAATTCCATCTACGCATCCTACGACGCTATTCACCCCCCTCTAGAGGTCTACATTTCTTCTACACATGCACACTCCTAGGTCAATCCTAGGGCTCCCCTCTATATTCTCTAATGGAGTGTAATCGTACCCCATTCTATGGCAAATGTCGGTAAGTAGGCCTCCCACATTAATATCTCCTCGTGTTGCTTTGCCAATCTTCACTAAGTGTCTGATGAAGTGGGACCCTACATCGATGCTACTCCTTTCTTGTAGCATGTCCTAGAGGCAAAGCAACTCGCTAGCCCTAACTACACCATCACTCTCCCCACGACCAAATATATTACTGGCCATGATGCGGTGGAGGTATCGAAAAATGGGATTTTGGAGGCGCGACGCTTTGGCCCTAGATGGGTCATAAGCGTGCTCCCCCATCAACTCAGTCCAAACTATCTGAGTGTTAAACCCAATAGGGAGTCTTCTCTCTCCCCCACTCGGCAAGCCAAAGCATGAGTTCCATTGGTGAAGGGTCCACTCATGCTCAATGTTAAAAAGCCTAAAAGTTATCCTACCCTCCTCGCTCTCTCTACCCATTAAAATTTCCGCCTCTAAGGAACTTAAAAGTTCTAGAACTATCCTAGGGTAGGTTGGGTGCCTTATTCCCATCATCTCTTCCCACCCTATTTTTGCAAATAGGGCTTGAATATTACCCAACAACCCTAAACACTCTAGAAAATCTTCATCTAAGTACCTAGTGTTGGGATGTATACTGGAAAAGTCTATCTTTTGTATGAACATCTTTATTTTTTGAAGTAAGAATCACATGATCATTGTTTGTATATTTATGGTTATGCATATCGTCTAATACATTACATTGTAGATAACATGGTGTATAGTGTCACACGGGAGATCATGTTATCAGTTCCATGTAAAGTATGAGTAAAGGCTCACTACCAAGATGGTTTTGGACAAACCATTGGTATGGTTGTAGTGTGATTTGGTATTGGTTTGTCTTGACCATAGAATTACACTAGTACACTTTGTCTGTATTGATCAAGACCGACATAGAGGTGATTCAATTTATTACTGACTACATAATCGAATTGGACCTCGGATATTATGTTGTACATGCTCTTAATCCCGATATAATAACGGGCACATATACTTAGTATTCATTTCTTTGATTTACCATTGGGCGAGATTTATAGAGTAAATCGATAGGCTTGGTAAGTTGGGAAATGATATTATTTATATGGTGTGCCATTGATTATAGGAGGAAACCGTGTCCTATATATTAGGATGATGATGTCCCCTTGAGGAGCTCATAAGGTTCATCATGTAAACCCTGGAGGTGGACTTAGTCCGACATGATGATAAGGTTGAGTGGTAATGCTTATGAAGTTAGATGTTGATTAATTAATTGTCAGTAAATTAATTAATCGACGGACATTCGAGATCTTAAACATGGGGAGATAAATGTACAAATAATATATGGAGGCCATATTAACTTATGGGGGTTGGTGAGGTAGATCAATGATAATCCTCTAGTGGAATGGATTATCATTAATCGATCGGACTTTATGTGGGCTTGATCCATTGGGTGGCCAAGATCCAACTCCTCTTCATGGTCCCTATCGTAGCCTATTAAAAACCTCATGAAGCCTAGATCCGATGTTGGAGAATGGAACTCTAGATCCAATGGTGGAGAATAAATCTCTAGATCCGACGGTGGAGATTAAATCACTAGATCCGACGATGGAGATTAAATCTTTAGATCCGACGGTGGAGATTAAATCTCTATGTCCGACGGTTCAGATTAAATATCTAGATCCGACGGTTGAGATTAAATCCCTAGAAGCGACGGTGGAGATTAAAAGAAGGCTTAAGCCTAGCTCTATAAAAAGAGGCATAAGGGTGGGCGGCAAGGTGAATGGAAGGGAGATCATGGCCAAGGCTTGGGCGTCTAGGGTTAGGGTTTTGGTTTGGGCGGCAACAAGGTGGGAGATTAGTGTTTGCTTCCTTTCTTCTTCCTAAGGTGTAGCCGGTGCCCACCCCTTCTTCCCCTCTACCTTGGCCGACGCTCAACCTATTTTTCTTCTCTTCTTCTTGGCCGGTGGAAACAAGAGCTAGGGTCTTGTTCCTTGGAGCTCTTGGCCGGTGCCCACTCCTTACACCTCTCTTTGGGCCGATGGCTAGCATCAAGCTTGGAGCTTGATGGTTGGTCCTAGATAAGAGGAGAGTTTCGTTCCTATACTTCCTCTTGTTCGGAGCGAGCAAGGAAAGGAAGATCGTGATCTAGGAGGCTTCATCTCTTTGAGGATCGTTGCCCACACAACGTCCAAGAGGAGGATAGGACATACGATAGAAGACGTTGAGGAAAATAAGAGGTATAAATCTTGTTTTGCTTTAAATTATGTTTCTTTGTATGTTGTATTTTTTTATTATGTGGCTAATTTACTTGGATCCCGAATACAAACACAAAAATTGGCGATCCGTACATCATCTATTCCATGACTATTCGAAGAATAGAGGTAGGTTGCTTGAACAACAAGTTTGTTCAAGTGACCACTCTAATCGGATAGCACGATGATGGAATGGTAGCTTGGGTAATCCCTAATTGTCATGGATTAATTTTTTTAATCCGGGGATGAAGACGGGATCGCCATGAACAAGCAATTGATTGAAGTGGGAAGCGAAGTTTCCGCCACCTTCAAGTGGTATCAGAGCTATGGTTTTCGGTTTTGTGTGTTTAGGATTCGGTTACTTTTATGCACTTTTCATAAATTTTATGTGGCGGATAATATCAGTATGTGCATAGGTTAACTTTTTGGTTTCTTGCATAGGATCAAACTATTATGGTCATATGTGTGTATGTGATTATATGTGTGTAATTGTATATTTTTTATATCCTCGGGGTTGACGAGGCTAGTATTTAATTTTTGTAATTAAGTATGACATTGTTTAGCCACTCATTTATTTTAGTTTACTTTCGATCTAGATTTCATGTACACTCCTTCGTGGAGTATAGGATCGATGGATTTAAATTAAAATAGTTATTCTCGGCTCGGATCTCCGGATGACTTGTACATGGCGTAGGGAGGAGTGGACGAGATGATGATACGACGGGAGGCATATTGGAGACAAAAGCCATAATAATTGGAAAATATTTTTTTTCATATTTATTGCTTCTTGTTTGATATGCATGTCATAGGCTAGGAAAATTCCTCAATTTCAAATTACTAAGTGGGAGAGGGATATTTTTATAAATTCCCATGGCCGTCATTACGATTTGACATCTGAGGCAAACAAACTTGTGCATCGGCTCTGAGTGTCTTCCTCCCCATCGGATGAGTTTGTTTATGGATCACAGGGTCGAATATGGTTATAGGAAATTATTAAGGAGCGTGTGTACTTCCCCATCGGAAGGCACATAACCCAAGATAATTGCCTTGGTACCGAGTAATGGTGAACACTTAGATGCAAATAGGAGTATCCTCCGCATCGGAGTCACTGCTTTTATTTGTAGGGCCGAAGAGAAACCAACTATTAATTTTATTTTTAAAACAGATAGGTTGACAAGATAGTAAAATTAGTGGGTAAAACCTCCTCTTACAAATGTAGAATTCGTATACGTCCATACTATCGTGGCATATGATATTCTCAATGTTTTGATGTGTTGTTTGATTTTAAAATTTTATTGTTTGAAGAATCAATAATTTTTTGAAATCTAATGTTTTGATTTATGTGATTCTTAGGTTTTTCAAAAATGACTTTCAACCCACTTGCTGTGATACTTAAGGAAAATAATCTTACTATATCCAATTATGTTGATTGGAAAAGGAATCTAGATATTGTCTTAACTGCTGAGGAGTACAAGTATGTACTCTTCGAAGAGTATCCTCCTAAGCCGACAAATGAGTTGGAAGTCTTTGGAACTGAGATCGATGGGGAAACCCAGGTCGATATCATTCTACAGTCTCTAACTAGGAGTTTTGAGTAGTTTCGCCTGAATTACAACATGAATAAGAGGTTTTATTCGTTGGCGGAGCTTCTAACAGAACTCCAGGCTACAGAAGGGCTTGCTCAGGCTCAGGCCATGGTTGCTTAGAAGGTTTCTACTTGTAAGCTGAAAGGCAAGAAGAAGAAGAAACAAGGTGGAGCATAGGTGGTGGGAGGATCTCAGGGACGAGTGAAGAAGCCGAAAGGCAAGTGTTTCACTTGCAAGCAGACTGGACATTGGAAGAAGGACTGTCCCAACCAGAATCAGAACAAAGGTATATCTTTTGGTCTAGTCGTTGAAACATGTTTAGCGGTGTTATCTACCGACACCTGGTGTGTAGATACGGGAGCCACAGATCATGTCTGCAATACTTTGCAGGGGTTCCAGGAAACCAGGCGACTGGCTAAAGGGGAGATTACCATCTACTTGGGTGATGCTACGAAGGTAGCAGCTATTGCAGTGGGAGATGTTTATTTGTCTTTTGAGATGAATAAAGTTTTTGTTCTTAAGAATTGCCTTTATGTACCTTTATTTAGAAAGAATTTGATTTCGGTTTCTAAATTGTTTATGTATGGATATTCTATTTCTTTTAATGATAGAGTTGTTATAAAAAAGGAATAGGGAGATTATCTGTTCTGGTGCATTGATAGGAAATTTATATACACTTGAACCAAAAGCTCGCACGATGCAAATAAAAGGTAATAACTCATCTTCTAATTCCAATAAGAGAAAAGAACTTTCGAAGATGAACCAAACATATCTTTGGCATCTAAGGCTAGGTCATATTAACCTAAGCAGAATTCAAAGGTTGATAGCTGATGGACCTATGGGTTCATTAGTGGTGGAAGATTTCCCAACTTGCGAATCTTGCTTGGAGGGTAAAATGACCAAGAGGCCTTTTAAGGCCAAGGAGTATAGAGCCAAAGATGTGTTAGAATTGGTTCATTCTGATTTGTGTGGTCCTATGTCTATCCAGGCTAGAGGTGGTTTTGAATATTTCGTCTCCTTTATAGACGATTATTCGAGAAATGGATACAGTTACTTGATGCACCGCAAGTCTGAATGCTTTGACAAGTTCAAAGAATTTAAGGCTAATGTGGAGAAAGGTCAATGTAAAAGTATCAAGACACTACGATCTGATCGTGGTGGTGAGTACCTCTTGGGAGAGTTTAGGAACTACTTATCAGAGGCTGAGATTCAATCCCAATTGTCTGCACCTGACACACCCCAGCAAAATGGTGTAGCAGAGCGAAGGAATAGGACTCTTATGGAGATGGTTAGATTGATGATGAGTTATTCTGACTTGCCAGATTTGTTCTGGGGATATGCTCTAGATACGACAGTATATATTCTGAACTTGGTACCATTTAAATCAGTGCCTTTTACTCCCACAGAATTATGGACTGAGCGAAAGCCTAGTCTAAGACATATTCAGATTTGGGGAGTCTACCACATGTGCTGAAGGCAGATGCTGGTAAGTTAGTGTTGGTGCAATCGACCCAAGTTGACTGGAGTTTGACTCGAGTAGTACTTTGATAGTATTTTGATGATAGACAAAACTCATGACATAGGATTGTCATGGGAAAGTCCAACATGGAGTTGGCATGGAAAATCCAAGCATGGAGCTTGGTGTGGGAAAGTCCAACATGGGGTTGGCATGGAAAATCCAAGCATGGAGCTTGGTGTGCAAAAGTCCAAAGCATTGCGAAGCCATGCGCTTGGTGGTTGGTGAGAAATGCATTGCGAAGCTGTGCACTTGGTGCATGTGGGAAGTCTTGAGGACTTGGCAAGTTCACTAGGCTTGAGGTCCTTGAGTCGTGAAGGATGACATTGTGAAGTCGTGCGCTTGGTGCATCCGAGGGACCGCCGGACGGGAAGCGAATGGAGTGAGACCCAAGGGAAGCATACTTCGAGGGAATGAGACACGAAGGATGGCGTTACGAAGTCGTGCGCTTGGCGCATCCGAGGGACGTAGGCCGAGGGAAGAGAGCTTCAGTGGGGAACTCCTTGAGGGATAAGGTGGACTTAGCCAAGTGGCTAAGACTTAGTGTCGGAGGTTCAAACTTGATGTTTGAGGGTTTACCTGACGGTCGGATGCTCAAACAAGTTGGTGTTCGAGGTTTCGCCCGACATCAGTCGACTGGCATAGGTGCCAGTCGACTGATCCAAGTCGACTAGGGTTAGACTAGTGTTAGACTGTAGTTTTATGCTTGGCAGTCGACAACAGTCGATTGCCAAGGGATGGCAGTCGACTGATGGGAATGTTGCGAGCACAGAACACTCCGTAGCCAACTGGGATGTCAACTACTAGGTCACCAGTCGACTGATGGGTATCATCAGTCGACTGGTCGTTGTGAGACAACAGTTATAGGAGGAGTCGACTGGGGCCTTTTGGCAGTCGACTGCTCGGCATGAAATCAGCTTGATGCAGGTTATAAAAGGAGCTCAAGAGGGAGGATTTCGCCAAGACTTTAAGGAAGCTATTGGAGGGGAATTGCTGCTGCATTCCAGCCCTTCAAGAGTCATCCAAAGCAAGCAACAAGAAAGGGTTCAAAGCAAAGAGTTGTAAGGCGTTCTTTACTTGTATTTCTTGTGTCTTTGTATTTGTTGTAGTGTTACTGTTGTAATAGCTTGTACAAGGTTTCTCCACCTCCGACGTGTAGTCGAGAAGGAGTTTAGTTAGTGTCGTGCGCATAACTAGAGCTCGGTGAGCTCGCCCGTGGAGTAGGAACCATTCGGTTCCAAACCACGTATATCTTTTTGTCTCTTATGTGATTTTATTTGTTGTTAGTATTCATATTTGTATTAGTATTCCGCTGCGCTAACAACAATTGTAGACGAGCATGCAACGAGAACGATCGTATTCCACCGTACGACGATTGAGGGCTATTCACCCCCCTCTAGTCGGCTAACACCATACACATCGATTGACCCTACAAGTGGTATCAGAGCCAAGTCGCTTGTCGAGGACTAACCGCCGACACAAGCACTACAAGATGGTCGGCTATAACATCCATCCACCGAAATTCGATGGAGATTTTGCTTGGTGGAAGAAACAGATGGAGGTATATTTCGAAACCGATTTCGATTTCATGTTAATCATTGAAAATGGTTTTGAAGTGCCTAGGGACAAAGAAAACAAGCCACTAGAAAAATCAAAATGGACCAAGGACCAAATGAAGGATTTCAAGACAAATGAAAAGCATGCTAGTAGAAATAATAAGATTTATTGTTTAGGTGCTAAGCATTTTAGTTTCTCTAAGGACAAACCTAGGACCAATAACACTAGACCAATTTTGCCTAGGGAATCAATTAGGAGAAATGAAGAAAACTTGGATGTTAACCCCAAGAAATCTAGGCATATGCCTAGAAAGAGTCCTTCCCAAAGAAAGGATGAAAATTCAAAATTGGGAAGATTAGAGGTGGAAAATCAAGTATTGAGGTCAAGACTTAAGAAAATGGAGAAAACCCTTAGAATCATAGAAAATTCAATTCTAGGGTAAAATGTCCAAAGGTCAAGACATAGGTTTCAAAAACGGTCTAAGGGCAAGGAAGGTTTGGGTCACAAACCTAAGCCCAAGAAAACTTATCATAATGTTCCATTTGATTATGGAACAATTTCTAGGTCTAGAAAAACCAAGGCTAATAAGGAAGTTATCCCTAAGACTAGCCATGGTGTTTGCTTAGTGGCTAAGGACTTAAGAAAATCTAAGAAAGCCACTAGGAAGGTCATTAGGGGAGTTACCTCTAGAGTTGACCTAGGAAGGACCCAAAAGACTATGGCTTCAAAGCCTAAAAGAGTCATTAGGATGGTATCTAGGGAAGTTATCCCTAGAGAATACCTTGTTAATCCAAGGATCTCCAATAGGTATTGGGTTCTTAGGAGCGTGATCGATTCACGCTAGATGGGTTAGGGTGTGTCAACTCTAAGTGGATGGGTAGTTAATCTAGCCATGGTGAGTTGACAGATTAGGGTGTGCCAATATGCCTTGAGAAGTTGAAAAATGATTAAATTGGCACAATTAGGTCTTAGAGGTATTGGTGTGCCATTTTGGATTTATGGCACACTTGGGAGATAATGACTTTAAGGCAAAATGGAATTAATCCTAGAAATGACAACTTGGATTTAACACTTAGGTATTCCATACCTTAGTATATTTTACTTTCCATGATTTATTTGCCTTGCCATGTCATGACATCATTTTCATTTTTATCTATAAAAATGTCAGGATCATGTTTAGAATTATTTTTAGATGTCATGGATGATTAGATGTCTCTCACATGCTATGACATCATGATTTTGGCATATCCTTTTATCTATATCATATCTATGCCATAATCATCATCATGAATATAACTAAAATGGATTTAAGGACTATGGCTTGATTTGAAGGGAATCAAATAATATTGCCTAGAAATATGCATGAAACCATTAAAAGAACAAAAACCCACATCTCACTAAAACTTGACTTGTATGTGTTTTAGACATCTAGATATAAGTGAGATGTTTAGGAAAAAGAAATTAAAGGTTTCAAAAATATTTTGAAAACATTTTGAAAAACCTTGGTGAAGTCTATCTTTTGATAGCTATCACCATTGAATGTGATGATACAAAGAGGGCTCAATATTGAAGCTTTTCTTAACTTTTGGACTTTGTATGAATCTTTTAATTTAGTGGGTAAAATAATTTTCAAATATTTTTCACTCATAGTGTTTATGATAAGTAATATACATACCAAATTTCAAGATTTTTAAACTTATGTAACTTTACTTATGAATTTCGGAAAGTCATTTTTGAAATTCAGAAAATTACAATGTATCACCGATCGCCACGGTGGCGATCGATGGGGTGGCAATCGATTTCCAATTGATCGCCCAAGCTGATTTTGGGTAAATCTTGTTGGTTAGGCCCATGTTCATCTTGGTTAAGGTCCTTTAACCACTCCTAACCCAAGGATATACTTGGGACAACATTAGAAAGGGTGGAAATCCATTGGACATGGATTAAGAGAAGGGTTTAGGGAGTGTATCAATTTTAAGGTGGATGAGAGTCCATTGTTGAACTTTGGCTTAATTTTGATTAGTTAAATGTTTTATTGGCTTAGGGACTCTCCAAGGAAATTGTTGGTACAATGGTAAAGGGGGAGCAAGCCTCTAGGGGGAGGTATCTATCATGGGAAGATGGATATGTATTTCCTCATCGAAGGAAAATTGGGTTGCCTCTCTTTAAGTGATATGGGATCACTAGAAAGATTGTAGGCATGTGTTCCTCCAAGGGAGAGATTGTAAGATCTCATTGGGATATGAGACATTCATACCCTTGAGGAGGATCTTTTTAATGTAATGTCAAAATGGAGGAGAAGTTACCAAGTTACCAATTAGGTTTGGAATTCTCATTTGGGATGTGAGAATTGCCAATATGGGAGAATTGGTACACATGAGATGGTAGTTTTGTCAATCATCAAAATGGGGGAGATTGTTCGTGCAATCGACCCAGGTTGACTCTAGTTTGACTGAAGTAGTACTTTGATAGTATTTTGATGATAGACAAAACTCATGACATAGGATTGTCATGGAAAAGTCCAACATGGAGTTGGCATGGAAAATCCAAGCATGGAGCTTGATGTGGGAAAGTCCAACATGGGGTTGGCATGGAAAATCCAAGCATGGAGCTTGGTGTGGAAAAGTCCAAAGCATTGTAAAGCCGTGCACTTGGTGCTTGGTGAGAAATGCATTGTGAAGTCGTGCGCTTGGTGCATGTGGGAAGTCTTGATGACTTGGCAAGTTCACTAGGCTCGGGGTCCTTGAGTCGGTGAAGGATGACATTGCATAGTCGTGCGCTTGGTGCATCCGAGGAACCGCCTGACGGGGAGCGAATGGAGTGACGCCCAAGGGAAGCATACTTTGAGGGCATGAAATGTGAAGGATGGCGTTGCGAAGCCGTGCGCTTGGTGCATCCGAGGGATGTAGGCCGAGGGAAGAGAGCTTCGGTGGGGCACTCCATGAGGGATAAGGTGGACTTGGCCGAGTGGCTAAGACTGAGTATCGGAGGCTCAAACTTGATGTTTGAGGGTTTACCCGACAGTCGGATGGTCAAACAACTTGGTGTTTATGGTTTTGCCCGACATCAGTCGACTGGCGTAGGTGCCAATGGACTGATCCAAGTCGACTAGGGTTCGACCGTGTTAGATCATAGGTGATGCTTGATCGCCATGGATCGGGCAATGATCGATCCGATAGCAGCCGACATCGAAGGATGGTAGCCGATCGATGGGAATGTCGTGAGCATAAATGCTCCATAGCCGATCGCGGGCGACATTAGGTCTAGTCACCTGATCGATGGGCATCATCGACGACAGGAGATTCGTTGGAACTTGTCCAACGTGGATCTGGCCGTTGTGAGACAATGGTTATAGGGGTAGTCGACTGGGGCCTTTTAGCAGTCGACTGCTAGGCACGAAATCAGCTTGATGAAGGTTATAAAAGGAGCTCAAGAGGGAGGATTTTGCCAAGACTTTAAGGAAGCTATTGGAGGGGAATTGCTGCTGCATTCCAGCCCTTCAAGAGCCATCCAAAGCAAGCAACAAGAAAGGGTTCAAAGCAAAGAGTTGTAAAGCATTCTTTACTTGTATTTCTTGTGTCTTTGTATTTCTTGTAGTGTTACTGTTGTAATAGCTTGTACGAGGTTTCTCCACCTCCGACGTGTAGTCGAGAAGGAGTTTAGTTAGTGTCGTGCGCATAACTAGAGCTCGGTGAGTTCGCCCGTGGAGTAGGAACCATTCAGTTCCGAACCACGTATATCGTGTTGTCTCTTGTGTGATTGTATTTGTTGTTAGTATTCATATTTGTATTAGTATTCCGCTGCACTAACAACAATTGTAGATGAGCACGCAACGAGAATAATCATATTCCACCGTACGACGATTGAGGGCTATTCCCCCCTCTAGCCGGCCAACACCATACTCATCGATCGACCCTACAGTTGGAACCTCGTACAGAAGTATGCATGTTTGTTGGCTATCCTAGAGGAACGAAAGGTGGTTTGTTTTATAGTCCTAGAGATCAAAGGGTGATCGTTAGCACGAATGTCAGATTTCTAGAGAAAGACTATGTGATGAACGATAAGCATATGAGTAAGATTGTTCTGGAGTAATTGATAGGGGAAGTCACTACTTCAGTACCACCGTTACAAGAGGATATACCACAAGTCACTATACCGCGTGTCACAAAGGATACACAGATAATACCTCATTGTAGTGGGAGGGTTGTTAGACAACCTGTGAGATTCATGTTCTTGGGAGAATCTTCTGATTTGATCCCTGGCGAACATGAACCTGATCCCTGGACATATGATGAGGCAATCCAAGATAAAGATGCAGTATCTTGGCAAAGTGCGATGAATACTGAGATTGAATCTATGGATTCAAATCAGGTCTGGGAGCTAGTAGAACAACCCAATTGTGTAAAAACCATTGGATATAAGTGGATCTACAAAAGAAAGAGAGGAATAGATGGGAAGGTTGAGACCTTCAAAGCGAGGCTTGTTGCGAAGGGGTATACTAAGAAAGAGGGCATCGATTATGAGGAGACCTTTTCGCCGGTAGCCATGCTTAAGTCTATCAAGATTCTCTTATGTATTGCTGCTCATATGGATTATGAGGTGTGGCAGATGGATGTCAAGACAACTTTCCTTAATGGAAGTATTGAGGAAAACATCTATATGAAGCAACCAGAGGGATTCATTGCAAAAGGCAAAGAGCATCTTGTGTGCAAGCTTAATTGGTCCATTTATGAATTGAAGCAAGCTTCGAGGTCTTGGAACATCCGCTTTGATGAGGTAATCCAGTCTTATGGATTTATTCAAAGTCCGGATAAGTCTTGTGTATATAAGAGATGTGACGGAAACATAGTGGTATTTCTTGTACTATACGTAGATGACATTTTGTTAATTGGCAACAATGTCAAGGTGTTATCCGATGTAAGGGTATGGTTGTCCAAACAGTTTGATATGAAGGACTTGGGAGAAGTGGGACACATCCTTGGGATTAAGGTTATAAGGGATCGCAAGAAAAGGATGTTGTGCTTATCTCAAGCTTCATATATAGACACCATTATGGATCGTTTTAGCATGAAAAACTCCAAGAAAGGTTTTCTACCTTTCAGGCATGGAGTTCCTTTATCTAAGGAGATGTGTCCTAGAACATCAAAGGAGATAGAGGATATGAAGGCGGTTCCTTATGCTTCGGCAGTAGGAAGCCTCATGTATGCCATGCTATGTACGAGACCGGATATCTACTTTGTCATGGGCATGGTCAATAGATATCAGAGTAATCCAAGACAGGGACATTGGACTGCAGTAAAGCATGTATTAAAGTACCTTAGAAGGACTAGAGATTATATGCTAGTTTACGAGGCAGACCAATTACTCCCTGTGGGTTACACAAATTCCAACTTCCAATCAGATAGGGATAACATTAAGTCTACCTCAGGTTTTGTGTTTACTTTGGGAGGTGGAGCCATTGTATGGAGGAGTATCAAGCAGAAATGCTTGGCGGACTGTACCATGGAAGCTGAGTATGTGGCAGCCTCTAAGGTGGCCAAAGAAGTTGTGTGACTCAGGAAATTCTTGATGGACTAAGATGTGATTCTTGGTTTGCCCAGAACTATCACAATTTATTGTGATAATAGTGGTGCAGTAGCAAACTCGAAGGAACCAAGAGCCCATAAGGCAAGTAAACACATAGAGCGCAAGTACCACCTGATACAAGAAATCGTAAAGCGAGGAGAAGTTGCTGTGGCCAAGATTACATCAGAGAATAACCTGGCAGATCCTTTCACTAAGGTCCTTCCAGCGAGAGCTTTTGATAGTCATGTAAAGGGAATAAAAATTAGATGTATGGTAGTATGAGAACAACATAGTCTTTTAGTATAAGTGGGAGATTGTTGGGATGTATACTGGAAAAGTCTATCTTTTGTATGAACATCTTTATTTTTTGAAATAAGAATCACATGATCATTGTTTGCATATTTATGGTTATGCATATCGTCTAATACATTACATTGTAGATAACATGGTGTGTAGTATCACATGGGAGATCATGTTATCAGTTCCTTGTAAAGTATGAGTAAAGGCTCACAACCAAGATGGTTTTGGACAAACCATTGGTATGGTTGTAGTGTGATTTGGTATTTGTTTGTCTTGACCATAGAATTACACTAGTACACTTTGTGTGTATTGAGCAGGACCGACTTAGAGGTGATTCGATTTATTGTTGACTACATAATCGAATCACACCTCAAATATTATGTTGTACATGCTCTTAAACCCAATATAATAACGGGCACATATACTTAGTATTCATTTCTTTGATTTACCAATGGGCGAGATTTATAGAGTAAATCGATAGGCTTGATAAGTTGGGAAATGATATTATTTATATGGTGTGTTGTTGATTATAGGAGGAAACCGTGTCCTATATATTAGGATGATGATGTCCCCTTGAGGAACTCATAAGGTTCATCATTTTTTTTTTATGAAAGGTAAATATATATCATCAAGAAAAGCACGATCATACAAAATCCTAGGCTACATGCTCATGTCATGTCTGACGATGTGTCAGATCTGAGGTGTATCCAGGGGGGTGTACATGTGCTCTCATGGGTACCTCATCTCTCATGTGCACTAACTCTCTCATGGGTACATCAACTCATACATGCATACATATCCTGCACTTGTACATAGCGTGAGTGCATCTTCCATGTTTCCTTTGCTCGTGCATGTTATCCCTCTGCTTCCGTCCCTCCATGTGTCACTCCTCGCACTATCCATCCGTATCTATCTTCTCCATCCAACTCGTGTGGTGAACATCCAATGTTTGTCACTTTTGGCAAGTGACCAGCCATGAAAGGATTTGCCTTGTCTTTATCGTAGCCGTTTGCTACAGACTAGATAGGCCATTCAGGTGGGCCTATTCACCTCTACTAGGCTTATTGGCCAAGCCTCAGCCATAAATGGATTTACAGTGTCTTTATTGTAGCCGTTTGCTACGGACTAGATAGGCCATTATGGGTGGGCCTATTCACCTAATGGTCCTGAAGCCATTTTTTTTTTTGAACTGTATCCTGGCATAGTACCTTGGAAGACCTTGGAAAATTAGTCTGGTACAGTGCTCTGAAGCACCCTGTCGTTTGTCTAAGCACCCTGGGCCCCACTCGAGGAAGACCACCCTGAGAATCCAGCCTGGTGGAACCACCTTGGTCGCCTTGTTGTCTTTGTGGGAGTTCCCCTGGACTTGAGGAGACCCTTTGAGGCAGGACAGTACCCTGATGTTGTCGGCCTCCCTTTCTCTGGAACAGTGGCCTGGGGTCTCTTTGTGTGGCGAAGTGCCCTGGACAGGGTGAAGTGCCCTGGATCGCCCTTACTTGAGAGCCAACTACCCTGGACCGCCCTGTCGCTGGATTAGTGCCCTGGAAACTTCGGAACTCCATTGAATCGGCCTTGCTTGAGAGGCACCCTTACGCAGGGCTAAACCGCCCTGAGTCTTCACAAATGTCTTGGTTGTCCTTAAGGCTTCGCAAACTGTCCTGACCGCTTGTGAGAAACACTTCCCTGGAGAGCCGGAATAGTGCCCTGGCACCTTCTGAAATTTGATAGATCTCTCCGTCGCTGGACTGTCCCTGCTGGACCGGCCTTACTTGAGAGGCGCCCTTTCGTAGGGCTAAACCCCCTGAGTCTTTAGAATCTGTCCTGGTTTTTTTTTTAACTACAGTGGCCAGGCCATAACAGTGCCTTGGCCGTAACAGTGCTATGAACACAAAATTGGCCTAGCCACCACCTTGATCAGCTGGACCGCCCCACTTCTAGACCGCCTTGGAATTGGTGGCAGTACCCTGGAAAAGTGCCTTGGCACACTGCCCTGGAGCAGTGCCCTGGGAACCGCCCTGCCTCTTTACCCTTTTACCTACATGCGCCTCTGGTCTCCTTTTGACCCGGTGCTCTGGGAACTGTCCTGGCCTTGATGAGATTGCCCTGTAGAGTCCTCTCTGCCGTTGGATCACCTTGAAGTTTTTTTTTTACTCTAAACAGGGAGGCCCTGGGATATTGGAAACTATATTGGATGAGGGGAAAAATTGGCCAATAGTGGAGGGACATAGAGAGGGAGGGGGCTGGATGAGGGGAAAAAATTGGCCGATAGTGGAGGGACATAGAGAGGGAGGGGGTTGTCCTGGTACGGTGAGAAGGAAAACCACCCTGGAGTGCGAAGAATAGAGAGAGGGAGAGAAGGAGGGGGACTGCACTGACTTTGGGATAGGGGAATGGCAGTATCTGGGATGGGATGTGACGGGGGTGAGAAAGAGAGGGATAGAAGAAGGGGACTGGGACATGGGATGGAGAAATGATTGGGATAAGTAGAGGGAACTGCCCTGTGTCTAAGGAACCTACCATGGTAGGGGAAAACCCAGGGACACCTCCCTGGGCTATAACAAAACCTCCCTAATCTGTGGTGTTAAGGTGTAGGAGAGGTGCCCTGGCAGTAAGGGGAATACCCCGGCAAAATTGCCCTGGCTTAGAACTGGTCTGGTTGCTTCATGCCATACATGTTGGGTGTTATATGTTGTTATGCTCTATTGCCCTGTAGATATGGATTTGCACCTTGTGGAAGATCAGGTCCCCATCGAACTTTATTCCTTCAAACCTGCTGGAATTTCTCTGTCTCCAGATTGAAGGGTTTTTCTTATCGAGTCCATGAGGGGAAACTTCGCTTCCCACTTCACCTCGGTTGCTTGTTCATGACGATCCCATCGATGTCCCCGGATTAAAAAAATTTAATCCTAGACAAAATGGATTGTCCAAACAACCAAGTCATCGTTGTGCTATTCGTTTAGAGAGGTCACTTGAACAAACTCATTGTTCAAGCGACCAACCTCTATTCTACGAGTAGCCGCGGGATAGATAATGTCCGAATCGCCAGTTTTTGTGTTTATGTTCGGGATCAAAGTATTATTTAGCCACATACATAAAGTAAACATCCACACAACACATGCATATAATTGAAAAGCAATTATAAACATAATACAAAAGAACACTAATCAAAATAAACAAGATTATACCTCTTGTTATACCTCTTGATATTCTTTTTTATGTCCTTCCTTCTTTCGGACGTTGTGTGGGTGACGATCTACCAAAAGTTGAAGCCTCCTAGATCACCAATCTTCCTTTCCTTGTCCACTCCGAACAAAGGAATATCATCAAACAAAACTCTTCTTCCTATCTAGAAACGACTACCAAGTCAATAAACTCAATGTTGCCGCCGGACAAGGTAGAGAACATGGAGTATGGGAACCGACCAAAGAAGAAATAACAAGGGCATGGGTACCGGCCAACACTTGGAGAAGAGAAAGGAAAACACTCCTTCTCCTTGTTGCCGCCCAAACCCTAAACTAAGCTCTCCTGATTTCTGGCCAAGGATGAAGGGAAGAAGAATAGATTGAGCTTTGGCCAAGGAAGAGGGAAGAAGGAAGAGGGGCTGGCCAACCATAGTAAGAGGAATGAGAAGCTTCCTCCCCTTGTTGCCGCCCACGACCAACACCCAAACCCTAACCCTAAACACCTACTCCTATTCCTATCCCAACTAGAATTGGTTGCCGCCCATGGGAAGCAACCCTAATGCCATCCATCATAAGCCATAGATGAAAGGGAGAAGCTTGGGTGCCGACCAAACCAAGGAGAGAAGAAGGAGGAAGGGTTTCTGCCACCAAAGGAAGAAGAAAAAAAAACTTTCTTTAATTGTGGCCACCCAAAAATGCTAAGCCTCCCTTGCTCTTGCCGCCCAAAACCCTAGCCCCTTTCCTCTATATCTTGCCGCCCACCCCTAGTCCACCCTTTTATAAAGTTAGGGATAAGCCTTGGTTCAATCTCCACCATTGGTTCTAGGGATTTAATCTCAACCGTCGGATCTAGAGATTTAATCTCAACCGTCGGATCTTAGAGATTTAATCTCTACCTTTGGATCTAGAGTTTTGTTTCTATCCATTGGATCTAAGCTTCATGAGGTGTTAATAGGCTACAATAGGGACCATGAGGAGGAGTTGGATCTTGGCCACCAATGGATCAAGCCCACATAAAGTCCGATCCACTAATGATAATCCAATCCACTAAAGGATTATCATTGATCTACCTCACCAACCCCCATATGATAATATGGGCTCCATATATTATATGTACATTTTCTCCCCGTGTTTAAGATCTCGAATATCCGTCAATTAATTAATTTACTGACCATTAATTAATCAACATCTAAGTCAATGAGTAGTACCACTCAACCTTTTCATCATGCCGGACAAAGTCCACCTACAGGGTTTACACGATGAACCTTATGAGCTCCTGAATGGGACATCATCATCCTAATATATAGGACACAGTTTCCTCCTATAATCAATGGCACACTATATAAATAATATCATCTCCCAACTTACCGAGCCTATCGATTTAATCTATAAATCTCGCCCATTGGTAAATCAAAGAGATGAATACTAAGTATATGTGCCCGTTATTATATCGGGATTAAGAGCATGTACTAAATATTATCTGAGGTCCGATTCGATTATGTAGTCAGCAATAAATCTAATCACCTCTAAGTCGGTCCTGCTCAATACACACAAAGTGCACTAGTGTGATTCTATGGTCAAGACAAACCAATACCAAATCACGCTACAACCATTCCGATGGTTTGTCCAAAGTCATCTCGGTTGTGAGCCTTTACTTATACTTTACAAGGAACCGATAACATGATCTCCCGTGTAACACCACACACCATGTTATCTACAATGTAATGTATTAGATAATATTGCATAACTAAAAAATGCAAACAATGATCATGTGATTCTTATTTCAAAATAAAGATGTTCATACAAAAGATAGACTTTTCAGTATACATCCCTACAATCTCCAACTTATACTAAATGACTATGTTGTCCTCATAATTCCATACATCTGATTCCCCTTCCCTCCACATGCCTATCAAAGCTCTCGCTAGAAGGGCCTTAGTGAAAAGGGTCTACCAGGTCATCCTCTGATGTAATCTAGCGACAACAACTTCTACCTCCTTTACTATTTCTCATATCAGGTAGTACTTGCGCTTTATGTGTTTACTTGCTTTAAGAGCTCGTACTTCCTTCGAGTTTGCAACTGCACGATTATTATCACAATAAATTATGATAGTTCTGGGCAAACCAGGAATGACATCCAACTCCATCAGGAAGTTCCTGAGCCACACAACTTCTTTGGCCGCCTCAGATGCTGCCACATACTTAGCTTCCATGGAGGAGTCCGCCACGCATTTTTGCTTGACACTCCTCCATACAATGGCTCCACCTCCCAAAGTAAACACAAAACCTGAGGTAGACTTACTGTTATCCCTATCAGATTAGAAGTCGAAATCCGTGTAACCCATAGGGAGTAATTGGTTTGCCCGGTAAACCAGCATATAATCCCTAGTCCTTCTCAGGTACTTCAATATATGCTTTACCGCAGTCCAATGTCCCTGCCCTGGATTACTCTGATATCTGCTGACCATGCCCAAGACAAAGCAGATATCTGGTCTCGTACATAGCATCGCATACATGAGGCTTCCTATTGCCGAAGCATAAGGAATCACCTTCATCACCTCTATCTCCTCAGATGTTCTAGGACACATCTCCTTAGATAAAGGAATTCCATGCCTGAAAGGTAGAAAACCCTTCTTAGAGTTCTGCATGCTAAAACGATCCATAATCGTGTCTATGTATGAAGCTTGGGATAAGCACAACATCCTTTTCCTACGATCACTTATAACCTTGATCCCAAGGATATGTCCCACCTCTCCCAAGTCAATCATATCAAATTGTTTGGACAATCATACCCTTACATCCGATAACACCTTGATATTGTTGCCAATCAACAAAATGCCATCTATATATAGTACAAGAAATACCACTACATTTCCGTCACATCTCTTGTATACACAAGACTCATCCGGACTTTGAATAAATCCATAAAACTGGATTATCTCATCAAAGCGGATGTTCCAAGACCTCGAAGCTTGCTTCAATCCATAAATGGACCAATTAAGCTTACATACAAGATGTTCTTTGCTAAGATATTGTATCTTTATCTTGGAATGCCTCGTCATATGTCCAGGGATCAGGTTCACGTTCGCCAGGGATCAAATAAGAAGATTCTCCCAAGAACATGAATCTATTAGGCTATCTCTCAACCCTCCCACTACGTCGAGGTATCACCTGTGTAACCTCTGTGACACGCGGTGTAGTGACTTGTGGTATATCCTCTTATACCGGTGGTACTGAAGAAGTGACTTCCCCTTTTAATTCCTCCAAAACTATTTTACTCTTTGTCTTGTGGCTCATCACATAGTCTTCCTCTAGAAATCTGGCGTTCGTGCTAACGATCACCCTCTGATCTATATGACTATAAAACAAACCACCCTTCGTTCCTCTAGGATACCCAACGAACATGCATACTTCTGTATGAGGTTCCAACTTACCAGCATCTGCCTTCAGCACATGTGTTGGACTCCCCATATTCGAATATGTCTTAGACTCGGTTTCGCCGAGTCCACAATTCTATGGGAGAAGGCACTGATTTAGATACAACCAAGTTCAGAATGTACAGCGCCGTATCTAGAGCATATCCCCAGAATGAATCTGACAACTCAGAATAACTCATTATTGATTTAACCATCTCCATAAGAGTCCTATTCCTTCGCTCTGCTACACCGTTTTGCTGGGGTGTGCCAGGTGCAGTCAATTGGGATTGAATCCCTACTTCTAATAAGTAATTCCTAAACTCTCCCAAGAGGTATTCCCCACTATGAGCAGATCATAGTGTCATCCATTTCTTGAATAATCATCTATGAGAAAGAAGAAATATTCAAAACCACCTCTAGCCTGGATAGTCATAGGACCACACAAATCAGAATGAACCAATTCTAACACATCTTTGGCTCCATACCCCTTGGCCTTAAAAGGCCTCTTGGTCATCTTACCCTCCAAGCAAGATTAACAGGTTGGGAAATCTTCCACCACTAATGAGCCCAATGGTCCATCAGCTATCAACCTTTGAATTCTGCTTAGGTTAATATGACCAAGCCTAATATGCTAAAGATATGTTTGGTTCATCTTCGAAGGTTCCTTTCTCTTATTGGAATTAGAAGATGAGTTAAACTTCAATTTGCATCTTGGGAGGTTTTGGTTCAAGTGTGTACAAATTTCCTATCAATGCACCCGAACAGATAATGTCCCTATTCCTTCTTATAACAACTCTGTCATTAAAAGAAATAGAATATCCATCTATAAACAATTTAGAAACCGAAATTAAATTTTTTCTAAATAAGGGTACATAAAGGCAATTTTTAAGAACCAAAGTTTATTTTTCTCAAAAGATAAATGAACATCTCCCACTGCAACAGCCGCCACCTTCGTGGCATCGCCCAAGTACACGGTAATTTCCCACTCAGCTCGTTGTCGGGTTTCCTGGGACCCCTACAAATTATTGCAGACATGATCAGAGGCTCCTGTATCTATACACCAGGTGCCGATAGATAACACCGCAAATCATGTTTCAACAACTAGACCAAAGGATATACCTTTGTTCTATTTCGGATTGGGACAGTCCTTCTTCCAATGTGCATACTGCTTACAAGTGAAGTACTTGCCTTTCGGCTTATTCACTCCTTCCTGAGATCTTCCCTCCACCTTGTTTCTTCTTCTTCTTGCCTTTTGGCTTAGAAGTAAAAACCTTCTGAACAACGATGGCCTGAGCCTGAGCAATCCTTTCTGTCGATTGGAGAATGATATCGACCTGCGTTTCCCCATCAATCTCAGCTCCAAGGACTTCCGGCTCATTCGCAGGCTTAGGAGGACCCTCTTCGAAGAGTACATATTTGTACTCCTTAGTAGTTAAGACAATATCTAGATTCTTTTCCAATTAATATAATTTGGGTACAGTAAGCTTATTTTTCTTTAGTATCACAACAAGTGTACTGAAAGTCATTTTGAAAATCCTATGAATCACATAGATCATTACTTTGGATTTCAAAAAATTATTGATTCCTCAAACAATAAAATTTTAAAATCAACCAACACGAATATCGTTTGCCATGATAGTGTGGAGGTATACGAATTCTACATTTGTAAGAGGAGGTTTTACCCATTAATTTTACTATCTTGTCAACCTAACTTTTTGACAAGTAAAATTAATAGTTCATTTCTCTTTGGCTCTACAAATAAAAGCAGTGACTCCGATAGGGAGGATACTTATATTTATATCTAAGTGTTCACCATTACTTGGTACCAAGTTAATTATCTCGGGTTATGTGCCTTACGATGGGGAAGTACACATGCTCCTTAATAATTTCCTATAACCATATTCGACCTTGTGATCCGCAAAAAAACCCATCCGATGGCGAGGAAGGCACTCAGAGACGACGTGCAAGTTCGTTTGCATCACTTGTCAAATCGTAATGGAGGCCGTGGGAATTTATAAAAATATCCCTCTCCCACTTAGTAATTTGAAAATGAGGAATTTTCTAGCCTAGGATATGCATATCAAACAATAAGCAATAAATATGAAAAATAAATTATTTTCCAACTATTATGGCTTTTGTCTTCAATATGTCTCCTATCGCATCGCCATCTCGTCTGCTCCTCCTACGCCATGTACGAGCCATCCGGAGATCCGGGCCAAGACTAAAACCTATTTAAATTTACATCCATCGATCCTATACTCCATGAGGGAGTGTACATGAAATCTAGATCGAAAGTAAAATAAAATAAATAGTGGCTAAACAATGCCATATCTAATTTACAAAAAATCAAATATTAGCCTCGTCAACCCTGAGGATTCAATAAAATATACACATACAATCACATACACACATATGACTATAATAGTCGGATCTTATGCCTGCAACCAAAGAGTTAAACTACGCATATCCTACTATTATCTGACACATATAATATATGAAAAGTGCATAAAAAATTAACCGAATCCTAAACACAAAAAACCGGAAACCTTGGCTCTGATACCAATTGAAGGGTTTTGCTTATCGAGTCCGTGAGGGGAAACTTCGCTTCCCACTTCACCTTGGTTGCTTGTTCATGACGATCCCATCGATGCCCCCGGATTAAAAAAATTTAATCCTAGACAAAAGAGATTGTCCTAACAACCAAGTCATCGTCGTGCTATTTGTTTAGAGAAGTCACTTGAACAAACTCGTTGTTCAAGCGACCAACCTCTATTCTACGAGTAGCCGCGGAATAGACGATGTCCGGATCGCCGGTTTTTGTGTTTATGTTCGGGATCCAAGTATTATTTAGCCACATACATAAAGTAAACATCCACACAACACATGCATATAATTGAAAAGCAATTATAAACATAATACAAAAGAACACTAATCAAAATAAACAAGATTATACCTCTTGATCTTCTATTGTATGTCCTTCCTCCTTTCAGACTTCGTGTGGGCGACGATCTACCAAAAGTTGAAGCCTCCTAGATCACCAATCTTCCTTTCCTTGTCCACTCCGAACAAAGGAAGATCATCAAACAAAACTCTTCTTCCTATCTAGAACTGGGCACCAAGTCAATAAACTCGATGTTGCCTCCGGCCAAGGAAGAGAACATGGAGTATGGGAACCGATCAAAGGAGAAATAACAAGGGCATGGCCGCCGGCCAACACTTGGAGAAGAGAAAGGAAAACACTCCTCCTCCTTGTTGCCGCCAAAACCCTAAACTAAGCTCTCCTAATTTCCGGCCAAGGATGAAGGGAAGAAGAATAGATTGAGCTTTGGCCAAGGTAGAGGGAAGAAGGAAGAGGGGCCGGCCAACCTTAGGAAGACGAAGGAGAAGCTTCCACCCCTTGTTGCGCCCACCACCAACACCCAAACCCTAACCCTAGCCACCCACTCCTATTCCTATCCCAACTAGAATTGGTTGCCGCCCATGGGAAGCAACACTAATGCCATCCATCATAAGCCATAGATGAAAGGAAGAAGCTTGGACACTAGGCAAACCAAGGAGAGAAGAAGGAGGAAGGGTTTTGGCCACCAAAGGAAGAAGACAAAAAACTTTGCTTAATTGTGGCCACCCAAAAACCCTAAGCCTCCCTTGCTCTTACCGCCCAAAACCCTAGCCCCTTTCCTCTATATCTTGCCTCCCACCCCTACTCCACCCTTTTATAGAGTTAGGGATAAGCCTTGGTTCAATCTCCACCATTGGTTCTAGGGATTTAATCTCAACCGTCGAATCTAGAGATTTAATCTAAACCGTCGGATCTTAGAGATTTAATCTCTACCTTTGGATCTAGAGTTTTGTTTTTATCCATTGGATCTAAGCTTCATGAGGTGTTAATAGTCTACAATAGGGACCATGAGGAGGAGTTGGATCTTGGCCACCAATGGATCAAGCCCACATAAAGTCCGATCCACTGATGATAATCCAATCCACTAAAGGATTATCATTGATCTACCTCACCAACCCCAATATGATAATATGGGCTCCATATATTATATGTACATTTTCTCCCCGTGTTTAAGATCTCGAATGTCCGTCGATTAATTAATTTACTGACAATTAATTAATCCACATCTAAGTCAATGAGTAGTACCACTCAACCTTTTCATCATGCCAGACAAAGTCCACCTACAGGGTTTACATGATGAACCTTATGATCTCCTCAAAGGGACATCATCATCCTAATATATAGGACACGATTTCCTCCTATAATCAACGACACACCATATAAATAATATCATCTCTCAACTTACCGAGCCTATCGATTTAATCTATAAATCTCACCCATTGGTAAATCAAAGAGATGAATACTAATTATATGCGCTCATTATTATATCGGGATTAAGAGCATATACTAAATATTATCTGAGGTCCGATTCGATTATATAGTCAGCAATAAATCGAATCACCTCTAAGTCAGTCTTGCTCAATACTCACAAAGTGCACTAGTGTGATTATATGGTCAAGACAAACCAATACCAAATCACGCTATAACCATTCCGATAGTTTGTCCAAAGCCATCTCGGTTGTGAGCCTTTACTTATACTTTACAAGGAACCGATAACATGATCTCCCGTGTGACACCACACACCATGTTATCTACAATGTAATGTATTAGAAAATATTGCATAACTAAAAAATGCAAACAATGATGATGTGATTTTATTTCAAAATAAAGATGTTGATACAAAAGATAGACTTTTCAGTATACATCCCTACACAGACGATGTGAATCATGGCTGACATGGCTAGGTGTCGGGCACGATTCCAAGCAGTGTTCTTCTTGTATCTTGTTCTAAAAATTCTTAGCATACTCCGGTATGTTGCCATTCCATCTCTCATCCATAGCCATCTTCTAATTTTGTCCCAAAGTTGCCGAATTTGCTCGCATCGAAAGAAGATGTGGTCCATTGTTTCCTCTTCCTGCCTGTAAAAATTAAATTCCTTGTCTTCCATATATTCCTGCCCTGCTCGTATCGGGAGCTTACCGTGAGCTAGCATCAACAATGAGAATCTATGGCTTGGTTGTATGTCTTTCTGTCAAAATATCCTTGCCCAAGCTTTCCTAGTTCCCCCCTGCCTGAAGTAGTAATATGCCTTTCGAACTCCACCTTTGCCCTAAACAAACTATGCTGTTAGAAGTTTACTTGTTCCCTTTACGATTCATTATGTAAACCCTGTAGGTGGACTTGGTCCGGCATGATGATAAGTTTGAGTGGTACTACTCATGGAGTTAGATGTTGATTAATTAATTATCAGTAAATTAATTAATCGACGGACAATCGAGATCTTAAACATGGGGAGATAAATGTACAAATAATATAAGGAGCCCATATTAAATTATAGGGGTTGGTGAGGTAGATCAATGATAATCCTCTAGTAGAATGGATTATCATTAATGGATCGGACTTTATGTGGGCTTGATCCATTGGGTGGCCAAGATCCAACTCCTCCTCATTGTCTCTATTGTAGCCTATTAAAACTGTCATGAAGCCTAGATCCGATGGTGGAGAATGAAACTCTAGATCTAATGGTGGAGAATAAATCTCTAGATCCGATGGTGGAGATTAAATCACTAGATCCGACGGTGGAGATTATATCTTTAGATTTGACGGTGGAGATTAAATCTCTAAGTCCGACGGTTGAGTTTAAATCTCTAGATCCGACGGTTGAGATTAAATCCCTAGAACTAACGGTGGAGATTAAAAGAAGGCTTAAGCCTAGCTCTATAAAAGGAAGCATAAGGGTGGGCGACAAGGTGAATGAAAGGGAGATCAAGGCCAAGGCTTGGGCGGCTAGGGTTAGGGTTTTGGTTTGGGCGGCAACAAGGTGGGAGATTAGGGTTTGCTTACTTTCTTCTTCCTAAGGTGTATCCGGCACCCACCCCTTCTTCCCCTCTACCTTGTCCGACGCTCAACCTATTTTTCTTCTCTTCTTCTTGGCCGGGGGAAACAAGAGCTAGGGTCTTGTTCCTTGAAGCTCTTGGCCGGCGCCCACTCCTTACACCTCTCTTTGGGCTGACGTCAAGCATCATTCTTGGAGCTTGATGGTTTGTCCTAGATAAGAGGAGAGTTTCATTTCTATACTTCCTCTTGTTCGGAGCGAGCAAGGAAGGGAAGATCGTGATCTAGGAGGCTTCATCTCTTGGAGGCTCATTGCCCACACAACATCCAAGAGGAGGATAGGACATATGATAGAAGACATTGAGGTAAACAAGAGGTATAAATCTTGTTTTTCTTTCTTTTTGTTTCTTTGTATGTTGTATGTTTTTATTATGTGGCTAATTTATTTGGACCCCGAATACAAACACAAAATCCGGCGATCCGTAGATCATCTATTCCGCGACTATTCGAAGAATAGAGGTAGGTTGCTCCATTGGGTGGCCAAGATCCAACTCCTCCTCATTGTCCTTATTGTAGCCTATTAAAACCGTCATGAAGCCTAGATCCGATGGTGGAGAATGAAACTCTAGATCCAATGGTGGAGAATAAATCTCTAGATCCGATGGTGGAGATTAAATCACTAGATCCGACGGTGGAGAATATATCTTTAGATCCGATGGTGGAGATTAAATCTCTAAGTCCGACGGTTGAGATTAAATCTCTAGATCCGACGGTTGAGATTAAATCCCTAGAACCGACGGTGGAGATTAAAAGAAGGCTTAAGCCTAGCTCTATAAAAGGAAGCATAAGGGCGGGCGACAAGGTGAATGAAAGGGAGATCAAGGCCAAGGCTTGGCCAGCTAGGGTTAGGGTTTTGTTTTGGGTGGCAACAAGGTGGGAGATTAGGGTTTTCTTCCTTTCTTCTTCCTAAGGTGTATCCGGCAACCACCCCTTCTTCCCCTCTACCTTGGCCGGCGCTCAACCTATTTTTCTTCTCTTCTTCTTGGCCAGGGGAAACAAGAGCTAGGGTCTTGTTCCTTGTAGCTCTTGGCCGGCGCCCACTCCTTACACCTCTCTTTGGGCCGACGTCAAGCATCAAGCTTGGAGCTTGATGGTTTGTCCTAGATAAGAGGAGAGTTTCATTTCTATACTTCCTCTTGTTCAGAGCGAGCAAGGAAGGGAAAATTGTGATCTAGGAGGCTTCATCTCTTGGAGGCTCGTTGCCCACACAACATCCAAGAGGAGGATAGGACATACGATAGAAGACCTTGAGGTAAAAAAGAGGTATAAATCTTGTTTTTCTTTATTTTTGTTTCTTTGTATGTTGTATGTTTTTATTATGTGGCTAATTTATTTGGACTCCGAATGCAAACACAAAATCTGGCGATCCGTACATCGTCTATTCCATGGCTATTCGAAGAATAGAGGTAGGTTGCTTGAACAACAAGTTTGTTCAAGTGACCACTCTAATCGGATAGTACGATGATGGAATGGTAGCTTGGGTAATCCCTAATTGTCATGGATTAATTTTTTAATCCGGGGACGAAGACGGGATCGCCATGAACAAGCAACCGAGTTGAAGTGGGTAGCGAAGTTTCTGCCACCTTCACCTAGTAGTAGTGAGCTTATGAGTAGAGAGCACATTATATCTATATCTATGTTCATTATTGTGAAAAAGAAGAGTGGGTAGGGCGTTACCCTCCTTCGGAGCTTGAGGGGCATCTACTCTCCTTGTTCATCGCTCCGAGGCATCGGATCGAGGTGCTACATTCTTGGTCCTCCTCATCCTTTCTTCTTTTGGCTTCCTTAGAGGTTAAAAGTGCTTCTAGATGGTGGGGAAGATGAAACTAGATGGCTATGGCAAGAGCTTTCGAAGCACACGGCGCAATGGGGTAAAAACACATGACTCGCCCCTTTTAACCTCATGTGACACGACCATGTGAAAACACATGGCCATGTCGTGTGCGCCTCGGAGTGATCGGGCACGACCATGGGAAAACACACGGCCAGGCCGTGTGTCCCCATTTTTCGCCCATTTATGCACCACGGTCCAAATTTTCTCATACACTTCGCTTTGTAGGCTAATTTGAATTTCATTTTTGCCTAGCAAAGTTCTTTTCTAGTCCTAACTCTCAATGAGATGGATATCAAAACTAAAATCTAACAAATGCATGCAATACAATAAAGGGGAAATCTAAAACTAAACTTGGATTGCCTCCCAAGAAGTGCTTTGTTTAAGGTCGTTTAGCTCGACCTTGTTCCTACTTTTCATTTGAGGCATTTGAATCTTGCTTGTGGGGGAACAAGATATTTGCTCACCTTATGCCTCCTCTACTGTGATCCCTTATCACCATATCTCTTAAATCTTGCTCGTGGAGGGGTAATATATTTATTGGCTACCTTCCTTGGTTCGAGAGTGAACATGCTTATCTTTAAAGAATCATCAGGAGTTTGGTCATGTATTCTGTTTCATCCATATGCTATATATTATGTAACTCACCACAAATATTCTCACCAAAAGATTTATTAGCAGATTCTATCATGTCGAATGAAATTTTATCATTACAAATCACTAGGTGGGCTTTGTTATTGGTAACTAAAGTTTTGGTGACAGTTAAGGCAAGCTCTTCTAGACCCTTGAGGTTAGGAGGTGTTTTGATTGAAGCAATGCACTCCTCGACTAAAGTATCAATTTTATAATCCTCAAGTCTCCTTCTAGTTGTGATTGAATGGATTGTCCTTCTTTACTTCCAATGTCATCTACATCCTCCTCATCCATTCGCTCAAAGTGAGTCTTTGTCATATTAGGTTTAATCCAGTCATCAAAGCCACCTTCTAGTCATTTGGTTTCTTCTCTTGCTAGATCTCGTTCCATAATCGGCGCAAATTGTTGGCTATGCTCCTCACATTCCCTAGTAAAATTATCTAGCGGGGCTTCTAAGTGGGGACTTGGTTCTGGATAAAATTTGCATGGTGACTCAATGCTCTCGTTCTCATTTTGGAAACAATATTGAGTCTGTCTGCGAATGCTTCCATTGGAATTCAGCATTCGGTGCTTGTTCTGTTCGAATGAAATCTTCCATCATCTGCTCAAGTCGGGATTTAGGCAGACAATGTTGAGGGTTTAAGTACCTAGGGTCATAACTATATGAATAGTAATAATCTTGTGACCACTGGTTGTAATTGTAGGTGACATCTTATTGTTAAAATTGTGAAGGTTCGAATATATCCGGACAATCATTAATGGTATGCCATGATTCACTACAATGTTCACAATAAATATTACCAAAACTTACAACATTCAATTGACCATAATCATGAATAAAAGCATGCATCGTTATATGCAGGAAATTATAAATAAGGAAAGAGCAACTGAATAAACAAAACTGAAATAAAATAAAATAAAATAAAATAAAACAAGAAAAGTAAATATATCGTAAGTCTGATCCAATTATCGAATCGATCAGTCCCCGACAACGGCACCAAAAACTTAATGCGCACGAACCCGACCTCAAATCTCACGACAAAAACCATCGAAGACTCAAAGTGCGCGCTCGCGTTCAACGACCGCACGTGCATGGATGTCGTCAAGTAATAAAGATTATCGATCCCATAGGGACTGAGATTCAAATATCAATATATTCAGTGGTTGTAATTGTTCGAACATAACTCTAAGAGTTTTCGATTGGCGAGGGTTGTCGGTAGACTTTACTCTATACGGTGTCACACGGAGGAGGGAGTGTGCTAGGGTCTTCAAAGGTGATTCGAGGACTTCGGTTTCACTTATGTATCACAAAATAATGCTATCAATTGGTGTTGTCTAGATGTTTATCTATGGTTTTGTGAAAGGGACATCATACACTCTCCCGATGAGCCGCCGCATCTACCGGGAGCTATCTCCACCTAAAAGGATGGGATAGACGATACGAGGATGCCAAATCAATCCCTACGATGAACCATTTCCGATTCCACCGCACCCTTCTACCCACAGTTATAGGAGATCAGGTTTACCCCTAGGTTCCTTGTATAAAATCTCCTAAATCTTAAATACGAGGGCTGTCACACCTCGTATCGCCTAAGCACAGTAGATAGAAAATCAAACACACATAGATATAGTAAAAACAACTACCAATTATCAAATCAAACTCAAAGGCAGAATTTAACATGAACCAACATTGTAATGTGCACACAAGCTACTCCCTAATCCTAGAATCGAAAGTACTACTCCATATATATGAAGGAAGAATCGCAAAGCATGTTTATGTTCGAATACATAAGGAATAAAACGCAGGAACAAAGGATTACAATGTTTTCATGGTCTTCTCTCCGACATTGAAGTGCAAGGCGTGGACCTTCGATGAGTTTCTGAAGCTTTTTAGGGCTTCGGCGTGTCATCCTAGCCATCGTGCCTCCTCCCAGGGTTTGGGCGGAGCCATCTTTATATAGACATCACCTCGGACCACTACAAAATCCGAAAAAACCCTAGTCGCACAAATCTGGTGTGCCACCACACGACCGTGTCGAAACACACGGCCAAGCCATGTGCGGCCTTAGGGTGGCTGATCTCGCCCATTGGACACGGCCATGTGTAGCCACACGCCCTGGCTGTGTCCCATTCTGCATCTGGCTGCAAAATGTCCTTCTTTTGCTCCAAAAGTGTGCCTTTTTCCCCCGAAATGATATCATGCACACAAAAGTACAAAGACCAAACCTCCGAACCAGAAAATAGGAAATGCATGCAAAATAGAGTGACATATGCATGAAACTAGCATAAAATGTAATGAGATGTGAGCGAAAACTACTCCTAAAACCCTATATGTTTTGCTCACATCACCTCAAAAACAACACTTAAAGGAACTAGGAATAACAACATTTACACAATCAACCTACCCAACTCCTCAACTAAGTGTCTTATGACACAACAAGAGGAATCCTGGTTGTATCACCGACGACTCGGCCACTCTCACCCAAGACTCGTACATAAAATGAGTCAGAGTGGTTTAGTCAGAGGTCTGCCCAACCTTAATAAAATTTGTAATGCTTGTCAACAAGGTAAACAAACTAGGATCTCACATCAAATAACCAACCAAGAAAGAACCACAAGTGTACTTGAGCTCCTACATTTAGACCTTTTTGATTCTCATGGAGCTAAGTCACTAAATGGAAGTCAATATTGTCTAGTCATAGTCGATGACTTCTCTAGGTTCACTTGAGTTAGGTTTCTAAAACATAAAAGGGAAACCTTGTTACGGCAATCTCTAGCCATGATAAGGTTTTGATGTGTGTGGCAAAGGGTTTAAGTTAGGGTGTTAGTGTGATTTAAGATGTCCGTTGGAGTCTTGCAGAGCTTAGTAATTTGCACATGGAGCTGTGGCGAGTTTCACAACTCATGACTCGGTCCTTGAGTCGGTGAAGGATGGCTTTGCGGAAGCTGTGCGCTTGGAGCATCCGAGGGACCGCCGGATGAGGAGCTTGGAGTGATGCCGGAGGAAGTAGACTTCGAGGCAAGAGACGCGAAGGAGCATTGCAGAGTCGTGCGCCTGATGCTGCCGAGGGACGTGGCCGCGAACAAAGAGAACTTCGAAGGCGAGGGACTCTGAGAAATGAGAGTGAGCGAATGTAACCCGGGAAGGGGTAGTAGCTCTTAGGTGAAACTTGGTCATTTGGCTAAGTGTCGGATGGGATTTCCCGACACCAGTCGACTGCCATGGAATGGCAGTCGACTGCTCTGAGTCGAATGTGGTTCGACTGGTATTCGACTGAGTGTTTTGAGGCCAGCAGTCGACTGCCATATGTGGGCAGTCGACTGCCAAGACCATCGATCATCGGCAAGGCGCAATGATCGGGTAGAAAGGGTTTGGCCAGAACCACTCATAGCCGATCGGCACGACTACGGAGAAGCGTGCAATGACCGATGAGGTCCATCAGTCGACTGCCAAGTGTTCCGTTGGACTACAACGGTTGGGATCCGATGTGTTCGGAGACCATTGTAGTGGCGGCAGTCGACTGCCAAGGGCAGCAGTCGACGGGAAGAAAAGCCTCCTCTCTATAAAAAGAGAGGGTGTGGGGCTTTGGGGGGCTAATGCTCTTACTCCAAACGACCATCCAAGTGCACCACAAGCTCTAAACTCTTCTTACTTGCTTTTACTCCATTCTTATTGTAAAAAGAGTGATCTTGTTTGTAAAGGTTACGTCCACCTAGCTTGGTGCAAAGGATAGACCAATAGTGATTGGCTTTGGAGGAGTGATTCACCTTGGACGAATTGGACCGTGGATTAGTGGCGTAGCCGTGAACCACGTTATACCATCGTGTTAGCATTTATTTTATTGTTTATCTTTTTCTTTGTCTATTTGTATTTGTATATTCCGCTTGCGCTAATCTTTTGTAGACGAGCAATTTACGACATCCATCGTAAGAGGGCTATTCACCCCCCTCTAGCCGGTCGTATCGATCCCCCAACAAGTGGTATCAGAGCCAAGGAAAGCTTGTCGAGGACTAACCGCCACAACAAGCAACAATCAAAATGGCCGCCTCCAACATCCACCCACCGAAGTTCGACGGCGAATTCGCTTGGTGGAAGAAGCGAATGGAGGTATTCTTCGAAACCGACTTTGAAATTCTATTAATAATGGAAAACGGTTTCGAGTTGCCTAGGAACGAAAATGGGGAGCCATTGGAGAAATCAAGGTGGAGCAAGAGGCAAAGAGAAGAATACTTGGCAAATTCAAAGGCCAAGCACCACCTATACAATGTCCTCCCTCAACAAGAAGTCAATAGGATAGGAGAGTGTGCTAGCACCAAGGAAATGTGGGAGAAACTAATAGAAATCCATGAAGGTACATCCGAGGCAAAGCTAGCAAGAAGAGATGTTCTTCGCTCCCAATTGTCCAATATCAAACTTGAAAAGGGAGAGAAGGTAAAATCCCTACACTCTAGATTTAAGGAAATACTAACCGGTTTAACAAGTGTAGGTGAAAAGCTCTCCAACCGGGATATGGTAATGAAGGCCATAGATGCCTTTCCCCGATCCTCAAGATGGAGATCTATGGTGGATTCGTTCTACATCTCCAAGAACTTGGAAGTAAGTACCTTGGAGGAGTTATTCTCAACAATGGAGCTCCACGAAACGAGGCTTGAAGGAATACAAGAAGAGCCAAAAATCCAACCTTCAAGAGGAGTAGCATTCTTGGCAAACAAGGGGAAGAAGAAGATAGAGATCCCCTCCTCCTCCGATGATGATGAAGCATCCTCCTCCTCCTCCATGGATAGCACGGAAGAAGCGTATATGGTAAGGAGGGTAAGGCGTGCTTTAAAGGGTTTTCATTTTAATAAATCTAATGATAGGAATAGAAGACCAAGGGAGAAAATCATTTGCTACAATTGCCAAGGAGAGGGACACATAAGGGATAATTGTCCCCTCCTAAACAAGAGCAAGGAAGAGAAGAAAAAGAAGGAAGAAAAGAAGAAGAAGAAGGGGAGCATGAAGAAAGAGGAGAAGAAGACCAAGGAAAAGGGGAAGGCCAAGGCATTGAAAGCAAAGACATGGGATGACCCTTCTTCCTCATCCTCATCCTCATCCTCATCCTCATCCGAAGAAGAAGAGCATGTCTACTCAAATCTTGCTCTAATGGCCTTCGATGACTTGGATTGCTCCTCCACCGAAAACGAATAATCAAACTCAACTGGAGAGAGCTCTAGTGAAGGGGGAACCTCCTCTACATCCTCCTCATCCGAAGAAGAAGAGGACATGAAAACTATGGTAACTAACCTTTCACCTAGTAAAATAGTTTCTATGATTTCTAGCTTAACTAGGGATTTATTTAGAGCTAAGAGGAAGAATAAGAGCATGCTAGATCAAATTAAGGATCTAGAAAATAAACTAGAAAAAGCATGCTTAAATGATTCTTCTAGCTTAAATGATGCATGCTCACATGAATATATGCCTTTGGATGTTAGTGATGCATGTATGGATGAAAATAGGGCTCTAAGGGAAAAGGTAGATTACTTGACAAAAGCCCTAGAAAAATTCACTATAGGCTCAAACACCTTGAACATGATCATAGGGAGCCAAAGAGCTAGCTTCAATAAAAAGAGCTTAGGATATAAAGAAAAGAAAAATGAAAAGGCCTATAAATGCCTAATTGCTAGGGGACAAGATAAGAAGAAAGTAATAGCTAGGAAATGGATTCCTAAGGAGTATCTAGTGAACCCCATAGGAAAGAACCTATTTTGGGTTCCAAAATCCATTCTTAAGGGTTAGAAAAACCCTAGGGTAGTCAACCATATGCAATTGACCTATATCATATTTTGGTTGACTTAGGATGGCGGGACAACATTTTGAAATAGTGTTAGGTGATGATAAAGTGCCTATAAATAGTTAATAATGCTTAAATCATGATGATTAATGTAATTGCTATGTATGTTTGCAATCATGATTTATGATTTTGATATTTGGCACATAATCATGAGAAATAGGTGTAGATCATGCTTTAGGTGATATTTTGTTTATTATCATGATATAATACCTAATGCATGATTACAATTTGATGAATACATGTATTTCATGATCATAATATGAATTTAAGTCATATATGTCTTTATGATAATGTTGAGTGTTAGGATGATACTTAACCTTGATAGAATTGCATGAATATAATGGTTAAGTATATTCAAATACCCTTTAGGATGCATCTCACACTCACTATAGGCTACTTTGATTGAAAACTTAGCATGAGTGAGATGTTAGGATGATACAAATGTCCACTAATGCCTATGGCATTTACATGGTCATTTAAAGTATCAAAATAGAAATAATAGACCAATCATGGGGAAGGCTTATGTTTAAATCATAGACATATTTCCCAAAGATCATGGTTGGATATTTCATATGTTTTCAAAACAATTTCTTACTTTAAAATCCATGTATTCATGTTTTGAAACAATCCAAAGCAAGACTAGGTGTTAAAATGGATACTAACATGTTCAAAAACTAGTAGTTTTTAAAGCTTTTGGATTTTTGGAAAATCTCGGAAAATATAATGACTTTTCATGAAAAACCATTTTTCATTGATAGATATACTTAAAAGAAATGTGTTCCCCAAATTTCATCATTTTTTGAATTTTTTGGAATTTTTAATGCATTTATGAATTTCACCTGTAAAATCGAGAATTTGAATTATTGTGTCGACCATTGCCATCGATAGCAATGATCGATGGCCCAAAATCAGACTAGTTAAGGCCGAATTCAAGTTTTAGACTAATTTTTGGTATTTTCCTTCTATTATACTTGATGCCATGAGTTTATAACTTAGTGTTAATCTTTTTGATGGTGTCAAAGGGGGAGAAATAATTATGTTTAAGTTAATTATGATAGGGGGAGAAATATGTATGGGGAGTTTCATGGATTAGGGGGAGTTGCATGTTGCTATATCATGTTTATGTTTACATGCTTTCTTACATTAGACTTTCTATCAAATGTTTTTACCTAACTTAAACGGATTGCCACACATCAAAAAGGGGGAGATTGTTAGGGCAATCTCTTGCCATGATAAGGTTTTGATATTTGTGGCAAAGGGTTTAAGTTAGGGTGTTAGTGTGATTTAAGATGTGCGTTGGAGTCTTGCAGGGCTTAGTAATTCGCACATGGAGCTGTGGCGAGTTTCACAACTCATGACTCGGTCCTTGAGTCGGTGAAGGATGGCATTGCGGAAGCCGTGTGCTTGGAGCATCCGAGGGACCGCCGGACAAGGAGCTTGGAGTGAAGCCGGAGGAAGTAGACTTCGAGGCAAGAGACGCGAAAGAGCATTGCAGAGCCGTGCGCCAGATGCTGCCGAGGGACGTGGCCGCGAACGAAGAGAACTTCGAAGGCGAGGGACTCCGAGAAATGAGAGTGAGCGAATGTAACCCGGGAAGGGGTAGTAGCTCTTAGGTGAAACTTGGTCATTTGGCTAAGTGTAAGATGGGATTTCCCGACACCAGTTGACTACCATGTAATGGAAGTCGATTGCTCTGAGTCGAACGTGGTTCGACTGGTATTCGACTGAGTGTTTTGAGGCCGCGAATGACTTTCATGTAAGGCGATCATTGCCGAGACCATCGATCGATGCAAGAAGCGTGATCGTAGAAAGGGTTTGCCATTGGGAACCGCTCGTAGCCGATCGGCGTGACTACGGAGGCGATCGGATGATGAGGTCCATCGTCGATCAAGTGTTCCGTTGGACTACAAGATCCGGCGTGTTCGAGGAATCCTCCTCTCTATAAAAAGAGAGAGTGTGGATCTTTGGGGGGCTAATGCTCTTACTCCAAATGACCATCCAAGTGCCCCACAAGCTCTAAACTCTTCTTACTTGCTTTTACTCCATTCTTATTGTAAGAAGAGTGATCTTGTTTGTAAAGGTTATCTCCACCTAGCTTGGTGCAAAGGAGAGACCAATAGTGATTGGATTTGGAGGAGTGATTCACCTTGGACGAATTGGACCGTGGATTAGCGGCGTAGCCATGAACCACGTTATACCATCGTGTTAGCGTTTGTTTTATTGTTTATCTTTTGCTTTGTCTATTTGTATTTGTATATTCCGCTTGCGCTAATCTTTTGTAGACGAGCAATTTACGACATCCATCGTAAGAGGGCTATTCACCCCCCTCTAGCCGGCCATATCGATCCCCCAACAAACCTTAGAGAAACTCACCAACTTATGTAAATTAATAGAAAATGAAAATAATCATAAGGTAAAAACACTTAGAAGTGATCATGGTGGTGAATTCGAAAACCATAGGGTTACTGATATTTGCAACCAAAATGGATACCACCATGAGTTTTCCTGCCCTAGAACTCCTCAACAAAATGGTCTAGTCGAACGTAAAAATCGAACATTACAAGAATCCGCTAAAACCATATGAATGAGTATAACTTACCTAAGTGGTTTTGGGAAGAAGCGGTCACGACCTGCTATGTTCAAAATACGATCCTCCTAGTTAGAAGACACCTCAAACCTCTTATGAAATTTATTGTTGGTGCAGTAGGCACTTAAGTCGAACTTGAGTTTTGATTATAGAAAATGATACAAGGTTAAACTCATTTTGTTATCTCATGAGCTAAATCAAGTGTGCAGAAAAGTACTAAAGCTAGAGCTGAAGGTCATCGACACCAGAAGGGAGCCGTTGTGGTCGGGAGACACTGGGATGACTTCGGAGGGAGCCGAAGGAATTAGGTGGAAGACCAAAAGCAGAAGCTACAAGGTAAATGTTGAGGTAAGCCTGTGTGAGTGAGCGCAAGGAAGGTCATGTCCTCTGTACAGGGACATTCTTAGGCGACGATCTGACCAAGACCTCCCATAGATGGTCTAAGTCAAGATTGGATGGTATATGACCATTTGATTTACTTATATTAACTGTATTTTTGAGCTAACTCTTCGTTGCAGCAGGAAAACCTACCATCAGTCGACTGAGGTCTTGTATCAGTCGACTGGTAAGGGTAGCAGTCGACTGTTGGTCAAGGATCAACTTCGAGGAGAGTCAAAGCTTATCTCCATTTTTGAAGGGATAGGAGGCTTGCTCTCATTGGTTGAAGATGTGAACGTCTAGGGTTTCCAAGGATATAAAAGTAGGGGTTCTCCACCCCATTTCCATTATCAAAAGCTCTCCAAAAAAAACCTCCGCTACGATACTCTTCTACGATGACCTTATGACGACGAAGTGCTACCGCATCTCCAACGATAAGTGCCTAACTTTCTTACTTTATTTAGTCATTGGGTTTCTCTTTTATTGTCATCTATAAATCTTTATTTATCGTGTTTTAATCATAACAAGGAGAGGGTCCCTTTACCTTGAGCTTTTTCATCGATTGTATTCGCTTACTCCTACCTCTAACGAGGAGGAGTGTTTTTAGTGTTTTTCCCACAGTACGCGGTCTAGGACCGTTAGGGCCTTGGACTAGAAGCTGAAGACTGTGAACAAAGTAAACACAAATGAGTACTTTTTCTTTTCCGCTGCTTTTACTCTCACTTGCATTTTATATCGAACGAATGAATTTTATCTTGTGCTATTCACCCCGCCTCTAGGGATCTAATCGATCCAAAAATTGGTATCAGAGCCGGGGTGCTAAGATTTGGTGAAACCACCAATCTAGTTTTTTTTACAAATTTATTTTCTTTTTTATTTTTGTTTATTTCGAATTTTTTACAAGCTATTTCATTCGTTTAGATTTTTTCCTGCACTACTAATCCAAGATACGAGTCTTGGTACATTCCGCTTGTTTTTGTCGTTGCTAGTTTTCTTCTTCATTTTTCTTGCTCTTTTTTTGTATCAATGGCCCATCTTGAGGGTTTTAGCACCGTCCGACTTCCATTTTACAATGGAGATTACTTCCGTTATAAGAATGGTCGGATGAAGTGCTTTCTTAAGACCCAAATCGAGATGTGGATCATAATCCAAATGGGATTTACACTTCCGACTAACGAAGTGGGTGAATCTTTGGATTATGACCAATGGACCAATTCTACAAAAAGACAAGTTGAAGTCGACGCCAAGGTGACTCAAATTCTCCAATGCGACTTGTCCAAGGAGGAGCTTAATCGCGTCGGCCCCTTCATTAGTGCAAAGGACTTGTGGACCAAATTAGTGGAATTGCAGGAAGGAACCGACGAAGCAAAGGTATTCAAATGGGACCTTCTTTTTAATAAATTATATAATTTAAAAATACAGGAACATGAGACTGTGACTCAACTACATGCCCGGTACAAGACATCGTCAACAGCTTGCACGCCATCGGACAAAAGGTCGAAAACTGCGACCTAATAAGGTATGTCTTGAATTCATTTCCTAGGACTACTTTGTTGGCATCCATTGTCGATGCATACAAGGTTTCTAAGGACTTATCAAAAATTAGGTTAGATGAATTATTTTCAGAATTTGAACTCCACGAACAGTCTAATTCGGTACCTAAGAAAGGTATAGCTCTTATTGCAGGTCAAAAGAAGAAGCCACCCCTAAAGAAAGAAGAAGACGAGTACGAGTCGGAGGTCGATCCAGAGATGGAGACTGAACTAGTCAACCTAGTTTGGAGGATGATCAAGAGCCGAAGACGACCCATCACTCAACCCAATGAAGGTAAATCTAAAACTAGTTCTAACGTAAGGTGCTATGAATGCAACAGGTTCGAACATGTCAAGTCGGAATGTCCGAAGCTCAAAAACAAAGCACTAAAGTTCAAAAAGGCGCTCAATGCTACGTGGGAAGAGGCATCGGCGGAAGAAGACGATGACCTCATCTTCTTGTCTAAACCAACCGAATCGGAGCCGGAGTCCAAATTTGAACCCGAGGAGAAGTCGAACTACGAATCTCTTTGTAAGACAAGCCACAGATACACATCCGGTTCAAGAGATACTCTCAAGGTAAGTTGGTCCCTCATTAGTACTTTATACAATGCAATTAAGTTTCTAACTAGGAAGTTAGCTAAGTACAAGTCCAAGGTCGAGACCTTGTTTGAGAAGGTTAAACTCCTTAAACACGAGGTCTCCCTAACCTCTTCGACTAGTCAAGTTAAAGAGAAGGAACCAACTCAAGTTGAAAAGCTCGAAGTTGAGAACTCACTCTTGAAAAGTCAAGTCGAAGATCTTAGGAACACATTGGAATGGTTCACTTTGGGATCCAAGGGACTTGACCTCTTACTTGGATCGCAAAGGGCTGTGTACAACAAGACCGGGCTTGGGTTTAGCTCAAATGCGACTAACAAGTCGTATATGTCAATTGTAAGTCAAAATATAATACATGTCCAAGCATGGGTCCCTAAGACCACTTTGATTTCTCAATTAGGATCTAACCAGTACTGGGTTTACAAGGACCAAATCCACTATATGGAAAGACCGAACCGATTCAATGGTCTAAGGGGAGCTAGTATAAAACTTGTTGGTGCTATTACTTAGAAATTGCATCCTTTGTTTTTTTTCCTTTTCTTTTTAGAATGGTTAGATAGGGACTATAACTCGTCAATACTTGATAACATAGTACCAGGACACGTCGAGATGATAGTATGCTAGGAAAGTGAAGTCTTGGGTACTCGAGCTAGATAAGGCATATCTTGTTCGGTTCACTTGACCGAGTGAAAATAGCTGAAGCTACCTCGCAGTATCCTAGACTAGTTAGACCAAGAAGTGGTCTTAAGTCAGTCAAGTTACTATTTTCTCGAAATTGGCTTTGTCTAAGGAAGTGGTCGTTTTTCCGATCAAAGAAGGCCCCTGTGCCTTTCCACGACCTTGAAGCTAAGATACTGAAAAAGTGACTTGATCAGCTTAGGGTCAAATTCGAATCTAACGCAAGGTTGACTAGCTTCGATTTATTAAAATTAATCAAGTAAAATTGAAGTCATCTCACAAGAACATATAAGGATAACATGTTTGATCATGTAGAAATGGGTGAGATGATCTAGGTCTAATAATTTACAGCCAAATTTTAAAAATTCCAATATCCGATCTAACTACCTAGCGTGTAGGATCAATGGATGTTGGATAGTGGTTGTTCCTGACACATGATCGGGGATCAACTTAAGTTTTTAAAGCTTTGATTCAAACGACAAGGATCGGTAGTCTTTGGAAACAATGGCAAGCTCAAAATCATCGGATCAGGTGATATTGAGCTCAACTCAAACTTTATCATTCAAAATGTTTTACTAGTTGAAAATTTCGAATATAATTTACTTAGCATAAGTCAATTGTGTGATAATAACTATAAGGTCATATTTCTAGAAAATGAATGCGCAATTAAAACAAATGAAACCTCTAAAACAATCCTTAAAGAACTAGGAATAGCAACATCTATACTATTAATCTACCTAACCCCTTAACCAAGTGTCTTATGACACAGCAAGAGGAATCTTGGTTGTGGCACCGACAACTCGGTCACTCGCACCCAAGACTCGTCCATAAGATGAGTCAGAGTGGCTTAGTAAGAGGTTTGCCCAACCTTAACAACTTAGATAATAAAATTTGTAATGCTTGTCAACAAGGTAAATAATCTAGGACACTACATTAACTAACTAATCAAGAACGAACCAAAAGTGTTCTTGAGCTCCTACATATGGATATATTCGATTCACATGGAGCTAAGTCACTTAATGGTATTGAATTCTGCTTAATCATAATTGACGACTATTCTAGGTTTACCTGGGTTAGGTTCATCAAACATAAAAGTGATACCCTAGATCAACTCTTCAACTTGTTTAAACTAATCGAAAATCAAAAGAACCTTAAAATTAAAAGACTTAGGAGTAATCATGGTGGTGAATTTGAAAACCACAGGTTTATAGATTTCTGTAACCTAAATGGATATCACCATGATTCTCATGTCCTAGAACCCCACAACAAAACGGTCTAGTTGAATGTAAAAATATAACCCTACAAGAAGCCGCTAGGACAATGCTAAATGAGTATAACCTACCTGACAGGTTTTGGGCAGAAGCCATGAGTATGTCTTGCTATGTCCAAAATAGGATCCATTTGGTAAAGAGGCACCATAAGACTTCATACGAAATCTATCACTGTTGGGTTGATCCGTGAGGGGAAACTTCGCTTCACACTTCAACTCGGTCGCATGTTCATGGCGATCCCATCGATGTCCCCGTATTAAAAATTTAATTCTAGACAAAAGGGAACACCCAAGCAACCTTGTCATCGTCGTGCTATTCGTTTAGAGTAGTCACTTGAACAAACTTGTTGTTCAAGCGACCAACCTCTATTCAACGAATAGCCGTGGAATAGACGATGTACGGATCGTCGGTTTTTGTGTTTATGTTCGGGATCCAAGTATTATTTAGCCACAAATAGAATATATCATGCTCATAATTGAAAAACAAATATAAACATGTAACAAATGAAAATAGAGAATCGATATACCTCTCAATCTTCTATTGTATGACCTTCCTCCTTTCGGACGTCAGGTGGGCGACGATCTACCAAAAGTTGAAGCTCCAAGATCACCAATATTCCTTCCTTACTCGTTCTGAGCAAGAGGAAGAATAAAAACAAGCATCTTCTCCTTCTTTCAACCAACCACCAAACTCCAAGGTTGGAGCTTGCCGCCGGCCAAGGAGGAAGAGGAGAATAGGTGAATGCCAACAAAAGCTCCAAGGGAGAACCCTAAGCCTAGGTTTTACCGGCCAAAGAGAGGGAGAGGGGATGCTTTGGACGCCGGCCAATGGTTGGAAAGTGATGCTAGGTCACCGGCCACCTTGAGGGAAGAAGATGAAAGGAAAGACCTTCCTTATTTGGTGCCGCCAAGCCCTAAACCCTAGCCTCCAAGCCTTGCCGCCCAAAACCCTAATCCTATCTCTAGTTGGATTCAAGTTGCCGCCCAGCCCTAGCCCTCCTTTTATAGATTTCGGGATAAGCCTTATTTTAATCTCCACCATTGGTTCTAGGGATTTAATCTCAACCATCGGATCTAGAGATTTAATATCAACCGTTGGATCTAGAGATTTAATCTCTACCTTTGGATATAGAGTTTTGTTTCTATCCATTGGATCTAAGCTTCATGAGGTTTTAATAGGCTACAATAGGGACCATGAGGAGGAGTTGGATCTTGGCCACCGAATGGATCAATCCCACAAAGTCTGATTCATTAATGATAATCCAATCCACTAAAGGATTATCATTGATCTACCTCACCAACCCCCATATGATAATATGGGCTCCATATATTATATGTACATTTTCTCCCCATGTTTAAAATCTCAAATATCCATCAATTAATTAATTTACTGACCATTAATTAATCAACATCTAACTCCATGAGTAGTACCACTCAACCTTTTCATCATGTCGGACCAAGTCCACCTGCAGGGTTTACATGATGAACCTTATGAGCTCCTCAAGGGGACATCATCATCCTAATATATAGGACATGGTTTCCTCCTATAATCAACGGCACACCATATAAATAATATCATCTCCCAACTTACCGAGCCTATCGATTTAATATATAAATCTTGCCCATTGGTAAATCAAAGAGGTGAATACTAAGTATATGTGCTCGTTATTATACCGGGATTAAGAGTATGTACAATATAATATCTGAGGTCTGATTCGATTATGTAGTCAGTAATAAATCGAATCACATCTAAGTCGTTCCTGCTCAATACATATAAAGTGCACTAGTGTGATTCTATGGTCAAGACAAACCAATCCCAAATCACACTACAACCATTCCAATGGTTTGTCCAAAGTCATCTCGGTTGTGAGCCTTTACTTATACTTTACAAGGAATCGATAACATGATCTCTCGTGTGACACCACACACCATGATATCTACAATGTAATGTATTAGACAATATTCATAGCCATAAAAATATTCAAACAATGATCATGTGATTCTTATTTCAAAATAAAGATGTTCATACAAAAGATAAACTTTTCAATATACATCCCGACAATCTCCCACTTATACTAAAAGACTATACTGTCCTCAAACTGTCATACATCTGATCCCCATTCCCTCCACATGCCTATCAAAAGCTCTCGCCGGAAGGGCCTTAGTGAAAGGTGTTTGGTTTCATTGATCCGTGAGGGGAAACTTCGCTTCCCACTTCAACTCGGTCGCTTGTTCATGGCGATCCCATCGATGTCCCTGGATTAAAAATTTAATCCTAGACAAAAGGGAACACCCAAGCAACCTTGTCATCGTCGTGGTATTCGTTTAGAGTAGTCACTTGAACAAACTTGTTGTTCAAGCGACCAACCTCTATTCTACGAATAGCCGCGGAATAGACGATATACGGATGGTCGGTTTTTGTGTTTATGTTCGGGATCCAAGTATTATTTAGCCACATACATAAAGTAAACATCCACATAAAACATGCATATAATTGAAAAGCAATTATAAACATAATACAAAGGAAGACTAATCAAAATAAACAAGATTATACCTCTTGATCTTCTATTATATGTCCTTCCTCCTTTTGGACGTCGTGTGGGCGACGATCTTCCAAAAGTTGAAGCCTCCTAGATCACCAATCTTCCTTTCCTTGTTCACTCCGAATAAAGGAAGATCATCAAACAAAACTCTTCTTCCTATCTAGAACCGGCCACCAAGTCAATAGACTTGATGTTACTGTCGGTCAAGGAAGAGAACATGGAGTATAGGAACCAGCCAAAGGAGAATCAATGAGGGCATGGACGCCGACCAACACATGGAGAAGAGAAAGGAAAGCAATCCTTCTCCTTGTTGCCACCCAAACCCTAAACCAAGCTCTCCTAATTTCCGGCCAAGGATGAAGGGAAGAAGAATAGGTTGAGCTCTGGCCAAGGTAGAGGGAAGAAGAATAGGTGTTAGCCAAACCATAGGAAGAAGAAGAAGAGACTTCCTCCACTTGTTACCGCCCACCCCAACCCCAAAACACTAACCCTATCCGCCCACTCCTAATCCTAATCTAATTAGGATTGCTTGCCGCCCAAGGGAAGCAAACCCTAAGTCTCATCCATCAAATTGCCGCCCAAGCCATAGCCCTATATTTATAGAGTTGGGCTCAAGCCTCCTTTTAATCTCCACCATTGTTTCTAGGGATTTAATCTAAACCGTCGGATCTAGAGATTTAATCTCAACCATCGGATCTAGATATTTAATCTCTACCTTTTGATTTAGAGTTTTATTTTCATCCTTTGGATCTAAGCTTCATGAGGTGTTAATGTTAGTGAAAGCCCTAGAGCCAATCATATGATGATTGTTGTATGGACTTTATTGTATCATATTCCTATTTATAAAGGCATGGTTATTATATTTACTTGTATTGGTGCCAAATAACTAAATATAATAATGTCCTTGGGTAGTAGGTTCTTATCTATGTCAATCGATTGGATGAATCGATAATGAGATGATATAGAGAACACTACTCTTAATCATTCCTAGTCGAGTATTAACATTCAGGGACAATGTTAATGCGTAGAGACTAGCATGTAGGTCAACAAGATGACTTGATCTCACAAGTCATGGATATGAGATATCAAGTTGACACATGGGTATGCATTGGAGAATGTATACTGAATGACCCGCCATGAGAAAGTATCATGGATCGTTATATGAGTGTCATATACTTTCTCATGTGGCTATTAGTATGACTATTAGTCCTTAGACCTGAAGTCACCATGGTTCCCTATATAAGGAGTTGCATACTTTGGCTTCGTCAAACGTCACCCGTAAATGGGTGGACTATAAAGGCGATTACTGGGTATGTAACGAATTATACGGAGGGATGTGAGTGATGTAGATGGGATCTATCCCTCCTATATGACGGGGGTGACATCGATATTCTTGATAGAGTGAGACCACGAAGTGCATGGCCATGCCCAAATGAGTCAATATGAGATATTGAGCTCATTTGATTAGAGTGAGTCTACTTGGAGTTCAAGATTTAGATTGTACCGAGGATGACACGGTCTATGCCTCGATTGGTCAATCTAGATGTCAAGGATAGAGGGACATTGTCACATATTGTGAGAGTCACAATTAGTAGTCACAAAGGTGATGTTGGAGCTCAACATTGTTGTAACTTGGGTAGCAATGATGTGTTGCTAGATACCGCTCATTGCTTATGTTCCTAAATCGGTTTAGGGACATTGCCAACGTTACAAGAACCTATAGGGTCACACACATGAGAGCAATTAGATGGAGATTAGGTTCATATGATGAACCATGAGGATTAGGTTCATGGGATGAACCAAATTGGATTAAGAGTAATCCAAATTAGACTAATTGAGTTAGACTCAAGTTGATTCAAGTGTTGAATGAGTCTAATTGAGATTTGATTCATCAAATCAATTTAAATTAATGAATAGAGATTCATTATATTAAATTGACTTGAGTCAAGTGGTTAGATTTGATCAACCATGGGAGATTAGAGGTCAAGTTTGACTTGACTTGAGAGGGAAGTTGAAAGGTCAAGTTTGACTTGACCAAATGCCATGTCATGATGATGACTAGGCATGGCCGGCCAATGATGATGCTCCACATCATCATTGACTTGGTCAATTAGTGCCACATCATGAGGGAGACCAAGGGTCATGGGAGTTATATGCATGCATGTAACTCCCCCTCCATGAAGTGGCCGGCCACCATTTGGGGGTTATGTGAGTGAAAATTCATTTGGTGAGTAATCACTCATTACTTCATCTTCTTCCTTGGGAATTTTCCTCTCAAGCTCTCCCTCTCCTTCCTCTCTTTGGCCGAACCAACCAAGGAGTGCTAGCACACTCAAGGTTGAGTTTTCTTCCACCTATTGCTTGTGTGGATACCATAGAGGAGTGTGCACTTGACACTCTCGAGTTCCGGCGGACTTTGGACGAGCGGGATTTGCGAAGGGCATCGCATCAAGGGTAACATCCTTATCTCTTAGTTCTAAGGTAGATCTAGAGGATTTTGTAAGCACATACATGTAATTAGTTTTAATACTTCTTCGCACGGATCCGTGGCCGGGGGCTTCCGAGGTTTCCGCAACGCAAAAAGCGGTTTTTGCGGCCCGGAAAAACCCAACAGTGGTATCAGAGCCACGTGCGAAGCATGTATGTGTTTCATTTTTGTATTTTTATATTAGATATAAAAATTACAGATTTTTATGTTTCTGTAAATTTCCTAATTTTATAGAATTTTTGGGTATTTTTCTCGTAGAGTCGAAGCAACGAGTGTTGGGACACTCGTAGGCTTCAACCGTCGAGAAAAACTCTCCGAATCGGCGAGTTCTCGCTTTAGGTTTTTGGGACAGCGACTTAAGTCGCTGTAGGATCGTTGTAGGGACACTCGCGAAGTTTATTTTGCGAGTAGGGGCGCTGCCCCTATCCCCGAAAGGGGCCATGTCCCGCGATCGCGCCCAGAAACCGCTTAGCGGGACCGTTTCGGAGAGATGACTCATAAATTCGAAATAAATTAGGAAAAATTATAGAAATTTTCTGTAAAAAATACATAATTTTGAATTATGTATGATTCTGTGATTGTCATGGCCCAATAACCCAATAGGATTGGATTATGTGTGTTGTAATTCATAATACGGCCTGCGTGCCGTTTTGTGGTTGTGCGTGTTGTAAAATGTTTGCGACCTGCGCGCGTGCACCTCTTCTTTTAATATTCTAGTTGTAAATAGTTTAAGACTCGAATGTAACTCGAGTTTCAGATTTGTAATGTACACCATTGGAGCGGTGGAAAGTCCACTTGAAGACGAGCTTACGAGAAGGGTGACGACGACACATGGCGGTCAAAGGAAGCGCTTGGAGAAGCCGCTAGCCTTAGGTTGACCGTCCGATCTTCTCATTGGCTTGAGAAGATCGTAGTAGGGCCATGACTATATCACATTTATTTATATATATATATATGTTGATATATATATATTTAATTGATTTATGCTTGTATGTATGTGATGCATGCTAGTGAAAAAAAAAATGCTTGTATGTATATGATGCATGCTAGGTTAATTTTCTTGTATGTATATGATGCATGCTAGAATAATGAATGTATGTATATGATGCATGCTAATATAGGATAATAAAGGCCTAAATGCGTATAAGATACACATTACGATTAGATTAGATCATAATCGAATCAACTCGAAAATGCCTACCGAGCCTTGATACCCATCACTACCTCGATCATTTGTTGTTGTTGAATCTGCCAAAGCAGAGCAACGCATATTATCTTGGTAGGGTGCGGAGAGACAATCTTGGTCCCGCCTATCACGACTCGGGTTAGAGTAAGCTCAATTAGATTGAGCAAAACTAGTTAACTCAATTGGATCGAGTAGAACTATAGGCATATTCCAATCGTTGGAAAGATAGGTTAAGATCGCATTTACACTAAATCTTGGGCGATTTAGCCAAAGCTAACTCAAGGTCTTTTGTAAATGTGGGTCTTAATCCTATAAACAAGAGTTGCATAGAGATGTAATCGGTAATGTGTTACCCACCGATCGTACTAAGTCTTGGGCGATTTAGCCAAAGCTAACTCAAGGCTTAGTATGATGTGGATCTTGTCCCACAAGAATTATAGCTAGTTTGTATGAATCAAGTAAATGTGGTTTGACCACATCCATAACTCGATTCTATAAAATTCCTATAATTCAGTGGGAGCATCATTTGATTAAAGTCCTAATTAAATGATAAAAGGAATATGATATTAATTCTCTGAATTGTATGTTGTAGATTACTATTTCAAACAACACGAACACTCTCTCTCTGCGATCTGTCCTTGAGAAGGACAAGCTCAATTGAGCAAATTTCCTGGACTGGTACAGGAACCTGAGAATTGTTCTCACCCAAGAAAGGAAGGCCATGCGTCTGGGCGGCCCATTCCAGAGGCACCTCCTGCCACTGCCTCGCGAGCTGACAAAGATGCTTACAAGAAGCATCAAGATGATGCATTAGATGTGTCATGTCTAATGCTCGCGACCATGAACTCTGAGCTTCAGAAGCAACATGAGTTCATGAATGCTTATGATATGGTTGGACATCTTCGCCAACTATATCAAGGACAAGCTAGGCATGAGAGATATGAAGTCTCTAAAGCACTATTTGGGTCTAAAATGCAAGAAGGGACTCCTGTAGGTTCATATGTACTCAAGATGATTGGGTACGTAGAAAACCTACAAAGGTTGGGATTCCCACTTGGCCAAGAGTCGCCACGACCTAATCTTGCAATCTTTGCCAGAGCCTTCGATCAATTTGTCATGAATTATAACATGAATGAAATTGATAAGCCACTGCCTGAAATGCTCAGCATGTTGAGAACTGCTGAGCTTAACCTTAAGAAGGGTAAATCTGACACCATTTTGATGGTGCAGAAGAAGAAAGGCAAGGGCAAGCCTAAAGGTAAGGGAAAGTCCCAAGCCAAGGGCAAAGGCAAAGAACTTAAACCCAAAGGAGGGGTAGCCAAGGAAGGGGCTTGCTTCTTCTGCAAGGAAGCAGGACATTGGAAGCGTAACTGCAAGGCATACCTGGAAGATCTTAAGAAGAAGAGAAGTGAGACTTCTACTTCAGGTATAAATGTTATAGAAGTCAATCTATCTATTTCTTCATCATGGGTATTAGATACCGGATGTACATCTCACATTTGTACCAATGTGCAGGGGCTGAGAAATAGCAGGGCATTGACAAAGGGCGAGGTGGACCTACGAGTAGGCAATGGAGCAAGGGTTGCTGCTGTTGCTGTAGGAACTTATGATCTATCTCTGCCCTCTGGGCTTGTACTAGAATTAGATGAATGTTGTTATGTGCCTGCTTTAACTAAGAACATCATTTCAGTTTCTTGTTTGGACAAGAAAGGTTTTTCATTTATAATAAAGAACAAATGTTGTTCAGTTTATTTAAATGATATGTTCTATTGTAGTGCACCTCTAATGAACGGACTCTACTTTCTAGACTTAGAGAGCCCTATCTATAACATAAGTACCAAGAGGTTCAAGTCAAATGAGTTGAACCAAACCTATCTCTGGCATTGTCGCTTAGGTCACATAAATGAGAGTCGCTTATCTCAGCTCCATAAGGATGGGCTGCTAGACTCATGTGATTTTGAATCATATGAGACATGCGAGTCTTGCCTTTTAGGCAAGATGACCAAGACTCCCTTTAGTGGACACAGCGAAAGAGCAACAGATTTGTTAGGACTTATACATAGTGATGTATGTGGTCCTTTCAATGTTGCTGCTAGAGGTGATTAGTGTACTTCATTACATTTATGATGACTTGGTAGATATGGTTATGTGTATCTTATGACACATAAATCAATCCTTTGAAAAGTTCAAAGAATTCAAGAATGAAGTACAAAACCAGCTTGGCAAGAGTATTAAGATACTTCGATCAGATCGAGGTGGTGAATACCTTAGCCATGAGTTTCGTGACTATCTAGCTGAGTGTGGGATTCTATCCCAACTCACTCCTCCTAGAACACCACAGTGGAATGGTGTATCCGAAAGGAGGAATCGTACCCTATTGGATATGGTACGATCTATGATGAGTCACACAGATCTTCCTATATCCTTTTGGGGATATGCTCTGGACACAACAGCCTTTACCCTTAACCGTGTACCATCCAAGGCTGTGGTAAAGACACCATATACGATATGGACAGGGAAAAATCCCAAGATGTCTTTTATGAGGATTTGGGGTTGTGAGGCTTACGTTCGACGTCAAGTCTCAGACAAACTGGGACCCAAATCCGATAGGTGCTATTTTGTTGGATATCCCAAGTCTACAAAGGGATATTACTTCTACATTCCCAGTCAGCACAAAGTGTTTGTGGCAAAGACTGGGGTTTTTCTAGAAAGGGATTTTGTTTCTAGAAAAACTAGTGGGAGTACCTTCGATCTTGAAGAAATTCAAGATAAGGACCATAGAACTGAGGCCTTGATGGAGGTTGAACAGGAACCACAAAGTGTTGTGGGTGAAGAGGTTGTTGCACAAAGAGTTGTGGAACAACCACCTGTTCAAGTAGACCTACCTCTTCGCAGGTCTGATAGGGTACGTCGTCAGCCTGAGAGATACTCATTTCTCTTGTCTGACCATGATGACGTTATGCTCATTGAGAATGAGCCTACCTCCTATCAGGAAGCTGTGATGAGCCCAGATTCTGAGAAATGGCTAGACGCCATGAGATCCGAGATGGAATCCATGTACACTAACCAAGTATGGACTTTGGTTGATCCACCTGAAGGGGTCAAACCCATTGGGTGTAAGTGGGTCTTTAGGAGAAAGGCGACATGGATGGACTTACGCATACCTATAAGGGCGATTGGTGGCTAAAGGTTTCAAGCAAATTCATGGTATTGACTATGATGAAACCTTTTCTCGATGGCGATGTTTAAGTCCATTCGGATCTTGCTTGCTATTGCAAAGATACCACGATTATGAGATCTGGCGGATGGATGTCAAAACCGCGTTCGAATGGAAACTTACTCGAGGATGTGTACATGACACAACACGAGGTTTTGTAGATCCACGACATCGGAAGGTATGCTGCAAAGGTCCATTTATGGGCTAAAGCAAGCTTCTCGGAGCTGGAATCTTCGATTCGATGATGCGATCAAACAGTTTGGTTTCATCAAGAATGAAGATGAACCCTGTGTCTACAAGAGGGTTAATGGGAACACAGTTGTGTTCCTTGTATTGTATGTGGATGACATACTACTCATTGGGAATGACATCCCTTCGCTACAGTCTGTGAAGACTTGGCTGGGGACGTGCTTCTCAATGAAGGACTTAGGTGAAGCAGCCTGTATTCTAGGCATCAAGATCTATAGAGATAGATCTAAGAGATTGCTTGTCCTAAGTCAGAGTACATACATTGACACGGTATTACTTCGGTTTGCCATGCAGAATTCCAAGAAAGGACTTCTGCCGATGTCACATGGTGTGAGTCTTTCGAAGACTCAAAGTCCTTCTTCTAGAGAGGAGAGAGACCGCATGGATAAGATCCCTTACGCATCTGCTATAGGATCTATCATGTACGCCATGCTGTGTACTCGTCCTGATGTCTCGTATGCTTTGAGCATGACGAGTAGATACCAGTCAGATCCAGGTGAGCGTCACTGGATAGCAGTCAAGAATATTCTTAAGTACTTAAGAAGGACTAAAGAATATTTCTTGATATTTGGAGGCAATGAGGAGCTAGCTGTAAAGGGTTACAGCGATGCCAGCTTCCAAACTGACCAGGATGATTACAGATCACAGTCAGGGTTCGTGTTTTGCTTGAATGGTGGCGCTATGAGCTGGAAGAGTTCGAAGCAGGACACAGTTGCTGATTCTACAACAGAAGTCGAGTATATCGCTGCATCTGAGGCAGCAAAGGAGGCAGTTTGGATCCGCAAGTTCATTACTGAGCTTGGGGTGGTTCCTAGCATTGCAGATCCTATAGAGCTCTATTGTGACAACAATGGAGGCGATTACCTGAGCTAAGGAACCTCGCTCACATGACCAAACACATACTACGGCGCTTCCATCTCATTCGAGAGATCATCGATAGAGGAGATGTGAAGATTTGCAGAGTACCCACAGAGGCTAACATCGCAGATCCCTTGACCAAGGCTTTGGCACAGAAAAAGCATGATGGTCACACTAGGTCATTGGGTATTAGATACTACGGTGATTGGCACTAGTGCTAGTGGGAGATTGTTAGTGAAAGCCCTAGAGCCAATCATATGATGATTGTTGTATGGACTTTATTGTATCATATTCCTATTTATAAAGGCATGGTTATTATATTTACTTGTATTGGTGCCAAATAACTAAATATAATAATGTCCTTGGGTAGTAGGTTCTTATCTATGTCAATCGATTGGATGAATCGATAATGAGATGATATAGAGAACACTACTCTTAATCATTCCTAGTCGAGTATTAACATTCAGGGACAATGTTAATGCGTAGAGACTAGCATGTAGGTCAACAAGATGACTTGATCTCACAAGTCATGGATATGAGATATCAAGTTGACACATGGGTATGCATTGGAGAATGTATACTGAATGACCCGCCATGAGTAAGTATCATGGATCGTTATATGAGTGTCATATACTTTCTCATGTGGCTATTAGTATGACTATTAGTCCTTAGACCTGAAGTCACCATGGTTCCCTACATAAGGAGTTGCATACTTTGGCTTCAACAAACGTCACCCGTAAATGGGTGGACTATAAAGGCGATTACTGGGTATGTAACGAATTATGCGGAGGGATGTGAGTGATGTAGATGGGATCTATCCCTCCTATATGTTGGGGGTGACATCGATATTCTTGATAGAGTGAGACCACGAAGTGCATGGCCATGCCCAAATGAGTCAATATGAGATATTGAGCTCATTTGATTAGAGTGAGTCTACTTGGAGTTCAAGATTTAGATTATGCAGGATGACACGGTCTATGCCTCGATTGGTCAATCTAGATGTCAAGGATAGAGGGACATTGTCACATATTGTGAGAGTCACAATTAGTAGTCACAAAGGTGATGTTGGAGCTCAACATTCTTGTAACTTGGGTAGCAATGATGTGTTGCTAGATACCGCTCATTGCTTATGTTCCTAAATCGGTTTAGGGACATTGCCAACGTTACAAGAACCTATAGGGTCACACACATGAGAGCAATTAGATGGAGATTAGGTTCATATGATGAACCATGAGGATTAGGTTCATGGGATGAACCAAATTGGATTAAGAGTAATCCAAATTAGACTAATTGAGTTAGACTCAAGTTGATTCAAGTGTTGAATGAGTCTAATTGAGATTTGATTCATCAAATCAATTTAAATTAATGAATAGAGATTCATTATATTAAATTGACTTGAGTCAAGTGGTTAGATTTGATCAACCATGGGAGATTAGAGGTCAAGTTTGACTTGACTTGAGAGGGAAGTTGAAAGGTCAAGTTTGACTTGACCAAATGCCATGTCATGATGATGACTAGGCATGGCCGGCCAATGATGAGGCTCCACATCATCATTGACTTGGTCAATTAGTGCCACATCATGAGGGAGACCAAGGGTCATGGGAGTTACATGCATGCATGTAACTCCCCCTCCATGAAGTGGCCGGCCACCATTTGGGGGTTATGTGAGTGAAAATTCATTTGGTGAGTAATCACTCATTACTTCATCTTCTTCCTTAGGAATTTTCCTCTCAAGCTCTCCCTCTCCTTCCTCTCTTTGGCCGAACCAACCAAGGAGTGCTAGCACACTCAAGGTTGAGTTTTCTTCCACCTATTGCTTGTGTGGATACCATAGAGGAGTGTGCACTTGACACTCTCGAGTTCCGGCGGACTTTGGACGAGCGGGATTTGCGAAGGGCATCGCATCAAGGGTAACATCCTTATCTCTTAGTTCTAAGGTAGATCTAGAGGATTTTGTAAGCACATACATGTAATTAGTTTTAATACTTCTTCGCACGGATCCGTGGCCGGGACTTCCGGGGTTTCCGCAACGCAAAAAGCGGTTTTTGCGGCCCGGAAAAGCCCAACAGTTAATAGGCTACAATAGGGACCATTAGGAGGAGTTGGATCTTGGCCACCCAATGGATCAAGCCCACATAAAGTCCGATCCATTAATGATTATCCATTCCAATAGAGGATTATCATTGATCTACCTCACCAACTCCCATAAGTTAATATGGGCTCCAAATATTATTTGTACTTTTTCTCCCCGTGTTTAAGATCTCGAATGTCCGTCGATTAATTAATTTATTGACCATTAATTAATCAACATCTAACTCCTTGGGTAGTATCACTCAACCTTTTTCATCATGCCGGACCAAGTCCACCTGCAGGGTTTACATGATGAACCTTATGAGATCCTCACGGGGACATCATCATCTTAATATATAGGACACAGTTTCCTCCTATAATCAACGACACACCATATAAATAATATCATTTCCCAACATACCGAGCCTATCGATTTAATATATAAATCTCTCCCATTGGTAAATCAAAGAAATGAATACTAAGTATATGTGCCCGTTATTATATCGGGATTAAGAGCATGTACATAATAATATCTGAGGTCCGATTCGATTATGTAGTCAGCATTAAATCGAATCACCTCTAAGTCGGTCCTGCTCAATACACACAAAATACACTAGTGTGATTCTATGGTCAAGACAAACCAATCCCAAATCAAACTACAACCATTCCAATTGTTTTTCCAAAGTCATCTCGGTTGTGAGCCTTTACTTATACTTTACAAGGAGCCGATACCATGATCTCCCGTGTAACACCACACACCATGTTATCTACAATGTAATGTATTAGACAATATTGCATAACAATAAAACTATGCAAACAATGATCATGTGATTCTTATTTCAAAAATAAAGATGTTCATACAAAAGATAGACTTTTCACTATACATCCCAATAATCTCCCACTTATACTAAATGACTATGTTGTCCTCATACTGCCATATATCTTATTCCCCTTCCTTCCACATGCCTATCAAAGCTCTCGCTAGAAGGGCCTTAGTGAAAAGGGTCTACCAGGTCATCCTCTAATGCAATCTAGGTGACAACAACTTCTACCTCCTTTACGATTTCTCGTATCAGGTGGTACTTGCGCTCTATGTGTTTACTTGCCTTATGGGCTCGTGGTTCCTTCGAGTTTGCAACTGCACTACTATTATCACAATAAATTGTGATAGTTCTGGGCAAACCAGGAATCACATCCAAGTCCATCAGGAAGTTCCTGAGCCACACAACTTCTTTAGTCGCCTCAGAGGCTGCCACATACTCAACTTCCATGGTGGAGTCCGCCACACATTTCTGCTTGACACTCCTCCATACAATGGCTCCACCACCCAAATAAAACATAAAACCTGAGGTAGACTTACTGTTATCCCTATCAGATTGGAAGTCGGACTCCGTGTAACGCACAGGGAGTAATTGGTCTGCCTAGTTAACCAACATATAAACCCTAGTCCTTCTCAGGTACTTCAATATATGCTTTATCGAAGTCTAATGTCCCTGTCCTGGATTACTCTGATATTTGCTGACCATGCCCATGGCATAGCAGATATCTGGTCTCATACATAGCATCGCATACATGAGACTTCCTACCGTCGAAGCTTAAGGAACCACCTTCGTCTCTTCTATCTCCTCAGATGTTCTAGGACACATCTCCTTAGATAAAGGAACTCCATGCCTGAAAGGAAGAAAACCCTTCTTGGAGTTCTGCATGTTAAACGCTCCATAATCGTGTGTATGTATGAAGCTTGGGTGAAGCACAACATCTTTTTCCTGTGATCCCTTATAACCTTGATCCCAAGGATGTGTCCCACTTCTCCCAAGTCCTTCATATCAAACTGTTTAGACAACCATACTCTTACATCTGATAACACCTTGATATTGTTGCCAATCAACAAAATGTCATCTACGTATAGTACAAGAAATACCACTACGTTTCCATCACATCTCTTGTATACACAAGACTCATCTGGACTTTGAATAAATCCATAAGACTGGATTACCTCATCAAAGCGGATGTTCCAAGACGTCGAAGCTTTCTTTAATCCATAAATGGACCGATTAAGCTTACATTCAAGATGCTCTATGCCCTTCGCAATGAATCCCTCTGGTTGCTTCATATAGATGTCTTCCTCAAGACTACCATTCAGGAAAGCTGTCTTGACATCCATCTGCCACACCTCATAATCCATATGAGCTGCTATGCATAAGAGAATTCGAATAGACTTAAGCATGGCTACCGGCGAAAAGGTCTCCTCATAATCGATACCCTCTTTCTGAGTATACCCCTTCGCAACAAGCCTCACTTTGAAGGTCTCAAGCTTCCAATCTATTCCTCTCTTTATTTTGTAGATCCACTTGCATCCAATGGTTTTTACACCATCGGGTGGTTCTCCTAGCTCCCAGACTTGATTTGAATCCATAGATTCAATCTCAGTATTCATTGCATTTTGCCAAGATGTTGCTTCTTTATCTTGGATTGCCTCGTCATATGTCCAGGGATCAGGTTCATGTTCGCTAGGGACCAAATTGTTGGGGGATCGGTTGGCCGGCTAGAGGGGGGTGAATAGCCCTCGTTCGTTTGATGTCGTAATTCGCTCGTTCTCGTTGCGTTGCTTGTCTACGATTGTCGTTAGCGTAGCGGAAACAATAGAAACAACAATAATACTAACAATAATACAAGCACACCAAATACGCAAGCATATATGTGGTTCGGAACTGAATGGTTCCTACTCCACGGACGAGCTCCTCGAGCTCTAGAGATGCACACGACAATACTCAAACTCCTTCTCGACTACACGTCGGAGGTGGAGAAACCTCTCACAAGCAATTACAACAGTAATATACAAATACAAACAAGAATACAAATACAATACAAAAGAAACACTTTTCACTGATTGCTTTTGATCACTTGTTTGTTGCTTGCTTTGATTGGCTCTTGAAGGACTGGAATGCAGCAGCAATTCCCCTCCAATAGCTCCACAAAAACCATTGCGAAATCCTCCAACTTGTGCTCCTTTTATAACCTGCATCAAGCTGTTTTTGCGCCCATCAGTCGACTGATCGTGACCATCAGTCGACTGGTCTCATAGCCATTGTCTCACAATGGTCAGATCCACGTTGGTTAAGTTCCAACGGATCACACATCGATCCGATGGCACCCATCACCGATCGATCATCCATCACCGAGTCCGTGAGCGAGCTCGACTCCGTCATGCGCATAGTGTCATCATTGACCGCCATCCCTCGGCCGATCGATCCCATCACCGATCGCCCTCCTAGCCGATCGATAAGCCAGACTTGGTTCAGTCGAACACTGGTCGAACCCATACGACCTAGAGTAGTCGACTGGCACCTATGCTAGTCGACTGATGTCGGCTAAAACCTCAAACACAAGGTTGTTTGAGCGTCCGACACTCAGTCATAGCCACTTGGCCAAGTCCACCTTATCCCTCATGGAGTTCCCCACCGAAGCTATCTTCCCTCGGCCTTCATCCCTTGGATGCACCAAGCGCACGACTTCGCAACGTCATCCTTCGCGTCTCATGCCCTGGAAGTATTCTTCCCTTTGGTCTCACTCCATTCGCTCCCTATCCGGCGGTCCCTCGGATGCACCAAGCGCATGGCTTCGCAATGCCATCCTTCACCGACTCAAGGACCCCGAGCCTAGTGAACTTACCAAGTCCTCAAGACTTCTCAAGCGCACTGCGCCCGCAATGCATTTCCCATGCCAAGCACCAAGCGCACGGCTTCGCAATGCTTTGGACTTCCACACCAAGCTCCATGCTTGGATTTTCCATGCCAACCCCATGTTGGACTTTCCCATGACAATCCCATGTCATGAGTTTTGTCTATCATCAAAATATCATCAAGGTACTGCTCGAGTCAAACTCGAGTCAACCTGGGCTGATTGCACCAACAATCTCCACCTTTTTGATGATTGACAAAACTACCATCTCAAGTCTACCAATTCTCCCATATTGGCAATTCTCATATCCCAATGAGAATTCCAACGAACCCTAATTGGTAACTTGGTAACTTCTCCCCCTTTTTGACATTACATCAAAAAGGTCCTCCCCAAAGGTATGAATGTCTCATATCCCAATGAGATCTTACAATCTCTCCCTTGGAGGAACACATGCCTACCATCTTTCTAGTGATCCCATATCACTTAAAGAGAGTCAACCAAATTTTCCTCCCATGAGGAAATACACATCCATCTTCCCAAGATGGATACCTCCCCCTAGAGGCTTGCTCCCCCTTGACCATTGCACCAACAATGTCCTTGGAGAGTCCCTAAGCCAATAGGAACATTAACCAAATCAAAATTAAGGCAAAGTTCAACAATGAACTCTCATCCACCTTAAAATTGATACTCACCCTCAACCCAACTCCTAATCCATATCCAATGGATTTCCACCCTCTCTAATGCTCTCCCAAGCATATCCTAGGGTAAGGAGTGGTTAGGGGACCAAAATATGGCTAAACATGGGCCTAACTATCAAGTTTACCCAAAATCAGATCGACCACGATACCAATCGATCGGACTTACCATCACCGATCGCCATTACAGCCGATCGATAATCGATTTCATAGCTTTCGTTTAGAAAATGGATTTTCGAAATCCATAAGTAAATATACGTAATTCTAAAAATCTTGAAAATGCATACGTATAATACTTATCCTAAACACTATGGGGGAAAAATATTGGAAATTTATTTTACCCATTAAATTAGGAGATTGATACAAAGTTCAAAATTTAAGAAAAGCTTCAATAAAGAGCCATCTTTGTATCATCCCATTCAATGGTGATAGCTATCAAAAGATAGACTTCACCAAGGTTTTTCAAAATGTCTTTCAAACCTTTATTTTCTTTTTCCTAAACATCTCACCAATATCTAGATGTGTAAAACACATACAAGTCAAATTTTTGTGAGATGTGGGTTTTGTTTTGTTTATGTTTTCATGCATATTTCTAGGCAACATTAATTTGATTCCCTTCAAATTGTGCCATAGTCCTTAACTCCATTTTAAACTATGCATGATGATGATTATGACATAAATATGATATAAATAAAAGCATATGCCAAAATCATGATGTCATGGCATGTGAATGAGATCTAGGCATACATGACATCTAAATATAAATCTAAACATGATCATGACATTTTTATAGATAAGAAAGAAAATGATGTCATGACATGGTAAGGCAAACAAATCATGGCAACTAAAATATACTAAGGTATAAAATACCTAAGTGTTAACATCAATTTGCCATTTCTAGGGATTAAATTCATTTTGCCTTAAACCATTTAGCTCCCAAGTGTGCCAAAAACCCAAAATGGCACACCATGACCTCTATGACCTAATTGTGCCAATTTAAATCATTTTTACCTTCTCAAGTATATTGGCACACCCTAAGGTGTCAACTCTACTATGGTTAGGTTAACTACCCATCCACTTAGGGTTGACACACCTTAACCCATTTAGCATGAATCGATCACGCTTTTAGGAACCCAATATCTATTGGAGCTCCTTGGGTTAATAAGGTATTCTCTAGGGATAACTTCCCTAGATACCTTCCTAATGACCCTTTTAGGCTTTGAAGCCATAGTCTTTTGGATCTTTCCTAGGTCAACTCTAGAGGTGACTCCTCCATTGACCTTCTTAGTGGCTACATTTGATTTCTTTGGGGTGTTAGCCACTAAACACATACCATGGCTAGATTTAGGGATGGCTTCCCTATTAGCCTTGGTTTGTCTAGACCTAGATGATGTTCCATAATTAAATGGAACATTATGGTAGGACATAGGTTTGTGACCCAAACCCTTCTTGCCCTTAGATGTTTCTTGTTTCCTAGGTCTTGACTTTTGTACATTAGACCCCTTAACCGAATTTGATATTATTGCTAGGGTCTTCTCCAATTTCTCTAGCCTTGACCTCAAGGCTTGGTTTTCTAACTCTAATTTTCCCAATTTTGAATTTTCATTTATCTTTTGGGAAGGACTCTTTCTAGGCATATGCCTAGATTTCTTGGGGTTAACACCTAGGTGGTTCTCAATTCTCCTAATGGACTCTTTAGGTAAGATAGGTCTAGAATTATGAGTCCTAGGTTTGTCCCTAGTTAAATTAACATGCCTTGCACCTAAACAATAAACTTTATTATTTCTCCTAGCATGCTTCTCATTGATAATAGCAAGAGAACTAAAATAATTTTTGGCACGCTTTTTGACTCTAGGAATTAAAGGTGCATTATTTAAATTTACCTTAGGGTTAGCTTTAGAAGCTCCCCCTACATGAGTTGCACCTTCTTGCCCTTTCTTTCTCCCCCTAGGGCATTGGCTTCGGTAGTGTCCCTTTTGATTGCATTTGAAGCACACAATGTGCTCTTTGCTCTTGATTTTGGGAACACCGGCATCGTTTGACTTTGGGTTGACTTTTGGTGTCGATGCCTTCTTCTTAGCCAATTTAGGGCATTTGCTCTTGTAATGCCCTTTCTCCCTACACTCAAAGCATATTATGTGATTTTTATTTAAAATAATAACACTTGAGTTACCTAGGGAGGTGGTGGAGGCCTCTTCACTTCTTCCGGAGGTAGAAGCTTCATTTTGATCTTGCTCCGGAATAGAAACCCTTTCCTCCGCCTCAATGCTAGAGGTGGAGGTCTCCACCAAGTCATCCACATATTCAAAAGTGGATGGTGATTCTTCTTCGGCATTCTCCTCTACTTGTGCCGATTGGGAATTTTCTTGGAATTTCATTACCTTATTCCATAATTCCCTTGCATCCCTATAATCACCCAATCCAGACCAAATAGTATTAGTTAACAAATCACTAATCAATTTAATTACCTCGAGATTTGTCTTGAAATCTTTGATTTGCTCTTGGGTCCATTTTGATTTTTCCATGGACTTGTTTTCTTTGTCCCTAGGCATCTCAAAACCATTTTCTACAATAATCATATAACCAAAATTGGTTTCGAGATATACCTCCATCCATTTCCTCCACCAAGCAAAATCTCCATCGAATTTCGGTGGATGGATGAAGCCGGCCATTTGTAGTGCTCTCGCGGCGGTTAGTCCTTGAAGAGCAACCTTGGCTCTGATACCACTTGTTGGGGGATTGGTTGGCCGGCTAGAGGGGGGTGAATAGCCCTCGTTCGTTTGATGTCGTAATTCGCTCGTTCTCGTTGCGTTGCTTGTCTACGATTGTCATTAGCGCAACGGAAACAATAGAAATAACAATAATACTAACAACAATACAAGCACACCAAATACGCAAGCATATACGTGGTTCGGAACCGAATGGTTCCTACTCCACAGGCGAGCTCCTCGAGCTCTAGAGATGCACACGGCAATACTCAAACTCCTTCTCGACTACACGTCGGAGGTGGAGAAACCTCTCACAAGAAATTACAACTGTAATATACAAATACAAACAAGAATACAAATACAATACAAAAGAAACACTTTTCACCGATTGCTTTTGATCACTTGTTTGTTGCTTGCTTTGATTGGCTCTTGAAGGACTGGAATGCAACAGCAATTCCCCTCCAATAACTCCACAAAAACCATTGCGAAATCCTCCAACTCGTGCTCCTTTTATAACCTGCATCAAGCTATTTTCGCGCCCATCAGTCGACTGATCGTGACCATCAGTCGACTGGTCCCGTAGCCGTTGTCTCACAACGGCCAGATTCACGTTGGTTAAGTTCCAATGGATCACACATCAGTCGACTGATGGCACCCATCAGTCGACTGATCATCCATCAGTCGAGTCCTGGCGAGCTCGACTCCATTCTGTGCTCGTGCACAGTGTCATCAATCGACTGCCATCCCTCGGCAATGATCGATCCTCCCATCGATTGATCGCCCTCCCTCGCGGTCGATCACGAGACGTTGTTCGAACCTTTGGTTGAACCCATACGACCTAGAGCAGTCGACTGGCACCTATGTCAGTCGACTGAAGTCGGCTAAAACCTCAAACACAAGGTTGTTTGAGCGTCCGACACTCAGTCTTAGCCACTTGGCCAAGTCCACCTTATCCCTCATGGAGTTCCCCACCGAAGCTCTCTTCCCTCGGACTACGTCCCTCGGATGCGCTAAGCGCACGGCTTTGCAACGCCATCCTTCGCGTCTCATGCCCTTGAAGTATGCTTCCCTTTGGTCTGACTCCATTCGCTCCCTGTCCGGCGGTCCCTCGGATGCACCAAGCGCACGGCTTCGCAATGCCATCCTTCACCGACTCAAGGACCCCGAGCCTAGTAAACTTACCAAGTCCTCAAGACTTCTCACATGCACCAAGCGCACGGCTTCGCAATGCATTTCCCATGCCAAGAACCAAGCGCACAGCTTCGCAATGCTTTGGACTTCCACACCAAGCTCCATGCTTGGATTTTCCATGCCAACCCCATGTTGGACTTTCCCATGACAATCCCATGTCATGAGTTTTTTCTATCATCAAAATATCATCAAGGTACTGCTCGAGTCAAACTCGAGTCAACCTGGGCCGATTGCACCAACACAAATCAAAAGATTCTCCCAAGAACATGAATCTATCAGGCTGTCTCACCACCCTCCCACTACGATGAGGTATCACCTGTGTATCCTCTGTGACACGCGGTGCAGTGATTTGTGGTATATCCTCTTGTATCGGTGGTACTGAAGAAGTGACTTCCCCTTTTAATTCTTCCAAAACAATTTTGCTCTTGGGCTTGTGGCACATCACACAGACTTCCTCTTGAAATCTGGCGTTCGTGCTAATGATCACCCTCTGATCTCTAGGACTATAAAACAAACCACCCTTCGTTTCTCTAGGATAGCCAACGAACATGCGTACTTGTGTACGAGGTTCCAACTTTCCAACATCTGCCTTCAGCACATGTGCTGGACTCTCCCAAATCCGAATATGTCTTAGACTATGCTTTTGCCCAATCGACAATTCTTTGGGAGTAGAAGGCACTGATTTAGATGGAACCAAGTTCAGAATGTACACTGCCGTATCTAGAGCATATCCCCAGAACGAATCTGGCAACTCAGAATAACTCATCGTCGATCTAACAATCTCCATAAGAGTCCTATTCCTTCGCTCTACTACACCATTCTGCTGGAGTGTGCCAGGTGTAGACAATTGGGATTGAATCCTAGCCTCTGATAAGTAATTCCTAAACTCTCCTAAGAGGTACTCGCCACCATGATCAGATCATAGTGTCTTGATAATTTTACCTTGACGTTTCTCCACATCAGCCTTGAATTTTTTGAACTTGTCAAAGCATTCGGACTTATGACACATCAGGTAAATGTATTCATATCTTGAGTAATCGTCTATAAAAGAGACGAAATACTCAAAACCACCTCTAGCATGGATAGACATAGGACCACATAAATCAGAATGAACCAATTCTAACAAATCTTTGGCTCTATACCCCTTAGCCTTAAAAGGCCTCTTGGTCATTTTACCCTCTAAACAAGATTCATAGGTTGGGAAATCCTCCACCACTAATGACCCTAGAGGTCCATCAGCTATCAACCTTTGAATTCTGCTTAGGTTAATATGACCAAGCCTAAGATGCCAAAGATATGTTTTGTTCATCTTCGAAGGTTCTTTTCTCTTATTGAAATTAGAAGATGAGTTATTAACTTCAATTTGCATCGTGGGAGGTTTTGGTTCAAGTGTGTATAGATTTCCTATCAATTCACCTGAACAGATAATGTCCCTATTCCTTTTTATAACAACTCTGTCATTAAAAGAAATAGAATATCCATCCATAAACAATTTAGAAACCGAAGTTAAATTCTTTCTAAATAAAGGTACATAAAAGCAATTCTTAAGAACCAAAAGTTTATTTTTCTCAAAAGATAAATGAATGTCTCCCACAGCAACAGACGCCATCTTCGTGGCATTGCCCAAGTACATGATAATCTCCACCACAGCTAGTCATTTGGTTTCCTGGAACCCTTATAAAGTATTGCAGACATGATCAGTGGCTCCCGTATCTACACACCAGGTGCCGGTAGATAACACCGCTAGACAAGTTTCAACGACTAGACCAAAAGATATACCTTTATTCTGGTTGCGGTTGGGGCAGTCCTTCTTTCAGTGTCCAGTCTGCTTACAAGTGAAGCACTTGCCTTTTGGCTTCTTCACTCCTCCTTGAGTACCTCCCACCACCTTTGCCCTAGTTTGTTTCTTCTTCTTCTTGCCTTTCGGCTTAGAAGTAGAAACCTTTTGGGTCACCATGGCATGTGCCTGGGCACTCTGACAAAATAGCCCCTCTGCCGCCTGGAGTTATGTCAGAAGCTCCGCCAAAGAATACAACCTCTTGTTCATGTTGTAGTTCAGGCAAAACTGCTCAAAACTCCTAGGTAGAGACTGGAGAATGATATCAACCTGGGTTTCCCCATCTATCTCAGCTCCGAGGACTTCCAACTCATTCAAATGAGCCATCATCTTGAGAACATGATCCCTTATGAGTGTTCCATCGATCATGGTGGTCGTCATCAAGTTCCTCATGGCTATTTGCCTCGCAGCCCGATTCTAGTGTCCGAAAAGCTCTTTGAGATTGAGCATCATGTCATAAGCAGTGGGCATGGCTTGATGCTAATGTTGCAGTACATTTGACATAGATGCTAAAATGTAACACCTCGCCATCTCATCGGCCTTGATCCACTTCTTATAACTCTCTCTCTCCTTTTCCCCAGAATCATCTGCAGGCTTAGGAAGGCACTCTTCAAGGAGTACATATTTGTATTCCTTAGCAGTCAAGACAATGTCAAGATTCCTCTTCCAATCAACATAGTTGGGTCCAGTAAGTTTATTCTCTTTCAGTATCACAGCAAGCGGGTTGAAAGTCATTTTGAAAGAAAACCTAAGAATCACATAGATCAAAACATTAGATTTCAAAAAATTATTGATTCCTCAAACAATAAAATTTCGAAATCAACCAACACCTCAAAACACCGAGAATAACGTATGCCACGATAGTGTGGACGTATACGAATTCTACATTTGTAAGAGGAGGTTTTACCCATTAATTTTACTATCTTGTCAACCTAACTTTTTGACAAGTAAAATTAATAGTTGGTTCCTCTTTTTCCCTAAAAATAAAAGTAGTGACTCCGACGGGAGGTTATGTGCTTTCCGATGGGGAAGTGCAAACGCTCGTTAATAATTCTCTATAACCATATTTGACCTTGTGATCCGCAAACAAACTCATCTGATGGGGAGGAAGGCACTCAGAGCTGACGCGCAAGTTTATTTGCATCACATGTCAAATTGTAATGGAGGCCGTGGGAATTTATAAAAATATCCCTCTCCCACTTAGTAATTTGAAATTGAGGAATTTTCTAGCCTACGACATGCATATCAAAAAATAAGCAATAAATATGAAAAATAAATTATTTTCCAACTATTATGGCTTTTGTCTTCAATATGTCTCCCGTCGCATCGCCTTCTCATCCGGTCCTCCTACTCCATGTACGAGCCATCCGGAGATCCAAGCCGAGACTAAAATCTATTTTAATTTACATCCATCGATCCTATACTCCACGAGGGAGTGTACATGAAATCTAGATCAAAAGTAAACAAAAATAAAAAGAGTGGCTAAACAATGTCGTATCTAATTTACAAAAAATTAAATACTAGCCTCGTCAACCCCGAGGATTCAACAAAATATACACATACAATCATATACACACATATGGCCATAATAGTCGGATCTTATGCCTGCAACTAAAGAGTTAACATACGCATATCCTACTATTATCCTACACATATAATATATGAAAAATGCATAAGAGTAACCGAATCTTAAACACATAAAATCAGAAACCTTGGATCTGATACCAATTGTTGGGTTGATCCGTGAGGGGAAACTTCGCTTCCCACTTCAACTCGGTCGCTTGTTCATGGGGATCCCATCGATGTCCCCGGATTAAAAATTTAATCCTAGACAAAAGGGAACACCCAAACAACCTTGTCATCGTCTTGCTATTCGTTTAGAGTAGTCACTTGAACAAACTTGTTGTTCAAGCGACCAACCTCTATTCCACGAATAGCCGCGGAATAGACGATGTACGGATCATCGATTTTTGTGTTTATGTTCAGGACCCAAGTATTATTTAGCCACAAATAGAATATATCATGCTCATAATTGAAAAACAAATATAAACATGTAACAAATGAAAATAGAGAATCGATATACCTCTCAATCTTCTATTATATGACCTTCCTCCTTTTGAACGTCATGTGGGCGACGATCTACAAAAAGTTGAAGCTCTTAGATCGCCAATCTTCCTTCCTTTCTCATTCTGAGCAAGAGGAAGAATAGAAACAAGCATCTTCTCCTTCTTTAAACCAACCACCAAACTCCAAGGATGGAGCTTGCTGCCGGCCAAGGAGGAAGAGGAGAATAGGTGAATGCCAACCAAAGCTCCAAGGGAGAAACCTAAGCCTAAGTTTTACCGGACAAAGAGTGGGAGAGGGGCTGCTTTGGATGCCGGCCAATGGCTAGAAAGTGCTGCTAGGTCACCGACCAACTTGAGGGAAGAAGAAGAAAGGAAAGACCTTCCTTATTTTGTGCTGCCAAGCCCTAAACCCTAGCCTCCAAGCCTTGCCGCCCAAAACCCTAATCCTATATCTAGTTGGATTCAAGTTGTCGCCCACCCCTTGCCCTCCTTTTATAGAGTTAGGGATAAGCCTTGTTTTAATCTCCACCATTGGTTCTAGGGATTTAATCTCAATCGTCGGATCTAGAGATATAATCTCAACCGTCGGATCTACAGATTTAATCTCTACCTTTGGATCTAGAGTTTTGCTTCTATCCATTGGATCTAAGCTTCATGAGGTTTTAATAGGCTACAATAGGGACCATGAGGAGGAGTTGGATCTTGGCCACCCAATGGATCAAGCCCACATAAAGTCCAATCCATTAATGATAATCCAATCCACTAAAGGATTATCATTGATCTACTTCACCAACCCCCATAAGTTAATATGGGCTCCATATATTATATGTACATTTTTTCCCCCTGTTTAAGGTCTTGAATGTCCATCGATTAATTAATGTACTGACCATTAATTAATCAACATCTAACTCCATGAGTAGTACCACTCAACCTTTTCATCATGCCTGACCAAGTCCACCTGCAGGGTTTACATGATGAACCTTATGAGCTCCTCAAGGGGACATCATCATCCTAATATATAGGACACAGTTTCCTCCTATAATCAATGACATACCATATAAATAATATCATCTCCCAACTTACTGAGCCTATCGATTTAATCTATAAATCTCGCCCATTGGTAAATCAAAGAGATGAATACTAAGTATATGTGCCCATTATTATATCACGATTAAGAGTATGTACAATATAATATCTGAGGTCTGATTCGATTATGTAGTCAGCAATAAATCGAATCACCTCTATGTCGGTCCTTCTCAATACACACAAAGTGCACTAGTGTGATTCTATGGTCAAGACAAACCAATCCCAAATCACACTACAACCATTCCAATGGTTTGTCTAAAGCCATCTCGGTTGTGAGCCTTTACTTATACTTTACAAGGAACCGATAACATGATATCCCGTGTGACACCACACACCATGTTATCTACAATGTAATGTATTAGACAATATGCATAGACATAAAAATATGCAAACAATGATCATGTCATTCTTATTTCAAAATTAAGATGTTCATACAAAAGATACACTTTTCAGTATACATCCCAACAATCACAACAAAGTAGCTAACATCAAGTACTTTAGGGTATTTGGATGTAAGGTACATATTCTGAACACTAAGGATTACCTAGGAAAGTTCACCTCCAAAACTTCTACCGGAATCTTTTTAGGATACTCGACTACAAGTAGAGCCTATAGGGTATACAACCATGACACCCTTAGAGTTGAAGAGACTATTAATGTAGTGTTCCATGAAGGACACATACCTACAAAACTCGTAGCAACACCAACTAGCAAACCAACTCATACTAGGCTCGATTCCAACCCTGAGATCGAGTCTAGTATCAATCCTAACCCAAGTTCAACAAGTCATCCGGTTGACCAAGTGATAGGTGACCCTAACCCAAGTTAAATTAGGATTCAAATGAATCATCCTATCGACCAAGTGATAGGTGATCCTAGCTTAGGGGTTCGAACTAGATCATCTTATAGAAACCTTAGTCAAATCTCCTTGATTTCAAAAATCGAACCCAAAACCATTCAACAAGCTCTTCTTGATCCCGATTGGATTATTGCAAAGCAAGAAGAGCTAGCTCAATTCACAAGGAACGAGGTTTGGGAATTAGTACCACCACCTAAAGATAAATCAGTTATTGGAACAATGTGGGTCTTCCGAAACAAACTTGATGACAAAGGTGAAGTAGTTAGAAATAAAGCAAGGTTAGTCGCCAAAGGTTTTAGTCAAGTCGAAGGATTAGATTATGATGAAACCTATTCCCCCGTAGCTCGACTAGAATCCATCCGAATGTTGTTAGCCTACGCTGCACATCGAGGATTTAAGTTATTTCAAATGAATGTCAAGTCAGCATTTTTAAATGGACTTATTAAGGAAGAGGTGTACGTTAGCCAACCCCCAGGATTGGAAAGCTTAGATAAACCCAATCATGTCCTTAAACTAAAGAAAGCTCTTTATGGACTCAAACAAGCTCCTCGAGTTTGGTACGAGAGGCTTTAAATTTATATTAAGTCAAAAAAGTTGAACCAAGGCCTAGTCGATCCAACCCTCTTCGTAAAAACTGTAGGTAAGGAAATCTTTATAGCCCAAATCTACGTAGACGATATCATTTTCAGAACAACCAATTCAATCCTATTAAAAGAATTCATTTCACTTATGGAAAGTGAATTTGAAATGAATTTAGTATGTGAATTGAGTTTCTTTCTAGGACTACAAATTAAACAAACTAAGGATGGAATATATTTACATCAACAAAAATATACTAGGGAATTAATTAAATGCTTTGGAATGCAAGATGCCAAAACCATCAATACACCCATGGCAACTAATGTCAACATAAGAGAGGACTTAGAAGGAAAACCCATCGACCAAAAACACTATAGGAGTGCGATAGGGAGTCTTCTATACTTAACTGCGAGTCGACCCGACATTTTATTCGCGGTAAGTATGTGCGAAAGGTTTCAAACCTGTGCCAAGGAGTCTCTATTGGATCTTTATAATGGCTAGAGGGGGGTGATTAGCCTTTCTTTGTTTCTACAAAAACGTTAGCGGAAGCAATACAAATACAAATACGAATACGAATAAGAAACAAGAAAACAATGCTAACAGCCGATGTATGTGGTTCGGAGATGACGCTCCTACTCCACGGTAATCCGTAAGGTGGATTAGCCCTAACCAAGCTTCACTAAATCCTCCTTTGGATCAACCAAGGTGGAGAAACCTTGTCTTACAATGTTCTCCTCTTCTTTACAATGATGGAAGATTAAAATCTAGAAAAGAGGAGGTTTAGAATCACAAAATCACTTGGGAAAGCTTGGTGAGCACGAGGGTGTAGCTAGGAATGAGAGCACTAGCTTCACCAAGCTCCCCAAGGCCCCTTCTTATAGAAGAGGGGATGTTTTTCCCGTTGGGCTTTGATCAGGCGACTGATGATTACCATCAGTCGACTGTCGTCAAAGATAACAACTTCTAACAAAGCAGATCCGCGGGGATTCGAAGCCGTCATTTCCAACGGGAGGCCTATCAGTCGACTGATCCCTCCATCAGTCGACTGATGGAGTGATCAGTCGAGTGATCAAAGTCGCAGTCGAGTGAGACTGCATTCTGTGGCGAATTTTCCCTTGATCAGTCGACTGCTGCCTTTGGCAGTCGACTGATCGCAACATCAGTCGACTGCCATGACTAAGGCAGTCGACTGATCGTCAGGGTTTCACCCTGACTCAGTCGAACGCCTGACCAGTCGACTGATACTCATCAAGTATGAATATTTCATACTTGATTCCACCCCCTAGACCTAGACTTGACCTTCTAACTCTTCCTTCAGCCTTGCGCCTGCCTTCAAGAGTTTCCTTCGGCCTCGTCATGTCTTGGGTTGCCAAATGCTTGGACTTTACGCCGCCAAGACTACAAGCTTGGACTTATGCTGCCAAGACTTTACTTTGGACTTCCTTTGCCAAGGTTCACTTGGACTTTACGCTGCCAAGACTACAAGCTTGGTCTTACGCTGCCAAGTCCATCCCTTGGACTTCTCTTTGCCAAGGTTCACTTGGACTTTACGCTGCCAAGACTACAAGCTTGGTCTTACGCTGCCAAGTCCATCCCTTGGACTTCCCTTGCCAAGATCATACTTGGACTTTTCTTTTACCAAGTCTTCATACTTGGATTTCCCTGTCACTCAAACATATTCACAATTAGATCACAAAGCATTGCCTAACTTATATGATTATCCAAACATCAAAACATATAAATGCTTGGGGCATTGTTGCACCAACAACTCCCCCTTTTTGATGTTTGGCAATCATATACGTTAGGTCTTCTCAATATGCACATAATATGAAATCTAACTTAACCATTCCTTCTTCCCCTTTGACATACATCGAAAAGAGAGGAATTCATAGATTTCTAGAAAGAATTAAGGATGTTGGAACTTGGACTAAGGTATAGGCATGATATTAAGCTCCCCCTTAATCCAAGATATGCTTCATGATGTGTAAATAATATTTGAAGCAAAGCATAACAAAAATTCAAAAATTAAGTCCTAGCTTTGCACCAACAATCGAAGATTGGGGATGAAAAGATACATTTTATAAAACACCCCCTAACACACTGCATAAAACAGTCCTAAAAATTTGTTTATACTCAATATTATCATGCTATAGTTTTAGGACATCAAAGATACACTAAATATCAGAAAATGGAGCTATTTATCAGAAAACACGATCACTACCAAATCGAAATTTCAAACCTTTTCAAATTTAACTTCAAAAATGCATTAGAAATTCTAGAAACCTCGAAAAATCACGAAATTTTGTTTACACATTTCTGAGATCATACTTTATTAAGGAAAAATAGTTTGAAAAATATATGTTTCCCAGATATCAATATTGATACAAACTTGGAAACTAACAAAAGATTCTAAAAATTTGCAAACTTTGTACCACTTTTGTGTTCCACTTGAAAATTGTTTTTCAAAATATGATGAACATAGTTTAAAATATATATGATTTGGAATTTCCAATCATGTTCTTAGAGCTATGTATTCATTACTTGAATACAAGCATTCCCAATGATTGGTCCATTAGGTATTCATCTCTCTAAGTGTGTCATTGGCTCATAGTAATGCATCATAACAAGCATGATGAGCCAAGTACACCTTCCCTATCATCTCACATGTTCCTAAATGTCTCAATACAAAAATCAAGGTTGCTTAAGGCTTTTGTGAGATGCATCAAGATATAAAGCTAACATATGAATATGGGATCATGCAAACCTAGAATTTTTACTCTACAAAGCACATACCAAGCTCTCTCCTTAAAGATGAAAATTCGGTTTCGGGAAGAGCTTTGGTGAAGATATCGGCAAGGTTGGACTTAGATTCTACATAATTAAGTTCAATGTCCCCTCTTGCCACATGATCTCTTATGAAGTGATGTTTCGCTTCAATGTGCTTGGTCCTAGAGTGATGTACTAGAATTTTGGTCAAGTTGATGGTACTCACATTGTCACAATAAACTTTAATGTTAGAGTAGTGTAGCTCATAGTCCTCAAGAGTATGTCTCATCCAAAGTAATTGAGCTACACAACCACCCATAGCCACATATTCGGCTTCGGTGGTTGATAAAGCAACACAATGTTGCTTCCTACTACTCCAACTAACTAGGGAGGACCCAAGAAATTGGCATCCACCACTAGTACTCTTCCTATCCAATTTGTAACCGGCATAATAGGAATCGGTATAGCCAAGCAACTCAAAAGACCTAGTCCTAGGATACCAAAGTCCTACATTTAGGGTGCCTTTAACATATCTTAAAATTCTCTTAACGGCTACTAAATGTGATTCTTTGTCACAAGATTGGTATCTTGCACACATACCTACCGTAAATAAGATATCGAGTCTACTAGCGGTTAGGTATAGTAGGCTACCAATCATACTCCTATAAAGTTTAAGATCAATTGATTTACCATCATGATCACTATCTATTCTAGTGCTAGTGGCCATAGGAGTGGTTACAATTTTGGCATTTTCCAAACCAAATTTCTTGATCATTTCATTTGCATATTTGGTTTGATAAATATGAATCCCTTCATTGGTTTGCTTGACTTGTAACCCTAGGAAAAAGTTGAGCTCTCCAACTAAACTCATTTCAAATTTATTTTCCATGTTTTTTATAAAGTCTTGAAGAAGATCATCATTTGTTGACCCAAAAATAATGTCATCAACATATATTTGGGCTATAAAGATATCCTTTAATGTTGACTTTATAAACAAGGTTTGATCTACTTGACCTCTCCTAAAATCCTTAGAAATTAAGAAAGATGACAATCTTTCATACCATGCTCGGGGAGCTTGTTTTAACCCATATAATGCTTTCCTAAGCTTATATACGTGGTTTGGATAATCTATGTTCTCAAACCCGGGTGGTTGCTCTACATATACTTCCTCCTTAATATAATCATTTAAGAATGCCGATTTAACATCCATTTGGTAAAGTTTAAATCCCATATAGGAAGCATATCTTAAGAGAATTCTAATACATTCTAACCTAGCAACCGGGGCATAAGTCTCATCATAGTCAAGCCCCTGAACTTGATTGAATCCCCTAGCAACCAACCTAGCCTTATTTCTAGTGATATTTCCTTGGTTATCTAGCTTATTCCTAAAGACCCATCTTGTAGTAATTATGGTGCTATCATTTGGTCTAGGTACTAACTCCCATACTTGACTCCTCTCAAATTGAGCCAATTCATCTTGCATTGGCAAAATCCAATTCGGATCATGTAACACATCATTGATCGATTTGGGATCGATTTGTGAAATAAGAGCTACTTGACTAGTAAGAGGTCTATGAAATGACCTAGTTCTTACTCCTTGAGATAGATCTCCTACTACTTGGTCAAGTGGATGATCTTGATGAATTCTTAGGGTTCTAGAAGGGGTTTCAAATTGATCATTGTTATCTTCTACCCTCCTTTCATCATCGGAATCTCCTCTTCCTCCCCCTTGATCATTACCCCTTATGGTCAAATTTTGATGTTTTTGGGTAATGTCTTGATTATTGTCATAAATATTCTTATCAATAGAGGACTTTCTAGGGTAGGTACTAGTGGTTTCATCAAATTGAACATTAGAAGACTCCTCAATCCCTTGGGTTCTCTTATTGTAGACTCTATATCCTCTACTTGTGGATGAGTATCCAACTAGGATTCCCTCATCTGCTTTGGATTCAAATTTTCCTAAGTTATCTTTGGTGTTTAAAATATAAACTTTACATCCAAAGACTTTGAAATAATGAATTGTGGTAATAGTCTCATTCCATAATTCAAATGGTGTCTTTCCTAAAAACCTATGGATTTGAACCCTATTTTGGATATAGCAAGCGGTATTAACCGCTTTCGCCCACAAGTAGCTAGGTAGAGAATATGCATTAAGCATAGTCCTAGACGCCTCTTGTAGGGCACGATTTCTCTTTTCCACCACCCCATTTTGTTGGGGTGTTCTAGGAAAAGAGAACTCATTCTTGTACCCTTGCTCTAAACAAAATTGTGAAAATTTAGAATTCTCAAATTCACCACCATGATCACTACGGATCCGGTTGATTTTGAGACTCTTTTCATTTTCAACCCTTTTACTAAATCCTATGATCATTTCTAATGTATCATCCTTATGTTTCATAAAGTGGACCCAAGTATACCTAGAAAAATCATCTACTATAACTAAAAAATATTTGCTACCATTTAAAGAAGGAGTACTATGGCAATCAAATAAGTCAAGATGCAATAGTTCTAATGGTAAGAAAGTATTAGTTAAGGTTTTACCTTTGTGTGATGCTTTTGTTTGTTTTCCTTCTTGGCATGCATCACACATTTTGTTCTTGACATTCTTGATCTTTGGTAGCCCTTTGACCAACTCCATCTTGGCTACCTTGGCTATGTTTTTCATGTTGATGTGCCCCAATCTCCTATGTCATAGCGAACTTTCTTCTTCTTTCGCAACAAGACACTCAATTGTACCTCTACCTAATATCTTGAGTTTTCCACTATTTCCAAAAGACACCGCTCCCTTCTTCACATACTTAATTGTTGAGAACTTGCTCACATCCCCGGTCATGTGTGTTGAACAACCGCTATCCACGATCCACATACCTTGCTCTCCTACCTCATCGTCACTAGATGACGATTCATCACTTGAAGAGGCTTCTTCTTGGCTTGATGTACCGGAGTCATCCTTTTGGGCCATGAGTGCCACATGGCATGTGACGTGGCAAAGCTCATCATCGGAGGAGGAATCTTCAACACTTGGTGTGTCCCATGTGGTTTGAGCCACCATGGCCTCCTCCTTCTTTTTCTTTTTCTCCTTACTTTCCTTCTTTTTCTTTTCTTTTTCTTCCTTCTTCTTTAGCTCCGGGCAATTTGGCTTTATGTGCCCCTTCTTATTGCAAGCATGGCAAATCACATTGTTATTAAAACTTGAATTACCACTAAACTTACCTTTTGAAGAATGAGACCCCTTCCTTGCTTCTCTATTCTTGAACTCCTTTGATTTTCTATAGAGCTTCTTGACAAAGTTGGCCATCTCACTAGACGAGTCTCCATCACTACTTGAATCATGCTCCGACTCGGATGATGATGACACTTCTTTTCTTTCTTTCTTCTTCTTTTCCTTCTTTTCAACAAATAGAGCTAAACCCTTTTCCTTAGAGGACATGTTAGTTTGCTCATGCAATTCAAACTCATAAAATAATTCATCAATTTTAATTTGAGAGAGATCCCTAGTTACCTTAATAGCATCAACTATAGAAGTCCATAGAGAATTTCTAGGAAATGCTTGAAGAATATACCTTACCAAATCCCGGTTGTCAACTCGCTCACCTATGATGTGGAGTCCATTCACAATCTCCTTAAACCTTCCATGCATTTGGCTTACGGTTTCATGGGTCTTCATTTGGAAGGCTTGAAGTTGTCCAATTAGCAAGTCCTTCTTGGCCCTCTTTGACTCCTTGGATCCTTCATTTAGCTCAATGAGCTTTTCCCATAACTCCTTGGCGGATTCGAAAGCCCCACCTTGTTGAGTTGCTCCATTGTAATACCGCATTGGATCATGAGTACCACCTTTGCATTTGACTCGAACCGCCTATTCATTTCCCTTGTCCAATCCTTGCTTGGAATAGGGTCTCCATGTTCATCCACCGGTTCCTCAAAGCCATCTACAATGCTATGCCAAATTTCAATATTACTCATTAGATAATATTTCATCCTACCTTTCCAATACGCAAAATGACTCCCATTGAAGAGCGGTGGCTTGGCGGTGCTATATCCCTCTTGAAGAGCCATTGATGCCTTGGTTAACGGTGAAATCTTCCAAGCTATCCGGGCTCTGATACCACTTGTTGGATCTTTATAATGGCTAGAGGGGGGGGGGTGATTAGCCTTTCTTTGTTTCTACAAAAACGTTAGCGGAAGCAATACAAATACAAATACGAATACGAATAAGAAACAAGAAAACAATCCTAACACTCGATGTACGTGGTTCGGAGATGACGCTCCTACTCCACGGTAATCCGTAAGGTGGATTAGCCCTAGCCAAGCTTCACTAAATCCTCCTTTGGATGAACCAAGGTGGAGAAACCTTGTCTTACAATGCTCTCCTCTTCTTTACAATGATGGAAGATTAAAATCTAGAGAAGAGGAGGTTTAGAATCACAAAAGCACTTGGGAAAGCTTGGTGAGCACGAGGGTGTAGCTAGGAATGAGAGCACTAGCTTCACCAAGCCCCCCAAGGCCCCTTCTTATAGAAGAGGGGCTGTTTTTCCCATTGGGCTTTGATTAGTCGATTGATGATTACCATCAGTCGACTGTCATCAAAGATAACGACTTCTGATAAAGCAGATCGGCGGGGATTCGAAGCTGCCATTTCGAACGGGAGGCCTATCAGTCGACTGATCCCTCCATCAGTCGACTGATGGAGTGATCAGTCGAGTGAGACTGCATTCTGTGGCGAATTTTCCCTTGATCGGATCACGCCTTTGGCGTCGATTGATCGCAACATCGATCCGATCCGCATGACTAAGGTAGTCGATCGATCGTCAGGTTTCACCGACTCGGTCGAACGCTGACTGGTCGATCGATACATCGATCCGATCGATACTCATCAAGTATGAATATTTCATACTTGATTCCACCCCCTAGACTTAGACTTGACCTTCTAACTCTTCCTTCAGCCTTGCGCCTGCCTTCAAGAGTTTCCTTCTTCCTCGTCATGTCTTGGGTTGCCAAATGCTTGGACTTTACGCCGCAAAGACTACAAGCTTGGACTTATGCTGCCAAGACTTTACTTTGGACTTCTTTTGCCAAGGTTCTCTTGGACTTTACGCTGCCAAGACTACAAGCTTGGTCTTACGCTGTCAAGTCCATCCCTTGGACTTCTCTTTGCCAAGATTTACTTGGACTTTACGCTGCCAAGACTACAAGCTTGGTCTTATGCTGCCAAGTCCATCCCTTGGACTTCCCTTGCCGAGATCATACCTGGACTTTTCTTTTACCAAGTCTTCATACTTGGATTTCCCTGTCACTCAAACATATTCAGAATTAGATCACAAAGCATTGCCTAACTTATATGATTATCCAAACATTAAAACATATAAATGCTTGGGGGATTGTTGCACCAACAGTCTCACCTAACATTAGTTAAGCGTATCCTTAGGTATTTAAAGGGCACGCTAAGCGTAAGTATTTGGTACCTTAGATCTACTGAGTTTGAACTAATCGACTATTTTGATTCGGACAACGCCGGTAGTAAACTCGATAGAAAGAGCACGAGTGGTTGTTGTCAACTTCTTGGCTCGAGTCTAGTGAGTTAGTGTAGTAGGGAGTGTTGGAATGTATACTGAAAGCCTAGCTCTTTTTGTATGAACATTTTTATTTTGAAATAAGAATCAGATGATCATTGTTTGCACTTTATATTTATTATATGTGTGCATATTGTCTAATATTTTACATTATAGATAACATGGTGCTTGGTGTGGCACAGAAGATCATGTTATCAGTCCCTTGTAGAATATAAGTAGAGGCTCACAAGCAAGATGGTTTTGGACAAACCATTGGCATGGTTGTAGTGTAGCTTGGTATTGTTTTGTCTTGAACATAGAGTTACACTAGTACACTTAGGTGTATTGAGCAGGACCGACATAGAGGTGATTCAATTTATTACTGAATACATAATTGAATCGGACCTCGAATATTATATTGTACATGCTCTTAATCCCGATATAATAACGGGCACATATACTTAGTATTTATTTCTTTGATTTATCAAAGGGTGAGATTTAGATGGATTAAATCAATATGCCCGGTAAGTTGGGAAATGATATTATTTACATGGTGTGCCGTTGATTATAGGAGGAAACCGTGTCCTATATATTAGGTTGATGATGTCCCCTTGAGGAGCTCATAAGGTTCATCATGTAAACCCAGCTGGTTAACTTAGTCAACTTGATGATAATGTTGAGTGGTACTACTCGAGGAGTTAGATGTTAATTTATTGATGGTCAGTAAATCAATTAATTAACGGACATTCGATATCTTAAACACGGGGAGATGGATGTACAAATAATATATGGAGCCCATATTGATTTATGGGGGTTGGTGAGGTAATTCAATGATGATCCTCTAGTGGAATGGAACATCATTGATGGATCAAGTTTGTGTGGTTCCGATCCATCGGGTGGCCAAGATCCAACACCTCCTCATGGTCCCTATCGTAGCCTAATATAATCCTCATGAAGTCTAGATCCAAGGATGGAAAACAAAACTCTAGAACCGACGGTTGGGATGAAACCCTAGATCCGACGTTTGGGATGAAACCCTAGATCCGACGATTGGGATGAAACCCTAGATCCGACGGTGGAGATTAAATCCCTAGATCCGACGGTGGAGATTAAAGGAGGCTTAAGCCATACTCTATAAATAAAGGGCTAAGGCTTGGGCGGAAAAAAAAATGCTTGGGAGATTAGGGTTTTGCCTATCTAAAAGTGGGCGGCAACAAACCCTAGAGAAGTTAGGGTTTTGGGCGGTTAGGGTTTTGGAGAAGTTGGGCGGCTAGAAGTGGGTTGAAAAGCTTTGTTCTCCCTAGGGTTTTGGCAGGCGCCCCTCTTCCTCTTCTCATCCTTTGCCGGTGCTCTTTCCTTCTTCCTTTTCTCCTTGGCCGGTGGAAACAAGGGCTAGGTTTTTCCTTGGAGTTCTTGGCCGGCACCCTCTTGCTTTCTCCTTGGTGGCCGGCGGCAACTCTTCATGAAGGTTGGTCGGCGCTCAAGAAGCTACTCCTTGGCAGGCGATTATATCAAGCTCCTTGGCTTGGTGGTCGGTTCTAGATAAGGAGAAGGAGTTTTTGTTTGGTTCTTCTCTTTGTTCGGATAGAGCAAGGAAAGGAAGAACGTGATCTAGGAGGCTTCTACTCGTGGAGGATCTTCGCCCACATGACGTCCACGAGGAGGATAGGACATACGATAGAAGATCGAGAGGTATAAAAGTTTTACAACTTTTATTGATCTTTGCATGTTCTTATCTTTATGTTAGTATGTCTTGATTATACTAGTTTTCATTTGTATGTATTTGTATAATCATGGACCCCGAAGACAAACACAAAAATCGGGGATCCGTCCGTTGTCTCATCCACGGCTAACCAACTAGAAGAGTTGGGTTGCTTGAACAACTAGTTTGTTCAAGCGATCACTCAAGTTGTTAGCACGATGACGAATTGGTTGTGCTTAGGAAACACATCCCATCCGGATTAGTTTTTTCATTAGTGAAAATTTTAATCCGGGGACATGGGAGCCAATGAGCCTCCGAAGCAATCCCTATAAAATGGTATCAGAGCCACGGTTTCCGATTTTGTGTGTTTTGGATTCGGTTACTTTCATGCACATATCATATATTGAGTATGCCGGATAATAGTAGGATGTGCCTAGGCTAACTTTTTGGTTGCAGGCATAAGATCCGACTATTATGGCTATATGTGTGTATGTGATTGTTTGTGTGTGATTGTATGTATATTATTTGAATCCTCGGGGTTGACGAGGCAAGATTAGTATTTAATTTTTGTAATTAAATACGGCATTGTTTAGCCACTCATTTTAGTTTACTTTCGATCTAGATTATTTGTACACTCCTTCGTGGAGTATAGGATCGATGGATGTAAATTAAAATAGTTTATCTCGGCTCGGATCTCTTTGGTGACTTGCGCACGGGAAAAGGTGGAGCGGACGAGGTGGCAACACGACAGGACGCATATTAGAAAACAATGCCATAATAGTTGGGAAAATTATGTTTTTTCCATATCTATTGCTGATTTTTTTTATATGCATGTTGTGTGTGCTTGAAAATTCCTCATTGTCAATTTATTAAGTGGGAGAGGGACATTTTAATTAATTCCCGTGGCCTCCATTACAATTTGACGTGTGATGCAACAAACTTGTGCGTCGGCTCTAAGTGCCTTCCTCCCCATCAGATGGGTTTGTTTACGGATCACTAGGTCAAATAATGGTTATAGGAAATTATTTAGGAGCGTGTGTACTTCCACATCGGTACATAATCCGAGATAATTCCCTTAGTATTGTGTAATGGTGCACACTTAGATGCAAATAAAAAGTATTCTCCCCATCGGAGTCACTGCTTTTATTTGTAGGGCCAAAGAGGAACCAACTATTAATTTTATTTGTCAAAAAGTAAGGTTGACAAGATAATAAAATTAATGGGTAAAACCTCCTCTTACAAATGTAGAATTTGTATACGTCCACACTATCGTGGCATGCGATAATCTCGGTGTTTTGAGGTGTTGGTTGATTTCGAAATTTTATTGTTTGAGGAATCAATAATATTTGAAATCTAATATTTTGATCATTGTGATTCTTAGGTTTTTCAAATGGCTTTCAACCCACTTGCTGTGATATTAAAAGAAAATAAACTTACTGGAACAAATTATATTGATTGGAAAAGAAATTTGGATATTGTCTTAACTACAGAGGAGTACAAATTTGTACTCTTCGAGGTCTGTCCTCCTAAGCCCACCGATGACTCTGATGAAAAGGAGAAAGAAAGTTATAAGAAATGGATCAAGGCAGATGAGATGGCGCGGTGTTACATTTTAGCATCTGTGTCAAATGTCTTTGCATCGACATCGACGTGCCATGGCTGATGTTCAATCTCAAGGAACTTTTGGACATCGAGTAGGCGGCTAGACAGGAAGCCATGAAACTTGATGGCGACCACCATGATCGAGGAACACCCGTCGAGGATCATGTTCTCAAGATGATGGCTCATCTTAATGAGATGGAAGTCCTCGGTGAGATCGATGGGGAAACCCAGTCGATATCATTCTCCGATCTCTGCCTAGGAGTTTTGGCGATTCGCCTCAACTACAACATGAACAAGAGGTTGTATTCGTTGGCGGAGCTTGACGAACTCGAGGCGCGGAGGGCTTTTTCGTCAAAGCGCTCAAGCCATGGTTGCTCGGAAGGTTTCTTCTTCTAAGCGAAAGGTAAGAAGAAGAAGAAGCAAGGTGGAGCAAAGAAAGTGGCGATGGGACCTCGAGCGAGGAGTGAAGAAGGCAAGTGCTTCACTTGCAAGCAGACTGGACATTGGAAGGCGGACTGTCCTCGCCGAAAGAACAAAGGTATATCTTCTTGTTTAGTTGTTGAAACATGTTTAGAGGTGTTATCTACCAGTGCTTGGTGTGTATATATAGGAGCCACTTATCATGTCTGCAATACTTTGCAGGGGTTCCAGGAAACCCGATGACTAGCTGAGGGAGAGATTACCGTCTTCATGGGCAATGCTTCAAAGGTGGCGGCTATTACAGTGGGAGACGTTCATTTATCTTTTGATAGGAATAAAGTTTTGGTTTTGAGAAATTGTCTTTATGTACCTACTTTTAGAAAGAATCTAATTTCAGTTTCTAAATTGTTTATGGATGGATATTCTGTTTCTTTTAATGACAAAGTGGTTATAAAAAGGAATAGGGAGATTTTCTGTTCTGGTACATTGGTTGGCAATTTGTACACTCTTGAACCGAAAACTCCCACGATGCATATAGAAGTAAATAACTCATCTTCTAAGTCTAATAAGAGAAAAGAACCTTCAAAAATAAACCAGACATATCTTTGGCATCTAAGGCTTGGTCATATTAACCTGAGTATAATTCAAAGGTTGATAGTTGATGGACCTTTGGGTTGATTAGTGGTGGAGGATCTCCCAACGTGCGAATCTTGCTTGGAAGGTAAAATGACCAAGAGGCCTTTCAAGGCCAAGGGGTATAGAGCCAAAGATGTGTTAGAATTGGTTCATTCTGATTTGTGTTGTCCTATGTTTATCCACACTAGAGGTGGTTTCGAATATTTCATCTCTTTTATATACGATTATTCAAGATATGGATACATTTACTTGATGCGCCGCAAGTCTGAATGCTTCGACAGGTTCAAAGAATTCAAGGCTGATGTGGAGAACCGTCAAGGTAAAAGTATCAAGACACTACGATCTAATCGTGGTGGCAAATACCTCTTGGGAGAGTTTAGGAGTTACTTATCAGAGGTTGGGATTCAATCCCAATTGTCCGCACCTGGCACACCCCAGCAGAATGGTGTGGCGGAGCGAAGGAATAGGACTTTTATGGAGATGGTTAGATCGATGATGAGTTATTCTGAGTTACCTAATTTGTTCTGGGGTTTGCTTTGGAAACGGCAGCACACATTCTGAATTTGGTTCCATCTAAGTCAGTACCCTCTACTCCCATAGAATTGTGGACTGGGCGAACGCCTAGTCTAAGACATATTCGGATTTGGGGTAGTCCAGCACATGTCTTTGAAGGAGATCTTTGGTAAGTTGGAATCTAAATGCAAATGCGCTTGTTTGTTGGCTACCCTAAGGGAGCGAAGGGTGGTTTGTTCTATAGTCCTAGAGATCGGAAGGTGATCGTGAGTCTGAATGCAGTTTCTAGAGGAGGACTATGTGATGAACCACAAGCCCACGAGTAGGATTGTTCTTGAGAGTTGGAAGTCAGGCTTGTACCACGTACAAGAGGAGATACCACAAGTCACTTGCACCGCGTGTCACGAGCATACACGGGAGGCACCTCGTCGTAGTGGAGGGTTGTTAGACAACTGAGAGATTCATGTTCTTGGGAGAGTCTTGGACTTAGTCACTGGTGAACATGAACTGATCCTGGACATATGACGAGGTACTCCAAGATAGAGATGCGGTATCTTGGCAAAGAGCGATGAATTCAAAGATAGAATCTATGGATTCTAATCAAGTCTGGGAGCTAGTAGAGCCACCCGATGGTGTAAAAGTCATTGGATGCAAGTGGATCTACAAGAGAAAGAGAGGGGTAGACGGGAAGGTTGAGACCTTCAAAGCTAGGCTTGTTGCGAAAGGGTATACTCAAAAAGAGGGTATCGATTATGAGGAGACCTTTTCACCGGTAGCTATGCTTAAGTCTATCTGGATTCTCTTATCTATAGCTTCTCTAATGGATTATGAGATTTGGCAGATGGATGTCAAGACAGCTTTCCTTAACGGAAGTCTTGAGGAGAACATCTATATGCAGCAACCAGAGGGATTCATTGCTAAAGGCAAAGAGCATCTTGTATGTAAGCTTAATCGGTCCATTTATGGATTGAAGCAAGCTTCTAGACCTTGGAACATCCGCTTTGATGAGGTAATCCAGTCATATGGATTTATTCAAAGTCCGGATGAGCCTTGTGTATACAAAAGATGTGATGGAAACGTAGTGGTATTTCTTATACTATACGTAGATGACATTTTATTAGTTGGCAACAATATCAAAGTGTTATCAGACGTAAGGGTATGGTTGTCCAAACAGTTTGACATGAAGGACTTGGGGGAAGTGGGACACATCCTTGGGATCAAAGTTATAAGGGATCGCAAGAAAAGGATGTTGTGCTTATCTCAATCTTCATACATAGACACGGTCCTAGCTCGTTTTAGCATGCAGAACTCCAAGAAAGGTTTTCTACCTTTTAGGCATGGAGTTCCTTTATCTAAAGAGATGTGTCCCAAAACATCAAAGGAGATAGAGGAGATGAAGGTGGTTCCTTATGCTTTGGTAGTAGGAAGCCTCATGTATGCTATGCTATGTACGAGACCAGATATCTGCTTTGCCGTAGGCATGGTTAGCAGATATCAGAGTAATCCTAGACAGAGACATTGGACTGTGGTAAAGCATATATTGAATACCTGAGAAGGACTAGGGATTATATGCTAGTTTACCGGGTAGATCAATTAGTCCCTGTGGGTTACACGGATTCTGATTTCCAATCAGATAGGGATAATAGTAAGTCTACCTTGGGGTTTGTGTTTACTTTTGGAGGTGGAGCCATAGTATGGAGGAGTGTCAAGCAGAAATGCGTGGCGGACTCTACCATGGAAGCTGAGTATGTGGCGACCTGAGGCCCAAGGAAGTCAGATGGCTCAGAACTTCTTGATGGACTTGGATGTGATTCTGGTTTTCCAGAACTATCACAATTTATTGTGATAACAAAGCAGCAAATGGTAAACTCAAGGAACCACGAGCCCATAAGGCGAGTAAACACATAGAGCGCAAGTACCACCTGATACGAGAGATCGTAAAGCGAGGAGAAGTAGCTGTCGCCAAGATTGCATTAGAGGATAACTTGGCGGATCCATTCACTAAGGCCCTTCCAGCGAAAGCGTTTGATAGGCACGTGGAGGACATGGGGATCAGATGTATGGCAATGTGATGACAGCATAGTCTTTTAGTATAAGTGGGAGATTGTTAGAATGTATACTGAAAGCCAAGCTCTTTTTGTATGAACATTTTTATTTGGAAATAAGAATCATATGATCATTGTTTGCACTTTATATTTATTATATGTGTGCATATTGTCTAATATTTTACATTATAGATAACATGCTGCTTGGTGTGGCACAGAAGATCATGTTATCAGTCCCTTGTAGAATATAAGTAGAGGCTCACAACCAAGATGGTTTTGGACAAACCATTGGCATGGTTGTAGTGTAGCTTGGTATTGTTTTGTCTTGAACATAGAGTTACACTAGTACACTTAGGTGTATTGAGCAGGACCGACATAGAGGTGATTCAATTTATTGCTGACTACATAATTGAATCGGACCTCGGATATTATGTTGTACATGCTCTTAATCCCGATATAACAATGGGAACATGTACTTAGTATTTATTTCTTTGATTTACCAAAGGGTGAGATTTAGATGGATTAAATCAATATGCCCGGTAAGTTGGGAAATGATATTATTTACATGGTGTGCCATTGATTATAGGAGGAAACTGTGTCCTATATATTAGATTGATGATGTCCCCTTGAGGAGCTCATAAGGTTCATCATGTAAACCCAGCTGGTTGACTTAGTTAACATGATGATAAGGTTGAGTGGTACTACTCGAGGAGTTAGATGTTAATTGATTGATGGTCAGTAAATCAATTAATTAATGGACATTCGATATCTTAAACACGGGGAGATGGATGTATAAATAATATATGGAGCCCATATTGATTTATGGGGGTTGGTGAGGTAATTCAATGATGATCCTCTAGTGGAATGGAACATCATTGATGGATCAAGTTTGTGTGGTTCCGATCCATCGGGTGGCCAAGATCCAACTCCTCCTCATGGTCCCTATCGTAGCCTAATATAATCCTCATGAAGTCTAGATCCAAGTATGGAAAACAAAACTCTAGAACCGACGGTTTGGATTAAACCCTAGATCCGACAATTAGGATGAAACCCTAGATCCGACGGTGGAGATTAAATCTCTAGATCCGACGGTGGAGATTAAAGGAGGCTTAAGCCATACTCTATAAATAAAGGGCTAAAGCTTGGGCGGCAAAAAAAAAAATGCTTTGGAGATTAGGGTTTTGCCTATCTAAAAGTGGGTGACAACAAACCCTAGAGAAGTTAGGGTTTTGGGCGGCTAGGGTTTTGGAGAAGTTGGGCGGCTAGAAGTGGGCGGAAAAGCTTTGTTCTCCCTAGGGTTTTGGCCGGCGCCCCTCTTCCTCTTCTCATCCTTTTTGTCGGCGCTCTTCCCTTCTTCCTTTTCTCCTTGGCCGGTGGAAACAAGGGCTAGGGTTTATCCTTGGAGTTCTTGGCCGGCGCCCTTTTGCTTTCTCCTTGGTGGCCGGCGGCAACTCTTCTTGAAGGTTGGCCGGCGCTCAAGAAGCTACTCCTTGGCCGACGGTTATATCAAGCTCCTTGGCTTGGTGGTCGGTTCTAGATAAGGAGAAGGAGTTTTTGTTTGGTTCTTCTCTTTGTTCGGATAGTGCAAGGAAAGGAAGAACGTGATCTAGGAGGCTTCTACTCGTGGAGGATCTTCGCCCACACGACATCCACGAGGAGGATAGGACATACGATAGAAGATCGAGAGGTATAAAAGTTTTACAACTTTTATTGATCTTTGCATGTTCTTATCTTTATGTTAGTATGTGTTGATTATACTAGTTTTCATTTGTATGTATTTGTATAATCATGGACCCCGAAGACAAACACAAATATCGGGGATCCGTCCGTCGTCTCTTCCGTGGCTAACCAACTAGAAGAGTTGGGTTGCTTGAACAACTAGTTTATTCAAGCGATCACTCAAGTTGTTAGCACGACGACGAATTGGTTGTGCTTAGGAAACTCATCCCATCCGGATTGGTTTTTTCATTAGTGAAAATTTTAATCCGGGGACATGGGAGCCAATGAGCCTCCGAAGCAATCCCTATAGGGAGCAATATTGTGTTGCATTATCTACCACCGAAGCCGAATACATCGCCATGGGTGAGTGTGTCGCCTAGCTTCTTTGGATGAAGCACACTCTCCGAGACTTTAACTTAAACTTCAACAATATTAAAACTCACATAGATAATATTAGCTCCATCAAACTAACCAAAAATCGTATTTGCCATTCTAGGACCAAACATATAGAAGTTAAACACCACTTTATTTGAGAACATGTACCTAACGGAACCATTAAACTCAAATATGTGGAATCCAAGTCAAACCTAGCCCATCTTTTTAACAAACCACTACCCGAATGTTGGTGGATGCTTCGGAGGCTCATTGGCTCCCATGTCCCCGGATTAAAATTTTCACTAATGAAAGAATTAATCCGGATGGGTTGAGCTTCCTTAGCACAACCTATTCGTCGTCGTGCTAACAACTTGAGTGGTCGCTTGAACAAACTAGTTGTTCAAGCAACACAACTCTTCTAGTTGGTTAGCCGTGGAAGAGACGACGGATGGATCGCCGATTTTTGTGTTTGTCTTCGGGGTCCATGATTATACAATATATATTCATACACACACATGCATAATCAAAATATTAAGGAACATATTCAGATCTGTAAATAAAGTTAAAATAACTTTATACCTTACCATCTTCTATCGTATGTCCTATCCTTCTCGTGGACGACGTGTGGACGAAGATCCTCCACGAGTAGAAGCCTTCTAGATCACTTTCTTCTCTACCTTGTCCGCTGCGAACAAAGAGAAGAAACCACGAATACCTTCCTATCTAGAACCGGCCACCAAATTATGGAACTTGGTGCAACCGCCGGCCAAGGAAACAATTGGATGAAGCGCCGGCCAACTTGAAGAAGAGTTGCCGCCGGCCACCAAGGAGAAAGGAAGGAGGAAGACCACCGGCCACCAATGGAAGGAGAACCGCCGGCTAAGGAAGAAGAGAAAGGCCTTAATGATGGGCGCCGGCCAAGTATTGATGGAGGAAATTGGGCGCCGGCAACAACTAGAAGGTAGAAGAAAGTTGCCGCCCACTTTTGCTCCAAACCCTAGCCGCCCACCTCTCCAAAAGCCAAACCCTAATTCTCTAATTCAAATCCTTGATTATTCTTGCCGCCCAACCCTAAGCATCTATTTATAGAATAGGGCTTAAGCCTCCTTTAATCTCCACCGTCGGATCTAGGGATTTAATCTCCACCGTCGGATCTAGGGTTTTATCCCAACCGTCGGATCTAGGGTTTAATCCCAACCGTCGGATCTAGGATTTCATCCCAACCGTCGGATCTAAGGTTCCATCCCAACCATCGGATCTAGGGTTTTATCCCAACCGTCGGATCTAGGGATTTAATCCCAACCGTCGATTCTAGGATTTCATCCTAACCATCGGACTAGGGATTTAATCCCAACCGTTGGTTCTAGGGTTTCATCCAACCATCGGATCTAGGGATTTAATCCCAACCGTTGGTTCTAGGTTTTGTTTTACATTCTTGGATCTAGACTTCACAAGGATTATATTAGGCTACGATAGGGACCATAAGGAGGAGTTGGGTCTTGGCCACCCAATGGATCGGAACCACACAAACTTGATCCATCAATGATGTTCCATTCCACTAGAGGATCATCATTGAACTACCTCACCAACCCCCATAAATCAATATGGGCTCCATATATTATTTTTACATTAATCTCTTCGTGTTTAAGATATCGAATGTCCGTCAATTAATTGATTTACTGACCATCAATTAATTAACATCTAATTCCTCGAGTAGTACCACTCAACCTTATCATCATGTTGACTAAGTCAACCAGCTGGGTTTACATGATGAACCTTATGAGCTCCTCAAGGGGATATCATCAACCTAGTATATAGGACACGGTTTCCTCCTATAATCAACGGCACACCATGTAAATAATATTATTTCCCAACTTACCGGGCATATTGATTTAATCCATCTAAATCTCACCCACTGATAAATCAAAGAAATAAATACTAAGTACATGTGCCCGTTATTATATCGGGATTAAGAGCATGTACAACATAATATCCGAGGTCCGATTCAATCATGTAGTCAGTACTAAATTGAATCACCTCTATGTCGTTCCTACTCAATACACCTAAGTGTACCAGTGTAACTCTATGTTCAAGACAAAACAATACCAAGCTACACTACAACCATGCCAATGGTTTCTCCAAAACCATCTTGGTTTTGAGCCTCTACTTATATTTTACAAGGAACTGATAACATGATCTTCTGTGCCACACCAAGCACCATGTTATCTACAATGTAAAATATTAGACAATATGCACACATATATAATGAATATATAAAATGCAAACAATGATCATGTGATTCTTATTTCAAAATGAAATGTTCATACAAAAAGAGCTAGGCTTTCAGTATACATTCCAACACCGAAGACGAATTTAGTCTACTAAGACGAAAATTAGGCATGTGCATAATAGAGTAGGACTTACATTCTTTTTATATACTCTAGTATTTACTTCTCTTTTCATGTTAATGGAACTAGCTTAGGGCTTACCCTAGATATCATGCACCTATAGATTTAAGGAGCCAATACATCTCACAACACATAGGACTAATGTGTTTGTGTACTTAGCCACGTAGATGGGCATGAGATGTTAGGACCTTACTCCTGGTTATAGATGTAGAGCTAGTGCATTGCCATGAACCATGGAGCATAATCATATATATTAACCGACTCTTACCAGGACTTGTTGATCTTTCATATCAATCAAGTCAAATAAGAGTTGAACATTCAATAGATGAGCTTATTTTTAGTATATTATTTTCAAAATAATATGGAACATGCTTGGACTTGGAACTTAAACTTAATACTTATATTTTTCAAACCCACTCTTTCTGATTTATGGGAAAAGGAGGAGAAAAGGCCAAAGTTAAGGGATCAAGGGATCATTTTTTTTTATAACTTAACTTAGTAACTTAATTCTATATTCTTATGGCCAAATGTTAATGTTTTACTTAACGTAATGTTTGCAAATTTATTAGTTGAGAAAGGGGGAGAAAGGCCAAGTTAAGAAATCTTCTTAACTTACACTTATTTGTTAATACTAAGGCCAACTTTAAGTAATTGTTAATTACTTAAAAATAGCAAACATCAAGGGGGAGGATTAAGACCTTGTTTCAAGACTCACCCTCGGTCAAAGGGGAGGTTTCCTCAAGGGGGAGTACTTGAAAGAAAGTCTCTATTACTCCTACTTAACTTCTAATTCTTCATGCAAATTATTTCCTTAACTATGTATGGGTTTGCCATTGATCAAAAAGAGAGAGATTATTGGTGCAGTAGGCACCTAAGTCGAACCTGAGTTTTGATTATAGCAAATGATACAAAGTTAAGCTCATTTTGTTATCTCACGAGCTAAATCAAGTGTGCAGAAAAGTACTAAAGCTAGAGTTGAAGGTCAGCGACACCCGGAGGGAGCCATGGTGTCCGGGTGACACCGGGATGACTTCGGAGGGAGCCGAAGGAATTAGGTGGAAGACCGGAAGCAGAAGCTACAAGGTAAATGTTGAGGTAAGCTCGTGTGAGTGAGCGCAAGGAAGGTCGTGTCCTCTATATGGGGAGGTTCTTAGGTGACGATTTGACAAAGACCTCCCATGGAAGGTCTAAGTCGAGATCAGATGGTATATGGCCATTTGATTTACTTATATTATCTGTATTTTTGAGCTAACTCTTCGTTGCAGCTTGAAAACCTACCATCAATCAACTGAGGGCTTGTATCAGTTGACTGATACATCTAGCAGTCGACTGGTAAGGGTAGCAGTCGACTGTTGGTCAAGGATCAGCTTCGAGGAGAGTCAAAGCTTATCTCCATTTTTGAAGGGATAGGAGGCTTGCTCTCATTGGTTGAAGATGTGAATGTCTAGGGTTTCCAAGACTATAAAAGTAGGGGTTCTCCACCCCATTTCCATTATCAAAAACTCTCCAAAAAAAAGCCTCCGCTACGATACTCTTCTATGACGACCTTACGATGATGAAGTGCTACCGCATCTCCGACGACAAGTGCCTAACTTTTTTACTTTATTTAGTCATTGGTTTTCTCTTTTATTGTCATCTATAAATCTTTATTTATCTTGTTTTAATCGTAACAAGGAGAGGGAGAGTGCCCCTCTACCTTGAGCTTTTTCATCGATTGTATTCGCTTACTCCTACCTCGAACTAGGAGTGTTTTTAGTGCTTTGTCCTCCGTATGTGGTCTAGGACTGTTAGGGCCTTGGACTATCAGCCGAAGGCTATGAACCATGTAAAAACAAACGAGTACTTTTTCCTTTCTGCTGCATTTACTTTCACTCACAATTTATATCGAACGAAGGAATTTTATCTTACGCTATTCACCCCCCCTATAGCACTCTAATCGATCCAACATTTATTATGAAAAATTACCAAACATTAAGTATTTTAGGGTCTTTGGTTGTAAGGTGCACATATTGAACACTAAGGATTACTTAGGGAAATTCACTTCCAAAACAACTACGGGGACATTCCTAGGATACTCAACCACTAGTAAAGCCTATAGGGTGAATAACAATGAAACCCTAAAAATCGAAGAAACAATTCACATAGTATTTGATAAAGAAAATGAAACAACAAAACCTGGATTATAAGTGATTAATAAACCTAACTCCAGATCTGAACTTAACTCTTGACCTGAATCCAACTCACAAAACGAATCTAATGTAAATCCTAACCCAAATCAATCTAGGTTACAAACAAATCATCCTATTGATAAAGTAATAGGTGATCCCAATTTAGGAGTACGAACTAGAGCATCATATAGGAACCTAAGCCAAATTTCACTTATCTTAAAAATTGAACCCAAAACAATTAAACAAGCTCTTCTTGATCCCGATTGAATTATAGCTATGCAAGAAGATTTAGCTCAATTTACTAGGAGTCATGTTTGGGAATTAGTACCCCCACCTAAAGAAAAAATGATAATTGGAACAAGGTGGGTATTTCGAAACAAACTTGATGATAAAGGAGAAGTAGTTGGGAATAAGGCTAGGTTAGTCGTTAAAGGATTTAGCCAAGTTGAAGGCTTAAACTCTGACGAAACCTATGCACCCGTAGCTAGACTTGAATCGATTAGAATGTTATTAGCCTACGTTGCACATCGAGGATTCAAGCTATTTCAAATGGATGTCAAGTCGGCGTTTTTAAATGAATTCATTAAGGAAAAAGTTTACGTTAGACAACCACCCGGATTTAAGAGTCTAGACAAACCCGACCATGTCTTTAAACTCATAAAAGCCTTATATGGACTAAAACAAGCTCCTAGAGCTTGGTATGAAAGACTTTCTATTTATCTTAAGTCTAAGGGTTTTAATCAAGGCTTAGTTGACTCAACCTTATTTGTAAAATCCGTAGGAAAAGAGATCTTCATTGCCCAAGTTTACATAGATGGCATAATCTTTGGAACAACTAATTCAATATTACTAAATGAGTTCATTTCACTAATGGAAAGTAAATTCGAAATGAACTTAGTAGGCGAATTGACCTTTTTCTTAGGCTTACAAATTAAACAAACTAGAGAAGGTATCTACCTACACCAACGAAAATATGCTAAGGAATTAATTAGTAGATTTGGAATGCATAACAATAAGGAAATTAATACACCAATGGCAACTAATGTGAATATAGGAGATGATTTAGAAGGAAAACCAATTGATTTAAAATACTATAGGAGAGCGATAGGTAGCCTCCTTTACTTAACTATGAGTCGACCCGATATACTCTTCGCAGTAAGTATGTGTGCGAGATTTCAATCTTGCACTAAGGAGTCGCACCTAGCGCTAGTCAAATGCATCTTTCGATACCTTAAAGGGACACTAAATGTAGGAATTTGGTACCCTAGGTCTACCAAATTCGAACTAATCGGCTACTCCGATTCGGATTATGCTGGTAGTAAACTCGATAGAAAGAACATGAGTGGTTGTTGCCAACTCCTCGACTCAAGTCTAGTTAGCTGGTGTAGTAGAAAGCCACATTGTGTTGCTTATCTACCACCTAAGCCGAGTATGTTGCAATGGGTGAGTGTGTGGCTCAACTTCTTTGGATGAAGCACACTGTCTAAGATTTTCAATTAAACTTTAATCACACTAAACTTTTCATCGACAACATTAGTTCTATTAACCTAACTAAGAACCCAATTTGTCACTCTAGGACTAAACACATAGAGTTTAAACACCATTTCATTCGAGAACACATAGCAAATGGAACAATTCAACTGAAATATGTTGAGTCCAAATCAAACCTAGTAGATATCTTCACCAAACCCTTACTGGAAGGAGAGTTTAGTCTGCTTAGACAAAAATTAGGAATGTGCGTAATAGAGTAGGACTCAACTCTTATTTTTCTTATATACTCTATTGTTATTTTTTCATGTTACATGAAACTGGCTTAGGGTTTACCTTAGCAAGCATGCACCTAGAGATTTAAGGAGCCAACACATCTCACAACACATAGGATCAATGTGTTTGTGTACTTAGCCACGTAGATAGGCGTGAGATGTTAGGACCTTACTCCTGGTTCTAGATGTAGATCAAATGCATTGATATGAACCATGGAGTATAATTATTTAAAATAACCAACTCTATACATGACTTATTGATGCACACGAATGCGACCTCAAATCTAGCGACGGAGACCATCGAGGACTCGAAGCGCGTTCTCACACTCAACGCCGACAAGTGCACGGGTATCGTCAAGTAATAATAAGATTATCGATCTCACAAGGATTGAGATTCGAGTACCGATTTGTTAAGTGGATGTTATTGTTCGGAATTCAATTCAATTGGTTGTGATTGCGAGGGTTGTCGGCGGTCCTAACTCATTACGGTGTCACACGGAAGAAGAAAAGGCTTGCTACTAGTCTTTGGAAAGAATTCTAGGATTTCGGTTTCGCTTGTGTGTCGCAAAACATGCTATCAATTGGGTGTTGTCTAAACGTCTAACTATGGTTTTGTGAAAAGGACATCATACACTCTCCAGATGAGCCTTCGCATCTATTGAAAGCTACCTCTGCCATACCAGGTCAACCCTAGGCTTTAGGACGGGATAGTCGGTACGAGGATGCCGAATCGATCCCTGTGATGAGTCGAAAATGGGGTGTGTTTCCTACTCTATCGCATGCTTCTATCCACAGTTACAGGAGACGAGGCCAATACGTAGGTTCCTCTTTAATTCTCCTAAATCTTAGATACGAGAGCTGTCACCCTCGTATTGGCTAGCACAGTAGATAGAAAACGAAAACACATAGATATTGGTCTAAACTAAAACCAATTGCAAATACAAACTCAAGAATATAATTTAATTTGGAATAACATGTTTTATGTATACAAACTACTCGCTAATCCTAGAATTGAAGAATCTACTCCATAAATATGAGAGGAGAAACACAAAGCATGATCATATTCGTATAAACAATGAATATTATGCAAAGAACAGAAATTACAATGCAATGTGGTTCCTCCCTTTAGCGTTGAAGTGCAGAACATGGATCTCCGGTGGATTCCTTCCTCACCATTGTGAGTTTTCGAAGCTTTTTAGGGCTTCAGAGTGTTGCCCCGGATGTCGTGCCTCCCTCCTAGAATTTTGTCGTAGCCTTCTTTATATAGACATCTGCCTGGATCTCCCCAAAACCTAAAAAATAACTGACTCATGTCAGAATCGCACAGTGCCACACGGTCATGTGGATCCATATGGCCAGGCCGTGTGTAACGCTGTGGCGCAGGCCATGTATTTTCACAGGGCCAAGGTGTGTGCCATTTTTCTCTAGCTTCCAAATGTCTTCTTTTTGCCAAAAGTGCGCCATTTTCTCCGTATAATGCTTTCCTGCACACAAAAGTGCACTCCGAACTAGAAAATAGGAAATACATGCAAAATATAGTAAAATTTTCATGGAACAAACATAAAACCAAATGAGATGTGAGCAAAAACTACTCCTAAAACCCTATATGTTTTTCTCACATCAATTCCCCCAGACTTAGATCTTTGCTTGTCTTTAAGCAAACCTCAGTGCCATGAAATTTTTAAAAGAGGTAGTGTTCCATACTTAGCTTGTTAACTAGATTTATCAAGTGATATTTAGAATCAAAGAAAAATAGATATGTTCTAGAAGTTCACTAAGTTAGCTCCTCGTGCTCATGATAAGCGAATCTTCTTAGGGGATACCCGTTCCATGGTAAGTTAAGTCGTCATCCTATAGCTTTCCTAAGGTCTCCGACTTTTAGGTACTTACCTGCCCAATGCAAGGATCATTCCATAGATCTAGCACAAAATCTCAAAGGCGTGCTCAGTATTGAGAGAAATTGGTAGGTGTTTCCCTAGTAACCTAACTCAGTCTCAAAGGGGCACCAAACCATTTTCACCCATGACAATTGTTTTTTTTATCCCTCATAATCCTTTTTTTTTCTTTTCAATTTTTTTTTCTTACTCTCTTGTTTTCTTTCTTTTTTTCTTTTCTTATTCCATTTTTTTTCTTTCTTTTTCTCTCTCTCTTGGGATTTTGATTTTTCCTAATCGGCTTCCACAATCCGAGCATCTCCAGTAACTAAAATGCTAAATCTAGAGTCACCTATGTATTCCAAAGTACTAGACTACTGAGATGAATCATAACTAGGTATGTACTAGATTTTCCCTTTCAGAATTTTCATCATGTGTAGGTGTAAAATAAAAGCTAACCAGTGTAAGACTTGAACATTCATTAGAGAAAATAAAATAGAATACCATGAGGTAAATGAAGTTAAGCTACCCATGGAAACAACTCATGAAGAAAACTTTAGTAATACTACTGAGGTAGCTTAAAGATAGCAAAAATTAAGTACTGAAGAAACTAAAAACTCTATGTATCAACAGATGAATGCTAACTGAAAATGCAAATGACAGAAAAGAAACTACTGCTAGAAACAAAATAAATCAAGACTTGGGCACCCTAGACTTGTATGAAGAAATACCTCTAATATGGTGGATGAGGTGGAAGGCCGGTAGCCTCGGCATCTCTGGATCCTGGGAGAATCTGATGTTGAGCCGCTGATGCCACATGTACATATGGTCGATCTGAGAGCTAGTAGATGCAGTGGCTGCTCGGTGCTCCTCCTCCCTAGCCCACTGTGCCTGCTGCTCGGTATATATGTCGTTGATGTGCGATCAGAAATCTGAAAAATCATAGGCAGATATACCTGCATCCTACTCAAAAGTAGAAAAAGGTGGTGGTGTAGGTGCAGGCTCATGTCGACATGGACTAGGTGGGCTCAAAATGATCTTTGCTTCTTCCTACCAGGTTTTCCCTAATCCTAAGCTATTTGCAAAGAACATAAGAGACAATAAATCAAAGTCTAAATTATATGCATGAGTGTAGAAAGATTAAAAACATGTAAATTTAACTTGGGTTGCCTCCCAAGAAGCGCTTTGTTTAAGGTCTTTAAGCTCGACCCTACTCCATTGTCTCAACTTGGCTCCGGAGGTTCTGTAAACCTCCATTCATCTGTCTAAGAGTTGACATCCAGTAGGTTCGACTTTACCCTACTGAAAGTGTAACCGTCTAGGAAGGGCGCTCTACACTCTGACATATTGAAGAGGATGATCTCCCTGTCTACCTCCAAGGAGATCTTGTGTGCCTTTACGTCTATAAATGCTCCCGCAGTCGCCAGAAAGGGTCTTTCCAAAATGATGGGATTCTGGAGATTTGGTCCTATGTTGAGTATAACAAAATATTTGTGTATCACAAAATCCTCAATGACCACAGGCACATGTGCTAGCATGCCGACGGGTTCCTTGACTGAGTCATCCCCAATACAAATTCCAAGGTTAGCTAGTTGGATCCCATTCAGTCACATCTTCAAATAGTATGCGTAGGGCATCACACTTTCTGATGAACCCAAGTCGCATAGCGCTTCAACGAATCTTTCCCCATAAATCGAGTAGGGGATAACAAATTCACCAGGGTCCTTAAGCTGGGGTGGAATTTTATCTTCAAATTTGGCTTGGTGGGATAGGGTGGAAATCATGGCTGCACACCCCTTGGCGAATCTATTTCTCTATGCTACTCTCTCGCTGCACACTCCCTCCTCCTTGACTTGACTCGGCTCGGGTAGTGATGGAGAACTATCCATAGGTTGCGACATGGTTTGGGCTATTTGGGCCACTTGTGTTTCCAACATTCTCATGTGACTTGCAAGACTGTCAACAGTAGCCTTCAAATCCTTATGTGACTCTTATGTTTTCTGATGTTGGCATCAAAACTCTTCATTGGCCTTTGTTTGGGTAGCAATGAAGTCTTCCATCATCAATTATAGCCTAGACTTCTGTGGATGTTGCTGCCCATTGCCTTGTTGCCCATATCCTCCTGATGGTTGGAAATTCCCCGAGTTATTTCGATAGGAAAAATTTGGGTGGTTCTTCCATTCGGAATTGTAAGTACTGAAGTATGGATTGTTGGGCCTTTGATTATAATACCCAACTGCATCGACATTCTCAATATGCTCTTTTGAGCTACCCTGCCTTTCATAGTAGTCCTCTCGATGCGCTGTTGCTCCTTCTGTAGTATACAGAAAAAAAAATTAACCCATTAATTAATTAGGATTAATTAGGGGATTAATTAGGCTTAATTATTTGGGCAGAAATTGGGCTTGATTTGAAATTGGGCTTGATTTGAAATTGGGCTTGATCTGAAATTGGGCTGAAATTGGGCTAGAAATGGGGCTTGGGCTAAACCAAATCAGATTGGGTTTGGGTTGAGCTGGGTTAACCGGATCACTTGAACGACATTTAAAAAGCCTGCCGAACAGCCGATCGGCATTTCATCGCGATCCCCGTTTCCATTTCCCCTCCGCCTCGTTCCTTCGCTTCGCACGATCGCATCGTCGATCTCTGTTCGTCGGCGTCCGCTGCGAGCAGCTCGACGGCGCCACCATTTGGTAGATCTCCGGCCGGGGATTAGGGGGTTCTCGCTTGGAAAGAAATTGCGGTGACACTCCCAGCGGACAGCGGCGTCGTCGTCGCGGCAGCGAGCTGCCATCGGAGGTAAGGATCGAGTGTCGTTTTCTTTGTTGAGTAGAGATCTTGATTTTGGGATTGTGTTGTTGAGATCTATAGGTTGGCAGTGATCGGGAGTTGGTTTGATTCGGCGAGCAACTGGGATTGGGGGAAAAATCACCGCCGGTGGAGTTTAGAGCCGGTAAGTTTGGATCTAACCGAAAACTGTCATTTGTGGTATCCATTGATTAGTGTTCTGTTAATGGGATTGTGGAATTGGTTGTTCTTGTGCATTAGAGTTGCCGATGAGTATTTGGGTTTGTTGATTCGGGTATTGGTGCTCGGGGAATACTAGTTGATGTTTGATTTGTTTGGATTGTTAGGGATTCTTAGCTGTAATCAGTTGTGGTATGTTTCTGAATGTATATGTTTCTGTCCAGGTGTTTGGTGGATCCGTTCTTGCTGTGAGGGCTGCTGCCGATTAATTTCCATTGGCAGCTCATATCATTGAAGGAATCAGATAGAGGTTAAGGATGTAGTTATGGATTGATTGCACTTATACATAACTGAGAGTTGCTGTAGAAGAGGAACTGCAGTTGGTCACTGCTATGGTAATGTGATGGTAAGCTGCCGAAGGATGGTTGGCGGTTAGTTCATTAGGATATGTGGTAATGTGGAGATTTCAGTGTTTGGATCATATGGGTTGTGCTCTGTGAGGGAGATGATGATTAGGTTAAGTAAGTGTGGTTAGATCTGTCACCGTAATTAATTTTGAGGATGTCGGTGAGTTATTAGGAGCTGGGTTATGGTGTATAAGCTCCTAACCCATAAGTAGGGTTACTTAGGTTTTCTTGTAGTTGACCTATGTAGTGTATCGAATTTGGGATAAGTAGGGTTCTTACTCGTAGACGAGAAAAGAATACGAATATAAATGAATTAGTATTTTGTTCGTATAAGTATCGGCGATTTGTACTTAACCATAATTTGTTACTATTGTGTAGGTTTTGGATACGAAGCAGGTCCACGGCCGTGAGGATTATTCGAGCTTCGTATCAGGTGGGTAATATCTACCAGGTCCAGTAGTTTGATTAATTCCAGTGCATGACCTTGGATGTATGTTTATACTTGTTTACCTTAAATCCACTCTTATTTAATCATATGCTTGTACTGCCTTTGACCTTGAGATATATACTGTTAGTTATATATGAGAGATGTCCTAAGGAAATCGCCTTATGTATGAACCATTTATATGATAAATGAAGATTCACTATTTGAGTATACATGTTTTATGTATTTGATTGGATCTTAAACTCATTTACTGAATGTCCACGATACGATTCACAACATGAGAGAATTTGTGATTGGAGCACAACTAGTGAGTATCTCTATATGTGTAATTGTGATGTATCGGAATTATCCCTAGTCGATGAATTGATGGATTTGGACACCATCAATTCTGTCGAGACTAGCACGAGGTATACTCCTTGGTGTATCCAAGCAGCTGATTCTCACTGGCTGGAGACATAGTGATGTCCGGAGTTAATCGTGGATGCTAGTTATGGTAACTAGTTCATTGGAGTGACCAGCCGTAAGACTTCATATGGTTCTCTGCATATATAGATATGTCAATGAAGTTCTTACTGTGGCTTAAGTGCGATGTTCCTTTGACTTGCGGTATTCAAGTCATCTTGATCATGGAGACTTATGCTTTGACATCTTAAGCAAACATCTCTAAGGAGATGTGGACCCGGGATGATTGGGTATAAGTCGAAGTGATCGAAGGTGTTTGAATAGCCTATAAAGGATTCACCACTCCTTGCGAGGAGATGTATACTCATGGCCTCTCGTCGGATTGTTACTAAAGTCTTTGGCCAAAGCATTACATGTTTAGAGTAAGGTACTCTTCGATACATGTGGAGTAACTAGAATCCGTAGGACGAGGAAATGATACTTGGGCTAGGCGTGACGAGTCACTTAGTGGGGACCACACATAGACCATGTCCCGAACCAAGTGGGTATAAGATGAGTGAAGGGAATGGGGTACGAATCATTCGAGCCATCAAGGGTTTCGTAAATAGTTCGATCAACCGTTGATTTTTCGGTTAATTGGGGATCATGATGTACTACTAGGTGCCACTCATGATCGTTCTATAATTAATGGTTAATTATAGACGGCCAACATAAACCGAGAACCTATTTGGTCACACGCACAACGAGTGTAATCCAAAGGATTTAAAACGAGCTTAAGAATGAGATTCTCAGACCGAGAGAAACTAGGTTTGGTTGGACCAAACATAAAGCGAGCATGAAATCGTTTCAGTCGCAATGGAAGCGTGGATGGGCCGAGTCTTATGAAGACGTAATGGATGAACCAAAATGGTTTGGTTCTAATCCAATGGATGAGAATAAACCAAAGGGTTTGGTTTATTTTAAACGAATGAACCAAAAGTTGGTTCGGTTCGTTTTAACTTAAAATAAACCATCATGGTTTGGTTTACTTTAACTTATCTTAATGGAGCGGGTTAACGGGCCTAATGGTTATGATCCAATAACCATTAAGAGAATTAGTTCTCTATAAAAGAGGGCTTAATGGATAATTAAGCCCTAATTGGAAGACCCTAAACCTAGTTGCCGCCAACCCCATTGAAGGAGTTGCGCGCCAAGCTCCTTGGCCGCCCAACCCCTTGTGCCGGCGCCCAGCTCCTTTGCCGGCGACCAAGCTTCAGCCGGTGATCCTCCGCGACCCTCCGTGATCTTCCTAGGCCTCGTGAAAAGGTGAGCACTTGGCTTCCTTGTTTTTGGCCGGGCGCTACTCCTCCACCAAGCTGTCCAGTTTTCTGACAGCTTTTCTCTCGCCGAGCCGCTTGACGACGGTTAGAGCTCCGACAGTGGATAACTTACGGGATTCGATCTCCGTAATCCTCTGAGGTGGAGGACGGCGATCTGGCCAATCGGTTGACGAATACCTCTCCGGAGAAGCGAAGTTTTGAGGACTCGTTTTGGATCCGAATTTGATTCGGATCGTGATCATCTCTCGATCACGCCGCCTTCAACACGAGGCTAGTAACCCGCACGAAGACGAAGCTCGTGGCTTAGCGAAGTCATCCCGAGGAACTCGGCGTGGATACGGATAGAGACGATTCTAGCGAGGATCGTTCCGGTTGATGCCGTTCCCGCTACACGTCATACGAAAGGTATAACGTAGATAAATTTTCTTTTATTGCAAATTTAAATTTACGGTTATGTCTACACTTGTTGTAATATGCATGCGTGTGTTGTGTGTGTTGTAATAAATAGGAGTATTTATTATTTTATTGCTTCCGCTGTGTTCATGTTTACGAAACATGATCGAACACACACACGCCGCGGTGCCGGAAACCCAACAGTGGTATCAGAGCCCAGGTTGTGTTTCGACATAATCGTAAAAAGGGTTTTGCGATAGTCATAATGTATTTCTGGAAATTTTCTAATTTTGGAAATTTAGAAGTATTTATGGAAATTTTTCAATTTTGGAAAGTCTAGAAGTATTTATGGAAATCTTCCACTTTTGGAAAGTTGGAAGTATTTATGGAAATTGATATTTTCCATAAATAAAATATTTGATTAGATTCTGGAAATTTGTTTCCTAATTTAATCATGATTTGATTTGGGAAATCAAATCTTAAAATATTTTATTTCCATAAGTAGTTTCAATGATTTAGGAAATTGGTTTCCTAAATAGATTTTCCTTAATCAAATAATTCCATGAATAAAATATGTGATTAGATTTGGAAATTTGTTTCCTAATTTAATTATGATTTGATTTGGAGAATCAAATCTTAAACATATTTTATTTCCATAAATAGTTATGACATATAAGGAAATATATACATGACATAATTGTATGTCATGTAATTGCATTAGATGCATAACATTATGCCATGCGTGTCGTGACATGTAGATGTATGCCATGTATGCCATGCCATGTAGATAATAGTTATTTGCATGCAAAGAGGATGAGACATAAAAACCCTTAAACAATATTAAAGCCTACACCTTCCATTAATATGGTTAGAACCAGAGTTCCGTTTCTTGTTTGGGTTGTTGGACTCTCTCCAAGCCCTCAACCCAATATGTTCAAACCATGGAATAGTTTAATACTAATATGGTAAGAGTCGAGGTCAATCGTTAGCTTTGGTTGTTGGACTCTCCAAGCTGGGCTAATTGGTTGAATGCGCCTAACCATATTAAAACTATTTCCGATTAATGGGTTGGCTTTAACCCGGAGCATCGGCTTGTTGGACTCTCTCCAAGGTCGATGTAAAGGGAGGTGAAGTTGGGTGCTATGCATATGATGCATACTTGTTAATGTGTTAACAACCCGATGTATGTGTGAACATTCAATTAGTTGATAGCACATTGTGATAGTTGCATATACGTGATATGCAATCGGTATAGCAGATACCTACCGTCATAGTTATGAATGGCTTGTTGGACTCTCTCCAAGGTTGTTCATAACTATGATGGATATCAGCCCATTCGGAGATGGACCTACGATCTCCCGAAGTGATTTTGGGGTTTTTGAAATTCGAAAAATGAATGGGATTTATAAATGTATATTGATGCATTTTAAAATCATCTTTCTCATATATGCTCGTTTTGTATTTCTAGGTCAATAAATTGATCATGACATCTTTGAATTTGCACACTATTTTGGATTCGAACAAACTGACTGGGCCTAACTTCCTGGACTGGCTTAGAAACCTGAGAATTGTTCTCAAGGCGGAAAAGCTTGCATATGTCCTTGAAGAGCCTCTTCCTGACCGTCCTAAGGACGATGCAACTCCAGACCAAATGTTGGTCTATCAGAAGCATGTGGCAGATTCTGAGCTGGCGAGTTGCATCATGCTAGCGGCGATGGTACCGAGCAAAGCGCAGATGAGCATATGGATGCTAATACTATGGTCTTCCATCTTCATGAGTTGTTCGATGAGCAAGCGAGATCCAAAGGTTCGAGGTCTCTAGGCTCCTTCACCACGAAGATGCAAGAAGGTTCTTTGTGCTAAAGATGAACGGGTACATCGAGCGCTAGCTACCCTCGGTTTTGTGATGGATCATGAGTTAAGTATTGACTTAATTCTGCATTGTTTGCCCAAGAGTTTTCGCAATTTGTGATGAACTATCGATGAACAAATTGAATCCACCATTCCCGAGCTCCTCAATATGTCAAGACCGTGGAGCCTTCGTGAAGCATGAGGAGAAGGCGGTTCTAGTTGATTCTCAAAGAAAGGTTCTAAGAGGAAGGCAAAAGAATGTAAGAAAGGAAAGAACAAAAGGCAAAGAAGGCGGAACTAAGAAAAAGGGCACTTGCCATCATGTGGGCAAGGAAGGCCACCGCGAAGAAACTCGCAAGATTTATCTTGAGTCCATGAAGAAGAAGAAGGCATCCGATGCCCCATCCTCTGTGTATCTTCGTATTGATTGTCATTCTATTTCCTTAGACACTTGGGTATTGGATACTGGGTGTAGCTCACATATATGTAATGACATACAGGGGCTAAGGAATAGAAGAAGACTTGTCGAGAGGGAGTCAAATTCATGAGTTGGCAATGGAGCAAAGGTTGCGACGCCATCGGAACTTATTTGTCAAGCTCCTAGTGGACTAGTCTTAGAACTGACAATTGCTATTATGTTCCTTCTAATAAAGAACATTGTTTCTATTTCCTCGCTTAAATAGAAATGGTAGTCTTAGAACTGGACAATTGCTATTATGTTCCTTCTCTAATAAAGAACATTGTTTCTATTTCCTGTTTAAATAGAAATGGTTTCCATTTGACGTTTAGTAACAATTATTGTTATATAACTTTAAATGGCGTACTTTATGGAACTGGAACCTTGAGTAATGGCATTTATACGTTGGACGTATCCAGTGACATTTTCAATATCGAAGCGAGCAACACGCATGCTCGAAAGGATAATCAAATAGACTCCTATATGTGGCATTGTCGTCTTGGCCATATAAGCAAGAAACGCATGTCCGAATTACACCGATGTGGAATTCTGGAATCGTTTGAATTAGATTCATACGATACATGCGAATCATGCTTAAAAGGCAAGATGACTAAGTTACCTTTTACTGGAAAAGGTGAACGAGTGGGAGAGTTACTAGGTCTAATACATACTGATGTATGTGGACCTATGTCAACTCAAGCATTAGGAGGCTATAGCTACTTCATTACCTTCACCGATGATCACTCACGGTTTGGGTATGTGTTCTTGATGAAACACAAGTCTGAAGCCTTTGAAAGGTTCAAAGAATTCAGAAATGAAGTAGAGAAACAACATGACAAGAGTATTAAAATACTTCGATCGGATCGAGGTGGTGAATACTTAAGTCAAGAGTTTCTTAATTATCTAAGAGACAATGGCATATTGTCTCAATGGACTCCGCCCTATACACCACAACATAATGGTGTATCTGAGAGGCGTAACCGGACCTTGTTGGACATGGTCAGGTCAATGATGAATCATGCAACTCTTCCCAAGTCCTTTTGGGGCTATGCACTTCAGACAGCTGTTTACTTGTTAAACAGAATGCCTACCAAGGTAGTCTCAACTACTCCATATGAGATATGGAATGGTAAGAAACCTCATGTATCTTACTTGAAGATATGGGGTTGTCCTGCTTATGTGAAGCAGACTGTATCAGACAAATTGGATGCTAAGTCTGATAAATGTCTATTTGTTGGATACCATAAGGAAACAAGGGGTACCAATTCTATCATCCCATGGAACAAAAGGTGTTTGTTTCAAGGCATGCTGTGTTTCTAGAGAAAGAGTTTCTCTTGCAAGAAAACAGTGGGAGTGTCGTCGAGCTTGAGGAGGCTCGAGAGACTCAAATAGATATTAATGAGATACCTGGTGAAGCACAACAGCCGACAACTCATAGTGATGAGCAATCGGCTGGACCTATTATAACACCACATCTTCGTAGATCTGGTAGAACACGCAATATTCCTGAGAGATATGGATTTCTCGTAAGCGAATCGAACGATGTGTTACTCATTGATGATGAGGAGCCTACCAGTTATGAAGAAGTGCTGACAAGTTCAGAAAGGGATAAGTGGCTTGGTGCCATGAAGTCGGAAATGAATTCCATGTATGAAAACCAAGTTTGGAACTTGGTTGACCCACCTGAAGGGATAAAGCCTATAGGGTGCAAGTGGGTTTTCAAGAAGAAAACCGACATGGATGGTAATGTGATTACCTATAAGGCTAGATTGGTGGCGAAAGGATATCGTCAAAAATAAGGTGTTGATTATGACAAAACCTATTCGCCTGTAGCTATGCTTAAATCCATTCGGATGCTCCTGGCCATAGCGGCTCATTATGATTATGAGATATGGCAGATGGATGTGAAAACAGCTTTCCTTAATGGAAACACCGCCGAGGCGTGTATATGATACTGATCGAGGGTTTCACATCGGTTGATAAAACCAAGGTATGCAAATTGCGATGGTCCATTTATGGATTGAAGCAAGCATCCAGGAGCTGGAATATCCGTTTTGATGAGACAATCAAAAAGTTTGATTTCTCACAAAATCCAGACGAACCTTGTGTGTACAAGAAGGTTAGTGGGAGTGCAGTCGTATTCCGAGTATTGTATGTCGATGGCATACTACTTATAGGAAACGATGTTTCAATCTTACAGTCAGTGAGGGTTTGGTTATCCAAGACATTCTCCATGAAAGACCTGGGAGAAGCAACCTACATCCTCGGGATTAAGATCTATAGAGATAGATCGAAACGGTTGCTTGGTCTTTCGCAGTCTACATATATAGACCGAGTGCTAAAGAGGTTTAGCATGTCGGAATCCAAGAAAGGTTTCCTACCCATCAGGCATGGGGTACACCTTTCGAAGTCTATGTGTCCGCACACAGAAGACGAGAGGATTTGCATGAGTAAGATTCCCTATGCATCCGCAATAGGATCTATCATGTATGCTATGTTATGTACGAGGCCTGATGTATCGTATGCTCTGAGTGTCACGAGCAGATACCAGTCTGATCCAAGAATGGATCATTGGGCGGCTGTTAAGACGATCCTTAAGTACTTGAGAAGAACTAAGGATGTGTTCCTAATATATGGAGAAGGGGACATGGTGATACGCGGGTATACGGATGCCAGCTTCCAGACAGACAAGGATGATTCCAGGTCTCAGTCTGGATACGTGTTCACCTTGAATGGGGGCGCAGTGAGTTGGAAAAGTTCCAAACAAGAGAGGCATGGCGATTCTACCGAGGCAGAATATATTGCGGCGAAGCGATCAAGAAGTTCGTTCATGAACTTGGTGTGATTCCGGCCATTGTTGAAGCAATACTGGTCTACTGCGACAATAATGGAGCAATTGCACAGGTGAAAGAGCCAAGGTCTCATCAGCGATCCAAACATGTGCTTCGCCGCTATCATCTTATCAGAGAGATCATCAGTAGGAACGAAATACAAATCGAGAAAATTCCCACTGAAAGGAACTTAGCGGATCCCTTGACTAAGGCATTACCTTAAAATAAGTTTGAGAGTCATGTTCGAGCTTATGGTATTGGATACCGTAGCGATTGGCATTAGGCCAAGTGGGAGTCTGTTAGTTATATATGAGAGATGTCCTAAGGCAATTGCCTTATGTATGAACCATTTATATGATAAATGAAGATTCACTATTTGAGTATACATGTTTTATGTATTTGATTGGATCTTAAACTCATTTACTGAATGTCCACGATACGATTCACAACATGAGAGAATTTGTGATTGGATCACAACTAGTGAGTATCTCTACATGTGTAATTGTGATGTATCGGAATTATCCCTAGTCGATGAATTGATGGATTTGGACACCATCAATTCTGTCGAGACGAGCACGAGGTATACTCCTTGGTGTATCCAAGCAGCTGATTCTCACTGGCTGGAGACATAGTGATGTCCGGAGTTAATCGTGGATGCTAGTTATGGTAACTAGTTCATTGGAGTGACCAGCCGTAAGACTTCATATGGTTCTCTGCATATATAGATATGTCAATGAAGTTCTTACCGTGGCTTAAGTGCGATGTTCCTTTGACTTGCGGTATTCAAGTCATCTTGATCATGGAGACTTATGCTTTGACATCTTAAGCAAACATCTCCGAGGAGATGTGGACCCGAGATGATTGGGTATAAGTCGAAGTGATCGAAGGTGTTTGAATAGCCTATAAAGGATTCACCACTCCTTGCGAGGAGATGTATACCCATGGCCTCTCGTCGGATTGTTACTAAAGTCTTTGGCCAAAGCATTACATGTTTAGAGTAAGGTACTCTTCGATACATGTGGAGTAACTAGAATCCGTAGGACGAGGAAATGATACTTGGGCTAGGTGTGACGTAATCAGCCTAGTGGGGACTGACACAATAGACCATGTCCTGAACCAAGTGGGTATAAGATGAGTGAAGGGAATGTGACACGAATCATTCGAGCTGCTGAAGGGTTTCAGAAATAGTTCTGGATCAACCGTTGATTTTTTCGGTTAATTGGGGATCATTATGTACTACTAGGTGCCACTCATGATCGTTCTATAATTAATGGTTAATTATAGACGGCCAACATAAACCAAGAACCTATTTGGTCACACGCACAACCAGCGTAATCCAAAGGATTTAAAACGAGCTTGAGAATGAGATTCTCAGACCGAGAGAAACTAGGTTTGGTTGGACCAAACATAAAGCGAGCATGAAATGGTTTCAGTCGCAATGGAAGCGTGGATGGGCCGAGTCTTATGAAGACGTAATGGATGAACCAAAATGGTTTGGTTCTAATCCAATGGATGAGAATAAACCAAAGGGTTTGGTTTATTTTAAACGAATGAACCAAAAGTTGGTTCGGTTCGTTTTAACTTAAAATAAACCATCATGGTTTGGTTTATTTTAACTTATCTTAATGGAGCGGGTTAACGGGCCTAATGGTTATGATCCAATAACCATTAAGAGAATTAGTTCTCTATAAAAGAGGGCTTAATGGATAATTAAGCCCTAATTGGAAGAGCCCTAAACCTAGTTGCCGCCCAACCCCATTGAAGGAGTTGCCGCCCAAGCTCCTTGGCGCCGCCCCCTTGTGCGTCCGGCTCGGCGACCCTCCGGTGATCTTCCTAGGCCTCGGTGAAAAGGTGAGCACTTGGCTTCCTTGTTTTTGGCCGGCGCCTACTCCTCCACCAAGCTGTCCAGTTTTCTGGACAGCTTCTTCTCCTCTCATCGGAGCGTCGTTTGGACGACGGTTAGAGCTCCGACAGTGGATAACTTACCGGGGATTCGATCTCCGGTAATCCTCTGAGGTGGAGGATGAAGGATTCGTCAATCGGTTGACGAATACCTCTCCGGAGAAGCGAGTTTTGAGGACTCATTTTGGATCCGAATTTGGATTCGGATCGTGATCATCTCTCGATCACGTCATCTTCAACACGAGGCTAGTAACCTGTACGAAGATGAAGCTCGTGGCTTAGCGAAGTCATCCCGAGGAAGTCGGCGTGGATACGGATAGAGACGATTCTAGCGAGGATCATTCCGGTTGATGTCGTTCCCGCTACACGTCATACGAAAGGTATAACGTAGATAAATTTCCTTTGATTGCAAATTTAAATTTACGGTTATGTCTACACTTGTTGTAATATGCATGCGTGTGTTGTGTGTGTTGTAATAAATAGGAGTATTTATTATTTTTATTGCTTCCGCTGTGTTCATGTTTACGAAACATGATCGAACACACACACGCCGCGGTGCCGGAAACCCAACATATACTCTATTACGTCATAGATTATCTAGCATGGATGGGAACTGTAAAACCGTATTATGTGTTAGCTGATAGAGGTTCAGTAAATACATGTGGTTAGGGTTATCTTTATGACCTCAGATCTGGGTTACTGGGTTGCATTACTAGGTTAGATGATGAGTCCAAATTATGGGGTAGGTCGTTGTACCGTACACATATCAGTGTGTTAGCTTGACGGATATATTTATCTGTACATAGGTAAATAGGTTGTGATTACGGATTAGTCATCCTTGCATGGTGGACATTTGGTTGACTAGGTCTCCCCGTGAGTTATGGAGTGTTGCGAGGATTTGTGCGTAAACTATGCATCATTACATTGCATGCATGCTGACGACTGGGTCTCTCTTATGGATGAGATGGGTCGTCAGTCATCCTGCCTCCCCGACCACTCGGGGTAGTGGTAGCAGGGTTGAGGGCAGAGCATTGGATGTGCCGCGCTCGACCACTATATATACGGTGGTAGCTGGAGATGCGCACCTGGCCACTGAGTAGAGTGGTGCTAGCACTCGCCCACTATAGACAGTGGTTGTGTGACGTGTAGTTTGTCCTGTGTGCGGCGCTTATCTACTCATGGGTAGGGACGGCGTGGCTTGCAGCAGGGACCCCTAGGAGTAGTTAGCTCTTTACGCTTATACGCTACTCAGTCATACTACCCAACTAGGCCACTCGAGAGTAGTGGTAGCTAGAGTCGGGCTAGTTGTCATTTGTCGTGCCACCCTGGCCACTCTGGGGTCGTGGTTGGACGAGTTCGCAGACAATGACCATGCATATGCATTGCTGACATATATATATATATATATATATGCATGTATTTGATATATGTTTACATATGCCTGTGAGATGCTGCATTTTGGTTGTTGCATATGATTGTACATCATGCTACATGCCTTTTGCATATTTTATATACCGCTGTGCATGTGTTGAGCATGAGTGTGTACTATTTGGATTATGTCATGATATACCCGTTCAGGATGTTATAGACCATATGGAGGATAGACCGTCAGGTATGTACATTACTTTATGTCAGTTGATCAGTTCAGTTTATGCTATGAGTAGGACGTATCTGTGATTACTGATTACTATGCTTAGTACTGTATGTCTGTTGGACTCATGCTGCATACCTGTAGATCTTCACATGTATACCTGTAGATCTCTTTACCCTGTATGTTGTTCATGCACTTCTATATATTACCCCTGAGTTTTATACTCACCACCCTGGACCCTGGGTTTCCTGTCGCCCAGGTAGTAGATAGAAGACTTCGGCATGGACTTGGAGCATTGCCACTTGATCCCATCCCGCCGCTTTTCCGAGGGTTTTGCTTCCCATCGCATGTATCTTCATATGGACTCTTATTGTTATTGGAGATCGTACTGTGTTTTTCTCTTGTGATATCCCGTATGGATTTTGTTCTAGTATGGACGGATATACCGATGTACTTATGTTGTTGAGTTGGTATTTCCATTGTGTTTGGCTTCCGCTATTGATGATATACATTTTCGCTGTGATGTTATATATTTTCTATATGTGTTAGACTGGCTGCGACTTTTGTAACGAATTGGAATTGTCATAAGGGGGTGTCGTCCGTTGGCCGGACAGGGTCTACCTCGGGGCGTGACAATTTTATTGGTATCAGAGCTCTAGGTTGCGATGCCATGCAATAATGTTTTTGTCGGATTTTGGGATCTCGAAAATCATTTTGATTTGATTTGATTTCGATTTTGGTAAGATGGGATTGACAGAGGCATGAGCTCCAAGTTGTCCAAAGTAAGAAATCTTGACACACTATATTTTCTGGTTAAATACTTATGTAAGTCGTTCAACTGGTGTGAATAGACGATATTTTGGCACCTGTTCAGACTCGTAAGAGAGGTCGACCCTCTAAACAACCTACTGCCGGAAGACTGGTTGATCAGGAGGAGCCACGATAGTCTCCTACCAGAGGTTCGTAACCTCAAGAGCCTGATGTACCCCTGACTATGCCGACTTCTACGGATTCCAGTTGGGTCAGAGTCAAGGCACGTATACCTGTGTTAGCACGGTCAGCCAAGGACCAATTTATGCTATTTCGAGGCGAGTCTGATCCCTAGATTGCACGGACCTGGTTAGACAATTTGGAGGATACGTTTGAGTTCATGAGTTGCACCGATGAGGAGAAGGTGGGTCTAGCAGCTTATCACCTTCGGGAGCAGGCGGTTACATGGTCGAAAATGCAGAAGACCTTGATGGGAGAGCAGAACATCACAGGCTTCGAGATATATTACGAGGCGATTTTCCTTCGCATTCTCTGACATGGCCGTCAGGAGTTCTTAAGCCATAAGCAGGGGTATCGATCAGTTATGGAATACAATACAGAGTTTACTCGATTAGCGGAATTCTGTCCGCATCTGGTAGCACAGGATGTGGACCGGATGTTCCAATTCACACAGGGTTTGGCAGCCTATATTCGAGTAAGAATGTCTGGATCCTCCATTAACTCGTACCGAGAGGCACTGGATAGAGCTCTGTCTATTGAGATGACTTCTCAGCAAATTGCAAAGAAGAAGGAGGTGGAGAAGCAGATGTCCGGGAAGCGGCAGGCGTCGATACGACCAGAGACTCGTAAGAAGCGAGATCAGTGGGGCTTCTCGGGGTACTACGGAGGGATCATCTAGGGCACAGAAAGGGAAGCGATCAGCTTCTGGACAGTCTGGAGGTTCTCAGAAGAACCGTAAGAGAGGATACATGACTAAATGTCGTAGATGTGGGTCTGAAAATCATAGTTTTCCCGAGTGTCCCCTAGATCGAGATGTTTGTTATTACTGCAAGCATCCAGGACATACTAGTCGAGAGTGTACTCTAAAGGCACAGCTGGAGGGTTCAGGCAATTCCAACAAGGGAAAGAGATCTGATCAGCATCATCAGCAGAGGTTAGCACCTAGGACGCAGATGCATGGTCAGAGACAGACACTACCTCCTAATGCCCAGATATATCATATACATGGGAGTGATTCTTCCGGGATGCCGACGGTGATTCATTATACACCAGCTCCAGAGAGTTATTATTCTGGACCACCTACTCAGTGATATCTACCGGCCGACTCTTAGGGATATATTATGCCTGCACAGCAGAGTCAGCCTCCAGCAGCATCATCACAGACCCAGATCCATCCGGAGTGGAGGCATTCTACTATTATATCTGGAGCGCAACCGTCGCATGTGGAGACTGGACGAGTTTATGCCATTACCCGGGAGGGCCTTTCGGCGGTAGAGGATCGGTCATTCGGGGTATGATTTTTGTTTATTCTATACCTGCTGATACATTGATTGATACTGGTAGCTCGCATTCCTTTATTTCTAGTATATTTCTGAGTAAAATTGGGAGAATCCCTATGATTCGTTCTTGTGGATTAGCGGTATCATTACCATCGGGCAAGGTTTTGACCAGTCATCAACAAATCAAAGGTTGTCCGTTGGATTTCGAGGGACATATACTTACGGTGGACCTTCAGGTGCTAGAGATGGTGGAATTCGATATTATACTCGGAATGGATTGGTTGGCTACATATTGTGCTACAGTGGATTGTAGAGCGAGAGTAGTGACCTTCCGACCACCAGATCAGCCTGCATGGGAATTCGTGGGTACCTGGGACGATGGAGTGTCCGTTATATCTGCACTTCAGGCTCGGAGATTATTGTCGCATGGTTGTCAGGGTTACTTATTCTCTTTGGTCAAAGTGGAGAGTGAGGAGATACCACCTCTTTCCACCGTGCCGGTAGTTCGTGAGTATCCGGATGTATTTCCAGATGAACTTCCGGGCTTGCCACCTCCGAGGCAAGTGGAATTCGCGATAGAGGTGATTCCAGGAACCGCAGTGGTGTCAAAGGCTCCATACTGGATGGCACCGAAAGAGTTAAGTGAGCTAAAGATACAGCTACAAGAGTTATTGGATAGGGGTTTTGTTCGTCCTAGTGTTTCACCTTGGGGAGCTCCGGTGTTGTTCGTTAAAAAGAAAGATGGATCTCTGCGGTTATGTATTGATTTCCGACAACTTAATGCAGTAACCGTTAAGAACAAATATCCACTGCCGAGGATAGAGGATTTGTTTGATCAACTCAAGGATACTTGCGTGTATTCCAAGATTGATCTGTGATCAGGTTATCATCAGCTGAGAGTAAGAGACAAGGATGTTCAGAAGACAGTGTTCCGCACGCGTTATGGATATTACGAGTTTCTAGTGATGCCATTTGGTCTTACTAATGCTCCAGCTGCATTTATGGATTTGATGAACCGGGTATTCTTGAGGTACTTGGATCAGTTTGTCATCGTATTCATAGATGATATCTTAATATATTCTCGTTCTGAGGAGGAGCATGAGCACCATCTTCGGATTGTATTGGAGACATTGCGACGAGAGCATTTATATGCCAAATTCAGTAAGTGCGCTTTCTGGCTATCTTCTGTGAGATTTCTTGGACATGTGGTATCTAGCAGAGGTATTTCAGTTGATCCCCAAAAAATCTAAGCGATCACCGGTTAGGGCGACCAAAGTCGATTCGAAGTCCGTAGTTTTCTTAGATTGGCCGGGTATTACCATAGATTTGTGGAGGGATTTTCCCATCTAGCCACACCACTTACTCACTTGACCCGGAAAGGGCTCATGTTTGCTTGGTCAGAGGCGTGTGAGTCCAGTTTTCAGGAGCTTAAACAGCGACTAGTTTCTGCACCTGTATTAGTGATTCCTTCTTCTTGCGATGGGATGGTCCTGTATACTGATGCTTCTTTCCAAGGATTGGGAGCAGTTCTGATGCAGTTCGACGGTGTAGTATCCTATGCCTCCCGTCAGCTTAAGGACCATGAGAGGAATTATCCGATGTATGATCTGGAGTTAGCAGCCATTATTTTTGCGCTAAAGATATGGAGACATTATCTGTATGGGATTACTTTTGAGATCTATATGGACCATAAGAGTTTGAAATATCTTTTCACTCAGAAAGAATTGAACCTTAGACAGAGACGATGGATGGAATACCTAAAGGATTATGATTGCACCATTCAGTATCATCCGGGTAAAGCTAACGTTGTAGCAGATGCACTGAGCAGGAAGTCCCGTGGGATTCTGGCTAGTCATTTGACCGCAGTGACTGATCTTGTTCGACAGTTCTCAGAGTTGGGGTTGTCTGAACAGGGTCAAACATCCCGGGGGATATTGGTATCTATGGTTGCCCAGTCTGCTATTATTGAGAGGATCAAGGAGGCACAAGCTAGTGATCAGCATCTGCAGTTCTTATGCAGCACTCTGGACTCAGGACGACAGATAGATTTCTCGTGTGACGAGACTGGAGTCCTCCGGTTCCGAGGAAGATTATGTGTTTCAGACACACATCCGATTAAGGAGGAGTTATTACGAGAGGCACATCACTCGAGATTTGCTATACATCCTGGCGGTACCCTGATGTATCAGGATTTGAGGTGTTCATACTGGTGGGACGGTATGAAGAGAGATATTGCGGATTTCGTCGCTCGATGTTTGGTCTGCCAGCAGGTAAAGGATGAACATCAGAAACCCGCCGAATTGCTACAGAGAATCCCAATTCCGAAATGGAAGTGAGAACATATTACGATGGATTTTGTTACGGGGTTGCCCAGAACCCGTAATGGACATGATGCGATTTGTGTGATTGTGGATAGGTTAACCAAATCCGCTCATTTCCTTCCGATTCGTGAGACACATCCATTGGATCAACTAGCTGAGCTATACTGTAGAGAGATTGTCAGACTGCACGGAGTTCCCTTGAGTATCATATCTGACAGAGATCCGCATTTTACTTCACGATTACGCGAGTCTTGACATGCTATGGGCAGAGCCCGTCTCGATCGCATTTCACCCGCAGACGGATGGATAGTCGGAGCGTACTATTCAGACTATGGAAGACTTATTGAGAACTTGCGTCATGGATTTCGGAGGCAGCTGAGAGGATCACGTTCACTTGGTGGAGTTCGTGTATAATAATAGCTATCACTCTTCCATTCAGATGGCTCCCTTTGAGGCTTTGTATGGTCGACCCTGCAGATCTCCAGTATTGTGGGAGGATGTTGGGAGTAGCGGCGATTATTGGGCCCTCGAGTATTATTCGCGATCTGAGTTAGTTCGTGTTATCGGGCGATGATTATCGAGGCTGACGACGAGAAAAGTTATGCGGATCGGAGGCGAAGACCTCTGGAGTTTGTTATAGGAGATCATGTATTTTTGCAGTATCACCTACAAAGGAGTTAAGAGATTGAATTAAAGGAAAGTTAGCACCACGCTACATTGGACCATTGAGATATTGGGCGGATTGGAGGTGTAGCATACTGGTTGGCTCTACCTTCGACGCTTGCGAGCGTCCATAACGTATTCCATGTATTCTATCTTTGAGGAAATCGTACCGCATCGGATCATGTTACAGCGGAGAGTGCGGTTCCACTCGACGACCTAATCGACATATGAGGAGGTTCCCATGCAGTTCTTGGTCATAAAGCGTCGATTCTGGAACAAAACCATCCGCCTTGTAAAGGTTGGATGGCAGCATCACACTGATGAGGAGGCTACATGGGAGCTAGAGGATATCATCCGAGCTCGATACCCTCACCTGTTCACGTGAGGTATGTAGTAATTCAAGAAATTTCTTACGTTTGATTTCTGCATATAAGTACGGAAATTTGGGGATCAAATTTTATTAAGTGGGGGAGAATGTAGTATACGGAAAAAAAAAATTAACCCATTAATTAATTAGGATTAATTAGGGGATTAATTAGGCTTAATTATTTGGGCTGAAATTGGGCTTGATTTGAAATTGGGCTTGATCTGAAATTGGGTTGAAATTGAGCTGGAAATGGGGCTTGTGCTGAACCCAATCAGATTGGGTTTGGGTTGAGCTGGGTTAACCGGATCACTTGAATGACATTTAAAAAGCCTGCCGAACAGCCAATCGGCATTTCATCGCGATCCCCGTTTCCATTTCCCCTCCGCCTCGTTCCTTCGCTCCGCACGATCACATCGCCGATCTCCGTTCGTCGGCGTCCGGTGCGAGCAGCTCGACGGCGCCACCATTTGGTAGATCTCCGGCCAGGGATTAGGGGGTTCTCGCCTGGAAAGAAATCGCGGCGACACTCCCAACGGACAACGGCGTCGTCGTCGCGACAGCGAGCTACCATTGGAGGTAAGGATCGAGTGCCGTTTTCTTTGTTGAGTAGAGATCTTGATTTTGGGATTGTGTTGCTGAGATCTATAGGTTGACAGTGATCGGGAGTTGGTTTGATTCGGCGAGCAACTGGGATTGGGGGAAAAATCGCCGCCGGTGGAGTTTAGAGCTGGTAAGTTTGGATCTAACCGAAAACTGTCATCTGTGGTATCCATTGATTAGTGTTTTGTTAATGGGATTGTGGAATTGGTTGTTCTTGTGCATTAGAGTTGCCGATGAGTATTTGGGTTTGTTGATTCGGGTATTGGTGCTCGGGTAATACTAGTTGATGTTTGATTTTTTTGGATTGTTAGGGATTCTTAGCTGTAATCAGTTGTGGTATGTTTCCGAATGTATATGTTTCTGTCCAGGTGTTTGGTGGATCTGTTCTTCTTTGTGAAATTTGCTGATTAATTTCCAATGGCAGCTCAGATCATTGAAGGAATCGGACAGAGGTTAAGGATGTAGTTGTGGATTGATTGCACTTATACATAACTGAGAGTTGCGGTAGAAGAGGAACTGCAGTTGGTCACTGCTATGGTAATGTGATGGTAAGCTGCCGAAGGATGCTTGGAGGTTAGTTCATTAGGATATGTGGTTATGTGGAGATTTCAGTGTTAGGATCATATGGGTTGTGCTCTGTGAGGGAGATGATGATTAGGTTAAGTAAGTGTGGTTAGATTTGTCACCGTAATTAATTTTGAGGATCTCGGTGAGTTATTAGGAGCTGGGTTATGTTGTATAAGCTCAGGAAGTTGTTACTTAGGTTTTCTTGTAGTTGACCTATGTAGTGTATTGAATTTGGGATAAGTAGGGTTCTTACTCGTAGACGAGAAAAGAATACGAATATAAATGAATTAGTATTTTGTTCGTATAAGTATCGGCGATTTGTACTTAACCGTAATTTGTTACTATTGTGCAGGTTTGGGATACGAAGCAGGTCCACGGCCGTGAGGATTATTCGAGCTTCGTATCAGGTGGGTAATATCTACCTGGTCCGGTAGTTTGATCAATTCCAGTGCATGACCTTGGATGTATGTTTATACTTGTTTACCTTAAATCCACTCTTATTTAATCATATGCTTGTACTGCCTTTGACCTTGAGATATATACTCTGTTAAGTCATTGATTATCTAGCATGGATAGGAACTGTAAAACCATATTATTTGTTAGCTGATAGAGGTTCAGTAAATACATGTGGTTAGGGTTATCTTTATGACCTCAGATCTAGGTTACTGGGTTGCATCACTAGGTTAGGTGATGAGTCCAAATTATGGGGTAGGTCGTTGTACCGTACACATATCAGTGTGTTAGCTTGACGGATTTATTTATCTGTACATAGGTAAATAGGTTGTGATTACAGATTAGTCATCCTTGCATGGTGGACTTTTGGTTGACTAGGTCTCCCCGTGAGTTAGGGAGTGTTGCGAGGATTTGTGCGTGAACTATGCATCATTACATTGCATGCATGCTGACGACTTGGTCTCCCTTATGGATGAGACGGGTCGTCAGTCATCCTGCCTCCCCGGCACTCGGGGTAGTGGTAGCAGGGTTGAGGGCAGAGCATTGGAAGTGCCGCGCTCGACCACTATATATACGGTGGAGCTAGAGATGCGCACCTGGCCACTGAGCAGAGTGGTGCTAGCACTCGCCCACTATAGACGGTGGTTGTGTGACGTGCAGTTTGTCCTGTGTGCGGTGCTTGTCTACTCATGGGTAGGGACGGCGTGGCTTGCAGCAGGGACCCCTAGGTGTAGTTAGCTCTTTACGCTTATACGCTACTCAGTCATACTACCCAACTCGGCCACTCGAGAATAGTGGTAGCTAGAGTCGGGCTAGTTGTCATTTGTCGTGCCACCCTGGCCACTCTGGGGTCGTGGTTGGACGGGTCCGCAGACAGTGACCATGCATATGCATTGCTGACATATATATATATATATATATGTATGCATGTATTTGATATATGTTTACATATGCCTGTGAGATGCTGCATTTTGGTTGCTGCATATGATTGTACATCATGCTACATGCCTTTTGCATATTTTATATACCGCTGTGCATGTGTTGAGCATGAGTGTGTACTATTTGGATTATGTCATGATATACCCATTCAGGATGTTATAGACCATATGGAGGACAGACCGTCAGGTATGTACATTACTTTATGTCAGTTGATCAGTTCAGTTTATGCTATGAGTAGGACGTATCTGTGATTACTGATTACTATGCTTAGTACTGTATGTCTGTTGGACTCATGCTGCATACCTGTAGATCTTCACATGTCTACCTGTAGATCTCTTTACCCTGTATGTTGTTCATGCACTTCTATATATTACCCCTGAGTTTTATACTCACCACCCTTGACCCTGGGTTTCCTGTCGCCCAGGTAGTAGATAGAAGACTTCGGCATGGACTTGGAGCATTGCCACTTGATCCCATCCCGCCGCTTTTCCGAGGGTTTTGCTTCCCATCGCATGTATCTTCATATGGACTCTTATTGTTATTGGAGATCGTACTGTGTTTTTCTCTTGTGATATCCCGTATGGATTTTGTTCTAGTATGGACGGATATACCGATATACTTATGTTGTTGAGTTGGTATTTCCATTGTGTTTGGCTTCCGCTATTGATGTTATACGTTTTCGCTGTGATGTTATATATTTTCTATATGTGATAGACTGGCTGCGACTTTTGTACCGAATTGGAATTGTCATAAGGGGGTGCCATCCGTTGGCCGGACAGGGTCTACCTTGGGGCGTGACACCTTCTCCAAAGTCATTGGCCGCACATGTAGAAACATGATTGAAAGAGTCGAACTATCTGCTAAGCACATCCAACCTCGCTGCCATGTGGTCCATGGAGTTGACAACATATCGTCCCGCAGCAGGAGCTGGTGACTACGTCCGAAAGCCCATTGATGGTGGTTCTGGGCCACCTCTTCTATCAACTCCTCTACGTCCTAGATAGTCTTGTTCATTAGTGCTCCTCCTGCAACAGAATCGAGGGACATCTTTGTACCATTCGTAATCCCATTATAGAAGATGTGGATCACCAGCCACCTTTCCAATCCATGGTGGGGGCATTGGTAGAGTAACCCCTTGTAGCGATCCCAGGCTTCAAATAGGGACTCCCCATCATTCTGACAGAAGCTCGTTATTAGATGGCGCATGGGAGTAGTCTTTCTTGTGGGAAGTATTTATTCAAGAACTACTGCTCACATTGCTCCAATGTAGTAATGCTTCCTGAAGGTAGGGAGTGAATTCATGCCTTAGCCTTATCCCACAATGAGAATGGGAATAGGCTTAGGCGGATTGCGTGTGTAGGGACTCCATTGATCATCATTGTCAAGTAGATTTCCAAAAATTTCTCCAGGTGATAGTTTGGGTCTTCAGTCCTAGCTCCCCCGAATTGACTCTGCTGAACCATGTGTATGAGTACCGGTTTTAGCTCAAAGTTGTTTGCCGAAATGGACGGTCCAACTATACTCGGCCTAAATCCTCTAGCATTAGGGGCTGCATAATCCCATAAAGGTCAGTTACCTATATTCACCTCAGATGCAGCTTGATCCTCCATCCTCTTTTGTTCAGCTCTACGACGATGATAGGTTCGTTCGATTTCTAGATTGATCAGAATCAGGCCTCCTGATCTTAGGCGTCTAAGCATACGAAGAACCGAGCTACAAAATTAGGAGTATTACCTAATACTTAATTAAAAAAGAAAATAAATTTAACTAAATACTGAATTAAATTAAGAAAAGCTAATTATAAAATAAAACATAAAACTACTGCTAAAATAAAAAAAAACTAAATCTAGATATGGAAAATCTAAAACTGAAGTATATAAAGTAAAATAAAAATAAAAGAGAGTAATAAAAGTAAAGCAAGTAAATAAATCTAATCCTAAGTTCGATCAGATTATCCACTTCTTGATTTGATATTGAATCAATTAGTCGCTGGTAACGACGCCAAAAACTTGATGCATGCGAACGCGACCTCAAATCTCGTGACAGAGACCGTCAAGGACACGAAGCGCGCGCTCGTGCTCAATGCCCGCAAGGGCATGGGTGTCGTCAAGTAATAATAAGATTATCGATCCCATAGTGGCTGAGATTCGAGTGATGATTTGTTAAGTGGACATTATTGTTCGAAATTTAATTCAATTGGTTGTTATTACGAGGGTTGTTGGCGGTCCTGACTCAATACAGTGTCACATGGAAGAAGAAAAGGCTTGCTGCTAATCTTTGGAAGGAATTCTAGGATTTCGGTTTCGCTTGTGTGTCGCAAAATATGCTATCAATTGGGTGTTGTCTAAACGTCTAACTATGGTTTTGTGGAAAGGTCATCATACACTCTCCCGATGAGCCTTCGCATCTATCGGAAGCTACCTCTTCCATACCAGGTTGACCTCTAGCTTTAGGACGGGATAGTCGGTACGAAGATGTCGAATTGATCCCTGTGACGAGTCAAAAATGGGGTGCGTTTCCTACTCTATCGCATCCTTCTATCCACAGTTACAGGAGACGAGGCCAACCCCTAGATTCCTCCATAATTATCCTAAATCTTAGTTACGAGGGCTGTCACCCCTCGTATTGGCTTGCACAGTAGATAGAAAACCAAAACACATAGATATCGGTATAAACTAATACCAATTGCAAATACAAACTCAAGAACAGAATTTAATTTGGAATAACATGTTCTATGCACACAAACTACTCCCTAATCCTAGAATCGAAGAATCTACTCCATAAATAAGAGAAGAGAAATACAAAGAATGATCATATTGGTATAAACAATGAATATTATGCAAAGAACAGAAATTACAATGCAATGTCGCTCTTTCCTTTAGCGTTGAAGTGCATAACTTGGATCTTCGGCGGCTTTTTTCCTCCCCGTTGCTAGTTTTCGATGCTTTTTAGGGTTTCGAAGTGTTGTCCCGGCCGTCGTGCCTCCCTCCTAGGGTTTGCGCGTAGCCTCCTTTATATAGACATCAACCTGGATCTCCTCGAAACCTGGAAAATAACTGACTCGTGTCGGAATCGCACAATGCCACACGACAGTATGGATTTACACGACCAGTCCCTATGTGGCGTTGTGGCGTAGGTCGTGTGTTTTCACAGGGCCAAGGTGTGTGTCATTCTGCTCTAGCTTCCAAATGTCTTCTTTTCGCTCCAAAACTGCGCCATTTTCCTCGTATAATGCTATCATGAACACAAAAGTGCAATGAGCAGATCTCCGAACCAGGAAATAGGAAATGCATGCAAAATAAAGTAAAATATGCATGGAACAAACATAAAACGAAATGAGATGTTAGCGAAAACTACTCCTAAATCCCTATATGTTTTTCTCATATCACTTATTGATCATTTTATATCAATTAAGTCACAAAGTGTTGAACATACTATTAGTTGAGATTATTTTGAAATCATTTATTTTCAAAATCTATACGGGACATGCTTGGACTTATAAATTATAATCGCTTATTTTTTTAAGTTTTTTTTGTACAAACCTCTATACTTTTCAATTTATTGCAAAAGTGGGAGAAAAAGGCCAATGTTAAGGGATCAAAAATTATTTTTTGATAACTTAACTTAACTTAACTTAAAACGTTCAGGCTAAAGTTAAGTAATCTTGATTACTTAACTTACTTAACCTTTTTAGTGGCAAATGTTAGGGTGCGAGCTATGTTTTTTTCAAGTACTCACCTAAGGTTAAGGGGGAGGTTACCTCAAGGGGGAGGAATTGAAAAAGAAGCTTTGCTCTTACTTATGCTAACTTACTAAGTTACTCATACTAACTTACTATGTTATGCATTCTTTCATATTCATGCTTCTTTCATGTTCATACTTCTTTTATACTCATGCTAATTGTGTTTCACATTTACTACTAGTCTTGTTTTACACTTAATTTTCCCTTAACTTTGTGTTGGTTTGCCATAGATAAAAAAAGAAAGATTGTTGGTGCAGTGACACCAGATAATCGAACCTAGATTTTGATTATGGAAAAGGCTCAAAGTTAAGCTCTTATTGTTATCTCATGAGCTGAGTTAAGTGTACAGAAAATGGTTAAGCTAAGCCGAAGGTCAGCGACACCCAGAGAATCTTGAGTCGAGAAATCATGGTGGTTGGGCGACATCGGAAGAACTTCGTGGGAGTCGAAGGACCCAGGTGGAGACAAAAAGCAAAGCGACTGGTCAGAAAGAACCAGAGGTAAGCACGAGTGTGAAGAGAGATTGTAAGGGCGTGTCCTTTGTACGACGATGACTGTAGGCGGTGATCCGACTAAGACCTCCAGTGGAAGGTCTAGGTCGAGATCAGATGGTAAGGAACCATCATATTTACTATCTTTCATTTGTCTTGTGCTAACTCTTTTTGCAGTTGAATAACCAAGTTGGCAGTCTACTGCTAGCTATTGGCAGTCGACTATTGCTGGCATTAGTCGACTGATGAAGGCCATCAGTCGAATGCTATTCAAACTGTCCAGCTCGGTGGGGTGGCCTTTTTTGTTGGATCGAGAAGCGTCGCTAGAGGGGCGGGGGGGGGGGGGGTTAAAAGCTCACGTAAAACTTTTTTGTCTTTTCGTTCATTCAATTAAAACAAATAGATGCACAGTGGAAAATAAAGGACGCAAGTTGGTTTTACTTGGTTTACAACCTGATGGTTGCTAATCCAAGGCCCTTACGATCCGAGATCGTGTACGGAGGGCAAATCACTAAAGATCTCCTCCTCGTTGGAGGTAGGAGACAACGAATACAAAGAAACACAAAAAGCTCGAGGATGAGGCAACAAGCCTACCTCACCTTGTTTACAATAAAATCTTCGATAAAGAAATGAAGTACAAGTAATTAAAAAGGAACTCTACAAAATCTTATACTGACGACGATCTAATCTTGAAATTGAGGTCGAGTTGTTGGCATTTCGGCAGTGCTTCGGCATTGTAGAGTTGTCCTAAAGAAGCGATGCTATGGGATCACTTTGCTTGGGATGACCTAAAGGGGTAAAACCCCCCTTATTTTGTAGCCTTAGAAGCTCCCCAACGTTCAGTTCCAACTCTTGGTCAAAGAACCTCATCTCCCCAAGATAAGTGGAGCTTATCTTGACTTTCCTCGAAGCTAGCAGTTTGAATATCAGTCGACTGTTCACCCTCATCAATCGACTGATGACACCATCAATCGATTGATAACAACGATTAGTCGACTGATGGCTAGGGTTTTTGACTGCAGCAAAAAGTTAGCTCGAAAACAATTAAAGGTAAAAGTGATGACCACTTACCGTCCGATCTCGACCTAGACCTTCCATGAGAAGTTTTAGTCGGATCGCCGCCTAAAATTGTCCCCATACAGAGGACCCGACCTTACCTTCACTCACACTCGAGCTTACCTTAGATCCTTTGTGACTTGTATCTTTGCTTCAGGTCTCCACCTGGGTTCTTCGGCTCCCTCCGAAGTTCTCCCGGTATCACCTGACCACCGCAGTTTCTCAACACGAGATTCTCTTGGTGTCGCCAACCTTCAGCTTAGCTTAACATTCCTGCACACTTGATTCAGCTCATGAGATAATGATATAAGCTTAACTTTGTATCTTTGCCATAATCAAAACATAGGTTCGATTATCTAGTGCCCCTGCACCATCATTTTTGATAAGATCTAGATCTCAACATCTAGGGGGTTGAAGGGCTATAAAAAGAGGAGGGTTTCACCCCTTTAGGCATTTATTCGAAGCTCTCGAAGTGGTCCCACAATGTCACATCTCTACGACACCGAAATTCTTCCACAACACCGATGACACACCTCTAATCTCTAGACCTGATCGTTGTCGGTATACTTTAATTATTTGTATTCACTATTGTCTTCGAGCTTTTAATTATTGTTCTTTCATTGTTTAGAGGAGAGGTGGGATTGTCTCTCTTCCTCAATCTTTCATTTGTGTAATCGTTGTCTCCTACCTCCAATGTGGAGGAGACCTTGTTAGTGAATTTCCCTCCGTATGTGACCTAGGATCGCAGGGCCTTGGAGTAGCAACTGTTTGGTTGTTAACCAAGTAAAAACAAAGTGCCTCCTTATTTTTGTTTTGTCATTTATTATTCTACTGCATTATTTTGGTTTTAATCGAATGAAAAGAAGATTTTACGCTCGCTAGCTATTCACCCCCCCCCTCTAGCGTGCTTTTAATCCAACATTAACTACCCATCCAATCAAGGTTGACACATCCTAACCCATTTAGCGTGAATTGATCATGCTCCTAGGAACTCAATACCTATTGGAGCTTCTTGGGTTTACTAGGTATTCCTTAGGGATGAACTCCCTTGATACCTTCCTACAGACCCTCCATTCCTTAGAAGCCTTGGTCATTTGGGTCTTGCCTAGGTTAACTCTAGGGGTGACTCCCCTTGTAACCTTCTTAGTGGCTTCCCTAGGTTTCCTTGAAACCGTAGCCACTAGGTACTTACCTTGATTAGCCTTAGGGATGACTTCCCTATTAATCTTGGTTTTCCTAGACCTAGGTTTTGTTCTATAATCGAATGGAACACTATAGTAAGTCTCCTTGGGCTTAGGTTTGTGACCCAAACCTTTCTTGCCCTTATGTGGACCTTGCCATATAGACACTAGGCTTTGACTCCTATATCCTAAATCTTGACCATTTGACCAATGTATTTGATTTTGCATTTTCCTAAGTGTCTTTTCAAGTTTCTCAAGCCTTCACCTCAAGGCTTGATTTTCCAATTCTAATTACCCAATCTTTGAATTTTCATTTAGACTTTAGGCATGGTTGTTCATTTTAGGCATATGGCTACTCTTAGGGTCAATGCCCAAATGACTCTCTATCTTCCTAATTGAATCCCTAGGTAGAATTTTTCTATGGTTATTATTCCCAAGTTTCTCCTTAGTGTTGGGATGTATACTGAAAAGTCTATCTTTTGTAAGAACATCTTTAGTTTGAAATAAGAGTCACATGATCATTGTTTGCATATTTATGGTGATGCATATTGTCTAATACATTACATTGTTGATAACATAGTGTGTGGTGTCACACGGGAGATCATGTTATCGACTCCTTCTAAAGTATAAATATAGGCTCACAATCGAGATGGCTTTGGACAAACCATTGGTATGGTTGTAGTGTGATTTAGTATTGGTTTGTCTTGACCATATAATCACACTAGTACACTTTGTGTGTATTGAGCAGGACCGACTTAGAGGTGATTCGATTTATTGCTTACTACATAATCGAATTAGACCTCAGATATTATATTGTACATACTCTTAATTCCGATATAATAATGGGCACATATACTCAGTATTAATTTCTTTGATTTACCAATGGGCGAGATTTATAGATTAAATTGATAGGCTCGATAAGTTGGGAAATGATATTATTTATATGGTGTGTCGTTGATTATAGGAGGATACTGTGTTCTATATATTAGGATGATGATGTCCCCTTGAGGAGCTCATAAGGTTCATCATGTAAAGCTTGTAGGTGGACTTGGTCCGGCATGATGAAAAGGTTGAGTGGTACTACTCATGGAGTTTGATGTTGATTAATTAATGGTCAGTAAATTAATTAATCGACGGACATTCGAGATCTTAAACACGGGGAGAAAATGTACATATAATATATAGAGCCCATATTAACTTATGGGGGTTGGTGAGGTAGATCAATGATAATCCTTTAGTGGATTGGATTATCATTAATGGATCGGATTTTATGTGGGCTTGATCCATTGGGTGGCCAAGATCCAACTCCTCCTCATGGTCTCTATTGTAGCCTATTAAAACCTCATGAAGCCTAGATCCAATGGATGAAAACAAAACTCTAGATCCAACAATAGAGATTAAATCTCTAGATCCGACGGTTTAGATTAAATCTCTATATTCGACGGTTGTGATTAAATCCCTAGAACCAATGGTGGAGATTAAAACAAGGCTTATCCCTAACTCTATAAAAGGAGGCTTTAGGGTGGGCGGTAAAGAGGAATTCTAATTAGAGAAGGAATAGGATTAGGGTTAAGGGGTGGCAAGCTTGGGCGATTAGGGTTTGGGGTGTAGGCGGCACCAAATAAGGAAAGGTTTTCCTTTTCTTCTTCTTCTTCCTTGGTGGCCGGCGCCCAAACCAGCCTTTCCTCCCTTCGCCGACATCCAAACCTTTTCATCCTCTTCTCCTTGGCCAGTGGAAACATAGCTTAAGGTCTTCCCTTGGAGCTTTTGTTCGGCATCCATCTTCCTCATCTCCAATCCTTCTTGGCCGGTGGCAAGCACCAAGCTTGGAGCTTGGTGGTTGGTTGAAAGAAAGAGAAGCGTTTTATTTCTATACTTTCTCTTGTTCGGAGCGAGCAAGGAAGGAAGATTGGTGATCAAGGAGCTTCGACTTTTGGTAGATCGTCACCCACACGATGTCCAAAAGGAGGAAGGACATACAATAGAAGATTGAGAGGTATATCGATTGTATATTTTCTTTTGTAACATGTTTATAATTGTTTTTCAATTATATATGCATGTAGTATTCTATTTTTATGGCTAAAATAACGTGGACCCCGAACATAAACATAAAAGTCGGCGATCCGTACAATGTCTATTCCGCAGCTATTCGTAGAATAGAGGTTGGTGGCTTGAACAACAAGTTTGTTCAAGTGACCACTCTAATCGAATAGCACGACGATGAAACGGTTGCTTTGGTGATCCCTTTTGTCTGGGATTAAATTTTTAATCCGAGGACATCGATGGGATCGCCATGAACAAGCAATCGAGTTCAAGTGGGAAGCAAAGTTTCCTACCTTCAAGTGGTATCAGAGCTTCGGTTATGGGACAAAAACCTTAAAGTGGTATCAGAGCCATGGTTTTTTATTTTGCGTTTAGGATTAGGTTACTTTTATTCACTTTTCATATATTATATGTGTCGGATAATAGTAGGATATGCGTAGGTTAACTCTTTGGTTGCAGGCATAGGATCCAACTATTATGGCCATATGTGTGTATGTAATTATATGTGTGTAATTGTATATTTTTATTGAATTCTCGGGGTTTACGAGGCTAGTATTTAATTTTTGTAAATTAGATACAACATTGTTTAGCCACTCTTTCTATTTTAGTTTACTTTCGATCTAGATTTCATGTACACTCTCTCATGGAGTATAGGATCGATGGATGTAAATTAAAATATTTTTTCTCGGCTTGGATCTCCGGATAGTTTGTACATGGCGTAGGGAGGAGTGGACGAGATGGTGATACAATGGGAGACATATTGAAGACAAAAGCCATAATAGTTGGAAAATATTTATTTTTCATATTTATTGCTTATTGTTTGATATGCATGTCGAAGGCTAGAAAATTCCTCAATATAAAATTACTAAGTGCGAGAGGGATATTTTTATAAATTCCCATGGCCTCCATTACGATTTGACATGTGATGCAAACAAACTTGCACGTCGGCTCTGAGTGCCTTCCTCCCCATCGGATGAGTTTGTTTGTGGATCACAAGGTCGAACATGGTTATAGGAAATTATTAAGGAGCGTGTGTACTTCCCCATCAGAAGGCACATAACCCAAGATAATTACCTTGGTACTGAGTAATGGTGAACACTTAGATACAAATATAAGTATCCTCCCTATCAAAGTCACTGCTTTTATTTGTAGGGCCGAAGAGGAACCAAATATTAATTTTACTTGTCAAAAAGTTAGGTTGACAACATAGTAAAATTAATGGGTAAAACCTCCTCTTACAATTGTAGAATTCGTATACGTCCACACTATCGTGGGATACGATATTCTCGGTGTTTTGAGGTGTTGGTTGATTTTAAAATTTTATTGTTTGAGGAATCAATAATTTTTTAAAATCTAATGTTTTGATCTATGTGATTCTTAGGTTTTCTTTTGAAAATGACTTTCAACCCACTTGCTGTGATACTGAAAGAAAATAAACTTACTGGACCCAACTATGTTGATTAGAAGTGGAATCTTGACATTGTCTTGACTGTAGAGGAATACAAATATGTACTCCTCGAGGAGTGCCCTCCTAAGCCTGCGGATGATTCAGGGGAAAAGGAGAAGGAGAGTTATAAGAAGTGGATTAAGGCCGATGAGATGGTGCGGTGTTACATTTTGGCATCTATGTCAAATGTACTGCAACATTAGCATCAAGCCATGCCCACTGCTTATGACATGATGCTCAATCTCAAAGAGCTTTTCAAACACCAAAATCGGGCTGCCAGGAAGGAAGCCATGAGGAACTTGATGACGACCACCATGATCGAGGGAACACCCGTGAGGGATAATGTTCTCAAGATGATGGCTCATTTGAATGAGCTGGAAGTCCTCAGAGCTGAGATCAATGGGGAAACCCAGGTCGATATCATTCTCCAGTCTCTACCTAGGAGTTTTGAGCAGTTTTGCCTAAACTACAATATGAACAAGAGGTTGTATTCGTTGGCGGAGCTTCTGACAGAACTCCAAGCGGCAGAGGGGCTATTTCGTCAGAGTGCTCAGGCGCAAGCCATGGTGACCCAAAAGGTTTTTACTTCTAAGCTGAAAGGAAAGAAGAAGAAGAAACAAGCTGGGGCAAAGGCGGTGGGAGGAACTCAGGGAGGAGTGAAGAAGCCGAAAGGCATGTGCTTCACTTGTAAGCAGACTGGACACTGGAAAAAGAACTGCCCCAATCGCAAGCAGAACAAAGGTATATCTTTTGGTCTAGTCGTTGAAACACGTTTAGCGGTGTTATCTACCGGCACCTGGTGTGTAGATACGGGAGCCACTGATCATGTCTGCAATACTTTGCAGGGGTTCCAGGAAACCAAACGACTGGCTGAGGGCATGATTACCATATACTTGGGCGATGCCACGAAGGTGACGGCTATTGCAGTGGGAGACGTTTATTTATCTTTTGAGAAAAATAAAATTTTGGTTCTTAAGAATTGTCTTTATGTACCTTTATTTAGAAAGAATTTAATTTCGGTTTCTAAATTGCTTATGGATGGATATTCTATTTCTTTTAATGACAGAGTTGTTATAAAAAGGAATAGGCAGATTATCTGTTCGGGTGCATTGATAGGAAATTTATATACACTAGAACCCAAAGCTCCCACGATGCAAATAGAAGTTAATAACTCATCTTCTAATTCCAATAAGAGAAAAGAACCTTCAAAGATGAACCAAACATATCTTTGGCATCTTAGGCTTGGTCATATTAACCTGAGTAGAATTCAAAGGTTGATAGCTGATGGACCTCTAGGTTCATTAGTGGTGGAAGATTTACCAACCTGCGAATCTTGCTTGGAGGGTAAAATGACCAAGAGGCCTTTAAAGGCCAAGGAGTATAGAGCCAAAGATGTGTTAGAATTGGTTCATTATGATTTGTGTGGTCCTATGTCTATCCAGGCTATAGGTGGTTTTGAGTATTTCGTCTCTTTTATAGATGATTATTTGAGATATGGATACATTTACTTGATGCACTGCAAGTCTAAATGCTTTGACAAGTTCAAAGAATTCAAGGCTGATGTGGAGAAAGGTCAAGGTAAAAGTATCAAGACACTACGATCTGATCGTGGTGGTGAGTACCTCTTGGGAGAGTTTAGGAATTACTTATCAGAGGCTGGGATTCAATCCCAATTGTCTGCACCTGGCACACCCTAGTAGAATGGTGTAGCTGAGCGAAGGAATAGGACTCTTATGGATATGGTTAGATTGATGATGAATTATTCTGAGTTACTAGATTCGTTCTAGGGATATGCTCTAGATACGGTAGTGTATATTCTGAACTTGGTCCCATCTAAATCAGTGCCTTCTACTCCCAAAGATTTGTGGACTGAGCGAAAGCCTAGTCTAAGACATATTCGGATTTGGGAGAGTCCAGCACATGTGCTGAAGGCAGATGCTGGTATGTTGGAACCTCGTACAGAATTACGGATGTTCGTTTGCTATCCTAGGGGAACGAAAGATGGTTTGTTTTATAGTCCTAGAGATCAGAGGGTGATCGTCAGCACGAACGCCAGATTTCTAGAGGAAGACTATGTGATGAACCACAAACCCATGAGTAAGATTGTTCAGGAGGAATTAAAAGGGGAAGTCACTTCTTCAGTACCACCGGTACAAGAGGATATACCACAAGTCACTGTACCGTGTGTCACAGAGGATACACAGGTGATACCTCGTTGTAGTGGGAGGGTTGTGAGACAGCCTGATAGATTCATGTTCTTGGGAGAATCTTCTGATTTGATCCCTGGTGAACCTGAACCTGATCCCTGGACATATGACAAGGCAATCCAAGATAAAGATGCAGTATCTTGGCAAAGTGCAATGAATACTGAGATTGAATCTATGGATTCAAATCAGGTCTAGGAGCTAGTAGAACCACCCGATGGTGTAAAAACCATTGGTTGCAAGTGGATCAATAAAAGAAAGAGAGGAAGAGACGGGAAGGTTGAGACCTTCAAAGCGAGGCTTGTTGCAAAGGGGTATACTCAGAAAGAGGGTATCGATTATGAGGAGACCTTTTTGCTGGTAGACATGCTTAAGTCTATCCGGATTCTCTTATGCATTGCAGCTTATATGGATTATGAGGTGTGACAGATGGATGTCAAGATAGCTTTGCTTAATGGAAGTCTTGAGGAAAACATCTATATGAAGCAACCTGAGGAATTCATTGTGAAAGGAAAAAAGCATCTTGTATGTAATCTTAATCGGTCCATTTATGGGTTGAAGCAAGGTTCGAGGTCTTGGAACATCCGCTTTGATGAGGTAATCCAGTCTTACGGATTTATTCAAAGTCTGGATGAGTCTTGTGTATACAAGAGATGTGACAGAAATGTAGTGGTATTTCTTGTACTATACGTAGATGACATTTTGTTAATTGTCAACAATGTCAAGGTGTTATCGGATGTAAGGGTATGGTTGTCCAAATTGTTTGATATGAAGGACTTTGGAGAAGTGGGACACATCCTTAGGATCAAGGTTATAAGGGATCGCAGGAAAAGGATGTTGTGCTTATCTCAAGCTTCATACATAGACACAATTATGGATCGTTTTAGCATGGAAAACTCCAAGAAAGGTTTTCTACCTTTCAGGCATGGAGTTCCTTTATCTAAGGAGATGTGTCCTAGAACATTTGAGGAGATAGAGGAGATGAAGACGGTTCCTTATGCTTCAGTGGTAGGAAGCCTCATGTATGTGATTCTATGTACGAGACCAGATATCTTCTTTGCCGTGGGCATGGTTAGCAAATATCAGAGTAATCCAGGACAGGGACATTGGACTGCGCTAAAGCATATATTGAAGTACCTGAGAAGGACAAGGGATTATATGCTAGTTTACCAGGCAGACCAATTACTCCCTGTGGGTTACACGGATTTCGACTTCCAATCAGACAGAGATAACATTAAGTCTACCTCAGGTTTTGTGTTTACTTTGGGAGGTGGAGCCATTTTGTGGAGTGTCAAGCAAAAATGTGTGGCGGAAACCACCATGGAAGCTGAGTATGTGGCAGCCTCTAAGGCGGCCAAAGAAGTTGTGTGGCTCAGAAACTTCTTGATGGACTTGGATGTTATTCCTGGTTTACCCAGAACTATCATAATTTATTATGATAATAGTGGTGCAGTTGCAAACTCGAAGGAACCGCGAGCCCATAAGACAAGTAAACACATAGAGTGCAAGTACCACCTGATATGAGAAATCGTAAAGGGAGGAGAAGTTGCTATGGCCAAGATTGCATCGGAGGATAACCTGGAAGATCCTTTCAATAAGGCACTTCCAGCGAGAGCCTTTGATAGACATGTGGAGGGAATGAGAATCAGATGTATGGCAGTTTGAGGACAACATAGTCTTTTAGTATAAGTGGGAGATTGTTGGGATGTATACTGAAAAGTCTATCTTTTATATGAACATCTTTATTTTGAAATAAGAATAACATGATCATTATTTGCATATTTATGGTGATGCATATTGTCTAATACATTATATTGTAGATAACATAGTGTGTGGTGTCATACAGGAGATCATGTTATCGGCTCCTTGTAAAGTATAAGTATAGGCTCACAACCGAGATGACTTTGGACAAACCATTGGAATGGTTGTAGTGTGATTTAGTATTGGTTTGTCCTGACCATAGAATCACACTAGTACACTTTGTGTGTATTGAGCAGGACCGACTTAGAGGTGATTCGATTTATTGCTGACTACATAATCGAATCGGACCTCAGATACTATATTGTACATACTCTTAATTCCGATATAATAACTTGCACATATACTTAGTATTCATTTCTTTGATTTACCAATGAGCGAGATTTATAGATTAAATTGATATGCTCGGTAAGTTGGGAAATGATATTATTTATATGGTGTGTCGTTGATTATAGGAGGAAACTGTGTCCTATATATTAGGATGATGATGTCCCCTTGAGAAGGTCATAAGGTTCATCATGTAAACCCTGCCGGTGGACTTTGTCTAGCATGATGAAAAGGATGAGTGGTACTACTCATGGAGTTAGATGTTGATTAATTAATTGTCAGTAAATTAATTAATCGACGGACATTGGAGATCTTAAACACGGGGAGAAAAATGTACAAATAATATATGAAGCCCGTATTAACTTATGGGGGTTGATGAGGTAGATGAATGATAATCCTTTAGTGGATTGGATTTTCATTAATGGATCAGATTTTATGTGGTCTTGATCCATTAGGTGGCCAAGATCCAACTCCTCTTCTTGGTCCCCATTGTAGCCTATTAAAACCTCATGAAGCCTAGATCCAATGGATGAAAACAAAACTCTAGATCCAACAATAGAGACTAAATATTTAGATCCGACGGTTGAGATTAAATCTCTAGATCCGACGATTGAGATTAAATCCTTAGAACCAATGGTGGAGATTAAAATAAGGTTTATCCCTAACTCTATAAAAGGAGGCTTTATGGTGGGCGGCAAGGTGGAATTCTAATTAGAGAAGGAATAGGATTAGGGTTAAGGGGTGGCAAGCTTAGGCGATTAGGGTTTGGGGTTGTGGCGACACCAAATAAGGAAAGGTTTTCCTTTTCTTCTTCTTCTTCCTTGGTGGCCGGCGCCCAAACTAGCCTTTCCTCCCTTGGCCGGCGTCCAAAACCCTTCATCCTCTTCTCCTTGGCCACTGGAAACATAGCTTAAGGTCTTCCCTTGGAGCTTTTGCCCGGCATCCATCTTCCTCATCTCCAATCCTTCTTGGCCGGCAGCAAGCACCAAGCTTGGAGCTTGGTGGTTGGTTGAAAGAAGGAGAAGAGTTTTGTTTCTATACTTCCTCTTGTTCGGAGTGAGCAAGGAAGGAAGATTGGTGATCTAGGAGCTTCGACTTTTCGTAGATCGTCGCCCACACGACGTCGAAAAGGAGGAAGGACATTCAATAGAAGATCGAGAGGTATATCGATTGTTTATTTTCTTTTGTAACATGTTTATAATTGTTTTTCAATTATATGTGCATGTAGTATTCTATTTTTAGGGATAAAATAACTTGGACCCCGAACATAAACACAAAATTCGACGATCCGTACATTGTCTATTCCATGGCTTTTCGTAGAATATGTTGGATGTTTATAATGGCTAGAGTGGGGGTGATTAGCCTTTCTTTGTTTCTACAAAAATGTTAGCGGAAGCAATACAAATACAAATACGAATATGAATAAGAAACAAGAAAACAATGCTAAAACCCGATGTACGTGGTTCGGAGATGACGCTTCTACTCCACGGTAATCCGTAAGGTGGATTAGCCCTAACCAAGCTTCACTAAATCCTCCTTTGGATGAACCAAGGTGGAGAAACCTTGTCTTACAATGCTCTCCTCTTCTTTACAATGATGGAAGATTAAAAGCTAGAGAAGAGGAGGTTTAGAATCACAAAAACACTTGGGAAAGCTTGGTGAGCACGAGTGTGTAGCTAGGAATGAAAGCACTAGCTTCACCAAGCTCCCCAAGGCCCCTTCTTATAGAAGAAGGGTTGTTTTTCCCGTTGGGCTTTGATAAGTCGACTGATGCTCACCATCAGTCGACTGCTGCCGAAGCCAACGACTTCTGAACAAGAAGATCCGCAGAGATACGTAGCTGCAATTTTCAACGGCCAAGTTATCAGTCGACTGATCCCTCCATCAGTCGACTGATGGAGTGATCAGTCGAGTGATCGTAGGCCGCGATCAATTGCGACTACACTCTGTGCTTGTATTTGTGTTGATCGATCGGCGCCCGTTGGCGATCGATCGATTCTAACATCGATCGACGCCCCGCCAAAGTAGTCGGTGATGGTCGTGGTTTCACCACGGACTCGATCGAGCACCGACGGTCGGTGATACTCATCAAGTATGAGTAATTCACACTTGATTTTACACCCTAGACCTAGACTCAACCTTCTAGCTCCTCATTAAGCCTTGCGCCTCTAGGATCCCTCCGAGTCCGCGACTTGTTCATCCTTTGCACTTTGCTTCCAAGAGCTTCCTTCGATTTCGTCATGTCTTGGGTTGCCAAATGCTTGGACTTTATGCTGCCAAGACTACAAGCTTGGACTTATGCTGCCAAGACTTTACTTTGAACTTCTTTTGCCAAGGTTCACTTGGACTTTACGCTGTCAAGACTACAAGCTTGGTCTTACGCTGCCAAGTCCATCCCTTGGACTTCCCTTGCCAAGATCATACTTAGTCTTCCTTTTCCAAGGTTCACTTGGACTTTACGCTTCCAAGACTACAAGCTTGGTCTTATGCTTCCAAGTCCGTCCCTTGGACTTTCCTTGCCAAGATCATACTTGGACTTCTCTTTTACCAAGTCTTCATCCTTGGATTTCCCTGTCACTTAAACATATTCGCAATTAGATCACAAAGCATTGCCTAACTTAGATGATTATCCAAACATCAAAACATATAAATGCTTGGGGCATTGTTGCACCAACAATCTCCCCCTTTTTGATGTTTGGCAATCACTTAAGTTAGGTCTTTTAAAGATACACACATAATCATATTTTCAATATGAATTCTAACTTAAACATTCCTTCTCCCCCTTTGACATACATCAAAAAGAGAAGGATTCATAACTAAAAGAATTTAAAGGTGTTGTATCTTGGACTAAGGTATAAGATTGATATTAAGCTCCCCCTTAATCCAAAATATGTTTCATGATGTGTAAATAACATTTGAAGCAAAGCATAACAAAAATTCGAAAGTTAAATCCTATCTTTTCACTAACAAAGTAAGTTTGGGGATGAAAAAGATACATTTTATAAAGCTCCCCCTAAAACACTGTTGTTTATACTCAATATTATCATGCTATAGTTTTAGGACATCAAAGATACACTAAATATCAGAAAATGCAGCTATTTATTAGAAAACGATTATATCGATCTTGGTTTATGAACCACGATCAGTAATCGCTGAAATCAATTTGACCTTTTATTTAACCAATCAGTAGAAATCTCAAAAAATCACAAAATTTTGCGTACACATTTCTGAAATCATACTTTATCAAGGAAAAATAGTTTGAAAAATATATGTTTTCTAGATTTTAATATTGATACAAATTTAGAAACTAACAAAAGTTCTAAAAATTTTGCAAACTTTGTATCACTTTTGTGTTTCACTTGAAAACTATTTTTCAAAATATGATGAGCATAGTTTAAAATATATATGATTTGGAATTTCCAATCATGTTCTTAGAGCTATGTATTCATTACTTGAATACAAGCCTTCCCAATGATTGGTCCATGAGGTATTCATGTCTCTAGGTGTGTCATTGGCTCATAGTAATGCATCATAACAAGCATGACGAGTCAAGTACACCTTCCCTATCATCTCACATGTTCCTAAATGTCTCAATACAAAAATCAAGGTTGCTTAAGGCTTTTGTGAGATGCATCAAGGTATAAGGCTAACATATGAATATGGGATCATGCAAACCTAGAATTTTACTCTACAAAGCACATACCAAGCTCTCTCCTTAATGATGAAAATTCGGTTTCGGGAAGAGCTTTGGTGAAGATATCGGCAAGGTTAGACTTAGATTCTACATAATTAAGTTCAATGTCCCCTCTTGCCACATGATCTCTTATGAAGTGATGTTTCACTTCAATGTGCTTGGTCCTAGAGTGATGTACCGGATTTTTGGTCAAGTTGATGGTACTCACATTGTCACAATAAACTTTAATGTTAGAGTAGTGTAGCTCATAGTCCTCAAGAGTATGTCTCATCCAAAGTAATTGAGCTACACAACCACCCATAGCCACATATTCGGCTTCGGTGGTTGATAAAGCAACACAATGTTGCTTCCTACTACTCCAACTAACTAGGGAGGACCCAAGAAATTGGCATCCACCCCTAGTACTCTTCCTATCCAATTTGCAACCGGCATAATCGGAATCGGTATAACCAAGCAACACAAATAACCTAGTCCTAGGATACCAAATTCCTACATTTAGGGTGCCTTTAATATATCTCAAAATTCTCTTAACGGCTCGTAAATGTGATTCTTTGGCACAAGATTGGTATCTTGCACACATACCTACTGCAAATAAGATATCGGGTATACTAGCGGTTAGGTATAGTAGGCTACCAATCATACTCCTATAAAGTTTAAGATCAATTGATTTTCCATCATGATCACTATCTATTCTAGTGCTAGTGGCCATAGGAGTGGTTACAATTTTGGCATTTTCCAAACCAAATTTCTTGATCATTTTATTTGCATATTTGGTTTGATAAATATGAATACCTTCATTGGTTTGTTTGACTTGTAACCCTAGGAAAATGTTGAGCTCACCAACTAAACTCATTTCAAATTCATTTTCCATGTTGTTTATAAAGTCTTAAAGAAGATCATCATTTGTTGACCCAAAAATAATGTCATCAACATATATTTAGGCTATAATGATATCCTTTAATGTTGACTTTATAAACAAGGTTTGATCTACTTGGCCTCTCCTAAAATCCTTAGAGATTAAGAAAGATGACAATCTTTCATACCATGCCCGGGGAGCTTGTTTTAACCCATATAGTGCTTTCCTATGTTTATATACGTGGTTTGGATAATCTATGTTCTCAAACCCAGGTGGTTGCTCTACATATACTTCCTCCTTAATATAACCATTTAAGAATGCCGATTTAACATCCATTTGGTAAAATTTAAATCCCATATAGGAAGCATACCCTAAGAGAATTCTAATAGATTCTAACCTAGCAACCGGGGCATAAGTCTCATCATAGTCAAGCCCCTCAACTTGATTGAATCCCCTAACAACCAACCTAGCCTTATTTCTAGTGATATTTCCTTAGTCATCTAACTTATTCCTAAAGACCCATCTTGTAGTAATTATGGTGCTATCATTGGGTCTAGGTACTAACTCCCATACTTGGCTCCTTTCAAATTGAGCCAATTCATCTTGCATTGCCAAGATCCAATCCGGATCATGTAATGCATCATTGATCGATTTGGGCTCAATTTGTGAAATAAGAGCAACTTGACTAGTAGGAGTTCTATGAAATGACCTAATTCTTACTCCTTGAGATATGTCTCCTACTACGTGGTCAAGTGGATAATCTTGATGAATTCTTAGGGTTCTAGAAGGGGTTTCAAATTGATCATTGTTATCTTCCACCCTTCTTTCATCATCGGAATCTCCTCTTCCTCCCTCTTGATCATTACCCCTTATGGTCAAATTTTGAAGTTTTTGGGTAATGTCTTGATTATTGTCATTAATATCCTTATCAATGGAGGACTTTCTAGGGTAGGTACTAGTGGTTTCATCAAATTGAACATTGGAGAACTCCTCAATCCCTTGGGTTCTCTTATTGTAGACTCTATATCCTCTACTTGTGGATGAGTATCCAACTAGGATTCCCTCATCCACTTTGGATTCAAATTTTCCTAAGTTATCTTTGGTGTTTAAAATATAAACTTTGCATCCAAAGACTTTGAAATAATGAATTGTGGGAATAGTCCCATTCCATAATTCAAATGGTGTCTTTCCTAAAAACCTATGGATTTGAACCCTATTTTGGATATAGCAAGCGATATTAACCGCTTCAACCCACAAGTAGCTGGGTAGAGAATATGAATTAAGCATAGTCCTAGCCGGCTCTTGTAGGACACGATTTCTACTTTCCACCACCCCATTTTGTTGGGGTGTTCTAGGACAAGAGAACTCATGCTTGTACCCTTGCTCTAAACAAAATTGTGAAAATTTAGAATTCTCAAATTCACCTCCATGATCACTACGGATCCGGTTGATTTTAAGACTCTTTTCATTTTCAACCCTTTTACTAAATCCTATGATTATTTCTAATGTATCATCCTTATGTTTCATAAAGTAGACCCAAGTATACCTAGAAAAATCATCTACTATAACTAAACAATATTTGCTACCATTTAAAGAAGGAGCACTATGGCAATCAAATAAGTCAAGATGCAATATTTCTAATGGTAAGGAAGTATTAGTTAAGGTTTTACCTTTGTGTGATGCTTTTGTTTGTTTTCCTTCTTGGCAGGCATCACACATTTTGTTCTTGACATACTTGATCTTTGGTAGACCTTTGACCAACTCCATCTTGGCTACCTTGGCTATGTTTTTCATGTTGATGTGCCCTAATCTCCTATGCCATAGCCAACTTTCTTCTTCTTTCGCAACAAGACACTTAGTGGAAATGTTAGAAGCATATGAAAGATCAACATAATAGATATTTGATTTCCTATATCCAACTAACATACAATCATTTAATTCCTTGTGTCTAATCATGCATTTAGAGGATTCAAAAGAAACATGATAGTTTGCATCACAAAGTTGACTAACACTTAATAAATTAAATTTCATATTTTCAACTAGTAAAACTTCGTGAATGACAATTTTGGGGGATACCTCAATTGTACCTTTACCTAATATCTTGAGTTTTCCACTATTTCTAAAAGACACCGCTCCCTTCTTCACATACTTAATTGTTGAGAACTTGCTCACATCCTCGGTCATGTGTGTTGAACAACCGCTATCTGTTGGATCGAAAGTGTCGCTAGCGGGGGGGGTGAATAGCGATACGGTGTCGTTAAAAACTTTTGCAATAAGTAAAAAGCAAGTAGAGAATGCACAGCGGAAATATAAAGTAGACAAGATATTTTTACGTGGTTCACAATCTTTAGATTGCTAATCCACGGCCCTAGTGATCCTTGATCACGTACGGAGGGCAATTCACTAAAACCACTCCTCTTCGTTGGAAGTAGGAGCAACGATTACAAAAAGAAATCAAGGCAAAGGGACACTCCCCCTTTCCTTGTTACGATTAAAGCACAAAGACAATTTAAAGAAGTAGAACTTAAATAAATATACCGACAACTCTTATAAGTAGAAGATGTAGCTTTCGTTGTCGGCGGCACTTCGTCGTAGCAAATGTGAGTAGTAGTAGCGGCGTTACGACGGCGTGTTGAGAGCTCTTGAATTCTTGTTATTTGCTTGGCTTGAACATGTCTATTTATGGATATTGATCTATGAATTTAGACATAGGTAGTGTCAAAGGTGAGGTTCTTATCCCAACTCAAGGATGAGGTGTTTCATCCAACCACCTTGTGCCACCTCCAACCTTCTTGTGCGCCAACTCAAGGATGAGGTGTTTCATCCAACCACCTTGTGCCACCTCCAACCTCCTTGGGCGCCAACTTGAGGATGAGGTGTTTCATCCAACCACCTTGTGCCACCTCCAACCTCCTTGGGCGCCAACTTGTTGGAGCCATTCAACTTGTGCCACATCATGGGAGCCAACCATCTTGTGCCAACTCACCTTATTTTGGGCGTCCACCACAAGGAAGCTTGGTGATGGTTTGGATGTCCACCTTGATGCCACATCACCCTTTGTACCAAAACACGAGTCAAGTCCAAATTCACCCCCTTGAAATTCGAGCTCTTCTCGAAATTTGGAACTTGACTAGCAGTTGGCTATAGTCAAAGGGTTTTGGGCATGATACAAGTTAGCTTAAAATATAAAGTACGATGGTTCTAACCATCTGATCTCGACCTAGACCTTCCATTGGAGGTATTGGGTCGGATCTACGCTTAACGACCTTGCTTCGCTTTCACACGAGCTTACCTTGTAGCCTCGCTTCCGGTCTTCACCCGAGTACCTCGGCTTCCTCCGAAGTCCCTCTGGCGTTGCCCGACCACCTCGGTTCCCACCGGGTGTCGCAGACCTTCCGCTCAACTTTAGCATTTCTGCACACTTAATTGAGCTCGTAAGATAACAAATATACCCTTAACTATTGAGCCTTTTGCCATAATCAAAATACCGGTTCGACTTTGGTGCCCACTGCACCAACAATCTCCCCCTTTTTGATTCATGGCAAACCGACACAAAAGTTAAGGAAAAATTAAGCTAGCATAATGATTAAGCATAAATGAGCTAGCATAAAGATTAAATATGAATGAGCTAGCATAATGATTAAATATGAATGAGAAATATTATTGTTTCAAGTTCTCCCCTTTGAGGTAACCTCCCCCTTGACCGAAGGTGTGTTCTTGAAAAATAATTTTTACTCCCCCTTAATAGTTGCTCAAGTAAACGGAATTACTTAATATAAAAGGTAATAATTTTGTTTACTTTCTTCCTTACTTTTGTGACTTTCTCCCCCTTTTGCCTTAACTCAAAAAGTTTGTAAATATATTTTAAGGTTTGTAAGTCCAAGCAAGTTCCCAATATAAATATATATATATATATATATATTTTTTTTTAAATAATAATAAGCTTGAAAATATGTTCATCTAAAATGTACAACTCCGGTTGGACTTGATTGATATAGAATGATCAATAAGTCTTGAAGGAGTTGATTAATTTTAAATAATTATACTCCATGGTTCATGTCGATGCCTTTGAATCTCGGAACCGGAGTAAGGTCCTAACATCTCACGTCTCATTGGCTAAGTACACAAACACATTAGTCCTATGTGTTGTGAGATGTGTTGGCTCCTTAAATCTATAGGTATATGATTTCTAAGTTAAGACTTAGGCTAATTTCATAAAAAGAAGCAAAAGTAGAGTACATATATAGAAAAATTTAAATCCTACTCTATTACGCACATACCTAACTTTCGTCTTAATAAACTAAATTCGGCCCGGGTAGTGGTTTGGTGAAGATGTCCGCTAGGTTTGATTTGGACTCAACATACTCTAGTTGTATAGTTCCATTAGTTACATGTTCCCTAATGAAGTGGTGTTTAACTTCTATATGTTTTGTCCTAGAATGACATATTGGATTTTTAGTTAAGTTAATTGAACTAATGTTATCTATGTAGGTTTTAATGTTGTTAAAGATTAAGCTAAAGTCTTGGAGAGTGTGCTTCATCCACGGGAGTGAGAGACACACTCACCCATCGCGTGTATTCGGCCGGTGGTAGATAAGGCAACGCAATCTTTGCTTCCTCGCACCAACTTACTAGACTCGGATTTGACAACAACCACTCGTGCTCTTTCTATCGAGTTTACTACGGCATAGTCGGGTCGGATGGCCGATTAGATTAAACTCGGTAGATCTAGGGTACCAAATACCTACGTTTAGCGTGCCCTTTAGATATCTAAGGATACGCTTGACTAGGGTTAGGTGAGACTCCTTGTACAGGTTTGTAACCTTGCGCACATACTTCTACGAATAAAATGTCGTTCGGCTCGGTTAAGTATAGGAGACTTCCTATTGCGCTCCTATAGTATTTTAGGTCAACGGGTTTTCCTTCTACATCTTCGTTTATATTAACATTAGTTGCCATAGGTGTATTGATTATTTTAGCATCTTGCATTCCACATCGATTTATTAAGTCCTTAGTATATTTTTGTTGATGTAAATATATTCCATCTTTAGTTTGTTTAATTTGTAAACCTAAGAAAAAATTTAACTCTCCCACTAAATTCATTTCAAATTCACTTTCCATAAGTGAGATGAATTCGTTTAGCAGGATCGAGTTGGTAGTTCCAAAATTATATCATCTACATAGATTTGGGCTATAAAGATTTCTTTTCCTACGGTTTTTAACGAATAAGGTTAGTCGACTAAACCTTGGTTGAATCCTTTGGACTTAAGATAGATCGAAAGCCTTTCGTACCAAGCTCTTGGGGCTTGTTTGAGTCCATATAGGGCTTTCTTAAGTCTAAGGACATGGTCAGTTTATCTAGATTTTGAATCCGGAGGTTGGTAGCGTAAACTTCTTCCTTAATGTATCCATTCAAAAATGCTGACTTGACATCCATTTGAAACAATTTAAAACCTCGATGTGCGCATATGCTAACAACATTCGGATGGACTCTAGTGCAGCTCTACAGGCGTAGGTCTCATCGTAATCTAAACCTTCGACTTGACTAAACCCTTTTGCGACTAACCTAGCTTTATTTCTAACTACTTCACCTTTATCATCAAGTTTATTTGAAATACCCACCTTGTTCCAATAATTGATTTTTCTTTAGGTGGTGGTACTAATTCCCGGACTTCATTTCTAGTGAATTGAGCTAGCTCTTCTTGCATAGCAATAATCGATCGGGATCAAGAAGTGCTTGTTCAATAGTTTTGGGTTCGATTTTGGAAATTAACGAGATTTGACTAAGGTTTCGATGATGAAGCTCTAGTTGAACCCTAAATTTGGATCACCTATAACTTGATTGATAGGATGATTTGTTTGAGTCTTAGTGTGACTCGGGTTAGGGTCATCTATCACTTGGTCGATAGGATGACTTGGGTGAGTTCTAGTTTGACTTGGGTTAGAGTCATCTATCACTTGGTCGATAGGATGACTTGGGTTAGGCAGATTCAAGTTCAAGATCAGTCGGGTTCGCTATAAGTTGATTTGCTAGTTGGTTTTGTTAAGGATTGAACGGGTTCGTGTCCTTCGTCGAAAACTATATTAATGGTTTCTTCGACTCTAAGAGTGTCGTGATTGTATACACTATAAGCTCTACTGGTGGTTGAGTATCCTAGAAAGGTTCAAGTAGAGGTTTTGGATTTGAATTTCCCTAGGTAATCCTTAGTGTTTAAGATATGTACCTTGCATCCAAATACCCTAAAGTACTTGATGTTCGGTATTTTATCGTGATAAATCTCGTACGAGGTCTTTTGGTGCCTCTTTACCATAAGGATCCTATTTTGGACATAGCAAGCCGTACTAACGGCCTCTGCCCAAAATCTATCGGGTAGGTTATACTCGTTTAACATTGTCCTAGCGGCTTCTTGTAGGGTTCTATTTTTCCGTTCGACTAACCCATTTTGTTGTGGGGTTCTAGGACATGAAAACTCATGGTGGTATCCGTTTAGGTTAAATCTGTAAACTGTGGTTTTCAATTCACCACCATGATAAACTTCTAAGTCTTTTAATCTTAAGGTTCTTTTGATTTTCGATTAACCTACAAAGATTGATTAGTTGGTCTAGGTATCATTTTTATGTTTGATAAACCTAACCCAAGTAAATCTAGAATAGTCAATTATGACTAAGCAAAATTGACTACCATTGAGTGACTTAGCTCCATGTGAATCAAATAGATCCATGTGTAGGAGCTCAAGAACACTTTTGGTTCGTTCTTGATTAGTTAATTGATGTTGTGTCCTAGATTGTTTACCTTGTTGACAAGCATTACATATTTTATTATCCAAGTTGTTTAGTTTAGGCAAACCTATAACCAAGCCACTCGACTCATCTTGTGGGAGTCTTGGAGTGCAGTGTCAAGTCTTGATTGCCATAACCAAGATTCCTCTTCTTTGTGTCATAAGACACTTGGTTGAGGAGTTAGGTAAATTTATTGTGTAGATGTTGCTACTCCTAGTTCCTTTAAGTATTATTTTAGATGTTGCATTTATTTTGATTACGCATTCATTTTCTAGAAATATGACCTTATAATTGTTATCACACAATTGGCTTACACTAAGTAAATTATATTGAAAGTTTTCTACTAATAAGACATTTTGAATTGTAAAGTTAGAGTTGAGCTCAATATCACGATCCGATGATTTTGAGCTTGCGTTATTCGAAGGCTACGATCCTTGTCGTTTGAATCGTAACCGAAAATTTGAGTTGATCCCGGTCATGTGTCGGGAGCAACCAGCATCCAACATCCATTGATCCTACACATAAGGTAGTTGGATCGGATATTGGAATTACTAAAGGGTTGTTTGTAAGTTTTAAACCTAAATCATCTCACCAATATCTACATGATCAAAACATGTTATTCCTATGTGTTATTGTGAGATGACTTTCAATTTTACTTGATTAATTTTAATGAATTTAAATTAACCAACATTAGGTTAGATTCGGATTTAGTCTAAGCTCATCAAGTAATCTTTTCAAGAGATTAGCTTCCAGGTCGTGGCGAGGCACAGAGGCCTTCTTTGATCGGAACAACGACCACTTCCTTAGACAAAGCTAATTTCAAGAAATTGATAACTCGACTTACTTGAGACTACGTCTTGGTCTAACTAGTTATTTTTGAAAAGAGGCTCCCGAGGCTCAATCTTTTAGGATTTTAGTTGGTTTATTTTTGAAAAGAGGCTCCCGAGGCTCAATCTTTTCGCAGGATTTTAGTTGGTTATGAGTCCTATCTAACCATTCTAAAAATAAAGGAAAAACTAAGCATGCAATTTCTAAGACTTAACAAAAATACATTTTGTATTGGCTCCCCTGGACCATTGAATCAGTGGGTCTATTCACATAGTGAATTTGGTCCTTAGGAACCCAATACATGTTAGATCCTAAAGTTGAAATCAAAGTGGTCTTAGGGACCCATGCTTGGACATTTTCTTATGTTGGTTTACTATAGACATATATGACTTATTGGTTGTATTTGAGTTAAACCCGAGTCCGGCCTTGTTGTACGGCCCTTTGTGATCAAGTAAGAGGTCAAGTCCCTTGGATCCCAAAGTGAACCTTTCCAACGTGTTCCTAAGGTCTTGACTTGTGTTTTCAAAAGCGAGTTCTCAACTTCAAGCTTTTCAGCTTGAGTTGAGTCCTCCTCTTGAATCTAGTCGAAGAGGTTAGGGAGACCTCATGTTTGAAGGTTAACCTCCTCAATTAGGGTCTCGACCTTGGACTCGGACTTAGCTAGTTTCTTATTTAAAAATTTAATTGCACCATACAAAGTATTAAGTAACGACCGACTTACCCTTAATGATTCTTTTGAACGGATCACGGATCGTGGCTTGTCTTGAATGGAAGCTCATCGCCGGATTCGGACTCGGACTCTTCTTGATTTGAGTCGTGCTCGGATCGGCTTAGCCATTAGAGCTTGGATATCGTCTTCTTCCTCCACAACTCCTCCCAAGTAGCGTTTAGCGCTTTCTTGGTCTTTGATGCGTTATTCTTTAGCTTTGGGCACTCGGACTTGATGTGACCGAACTGTTGCACTCATAGCATCTAAAATTAGAAGTATTTGAATTAGGTTTAGGCTTACCTTGAGTTGTTGGTCGTTTCGTCTCTTGATCATCTTAGAACTAGATTGACTAGTTCGGATTCTATTCGAGTCTACTTCGATTCGGACTCGTCTTCTTCCTTGGGGTGGCTTGCTTGCGGGCTTCTTCTTCTTGGAACACCGCAACTAACGCAATACTCTTCTCGGCACGGACCGCGTTAGTTTGCTCATGTAATTCAAGTTCGAAAACAATTCGTCTAACCTAATTTTAGAAAGGTCCTTGGAGACCTTGTAGGCATCGACCATGGATGCCCACAAGGTGGTCTAGGAAAGCGAGTTAAGAGAATACGATAAGGTCGCGATTCTCGACCTTTTGTCGATGGCATGGAGTTGGTTGGCGATGTCTTGGATCACGAGCATGTAGTTGAGTTGCGGTCTCGTTTTCCTGCATTTTCAAGTTATACAATTTATTTAAAGTAAATCTCTTTTACATACCTTACGTGTTCGGTGCCTTCGTGTAGTTCCACTAGCTTGGTCCATAAGTCCTTTGCACTAATGAAGGGGCCGTAGCGGTTGAGCTCTTCCTTGGACAACCCACATTGCAAGATTTGAGTTGCCTTGGCATCGGCTTCTACTTGTTTTTCATGGAATTTGACCATTGATCGTAACCCAAAGATTCACCATCTTCATTAATAGGAAGTGTGAAACCGGTTTGGATTACGATCCACATCTCGATTTGGGTTTTAAGAAAGCATTCCATCCGACCCTTCCAATAACGAAAGTCATTACCGTTGTAAAAGCGGGGTGAGCGGTGCTAAACCCTTCGAGATGGGCCATTTAAAAACAAGAAGAAGAGCGACGAAAAGAATCTTGCAAAACACACACGGAAAGAATATTCCAAGACTTTCGTCTTGGATTAGTAATCTTGAGAAGTAAAAAGATATATAAAATGTAACTTGCAAAAGAAATAAACAATCAAATGCGAATGTCGTTGAAGTTCCGGAGGACAACCTTACTCGGGATCTAACAGAAGGACAACCTTATCCGGATCCTAAAGCCTCTAATGCAATTCTATATGTAGGAGAAGATAAGCAAGTGAAATAATTATCGAAAACAGAAATAAATAAATAAAAATCTGTAAAAAAGAAAAACAAAGCTAGATTGGTGGTTTCACGAATCTTAGCGCCCCGACTCGATACCAATTGTTGGATCGAAAGTGTAAGCTAGAGGGGGTGAATAAGCGTCTGATGTCGTTAAAAACTTTTGCAATAAGTAAAAAGCAAGTAGAGAATGCACAGCGGAAATATAAAGTAGACAAGATATTTTTACGTGGTTCACAATCTTTCGATTGCTAATCCACGGCCTAGTGATCCTTGATCACGTCGTCACGGAGAGCAATTCACTAAAACCACTCCTCCTTCGTTGGAAGTAGAACCAGCGATTACAAAAGAAATCAAGGCAAAGGACACTCCCCTTTCCTTATTACGATTAAACACAAAGACAATTTAAAAAGTAGAACTTAAATAAATATACCGACAACTCTTATAAGTAGAAGATGTAGCTTTCGTTGTCGTGACGCCGTCGTAGCAAATGTGAGTAGTAGTAGCGGCGTTCTGACGGCGTGTTGAGAGCTCTTGAATTCTTGTTATTTGCTTGGCTTGAACATGTCTATTTATGGATATTGATCTATGAATTTAGACATAGGTAGTGTCCAAGGTGAGGTTCTTATCCCAACTCAAGGATGAGGTGTTTCATCCAACCACCTTGTGCCACCTCCAACCTCCTTGGGCGCCAACTCAAGGATGAGGTGTTTCATCCAACCACCTTGTGCCTCCTCCAACCTCCTTGGGCGCCAACTTGTTGGAGCCATTCAACTTGTGCCACATCATGGGAGCCAACCATCTTGTGCCAACTCACCTTATTTTGGGCGTCCACCACAAGGAAGCTTTGTGATGGTTTGGATGTCCACCTTGATGCCACATCACCCTTTGTACCAAAACACGAGTCAAGTCCAAATTCACCCCCTTGAAATTCGAGCTCTTCTCGAGGCTGGAACATGACAACCAGTTGACTGTAGTCAAAGGGTTTTGGGCTATGATACAAGTTAGCTTAAAATATAAAGTACGATGGTTCTAACCATCTGATCTCGACCTAGACCTTCCATTGGAGGTATTGGGTCGGATCTACGCTTAACGACCTTGCTTCGCTTTCACACGAGCTTACCTTGTAGCCTCGCTTCCGGTCTTCACCCGAGTACCTCGGCTTCCTCCGAAGTCCCTCTGGCGTTGCCCGACCACCTCGGTTCCCACCGGGTGTCGCAGACCTTCCGCTCAACTTTAGCATTTCTGCACACTTAATTGAGCTCGTAAGATAACAAATATACCCTTAACTATTGAGCCTTTTGCCATAATCAAAATACCGGTTCGACTTTGGTGCCCACTGCACCAACACTATCCACGATCCACATACCTTGCTCTCCTACCTAAATCACATGATAAACACAAGCTTTTGGTACCCAAACATTTGGACCTGTAACATTAAGTAAAAACTTCTTAGGTACCCATGCTTTCTTAACCTTACTATTAATGGTTGCTTTTCTATTTATTAATGAGATATAAGCAACTTCTTTTTCTTTTGGCTTGTATCCTACACCGGCCTTGTTGTAAACGGCTCTTTGTTGGCTAAGGATCATGTCAAGGTATTTTGAGCCATTTGTAAATTTCTCTAAGCATGCCTTTAACTCACTAACCTCATCCTTAAGTTTGTCATTCTCTTCCTTAAGCATGCAAGAATCAACATGTGAAGGTTTTTCATTCCTAATGGCCTTTAGTTCTACCTTTATGCTTCTAACCTTAGATTTTGACTTATCTAGAGCCTCTTTAAGATAAGAAATTGATTTATAAAGAAGCTTAACTTTAGGAGAGTTCATTACCTCATCGTCACTAGATGACGATTCATCACTTGAAGAGCCTTCTTCTTAGCTTGATGTACCAGAGTCATCCTCTTGGGCCATGAGTGCCACATGGCGTGTGACGTGGCAAAGCTCATTATCGGAGGAGGAATCTTCAACACTTGGTGTGTCCCATGTGGTTTGAGCCACCATGGCCTCCTTCTTCTTCTTCTCCTTCCTTTCCTTCTTTTTCTTTTCTTTTTCTTCCTTCTTCTTTAGCTCCGGGCAATTTGGCTTTATGTGCCCCTTCTTATTGCAAGCATGACAAATCACATTGTTATTAAAACTTGAATTACCACTAAACTTACCTTTTGAAGAATGAGACCCCTTCCTTGCTTCTCTATTCTTGAACTCCTTTGATTTTCTATAGAGCTTCTTGACAAAGTTGGCCATCTCACTAGACGAGTCTCCATCACTACTTGAATCATGCTCCGACTCGGATGATGATGACACTTCTTTTCTTTCTTTCTTCTTCTTTTCCTTGTTTTCAACAAATAGAGCTAAACCCTTTTCCTTAGAGGACATGTTAGTTTGCTCATGCAATTCAAACTCACAAAATAATTCATCAATTTTAATTTGAGAAAGATCCCTAGTTACCTTAATAGCATCAACTATAGAAGTCCATAGAGAATTTCTAGGAAATGCTTGAAGAATATACCTTACCAAATCTCGGTTGTCAACTCGCTCACCTATGATGTGGAGTCCATTCACAATCTCCTTAAACCTTCCATGCATTTGGCTTACGGTTTCATGGGTCTTCATTTGGAATGCTTGAAGTTGTCCAATTAGCAAGTCCTTCTTGGCCCTCTTTGACTCCTTGGATCCTTCATTTACCTCAATGAGCTTTCCCCATAACTCCTTGGCAGATTCGAAAGGCCCCACCTTGTTGAGTTGCTCCATTGTAATACCGCATTGGATGGTGAGTACCGCCTTTGCATTTGACTCGAACCGCCTATTCATTTCCGTTGTCCAATCTTTGCTTGGAATAGGGTCTCCATGTTCATCCACCGGTTCCTCAAACCCATCTACAATGCTATGCCAAATTTCAATATTACTCATTAGATAATATTTCATCCTACCTTTCCAATACGCAAAATGACTCCCATCGAAGAGCGGTGGCTTGGCGGTGGTATATCCCTCTTGAAGAGCCATTGATGCCTTGGTTGATGGTGAAATCTTCCAAGCTAACCGGGCTCTGATACTACTTGTTGGATCTTTATAATGGCTAGAGGGGGGTGATTAGCCTTTCTTTCTTTCTACAAAAACATTAGCGGAAGCAATACAAATATAAATACGAATACGAATAAGAAACAAGAAAACAATCCTAACACCCGATGTACGTGGTTCGGAGATGACGCTCCTACTCCACGGTAATCCATAAGGTGGATTAGCCCTAGCCAAGCTTCACTAAATTTTCCTTTGGATGAACCAAGGTGGAGAAACCTTGTCTTACAATGCTCTCCTCTTCTTTACAATGATGGAAGATTAAAAGCTAGAGAAGAGGAGGTTTAGAATCACAAAAACACTTGGGAAAGCTTGGTGAGCACGAGGGTGTAGCTAGGAATGGGAGCACTAGCTTCACCAAGCTCCCCAAGGCCCCTTCTTATAGAAGAAGGGTTGTTTTTCCCGTTGGGCTTCAATCAGTAGACTGATGCTCACCATTAGTCGTCTACTGCCGAAGCCAACGGCTTCTAAACAAGCAGATCCGCAGAGTTACGTAGCTGCAATTTTCAATGGCCAAGTGATCAATCGACTGATCCCTCCATCAGTTGACTGATGGAGTGATCGTAGGCCGCAGTCGAGTGCGACTACACTCTGTGCTCATATTTGTGTTGATCACCGATCGCCATCGCTGGCGCTTGGATCGACAACGCTCACGATCGATCGCAGCGCGATCGATGGTCGTGGTTTCACCGACTCGGCCGAGCACCTGACGAATCGATACATCGACGTCATGATACTCATCAAGTATGAGTAATTCACACTTGATTTTACACCCTATACCTAGACTCAACCTTCTAGCTCCTCATTAAGCCTTGCGCCTCCAGGATCCCTCCGAGTCCGCGACTTATTCATCCTTTGTGCTTTGCTTCCAAGAGCTTCCTTCAGTTTCGTCATGTCTTGGGTTGCCAAATGCTTGGACTTTATGCTGCCAAGACTACAAGTTTGGACTTATGCTGCCAAGACTTTACTTTGGACTTCTTTTGCTAAGGTTCACTTGGACTTTATGCTACAAAGACTACAAGCTTGATCTTACGCTGTCAAGTCCATCCCTTGCCAAGATCATACTTGGTCTTCCTTTGCCAAGGTTCACTTTGACTTTACGCTGCCAAGACTACAAGCTTGGTCTTATGCTGCCAAGTCCGTCCCTTGGACTTTCCTTGCCAAGATCATACTTGGACTTCTCTTTTACCAAGTCTTCATCCTTGGATTTCCCTGTCAATTAAACATATTCGCAATTATATCACAAAGCATTGCCTAACCTAGATGATTATCCAAACATCAAAACATATAAATGCTTGGGGCATTGTTGCACCAACAAAATAGAGGTTGGTGGCTTGAACAACAAGTTTGTTCAAGTGACCACTCTAATTGAATAGCACAACGATGAAACGGTTGCTTGGGTGATCCCTTTTGTCTTGGATTAAATTTTTAATCCGGGGACATTTATGGGATCGCCATGAACAAGCAACCGAGTTGAAGTGGGAAGCAAAGTTTCTTACCTTCAAGTGGTATCAGAGCTTCGGTTCCGGGACAAAAACCTTCACTTAGGTACAAAATCGCATGATTTGGCACCTAAACAATAAAACCTATTTTTAGCATGCTCTTTATGAACAATAGAAATATTACTCCTAGCATGCTTTTCATTATAAAATAGGGAAGGTGCATTACTAAATTGTACCTTAAGGTTTTCTTTCAATTAGAAAGAGAATGAGGAGATACAAAGTAGGGCTAAACATTGAAACTTTCAATAGTTTTGAACTTTGTGTCAATCTCACTATTTTATGGGTATTTTATTTTCTAACAATTTTTCACCCATAATGTTTGTTATAAGTAATTTAAGTATGAATTTTCAAATTTTTTTTCAAAATATGTATTTTTTACTTATGAATTTCACAAATTTGTTTCTGAAGTCTGATTTCTGCACAGTGCAGAAATAAATTGACTGCCATGGATGAGGGTTTACTAATGTTTCAAAATTTACCTCAACTCAACCCTCAACTTATTTTACAAGCTGATCTCCCTCATCTTGACCTTCAATCTTTGCAAGTCATCCTCTTAACTTCTCACCTCATACACTTAGCTAGATTATGGTAGTATCATTCAATGTTAATTTACATTTATGTTGGTCACCAATTTGCATGACCAAGGGATTAGGAGATGAACCGAAAAGATAATCTTAACCCTAGAATCATAAAATTAAACTTGAGGTTTGTTCACGAGTAATAGTTGAAGTCCGGGGATCATGGGTGCTGTAGTGACATGGGCATTCTAACCAACGATTATCTATTATGACAACCACAAAAGCAGTTCAAGACCTCTCGAGGGTTCCATTGGCTTTCATTGAGTATAAAGGGTCTATCTTAAATTGGCTTCATGAGTAATGATAGTAAATCTGATGTAATTGAGAGGTGTCCTAAGGCAATCATCTTAGAAGTTATTAATAAAATTCACTATTTAAGTATACATTATCTATGTATTTGATTGGATCTTAAACTCATGTACTGAAGTCCACAATACAATGCATGTCATGAAAGAATTTGTGATTGAATCATAATTAGTGGATATCTTATCATGTGTAATCATGTAAGTATTGAAATTATCCATAGTCAATGAATTGATGAGATTGGGCGTCATCGATTCTGTGAGACTAGCACATGTTATGCTCCTTATTTTATCCAAGCATTCGGTACTCACTGAATGGAAGCATAGGGATGTTGAGAGTGAACATGTGGATGCTAGTTATGGTAACTAGTTCATTGGAGTGACCTACTATGAGACTTCATATGGTTCTATAAGTCATTGAAGATCTTATTGCAGCTTGAGTGCGAGCTTCCTTTGACTTGAGGTATTGAAGTCATTTTGGTCATGACACCTTATACGTTGACTTATTTGTAGCCATCTCCATAAGAGGTGTAACTCTGGGATGATTAGGTATAAGCCAAAGTGATCGAAGGTGTTTGAATAGCCCATAGAGTATTCACCATTCTTGATAAAGGAGATGTATACCCTAGGCCTCTTGTCAGGATTGTTACTCAGAAGTCTCTGGGCAGAACAAATATGTTAAGAAGATGGTCTTCTTGGGAACATGTAGGAGTAACTTGAATCCATAGGATAATAAAACTAACTTGGGCTAGGTGTGACGTAGTCAGCCTAGTGGGGACGAACACATAGACCATGTCTTGAACCAAATGGCTATAGGATGAGTGAAAGGAATAAGGCACGAACAATTGAAGCTGTTAAAGGGTTCAGAAATGTTCTGGAGTCGACTTAGGCTTTCTGGTCAATTAGGGGTCATGATGCACTGCTAGGTGCCACTCATGATCTATTCATAATTAAGCGGTTAATTATGATGGCCAACATATCCGAAAACCTATTGGGTCACACAAATACGGATGATCTAAAGACGTGAAACAAGTCTAAAAATGAGATTCTCAGTGAAAGAGAAGATGTATCTAGTTGGACCAAGCCACAAAGGTGCAAAATAGAGGCTATGTAACCTTTTATGACCTTGTCAAATTTAACTTGGCCATAACACACCTAAAAGAAGTTAAACTGATTGTACATAGCTTCACACGACCGTGCCTAACCAGGCATGGGCCATTCCTGGCTCTGGACAAAAATGGCCAAAATCTGGGTTGTGCTTAGAAGGACACACGCCTAGCCGTGTGTCCTAGCATGGTCGTGCCTTTTGGCTCGGCTGGCTATGTGTAAGACACATGGTCGTGTCGCGGCTTCGCCGTGTTTGGAGATTTCTCTTATGAAAATTTCTTGGATTTTTCTTACCTTAATTATGGCATAGTTATGGTAAGATAGGTTCCATTTAAGCCTCCTAAGATGCCCTAATCAAGAGATATATAAATAGATCCCTTGATAATCTTTGGTGGTGTGATTCTAATCTTAGGTTTTCTTCCTTGGTAACCATGTTTCCTCTTTCTCTTTCCCTCTCTTGTCTCCACCAGTTGGCTAGCATGAATTGGAGACAAAGACTTATTACTCTAAGAGTTGTCTAAGGTGATCCTGGCTTGGGTACTGATAGAGGCAAGCCCATTGGTCTTTCTTGTGGTTTCGACAGATTCAAAAGAATTATGAAGGTATAACTTCTCCTTCTCTTTTTGTGTGTTTACATGTGATTATGCCAAAGCAAGTATTCTTGGACCCTAGGGGATGTCTGGGATGTAATAAAAAATTATTTTATTCACTTTATTCTGCTGCACATTATCTCAGAATCTCCAACAAAATCTAGATAGATTGCAGGAGTTCCCTTGATAGGTTCCCTAATCAGAATATGTTCTTCTTTGTACGAATACCATGAATGAAGGAGTTGCATTTAGGTAGATGTATTGATGTATTCTCAAAAGAAAATATCGATTACCATAGGATAGACCACCTTTAGTGAAGTTTGTTGTTATAGGAGAGAACTGTCATGTCAATAATATTGTAGGGAAATCATAATCTTAGGATTGTTTCTAAACCCTAATTTTCCATCTTGTTCATATTTTTTATTTTTTATTGATTTATTCCTCATTATTTACTTTATCTAGATAATCTACTTTGTACATAACCGGTACTTGATACTCAATTTTAGAGGATGATATTTTTAGTACTTGATGACAATTGTGCACTTGAAGTTTACCACATTAAGTTTTTGACGTCGTTGCTAAAGACGATGCTCGATATCGATTTATTTGCAATATAGTTAATCTAGATTTTTTTCTTATTTTTTATTATTTTCCTTAATTTTTCATTTTAAACTTATTTTCTTTTTTCTTTTTAATTTTTACAACCATAATTTCACCTTTCTTATTTGTTAAACTTTCCTTATTTACAACTCTTCCTTCCATATTTGCAATCATATTTTCCATATTCTTGCATTCCTTATTTGTTTTTATTTTATATATTTATTTTTTCCTTAATTATTTTTTACTTTCCATATTTGTTTTCACATCCCATAATTTTTCTTTCCTTATTTTCTATTACCATTTTTACCTTTTACCTTTATTCCTATCATGCTCTATATTTTCTTTTATATAACAGATGCACACTCTAACTCAAAATTTTAATCAATTTAATATTATAAATTTTGCTAAATTTTCTTGCAAGTGGTGAAATAGGACATATCCTTGACGATTATCCAATAATACTTACACATTCACATTTTGAAAAAGTGAATGCCACCTTTAACTGCAATTAATGGATGTTAAATATGAAAAATAAATAAATTAATTAAATGAATATAATTTAATTGTTTTAGGCTAAAATAATTGTTAATAATTAAGAAATTTATTTATCAAATTTCTTATAATTTTTAGAAATTTTTTCAGGATTTAAATCGAATTTATATGGCAGTTCATGGGGACAGATCTAATAGGATGTGGTAAAGCATGTTTGGATTATCAGTTTATTGAGGAGTTAAAAGGTTTAATTAACCTAGTTTATATATATTAAACCTATGTTTATTTTCCATTATTTTTTCTATTCTCTCATGTGCCCTAGCTTTTCTCTTGAGCCATAGCCCGATCCCTCTCTTCCTCACCGTCGTAGCTCCGTCTTCTCCAAATCCCGGTGGAAACAAAGCATCATTGCCCTCTCCGACCACGAGCAACTCCATCACTACATGTTTTGCCACAAACCCGCAATCCAGTGCCAAGACAACACCCACTGACCATTGCTTCGGTCGTTTGTTGCCAAGGCCAAAAAGAAGTCAGTGCTCATAACAAGCGTATGAATCCACTGTCGCTTGTCTCTGTCCATTGCCGCCATTCATCCAACTATGGTCTTCATTTCGCACGTGATGCCTGCCACTCGCGGACAGACCCACGACCACCGTCACCATCTTACATGACAAACAACATCCCAACTGGCATCAACCATCATGAGTCGCATTGATGTGAACCCGATTAGAAGAAAGTCTCAAGAACACACTACAAATTGAAGAAGAAACAAATAAAGTCTAAATTGATAAGATGGATGGAAGGAACCTCGACCCAATGCTTAAGAAAGCACGAACCTTGGTATAAAAGATGGAAGATGCCACAACCTTGGGATTGAGGTTGATAAGTCTTTGAATGCCATAAAGGATTTCCTTGATAAGTTCTAGTTCAATGAAGAACCAACAAGTGAGAGCCTCACCATGCTATAGATTAAAAATAACCAAAAATTACATGTGTAGCTGCCACCCCCTTTATTTATAGCTTTAGGGTGACCTAAAAACCCTAAAAGGCCAAAAGGAAACCCATTTAGAAAAGGCCTAAGTAGACTTCATAACTATATTTGCCTTAAGTCACCATTACAACCCAAATAAGGATACCAATTGAGCCTAAAAAATAGAACTATATAAAAATATGACTTGGAGGCTAATTAATCTCATTTATGGCTTGAATTAGGTTGAAGAAAACACATGATTCACTCTTGGTCAAATCCGCTTCAATTGTAGCTTCGGCCTTAGAATCTTCAATTAACACATCTAGTACTTTCGTCATATTTCTATGTAATTCTCAAAAAATAAAATAAAATAAAAATTAAATATGGTTCATTATAGCTAGGATTCGAATAATCATAATGAGCCGCTATGGCCAGGAGCATCCGAATGGATTTAAGCATAGCTACAGGCGAATAAGTTTCGTCATAATCAACACCTTCTTTTTGACGATATCCTTTCGCCACCAATCTAGCCTTATAGGTAATCACATTACCATCCATGTCGGTTTTCTTCTTGAAAACCCACTTGCACCCTATAGGCTTTATCCCTTCAGGTGGGTCAACCAAGTTCCAAACTTGGTTTTCATACATGGAATCCATTTCCGACTTCATGGCACCAAGCCACTTATCCCTTTCTGAACTTGTCAGCACTTCTTCATAACTGGTAGGCTCTTCATCATCAATGAGTAACACGTCGTTCGATTCACTTACGAGAAATCCATATCTCTCAGGAATATTGCGTGTTCTACCAGATCTACGAAGATGTGGTGTTACAATAGGTCCAGCCGATTGCTCATCACTATGAGTTGTCATTATGTATGCTCACCAGGTATCTCATTAATGTCTATTTGAGTCTCTCGAGCCTCCTCAAGCTCGACGACACTCCCACTGTTTTCTTGCAAGAGAAACTCTTTCTCTAGAAACACAGTATTCCTCGAAACAAACACCTTTTGTTCCACAGGATGATAGAATTGGTAACCCCTTGTTTCCTTAGGGTATCCAATAAATAGACATTTATCAGACTTAGCATCCAATTTTTCTGATACAGTCCGCTTCACATAAGCAGGACAACCCCATATCTTCAAGTAAGATACATGAGGTTTCTTACTATTCCATATCTCATATGGAGTAGTTGAGACTACCTTGGTAGGCATTCTGTTTAACAAGTAAACAGCTGTCTGAAGTGCATAGCCCCAAAAGGACTTGGGAAGAGTTGCATGATTCATCATTGACCTGACCATGTCCAACAAGGTCCGGTTACGCCTCTCAGATACACCATTATGCCTTGGTGTATATGGCGGAGTCCATTGAGACAATATACCATTGTCTCTTAGATAATCAAGAAACTCTTGACTTAAGTATTCACCACCTCGATCCAATCGAAGTATTTTAATACTTTTGTCATGTTGTTTCTCTACTTCATTTCTGAATTCTTTGAACCTTTCAAAGGCTTCAGACTTGTGTTTCATCAAGAACACATACCCAAACCATGAGTGATCATCGATGAAGGTAATGAAGTAGCTATAGCATCGTAAAGCTTGAGTTGACATAGGTCCACATACATCAGTATGTATTAGACCTAGTAACTCTCCCACTCGTTCACCTTTTTCCAGTAAAAGGTAACTTAGTCATCTTGCCTTTTAAGCATGATTCGCATGTATCATATGAATCCAATTCAAACTATTCCAGAATTCCACATCGGTGTAATTCGGACATGTGTTTCTTGCTTATATGGCCAAGACGACAATGCCACATATAGGAGTCTATTTGATTATCCTTTCGAGCACGCGTGTTGCTCGCTTCGATATTGAAATCGTCACTGGATACGTCCAACGTATAAACACCATTGCTTAAAGTTCCAATCCCATAAAGAACTCCATTCAAAGTTATGTAACAACAATTGTTACTAAAAGTCAAATGGAACCCATTTCTATTTAGACAAGAAATAGAAATGATGTTCTTTATCAACGAAGGAACATAAAAGCAATTGTCCAGTTCTAAGACAAGTCCTACAGGGAGTTCCAACAAATACGTTCCGATGGCGAGTGCAGCAACCGTTGCTCCATTCCCAACATGTAAATTTGACTCTCCCCTTGACGAGTCTTCTTCTATTCCTTAGCCCATGTATGTCATTACATATATGTGAGCCACACCCAGTATCAAATACCCAAGTGTCTGAGGATATAGAATGACAATCAATAAAGAAGATTTCTGAAGAAGATGGGGCATCCGATGTCTTATCCTTCTTCATGGACTCAAGATAAATCTTGCACTTTCTTCGCAAATGGCTCTCCTTGCCATAATGATGGCAAGTTTCCTTTTGTGCTAGTTCTACCTTCTTAGCCCTTCTCTTCTTTCCCTTCTGCTGTTCTTTTGACTTCCTCTTAGAACCTTTCTTCGAGGAATCAACTAACAGCACCGTCCCCTGCTCATGCTTCTCAGAAGACTCCACAGTCTTTAGCATATTGAGCAGTACCACAGATGAACCTCCTAGCATCTCAGAGGTGAAGAGGAGCTTTGATACTTCGAACCTTTCGAATTTCACTTGCTCATCAACCAACTCACAAAGATGAAGGACTACGATATGAGCATCCATATGCTCATGCTGCTTTCGTAGCTTGGGTTCTATCGTGGCTAGCATGATGCAACTCATTTGTTCAGAATCACTCACATGTTTTTGATAAGCCAACAATTGGTCCAGAGTTGCATTGTCACTTAGATGGGCGGGAAGAGGCGCTTCGAGGACATACACAAGCTTTTCCACCTTGAGAACAATTCTCAAGTTTCTAAGCTAGTCCAAGAGTTTGGCCCAGTCAATTTATTTGAATCCAAAATGGAATGCAAATTCAAACACATCATGATCAATATATTAACTTAGAAATACAAAACGAGCATATATGAGAAAATGATTTTAAAATGCATCGATATACATTTATAAATCCATTTCATTTTTTTTCGAATTTCAAAAACCCCAAAATCACTTCGGGAGATCGTAGGTCCATCTCCGAATGGGCTGATATCCATCATAGTTATGAACAACCTTGGAGAGAGTCCAACAAGCCATTCATAACTACGACGGTAGGTATCAACTATACCGATTGCATATCACGTATATGCAACTATCACAATGTGCTATCAACTAATTGAATGTTCACACATACATCGGGTTGTTAACACATTAACAAGTATGCATCATATGCATAGCACCCAACTTCACCTCCCTTTACATCGACCTTGGAGAGAGTCCAACAAGCCGATGCTCTAGGTTAAAGCCAACCCATTAATCGGGACATAGTTTTAATATGGTTAGAGCGCATTCAACCAATTAGCCCAGCTTGGAGAGAGTCCAACAACCAAAGCTAACGATTGACCTCTGACTCTTACCATATTAGTATTAAACTATTCCATGGTTTGAACATATTCGGGTTCGAGCCGGGCTTGGAGAGAGTCCAACAACCCAAACAAGAAACGGAACTCTGGTTCTAACCATATTAATGGAAGGTGTAGGCTTTAATATTGTTTAAGGGTTTTTATGTCTCATCCTCTTTGCATGCAAATAACTATTATCTACATGGCAAGGCATACATGACATACATCTACATGTCACGACACGCATGGCATAATGTTATGCATCTAATGCAATTACATGGCATACAATTATGTCATGTATATATTTCCTTATATGTCATAACTATTTATGGAAATAAAATATGTTTAAGATTTGATTCTCCAAATCAAATCATAATTAAATTAGGAAACAAATTTCCAAATCTAATTGTTAGTAATATATGAGAGATGTCCTAAGGAAATCGCCTTATGTATGAACCATTTATATGATAAATGAAGATTCACTATTTGAGTATACATGTTTAATGTATTTGATTGGATCTTAAACTCATTTACTGAATGTCCACGATACGATTCACAGCATGAGAGAATTTGTGATTGGATCACAACTAGTGAGTATCTCTACATGTGTAATTGTGATGTATCGGAATTATCCCTAGTCGATGAATTGATGGATTTGGACACCATCAATTCTGTCGAGACTAGCACGAGGTATACTCCTTGGTGTATCCAAGCAGCTGATTCTCACTGGCTGGAGACATAGTGATGTCCGGAGTTGATCGTGGATGCTAGTTATGGTAACTAGTTCATTGGAGTGACTAGCCGTAAGACTTCACATGGTTCTCTGCATATATAGATATGTCAATGAAGTTCTTACTGTAGCTTAAGTGCGATGTTCCTTTGACTTGCGGTATTCAAGTCATCTTGATCATGGAGACTTATGCTTTGACATCTTAAGCAAACATCTCTAAGGAGATGTGGACCCGGGATGATTGGGTATAAGTCGAAGTGATCGAAGGTGTTTGAATAGCCTATAAAGGATTCACCACTCCTTGCGAGGAAGCATGAAATTGTTTCAGACCGAGAGAAACTATGTTTTGTTGGACCAAACATAAAGCGAGCATGAAATTGTTTCAGTCGCAATGGAAGCATGGATGGGCCGTGTCTTATGAAGACATAATGGATGGACCAAAATGGTTTGGTTCTAATCCAATGGATGAGAATAAACCAAAGGGTTTGGTTTATATTAAACGAATGAACCAAAGGTTGGTTCGGTTCATTTTAACTTAAAATAAACCATCATGGTTTGGTTTATTTTAACTTATCTTAATGGAGCGGGTTAACGGGCTTTATGGATATGATCCATTAACCATTAAGAGAATTAGTTCTCTATAAAAGTGGGCTTAAGGGATTGTTAAACCCTAACTAATCCAATCATCCAAACCCTAGCCGCCCAACACATTGTTGCCGCCCAGCTTGTGTTGCCGCCCAGCCCATAGCTCCTCCAACCGGCGTCCAGAAGGCGGCTTCCTTCCTCCTCGCCGGCGTCGAGCTGCTGCCGGAAGAGTTCCGGCGATCCTCCTTAGGTTTGGCATCAAGGTAAGCACTTGGCTTCCTTTGTTGGCCGGCGCCTATCTCCTCCACCAAGCTGTGAAGTTTTTCTGGACAGCTTCTTCTCCTCTCGTCGGAGCGTTGTTTGGACGACGGTTAGTGCTCCGACAGCGGCTAACATACCGGGGATTTGATCTCCGGTAATCCTCTGAGGTGGAGGACGAAGGATTCGTCAAATGGTTGACGAATACCTCTCCGGAGAAGCGAGTTTTGAGAACTCGTTTTGGATCCGAATTTGGATTCGGATCGTGATCATCTCTCGATCACGTCGTCTTCAACACGAGGCTAGTAACCCGTACGAAGACGAAGCTCGTGACTTAGCGAAGTCATCCCGAGGAGCTCGGCGTGGATACGGATAGAGACGATTCTTACGAGGATCGTTCCGGTTGATGCCGTTCCCGCTACACGTCATACTGAAGGTATAACGTAGTTTAATTTCCTTTTATTGCAATTTTAATTTACGGTTATGTCTACACTTGTTGTAATAGCATTCGTGTGTTGTGTGTGTTGTAATAAATAGGAGTATTTATTATTTTTATTGCTTCCGCTGTGCTCATGTTTACGAAACATGATCGAACACACACACGCCGCGGTGCCGGAAACCCAACAGTGGTATCAGAGCCCAGGTTGTGTTTCGACCTAATCGTAAAATGGTTTTGCGATAGTCATAATGTATTTCTGGAAATTTTCTAATTTTGGAAATTTAGAAGTATTTATGGAAATTTTTCAATTTTGGAAAGTCTAGAAGTATTTATGGAAATCTTCCACTTTTGGAAAGTTGGAAGTATTTATGGAAATTGATATTTTCCATAAATAAAATATTTGATTAGATTCTGGAAATTTGTTTCCTAATTTAATCATGATTTGATTTGGGAAATCAAATCTTAAAATATTTTATTTCCATAAGTAGTTTTAATGATTTAGGAAATTGGTTTCCTAAATAGATTTTCCTTAATCAAATAATTCCATGAATAAAATATGTGATTAGATTTGGAAATTTGTTTCCTAATTTAATTATGATTTGATTTGGAGAATCAAATCTTAAACATATTTTATTTCCATAAATAGTTATGACATATAAGGAAATATATACATGACATAATTGTATGCCATGTAATTGCATTAGATGCATAACATTATGCCATGCGTGTCGTGACATGTAGATGTATGCCATGCCATGTAGATAATAGTTATTTGCATGCAAAGAGGATGAGACATAAAACCCTAACTCAATATTAAAGCCTACACCTTCCATTAATATGGTTAGAACCGAGTTCTGCTTCTTGTTTGGGTTGTTGGACTCTCTCAGCCCTACTCGAACACGAACATGTTCAAATCATTGGAATAGTTTAACTCTAATATGGTAAGAGTGAGAGGTCAATCGTTAGTTTGGGTTGTTGGACTCACTCCAAGCTGGCTAATTGGTTGAATGCTCTAACCATATTAAAACTATTTCGCGATTAATGGGTCGGCTTTAACTTGGAGCATCGATTTGTTGGACTCTCTCCAAGGTCGATGTGAAGAGAGGTGAAGTTGGGTGCTATGCATATGATGCATACTTGTTAATGTGTTAACCCAATGTATGTGTAAACATTCAATTAGTTGATAGCACATTGTGATAGTTACATATACATGATATGTAATCGGTATACTGATACCACCATCATAGCTAAGAATGGCTTGTTGGACTCACTCGAGGTTGTTCTTATCTATGATGGATATCACCCATTCGGAGATGGACCTACGATCTCGAAGTGATTTTGGGGTTTTGAAATTCGAAAAATGAATGGGATTTATAAATGTATATTGATGCATTTTAAAATCATTTTCTCATATATGCTCGTTTTGTATTTCTAGGTCAATAAATTGATCATGGCGTCTTTGAATTTGCGCACTATTTTGGATTGAACAAAGTATTGGGCCTAACTTCTGGGTGGCTTAGAAACACGAATTGTTCTCAAGGCGGAAAAGCTTGCATATGTCCTTGAAGAGCCTCTTCTGGCCGTCCTAAGGGCGATGCAACTCAGACCAAATGTTGGTCTATCGGAAGCATGTGGCGGTCTACGGTGGCGAGTTGCATCATGCTAGCGGCGATGGTACACAGTGCGAAGCGGCATGAGCATATGGATGCTAACACTATGGTCTTCCATCTTCATGAGTTGTTCGATGAGCAAGCGAGATCCGAAAGGTTCGAGGTCTCTAGGCTCCTCTTCACCACGAAGATGCAAGAAGGTTAAATCTGTAAATGATTTGTGCTAAAGATGAGCGGGTACATCGGCGGCTAGCTACCCTCGGTTTTGTGATGGATCATGAGTTAAGTATTGACTTAATTGCATTGTTTGCCCAAGAGTTTCTCAATTTGTGATGAACTATCGGATGAACAAATTGGAATCCACCATTCGAGCTCCTCAATATCTTTGAAAGGCATGGAGCCTTACATGAAGCATGAGAGAAAGGCGGTTACATTAGTTGATTCCTCAAAGAAAGGTTCTAAGAGGAAGGCAAAAGAGCGAAGAAAGGAAAGAAAAAGGCAAAGAAAGGCGGAACCCGGTATAAAGGGCACTTGCCATCATTGTGGCAAGGCCATGGCCGAAGAAAGCTGCAAGATTTATCTTGAGTCCATGAAGAAGAAGAAGGCATCAGATGCCCCATCCTCTTCAGTATCTTAGTTATTGATTGTCATTCTATTTCCTTAGACACTTGGGTATTGGATCTGGGTGTAGCTCACATATATGTAATGACATGGGGCTAAGGAATAGAAGACAGACTTGTCGAGGAGAGTCAAATTTGCGAGTTGGCAATGGAGCAAAGGTTCTTTCTTGATCGCCATCGAACTTATTTCTTTGAAGCTCCTAGTGGACTAGTCTTGGAAGCTGGACAATTGCTATTATGTTCCTTCTCTAATAAAGAACATTGTTTCTATTTCTGCTTAAATAGAAATGGTTTCCATTTAACATTTAGTAACAATTGTTGTTATATAACTTTGAATGGTACTTTATGGGCTGGAACTTTGAGTAATGGCATTTATCGTTGGGCGTATCCGGTGACATTTTCAATATCGAAGCGAGCAACAGCGTGCTCGAAAGGATAATCACATAGACTCCTATATGTGGCATTCGTCTTGGCCATATAAGCAAAAGCGCGTGTCCGAATTACACCGATGTGGAATTCTAGAATCGTTGAATTGGATTCATACGATACATGCGAATCATGCTTAAAAGGCAAGATGACTAAGTTACCTTTCTTGGAAAGGTGAGCAGTGGGAGAGTTACTAGGTCTAATACATCTTGATGTATGTGGACCTATGTCAACTCAAGCTTTAGGAGGCTATAGCTACTTCATTACCTTCACGATGATCACTCACGGTTTGGGTATGTGTTCTTGATGAAACACAAGTCTGAAGCCTTTGAAAGGTTCAAAGAATTCAGAAATGAAGTAGAGAAACAACATGACAAGTATTAAAATACTTTGATCGGATCGAGGTGGTGAATACTTAAGTCAAGAGTTTCTTGATTATCTAAGAGACAATGGCATATTGTCTCAATGGACTCCGCCCTATACACCACCACATAATGGTGTATCTGAGAGGCGTAACCGGACCTTGTTGGACATGGTCAGGTCAATGATGAATCATGCGACTCTTCCCAAGTCCTTTTGGGGCTATGCACTTGACATTTGTTTACTTGTTAAGCAGAATGCCTACAGGTAGTCTCTACTACTCCATATGAGATATGGAATAGTAAGAAACCTCATGTATCTTACTTGAAGATATGGGGTTGTCCTTATGTGAAGCGGTATCGGACAAATTGGATGCTAAGTGCGATAAATGTCTATTTATTGGATACCCTAAGGAAACAAGGGGTTACCAATTCTATCATCTGTGGAACAAAGGTGTTTGTTTCAAGGCATCTTTGTGTTTCTAGAGAAAGAGTTTCTCTTGCAAGAAAGCGTGGGAGTGTCGTGAGCTTGAGGAGGCTCGAGACTCAAATAGACATTGATGAGATACAGTGAAGCACAGCGGTAGATAACTCATAGTGATGAGCAATCAATTTGGACCTAATGTAACACCACATCTTCGTAGATCACGGTAGAACACATAATATTCACGAGAGATATGGATTTTCGTAAGTGAATCGAAGCAGACGTGTTACTCATTGATGATGAGAGCCTACGTTATGAAGAAGTCTTGACAAGTTCGAGAAAGGGATAAGTGGCTTGGTGCCATGAAGTCGGAAATGGATTCCATGTATGAAAACCAAGTTTGGAACTTGGTTGACCACTGAAGGCATAAAGCCTATAGGGTGCAAGTGGGTTTCAAGAAGAAAACCGACATGGATGGTAATGTGATTACCTATAAGGCTAGATTGGTGGCGAAAGGATATCGTCAAAAACAAGGTGTTGATTATGGCGAAACCTATTACTTTGTAGCTATGCTTAAATCCATTCGGATGCTCCACGGCCATAGCGGCTCATTATGATTATGAGATATGGCGGATGGATGTGAAAAGCGGCTTTCCTTAATGGAAACTTGCTCGAGGGCGTGTATATGATACTGACTGAGGTTTCATCGGTTGATAAAACCAAGGTATGCAAATTGCGACGATCCATTTATGGATTGAAGCAAGCATCGAGGCTGGAATATCCGTTTTGATGAGACGATCAAAAGTTTGATTTCTCACAAAATCGGACAGAACCTTGTGTGTACAAGAAGGTTAGTAGAAGTGCGATCGTGTTCCTAGTATTGTATGTGATGACATATTACTTATGAAGCGATGTGTCCGTCTACGATCGATTTAAGGTTTGGTTATCCAAGACATTCTCCATGAAGACACAGGAGAAGCAACCTACATCCTTAGGATTAAGATCTATAGAGATAGATCGAAGCAGTTGTAGTCTTTATGATCTACATATATAGGCCAAGTGCTAAAGAGGTTTAGCATGTCGGAATCCAAGAAAGGTTATCTACCCATCGGGCATAGGGTACACCTTTCAAGTCTATGTGTCCGCAGAAGACGAGAGGATTTGCATGAGTAAGATTCCCTATGAATCCGCAATAGGATCTATCATGTATGCTATGTTATGTACGAGGCCCGATGTATCGTATGGTCTGAGTGTCATGGCGGATACGATCGATCGAGGAATGGATCATTAGGCGGTATGTTAAGGCGATCCTTAAGTACTTGAGAAGAACTAAGGATGTGTTCTAATATATGGAGAAGGGGACATGGTGATATGCGGGTATCGGATGCGGCTTCCAGACGGACAAGGATGATTCCGGTCTCGATGCGATATCGTGTTCACCTTGAATAGTATGATGAGTTGGAAAAGTTCCAAACAAGAGCATGCGATTCTACCTGAGGCGAATATATTGCGGCCGGCAGCGCAGCAAAGGCGGTTTGGATCAAGAAGTTCGTTCATGAACTTGGTGTGATTCCGGCCATTGTTGAAGCAATACCGGTCTCTGCGACAACAATGGAGCAATTGCAGCGAAAGAGCCAAGGTCTCATCAACGATCCAAACATGTGCCGCGCTATCATCTTATCAGAGAGATCATCAGTAGGAATGAAATACAAATCGAGAAAATTCCCACTGAAAGGAACTTAGCGGATCCTTTGACTAAAGAATTACCTCAAAGTAAGTTTGAGGGTCATGTTAGAGCTTATGGTATTGGATACCGTAGCGATTGGCATTAGGCCAAGTGGGAGTCTGTTAGTAATATATGAGAGATGTCCTAAGGCAATCGCCTTATGTATGAATCATTTATATGATAAATGAAGATTCACTATTTGAGTATACATGTTTAATGTATTTGATTGGATCTTAAACTCATTTACTGAATGTCCACGATACGATTCACAGCATGAGAGAATTTGTGATTGGATCACAACTAGTGAGTATCTCTACATGTGTAATTGTGATGTATCGAATTATCCTAGTCGATGAATTGATGGATTTGGACACCATCAATTCTGTCGAGACTAGCACGAGGTATACTCCTTGGTGTATCCAAGCAGCTGATTCTCACTGGCTGGAGACATAGTGATGTCCGGAGTTGATCGTGGATGCTAGTTATGGTAACTAGTTCATTGGAGTGACCAGCCGTAAGACTTCACATGGTTCTCTGCATATATAGATATGTCAATGAAGTTCTTACTGTGGCTTAAGTGCGATGTTCCTTTGACTTGCGGTATTCAAGTCATCTTGATCATGGAGACTTATGCTTTGACATCTTAAGCAAACATCTCTAAGGAGATGTGGACCCGGGATGATTGGGTATAAGTCGAAGTGATCGAAGGTGTTTGAATAGCCTATAAAGGATTCACCACTCCTTGCGAGGAGATGTATACCCATGGCCTCTCGTTGGATTGTTACTAAAGTCTTTGGCCAAAGCAATACATGTTTAGAGTATGGTACTCTTCGATACATGTGGAGTAACTAGAATCCGTAGGACGAGGAAATGATACTTGGGCTAGGTGTGACGTAGTCAGCCTAGTGGGGACTGACACAATAGACCATGTCCTGAACCAAGTGGGTATAAGATGAGTGAAGGAATGGGGCACGATTCATTCGAGCTGCTGAAGGGTTTCAGAAATAGTTCTGGATCAACCGTTGATCTTTTCGGTTAATTGGGGATCATGATGTACTACTAGGTGCCACTCATGATCGTTCTATAATTAATGGTTAATTATAGGCGGCCAACATAAACCGAGAACCTATTTGGTCACCGCACTGCAGTGTAATCCAAAGGATTTAAAGCGAGCTTGAGAATGGGATTCTCGGGAGAGAAACTATGTTTGGTTGGACCAAACATAAGCGAGCATGAAATTGTTTGATCGCAATGGAAGCGTGGATGGGCCGTGTCTTATGAAGACATAATGGATGGACCAAAATGGTTTGGTTCTAATCCAATGGATGAGAATAAACCAAAGGGTTTGGTTTATATTAAGCGAATGAACCAAAGGTTGGTTCGGTTCGTTTTAACTTAAAATAAACCATCATGGTTTGGTTTATTTTAACTTATCTTAATGGAGCGGGTTAACGGGCTTTATGGATATGATCCATTAACCATTAAGAGAATTAGTTCTCTATAAAAGTGGGCTTAAGGGATTGTTAAACCCTAACTAATCAATCAAAATCCTAGCCTCCCAACACATTGTTGCCGCCCGACTTGTGTTGCCGCCCGACCTCGCTCCTCCAACCGGCGTAAGGCTTCCTTCCTCCTCGCCACGGCCTATCTCCTCCACCAAGCTGTCCAGTTTTCTGGACAGCTTCTTCTCCTCTCGTCGGAGCGTCGTTTGGACGACGGTTAGTGCTCCGACAGCGGCTAACTTACCGGGGATTTGATCTTCGGTAATCCTCTGAGGTGGAGGACGAAGGATTCGTCAAACGGTTGACGAATACCTCTCCGGAGAAGCGAGTTTTGAGAACTCGTTTTGGATCCGAATTTGGATTCGGATCGTGATCATCTCTCGATCACGTCGTCTTCAACACGAGGCTAGTAACCCGTACGAAGACGAAGCTCGTGACTTAGCGAAGTCATCCCGAGGAGCTCGGAGTGGATACGGATAGAGACGATTCTTACGAGGATCGTTCCGGTTGATGCCGTTCCCGCTACACGTCATACGGAAGGTATAACGTAGTTTAATTTCTTTTATTGCAATTTTAATTTACGGTTATGTCTACACTTGTTGTAATAGCATGCGTGTGTTGTGTGTGTTGTAATAAATAGGAGTATTTATTATTTTTATTGCTTCCGCTGTGCTCATGTTTACGAAACATGATCGAACACACACACGCCGCGGTGCCGGAAACCCAACACTAATCACATATTTTATTCATGGAATTATTTGATTAAGGAAAATCTATTTAGGAAACCAATTTCCTAAATCATTAAAACTACTTATGGAAATAAAATATTTTAAGATTTGATTTCCTAAATCAAATCATGATTAAATAAGGAAACAAATTTCCAGAATCTAATCAAATATTTTATTTATGGAAAATATCAATTTCCATAAATACTTCCAACTTTCCAAAAGTGGAAGATTTCCATAAATACTTTTAGACTTTCCAAAATTGAAAAATTTCCATAAATACTTCTAAATTTCCAAAATTAGAAAATTTCCAGAAATACATTATGACTATCGCAAAACCATTTTACGATTATGTCGAAACAAACCTGGGCTCTGATACCACTGTTGGGTTTCCGGCACCGCGGCGTGTGTGTGTTCGATCATGTTTCGTAAACATGAACACAGCGGAAGCAATAAAAATAATAAATACTCCTATTTATTACAACACACGCATGCATATTACAACATGTGTAGACATAACCGTAAATTTAAATTTGCAATAAAAGGAAAATTTATCTACGTTATACCTTTCGTATGACGTGTAGCGGGAACGACATCAACCGAAACGATCCTCGCTAGAATCGTCTCTATCCGTATCCACGCCGAGTTCCTCGGGATGACTTCGCTAAGCCACGAGCTTCGTCTTCGTACGGGTTACTAGCCTCGTGTTGAAGACGACGTGATCGAGAGATGATCACGATCCGAATCCAAATTCGGATCCAAAACGAGTCCTCAAAACTCGCTTCTCCGGAGAGGTATTCGTCAAACGATTGACGAATCCTTCGTCCTCAACCTCAGAGGATTACCGGAGATCGAATCCCCGGTAAGTATTATGCTGTCGGAGCTCTAACCGTCGTCCAAATGATGCTCCGACGAGAGGAGAAGAAGCTGTCCAGAAAACTGGACAGCTTGGTGGAGGAGTAGGCGCCGGCCAAAACAAGGAAGCCAAGTGCTCACCTTTTAACCGAGGCCTAGGAAGATCACCGGAGGGTCGCCGGAGGATCACCGACTGAAGCTTGGTCGCCAGCGAGCCGACGCACAAGGGGTCAAGCGCCAAGGAGCTTGGGCGGCAACTCCTTCAATGGAGTGGGCGGCAACTAGGTTTAGGGCTCTCTTGGATTAGGGCTTAATTATCCATTAAGCCCTCTTTTATAGAGAACTAATTCTCTTAATGGTTATTGGATCATAACCATTAGGCCCGTTAACCCGCTCCATTAAGATAAGTTAAAATAAACCAAACCATGATGGTTTATTTTAAGTTAAAACGAACCGAACCAACTTTTGGTTCATTCGTTTAAAATAAACCAAACCCCTTTGGTTTATTCCCATCCATTGGATTAGAATCAAACCATTTTGGTTCATCCATTATGTCTTCATAAGACGCGGCCCATCCACGCTTCCATTGCGACTGAAACGATTTCATGCTCGCTTTATGTTTGGTCCAACCAAACCTAGTTTCTCTCGGTCTGAGAATCCTATTCTCAAGCTCGTTTTAAATCCTTTGGATTAAGCTCGTTGTGCGTGTGATCAAATAGGTTCTCGGTTTATGTTGGCCGTCTATAATTAACCATTAATTATAGAACGATCATGAGTGGCACCTAGTAGTACATCATGATCCCCAATTAACCGAAAAGATCAACGGTTGATCCAGAACTATTTCTGAAACCCTTCAGTAGCTCGAATGATTCGTGGCCCATTCCCTTCACTCATCTTATACCCACTTGGTTCAGGACATGGTCTATAGTGTCAGTCCCCACTAGGCTGACTACGTCACACCTAGCCCAAGTATCATTTCCTCGTCCTACGGATTCTAGTTACTCCACATGTATCGAAGGGTACCTTACTCTAAACATGTAATGCTTTGGCCAAAGACTTTAGTAACAATCCGACGAGAGGCCATGGGTATACATCTCCTCGCAAGGAGTGGTGAATCCTTTATAGGCTATTCAAACACCTTCGATCACTTCAACTTATACCCAATCATCCCGGGTCCACATCTCCTTAGAGATGTTTGCTTAAGATGTCAAAGCATAAGTCTCCATGATCAAGATGACTTGAATACCGCAAGTCAAAGGAACATCGCACTTAAGCCACAGTAAGAACTTCATTGATATATCTATATATGCAGAGAACCATATGAAGTCTTACGGCTGGTCACTCCAATGAACTAGTTACCATAACTAGCATCCACGATTAACTCCGGACATCACTATGTCTCCACCGAGAATCAGCTTGGATACACCAAGGAGTATACCTCGTGCTAGTCTCGAATTGATGGTGTCCAAATCCATCAATTCATCGACTAGGATAATTCGATACATCACAATTACACATGTAGAGATACTCACTAGTTGTGATCCAATCACAAATTCTCTCATGCGTGAATCGTATCGTGGACATTCAGTAAATGAGTTTAAGATCCAATCAAATACATAAAACATGTATACTCAAATAGTGAATCTTCATTTATCATATAAATGGTTCATACATAAGGCGATTGCCTTAGGACATCTCTCATATATTACTAACAGTTCGAACTCAGTACGGTGTCACATGGAAGAAGAGAGAAGGTTGCTACAAGGATTTGAATGGGATTCTAGGACTTCGGTTTCATTTGTGTGTCACAGAACATGCTATCAATCGAATGTATCCATATTTTCTAGCTAGGGTTTTGTGGAAAGGACATCATACACTATGGTACGAGGATGCCGAATCAATCCCTGCGACGAGCCAGAAACAAGACACGTTACCGACTCTATCGCATCCTTCTATCCACATTTGTAGGCGATGAGGCCAACCTATAGGATCCTCCTAATATCCCCTAAATCTTAGATATGAGGACTGCCACTCCTCGTATCATCTTCGCACAGAAGATAGAAAACCAAAACACAAAGCTATAGATATAAGCAAGCATTCAACTGCAAATAGATTTCAAGAACGGAAACATATTTAAAATAGCAATGTTCTACTCAACACAAACTACTCCCTAATCCTAGAATCGAAGAATCTACTCCATGGATATGAGAAGAGAGTCGCAATACATTCTAAAATTCACGAGTAAAACGATAAACGTGCAGAAATAGGAATTACAATGTAATTGCATCTATTCCCTCTGCCGTTGTGGTGCTGATCTTGATCCTCGAGCGGCTCTCTCCTTCCTCGATGAAAGTTCCCGAAGCTTTTTAGGGCTCTGGAGTGCCGTCCCGACCGGCATACCTCCCCTTAGGGTTTGGGCTGAGCTTTCCTTATATAGACATCACGCCGGATCTCTACGAAATCTAGAAAAAACCCTAGTTGCGTTAAATCTTTTGGCCACCACACGACCGTGTGAAAACACACGACCTGACTGTGTGTCAGGCTATGGCGGTCGTTTTCACCTTCTGAATAGGGTCCTGTGTAAACACATGACATGTCCATGTTTCCTTCTGCGTCTAGCTACCAAATGTCTTCTTTTTACTCCGAAAGTGCATCGTTATCCCCATGAAACGCTAACCTGCACACAAAAGTATACAGAGCATATCTCCGAACCAAATAATAGGAAATGCTTGGACAACAAATTAAAATATGCATGAAACCAACATAAAATGAGATGAGATGTGAGTGAAAACTACTCCTAAAATCCTATATGTTTTGCTCACATCAATTCCCTCAGACATAAGTCTTTGCTTGTCCTCAATCAAACCTCAGTGTCATGAAATTTTAAAAGGTGTTATTCCATACTTAGCTTGTTAACTAGATTTATCAAGTGGTATTTGCAATCAAAGCAAAATAGATATGTTCTAGAAATTCACTAAGTTAGCTCTTTATGCTCGTGCTAAGAGAATCTTCTTAGGGGATACTCGTTCCATGGTGAGTTAAGTCATCATCCTATAGCTTTTCTAAGGTCTCCGACTCTTAGGCACTTACCAACCCAAAGCGAGGGTCATTTCCTAAATCTAGCACAAAGTTTCAAAGGCGAACTCGGTATTGAGAAAAATTAGTAGGTGTTTCCCCAGTAACATAACTCAGTCTCAAAGGGACTCCTAACCATTTCCACCCATGACAGCTATTTTTTTTTATCCCTCATAATCTCTTTTTCTTCTTTCTTTTCTTTTTCATTTCTTTTTCTCTCTCTCTCACCTTTTCTTTTTCTTTTATCTCTTTTATTTCTCTACTCACTTGGATTTTGATTTTTTCGAATGGGCTTACACAATCCGAGCATCTCCAATAACTAAAATGCTAAACTTAAGGTCAGTTGTGGATTCCAAAGTACTAGATTACTGAGATGAATCATAACTATGTATGTACTAGATTCTCCCTTTTAGAATGTTTGACAGGTGTAGGTATAAAAATAAAAGCTAACCAGTGTAAGTATAGAACATTCATTAGAGAAAATAAAATTAAATACCATGAGACAAATAAAGTTAAGCTACCTATGGGAACAACTCATGAAAGTAACTTTAAAAATACTACTGAGGCAGCTTATAGGTAGCAAATACTATGTGTTGAAAGAAACTAAACAACTAATGCATGAATAAATGAATGCTAACTAAAATGCAAACATTAGAAAATAAATCACTGCTAGAAACAAAACAAAACATGGGGTCCCCCCCAGACTTAAGTGAAGCATACCTCTAGTATGGTGGACGAGGTGGAAAGTTGGGTAGCCTCGGCATCTCGGGATCTTGGGAGAATCTACTGCTGAGCCGCTAATGCCACATGTACATGTGATCGATCTGAGAGCTAGTGGATGCGGCGGTTGCTCGGTGCTCCTCCTCCCTAGCCCACTGTGTCTACTGGGCTCACATATGTTGCCGCATCTCCGGGTGGTAGGCGGCCTCCGCTTGGCAACGGGTAGCCTCCTCTTGGAAGTAGATGCGGGCCTTTGTCGTAGAACTCCTCGGTGTGCTGGAAGTGCTCCCGTAAGCCCTAAAACTTCACCTGCATGTAGGCGCTCTGCTCCTCCCATCGATGCCTCTGTGTCTACTTCTCAACATATATGTCGTCGAGGCGTGATCGGAACTTCGAAAAATCATAGGCAAATGTACATGCATACTGTTCAAAAGTAGAAAAAGGTGGTGGTGCAGGTGCAGGCTCATGTCGACGTGGACTAGGTGAGCTCCTATGCATGTGTGGACTAGAGGGAGAGTGATGCAAAGGGGGAGAGATGGGCGGCGATGTGGATGGTCCCTCATATGGCGGGGACTCCACTATCAGGTCTAAGCGCCAGTTGGCATGTGTGGTGATGGTGGTACGATCAGGGTCGGGGAGCCTAAGAGCCGTCAAGTTTTTCCTTATAAAGCATAAGGAGTGTCCCTCTCTTACAATCATCTTCATGGCCATGCACACTCCCAGGTCGATCCTAGGGATCCCCTCTATGCTATCTAGTGCAGTGTAGTCGTACCCCATCCTATGGCAAATGTGGGTAAGCAAGCCCCCCACATTAATCTCTCCTCTCGCCACTTTGCCCATTTTCACTTAGTGTCTAATAAAATGGGACCCTACATCGATGCTACTCCTTTCTTGTAGCATGTCCCATAGGCAAAGCAGCTCGCTACCTCTCATTACACCGTCACTCTCCCCACAACCAAAAATAGTGCTTGCCATGATTCGGTGGAGTTATCGGAAAATGGAATTTTGGAGGTGTGATGCATTGGCCCTAGAAGAGTCATAAGCATGCTCTCCTGTCAATTCAGTCCAAAAGATTCGAGAGTTGAACCCTATAGGAGTTCTTTTATCTCCCCCACTCGGCAAGCCAAAGCATGAGTTCCATTTGTGTAGTGTCCATTCATGCTCAATGTTAAATATCCTAAAGGTAATCCTACCCTCTTCGCTCTCTCTACCCGTTAAAACTTCAGCTTCTAATGAACTTAAAAATTCCAAAACTATCCTAGGGTAGGTTGGGTGTCTTATCCTCATTATCTCTCCCCACCCTATTTTTGCAAATAAGGCTTGAATGTCATGCAACAACCCTAAGGACTCTAGTAAATCATCATCAAGATACCTAGTTGTAGTGATTTTATGAGTAGAAAGTATGTTATATCTATCCCTATGTTCATTGTTGTGAAAAAGAAGGGTTGGAAGAGCGTTACCCTCCTCCGGAGCTTGAGGGGCATCGGTTCTCCTTGCTCACCGCTCCGAATCACCGGATCGAGATACCACTTGCTTGGTCCTCCTCATCCTTGCTTCTTTTGGCTTGTTTGAAGGTTGGAAAAGCTTCTTGATGGTTGGGATGAAGGATCGACATGGCTAGGGAAATAAAAATTGAAACACACGGTGCATTTGGGATGAAAACACACGGCGTGCCCTTTTTAACCTTACGTGACATGGCTGTGTGAAAACACATGCCCAGGCCGTGAGTGCCTCGGGTTGGTCGGGCACGACCGTGGGAAAACACATGGCCAGACCGTGTGTCCCTTTTTTCTCTCCCCTTGTGCACCGCGGTCCGAATTTTCTCATATGCTTCGCCGTGTAAGCTAAAATTGATTTTTATTTTTACCTAGCAAGTTCTTTTTTGTCCTAATGCTAAACAAAATGGAAATCAAAGTGCAAATTAACCAAATGAATGCAATACAATCAAAAGAAAATATAAAAACTAAACTTGGCTTGCCTCCCAAGAAGCGCTTTGTTTAAGGTCATTTAGCTCGACCGCACTCCATTATCAACTTGGCTGTGGAGGTTCTGTGAACCTCCATTCATTCATCTTGGTGTCTACACTTGGTGGGCTCGGCTTTATCCTCCTGAAAGTAAAGTCGTCTAGGTAGGGATCTCTACACTCTAATAGGCTGAAAATGATGATCTCCTCATCTACCTCTAAGAAGATTCGGTGTGCCTTTACATCTATGCACACCCTCGTAGTTGCCAGAAAGGGCTTTCCAAAGATGATGGGATTCTGGGGATCGGGTCCTGTGTCGAGTACGATAAAATCCGTATAGATCATGAAGTTCTCGACAACCACAGGCACATGTGTTAGCATGCCGGCGGGTTCCTTGACTGAGTCATCCCCAATATGAATACCAAGTTCACTGGTTGGAGCCCATTCAATCCCATCTTCAAGTAGTATGCGTAGGGCATCACACTTACTGATGACCCTAAGTCGCACAGTGCTTCGTTGAAGCTTTCCCCATAAATCGAGGAGGGGATAACAAATTCACCAAGGTCCTCAAGCTGGGGTTGAATCTTGTCCTTAATTTTGGCTTGGTATAGTAGGGTGGAAATCATGGTTGCACACCCCTTGGCGAGTTTGTTTTGCTGTGCTACTCTCTCGTTGCACACTCCTTCCTCCTTAGCTTGACTCGGCTCGGGTAATGATGGAGAATTATCCATAGGTTGCGACACGGTTTGGGCTATCTGGGCCACTTGTGTCTCCAACATCCTTGTGTGACTTGCAAGACCATTGACAGTGGCCTTCAAGTCTCTGAGTGACTCCTCTGTTTTCTAATGTTGGCGATGAAACTCTTCATTGGCTTTCGTTTGGGTAGTAATGAAGTCTTCCATCATCAATTCTAACCTAGACTTCTGTGGTTGATGTTGCCCATTGCCCTGCTACTGTCGATACCCTTCTGATGATTGGAAGTTCCCCGAGTTATTCCGATAGGAAAAGTTTGGGTGGTTCTTCCATTCGGTGTTCTAAGTACTGGAGTATGGGTTGTTGGACCTTTGATTATAGTCCCCAACTGCATCGTAATGCCCAATCTGCTCTTCTAAGCCACCCTGCCCTCCATAGTAGTCCTCCCGATACACTGCTACTCATTCTCCAAAGTCAATGGCCACACATGCAGATACAGAATTTAAAGAGTCGAACGTCTACTAAGTGCATCCATTCTCGCTGCTAGGTGATCCACGGAGTTGACAACATATCGTCCCGTTGCAAGAGCTGGGTGACCACATTCGGAAGCCCATTGATGGTGGTTCTGGGCCTCCTCATCTATTAGCACCTCAGCTTCCTCTATGGTCTTATTCATTGAAGGTAGGAAACTTCGCTTTCCACTTCAACTCGGTTGCTTGTTCATGGCGATCCCATATTTGTGTCCAGATTAAACAATTAATCCATGACAATTAGGGATTACCCAAGCTACCTTTCCATCATCGTGCTATCCGATTAAAGTGGTCACTTGAACAAATATATTGTTCAAGCAACCTACATCTATTCTTCGAATAGCCGCCGAATAGATGATGTACGGATCGCTGGTTTTTATGTTCGTATTCAGGGTCCAAGTAAATTAGCCACATAATAAAAACATGCAACATACAAAGAAATAAAAGGAAAGCAAAACAAGATTTATACCTCTTGTTTACCTCAATGTCTTCTATCGTATGTCCTATCCTCCTCTTGGACATTGTGTGGGAAATGATCCTCCAAGAGTTGAAGGCTCCTAGATCACGATCTTCCTTTCCTTGCTCGCTCCGAATAAGAGGAAGTAGAAAAGCACTCTTCTTCTCCTTACTTGCGCCAACCACCAAAGACAAGTTCCTTGGTGTCCGCTGGCCCTAAGGAGAGGGAGAAGTTTGAAAGCCGGCCAAATTCAATAGATGAACGCCGACAAAGAGCTCCAATAGAAGAAGAAGAAGTGTCCCAAGGGAAAGGAGAAGCCGGCCAAGAGGAAGAGAGAAGAGAAAACCCTAGTCCTTCTCTTGAGTTGCCACCGGCCCTAAAGGAGAGGGTGTTGGGAGTTGCTTCGGAGGCTCATTGGCTCCCATAACCCCGGATTAAAATTTTCACTAATGAAAAAACTAATCCGGATGGGATGAGTTTCCTTAGCACAACCAATTCGTCGCCGTGCTAACAACTTGAGCGATCGCTTAAACAAACTAGTTGTTCAAGCAACACAACTCTTCTAGTTGGTTAGCTGCGGAAGAGACGACGGACGGATCGCAGGTTTTTGTGTTTGTCTTCGGGGTCCATGATTATACAAAATACATAAAAATGTAAACTAGTATAATCAACACATAAAGAACATGCTAAGATCAGAAAATATAGTTATAAAACTTTTATACCTCACGATCTTCTACCGTATGTCCTATCCTCTTCGTGGACGTCGTGTGGGCGAAGATCCTCCACGAGTAGAAGCCTCCTAGATCACGTTCTTCTCTTCCTTGTTCGCTCCGAACAAAGAGAAGAACCAAAACTCCTTCTCCTTTCTAGAAGTAGCCACCAAGCCAAGGAGCTCGATTGCTTAGCCAGGCCAAAGGTGAATGGTTGGTAGGCCAACCAGCCATTGTGACAATGTTGCCAGCCGCAATGAAAGGAAGCGCGGCCACCAATGTATGGAGAACCGCCGGCCACCAAGGAGAAAGGCATGATGAAGAGAGCCGGCCAAAACCAAGGAGGAGGAGGGAATGAGCGCCGGCCACCAAGGAGCAAAGGAGGAAACCCTAATCTCCTTCTTTGTTGCCGCCCAAACCATACACCAAAACCCTAGCCGCCTAATCTCTTGAGAGGCAAAACCCTAATCCAAAAAACTATCCTTGCCACCCAAGCCTTAGCCCTCTATTTATAGAATTGGGCTTAAGCCTCCTTTAATCTCCACCGTCGGATCTAGGGATTTAATCTCCACCGTCGGATCTAGGGTTTTATCCCAACCGTCAGATCGAGGGTTTCATCCCAACCATCGGATCTATGGTTTCATCCCAACCGTCGGATCTAGAGTTTCATCCCAACCGTCGGATCTAGGGTTTCATCCCAACCATCGGATCTAGGGTTTTATCCTAACGGTTGGATCTAGGGATTTAATCTCAACCGTCAGTTCTAGGGTTTCATCCCAACCGTCGGATCTAGAGATTTAATCTTAACCGTCGGTCCTAGGGATTTAATCCCAACCGTTGGTTTTAGAGTTTTGTTTTACATCCTTGGATCTAGACTTCTTGAGGATTATATTAGGCTACGATAGGGACCATGAGAAGGAGTTGGATCTTGGCCACCCGATGGATCGGAACCACACAAACTTGATCCATCAATGATGTTCCATTCCACTAGAGGATCATCATCGAACTAGCTCACCAACCCCCATAAATTAATATGGGCTCCATATATTATTTGTACATTCATCTCCCCATGTTTAAGATATCGAATGTCCATCAACTAATTGATTTAGTGACCGTCAATTAATTAACATCTAACTCCTCAAGTAGTACCACTCAACCTTATCATCATGTTGACTAAGTCAACCAACTGGGTTTACATGATAAACCTTATGAGCTCCTCAAGGGGACATCATCAACCTAATATATAGGACACGGTTTCCTCCTATAATCAACGGCACACCATGTAAATAATATCATTTCCCAACTTACTGGGCATATTGATTTAATCCATCTAAATCTCACTGTCTGGTAAATCAAAGAAAAAAATACTAAGTACATGTTTCCGTTATTATATCAGGATTAAGAGCATGTACAACATAATATCCGAGGTCCGATTCAATTATGTAGTCAGCAATTAATTGAATCACCTCTATGTCGGTCCTGCACAATGCACCTAAGTGTACTAGTGTAACTCTATGTTCAAGACAAAACAATACCAAGCTACACTACAACCATGCCAATGGTTTGTCCAAAACCATCTTGGTTGTGAGCCTCTACTTATATTCTACAAGGGACTGATAACATGATCTTCTGTGCCACATCAAGCACCATGTTATCTAGAATGTCAAATATTACACAATATGCACACATATAATAAATATATAAAGTGCAAACAATGATCATGTGATTCTTATTCCAAAATAAAATGTTCATACAAAAAGAGCTAGGCTTTCAGTATACATTCCAACAATCTCCCACTTATACTAAAAGACTATGTTGTCATCACACTGCCATACATCTGATCCCCATGTCCTCCACATGCCTATCAAACGCTTTCGCTAGAAGGGCCTTAGTGAATGGATGCGCCAGGTTATCCTCTGATGCAATCTTGGCGACAGCTACTTCCCCTCATTTTACAATCTCTCGTATCAGGTGGTACTTGCGCTCTATGTGCTTACTCGCCTTATGGGCTCGTGGTTCCTTCGAGTTTGCAACTGCACCACTGTTATCACAATAAATTGTGATAGTTCTGAGCAAACCAGGAATCACATCCAAGTCCATCAAGAAGTTCCTGAGCCATACAGCTTCCTTGGCTACCTCAGAGGCTGCCACATACTCAGCTTCCATGGTAGAGTCTGCCACGCATTTCTGCTTGACACTCCTCCATACTATGGCTCCACCTCCAAAGTAAACACAAACCCTGAGGTAGATTTACTCTTGTCCCTATCTGATTGGAAATCCGAATCCGTGTAATCCACAGGGACTAATTGATCTGCCCGGTAAACCAGCATATAATCCCTAGTCCTTCTCAGGTATTTCAATATATGCTTTACCGCAGTCTAATGTCCCTGTCCAAGATTACTCTGATATCTGCTAACCATGTCCATGGCAAAGCAGATATCTGGTCTCGTACATATCATAGCATACATGAGGCTTCCTACTGCCGAAGCATAAGGAACCGCCTTCATCTCTTCTATCTCCTTTGATGTTTTGGGACACATCTCTTTAGATAAAGGAACTCCATGCCTAAAAGGTAAAAAACCTTTCTTGGAGTTCTCCATGCTAAAACGAGCAAGGATAGTGTCAATGTATGAAGCTTGAGATAAGCACAACATCCTTTTCTTGCGATCCCTTATTACTTTGATCCCAAGGATGTGTCCCACTTCTCCCAAGTCCTTCATATCAAACTGTTTGGACAACCATACCCTTACGTCCGATAACACCTTGATATTGTTGAAAATTAACAAAATGTCATCTACGTATAGTACAAGAAATACCACTATGTTTCCGTCACATCTCTTGTATACACAAGGATCATCCGGACTTTGAATAAATCCATATGACTGGATTACCTCATCAAAGCAGATGTTCCAAGATCTAGAAGCTTGCTTCAATCCATAAATGGACCGATTAAGCTTACATACAAGATGCTCTTTGCCTTTAGCAATGAATCCCTCTGGTTGCGGCATATAGATGTTCTCCTAAAGACTTCTGTTAAGGAAAGCTGTAGATACCCTCTTTCTGAGTATACCCTTTTGCAACAAGCCTAGCTTTGAAGGTCTCAACCTTCCCGTCTACTCCTCTCTTTCTCTTGTAGATCCACTTGCATCCAATGACTTTTACACCATCGGGTGGTTCTACTAGCTCCCATACCTAATTAGAATCCATAGATTCTATCTTTGAATCCATCGCTCTTTGCCAAGATACCGCATCTCTATCTTGAAGTGCCTCGTCATATGTCCAGGGATCAGGTTCATGTTCACTAGAGACTAAGTCCGAAGACTCTCCCAAAAACATGAATCTCTCGGGTTGTCTAACAACCCTCCCACTATGACGAGGTGCCTCCTGTGTATGCTCTGTGACATGCGGTGGAGTGACTTGTGGTATCTCCTCTTGTACCGGTGGTACAGAATTCAGGACTTCCCCTGTCAACTCCTCAAGAACAATCCTACTCTTGGGCTTGTGGTTCATTACATAATCCTCCTCTAGAAATCTGGCGTTCGTGCTAACGATCACCCTCTGATCTCTAGGATTATAAAACAAACCACCTTTCGTTCCCTTAGGGTAGCCAACAAACATGCACACTTCTGTACGAGGTTCCATCTTACCAGCATCAGCCTTCAGCATATGTGCTGGACTCCCCCATATCCGAATATGTCTCGGCTAGGCTTTCGCCCAGTCCACAATTCTACAGGGGTAGAAGGTACTGATTTAGATGGAACCAAGTTCAGAGTATACATTGCCGTATCCAGCGCATACCCCCAGAACGAAACTGGCAACTCTGAATAACTCATCATCGATCTAACAATCTCTATAAGAGTCCTATTCCTTCGCTCCGCTACACCATTCTGCTGGGGTGTGCCAGGTGCAGACAATTGGGATTGAATCCCAGCCTCTGATAAGTAATTCCTAAACTCTCCCAAGAGGTACTCACCACCGCGATTAGATCGTAGGGTCTTGATACTCTTACCTTGATGGTTCTCCACATCAACCTTGAATTCTTTGAACCTGTCAAAGCATTCTGACTTGCAGCGCATCAAGTAAATGTATCCATACCTTGAATAATCGTCTATAAAAGAGACAAAGTATTCAAAGCCTCCTCTTGCCTGGATAGACATAGGACCGCACAAATCAGAATGAACCAATTCTAACACATCCTTGGCTCTATACCCCTTGGCCTTGAAAGGCCTCTTGGTCATTTTACCTTCCAAGCAAGATTCGCAGGTTGGGAGATCCTCCACTACTAATGAACCCAAAGGTCCATCAGTTATCAACCTTTGAATTCTACTCAGGTTAATATGACCAAGCCTTAGATGCCAAAGATACGTCTGGTTCATTTTCGAAGGTTCTTTTCTCTTATTAGACTTAGAATATGAGTTATTTACTTCTATATGCATCGTGGGAGTTTTCGGTTAAAGAGTATACAAATTGCCAACCAATGTACCAGAACAAATAATCTCCCTATTCCTTTTTATAACCACTTTGTCATTAAAAGAAATAGAATATCCATCCATAAACAATTTAGAAACTTAAATTAAATTCTTTCTAAAAGTAGGTACATAAAGACAATTTCTCAAAACCAAAACTTTATTCCTATCAAAAGATAAATAAACATCTCCCACTACAATAGCTGCCACCTTTGAAGCATTGCCCATGAAGATGGTAATCTCTCCCTCAGCTAGTCGTCGGGTTTCCTGGAACCCCTGCAAAGTATTGCATACATGATCAGTGGCTCCTATATCTACACACCAGGCACTGGTAGATAACACTGCTAAACATGTTTCAACAACTAAACAAGAAGATATACCTTTGTTCTTTCGGCGAGGACAGTCCGCCTTCAAATGTCCAGTCTGCTTGCAAGTGAAGCACTTGCCTTTCGGCTTCTTCACTCCTGCCTGAGGTCCCACTGCCACTTTCTTTACTCCACCTTGCTTCTTCTTCTTCTTCTTACCTTTCGGTTTAGAAGAAGAAACTTTCTGAGCAACCATGGCTTGAGCACTTTGACGAAAAAGCCCCTCTGCCGCTTGGAGTTCTGTCAGAAGCTCCGCCAACGAATACAACCTCTTGTTCATGTTGTAGTTGAGGCGGAACTGCTCAAAACTCCTAGGCAGAGACTGGAGAATGATATCGACCTGGGTTTCCCCATCGATCTCAGCTCCGAGGACTTCCATCTCATTAAGATGAGCCATCATCTTGAGAACATGATCCCTAACCGGTGTTCCCTCGACCATGGTGGTCGTCATCAGGTTTCTCATAGCCTCCTGTCCGGCCGCCCTACTCTGATGTCCGAAAAGTTCCTTGAGATTGAACATCATGTCATAAGCTGTGGCCATGGCCTGATGTTGATGTTGCAGCACATTTGACATAGATGCCAAAATGTAACACCGCGCCATCTCATCTACCTTGATCCATTTCTTATAACTTTCTTTCTCCTTTTCATCAGAGTCATCGGTGGGCTTAGGAGGACAGACCTCGAAGAGTACAAATTTGTACTCCTCCGCAGTTAAGACAATATCCAAGTTTCTTTTCCAATCAATATAGTTTGTTCCAGTAAGTTTATTTTCATTTAATATCACAGCAAGTGGGTTGAAAGTCATTTGAAAAACCTAAGAATCACAATGATCAAAATATTAGATTTCAAATATTATTGATTCCTCAAAACAATAAAATTCTGAAATCAACCAACACCTCAAAACACCGAGAATATTGCATGCCACGCTGTGTGGACGTATACGAATTCTACATTTGTAAGAGGAGGTTTTACCCATTAATTTTATTATCTTGTCAACCTTACTTTTTGACAAATAAAATTAATAGTTGGTTCCTCTTTTGCCCTACAAATAAAAGCAGTGACTCCGATGGAGAGGATACTTTTATTTGCATCTAAGTGTGTACCATTACACGATACTAAGGGAATTATTTCGGATTATGTGCCTTACCGTTGTGGAAGTACACACGCTCCTAGATAATTTCCTATAACCATTATTTGACCTAGTGATCCGCAAACAAACCCGTCCGCAGGGAGGAAGGCACTCAGAGCCGACACGCAAGTTTGTTGCATAACACGTCAAATTGTAATGGAGGCCGCGGGAATTAATTAAAATATCCCTCTCCCACTTATTAAATTGAAAATGAGGAATTTTAAGTACACACAACATGCATATAAAACAAATAAGCAATAAATATGGAAAAAATAGAATTTTTCCAACAATTATGGCATTGTTCTCCAATACGCATCCCGTCATGTCGCCACCTCGTCCGCTCCATCTTTTCCCGTGCGCAAGTCACCAAAGAGATCCGAGCCGAGATAAACTATTTTAATTTACATCCATCGATCCTATACTCCACGAAGGAGTGTACAAATAATCTAGATCGAAAGTAAACTAAAATGAGTGGCTAAACAATGTCGTATTTAATTACAAAAATTAAATACTAATCTAGCATCGTCGACCCCGAGGATTCAAATAATATACATACAATCACACACAAGACAATCACATACACTCAAATAGCCATAATAGTCGGATCTTATGCCTGCAACCAAAAAGTTAGCCTACGCACATCCTACTATTATCCAGCATACTCAATATATGATATGTGCATGAAAGTAACCGAATCCAAAACACACAAAACCGGAAACCGTGGCTCTGATACCACTTGTTTGGAGTTGCTTCGGAGGCTCATTGGCTCCCATAACCCCGGATTAAAATTTTCACTAATGAAAAAACTAATCCGGATGGGATGAGTTTCCTTAGCACAACCAATTCGTCGTCGTGCTAACAACTTGAGCGATCGCTTGAACAAACTAGTTGTTCAAGCAACACAACTCTTCTAGTTGGTTAGCCGCAGAAGAGACGACGGACGGATCGCCGGTTTTTGTATTTGTCTTCGGAGTCCATGATTATACAAAATACATAAAAATGTAAACTAGTATAATCAACACATAAAGAACATGCTAAGATGAGAAAATAAAGTTATAAAACTTTTATACCTCACGATCTTCTACCGTATGTCCTATCCTCTTCGTGGACGTCGTGTGGGCGAAGATCCTCCACAAGTAGAAGCCTCCTAGATCACGTTCTTCTCTTCCTTGTTCGCTCGGAACAAAGAGAAGAAATAAACAAAGCTCTTTCTCCTTTCTAGAACCGGCCACCAAGCCAAGGAGCTCGATGTAACCGCCGGCCAAGGAGTGAATGGTTGAGCGCCGGCCAACCTTGTGACAATGTTGCCGCCGGCCACCAATGAAAGGGAGAAGCGCCGGCCACCAATGTATGGAGAACCGCCGGCCACCAAGGAGAAAGGGATGATGAAGAGAGCCGGCCAAAACCAAGAAGGAGGAGGGAATGAGCGCCGACCACCAAGGAGCAAAGGAGGAAACCCTAATCTCCTTCTTTGTTGCCGCCCAAACCACACACCAAAACCCTAGCCGCCTAATCTCTTGAGAGGCAAAACCCTAATCCAAAAAAACTATCCTTGCCGCCCAAGCCTTAGCCCTCTATTTATAGAATTGGGCTTAAGCCTCCTTTAGTCTCCACCGTCGGATCTAGGGATTTAATCTCCACCGTCGAATCTAGCATTTTTTCCCAACCGTCGGATCTAGGGTTTCATCCCAACCGTCGGATCTATGGTTTCATCCCAACCGTCGGATCTAGGGTTTCATCCCAACCGTCGAATCTATGGTTTTATCCCAATCGTCGGATCTAGGGTTTTATCCCAACCGTCGGATCTAGGGATTTAATCTCAACCGTCGATTATAGGGTTTCATCCCATCCGTCGGATCTAAGGATTTAATCTTAACCGTCGGTCTTAGGGATTTAATCCCAACCGTTGGTTTTAGAGTTTTGTTTTACATCCTTGGATCTAGACTTCTTGAGGATTATATTAGGCTATGATAGGGACCATGCGGAGGAGTTGGATCTTGGCCACCCGATGGATCGGAACCACACAAACTTGATCCATCAATGATGTTCCATTCCACTAGAGGATCATCATCGAACTACCTCACCAACCCCCATAAATTAATATGGGCTCCATATATTATTTGTACATTCATCTCCTCATGTTTAAGATATCGAATGTCCGTCAATTAATTGATTTACTGACCATCAATTAATTAACATCTAACTCCTCGAGTAGTACCACTCAACCTTATCATCATGTTGACTAAGTCAACCAGCTGGGTTTACATGATGAACATTGTGAGCTCCTCAAGGGGACATCATCAACCTAGTATATAGGACACGGTTTCCTCCTATAATCAACGACACACCATGTAAATAATATCATTTCCCAACTTACCGGGCATATTGATTTAATCCATCTAAATCTCACCCTCTTGTAAATCAAAGAAATAAATACTAAGTACATGTACCCGTTATTATATCGGGATTAAGAGCATGTACAACATAATATCCGAGGTTCGATTCAATTATGTAGTCAGCAATTAATTGAATCACCTCTATGTCGGTCCTGCTCAATGCACCTAAGTGTACTAGTGTAACTCTATGTTCAAGACAAAACAATACCAAGCTACACTACAACCATGCCAATGGTTTGTCCAAAACCATCTTGGTTGTGATCCTCTACTTATATTCTACAAGGGACTGATAACATGATCTTCTGTGCCACACCAAGCACCATGTTATCTACAATGTAAAATATTAGACAATATGAACACATATAATAAATATATAAAGTGCAAACAATGATCATGTGATTCTTATTCCAAAATAAAATGTTCATACAAAAAGAGCTAGGCTTTCAGTATACATTCCAACAGAGGGAAGACAAGTTGTCGCCCACCCCTTCAACTCAAACTCTAGCTCTCCAAGGTTTCTTGCCGCCCAAGCCTAGGGAAACAAAAACACTAATCTCCCAAAGTATGTTCACGCCCAAGCCTTGGCCACCCTTTTATAGAGTTAGGCTTAAGCCTCCTTTTAATCTCCACCGTCGGATCTAGGGATTTAATCTCCACCGTCGAATCTAGAGATTTAATCTCAACCGTCGGATCTAGAGATTAATCTCCACCGTCAGATCTAGAGTTTTATTTTCCATCATCGGATCTAGACTTCATGAGGGTTTTAATAGGCTACGATAGGGACCATGAGGAGGAGTTGGATCTTGGCCACCCAATGGATCAAGCCCACATAAAGTCCGATCCATTAATGATAATCCATTCCACTAGAGGATTATCATTAATCTACCTCACCAACCCCCATAAGTTAATATGTGCTCCATATATTATTTGTACATTTTTCCCCCGTGTTTAAGATCTCGAATGTTCGTCGATTAATTAATTTACTGACAATTAATTAATCACCATCTATCTCCATGAGTAGTACCACTCAACCTTATCATCATTCTGGACCAAGTCCACCTGCAAGGTTTACATGATGAAGCTTATGAGCTCCTCAAGGGGACATCATCATCCAAATATATAGGACACGGTTTCCTCCTATAATCAATGGCACACCGTATAAATAATATCATTTCCCAACTTACCGAGCCTATCGATTTAATCTATAAATCTCGCCAATTGGTAAATCAAAAAATTAATACTAAGTATATGTGCCCATTATTATATCGGGATTAGGAGCATGTATAATATAATATCTGAGGTCCGATTTGATTACGTAGTCAGCAATAAATCGAATCATCTCTAAGTCAATCCTATTCAACAGACACAAAGTGTACTAGTGTAATTCTATGGTCAAGACAAACCAATACCAAATCACACTACAACCATGCCAATGGTTTATCCAAAACCGTCTCGGTTGTGAACCTTTACATATACTTTACAAGGAACTGATAACATGATCTCCCATTTGACACTACACACCATGTTATCTACAATGTAATGTATTAGACAAAATGTATAACCATAAATATACAAATAATGATCATGTGATTCTTATTTCAAAATAAAGATGTTCATACAAAAGATAGACATTTCAATATACATCCCAACAATCTCCCACTTATACTAAAAGACTATGCTGTCCTCAAACTTCCATACATATGATTCTCTTTCCCTCCACATGCCTATCAAAAGCTCTCGTCGGAAGGGCCTTAGTGAAAGGATCTGCCAGGTTATTCTCTGATTCAATCTTGGCCATAGCAATTTCTCCTCTCTTTACGATTTCTCGTATCAGGTGGTACTTGCGCTCTATGTGTTTACTTGCCTTATGGGCTCGTGGTTCATTCGAGTTTGCAACTGCACTACTGTTATCACAATAAATTGTGATAGTTTTGGGCAAACTAGGAATCACATCTAAGTCCATCAAGAAGTTCCTGAGCCATACAACTTCTTTGGCTGCCTCAGAGGCTGCCACATACTCAGCTTCCATGGTGGAGTTCGCCACACATTTCATCTTGACACTCCTCCATACAATGGTTCCACCTTCAAAAGTAAACACAAAATCAGAGGTAGAATTATTTTTTCCTTATCTGATTGGAAGTCCGAATCTGTGTAACCCACAGGGAGTAATTGATCTGCCTGGTAGACCAGCATATAATCCCTAGTCCTTCATAGGTACTTCAATATATGCTTTACCACAATCCAATGTCCCTTTCCTGGATTACTCTGATATCTGCTAACCATGCCAATGACAAAGTAGATATCCGGTCTCACACACAACATAGCATACATGAGGCTTCATACTGCTGAAGCATAAGGAACCGCATTCATCTCCTCTATCTCCTCAGATGTTCTAGGACACATCTCCTTAGATAAAGGAACTCCATGCCTGAAAGGTAAAAAACCTTTCTTGGAGTTCTTCATGCTAAAGCGAGTCATAATGGTGTCTATGTATGAAGCTTGAGATAAGCACAACTTCCTTTTTCTGTGATCCCTTATAACCTTGATCCCAAGGATGTGTCCCACTTCTATCAAGTCCTTCATATCAAACTATTTGGACAACCATAACCTTATGTCCGATAACATCTTGACATTATTGCTAATTAATAAAATGTCATCTATGTATAGTACAAGAAATACCACTACGTTTCCGTCAAATCTCTTGTATACACAAGACTCATTCAGACTTTGAATAAATCCATAAGAATGTATTACCTCATCAAAGCGGATATTCCAAGATCTTGAAGCTTGCTTCAATCCATAAATGGACCGATTAAGCTTGCACACAAGATGCTCTTTGCCCTTTGTAATGAATCCTTCTGGTTGCTTCATATAGATGTTTTACTCAAGATTTCCATTAAGGAAAGTTGTCTTGACATTCATCTGTCATACCTCATAATCCATATGAGCAGCAATACATAAGAGAATCAGGATAGACTTAAGCATGGCTACCGGCGAAAAGGTCTCCTCATAATCGATACCCTCTTTCTGAGTATATCCTTTCGCAACAAGCCTCGTTTTGAAGGTCTCAACCTTCCCGTCTATTCCTCTCTTTCTTTTGTAGATCCACTTGCATCCAATGGTTTTTACACCATTGGGTGGTTCTACTAGCTCCCAGACCTGATTTGAATCCATAGATTCAATCTAAGCATTCATTGCACTTTGCCAAGATACCGCAACTTTATCTTGGATTGCCTCATCATATGTCCAAGGATCATGTTCATGTTCACCAGGGACCAAATAAGAAGATTCTCCCAAGAACATGAATCTATTAGGCTGTCTTACAACCCTCCCACTACGACGAGGAATCACCTGTGTATTCTCTGTGACATGCGGTGCAGTGACTTGTGGTATATCCTCTTATACCGGTGGTACTGAAGTAGTGACTTCCCCTCTTAATTCCTCCAGAACAATCTTACTCATGGGCTTGTGGTTCATCACATAGTCTTCCTCTAGAAATATAGCATTCGTGCTAACGATCACCCTCTGATCTATAGGACTATAAAATAAACCACCTTTCGTTCCTCTATGATAGCCAACTAACATCCGCACTTCTGTACGAGGTTCACACTTACTAGCATCTGCCTTCAGCAAATGTGTTGGACTCTCCCAAATCCGAATATGTCTCAAACTATGCTTTCGCTCAGTCCACAATTCTGTAGGAGTAGAAGGCACTGATTTATATGGTACCAAGTTCAAAATATACACTGTCGTATCTAGAGCATACCCCCAGAACGAATCTGACAACTCAAAATAACTCATCATCGATTTAACCATCTCCATAAGAGTCCTATTCCTTCGCTCTGCTACACCATTCTACTGGGGTGTGCTAGCTGCAGACACTTGGGATTGAATCCCAGCCTCTGATAAGTAATTCCTAAACTCCCCCAAGAGGTACTCACCACCACGATCGGATAGTAGTGTCTTGATACTTTTACCTTGACGTTTCTCCATATCAGCCTTGAATTCTTTGAACTTGTCAAAGCATTCAGACTTGCGGCGCATCAAGTAAATGTATCCATATCTTGAATAATCGTCTATAAAAGAGATGAAATATTCAAAACTACCTCTTTCCTAGATAGACATAGGACCACACAAATTAGAATGAACCAATTCCAGCACATCTTTGGCTCTATACCCCTTGGCATTAAAAGGCCTCTTGGTCATTTTACCCTCCAAGCAAGATTCACAGGTTGGGAAATCTTCCACCACTAATGAACCCAGAGGTCCATCAGCTATCAACCTTTGAATTCTGCTTAGGTTAATATGACCTAGCCTTAGATGCCAAAGATATGTTTGGTTCATCTTCAAAGGTTCTTTTCTATTATTGGAATTAGAAGATGAGTTATTTACTTCTATTTGCATCGTGGGAGCTTTTGGTGAAGGCAAGAAACTTCGCTTCCCACTTCAACTCGGTCGCTTTTTCATGGCGATCCCTTCAACATCCCCGGATAAAAAAAATTATCCTTGACAAGAGGCATTACTCAAGCTACCATTTCATCGTCGTGCTATTCGATTAGAGTGGTCACTTGAACAAACTTGTTGTTCAAGCCACCATCCTCTATTCTACGAATAGCCGTGGAATAGACGATGTACGGATCGCCTACTTTTGTGTTTGTATTCGAGGTCCAAGTTAATTTAACCACAAAATAGAATATACAACATGTATATGATTGAAAAACAATTATAGACATGTTACAAAAGAAAATAGACAAGCGTTATACCTCTCGATCTTCTATTGTATGTCCTTCCTCCTTTTAGACGTCGTGTGGGCGATGATCTTCCAAAAGTTGAAGCCTCGTAGATCACTAATCTTCCTTTCTTGCTCGCTCCAAACAAGAGGAAGTATAGAAACAAAACTCTTCTCCTTCGTTTAACCAACCACCAAGCACCAACCTTGATGCTTGCCGCCGGCCAAGAGGAGAAGAAGGATGGTGGAGAAGTGGGCGCCGACCAAGAGCTCCAAGGAATAACCCAAACCCTTGTTTCCACCGGCCAAGGAGAAGAGGAGGAAGTGCTTTGGACGCCGACCAAGGAGAGGAGTGGAGAATATGGGTGCCAGCCACAAAGGAAGAATAAGAAGAAGGAAACAATTTCCTTATTTGTGGCCGCCAGACCTCCAAACCCTAGCTGCCCAAACCCTAGCCCCTCTTCCTTTCCTTCAATTTCCTTGTCGCCCACCCTAATTCATCCTTTTATAGAGTTAGACTTAAGTCTTGTTTTAATCTCCACTATTTGTTCTAGGGATTTAATCTCAACCGTCGGATCTAGAGATTTAATCTTAACCGTCGGATCTAGAGATTTAATCTCTATCGTTTGATCTAGAGTTTTGTTTTCCATCATTGGATCTAGGCTTCATGAGGTTTTAATAGGCTACAATAAGAACCATGAGGAGGAGTTGGATCTTAGCCACCCAATGGATCAAGCCCACATAAAGTCCGATCCATTAATGATAATCCATTCAACTAGAGGATTATCATTGATCTACCTTACCAACCCCCATAAGTTAATATGGGCTCCATGTATTATTTGTATATTTTTTTCCCCGTGTTTAAGATTTTGAATGTTCGTCAATTAATAAATTTACTGACAATTAATTAATCAACATCTAACTCCATGAGTAGTACCACTCAACCTTATCATCATGCCGAACCAAGTCCACCTGGAGGGTTTACATGATGAACCTTATGAGCTTCTCAAGGGGACATCATCATCCTAAAATATAGGACACGGTTTCCTCCTATAATCAATGGCACACCATATAAATAGTATCATTTCCCAACTTACCGAGCCTATCGATTTACTCTATAAATCTCGCCCATTGGTAAATCAAAGAAATGAATACTAAGTATATATGCCCGTTATTATATTGGGATTAAGAGCATGTACAATATAATATCTAAGGTCCGATTCGATTATGTAGTCAACAATAAATCGAATCACCTCTAAGTCGGTCCTGCTCAATACACACAAAGTGTACTAGTGTGATTCTTTGGTCAAGACAAACCAATACCAAATCACACTACAACTATTCCAATGGTTTGTCCATAACCATCTCGGTTATGAGCCTTTACTTATACTTTACAATGAACTGATAACATGATCTCCTGTGTGACACTACACACTATGTTATCTATAATGTAATGTATTAGACAATATGCATAACCATAAATATGCAAACATTGATCATGTGATTCTTATTTCAAAAATAAAGATGTTCATATAAAAGATAGATTTTTTAGTATACATCCCAACAATCTCCCACATATACTAAAAGACTATACTGTCCTCAAACTGCCATACATCTGATTCTCATTCCCTCCACATGCCTATCAAAAGCTCTCGCTTTAATAGTGAAAGGATCTGTTAGGTTATTCTCCGATGCAATCTTGGTCACAACAACTTCTCCTCCCTTTACGATTTCTCGTATCAGGTGGTACTTGCACTCTATGTGTTTACTTGCCTTCTGGGCTCGTGGTTCCTTCGAGTTTGCAAGTGCACCACTATTATTACAATAAATTGTGATAGTTCTGGGAAAACCAAGATTCACATCCAAGTCCATCATGAAGTTCCTGAGCCACACAGCTTCATTGGCTGCCTCAGAGGCTGCCACATACTTGTTAGTAATATATGAGAGATGTCCTAAGGCAATCGCCTTATGTATGAACCATTTATATGATAAATGAAGATTCACTATTTGAGTATACATGTTTTATGTATTTGATTGGATCTTAAACTCATTTACTGAATGTCCACGATACGATTCACAGCATGAGAGAATTTATGATTGGATCACAACTAGTGAGTATCTCTACATGTGTAATTGTGATGTATCAAAATTATCCCTAGTCGATGAATTGATGGATTTGGACACCATCAATTCTATCGAGACTAGCACGAGGTATGCTCCTTGATGTATCCAAGCAGCTGATTCTCACTGGCTGGAGACATTGTGATGTCCGGAGTTAATCGTGGATGCTAGTTATGGTAACTAGTTCATTGGAGTGACCAGCCGTAAGACTTCATATGGTTCTCTGCATATATAGATATGTCAATGAAGTTCTTACTGTGGCTTAAGTGCGATGTTCCTTTGACTTGCGGTATTCAAGTCATCTTGATCATGGAGACTTATGCTTTGACATCTTAAGCAAACATCTCTAAGGAGATGTGGACCCGGGATGATTGTGTATAAGTCGAAATGATCGAAGGTGTTTGAATAGCCTATAAAGGATTCACCACTCCTTACGAGGAGATGTATACCCATGGCCTCTCGTCGGATTGTTACTAAAGTCTTTGGCCAAAGCATTACATGTTTATAGTAAGGTACTCTTCGATACATGTGGAGTAACTAGAATTCATAGGACGAGGAATTGATACTTGGGCTAGGTGTGACGTAGTCAGCCTAGTGGGGACTGACACTATAGACCATGTCCTGAACCAAGTGGGTATAAGATGAGTGAAGGGAATGGGGCACGAATCATTCGAGCTGCGGAAGGGTTTCAGAAATAGTTCTGGATCAACCGTTGATCTTTTCGGTTAATTGGGGATCATGATGTACTACTAGGTGCCACTCATGATCGTTCTATAATTAATGGTTAATTATAGACGGCCAATATAAACCGAGAACCTATTTGGTCACACGCACAACGAGCGTAATCTAAAGGATTTAAAACGAGCTTGAGAATGAGATTCTCAGACCGAGAGAAACTAGGTTTGGTTGGACCAAACATAAAGCGAGTATGAAATCATTTCAGTTGCAATGGAAGCGTGGATGAGCCGAGTCTTATGAAGACGTAATGGATGGACCAAAATGGTTAGGTTCTAATCCAATGGATGAGAATAAACCAAAGGGTTTGGTTTATTTTAAACGAATGAACCAAAAGTTGGTTCGGTTCGTTTTAACTTAAAATAAACCATCATGGTTTGGTTTATTTTAACTTATCTTAATGGAGCGGGTTAACGGGCCTAATGGTTATGATCCAATAACCATTAAGAGAATTAGTTCTCTATAAAAGAGGGCTTAATGGATAATTAAGCCCTAATTGGAAGAGCCCCAAAACCTAGTTGCCGCCCAAGCTCCTTGGCCGCCCAAGCTCCTTGGCCGCCCCTTGTGTGCCGGCCCAGCTCCTTGGCCGGTGATCCTCCGGCGACCCTCCGGTGATCTTCCTAGGCCTCGGTGAAAAGGTGAGCACTTGGCTTCCTTGTTTTGGCCGGCGCCTACTCCTCCACCAAGCTGTCCAGTTTTCTGGACAGCTTCTTCTCCTCTCGTCGGAGCGTCGTTTGGACGACGGTTAGAGCTCCGACAGTGGATAGCTTATCGGGGATTCGATCTCCGGTAATCCTCTGAGATGGAGGACAAAGGATTCGTCAATCGGTTGACGAATACCTCTCCGGAGAACCGAGTTTTGAGGACTCATTTTGGATCCGAATTTGGATTCGGATCGTGATCATCTCTCGATCACGTCGTCTTCAACACGAGGCTAGTAACCCGTACGAAGACGAAGCTCGTGGCTTAGCGAAGTCATCCCGAGGAACTCGGCATGGATACGGATAGAGACGATTCTAGCGAGGATCGTTCCGGTTGATGCCGTTCCCGCTACACGTCATACGAAAGGTATAACGTAGATAAATTTCCTTTTATTGCAAATTTAAATTTATAGTTATGTCTACACTTGTTGTAATATGCATGCGTGTGTTGCGTGTGTTGTAATAAATAGGAGTATTTATTATTTTTATTGCTTCCGCTGTGTTCATGTTTACGAAACATGATCGAACACACACACGCCGCGGTGCCGGAAACCCAACAGTGGTATCAGAGCCCAGGTTGTGTTTCGACATAATCGTAAAAATGGTTTTGCGATAGTCATAATGTATTTATGGAAATTTTCTAATTTTGGAAATTTAGAAGTATTTATGGAAATTTTTCAATTTTGGAAAGTCTATAAGTATTTATGGAAATCTTCCACTTTTGGAAAGTTGGAAGTATTTATGGAAATTGATATTTTCCATAAATAAAATATTTGATTAGATTCTGGAAATTTGTTTCCTAATTTAATCATGATTTGATTTGGGAAATAAAATCTTAAAATATTTTATTTCCATAAGTAGTTTTAATGATTTAGGAAATTGGTTTCCTAAATAGATTTTCCTTAATCAAATAATTCCATGAATAAAATATGTGATTAGATTTGGAAATTTGTTTCCTAATTTAATTATGATTTGATTTGGAGAATCAAATCTTAAACATATTTTATTTCCATAAATAGTTATGACATATAAGGAAATATATACATGACATAATTGTATGTCATGTAATTGCATTAGATGCATAACATTATGTCATGCGTGTCATGACATGTAGATGTATGCCATGTATGCCATGCCATGTAGATAATAGTTATTTGCATGCAAAGAGGATGAGACATAAAAACCCTTAAACAATATTAAAGCTTACACCTTCCATTAATATGGTTAGAACAAGAGTTCCGTTTCTTGTTTGGGTTGTTGGACTCTCTCCAAGCCCGGCTCGAACCCGAATATATTCAAACCATGGAATAGTTTAATACTAATATGGTAAGAGTCAGAGGTCAATCGTTAGCTTTGGTTGTTGGACTCTCTCCAAGCTGGGCTAATTGGTTGAATGCACTCTAACCATATTAAAACTATGTCCCGATTAATGGGTTGGCTTTAACCTGGAGCATCGGCTTGTTGGACTCTCTCTAAGGTCGATGTAAAGGGAGGTGAAGTTGGGTGCTATGCATATGATGCATACTTGTTAATGTGTTAACAACCCGATGTATGTGTGAACATTCAATAAGTTGATAGCACATTGTGATAGTTGCATATACGTGATATGCAATCGGTATAGTTGATACCTAGCATCGTAGTTATGAATGACTTGTTGGACTCTCTCCAAGGTTGTTCATATCTATGATGGATATCAGCCCATTCGGAGATGGACCTACGATCTCCCGAAGTGATTTTGGGGTTTTTGAAATTCGAAAAATGAATGGGATTTATAAATGTATATTGATGCATTTTAAAAAATCATCTTTCTCATATATGCTCGTTTTGTATTTCTAAATTTGATCATGATGTGTTTGAATTTGCATTCCATTTTGGATTCAAATAAATTGACTGGGCCAAACTTCTTGGACTAGCTTAGAAACTTGAGAATTGTTCTCAAGGTGGAAAAGCTTGTGTATGTCCTCGAAGCGCCTCTTCCCGCCCATCCTAGTGACAATGCAACTCTGGACCAATTGTTGGTCTATCAGAAACATGTGACTGATTCTGAATTGACAAGTTGCATCATGCTAGCCGCGATGGAACCCAAGCTACGAAAGCAGCATGAGCATATGAATGCTCATATCATAGTTCTTCATCTTTATGAGTTGTTTGATAAGCAAGTGAGATTCGAAAGTTTCGAAGTCTCCAAGCTCCTCTTCACCTCTGAGATGCAAGAAGGTTCATCTATGGTACTGCTCAACATGCTGAAGATTGTGGAGCCTTCTGAGAAGCATGAGCAATGGACGGTGTTGTTAGTTGATTCCTCGAAGAAAGGTTCTAAGAGGGAGTCAAAGGAACAACAGAAGGGGAAGAAGAAAAAGGCTAAAAAAGCAGAACCAGCTCAAAAGGGCACTTGCCATCATTATGGCAAGTAGGGCCATTTGCGAAGAACGTGCAAGATTTATCTTGAGTCCGTGAAGAAGGATAAGGCATCGGATGCCCCATCTTCTTCAGAAATCTTCGTTATTGATTGTCATTCTATTTCCTCAAACACTTGGGTATTGGATACTGGGTGTGGCTCACATATATGTAATGACATACATGGGATAAGGAATAGAAGAAGACTCGTCAAGGGAGAGTCAAATTTACGTGTTGGGAATGGAGCAAAGGTTGCTGCACTCGCCATCGGAACGTATTTGTTGAAAGTCCCTGCAGGACTTGTTTTAAAACTGGACAATTGCTTTTATGTTCCTTCGTTGATAAAGAACATCATTTCTATTTCTTGTTTAAATAGAAATGGTTACCATTTGTCTTTTAGTAACAATTGTTGTTACATAACTTTGAATGGAGTTCTTTATGGGACTGGAACTTTAAGCAATGGTATTTATACGTTGGACGTATCCAGTGACATTTTCAATATCGAAGCGAGCAACAAGCATGCTCGAAAGGATAATCAAATAGACTCCTATATGTGGCATTGTCGTCTTGGCCATATAAGCAAGAAACGCATGTCCAAATTACACCGATGTGGAATTCTGGAATCGTTTGAATTGGATTCATACGATACATGCGAATCATGCTTAAAAGATAAGATGACTAAGTTACCTTTTACTGGAAAAGGTGAACGAGTGGGAGAGTTACTAGGTCTAATACATACTGATGTATGTGGACCTATGTCAACTCAAGCATTAGGAGGCTATAGCTACTTCATTACCTTCACCGATGATCACTCACCGTTTGGGTATGTGTTCTTGATGAAACACAAGTCTGAAGCCTTTGAAAGGTTTAAAGAATTCAGAAATGAAGTAGAGAAACAACATGACAAGAGTATTAAAATACTTCGATCGGATCGAGGTGGTGAATACTTAAGTCAAGAGTTTCTTGATTATCTAAGAGACAATGACATATTGTCTCAATGGACTCCGCCCTATACACCACAAAGATAATGGTGTATCGAGAGGCGAATCGACCTTGTTGGACATGGTCGTCAATGATGAATCATGCAACTCTTCCCAAGTCCTTTTGGGGCTATGCACTTCGCATACATTTATACTTGTTAAATGTAATGCCTACCAAGGTAGTCTCAACTACTCCATATGAGATATGGAATAGTAAGAAACCTCATGTATCTTACTTGAAGATATGGGGTTGTCCTGCTTATGTGAAGTAGACTATATCAGAAAAATTGGATGCTAAGTCTGATAAATGTCTATTTATTGGATACCCTAAGGAAACAAGGGGTTACCAATTCTATCATCCTGTGGAAAAAAAGGTGTTTATTTCAAGGCATGCTGTGTTTCTAGAGAAAGAGTTTCTCTTGCAAGAAAACAGTGGGAGTGTCGTCGAGCTTGAGGAGGCTCGAGAGACTCAAATAGACATTGATGAGATACCTGGTGAAGCACAACAGACGACAACTCATAGTGATGAGCAATCAATTTGGACCTATTGTAACACCACATCTTCGTAGATCTGGCAGAATACGCAATATTCCTGAGAGATATGGATTTCTCGTAAGTGAATCGAACGACGTGTTACTCATTGATGATGAGGAGCCTACCAGTTATGAAGAAGTGCTGACAAGTTCAGAAAGGGATAAATGGCTTGGTGCCATGAAGTCGGAAATGGATTCCATGTATGAAAACCAAGTTTGGAACTTGGTTGACCCACCTGAAGGGATAAATCCTATAAGGTGGAAGTGGGTTTTCAAGAAGAAAACCGACATGGATGGTAATGTGATTACCTATAAGGCTAGATTGGTGGCGAAAGGATATCGTCAAAATTAAGGTGTTGATTATGACGAAACCTATTCGCCTGTAGCTATGCTTAAAATCCATTCGGATGCTCCTGGCCATAGCGGCTCATTATGATTATGAGATATGGCAGATGGATGTGAAAACAGCTTTCCTTAATGGAAACCTGCTCGAGGACGTGTATATGATACAGCCTGAGGGTTTCACATCGGTTGATAAAACCAAGGTATGCAAATTGCGACGGTCCATTTATGGATTGAAGCAAGCATCCAGGAGCTGGAATATCCGTTTTGATGAGACAATCAAAAAGTTTGATTTCTCACAAAATCCAGACGAACCTTGTGTGTACAAGAAGGTTAGTGGGAGTGCAGTCGTATTCCTAGTATTGTATGTCGATGACATACTACTTATAGGAAACGATGTTTCAATCTTACAGTCAGTGAAGGTTTGGTTATCCAAGACATTCTCCATGAAAGACCTGGGAGAAGCAACCTACATCCTCGGGATTAAGATCTATAGAGATAGATCGAAACGGTTGCTTGGTCTTTCGCAGTCTACATATATAGACCGAGTGCTAAAGAGGTTTAGCATGTCGGAATCCAAGAAAGGTTTCTTACCCATCAGGCATGGGGTACACCTTTCGAAGTCTATGTGTCCGCGCACAGAAGACGAGAGGATTTGCATGAGTAAGATTCCCTATGCATCCGCAATAGGATCTATCATGTTTGCTATGTTATGTACGAGGCCCGATGTATCGTATGCTCTGAGTGTCACGAGCAGATACCAGTCTGATCCAGGAATGGATCATTGGGTGGCTGTTAAGATGATCCTTAAGTACTTAAGAAGAACTAAGGATGCGTTCCTAATATATGGAGAAGGGTACATGGTGATACGTGGGTATACGGATGCCAGCTCCAGACAGACAAGGATGATTCCATGTCTCAGTCTGGGTATGTATTCACCTAGAATGGAGGCTCAATAAGTTGGAAAGGTTCCAAGCTTGACACTATAGCGGATTCTGCCACTAAGGCAGAATACGCTGCGACGGATCAAGAAGTTCATCTATGAACTTGATGTGGTCTCATCAATGATCCAAACATGTGCTTCGCCGCTATCATTTGATCAGAGAGATCATTAGTAGGAAGGAAATACAAATCGAGAAAATTCCCACTGAAAGGAACTTAGCGGATCCTTTGACTAAGGCATTACCTCAAAATAAGTTTGAGGGTCATGTTAGAGCTTATGGTATTGGATACCGTAGCGATTGGCATTAGGCCAAGTGGGAGTCTATTAGTAATATATGAGAGATGTCCTAAGGCAATCGCCTTATGTATGAACCATTTATATGATAAATGAAGATTCACTATTTGAGTATACATGTTTTATGTATTTGATTGGATCTTAAACTCATTTACTGAATGTCCACGATACGATTCACAGCATGAGAGAATTTGTGATTGGATCACAACTAGTGAGTATCTCTACATGTGTAATTGTGATGTATCAAAATTATCCCTAGTCGATGAATTGATGGATTTGGACACCATCAATTCTATCGAGACTAGCACGAGGTATGCTCCTTGATGTATCCAAGCAGCTGATTCTCACTGGCTGGAGACATTGTGATGTCCGGAGTTAATCGTGGATGCTAGTTATGGTAACTAGTTCATTGGAGTGACCAGCCGTAAGATTTCATATGGTTCTCTGCATATATAGATATGTCAATGAAGTTCTTATTGTAGCTTAAGTGCGATGTTCCTTTGACTTGCGGTATTCAAGTCATCTTGATCATGGAGACTTATGCTTTGACATCTTAAGCAAACATCTCTAAGGAGATGTGGACCCGGGATGATTGGGTATAAGTCGAAATGATCGAAGGTGTTTGAATAGCCTATAAAGGATTCACCACTCCTTACGAGGAGATGTATACCCATGGCCTCTCGTCGGATTGTTACTAAAGTCTTTGGCCAAAGCATTACATGTTTAGAGTAAGGTACTCTTCGATACATGTGGAGTAACTAGAATCCGTAGGACGAGGAATTGATACTTGGGCTAGGTGTGACGTAGTCAGCCTAGTGGGGACTGACACTATAGACCATGTCCTGAACCAAGTGGGTATAAGATGAGTGAAGGGAATGGGGCACGAATCATTCGAGCTGCTGAAGGGTTTCAGAAATAGTTCTGGATCAACCGTTGATCTTTTCGGTTAATTGGGGATCATGATGTACTACTAGGTGCCACTCATGATCGTTCTATAATTAATGGTTAATTATAGACGGCCAACATAAACCGAGAACCTATTTGGTCACACGCACAACGAGCGTAATCCAAAGGATTTAAAACGAGCTTGAGAATGAGATTCTCAGACCGAGAGAAACTAGGTTTGGTTGGACCAAACATAATGCGAGCATGAAATCGTTTCAGTCGCAATGGAAGCATGGATGGGCCGAGTCTTATGAAGACGTAATGGATGGACCAAAATAATTTGGTTCTAATCCAAGGGATGAGAATAAACCAAAGGGTTTGGTTTATTTTAAACGAATGAACCAAAAGTTGGTTCGGTTCGTTTTAACTTAAAATAAACCATCATGGTTTGGTTTATTTTAACTTATATTAATGGAGCGGGTTAACGGGCCTAATGGTTATGATCCAATAACCATTAAGAGAATTAGTTATCTATAAAAGAGGGCTCAATGGATAATTAAGCCCTAATTGGAAGAGCCCCAAAACCTAGTTGCCGCCCAAGCTCCTTGGCCGCCCAAGCTCCTTGGCCGCCCAACCCCCTTGTGCCGGCGTCCAGCTCCTTGCCGGCGACCAAGCTTCAGCCGGTGATCCTCCGGCGACCCTCCGGTGATCTTCCTAGGCCTCGGTGAAAAGGTGAGCACTTGGCTTCCTTGTTTTTGGCCAGCGCCTACTCCTCCACCAAGCTGTCCAGTTTTCTGGACAGCTTCTTCTCCTCTCGTCGGAGCGTCGTTTGGAAGACGGTTAGAGCTCTGACAGCGGATAACTTACCGGGGATTCGATCTCCGGTAATCCTCTGAGGTGGAGGACGAAGGATTCGTCAATCGGTTGACGAATACCTCTCCGGAGAAGCGAGTTTTGAGGACTCGTTTTGGATCCGAATTTGGATTCGGATCGTGATCATCTCTCGATCACGTCGTCTTCAACACGAGGCTAGTAACCCGTACGAAGACGAAGCTCATGGCTTAGCGAAGTCATCCCGAGGAACTCGGCGTGGATACGGATAGAGATGATTCTAGCGAGGATCGTTCCGGTTGATGCCGTTCCCGCTACACGTCATACGAAAGGTATAATGTTGATAAATTTCCTTTTATTGCAAATTTAAATTTATGGTTATGTCTACACTTGTTGTAATATGCATGCGTGTGTTGTGTGTGTTGTAATAAATAGGAGTATTTATTATTTTTATTGCTTCCGCTGTGTTCATGTTTACGAAACATGATCGAACACACACACGCCGCGGTGCCGGAAACCCAACAATACTTAACTTCCATGATGGAGTCCGTCACGCATTTCTGCTTGACACTCCTCCATACAATGGCTCCACCTCCCAAAGTAAACACAAAACCTGAGGTAGACTTACTATTATCCCTGTGTGATTGGAAGTTGGAATTTGTGTTACCCACGGGGAGTAATTGATCTGCCTGGTAAACTAGCATATAATCCCTAGTCATTCTCAGGTACTTCAATATATGTTTTACCATAGTCCAATGTCCCTATCCTAGATAACTCTGATATCTACTGACCATGCCCACTGCAAAGCAGATATCTGGTCACGTACATAGCATCGCATACATGAGGCTTCCTACTGCTGAAGCATAAGGAACAACCTTCATCTCCTCTATCTCCTCAGATGTTGTAGAACACATCTCCTTAGATAAAGGAACTCCATGCCTGAAGGGTAGAAAACCCTTCTTGGAGTTCTGCATGCTAAAACAATCCATAATTGTGTCTATGTATGTAGCTTGAGATAAGCACAACATCCTTTTCTTGCGATCCCATATAACTTTGATCCCAAGCATGTGTCCCACTTCTCCCTAGTCCTTCATATCAAACTGTTTGGACAACCATACCCTTACGTCCGATAACACCTTGATATTGTTGAAAATTAACAAAATATCATCTACGTATAGTACAAGAAATACCACTACATTTCTGTCACATCTCTTGTATACACAAGACTCATCCGAACTTTGAATAAATCCATAAGACTGGATTACTTCATAAAAGCGGATGTTCCAAGACCTCGAAGCTTGCTTCAATCCATAAATGGACCGATTAAGCTTACACACAAGATGCTCTTTACCCTTTGCAATGAATCCTTCTGGTTGCTTCATATAGATGTTTTCCTCAAGACTTCCATTAAGGAAAGCTATCTTGACATCCATCTATCATACCTCATAATCCATATGAGCAGCAATGCATAAGAGAATCTGGATAGACTTAAGCATGGCTACCGACGAAAAGGTCTCCTCATAATCGATACTCTCTTTCTGAGTATATCCTTTTGCAACAAGCCTCGCTTTGAAGGTCTCAACCTTCCCGTCTATTCCTCTCTTTCTTTTATAGATCCACTTGCATCCAATGGTTTTTACACCATCAGATGGTTCTACTAGCACCCAGACCTGATTTGAATCCATAGATTCAATCTCAGCATTCATTGCACTTTGCAAATATACTGCATCTATATCTTGGATTGCCTCATCATATGTCCAGGGATCAGGTTCATGTTCATGAAGGACCAAATCAGAAGATTCTCCCAAGAACATGAATGTATCAAGTTTTCTAACAACCCTCCCACTACTACGAGGTATCACATGTATAACCTCTGTGACACGCGGTGCAGTGACTTGTGGTATATCCTCTTGTACCGGTGGTACAGAAGAAGTGACTTCCCCTTTCAATTTATCCAGAACAATATTACTCATGGGCTTGTGGTTCATCACGTAGTCTTCCTTTAGAAATTTGGCGTTTGTGCTAACGATCACCCTCTGATCTCTAGGACTATAAAACAAACCACCTTTCGTTCCTCTAGGATAGCCAACGAACATGCGCACTTCTGTACGATGTTCCGACTTACCAGTATTTGCCTTCATCACATGTATTGGACACCCCCAAATCTAAATATGTCTTAGATTAGGCTTTCGCCCAGTCCACAATTCGGTTAGAGTAGAAGACACTGATTTAGATGGTACCAAGTTCAAAATATACATTGCCGTATCTAGAGCATAACCCCAGAACAAATCTGGCAACTCAGAATAACTCATCATCGATCTAACCATCTCCATAAGAGTCGTATTCCTTCGCTCTGCTACACCATTTTTGCTGGGGTGTGCCAAGTGTAGACAATTGGGATTGAATCCCAGCCTCTGATAAGTAATTCCTAAACTCTCCCAAGAGGTACTCACCATCACGATCAGATCGTAGTGTCTTGATACTTTTACCTTGACGTTTGTCCACATCAGCCTTGAATTTTTTGAACTTGACAAAGCATTCAGACTTGCATGCATCAAGTAAATGTATCCATATCTCGAATAATCTTCTATAATGGAGACAAAATATTTAAAACCACCTCTTGCCTGGTTAGACATAGGACCACACAAATCAGAATGAACCTACTCCAACACATCTTTGGCTCTATACCCCTTGGCCTTAAAAGGCCTCTTGGTCATTTTACCTTGTAAGCAAGATTCGCAGGTTGGGAAATGTTCCACCACTAATGAACCCAAAGGTCCATCAGCTATCAACCTTTGAATTCTGCTTAGGTTAATATGACCAAGTCTTAGATGTCAAAGATATGTTTGGTTCATCTTCGAAGGTTCTTTTCTCTTATTGGAATTAGAAGATGATTTATTAACTTCTATTTGCATCGTGGGAGCTTTTGGTTCAAGTGTATACAAATTTCCTATCAATGCACCAGAATAGATAATCTCCCTTTTCCTTTTTATAACAACTGTCATTAAAAGAAAGAGAATATTCATCCATAAATCATTTAGAAACCAAAATTAAATTATTTCTAAATAAAGGCACATAAAGGCAATTTTTAAGAACCAAAACTTTATTCCTCTCAATAAATAAATAAACATCTCCCACTGCAACAGCCGCCACCTTCGTGGCATCGCCAAAGTATACGGTAATCTCCCCCTCACCCAGTAATTTTGTTTCCTGGAACCCTTGCAAAGTATTGCAGACATGATCAGTGGCTCCTGTATCTACACACCAGGTGTCGGTAGATAACACCGCTAAATATGTTTCAACGACGAGAACAAAAGGTATACCTTTGTTCTGCTTTCGGTTGGGGTAGTCCTTCTTCAAGTGTCCAGTCTTCTTACAAGTGAAGAACTTGCCTTTCAGCTTCTTCACCCCTCCCTGAGTTCCTCCCACCGCCTCGGCCCCAGCTTGTTTCTTCTTCTTCTTGCCTTTCGGCATAGAATTAGAAAACTTTTAGGTAACCATGGCTTGCGCCTGAGCACTCTAACAAAAAAACTCCTCTGCCGCCTGGAGTTCTGTCAGAAGCTCCGCCAATGAATACAACCTCTTGTTCATGTTGTAGTTCAGGCGGAACTGCTCAAAACTCTTAGGTAAAGACTAGAGAATGATATCGACCTGGGTTTCCCCATCGATCTCAGCTCCGAGGACTTCCAGCTCATTCAAATGAGCCATCATCTTGAGAACATGATCCCTTACGGGTGTTCCCTCGATCATTGTGGTCGTCATCAAGTTCCTCATGGCTTCCTGCCTTGCATCCTAATTCTGGTGTCCGAAAAGCTCTTTAAGATTGAGCATCATGTCATAAGCAGTGGGCATGGCTTGATGCTGAAGTTGTAGTACATTTAACATAGATGCCAAAATGTAACACCGCGCCATCTCATCGGCCTTGATCCACTTCTTTTAACTCTCCTTCTCCTTTTCCCCAGAATCATCCGCAGGCATAGGAGGGAACTCTTCGAGGAGTATATATTTGTATTCCTCAGCAGTCAAGACAATGTCAAGATTCCTCTTCCAATCAACATAGTTGGGTCCAGTAAGTTATTTTCTTTCAGTATCACAGCAAGCGGGTTGAAAGTCATTTTGAAAACAATGTAAGAATCAAATAGATCAAAACATTAAATTTCAAAAAATTATTGATTCCTCAAACAATAAAATTTTAAAATCAACCAACACCTCAAAAGACCGAGAATACCGTATGCCACGATAGTCTAGACGTATACGAATTCTACATTTATAAGAGGAGGTTTCACCCATTAATTTTACTATCTTGTCAACCTAACTTTTTGACAAATAAAATTAATAGTTGGTTCCTCTTCGGCCCTACAAATAAAAGCAGTGACTCCGATGGGGAGAATACTTATATTTGTATCTAAGTATTCACCATTACTTGGTGCCAAGATAATTATCTCGGGTTATGTGCCTTCCGATGGGGAAGTACACACGATGCTTAATAATTTCCTATAACCATATTTGACCTTGTGATCCACAAACAAACTCATCCGATGGGGAGGAAGGCACTCTGAGCCGACGCGCAAGTTTGTTTGCATCACATGTCAAATTGTAATGGAGGTCGTGGGAATTTATAAAAATACCCCTCTCCCACTTAGTAATTTAAAATTGAGAAATTTTCTAGCCTACGACATGCATATCAAACAAAAAGCAATAAATATAAAAAATAAATATTTTCCAACTATTATGGCTTTTGTCTTCAATATGTCTCCCGTCGTATCGCCATCTCATCCGCTCCTCCCTACGCCATGTACAAGCCATCCGGAGATCCGAGCCAAGAAAAAAACTATTTTAATTTACATCCATCGATCCTATACTCCACGAAGGAGTGTACATGAAATCTAGATTGAAAGTAAACTAAAATAAAAAGAGTGGATAAACAATGCCGTATCTAATTACAAAAATTAAATACTAGCCTTGTCAATACCGAGGATTCAACAAAATATACAATTACACACATATAATCAGATACACACATATGGCCATAATAGTTGGATCCTATGCCTGCAACCAAAAATTTAACCTACGCACATTCTACTATTATCTGGCACATATAATATATGAAAACTGCATAAAAGTAAACGAATCCTAAACACACAAAACCGAAAACCGTGGCTCTAATACCACTTGAAGGCAGGAAACTTCGCTTCCCACTTCAACTCGGTCGCTTGTTCATGGCGATCCCTTCTATGTCCCCGGATAAAAAAAATTATCCTTGACAAGAGGGATTACCCAAGGTAACATTTCATCATCGTGCTATTCGATTAGAGTAGTCAATTGAACAAACTTATTGTTCAGGCCACAAACCTCTATTCTACGAATAGTCGCGAATTAACGATGTACGGATCGTCGACTTTTGTGTTTGTATTCAGGGTCCAAGTTAATTTAACCACAAAACAGAATATACAACATGAATATGATTGAAAAACAATTATAGACATGTTATAAAATAAAATAGACAAGTATTATACCTCTCGATCTTCTATTGTATGTCCTTCCTCCTTTTGGACATCGTGTGGGCGACGATCTTTCAAAAGTTGAAGCCTCCTAGATCACCAATCTTCCTTCCTTGCTCGCTCCTAACAAGAGGAAGTATAGAAACAAAACTCTTCTCATTCTTTTAACCAACCACCAAGCACCAACCTTGATGCTTGTCGCCGGCCAAGAGGAGAAGAAGGATGGTGGAGAAGTGGGCGCTGGCCAAGAGCTCCAAGGAATCACCCTAACCCTTGTTTCCACCGGCCAAGGAGAAGAGGAGGAAGTGCTTTGGATGCTACCCAAAGAGAGGAGAGGAAAAGATGGGCGCCGACCACCAAGGAAGAAGAAGAAGAAGGAAACAATTTTCTTATTTGTGGCCGCCCAACCACCAAACCCTAGCCGCCCAAACCCTAGCCCCTCTTCATTTCCTTCAATTGCCTTACTGCCCACCCTAATTCCTCCTTTTATAGAGTTATGCTTAAGCCTTGTTTTAATCTCCACCATTGGTTCTAGGTATTTAATCTCAACCGTCGGATCTAGAGATTTAATCTCAACCGTCGGATCTAGAGATTTAATCTCTACCGTTGGATCTAGAGTTTTGTTTTCCATCATTCGATCTAGGCTTCATGAGGTTTTAATAGGCTACAATAGGGACCATGAGGAGGAGTTTGATCTTGGCCACCCAATGAATCAAGCCCACATAAAGTCCGATCCATTAATGATAATCCATTCCACTAGAGGATTATCATTGATCAACCTCACCAACCACCATAAGTTAATATGGGCTCCATATATTATTTGGACATTTTTCCCCCCGTGTTTAAGATCTCGAATGCCCGTCGATTAATTAATTTACTGACAATTAATTAATCCACATCTAACTCCATGAGTAGTACCACTCAACCTTATCATCATGCCGGACCAAGTCCACCTGCAGGGTTTACATGATCAACCTTATGAGCTTCTCAATGGGACATCATCATCCTAATATATTGGACACGATTTCCTCCTATAATCAACGACACACCATATAAGATATATCATTTCACAACTTACCGAGCCTATCGATTTACTCTATAAATCTCGCCCATTGGTAAATCAAAGAAATGAATACTAAGTATATGTGTCCGTTATTATATCGGGATTAAGAGCATGTACAATATAATATCTGAGGTCCGATTCGATTATGTAGTCAGCAATAAATCGAATCACCTCTAAGTCGGTCCTGCTCAATACACACAAAGTGCACTAGTGTGATTCTATCGTCAAGACAAACCAATACCAAATCACACTACAACCATTCGAATTGTTTGTCCATAACCATCTCGGTTGTGAGCCTTTACTTAAACTTTACAATGAACCGATAATATGATCTCCTGTGTGACACTACACACCATGTTATCTACAATGTAATGTATTAGATAATATGCATAACCATAAATATGCAAACAATGATCATGTGATTCTTATTTCAAAAATAAAAATGTTCATATAAAAGATAGACTTTTCAGTATACATCTCAACATTTGGTTCAAGTGTATATAAATTTCCTATCAATGCACCAGAACAAATAATCTTCCTATTCCTTTTTACAACAACTCTATCATTAAAATAAATAGAATATCCATCCATAAACAATTTAGAAACCGAAATCAAATTCTTTCTAAATTAAGGTACATAAAGGCAATTCTTAAGAAGCAAAACTTTATTCCTCTCAAAAGACAAATAAACATCTCCCACTACAACAGCAGCTACCTTCGTAGCATCACCCAAGTAGATGGTAATCTCCCCTTCAGCCAGTCGTCTAGTTTCCTGGAAACCCGGCAAAGTATTGCAGACATGATCAGTGGCTCTCGTATCTACACACCAGGTGCCGATAGATAACACCGCTAAACATGTTTCAACGAGTAGACCAAAAGATATACCTTTGTTCTGCTTCCGGTTGGGGTAGTCCTTCTTCCAGTGTCTAGTCTACTTGCAAGTGAAGCACTTGCCTTTCGGCTTCTTTACTCCTCCCTGAGATCCTCCCGCCACCTTTGCCCCAACTTGTTTCTTCTTCTTCTTGCCTTTCGACTTAAAAGTAGAAACCTTTTGGGCAACCATGGCCTGCGCCTGAGCACTCTGATGAAATAGCCCCTTTGCCGCTTGGAGTTCTGTCAGAAGCTCAGCCAATGAATACAACCTTTTATTCATGTTGTAGTTCAGGTGAATCTGCTCAAAACTTTTAGGTAGAGACTGGAGAATGATATCGAATTGGGTTTCCCCACCGATCTTAGCTCTGAGGACTTCCAGCTCATTCAAATGAGTCATCATCTTGAGAACATGATCCCTCATGGGTGTTCCCTCGATCATGGTGGTCATCATCAAGTTCCTCATGGCTTCCTGCCTTGCATCCCAATTCTTGTGTCCGAAAATCTCTTTGAGATTGAGCATCATGTCATAAGCAGTGAGCATGGCTTTATGATGATATTGCAGTACATTTGACATAGATGCCAAGATGTAACATCGCGCCATCTCATCAGCCTTAATCCACTTCTTATAACTCTTCTTCTCCTTTTCCCCAGAATCATCCACAGGCTTAGGAAAACACTATTCGAAGAGTACATATTTGTATTCCTCAGCAGTCAAGACAATGTCAAGATTCCTCTTCCAATCAACATAATTGGGTCCAGTAAGTTATTTTCTTTCAGAATCATAGCAAGTGGGTTGAAAGACATTTTGAAAAACCTAGGAATCACATAGATCAAAACATTAGATTTCAAAAAATTATTGATTCCTCAAACAATAAAATTTTAAAATCAACCAACACCTCAAAACATCGAGAATATCGTATGCCATGTTAGTGTGGACATATACGAATTCTACATTTGTAAGAGGAGGTGTTACCCATTAATTTTACTATCTTGTCAACCTAACTTTTTGACAAATAAAATTAATAGTTGGTTCCTCTTCGGCCCTACAAATAAAAGAAGTGACTCCGATTGAGAGGATACTCTTATTTACATCTAAGTGTTCACCATTACTCAGTACCAAGGTAGTTATCTCGGGTTATGTGCCTTCCGATGGGGAAGTACACACGCTCCTTAATAAATTCCTATAACCATATTCGACCCTGTGATCCGCAAACAAACTCATCTGATGGGGAGGAAGGTACTCAGAGCCGACGCGCAAGTTTGTTTGCACACTTGTCAAATCGTAATGGAGGCCGTGGGAATTTATAAAAATATCCCTCTCCCACTTAGTAATTTAAAATTGAGGAATTTTTCTAGCCTACGACATGCATATCAAACAAGAAGCAATAAATATGAAAAAAAAAATATTTTCCCACTATTATGGCTTTTGTCTCCAATATGCCTCCCATCGTATCGCCATCTCATCCGCGCCTCCCTACACCATGTACAAGCCATCCGGAGATCTGAGTTGAGAATAACTATTTTAATTTACATCCATCAATCCTATACTCCACGAAGGAGTGTACATGAAATCTAGATCGAAAGTAAACAAAAATAAATGAGTGGCTAAACAATGTCGTACTTAATTATAAAAATTAAATACTAGCCTCGTCAACCCCGAGAATTCAAATAATATACAATTACACACATACAATCACATACACACATATGGCCATAATAGTTGGATCCTATGCCTACAACCAAAAAGTTAACCTATGCACTGTTGGTATTGCCCAGAAGCTCTGATACCAATTGTTGGTATTGCCCAGAAGCTCTGATACCATATGTTGGCAATGTGCTAGTCCTCGGAGGCTCATTGGCTCCCATGTCCCCGGATTAAAATTTTCACTAATGAAAAATAATCCGGATGGGATGAGTTTCCTAAGCACAACCAATTCGTCGTCGTGCTAACGACTCGAGCGATCGCTTGAACAAACTAGTTGTTCAAGCAACCAACTCTTCTAGTCGGTTAGCCGCGGAAGAGACGACGGACGGATCGCCGGTTTTTGTGTTTATCTTCGGGGTCCATGATTATACAAATACATGCAAATGTAAACTAGTATAATCAACATATACTAACATAAAGAACATAAGCTAGTATATCAAATAAGAACGTATAAAGAACAATAATAAAAGTTATAAAACTTTTATACCTCTTGATCTTCTACCGTATGTCCTAACCTCCTTGTAGACTTCGTGTGGGCGAAGATCCTCCACAAGTTGAAGCTTCCTAGATCTTCAATCCAAAGAATGAAGAACTATCTTTCCTTTCTTGCTTGAGCCAACCACCAATCCACAAAGGATTGATGCCGCCGGCCTCAAGAATAGAGAGAACATAATGGAAACAACCAAGGAACCGAACTAGGGACAAACGCTAGCTCCTAGTGCCGCCGGCCAAGAGGAAAAGAAGAGGAAAAGAAGAATAGGTTGGGCACCGCCAAAGGTATAGGAAAAAGGATAGGAACCGGCCAACACCCTAGGAAGAAGAAGAACACTTCCCCTATAGTTGCCACCCACCTTACCTTCCAAACCCTAGCCGCCCAACCAAGCTTCCTTTGGATTTCATGCCGCCCAAGGTAGAGGAAGAGAAGATAGTGGCCGACCAACCCTCTTAGGAAGAAGAAGAGCCCTTCCCCTATAGTTGCCGCCCAACCATTGCTTCCAAACCTAGCCGCCCAATCCAAAGAGCCAAACCCTATTCTAATTAGGGTTTCCTCCATGGGGTTTCTTGCCGCCCAAGCATGGTGGAGAGAAGAGATCTAGGAGCTAGCCACCTATAAGGAAGAAGAGAAGCTCTTCCACAAATTGCCGCCCACCCTAGCTCCACCACCTTGGCCGCCCAACCTAAGGATCCAAAACCCTAATTAGGGTTTCCTCCTTGAGGTTGCTTGCCGCCCAAGTAATGCTAGGCAAAACCATAATTTCCTTAGCATCCATCATGAACCATTAAACTTGTTGCCGCCCAACCCATAGCCACCCTTTTATAGAGTTAGGGTTAGGCCTTGGTTTAATCTCAACTGTTGGTTCTAGGGTTTTAATCCCAACCGTCGAATCTAGAGATTTAATCTCAACCGTCTGTTCTAGGATTTTAATCCAACCGTCGGATCTAGAGATTTAATCTGAACCGTCGGTTCTAGGATTTTAATCCAACCGTCGGATCTAGAGATTTAATCTTCGCCGTTGGTTCTAGGGTTTTAATCCCAACCGTCGGATCTAGAGATTTAATCTCAATCGTCAGTTCTAGGATTTTAATCCTACCGTCGGATCTAGAGATTTAATCTCCACCGTCGGTTCTAGGATTTTAATCCAACCGTCGGATCTAGAGATTTATTTTCCATCATTTGATCTAAACTTCATGAGGTTTATATTAGGCTACGATAGGGACCATGAGGAGGAGTTGGGTCTTGGCCACCCGATGGATCGGAACCACACAAACTTGATCCATCAATGATGTTCCATTCCACTAGAGGATCATCATTGAACTACCTCACCAACCCCCATAAATCAATATGGGCTCCATATATTATTTGTACATCTATCTCCCCGTGTTTAAGATATCGAATGTCCGTCAATTAATTGATTTACTGACCATCAATTAATTAACATCTAACTCCTCGAGTAGTACCACTCAACCTTATCATCATGTTGACTAAGTCAACCTGCAGGGTTTACATGATGAACCTTATGAGCTCCTCAAGGGGACATCATCAACCTAATATATAGGACACGGTTTCCTCCTATAATCAACGGCACACCATGTAAATAATATCATTTCCCAACTTACCGGGCATATTGATTTAATCCATAGAAATCTCACCCTCTGGTAAATCAAAGAAATAAATATTAAGTACATGTGTCCGTTATTATATCGGGATTAAGAGCATGTACAACATAATATCCGAGGTCCGATTCAATTATGCAATCAACAATAAATTGAATCACCTCTATGTCGGTCCTGCTCAATACACCTAAGTCTACTAGTGTAACTCTATGTTCAAGATAAAACAATACCAAGCTACACTACAACCATGCCAATGGTTTGTCCAAAACCATCTTGGTTGTGAGCTTCTACTTATACTATACAAGGGACTGATAACTTGATCATCTGTGCCACACCCAAGCACCATGTTATCTACAATGTAAAGTATTAGATAATATGCACATATATAAATATAAAGTTCAAACAATGATCATGTGATTCTTATTTCAAAATAAAGATGTTCATACAAAAGAGCTAGGCTTTCAGTATACATCCCAACAATCTCCCACTTATACTAAAAGACTATGCTGTCCTCATACTGCCATACATCTGATTCCCCTTCCCTCCACATGCCTATCAAAGCTCTCGCTAGAAGGGCCTTAGTGAAAGGTCTACCAGGTCATCCTCTGATGCAATCTAGGTGACAGCAACTTCTACCACCTTTACGATTTCTCGTATCAGGTGGTACTTGCACTCTATGTGTTTACTAGCCTTATGGGCTCGTGGTTCCTTCGAGTTTGCAACTGCACCATTCTTATCACAATAAATTGTGATAGTTCTGGGCAAACCAGGAATCACATCCAAGTCCATCAGAAAGTTCCTGAGCCACACAGCTGTTAGGAGGATCGGTTGGCCGGCTAGAGGGGGGTGAATAGCCCTCGTTCGTGTTGGGTTTTTCCGAGCCGCAAAAACCGCTTTTTGCGTTGCGGAAACCTCGGAAGCCCCCGGCCACGGATCCGTGCGAAGAAGTATTAAAACAAAACATGTATGTGCTTGTATAAAAACCCTAGATCTACCTTAGATCTAAGAGATAAGAGCGTTACCCTCGATGCGATGCCCTTCGCAAATCCCGCTCGTCCAAAAGTCCACCGGAACTCGAGAGTGTCAAGTGCACACTCCTCTATGGTATCCACACAAGCAATAGGTGGAAGAAAAACACACTTGAGTGTGCTAGCACTCCTAGGGTGTCTCGGCAAGATGAGGAAGGAGAGGGAGAGAGCTTGAGGGAAGAGTTCCAAGGTTGAAGATGAAGTCATTTTAGCCACCAAAAATCAATACACCATCTAATGGAGTGGCCGGCCACTTCATGGAGGGGGGTTACATGCATGCATGTAACTCCCATGACCCTTGATCTCCCTCATGATGTGGCATCAATTGACAAAGTCAATGATGATGTGGAGCATCATCATTGGCCGCCCATGCCAAGTCATCACCATGACATGGCATTTGGTCAAGTCAAACTTGACCTTTCATCTTCCCTCTCAAGTCAAGTCAAACTTGACCTCTAATCTCCCATGGTTGATCAAATCTAACCACTTGACTCAAGTCAATTTAATTTAATGAATCTTTATTCATTAATTTAAATTGATTTGATGAATCAAATCTCAATTAGACTCATTCAACACTTGAATCAACTTGAGTCTAACTCAATTAGTCTAATTTGGATTACTCTTAATCCAATTTGGTTCATCCCATGAACCTAATCCTCATGGTTCATCATATGAACCTAATCTCCATCTAATTGCTCTTATGTGTGTGACCCTATAGGTTCTTGTAACGTTGGCAATGTCCCTAAACCGATTTAGGAACATAAGCAATGAGCGGTATCTAGCAACACATCATTGCTACCCAAGTTACAAGAATGTTGAGCTCCAACATCACCTTTGTGACTACTAATTGTGACTCTCACAATATGTGACAATATCCCTCTATCCTTGACATCTAGATTGACCAATCGAGGCATAGACCGTGTCATCCTCGGTACAATCTAAATCTTGAACTCCAAGTAGACTCACTCTAATCAAATGAGCTCAATATCTCATATTGACTCATTTGGGCATGGCCATGCACTTCGTGGTCTCACTCTATCAAGAATATCGATGTCACCCCCGTCATATAGGAGGGATAGATCCCATCTACATCACTCACATCCCTCCGCATAATTCGTTACATACCCAGTAATCGCCTTTATAGTCCACCCATTTACGGGTGACGTTTGACGAGCCAAAGTATGCAATTCATTATGTAGGGAACCATGGTGACTTCAGGTCTAAGGACTAATAGTCATACTAATAGCCACATGAGAAAGTATATGACACTCATATAACGATCCATGATACTTTCTCATGGCGGGTCATTCAGTATACATTCTCCAATGCATACCCATGTGTCAACTTGATATCTCATATCCATGACTTGTGAGATCAAGTCATCGTGTTGACCTACATGCTAGTCTCTACGCATTAACATTGTCCCTGAATGTTAATACTGACTAGGAATGATTAAGAGTAGTGTTCTCTATATCATCTCATTATCGATTCAACCAATCGATTGATATAGATAAGAACCTACTACTCAAGGACATTATTATATTTAGTTATTTGGCACCAATACAAGTAAATATAATAACCATGCCTTAATAAATAGGAATATGATACAATAAAGTCCATACAACAATCATCACATGATTGGCTCTAGGGCTTTCACTAACAGTTCGATGATCGTCGTATTTTGTTCGTCTACAAAATGTTAGCGCAAGCGGAATATACAAATACAAACAAAGACAAACAAAATATAAGCAAGCAATACAAACACCGAGATGTAACGTGGTTCACGGCTGCGCCGCTAATCCACGGTCCGATTCGTCCACGGTGAATCACTCCGAAACCTAATCACTATTGGTCTCTCCTTTGCACCAAGCTAGGTGGAGGTAACCTTTACAAACAGTCCTCTTACAAATAGAATGGAAATAAGCTTGAGTAAGAGGATGGAAAGCTTTAGGGATATTTGGGAGAGTATTAGAGCATGAGCATTTTTTTTTCCCAAACCCTTACCCCCTTCCTTTTTATAGAGGAAGAGGGTTTCTTCCCGTTGACACAGGATCGGGCCGATCGATGCCCTCGACGATCGATCTCGTAGCCGCTGCCCAATAACGGCCGCTTTCCACGCTGGATTCCATCCATCCAGATTGGCATCACCGATCGATGGGACCATCACCGATCGATGCTCGATCACCGAAAGTGCTCGGTGCCGAGTCGACTCCATTCTCGCGCCTGCGCATTGTCCATCACCGACCGCTTTCGCCGATCATTGCCGACATCGGCCGATCGCGCCATGGCGGCCGATCGCTAAGCCCTAAACCGGTCTTATACTAGTCGATCAACCCATCGATTGGGAGCGATCCGCCATGACATGGCAATGACCGTGTCGGAAAACCATCCGACACTTGGCCAAAGGGCCAAGTTTCACCTAAGAGCTACCTTCCCTGGGTTACAATCGCTCACTCTCATCTCTCGGAGTCCCTCGCCTTCGAAGTTCTCTTCGTTCTCGGCCACGTCCCTCGGCAGCATCAGGCGCACGGCTCTGCAATGCTCCTTCGCGTCTCTTGCCTCGAAGTCTACTTTCTCCGGCTTCACTCCAAGCTTCTCGTCCGGCGGTCCCTCGGATGCTCCAAGCGCACGGCTTCCGCAAAGCTATCCTTCACCGACTCAAGGCACGAGTCATGAGATGTGAAACTCGCCACGGCTCCATGTGCGAATTACTAAGTCCTGCACGACTTCAACGCACATATCACATCAACAATACCAACCTAACTTCAACCCTTTGCCACACCATCAAAACCATATCACGGCAAGAGATTGCCCTAACAATCTCCCCATTTTTGATGTGTGGCAATCCGTTTAAGTTAGGTAAAAACATTTGATATAAATTTTTAAGGAAAGAAAGCATGTAAACATAAACATTTGATAGCAACATGCAACTCCCCCTTAATCCATGAAACTCCCCCTTAATCTCTCCCCCTATCACATAAATAACTTAAACATATTCATTTCTCCCCCTTTGACACCATCAAAAATATGAATACTAAGTTATAAACATATGACATCAAGTCTAAAGGAAAGAGAATACCACAAGTTGATAAAAAATTTGAATTCAGCATCGGTCGAAATGCTAGCCATCAATCGATGGTTCAGGATACTCAATGACCGGCACATGATTTTCGGGATTTTTGATTTTTCTGGCCGAATTTCAGAAATGCGTTAAAAATTCCAGAAAATTCAAAAAATCATAAAATTTGGGGAACATATTTCTATTAAGTATATCTATCAAGGAAAAATAGTTTTTCATGAAAACTCATTATATTTTCTTGTTTTTGCCAAAAATCCAAAAGTTCTAAAAACTACTAGGTTTTTTATCATTCTAGTATCAAGTTAGCTACCTAGTTTTGCATCCAATTGTTTCAAAACATGAATACATGTATTTTAAGGTAAGAAATTGTTTTGAAAACATATGAAATATCCAACCATGATCTTTGGGCAATATGTCTATTTATTAAACATAAGCCTTCCCCATGATTGGTCTATTATTGCTATTTTGATACTTTAAATGACCATCTAAATGCCATAGGCATTAGTGGACATTTGTATCATCCTAATATCTCACCCATGCTAAGTTTGCAATCAAGTTAGCCTATAGTGAGTGTGAGATGCATCCTAGGGGGTATTTGTATATACTTAACCAACATATTCATGCAATTCTATCATGGTTAAGTATCAACCTAACATCCTACATGATCATAATGACATATATGAATGAATTCTACATTATGATCATGAAACTCATGTATCCATCAAATAATAGTCATGCATTAGGTATTATATGATGATAATAAGCAAATTATCACCTAAAGCATGATTTAAACCTATTTCTAGTGATAACGTGCCAAATTTCAAAATCGTAAATCATGATTTAAAAACATACATAGGAATTACAACAATCATCATGATTTAAGCATTATTACCTATTTATGGGTACGTTATCATCACCCAACACTATCTAAAAATGTTGTCCCGTCATCCTAGGTCAACCAAAATATGATATAGGTCAAGTTCATATGGTTGACTACCCTAGGGGTTTTCTAACCCTTAAGGATGGATTTTGGAACCCAAAATAGATTTTTGCCTATGGGATTCACTAGAAATTCCTTGGGGATCCATTTCTTAGCTATTACTTTGTTTTTGTCTTGTCCCCTAGCAATTAGGCATTTATAGGCCTTCTCATTTTTCTTCTCTTTATATCCTAGGCCCTTCTTGTTAAAACTTGCCCTTTGGCTCCCAATTATCATGTTAAGGGTATTGGAGCCTATTGTGAATTTCTCTAGGGCTTTGGTCAAATAATCTACCTTTTCCCTTAAAGCCCTATTTTCATTTATACATGCATCACTAACATCTAATGGCATATATTCATCATGTGAGCATGCATCATCATGGCAAGAAGAAATATTTTCACTTAAGCATGCTTTTTCTAATTTTTGCTCTAATTCCTTAATTTGATTAAGCATGCTTTTATTTTTCTTTTTCATTCCAAATAAGTCCTTAGTTAAACTAGAAATTATGGAAACTATTTTCTTAGGAGAGGCTTTCTATACCATAGTTTCCATATCCTCTTCTTCATCGGATGAGGAGGTAGATGAAACTCCCCTTCATTTGAGCTCTCCTTGTGCTTGATTCTTCATTTGAGGAGGAGGAGGAGCTATCCGAGTCATGAAGAGCCATTAGTGCTAGGTTGGAGTAAACATGCTCTTCTTCATCGGATGAGGAGGAGGAGGCAAGGTCATCCCATGTCTTGGCTTTGAGAGCCATGGACTTTCCTTTTTCCTTGGCCTTCTTCTCCTCTTTCTTCTTGCTCCCCTTCTTCTTCTTCTTTTCTTCCTTCTTTTTCTTCTCTTCCTTGCTCTTGTTTAGGAGGGGACAATTGTCCCTTATGTGCCCCTCTCCTTGGCAATTGTAGCATATGACCTTCCCCCTTGGTCTCCTTCCCCTATCATTAGATTTATGAAATCTAAAATTCTTAAATACACGCCTTACCCTCCTTACCATATAGGCCTCTTCGGTGCTATCCATGGAGGAGGATGAGGCTTCGTCATCGGAGGAGAAGGGAATTTCCATCTTCTTCTTTCGCTTATTTGCTATCAAGGCTACTCCCCTTGAAGTTTGGACTCTAGGCTCTTCTTGTATACCTTCAAGCCTTGTCTCATGAAGCTCCATGGTTGAAAAGAATTCCTCCAAGGTGCTTACTTCTAGGTTCTTGGAGATGTAAAATGAGTCCACCATGGAGCTCCATCTTGAGGACCGGGGAAAGGCGTCTATGGCCTTCATTACCATATCCCGGTTGGATAACTTCTCTCCTACACTTGTTAGTCCAAGCAAAATCTCTTTAAACCTAGAATGCAATGAAGTTACCTTTTCTCCCTTTTCTAATTTGATGTTTGATAGTTGCGAGCGGAGGAGGTCTCTTCTTGCTAGCTTTGCCTCCGAGGTACCTTCATGAAGCTCTACTAGCTTCTCCCACATCTCCTTTGCACTAGAGCACTCCCAATCTGGGTTTATCTCTTGTTGGGAAAGTACGTTGAGGAGATGATGCTTAGCCCTTGAATTTGCAATGTGTTCCTCTCTTTGCTTCTTAGTCCACCTTGTCTTCTCTATTGGTTCACCCCTTTCATCCCTAGGCAACTCGAAACCATTTTCCATTATAAGCATAACATCAAAATCGGTCTCGAAGAATACCTCAATTCGCTTCTTCCACTGCTTTAATCGAACCGGCGGGTAGATGTTGGAGCCGGCCATCTTTTAATGAAGTGTTTGTCGTGGCGGTTAGTCCTTGACAAACGACTTGGCTCTGATACCACTTGTTAGGGGATCGGTTGGCCGGCTAGAGGGGGGTGAATAGCCCTCGTTCGATGATCGCCGATTTTGTCTGCCTACAAAATGTTAGCGCAAACGGAATATACAAATACAAACAAAGACAAACAAAATATAAGCAAGCAATACAAACACCGAGATGTAACGTGGTTCACGGCTGCGCCGCTAATCCACGGTCCGATTCGTCCACGGTGAATCACTCCGAAACCCAATCACTATTGGTCTCTCCTTTGCACCAAGCTAGGTGGAGGTAACCTTTACAAACACTCCTCTTACAAATAGAATGGAAATAAGCTTGAGTAAGAGGATGGAAAGCTTTAGCGATATTTGGGAGAGTATTAGAGCATGAGCATTTTTTTTCCCAAACCCTTACCCCCTTCCTTTTTATAGAGGAAGAGGGTTTCTTCCCGTTGACACAGGATCGATCGATGCCCTCGATCTCGATCTCGTAGCCGCTGCCCAATATTTCACGCTGGATTCCATCCAGCTATTGGCATCATCGATGGGACCATCGATCGACTGATGCTCGATCAATCGAGTGCTCAACTGAGTCGACTCCATTCGCGTGCCCGATGCGGTTCCATCGATCGGCCTTCCACGGCGATCACGACATCGATCCGATTGCCGGTTCCATGGCGGCGATCGCCAAGCCCTAACCGGTCTTATACGGTCGATCAACCCATCGACTGGAAGCGATTGCCGCCATGACATGGCGGTCGATCGGTGTCGAAAAACCATCCGACACTTGGCCAAATGGCCAAGTTTCACCTAAGAGCTACCCTTCCCTGGGTTACAATCGCTCACTCTCATTTCTCGGAGTCCCTCGCCTTTGAAGTTCTCTTCGTTCTCGGCCACGTCCCTCGGCAGCATCAGGCGCACGGCTCTGCAATGCTCCTTCGCGTCTCTTGCCTCGAAGTCTACTTCCTCCGGCTTCACTCCAAGCTTCTCGTCCGGCGGTCCCTCGGATGCTCCAAGCGCACGGCTTCCGCAAAGCTATCCTTCACCGACTCAAGGCACGAGTCATGAGATGTGAAACTCGCCACGGCTCCATGTGCGAATTACTAAGTCCTGCACGACTTCAACGCACATATCACATCAACAATACCAACCTAACTTCAACCCTTTGCCACACCATCAAAACCATATCACGGCAAGAGATTGCCCTAACAACAGCTTCTTTGGCCGCCACAGGGGCTGCCACATACCCAGCTTCCATGGTAGAGTCCACCATGCATTTCTGCTTGACACTCTTCCATACAATGGCTCCACCTTTCAAAGTAAACACAAACCCCGAGGTAGACTTACTATTATCCCTATCAGATTGGAAATCAGAATCCGTGTAACCCATAGGGAGTAATTGGTCTGCCCGGTAGACTAGCATATAATCCCTAGTCCTTCTCAGGCACTACAATATATGCTTTACCGCAGTCCAATGTCCCTGTCCTGGATTACTCTGATATCTGATGACCATGCCTTCGGCAAAGCAGATATCTAGTCTCGTACATAGCATACATTAGGCTTCCTACTGCCGAAGCATAAGGAACTGCCTATATCTCCTCTATCTCCTCTATCTCTTCAAATAATCTAGGACACATCTGCTTAGATAAAGGAACTCCATGCCTGAACGGTAGAAAACCCTTCTTGGAGTTTTGTATGCTAAAACGATCCAAAACCATGTCTATGTATGAAGCTTGGGATAAGCACAACAACCTTGATCCCAAGGTTGTGACCCACTTCTCCCAAGTCCTTCATATCATACTGTTTGGACAACCATACCCTTACGTCTGATAACACTTCGATGTTGTCACCAACCACCAAAATGTCATCTACGTATAGTACAAAAATACCACTACGTTTCCTTCACATCTCTGGTATACACAAGACTCATCCGAACTTTGAATAAATCCAAAAAAACTGGATTTACCTACTCAAAGCGGATGTTCCAAGACCTCGAAGCTTGCTTCAATCCATAAATGGACCAATTAAGCTTACATACAAGATGCTCTTTGCCTTTAGCAATGAATCCCTCTGGTCGCTTCATGTGGATGTTTTCCTCAAGACATCCATGAATGGAAAGCTGTCTTGACATCCATATGCCACACCTCATACCATATGAGCTGCTATGCACAAGAGCTCCCAGACCTGACTTGAATCCATAGATTCAATCTCAGTATTCATTGCACTTTGCAAAGGTGTTGTATCTATATCTTGGATTGCCTCGTCGTATGTCTAGGGATTAGGTTCATGTTTGCTAGGGACCAAATCGAAAGATTCACCCAAGAACATGAATCTAAGAAGTTGTCTCACAACCCTCCTACTACGACAAGGTATCATCTGTGTATCCTCTGTGACACGCGGTGCAGTGACATGTGGTATATCCTCTTGTACCGGTGGTACTAAAGAAGTTACTTCCCCTTTTAACTCCTCCAGAACAATTTTACTCTTGGACTTATGGCTTATCATATAGTCTTCCTCTAGAAATCTGGCATTCGTGTTAACGATCACCCTCTGATCTCTAGGACTACAAAACAAGTCAGAATAACTCATCATTGATCTAATCATCTCCATAAGAGTCATATTCCTTCGCTCTGCTACACCGTTCTGCTGGGGTGTGCCAGGTGTAGTCAATTGGGATCGAATCCCAACCTCTGATAAGTAGTTCCTAAACTCTCCCAAGAGGTTGTCACCACCACGATCAGATCGTAGTGACATCCATATCTTGAATAATTGTCTATAAAGAGATGAAATATTCAAGATTACCTCTTGCCTAGATAGTCATAGGACCATACGAATCAGACTGAACCACTTCCAACACATCTTTGGATCTATACCCCTTGGCCTTGAAAGGCCTCTTGGTCATTTTACCCTCCAAGCAAGATTCGCAGGTTGGGAGATGCTCCACCACTAATAAACCCAAAGGTTCATTAGCTATCAACCTTTGAATTCTGCTTAGGTTAATATGACCAAGCCTAAGATCCCAAAGATATGTTTGGTTCATCTTCAAAGGTTCTTTTCTCTTATCGGAATTTAGAAGATGAGTCAATAACTTCTATTTGCATCGTGGGAGCTTGTGGTTCAAGTTATAAATTTCCTATCTATGTACCTGAATAGATAATGTCCCTATTCCTTTTATAACAAATCTGTCATTAAAAGAAATAGATTATCCATCCATAAACTATTTAGAAACCAAAATCAATTCTTTCTAAATAAGGGTACATAAAGGAAATTCTTAAGAACTAAAACCTTTATTTTTCTCAAAAGATAAATAAAACATCTCCCACTGCAATAGCCACCATCTTCATGGCATTGCCCAAGTAAATGGTAATATCCCCTTTAGCTAGTCGTCGGGTTCCCTGGAACCTCTGTAAAGTATTGCAGACATGATTAGTGGCTCTCGTATCTACACACCAGGTGCCGGTAGATAACACCGCTAACCATGTTACAATGACTAGACCAAAAGATATACTTTTGTTCTGTTTTGGATTGGGACAGTCCTCCTTCCAATGTCCATCCTGCTTGTAAGTGAAGTACTTGCCTTTCGGCTTCTTCACTCCTCCCTGAGATCCTCCCACCACTTTTGCTCCACCTTGTTTCTCCTTCTTGTTGCCTTTCGGCTTAGAAGTAGAAACCTTTTTGGGCAACCATGGCTTGAGGATACTCTTCGAAGAGTGAAAACTTGTACTCCCTAGCAGATAAGACAATATTTGGATTCATTTCCGATCAATATTATTTGGGAACAGTAAGTTTATTTCCTTTAGTATTATAACAAGTGGACTGAAAGTCATTTTGAAAATCCTAAGAATCACATAGATCATTACTTTTAGATTTCAAATATTATTGATTCCTCAAAACAATAAAATCCTGAAATCAACCAACACCTCAAAACACCGAGAATATCGCATGCCACGCAGTGTGGACGTATACGAATTCTACATTTGTAAGAGGAGGTTTTACCCATTAATTTTATTATCTTGTCAACCTTACTTTTTGACAAATAAAATTAATAGTTGGTTCCTCTTTGGCCCTACAAATAAAAGCGGACTATGGGGAGGATACTTTATATTTGCATCTAAGTGTGCACCATTACACGATACTAAGGGCATTATTTCGGATTATGTGCCTTACCGCTGTGGAAGTACACACGCTCCTAGATAATTTCCTATAACCATTATTTGACCTAGTGATCCACAAACAAACTCATCCGCAGGGAGGAAGGCACTCAGAGCCGACACACAAGTTTGTTGCATCACATGTCAAATTGTAATGGAGGCCGCGGGAATTAATTAAAATATCCCTCTCCCACTTAGTAAATTAAAATTGAGGAATTTTCAAGCACACACAACATGCATATAAAACAAATCAGCAATAAATATGGAAAAATCAGAATTTTTCCAACTATTATGGCATTGTTCTCCAATATGCGTCCCGTCGTGTCGCCACCTCGTCCGCTCCTCCTACGCCATGTACGAGCCATCCGGAGATCCGAGCCGAGAATAAAACCTATTTTATTTTACATCCATCGATCCTATACTCCACGAGGGAGTGTACATGAAATCTAGATCGAAAGTAAAATAAAATAAAGAGTGGCTAAACAATGTCGTATTCAATTACAAAAAATAAATACTAATCTAGCCTCGTCAACCCGGAGGATTCAAATAATAAATTTTTACACACATCCATTCACATACACACACATGGCCATAATAGTCGGATCTTATGCCTGCAACCAAAGAGTTAAACTACGCATATCCTACTATTATCCGGCACATATAATTTATGAAAAATGCATAAAAAAAAATTAAACGATTCCTAAACACACAAAATCGGAAACCGTGGCTCTGATACCAATTGTTGGTATTGCCCAGAAGCTCTGATACCAATTGTTGGTATTGCCCAGAAGCTCTGATACCATATGTTGGCAATGTGCTAGTCCTCGGAGGCTCATTGGCTCCCATGTCCCCGGATTAAAATTTTCACTAATGAAAAATAATCCGGATGGGATGAGTTTCCAAAGCACAACCAATTCATCGTCGTGCTAACGACTCGAGCGATCGCTTGAACAAACTAGTTGTTCAAGCAACCAACTCTTCTAGTCGGTTAGCCGCGGAAGAGACGACGGACGGATCGCCGGTTTTTGTGTTTATCTTCGGGGTCCATGATTATACAAATACATGCAAATGTAAACTAGTATAATCAACATATACTAACATAAAGAACATAAGCTAGTATATCAAATAAGAACGTATAAAGAACAATAATAAAAGTTATAAAACTTTTATACCTCTTGATCTTCTACCGTATGTCCTAACCTCCTTGTAGACTTCGTGTGGGCGAAGATCCTCCACAAGTTGAAGCTTCCTAGATCTTCTTCAATCCAAAGAATGAAGAACTCTCTTTCCTTTCTTGCTTGAGCCAACCACCAATCCACAAAGGATTGATGCCGCCGGCCCCAAGAATAGAGAGAACATAATGGAAACAACCAAGGAACCGAACTAGGGACAAACCCTAGCTCCTAGTGCCGTCGGCCAAGAGGAAAAGAAGAGGAAAAGACGAATAGGTTGGGCACCGTCAAAGGTATAGGAAAAAGGATAGGAACCGGCCAACACCCTAGGAAGAAGAAGAACACTTCCCCTATAGTTGCCACCCACCTTACCTTCCAAACCCTAGCCGCCAAACCAAGCTTCCTTTGGATTTCTTGCCGCCCAAGGTAGAGGAAGAGAAGATAGTGGCCGACCAACCCTCTTAGGAAGAAGAAGAGCCCTTCCCCTATAGTTGCCGCCCAACCATTGCTTCCAAACCTAGCCGCCCAATCCAAAGAGCCAAACCCTAATCTAATTAGGGTTTCCTCCATGGGGTTTCTTGCCGCCCAAGCATGGTGGAGAGAAGAGATCTAGGAGCTAGCCACCTACATGGAAGAAGAGAAGCTCTTCCACAAGTTGCCGCCCACCCTAGCTCCACCACCTTGGCCGCCCAACCTAAGGATCCAAAACCCTAATTAGGGTTTCCTCCTTGAGGTTGCTTGCCGCCCAAGTAATGCTAGGCAAAACCCTAATTTCCTTAGCATCCATCATGAACCATTAAACTTGTTGCCGCCCAACCCATAGCCACCCTTTTATAGAGTTAGGGTTAGGCCTTGGTTTAATCTCAACCGTCGGTTCTAGGGTTTTAATCCCAACCGTCGGATCTAGAGATTTAATCTCAACCGTCGGTTCTAGGATTTTAATCCAACTGTCGGATCTAGAGATTTAATCTGCACCGTTGGTTCTAGGATTTTAATCCAACCGTCGGATCTAGAGATTTAATCTCCGCCGTTGGTTCTAGGGTTTTAATCCCAACCGTCGGATCTAGAGATTTAATCTCAACCGTCGGTTCTAGGATTTTAATCCAACCGTCGGATCTAGAGATTTAATCTCCACCGTCGGTTCTAGGATTTTAATCCAACCGTCGGATCTAGAGATTTATTTTCCATCATTTGATCTAAACTTCATGAGGTTTATATTAGGCTACGATAGGGACCATGAGGAGGAGTTGGGTCTTGGCCACCCGATGGATCGGAACCACACAAACTTGATCCATCAATGATGTTCCATTCCACTAGAGGATCATCATTGAACTACCTCACCAACCCCCATAAATCAATATGGGCTCCATATATTATTTGTACATCTATCTCCCCGTGTTTAAGATATCGAATGTCCGTCAATTAATTGATTTACTGACCATCAATTAATTAACATCTAACTCCTCGAGTAGTACCACTCAACCTTATCATCATGTTGACTAAGTCAACCTGCATGGTTTACATGATGAACCTTATGAGCTCCTCAAGGGGACATCATCAACCTAATATATAGGACACGGTTTCCTCCTATAATCAACGGCACACCATGTAAATAATATCATTTCCCAACTTACCGGGCATATTGATTTAATCCATAGAAATCTCACCCTCTGGTAAATCAAAGAAATAAATATTAAGTACATGTGCCCATTATTATATCGGGATTAAGAGCATGTACAACATAATATCCGAGGTCCGATTCAATTATGCAGTCAGCAATAAATTGAATCACCTCTATGTCGGTCCTGCTCAATACACCTAAGTGTACTAGTGTAACTCTATGTTCAAGATAAAACAATACCAAGCTACACTACAACCATGCCAATGGTTTGTCCAAAACCATCTTGGTTGTGAGCTTCTACTTATACTATACAAGGGACTGATAACATGATCTTCTGTGCCACACCCAAGCACCATGTTATCTACAATGTAAAGTATTAGACAATATGCACATATATAAATATAAAGTGCAAACAATGATCATGTGATTCTTATTTCAAAATAAAGATGTTCATACAAAAGAGCTAGGCTTTCAGTATACATCCCAACATGCACATCCTACTATTATCCGACACATATAATATATGAAAAGAGCATAAAAGTAACCGAATCCTAAACACACAAAATCGGAAAACATGGCTCTAATACCACTTGAAGGTAAGAAACTTCGCTTCCCACTTCAACTCGGTTGCTTGTTCATGGCAATCCCGTATTCGTCCCCGGATTAAAAAATTAATCCATGACAATTAGGGATTACCCAAGCTACCATTCCATCGTCGTGCTATCCGATTAGAGAGGTCACTTGAACAAACTTGTTGTTCAAGCAACCTACCTCTATTCTTCGAATAGCCGCAGAATAGATGATGTACGGATCGCGGTTTTTGTGTTCGTATTCGGGGTGCAAGTAAATTAGGCATATAATAAAAACATGCAACATACAAAGGAACAAAAGGAAAGAAAAACAAGATTTATACCTCTTGTTTACCTCAAGGTCTTCTATCGTATGTCCTATTCTCCTCTTGGATGTTGTGTGGGCAACGATCCTCCAAGAGTTGAAGTCTTCTAGATCACGATCTTCCTTTCCTTGCTCGCTCCAAACAAGAGGAAGTAGAAAAGCACTCTTCTTCTCCTTACTTGCACCAACCACTAAGGACATGTTCCTTGGTGTCCGCCGGCCCTAAGGAGAGGGAGAAGTTTAAACGCCGGCCAACTTCAATAGATGAACACCGACCAAGAGCTCCAATGGAAGAAGAAGAATCTGCCCAAGGGAAAGGAGAAGCCGGCCAAGAGGAAGAGAGAAGAGAAAACCCTAGTCCTTTTCTTGAGTTGCCTCCAGCCCTAAAGGAGAGGGAAGACAAGTTGCCACCCACCCCTTCAACCCAAACCCTAGCTCTCCAAGGTTTCTTGCTGCCCAAGTCTAGGAAAACAAAAACCCTAATCTCCCAAAGGATGTTCATGCCCAAGCCTTGGACACCCTTTTATAGAGTTAGGCTTAAGCCTCCTTTTAATCTCCACAATCAGATCTAGGGATTTAATCTCAACCGTCGGATCTAGAGATTTAATCTCAACCATCAGATCTAGAGATTTAATATCCACCGTATGATCTAGAGTTTTGTTTTCTATCATCGTATCTAGACTCCATGAGGGTTTTAATAGGCTATGATAGGGACCATGAGGAGGAGTTGGCTCTTGGCCACCCAATGGATCAAGCCCGCACAAAGTCTGATCCATGAATGATAATCCATTCCACAAGAGGATTATCATTGATCTACCTCACCATCCCCCATAAGTTAATATGGGCTCCATATATTATTTGTACATATATCTCCCCATGTTTAAGATCTCGAATGTCCGTCGATTAATTAATTTACTGACAATTAATTAATCAACATCTAACTTCATGAGTAGTACCACTCAACCTTATCATCATGTCGGACCAAGTCCACCTGCAGGGATTACATGATGAACCTTATAAGCTCCTCAAGTGGACATCATCATCCTAATATATAGGACACGGTTTCCTCCTATAATCAACGACACACCGTATAAATAATATCATTTTCCAACTTACCGAGCCTATCGATTTAATCTATAAATCTCGCCCATTGGTAAATCAAAGAAATAAATACTATGTATATGTGCCCGTTATTATATCGGGATTAAGAGCATGTACAATGTAATATCTGAGGTCCGATTCGATTATGTAGTCAACAATAAATCGAATCACCTCTAAGTCGGTCCTGCTCAACACACACAAAGTGTACTAGTGTAATTCTATGGTCAAGACAAACCAATACTAAATCACACTACAACCATGCCAATGGTTTGTCCAAAACCATCTCGGTTGTGAGCCTTTACTTATACTTTACAAGGAACTGATAACATGATTTCCCGTGTGACATTACACACCATGTTATATATAATGTAATGTATTAGACAAAATGAATAACCATAAATATGCAAACAATGATCATGTGATTCTTATTTCAAAATAAAGATGTTCATACAAAAGATAGAATTTTCATTATACATCCCAACATTCATAAGTGCTCCTCCTGCGGTAGAATCGAGGGACATCTTTGTGGCATACGTGATCCCGTTGTAGAAGATGTGGATCACTAGCCTCCTTTCTAGTCCATGGTGGGGGCATTGGTAAAGTAGTCCCTTGTAGCGATCCGAAGCTTCAAATAGGGACTCCCCCTCCTTCTGACGAAAGCTTGTGATCAGATTGTTCTTGTGAGTAGTTTTGCTTGGCGGGAAGTATTTGTTCAAGAATTGCTGCTCACATTGCTCTCATGTACTAATGCTTCCCGAAGGTAGGGAGTGAAGTCATGCCTTAGCCTTACCCCACAATGAGAACGGGAATAGGCTCAGGCGGATTGCGTCCATAGGGAGTCCATTTATCTTCATCGTCGAGCAAATCTCCATGAATAACTCTAGGTGCAGGTTCGGGTCTTCAGTTGCAGCTCCCCCAAATTGACTCTGCTGGACAATATGTATGAGTGTTGGCTTCAGTTCAAAGTTGTTTGACAAAATGGATGGTCCAACTATACTCAGCCTAAATCCTCTAGTGCTAGGGGCTGCGTAATCCGGCAAGGGTCGACTACCTATATTCACTTCATATGCAACTTGGTCCTCCATCCTCTTCTGTTCGGCTTTCCAGCGATGATAGGTTCGTTCGATTTCTAAATCAATCAAAATCAGGCCTTTCGATCCTAAGCGTCTAAGCATACGAAGAACCGAGACACAAAATTAGGAGTATTTACCTAAGGTTTAGAAACAAAAAATAAACTAATCTAGCTAACTAATAAAAAAGCAAATAAGAAATAGAGAATTATGTTGATGGAGTAAGCATCACTCCTTAGTTTTGATGTATGAACTACAGTTAATAGTTAGGACTCACGTGTGATCTAATATAAGTGTTAAGTGTGCAGGCTTAACAAGAAGTCCTAGTAGGTCATGTTGACTTGATACTAGGCATGAATTTTGATAGATAATGAGGACGGGACACCAGGCATGAAGTCCATATGGGTCGCGTGGACCAGACATCAGGCATGAAGACCGGTTGGGTCAAAAGACCAGACAATCAGCAAAAAGTCCAGCTGGATCAGGTAGACGGGACAGCTGGTGGAAGCCCTGGTGGGTCAGATTGGATGTCAAGGATGGTAAGTCCGCTAGGTAACCGGCAGGTAAGCCTCGAGTGAAGAGGTGAGGCCGAGTCCTCTGTAGGGGGACAAAGCTAGGCGTCGATCCGATGAAAAGTCCACGTGGGACTTAGTAGTTGATATCGAGCAATATTACTACTGCTATTGCATTTCATATCATTTGTTTTGTGCTAATCCTATTTTGCAGGAATCAGTCGACTGAATGGATTCAAGTCAAGTTCACGATCGAGATGTATCACCAATCGATACCTATTTGGTAGGACTGGCTTGGTGATCGATCAAAGATCGTGCGACGCAATAGCAATACGTAAACTGGAACGAAGTGAAATTTCTCGATGCAAAGCCGAGTGACGTGGAGTCGACTGAAGGGGATTCAGTCGACTGGAAGATCATGAATTCCATATCGACAGGCTGATGTGGAGTCAACTAGAAGGCATTCAAGTCGACTGGAAAGAGTTTATAAAAGTCGTGCTTTACTAGAACTCAAAATGGACATTCAATCAATGTCGAAGTGCTGCCGAAATACTTGCTCGTCAACTAAATTCTCATTCCACAACAAAGCGACCTTCCGACACACTACAACTACCTCTACAATCTCTTAGCGTCGGTATAAAGTCTTGTATTTTATTTTAATTTATTATTTCGCTTCTGCACTTAATTTTAAGAAGAGTGGGTAGTGTGTTACCCTTCTTCATCATTTGTAAAAAGAAAAACCCTCCAAAGTCGAGAGTTCTCGAGTCGGAGGGTATTTAGTGAATTGCTCATTGAGGTAGCTCATAGGAGAGCTATGGGCCTTGGAGTAGCAACCCAGTCCGGGTTGTGAACCAAGTAAATTGCTTGTGTTGATAATTGTCTTTATATTCCGCTGCGTACTTTGATTAGAATAAATAATATAAAATTAGTTTAAAATTATAAAATAGCGAGATTCACCCACCTCTCTCGGTTCACTCGATCCTACAATTGCTATCAGAGCAGGGGCGCTTCGAGTTGGTGAAACCACCATCATGAGCTTTTTATTGCCTTAGAATAATTTTTATTACTTTAGAATAATTTTTATTGCTTTAGAATAATTTTTATTGCATTAGAATAATTTTGATTGCTTTAGAATAATTTTTATTGCTTTAGAATAATTTTTATTGCATTAGAATAATTGTTATTGTATTAGAATAATTTTTATTGTGTTAGAATAATTTTTATTGAATTAAAATAATTTTTATTACAGTAGAATAATTTTTATTACATTAAATTAATTTTATACAATTTAATATTAGTTAAATAATTTTCTACACATTAAATTTATTTTTTGCATTTTAATATTAGTTAAAATAATTTTTTGCATATTAAATTTATTTTCTGCATTTTAAAATTAGTTAAAATAATTTTTTGCATATTAAATTCAATTTCTACATTTTAAAATTAGTTAAAATAATTTTCTACATATTAAATTCAATTTTTTCATTTTCAAATTAGTTAATATAATTTTCTGCATATTAAATTCAATGTCTGCATTTGAAAATTAGTTAAAATAATGTTTTCATATTAAATTCATTTTCTACATTTTAAAATTAGGTAAAATAATTTTTTGAATATTAAATTCATTTTCTGCATTTTATAATGAGTTAGAATAATTTTTTGCATATTAAATTCATTTTCTGCATTTTAAATGCACCCCGTTTCCGACTAGTCGCAGGGATCGATTCGGCATCCTCGTACTGACTATCCCATCCTAAAGCAAGGGGTAGACCTGGTATGGTAGAGGTAGCTTCCGATAGATGGTAAGGCTCATCGGGGGAGTGTATGATGTCCTTTCCACAAAACCATAGTTAGATGTTTAGACAACACCCAATTGATAGCATGTTTTTTGACACACAAGTGAAACCGAAATCCTAGAATTCCTTCAAAAGATTAGTAGCAAGCCTTTTCTTCTTTCGTGTGACACCGTATTGAGTTAGGACCACCGACAACCCTCGCAATCACAACCAATTGAACTGAATTCCAAACAATAATGTCCACTTAATAAATCGGTACTCGAATCTCAGTCCTTGTGGGATCGATAATCTTATTATTACTTGACGACACTCGTGCACTTGCGGGCGTTAAGTGCGAGTGCAGCTTCGAGTCCTCGACGGTCTCCATCGTGAGATTTGAGGTCGTGTTCGTGTGCATCACCGGCCAACAACCCCAGCCACTGGCCGACAACCCCACCGTCGGTCTGCCTCCAGCCACCGGCTCCCCTTGGCTGCAACCGGCCATCTTTGATTGGCTGGCCACCTTCCTCCACCAAGCTGCCCTCTTGGACTGCTTGTGTCCTTTTCGATGAGAGCATCATTTAGCCGGTGTTTGGAACTCCGACAGTGACCTCTTTGTCGAGGATTGAATCCCCGACATTCTCATTAGTGGAGGAATGAAGTTTCGTCAATCGGTTGATGAAAATCGCTTCCGAGAAGCGAGTTCATGGAACTCGATTTTTGGATCCGAATTTGATTCGGATTGTGATAATCTCTCGATCACAACGTCTTCGATTCGAGACTAGTATCTTGTGAGAAGACAGGGCTCGTAGCTTAGTGAAGCTATCCCGACGATACTCGGCGTGGATACGGATAGAGGCGAAACTTACGAGGGTCGCTAAGGTTGATGTCATTTCCACTTCACTTAATTCGTCAGATATGCCTAGATTAGTTTCTTTATTGCAAAAATTTAAAATATCGTTATGTCAACACTTGATATATCCTTGCATGCGTGTGGTGTGTCTGTTGTAATAATTTAGTTATTACTCATTATATTTGCTTCCGCTGTGCATGTTTGTGAAACATGTTCGAACGCACACCCACATCGGTGCTGGGGAAACCCAACAGTGGTATCAGAGCCTGACTTTGTTTCAACATAATCGTAAAATTATTTTGCAATAGTCATAATTGTAATTTTGGAAATTTTCTACTTTTGAAAAGTTAAGAAATAATTATGGAAATTTTAATTATTAAAGAAATTCAAATTGAAAATTTTCTAATGTGATTAGGAAATTTGTTTCCTAAATTAAATTTGAATTTCCTTAATTAATATTTTATATAAATAAAATATGTGATTAAATTTAGAAATTTGTTTCCTAATTTAATCAGGATTTGATTTGGGAAATCAAATCGCAAACATATTTTATTTCCAAAATTAATTATGACATTATGAAAACTATTTGTACATGTCATAATTGTATGTCATGTAATTGCATTAGTTGCATATCATTATGTCATGCATGTCGTGACATGTAGATGTATGTAATGTGTGCTATGTCATGTAGATAATAGTTATTTGCATGCAAAAAGGATGAGACCTTAAATCCCTTATACAATATTAAAGCTTACACCTTCCATTAATATGGTTAGAATCAGAGTTCCATTTTTTGTTTGGGTTGTTGGACTCTCTCCAAGCTCGACTCGAACCTGAACATGTTCAAACCATTGAAATAGTCTATTACTAATATGGTAAGAGTCAGAGGTCAATGGTTAGTTTGGGTTATTGGACTCTCTCCAAGCCTTGCTGAATGGTTGAATGCGCTCTAACCATATTAAAAATATTTCATGATTAATGGGTTGGCTTTAACTTAGAGCATTGGTTTGTTGGACTCTCTCCAAGGTCGATGTGAAGGGAGGTGAAGTTGGGTGCTATGCATATGATGTATACTTGTTAATGAGTTAACAATCTGATGTATGTGTGAACATTCAATTAGTTGATAGCACAATGTGATAGTTGCATATATGTGATACGCAATTGGTATACTTGATACCTACCATCGTAGCTAAGAATGGCTTGTTGGACTCTCTCCAAGGTTGTTCTTATATATGTTGGATATCAACCGATTCAAAGATGGACCTACGATCTCCCGAATTGATTTTGAGGGTTTTTAATTGCGAAAAATTGTTGGGGATCTTGGAAGGCTATAGGGGGGGGGGGTGAATAACCTCTTTTTGTTTCTACAAAAATGGTTAGCGGAAGCACAACAAATACAATAGTAATAGAAATGAAAATACAATGCTAACACAAAGAACTTAACGTGGTTCGGAGATTAAGCTCCTACTCCACGATAATTCATTAGGTGGATCAACCTAAATCAATCTTCACTAAGAAGCTTTCTCTTTAACAAAAACCTCCACTTCTTACAAAAGATGAAGATGAAGATTAGAGAGGAGGAGGGGAATTAAAACACTTAGAATTCTTAGGAAATTCGTGGGAGCTTGAGAGAATGATCAGAATATAAGCACTAGCCTTCTCAAGCATCCAAAGGCCTCTTTTTATAGAGAGAGAGTTGTTTTTCCCATTGGGCCACGATCAGTCGACTGATGTACAGCATCAGTCGACTGCCGTCGAAGCCAACGACTTCTGACGAGGCGAATCCGCGGAGATATGCATCCGCCATTTCCAACGGCAGTCGACTGATGAAGTGATCAGTCGATTGATCCCCACGCGGAGTCAAGTGAGACTCCATTTTGTGCTCGGATCAATCAGCATCAATCGACCGCCAACTCCATTGCCATCGATCCGATCATCGTGGTTTCAAATTAATTCACCGAGCACCTTATCGGGCCGATCGCTACATCGTATCAGTCGACTGATACTCGTCAAGTATGAGTAATTCATACTTGAATTAACTCCCTAGAACCAGACTTAATCTTCTAGCTCTTCCTTTAGCCTTGCGCCTCCAGGATCCCTCAGAGTCTACGACGTGTTCATCCTTTGCGCTTGCTTCCAAGAGCTTTCTTTGGTTTCGTCATGTCTTGGGTTTCACTTTTCCAAAGTATGCTTAGACTTTACGCCGCCAAGACTACATGCTTGGACTTACACTGCCAAAACTTGCCTTTGGACTTCCTTTGCCAAGGTCCGCTTGGACTTTACGCTGCTAAGACTACATGCTTGGTCTTACACTGCCAAGCCCCTTCCTTGGACTTCTTTTTCCAAGATCACACTTGGACTTTTCCTTTACCAAGTCTTTATACTTGGATTTTTCCTGTCACTTAATCATGTTCACAATTAGATCACAAAACATTGCCTAACTTAGATGATTATCCAAACAACAAAACATATAAATGCTTGGGGCATTGTTGCACTAATAATCTCCCCCTTTTTGATATTTGGTAATCATTTAAGTTAGGTCTTGCACATAATGAAAGCATCATATTTTAAATATGAAATCTAACTTATGAATTCTAACTTAAACAACCGTTCTCCCCCTTTGACATACATCAAAAAGAGAAGAATTCATGCAAAAATAAGTTTCATGAGGAATTGAATATGTTATATCTTGAACTATGGTATAAGATCAAAGTGAGGCTCCCCCTTAATCCAAGACATGGTTTATGATATGTGAATAACATGTGGAGAAAAACATAACAAAAGATAGAAAGTTAAGTCCTAACATTGCACCAACAATATAAATTTAGGGGATGAAAAGATATAACTATGTTACCCCCCTTAAAACAATGCATCAATCAGTCCTATACCCTTTTAATTACGTAAGTTAACATACCATAGGGTTAGGATACTTAAGAACACACTCAAGACCAAGAAATAGGGATGAAATGTAGACAAACTAGGGTATCAATTGACTGAATTCTGATTCAGTCGACTGCTACACTTGAGTGCTCTTTTTCAGATTTTTCAGCCCAACTTCAGAAATGTGCCAAAAATTCTAGAAACATCGAAAAATCATGAAATTTTGTGTACTTATTTATGAAATCATGTTCTATCAAGGAAAAATAATTTAAAAAATATATGTTTTCCAGATTTTGAAAATGATACAATTTTGAAACCTAGCAAAAGCTTTAAGTATTTTGCAAACTTTGTATCACTTTTGCTTAGCAATTGAAAACTTTTTTTTGAAAGTATGATAAATATAGTTTACATTATATTTTATTTGAAATTTCCAATCATATTCTTGGAGTTATATATGCCTATCAATTGTGCATAAGCCTTCCCAATGATTGGTCCAATGAAGGATCAATGTCTCTAGATGTCACTTTGGTTCATAGTAATGCATCATAACAAGAATGATGAACCAAGTGCATCTTCCTAACATCTCACATGTTGTCTAAGTGGCTCAATACAAAAATCATGGTTTCTTAGGTGTTTTTTGAGATGCTTAAAGGTATAAATCCTAGAATTTCTATAGAATCATGCAAACCTAGACCTCTATCCTACTAAGCACATTCCAAGTTCTCTCCTAAGTGATGAATATTCCTCTTCGAGGAGAGCCTTGGTAAATATGTCGGCTAAGTTGGACTTAGATTCAATGTGATTAAGTTCTATGTCCCCCTTAGCCACATGATCTCTAATGAAGTGATGCTTCAATTCAATATGCTTAGTCCTAGAGTGATGTACCGGATTTTTGGTCAAATTTATGGTAGTCACATTATCACAATAGACTTTGACATTGGAGTAGTGTAGCTCATAATCTTCTAATGTGTGTCTCATCCAAAGTAATTGAGCCACACAACCACCCATAGCCACATATTCAGCCTCGGTGGTTGACAAAGTAACACACGGTTGTTTTCTACTACTCTAACTCACTAGGGAGGATCCAAGAAATTGGCATCCACCGCTAGTACCCTTTCGATCCAACTTGCAACCGGCATAGTCGGAGTCGGTGTACCCAACCAAATCAAAAGACTTAGTCCTAGGGTACCAAAGTTTTACATTTAGTGTGCCCTTGATATACCTTAAGATTCTTTTTACGTCCACTAAATGGGACTCTTTGGCACATGATTGGAACCTTGCACACATACTTACTGCAAATAATATATCAGGTCTACTAGTGATTAGGTACAAAAGGCTACCAATCATACTCCTATAGAGTGTAAGGTCAATTTGTTTTCCTTCAAGGTCATTATCTATTTTTGTATTAGTTGCCATTGGGGTTGACACAACTTTAGCATCTTCCAAACCAAATTTCTTAATCATTTCCTTAGCATATTTGGTTTGGTATACATAAATTCCTTGATTTGTTTGTTTGACTTGTAGACCTAGAAAGAAGTTTAGTTCCCCAACTAGACTCATCTCAAACTCATTCTCCATGTTTTTGATGAAGTCTTAAAGGAGCTCATCATTTGTTGATCAAAAGATAATGTCATCTACATACACATGGGCTACAAAGATGTCCTTAGACTTTGATTTAATGAAGAGAGTTTGGTCTACTTGACCCCTTCTAAACCCCTTAGAGACCAGGAAAGATGACAATCTTTCATACCAAGCCTGGGGAGCTTGTTTCAAACCGTATAAAGCCTTTTTAATCTTGAATACATGGTTTGGATAGTCTATGTTTTCAAACCCAGGAGATTGTTATACATATTCTTCTTCGTTAATAAACACATTTAGGAATGCCGACTTTACATGCTGTTGAAAGAGTTTAAAGCCCATGTAAGAGGCATATCCTAATAGAATTCTAATGGACTCTAACCTAGCAACCGAGGCATATGTTTCATCGTAATCAAGTCCTTCAACTTGATTGAATCCCCTTGCAACTAACCTTGCCTTATTCCTAGTGATATTGCCTTGATCATCTAGTTTGTTAATAAAAACCCATCTTGTAGTAATGATGGAATTATCATTAGGTTTAGGAACTAACTCTCATACTTTACTCCTTTCAAGTTGAGCCAATTCATCTTGCATTGCTAAGATTCAATCCGGATCAAGTAATGCATCATTGATTGTTTTGGGCTCAATTTGGGAGATGAGGGCTATATGACTAGAAGGAACTCTATGAAATGACCTAGTCCTAACATCTTGGGATAATTCACCTACAACTTGATCTAGAGGGTGATTTTGATGAACTCTTATTATCCTAGGAGGTGTATTAAATTGAGTTTGATCATGATTATCCTCAACCCTCCTTTCATCATCGGAATCACCTCTTACTCCCCCTTGATCATTACCCCCTAAAGTTAAATCTTGAAATTTTTTGGTAATTTCTTGATTTTTGTCAATGATATCAATATCAATGGGGAATTTCCTAGGGTAAGTATTAGAGGTTTCATCAAATTGGACATTTGAAGATTCCTCAATCTTTTGAGTTCTCTTATTATAAACTCTATACCCTACACTAGTGGATGAGTATCCAACTAGGATTCCTTCATCCGCTTTGTATTCAAATTTACCGAGGTTGTCTTTGGTGTTTAAAATGTAAAATTTGCATCCAAAGACTTTGAAATAGTGAATTGTTGGAATTGTACCATTCCATAATTCAAATGGGGTTTTTCCTAAAAACCTATGAATTAAGACCCTATTTTGGATATAGCAAGCGGTATTGACCGCTTCCGCCTACAAGTAGCTAGGTAGAAAATATGCATTAAGTATAGTCCTAGCCGCTTCTTGTAGGGTACGATTTTTTCTTTCCACAACCCCATTTTGTTGAGGTGTTCTAGGACAAGAAAATTCGTGTTTGTACCCTTGTTCTAAATAAAAATTGGAGAAGTTAGAATTCTCAAATTCTCCATCATGATAACTACGGATTCGGTTGATTTTGAGATTTCTTTCATTCTCTATTCTTTTGCTAAAGCCTATGATTATTCCTAGGGTTTCATCCTTATGTTTCTTGAAGAATACCCAAGTAAATCTAGAAAAATCATCTACTATAACTAAACAATATTTACTACCAATTAATGAAAGGGTGCTATGGCAATCAAATAAATCAACATGCAATAGTTCTAAAGGTAAATCGGTACTAAGTAAATTTTTACCTTTGTGTGATGATCTTGATTGTTTTCCTTCTTGGCATGCATCACACATTTTGTCCTTAAGATACTTGACTTTTGGCAACCCCTTGACTATCTTCATCTTGGCTATTTTGGCAATGTTCTTCATAATGATGTTGTTGGATCGGGAAGCGTCGCTAGAGGGGGGTGAATAACGAGCATAAATCATTTCGTTCGTTCGATATACGATCAAGCACAGCAGAAAAGTAAAAATGACAAGTTTATTTTTACTTGGTTCACAACCCAACGGTTGCTTCTCCAAGGCCCTAACGGTCCTAGACCGCGTACAAAGGGCAAAACATTATAAGATCTCCTCCTCGTTGGAGGTAGGAGACAACGATCATAAACCCGAAAGTACGAGGATGAGGTAACAAGCCTACCTCACCTCGTTACGATTAAAACAAAGAATACAATAACAAAAACAATTACTTGCTGCTGCTGCCGACGAAGAAGATTAGAACTTGTCGTCGTGTCGATGTTATGACGGTGTTGGAGCTTTGGCATTGTAGGAGCACTTGAGAATAATCTTGAATGATGTTTGGGTTGGACTCCTCCCCTCCTTTTATAGAATTTGGCCTTGGAATAAGTCTTCTCATCTTTCTGAACAAATCATGAGGTGGTAACAAATGTTATCGGGAAGTGGTCGCGTCAAACATTATCCATTTTGACCTAGCACAAAAGGCTGATTCGTCGCCATCAGTCGACTGATGCCTTCCATCAGTCGACTGATGAGCATCAGTCGATTGCCAGCCTGGCGACTTCCCTGCAATAAAAGGTTAGCACGAAAAATGGTAAATGCGATGGTTTCTTACCATCCTATCTCGACCTAGACCTTCCATAGGAAGTCTTAGTCGGATCGCTACCTATGGTCGTCCCCGTATAGATGACACGACCTTACTTGCGCTCACTCACACAAGCTCACCTCATTTTGTAAGTTCTGCTTCCAGTCTTCCACCTGATTCCTTCGGCTCCCTCCGAAGTCATCCCAGTGTCGCCCGACCACCACGGCTCCCTCCGGGTGTCGCTGACCTTCAGCTCTAGCTTTAGCACTTTCTTCACACTTGATTTAGCTCGTGAGATAATGATGTAAACTTAATTTTGTGTCTTTGTCATAATCAAAACACAGGTTCGATTATCTGGTGCCCCTGCACCGACAAATGTGCCCTAGCCTTCTATGCCAAAGCCAACTCTCTTCTTCTTTTGCAATAATACACTTAGTAGAAATATATGAAGCATAGGATAAATCAACATAATAAATATTTGATTTCCTAAATCCTACTAACATGCAATCATTTACTTCCTTATGTCATATGAAACATTTTGAAGAATCAAATTGAACATCAAAATTTGCATCACATAATTGACTTACACTAAGCAAGTTAAATTTCATATTTTTAACTAATAACACTTTATGAATGGCAAGATTTGGGGATACCTCAATTGTGCCTTTTCCTAGGATTTTAAGTTTACCACTATTTCTAAAAGACACCTTCCCCTTCCTAGTGTGGTTGATGATGGAAAATTTGCTCTCATCACCGGTCATGTATTTTGAGCAACCACTATCGACAATCCATAAGCTTGGTCCTTCTACCTATACAACATGAAAAATGCAAGCCTTAGGCACCCAAATTTTAGGACCGATAGCATTAAGTATATAACTTTTGGGGACCCAAGACTTTTTAGCCTTGCTCCTAATGGTTGGTTTTCTACTAATTAGAGAGGTGAATGCTATTTCCTTCTCCTTAGGCTTATATCCTATGCCGACCTTGTTATAAATGACCTCTTGGTCCCTAAGAATCATATCAAGATATTTGGACCCATTTGTAATCTTTTCTAAACATGCATGTAAATCACTTATTTCTTTCCTAAGTTCATCATTCTCATTCCTATGTGTACATGCATCATCACAAGGCGGTTCTACATTTTTAAGTGAGTTAATTTCTACTTTTAAGTCCTTAATCCTAGTTTTTGATCTATTTAAGGCATTTTGAAGGCATGCAATGATTTTATAAAGTAACTCTATCCTAGGGGAGTCTCTTACCTCATCATCACTTGATGATAATTCGTTGCTTGAGGATGAGGATGAAGACTCCTCACTTGAGCTTCCGACTTCCTCCTCTAAGGCCATGAGAGCTAGGTTCCGGGTAGCATGACACATTTCTTCATCATCGGAAGAGTCCTCCAAGCTTAGTGTGTCCCATGCTTGTGCCACCATTGCCTCCTTCTTCTTCTTCTCCTTCTTTTCCTTCTCCTCCTTCTTCTTTAGGTCCAGACAATTTGGCTTGATGTGCCCTTTCTTGTTGCAACCATAACAAGTTACGTTAGATGTAGAAATTGAACTAGTTGAGGTTTTACCTTTGGAGGATTGGAACATCCTCCTCACATCCTTCTTGGTGAGTTTCCTTGATTTCCCACAAAATTTCTTTACATAGTGAGCTACCTCACTTGCCGATAGCTCGTCGTCGCTACTTGATGACTCCTCAGATTCGGATGAAGAAGAGACTTCTATCTTCTCCTTCTTCTTCTTGTCCTTCTTTCCTACAACAAGAGCTATACCTTTTTCTTTCGAAGAAGTGTTAGCATATTCATGTAGCTCAAATTCACAAAAAAGTTCATCTATCTTAACTAAAGAAAGATCCCTAGAGACTTTATAGGCATCTACCTTTGAAGTCCACAAGGTTGTTCTAGGGAAGGCTTGGATTACATACCTCACAAGGTCTCAATTTTTGACCTTTTCACCTATCACATGTAGTTCATTGACCACCTCCTTGAAGCGACCGTGCATTTGGCTCACGGTTTCATTGGTCTTCATGGCGAAGCTTTGTAGTTGGCCTATTAAGAGATCTCTCTAGGCTCTTCTTATTTCCTTCGATCCCTCGTTGAGCTCAATTAGCTTCTCCCAAAGCTTCTTTGCCGATTCAAAAGGCCCCACTTTGCTTATTTGCTCTTTTGACTAACCACATTGAAGTGTCGTTGTTGCTTTGGCGTTATCTTGAGCCTTCTTGGCCATGTCCCTCGTCCAATCCTTACTCGGTATGGGCACTCCGTGTTCATCGACCGGCTTCTTGAATCCATCTACAACACTAAACCAATTTTCAATATCATTCATAAGGTAGTATTCCATCCAACCTTTCTAATAGTCGAAGTCGCTGTCGTCAAAGAAAGGAGGCCACGCCATGCTATACCCCTCTTGAAATGCTATTATGCTCCGGTTGATGGTTAAATCTTCCGACGCGATCCGGGCTCTAATACCACTTGTTGGGGATCTTGGAAGGCTAGAGGGGGGGGTGAATAGCCTCTTTTTGTTTCTACAAAAATGGTTAGCGGAAGCACAACAAATACAATAGTAATAGAAACAAAAATACAATGCTAACACAAAGAACGTAACGTGGTTCGAAGATTAAGTTCCTACTCCACAACAATCCTTCAGGTGGATCAACCCAAATCGATCTTCACTAAGAAGCTTTCTCTTTTACAAAAACCTCCTCTTCTTACAAAAGATGAAGATAAAGATTAGAGAGGAGGAGGGGAATTAAAACACTTAGAAAGCATAGGAAATTCGTCGGAGCTTGAGAGAATGATCAGAATATAAGCACTAGCCTTCTCAAGAATCCCAAGCCCTCTTTTTAAAGAAAGAGAGCTATTTTTCCCATTGGTCTACGATCATTCGACTGATGTACAACATCAGTTGACTGCCATCGAAGCCAATGGCTTCTGACAAGGCGAATCCGCGGAGATACGCAGCCGTCATTTCCAACGGCAGCCTGATCAGTCGACTGATAAAGTAATCAGTTAAGTGATACCCGCACGGAGTCGAGTGAGACTTCATTTTGTGCTCATCGTCGACTTGATCAGTCAACTGCCGATATTGGCAGTCGATTGATTGCGACATCAGTTGACTCCTAGCTCTTGGTAGTCGATTGATCTTCAGGGTTTCAGCCTGATTCAGTCGAGCACCTTATCAGTCTACTACTACATCGTATCAGTCGACTGATACTCGTCAAGTATGAGTAATTCATACTTGAATTGACTCCCTAGACCTAGACTTAACCTTCTAGCTCTTCTTTTAGCCATGCTCCTCCAAGATGCCTCCGAGTCCACAACTTGTTCATCCTTTGCACTTGCTTCCAAGAGCTTCCTTTGGTTTTGTCATGTCTTGGGTTTCTCTTCACCAAAGTATGCTTGGACTTTATTCCGCCAAGACTATATGCTTAGACTTACGCTGCCAAGACTTGCCTTTGGACTTCCTTTGCCAAGGTCCGCTTGGACTTTATGCCGCCAAGACTACATGCTTGGTCTTACGCCGCCAAGCCCTTTCCTTGGACTTCTTTTGCCAAGATCACACTTGGACTTTTCCTTTACCAAGTCTTTATAGTTGGATTTTTCCTGTCACTTAAACATGTTCACAAATAGATCACAAAACATTGCCTAACTTAGATGATTTTCCAAACATCAAAACATATAAATGCTTGGGGCATTGTTGCACCAACAAAAATGAATGTGATTTATAAATGTATGTTGATGCATTTTAAAATCATTTTCTCATATATGCTCGATTTTTATTTCTAGGTTAATCGCTTAACCATGACATCTTTGAGTTTGCGATCTATTTTGGATTCGAATAAATTGGCTAGGCCAAACTTCTTGGACTGGCTTAGAAACCTGAGAATTGTTCTCAAGGTAGAAAAGCTTATGTATGTCCTCGAAGAGTCTCTTCCCACATGCCCTTAAGACGATGCAACTCCGGACCAATTGTTGGCTTATCAGAAACATGTGAATGATTATGAACTGGTGAGTTGCATCATGCTAGCGGTGATGATACCCGAGCTTCAGAAGCAGCATGAGCATATGGATGTGAATACTATAGTCTTTCATCTTCAAGAGTTGTTTAATGAGCAAGCGTGATCCGAAAGGTTCGAAGTCTCCAAGCTCCTCTTCACCTCTAAGATGCAAGAAGGTTCATCAGTAGTACAATTTGTACTAAAGATGAACGGGTACATGGAGCGTTTAGAAACACTCAATTTTGTGATGGATCATGAATTAAGTATTGACTTGATTCTACATTGTTTGCCTAAGAGTTTCTCACAGTTTGTGATGAACTACCGGATGAACAAAATTGAAACCACGATTCCTGAGCTCCTAAATATGTTGTAGACTATGGAGCCTTCTGTGAAGCATGAGGAGAAGACGGAGTTGTTAGTTGATTCCTCTAAGAAAGGTTGAAAGAGGAAATCAAATGAACATCGCAAGGGCAAGAAGAAGAAGGCTGAGAAGACGGAACTAGCTCAAAAGGGCACTTGCCATCATTGTGGCAAGGAAGGCCATTGGTGAAGAAACTACAAGATTTATCTTGAGTTCGTGAAGAAGAAGAAGGCATCCAATGCCCTATCCTCTTCAAGTATCTTCGTTATTGATTGTCATTCTTTTTCCTCTAATACTTGGGTATTGGATACTGGGTGTGGCTCACATAATGTAATGACATACATGAGCTAAGGAATTGAAGAAGACTCATCAAGAGAGAGTCAAATTTACGTGTTGGGAATGGAGCAAAGGTTGCAACACTCGCCATCAGAATGTATTTGTTGAAACTCCCTACAGGACTTGTCTTAGAACTGGACAATTGCTTTTATGTTCCTTAGTTGATAAAGAACTGAAGGTAGAAACTTCGCTTCCCACTTCAACTCGGTCGCTTGTGCATGGTGATCCCATCTACGTCCTCGAATAAAAAAACTTAATCCTAGACAAAGAGGGATTACCCAAGCAACCGATCCATCGTCGTGTTATTCGATTAGAGTGGTCACTTGAACAAACTTGTTGTTCAAGTAACCTACCTCTTTTCTTCGATTAGCCGCCGAATAGACAATGTATGGATCGCCTATTTTTGTGCTTGTCTTCGGGGTCCAAGTAAATTAAGCACATACAATACATACAACATACAAAGAATCAAAAGGAAAGCAAAACAAGAATTATACCTCTTGTTTACCTCAAGGTCTTCTATCGTATGTTCTATCCTCCTCTTGGATGTTGTGTGGGCAACGATCTTCCAAGAGTTGAAGCTTCCTAGATCACGATCTTCCTTTCCTTGCTCGCTCAGAACAAAAGGAAGAATAACACAAAACTCCTCCTATCTAGAACTGACCACCAAGATCCAAGCATGATCCTTGCCGCCGGCCAAGGAGAGGAGATCGAGTGGGCACTGGCCAAGAGCTCCAAGGGAAGAACCCTAACCCTTGTTCCCACTGGCCAAGGAGGAGAGAAAGAAGATTGGGGTGCCGACATAGAAGAGAAATTAAAGGAGAAGAGGGGTGACGGCCAAAACCCTAGGAAATAGGAAAACATGCCGGCCAAGACTTCTCCAAACCCTAGCCGCCCAATCCTTGAAGCAAAACCTAATCTCCTTGAGTTGTTCTTGCTGCCCACCCCTTAAGCCTTATTTATAGAGTTAGGCTTAAGCCTCCTTTCAATCTCCACCGTCGGATCTAGGGATTTAATCTCAACCGTCGGATCTAAGGATTTAATCTCAACCGTCGGATCTAGAGATTTAATCTCCGCCGTCGGATCTAGAGTTCCATTTTCCACCATCAGATCTAGGCTTCATGAGGGTTTTAATAGGCTACAATAGGGACCATGAGGAAGAGTTAGATCTTGTCCACCCAATGGATCAAGCCCACATAAAGTCTGATCGATTAATGATATTCCATTCCACTAGAGGAATATCATTGATCTACCTCACCAACCCCCATAACTAAATATGAGCTTCATATATTAATTGTACAAATATCTCCCCATGTTTAAGATCTCGATTGTCCGTCAATTAATTAATTTACTGACAATTAATTAATCAACATCTAACTCCATGACTAGTACCACTTAACCTTATCATCATTCTGGACCAAGTCCACCTACAGGGTTTACATGATCAACCTTATGAGCTCCTCAAGGGGACATCATCATCCTAATATATAAGACACAATTTCCTCTTATAATCAATGAAACACCATGTAAATAATATCATTTCCCAACATACCGAGCCTATCGATTTACTCTATAAATCTCTCCCATTGGTAAATCAAAGAAATAAATACTAAGTACATGTGCCCATTATTATCTCGGGATTAAGAGCATGTACACCATAATATCTGAGGTCCGATTCAATTATGTAGTCAGCAATAAATCGAATCCCCTATAAGTCAGTCCTGCTCAATACACACAAAGTGTACTAGTGTAATTCTATGGTCAAGACAAACAAATACCAAATCACACGACAACTATACTAATGGTTTGTCCAAAACCATCTCAGTTGTGAGCCTTTACTTATACTCTACAATGAACTGATAACATGATCTCCCGTGTGACACTTCACACCATGTTATCTACAATGTAATGTATTAGACAATATGCATAACCATAAATATACAAACAATGATCATGTGATTCTTATTTCAAAAATAAAGATGTTCATACAAAAGATAGATTTTTCAGTATACATCCCAACAATCTCCCACTTATACTAAAAGACTATGCTATCCTTACACTGCCATACATCTGATTCCCATTCCCTCCACATGCCTATCAAAAGCTCTCACTGGAAGGGCCTTAGTGAAAGGATCTACCAGGTTATCCTCTGAGGCAATCTTGGCCACAACAACTTCTCCTCGCTTTACGATTTCTCGTATCAGGTGGTACTTGCACTCTATGTATTTGCTTGCCTTATGGGTTCGTGGTTCCTTCGAGTTTGCAACTGCACCACTATTATCACAATAAATTGTGATAGTTCTGGGCAAACCAGGAATCACATCCAAGTCCATCAAGAAATTCTTGAGCCATACAACTTCTTTGGCCGTCTTAGAGGCTGACACATACTCAGCTTCCATGGTAGAGTCCACCACGCATTTATACTTGACACTCCTTCATACAATGGCTCCACCTCCCAAAGTAAACACAAAACCTGAGGTAGACTTACTGTTATCCCTATCTGATTAGAAGTCAAAATCTGTGTAACCAATAGGGAGTAATTGATCTGCTTGGTATACCAACATATAATCCCTAGTCCTTCTCAGGTACTTCAATATATGCTTTACCGCAGTCCAATGTCCCTGTTCTGGATTACTCTGATATCTGTTGGATCGAAGTGGATCGCTAGAGGGGGGGTGAATAGCGATAAACCTTTTTTTTAATTCGTTCGTTAAAACTCGAGTAGACAGTTAATTACAGCGGAAAGATAAACTATAAATAAATGAGACAAATGTTTTTTTACTTGGTTCGTAGCCTTCGGCTACTACTCCAAGACCCTAGTGATCCTTGATCACGCACGGAGGGCAATTCACTAAAAACACTCCTCCTCGTTGGAGGTAGGAGTTTGACGATTACAAAAAAACTTCGAAAGAAAAGACAGAGAGACAAACCCTCTCTTCTATTAATGTAAAGTGCAACGATAGAAAACCTCGATTAATAAAAGGAATTACAATATTTAAAGAGACGACAAAATAAGAATATCAACAACTAAAAGACTATAAAGTAAACTAGGGTTGTTGACAACACTTCGTCGTAGAGTCGTCGGAAAATCGCAGAGTTATGGAGGTTTGTGAGCACTTAGAGATGATGAAAAACCCTAGGAGAAGCCCTCCTTTTATAGCCTTTAAGCTCCTCATCGAATGGGTCTTCAACCAATAGGAATTGGGCACAAAACTCCTTGAAAAATGGTGATAAAGCTTGACTCCTCGAGGCTGATTTTTGACCATCGGTGGAACTGGCCAGTTGAACTGGCCCGGTTGAACTGGCCAGTTGAACTAGCCCGGTTGAACTGGCCGGTTGAAGTGATGGCTAGGATTTTTGACTACAATAAAGAGTTAGCTCAAAATATAAGTGAATTCGACGGCCACTTGCCGTCCGATCTCAACATAGACATTCAATGGGAAGTCTTGGGTCGGATCGTCGCCTAAGGATGTCCCCGTACAAAGGACACGACCTCACTTCACTTTACTCACTCGAGCTTACCTCGATACTTACTATGTCGCTTTTGCTTCCGACCTTCCACTTGATTCCTTCAGCTCCCTTCGAAGTCACTCGAGTGTCGCCCGACCACCGTGGTGTAGGGATGTATACTGAAAAGTCTATCTTTTGTATGAACATCTTTATTTTGAAATAAGAATCACATGATCATTGTTTGCATATTTTTATGGTTATGCAATATTGTCTAATATGTTACATTGTAGATAACATGGTGTGTGGTGTCACACGGGAGATCTTGTTATCGGCTCCTTGTAAAGTATAAGTAAAGGCTCACAACCGAGATGACTTTGGACAAACCATCTTAATGGTTGTAGTGTGATTTGGTATTGGTTTGTCTTGACCATAGAATCACACTAGTGCACTTTGTGTGTATTGAGCAGGACCGACACAGAGGTGATTCAATTTATTGCTGACTACATAATCGAATCGGACCTCAGATATTATTTAGTACATGCTCTTAATCCCGATATAATAACAGGCACATATACTTGGTACTCATCTCTTTGATTTACCAATGGGCAAGATTTATAGATTAAATCGATAGACTCGGTAAGTTGGGAGATGATATTATTTATATGGTGTGTCGTTGATTATAGGAGGAAACCGTGTCCTATATATTAGGATGATGATGTCCCCTTGAGGAGCTCATAAGGTTCATCATGTAAACCCTGCAGGTGGACTTGGTCCGGCATGATGAAAATGTTGAGTGGTACTACTCAAGGAGTTAGATATTGATTAATTAATGGTTAGTAAATTAATTAATCGACGGACATTCGAGATCTTAAACACGGGGAGAAAATGTACAAATAATATATGGAGCCCATATTATCATATGGGGGTTGGTGAGGTAGATCAATGATGGACCTTTAGTGGATTGGATCATCATTAGTGGATCGGACTTTATGTGGGCTTGATCCATGGGTGGCCAAGACCCAACTCCTCCTCATGGTCCCTAATGTAGCCCATTAACACCTCATGAAGCTTAGATCCAATGGATTGAAACAAAACTCTAAGATCCATTGGTAGAGATCAAATCTCTAAGATTCGACGGTTGAGATTAAATCTCTAGATCCGACGGTTGAGATTAAATCCCTAGAACTAATGGAGGAGATTAATTCATGACTTATCCCCTAACTCTATAAAAGGAGGGCATGGGGAGTGGTCGTGGATTACATGATCATAGAGAGGGAGCAAGGCTTGGGCGGCAAGAATAGGGCAATCCTAGTTGAGATAGGATTGGAATTAGGGTTAGGGTTTGGAAGCAAGGGTGGCACCAAATAAGGCAAGTTTTCCTTCTTCTTCCTTGCCTTGTGGCCAACGTCCAGCAGCTATTCCAGCCCTTCCCAGCCCTTGGCCAGCGCCCAAAACACTCCCCTCTCTTCTCCTTAGGTGGTGGAAACAAGATATAGGGTTTCCCTTGGTGTCTTGGTAGTTTTCCATCATCTTCTTCTCCTTCTAGTTGGCCGGCGGCAAGAACTTCTATAGTTCTTTGTTGGTTGAGTTTTTGAAGGAGAAAAACATTGTTTCTCTTCTTCCTCTTGCTTGGGAAAAGCAAGGAAGGAAGTTTTGCGATCTAGGAGCTTTGACTTTTGGTGGATCGTCGCCCACACGATGTCCAAAAGGAGGAGGGTCATACATTAGAAGACCAAGAGGTATAACTATTCTTCTATCTCTTTTATTCATTGCTTGTGTTTGTTTTTCAAAATATAAGCATGTTATATTTCTGTAAATAGGCTAAATAATACTGGATCCCGAGTATAAATACAAAAACCAGCGATCCGTACATCGTCTATTCCGCGGCTACTCGAAGAATAGAGGATGGTCGCTTGAACAACTAGTTTGTTCAAGTGACCTCTCTAAACGAATAGGACGATGATGACTTGGTTGCTTTGGGAATCCCTTTTGTCTAGGATTAAATTTTTTTAATCCGGGGACATCGAAGAGATCACCATGGTCAAGCAACTGAGGTGAAGGGGAAGCGAAGTTTCCCCTCAGAGACTCGACAAGGGACAATCCCTTCAATTGGTATCAGAGCTTCCGGGCAAAACCCTTCAATTGGTATCATAGCTATGGTTTCCGGTTTTGTGTGTTTAGGATTTGGTTAATTTTTATGCACTTTTTCATATATTATATGTGCTGGATAATAGTAGGATATGCGTAGTTTAACTCTTTGGTTGCAGACATAAGATCCGACTATTATGGCCATATGTGTGTATGTGATTGTATGTGTGTAAATATTTATTTTGTTGAATCCTCGGGGTTGACGAGGCTAGTATTTAGTTTTTGTAAATTAAATATGGCATTGTTTAGCCGCTCTTTATTTTATTTTACTTTCGATCTAGATTTCATGTATACTCCCTCATGGAGTATAGGATCGATGGATGTAAATTAAAATAGGATTTAGTCTCGCCTCGGATCTCCGGATGGCTCATACATGGCGTAGGAGGAGCGGATGAGATGGCGATGCAACAGGAGTCATATTGAAGACAAAAGCCATAATAGTTGGAAAATAATTTATTTTTCATATTTATTGCTTTTTGTTTGATATGCATGTCGTAGGCTAGGAAAATTCCTCAATTTCAAATTACTAAGTGGGAGAGGGATATTTTTATAAATTCCCGCGGCCTCCATTACAATTTGACAAGTGATGCAAACAAACTTGCGCGTCGGCTCTGAGTGCCTTCCTCCCCATCGGATGGGTTTGTTTGCAGATCACAAGGTCGAATATGGTTATAGGAAATTATTAAGGAGCGTGTGTACTTGCCCATCATAAGGCACATAACCCGAGATAATTACCTTAGTACCGAGTAATGGTGAACACTTAAATACAAATATAAGTATCCTCCCCATCGGAGTCACTGCTTTTATTTGTAGGGCTGAAGAGAAACCAACTATTAATTTTACTTGTCAAAAAGTTAGGTTGACAAGATAGTAAAATTAATGGGTAAAACCTCCTCTTACAAATGTAGAATTCGTATACGTCCACACGATCGTGGCATGCGATATTCTTGGTGTTTAGAGGTGTTGGTTGATTTTGAAAATTTATTGTTTGAGGAATCAATAATTTTTTGAAATCTACAGTAATGATCTATGTGATTCTTAGGATTTTAAAAAATGACTTTCAGTCCACTTACTATGATACTAAAGGAAACAAACTTACTGTACCCAAATAATGTTGATTGGAAAAGAATCTAGATATTGTCTTATCTGCTAAGGAGTACAAGTATGCACTCTTCGAAGAGTGTCCTCAAACCATAGATGCTCAAAAGGGTTTCTACTTCTAAGCCGAAAGGCAAGAAGAAGAAGAAACAAGGTGAAGCAAAGATGGTGGGAGGATCTCAAGGAGGAGTGAGGAAGCCGAAAGGCAAGTACTTCACTTGCAAGCAGGATGGACATTGGAAGAAGGACTGTCCCAGTCCAAAACAGAACAAAGGTGTATCTTTTGGACTAGTCATTGAAACATGATTAGCGGTGATATCTACTGGCACCTGGTGAGTAGATACGGGAGCCACTAATCATGTCTGCAACACTTTGCAGGGGTTCCAGGAAACCCGACGACAAGCTGAAGGAGAAATTACCGTCTACATGGGCAATGCTACAAAGGTAGCGGCCATTGCAGTGGGAGACATTCATTTATCGTTTGATAGAAATAACGTTTTGGTTTTGAGAAATTGTCTTTATGTACCTACATTTAGAAAGAATTTGATTTCGATTTCTAAATTGATTATGGATGGATATTCTGTTTCTTTTAATGACAGAGTTGTTATAAAAAGAAATAGAGAGATTATCTGTTCAGGTACATTGGTTGGCAATTTGTATACTCTTGAACCAAAAGATCCCACGATGCATATAGAAGTAAATAACTCATCTTCTAATTCCAATAAGAGAAAAGAACCTTCGAAGATGAACCAGACATATCTTTGGCATCTAAGGCTTGGTCATAGTAACCTGAGTAGAATTCAAAGGTTGATAGCTGATGGACCTTTGGGTTCATTAGTGGTGGAGGATCTCCCAACCTGCGAATCTTGCTTGGAAGGTAAAATGACCAAGAGGCCTTTCAAGGCAAAGGGGTATAGAGCCAAAGATGTGTTAGAATTGGTTCATACTGATTTGTGCGGTCCTATGTCTATCCAGGCTAGAGGTGGTTTTGAATATTTCGTCTCTTTTATAGATGATTATTCAAGATATGGATGCATTTACGTGATGCGCCGCAAGTCTGAATGCTTTGAAAGGTTCAAAGAATTCAAGGCTGATGTGGAGAACCGTCAAGGTAAAAGTATCAAAACCCTACGATCTGATCGTGGTGGTGAGTACCTCTTGGGAGAGTTTAGGAACTACTTATTAGAGGCTAGGATTCAATCCCAATTGACTGCACCTGGCACACCCCAGTAGAATGGTGTAGCAGAGCGAAGGAATAGGACTCTTATGGAGTTGGTTAGATCGATGATGAGTTATTCTGACTTGCCAGATTCATTCTGGGGATATGCTCTAGATACGGCGGTATACATTCTGAACTTGGTTCCATCTAAATCAGTGTCTTCTACTCCCACAGAGTTGTGGACTGGGCGAAAGCCTAGTCTAAGACATATTCGGATATGGGGGAGTCCAGCACATGTGTTGAAGGCAGATACTGGTAAGTTGGAACCTCGTACAGAAGTACAATTGTTCGTTGGCTATCCCAGAGGAACGAAGGGTGAATTGTTTTATAGTCCTAGAGATCAGAGGGTGATCGTTAGCACGAACGCCAGATTTCTAGAGGAAGACTATGTGATGAGCCACAAGCCCAAGAGTAAAATTGTTCTGGAGGACTTAAAAGGGGAAGTCACTTCTTTAGTACCACCGATACAAGAGGATATACCACATGTCACTGCACCGCGTGTCACAGAGGATACACAGGTGATACCTCGTCGTAGTGGGAGGGTTGTGAGACAGCCTGATAGATTCATGTTCTTGGGAGAATCTTCTGATTTGGTCCCTGGCGAACATGAACCTGATCCCTGGACATATGATAAGGCAATCCAAGATAAAGATGCAGTATCTTGGCAGAGTGCAATGAATGTTGAGATTGAATATATGGATTCAAATCAGGTCTGGGAGCTAGTAGAACCACCCGATGGTGTAAAAACCATTGGATGCAAGTGGATCTACAAGAGAAAAAGCGGAATAGATGAGAAGGTTGAGACCTTCAAAGCGAGGCTTGTTGCGAAGGGGTATACTCAGAAAGAGGGTATCGATTATGAGGAGACCTTTTCGCCGGTAGCCATGCTTAAATCTATCCGGATTCTCTTATGCATAGCAGCTCATATGGATTATGAGGTGTGGCAGATGGATGTCAAGACAGCTTTCCTTAATGGAAGTCTTGAGGAAAACATCTACATGAAGCAACCAGAGGGATTCATTGCTAAGGGCAAAGAGCATCTTGTATGTAAGCTTAATCGGTCCATTTATGGATTGAAGCAAGCTTCGAGATCTTGGAACATCCGCTTTGATGAGGAAAATCCAGTCTTATGAATTTATTCAAAGTCCGGATATGTCTTGTGTATACAAGAGATGTGACGGAAACGTAGTGGTATTTCTTGTACTATACGTAGATAACATTTTGGTGATTGGCAACAATATCAAAGTGTTATTGGGCGTAAGGGTATGGTTGTCCAAACAGTTTGATATGAAGGACTTAGGAGAAGCGGAACACATCCTTGGGATCAAGGTTATAAGGGATCGTAGGAAAAGGATGTTGTGCTTATTCCAAGCTTCATACATAGACACAAATTTGGATCGTTTTAGCATGCAGAACTCCAAGAAGGGTTTTCTACCTTTCGGGCATGGAGTTCCTTTATCTAAGGAGATGTGGCCTAGTTCATCTAAGGAGATAGAGGAGATGAAGGCGGTTCCTTATGCTTCGGCAGTAGGAAGCCTCATGTATGCGATGCTATGTACGAGACCCGATATCTGCTTTGCTGTGGGCATGGTCAGCAGATATCAGAGTAATCTAGGACAGAGACATTGGACTGCGGTAAAGCATATATTGTAGTGCCTGAGAAGGACTAGGGATTATATGCTAGTTTACCGGGCAGACTAATTACTCCCTGTGGGTTGCATGGATTGCGACTTTCAATCAGATAGGGATAACAGTAAGTCTACCTCAGGTTTTGTGTTTACTTTGGGAGGTGAAACCATTGTATGGAGGAGTGTCCAGCAGAAATGCGTGGTGGACTCCACCATGGAAGCTGAGTATGTGGCAGCCTATGAGGCAGCCAAGGAAGCTGAGTGGCTCAGGAACTTCCCGATGGACTTGGATGTGATTCCTAGTTTGCCCAGAACTATCACAATTTATTGTGATAATAATGGTGCAGTTGCAAACTCGAAGGAACCACGAGCCCATAAGGCTAGTAAACACATAGAGTGCAAGTACCACCTGATACGAGAAATCGTAAAGGAGGTAGAAGTTGCTGTCGCCTAGATTGCATCAGAGGATGACCTGGTAGACCCTTTCACTAAGGCGCTTCTAGCGAGAGCTTTGATAGGCATGTGGAGGGAAGGAGAATCAGATGTATGGCAGTATGAGGACAGCATAGTCTTTTAGTATAAGTGGGAGATTGTAGGGATGTATACTGAAAAGTCTATCTTTTGTATGAACATCTTTATTTTGAAATAAGAATCACATGATCATTGTTTGCATATTTTTAAGGTTATGCAATATTGTCTAATACGTTACATTGTAGATAACATGGTGTGTGGTGTCACATGGGAGATCTTGTTATCTGCTCCTTGTAAAGTATAAGTAAAGGCTCACAACCGAGATGACTTTGGACAAACCATCGGAATGGTTGTAGTGTGATTTGGTATTGGTTTGTCTTGACCATAGAATCACACTAGTGCACTTTGTGTGTATTGAGCAGAACCGACACAGAGGTGTTCGATTTATTGCTGACTACATAATCGAATCAGACCTCAGATATTATTTAGTACATGCTCTTAATCCCGATATAATAATGGACACATATACTTGGTACTCATCTCTTTGATTTACCAATGGGCGAGATTTATAGATTAAATCGATAGACTCGGTAAGTTGGGAGATGATATTATTTATATGGTGTGTCGTTAATTATAGGAGGAAACCGTGTCCTATATATTAGGATGATGATGTCCCCTTGAGGAGCTCATAAGGTTCATCATGTAAACCCTGCAGGTGGACTTGGTCCGGCATGATGAAAAGGTTGAGTGGTACTACTCAAGGAGTTAGATGTTGATTAATTAATGGTTAGTAAATTAATTAATCGACGGACATTCGAGATCTTAAACACGGGGAGAAAATGTACAAATAATATATGGAGCCCATATTATCATATGGGGGTTGGTGAGGTAGATCAATGATGGACCTTTAGTGGATTGGATCATCATTAGTGGATTGGACTTTATGTGGGCTTGATCCATGGGTGGCCAAGACCCAACTCCTCCTCATGGTCCCTAATGTAGCCCATTAACACCTCATGAAGCTTAGATCCAATGGATTGAAACAAAACTCTAAGATCCATTGGTAGAGATCAAATCTCTAAGATCCGAGGGTTGAGATTAAATCTCTAGATCCGACGGTTGAGATTAAATCCCTAGAACCAATGGAGGAGATTAATTCATGACTTATCCCTAACTCTATAAAAGGATGGCATGGGGAGTGGTCGTGGATTACATGATCATAGAGAGGGAGCAAGGCTTGGGCGGCAAGAATAGGGCAATCCTAGTTGAGATAGGATTGGAATTAGAGTTAGGGTTTCGAAGCAAGGGTGGCACCAAATAAGGCAAGTTTTCCTTCTTCTTCCTTGCCTTGTGGCCAACGTCCAGCAGCTATTCCAGCCCTTCCCAGACCTTGGCCGGCACCCAAAACACTCCCCTCTCTTCTCCTTAGGTGGTGGAAACAAGATATAGGGTTTCCCTTGGTGTCTTGGTCGTTTTCCATCATCTTCTTCTCCTTCTAGTTGGCCGGCGGCAAGAACTTCTATAGTTCTTTGTTGGTTGAGTTTTTGAAGGAGAAAAACATTGTTTCTCTTCTTCCTCTTGCTTGGGAAAAGCAAGGAAGGAAGTTTTGCGATCTAGGAGCTTTGACTTTTGGTGGATCGTCGCCCACACGACGTCCAAAAGGAGGAGGGTCATACATTAGAAGACCAAGAGGTATAACTATTCTTCTATCTCTTTTATTCATTACTTGTGTTTTTTTTTCAAAATATAAGCATGTTATATTTCTGTAAATAGGCTAAATAATACTGGATCCCGAGTATAAACACAAAAACCGGCGATCCGGACATCGTCTATTCCACGACTACTCGTAGAATAGAGGATGGTCGCTTGAACAACTAGTTTGTTCAAGTGACCTCTCTAAACGAATAGCACGACGATGACTTGGTTGCTTTGGGAATCCCTTTTGTCTAGGATTAAATTTTTTTAATCCGGGGACATCGAAGGGATCACCATGGTCAAGCAACTGAGGTGAAGGGGAAGCGAAGTTTCCCCTCACGGACTCGACAAGGGACAATCCCTTCAATTGGTATCAGAGCTTCCGGGCAAAACCCTTCACGTGGCTTCCTCTGGGTGTCGCTAGCCTTCAGCTCCAGCTATAGCAATTTTTTGTACACTCGATTCCGCTCGTGAGATAACGACATGAGCTTAACTTTGTATCGTTTGCTATAATCAAAACTCAGGTTCAACTTAGGTGCCTACTGCACCAACAATCTCCCCCTTTTTGCTTTATGGCCAACCCACATACAAATTTAAGAAAAAATAAATTAAGTGCATTAAGCAAAATGAGCAAGAGATATGCATGAATGAGAAGGAGTATAAAAAAGCATGAATGAGTAGGAGTATATAAAAACTTTTTTTTTTCAAGTGCTCCCCCTTGAGGAATCCTCCCCCTTGACCGAGGGTGAGTACTTGGGAAAGAGTTTTAACTCTCCCCCTTGATGTTTGCTACTAAACAAAAGAATTAAGTAACCGCAATTACTTAATATTGGCCATAGTGTTTAAAATAAGTTTTAAGTTAAGAAATCAAAAAACTGATTTCTTAACCTTGGCTTTTACTTCCGTTTTGTTAACAAGTTAACTTAAAGTTAAGTAAACCTTTCCGTTTTGTTAACATGAACAAGTTAACTAAGCCTTGGCCATAAAAAAAATTATCCCTTAACTTTGGCCTTTTTCTCCCCCTTTTGCCATATATCGAAAAGAGTGAGGGTGTGTGTGGAATAAAAAAATAAGTATTAATTTGAAAATGTTCCACATTATTTTGAAAATAATATACTGAAAATAAGTTCATCTATAAAATGTTCGACTCATATTTGGCTTGATTGATATGAAAGATCAACCAGTCTTGGTCATAGTCGGTTAGTATGTATGATTATACTCCGTGGTTCATAGCGATGCACTAGCTCTACATCTGGAACCAGGAGTAAGGTCCTAACATCTCATGCCCATCTACGTCGCTAAGTACACAAACACATTAGTCCTATGTGTTGTGAGATGTACTGGCTCCTTAAATCTATAGGTGCATGATATCTAAGGTATGTCCTATGCTAGTTCCATAAAAATGAAAATTAAGAAATAGTAGTAAGAAAATATAATTTCCAAGTTCCTATTCTACTACGCACATGCCCAATTTTCATCTTAATAGACTAAATTCGGCTTCGGGTAGGGGTTTAGTAAATAGGTCTGCTAAGTTAGACTTCGATTCGACGTATTCGAGTTGTATGGATCTGTTGGCCACATGTTCTCGAATGAAATGGTGTTTGACCTCTATATGTTTGGTCCTAGAGTGACATATCGGATTCTTAGTAAGATTAATTGAACTAATGTTATCTACGTGGAGTTTCGTGTTCGTAAAGTCTAACTTAAAGTCGCGGAGAGTGTGCTTCATCAAAAGAAGCTGAGTGACACACTCACCCATCGCGATGTATTCGGCTTCGGTGGTAGATAAGGCAACACACTGTTGCTTCCTACCGCACCAACTCACTAGACTCGAGCCGAGAAGTTGACAACAACCACTCGTACTCTTTCTATCGAGCTTACTACCAGCATAGTCTGAATCGGAGTAGCCGGTTAGTTCAAACTCGGTAGATCTAGGGTACCAAATACTGACATTAAATGTACCCTTTAGATATCTAAGGATACGCTTGACTAGAGTTAGGTGAGACTCCTTGGCACAGGTTTGAAACCTTGCGCACATACTTACTGCAAATAAGATATCAGGTCGGCTTGCAGTTAAGTAAAGGAGACTCCCTATTACGCTCCTATAGTATTTTAAATCAATTTGGTTTCCGATTAAATCTTCTTCTATATTCACATTAGTTGCCATTGGGGTATTAATAATTTTAGCGTCTTGCATTCCAAAGCGTTTAATTAATTCCCTAGTATATTTGCGTTGATGTAGGTATATTCCATCCATAGTTTGTTTAATTTGTAGACCTAAAAAGAAGCTTAACTCGCTTACTAAATTCATTTCAAATTCACTTTCCATAAGTGAAATGAACTCATTTAGTAGGATTGAGTTGGTGGTTCCGAAAATAATATCATCTAGGTAGATTTGGGCTATGAATATGTCTTTACCTAAGGTTTTTATGAAAAGAGTTGGGTCAACTACACCTTGGATAAAACCTTTGGACTTAAGATAAATCGAGAGTCTCTCGTACCAATCTCGAGGAGCTTGTTTAAGTCCATAGAGAGCTTTCTTTAACCTAAGGACATGATCGGGTTTGTCTAAACTTTCGAAACTGGGGTTTGACTAACATAAACTTCTTCTTTAATGTATCCATTTAAGAATGCAGATTTCACATCCATTTGAAACAACTTAAATCCTTGATGTGCTGCATATGCTAATAGCATTCGAATGGACTCTAATCTAGCTACTGGGGCATAGGTCTCGTCGTAATCTAAACCTTCGACTTGACTAAACCCTTTAACAACTAGTCTAGCTTTATTTCTAACTACTTCGCCTTTATCATCAATTTTATTTCTAAACACCCACCTTGTTCCAATGATTGTTTTATTTTTAGGTGGTGGTACTAATTCCCATACTTCGTTCCTAGTGAATTGAGCCAACTCTTCTTGCATTGCAATAATCCATTGGGGATCAAGAAGAGCTTGGTCAATAGTTTTGGGTTCAATTTTAGAAATCAAAGAAATTTGACTAAGGTTTCTATATGAGGCTCTAGTTCGAACTCCTAGACTTGGATCTCCTATCACTTGGTCGATAGGATGATTTGTTTGAGTCCTAGTTGGATTTGGATTTGAGTCTACAACTTGATCCATAGGATGACTCGTTTGAGTTCTAGTTTGGTTGGAGTCATCTATCACTTGGTCGATAGAGTGACTTGGTTGACTTAGGTTAGGATTAACACTAGACCTGATCTCCGAATCAAAGTTAGGTCTAGTATGAGACGGCTCGCTAATTGGGGTTGCCGGGGGTTTTGTAGGTTCGTGTCCTTCATCAAATACTACATTGATAGTCTCCTCGACTCTAAGGGTGTCGTGGTTATATACTCTATAAGCTCTGCTTGTAGTCGAGTATCCTAGAAAGATTTCGGTCGTGGTTTTGGATGTAAATTTCCCTAGGTAATCGTTAGTGTTTAGGATATGTACCTCACACCCAAATACCCTAAAGTACTTGATGTTAGGTATTTTATCGTGATAAATCTCGTATGAGGTCTTAAGGTGCCACTTTACCATAAGGATCCTATTTTGGACATATCATGCCGTACTCACGGCTTCCGCCCAAAACCAATCGGGTAGGTTATACTCATTTAACATTGTCCTAGCGGCTTCTTGTAGGGTTCTATTTTTGCGTTCTACTAGGCCATTTTGTTGTGGAGTTATAGGGCAAGAGAACTCATGGTGGTATCCATTTAGGTCACAGAATTCTGTAAACCTATGGTTTTCGAATTCACCACCATGATCAGTCCTAATTCTTTTGATTTTAATGTTTTGTTGATTTTCTATTAACTTAAATAGGTTGATTAATTGATCTAGGGTATCACTTTTGCGTTTGATGAACCTAACCCAAGTAAATCTAGAGTAGTCATCAATAATGACTAAACAGAATTTACTTCCATTAAGTGACTTAGCTCCGTGTGAATCAAATAGATCCATGTGTAGGAGCTCAAGCACACTTTTGGTTCGTTCTTGATTAGTTAGTTGATGTTGTGTCCTAGATTGTTTACCTTGTTAACAAGCATTACATATTTTATTATCCAAGTTATTGAGGTTAGGCAAACCTCTGACTAAGTCACTCTGACTCATCTTGTGAATGAGTCTTGGGTGTGAGTGACCGAGTCGTCGGTGCCACAACCATGATTCCTCTTGCCGTGTCATAAGACACTTAGTTGAGGAGTTAGTTAAGTTAATAGTGTAAATGTTGTTATTTCTAGTTCCCTTAAGAATTATTTTAGAGGTTTCGTTTGTATTAATTACGCATTCATTTTCTAGAAATATGACCTTATAGTTATTATCACACAATTGGCTTACACTAAGTAGATTATATTGAAAATTTTCTACTAATAAAATATTTTGAATAACAAAATTTGAGTTAAGCTCAATATCACCTGATCCGATGATTTTGAGCTTGCCATTATTTCCGAAGGCTACCGATCCTTGTCATTTGAATCGAAGCTTCGAAAACTTGAGTTGATCCCTGGTCATGTGTCGGGAGCAACCACTGTCCAACATCCATTGATCTACACGCAAGGTAGTTGGATTGGATATTGGATTTATTAAAGATTGGTTGAAAATTATTAACCTAAATCATCTCACCAATGTCTACATGATCAAACACGTTAATCCTATATGTTCTTGTGAGATGACTTCCAATTTTACTTGATTTAAATTTAATGACTTAAACACTTGTCAACCTTGCGTTAGATTCGGATTTGACCTTAGGCTTATCAAGTCACCTTTTCAAGATCATGGCTTCCAGGTCATGGCGAGGCACAGAGGCCTTCTTTGATCGGAACAACAACCACTTCCTTAGAAAAAGCCATTTTCAAGAAAATAGTAACTTGACTCACCTAAGACCACTTCCTGGTCTAACTAGTCTAGGATACGGTGAGGTAGCTTCAGCTAGTTCCACTCGGTCAAGTGAACCGAACTAGATACACCTTATCTAGCTTGAATACACGAGACTCCATTTTCCTAGCGTACTATCATCTCGCCGCGTCCTGGTACTATATTATCAAGTGTTGATGAGTTATAGTCCTATCTAACCATTCTAAAAAGAAAAATCCAACTAAATAAAAACCTAAGCATGCAATTTCTAAGTTAAAACATAAACAAGTTTCGTACTAGCTCACCCTGGACCATTGAATCGATTCGGTCTCTCCACATAGTGGATTTGGTCCTTGGGAACCCAGTACTGGTTTAATCCTAAGTTTGAAATCAAGGTTGTCTTAGGGACCCATGCTTGGACACATTTTTTATGTCGACTTACAATCGACATATACGACTTATTGGTCGTGTTTGAGCTAAACCCTAGCCCGACCTTGTTGTACACGACCCTTTGCGATCCAAGTAGGAGGTCAAGTTTTTTGGATCCCAAAGTAAACCTTTCCAACGTATTCCTAAGATCTTCGACTTGACTCTTCAAGAGTGAGTTCTCAACTTTGAGTTTTTCAACCCGAGTTGAGTCCTTCTCTTGAACTCGACTAGTCGAAGAGGTTAGGGAGACCTCGTGTTTGAGGAGTTTAACTTCCTCAACCAGGGTCTCAACCTTGGACTCGGACTTAGCTAACTTTCTATTTAAAAACTTAATTGTACTATAAAGTGTAGTAATGAGAGACCGACTTACCTTGAGTGTATCTTTTGAACCGGATGCATATCCGTGGCTTGTCTTGAATAGTGCTTCACAGTCCGACTCGTCTTCGGTTTCTGATTCATGTTCCGGTTCCGACTCTGTCTTCGATTCCACCAGTTTAGCCATGATGACTAGATCATTGTCTTCTTCCTCGGAAGCTTCTTCCCATATAGCGTTGAGTGCCTTTTTGTATTTTGGTGCTTTGCTTTTGAGCTTTGGGCATTCGGACTTGATGTGCCCAAACCTGTTGCATTCATAACACCTAATATTTGAACTTTTAGGCTTACCTTCGTTGGGTCGAGTGACGGTTCATTTTTGGCCCTTGACTATCCTCCGAACTAGGTTGACTAGTTCGACCTCCATTTCCCAGTCGACCTCCGAATCCGACTCATCCTCTTCTTCCTTCGGGGGTGGCTTGCTAGCGGTTTTCTTCTTTGAACCTACAAATAGTGCTATACCTTTCTCGGGTTCTGAGTTAGACTGCTCATGAAGTTCAAAATAAAAAAAAGTTCATCTAACCTAAGTTTAGAAAGATCCTTGGAGACCTTGTAAGCATCGACCATGGATGCCCACAAGGTAGTCCTCGGAAAAGAGTTTAGGACATACCTTATAAGGTCTCAGTTTTCGACCTTTTGCCCGATTGCATGTAGATTGTTGACTATGTCCTGGACGCGGGCGTGGAGTTGCGTCGCCGTTTCATGTTCCTGTATTTTTAGATTATATAATTTATTAAATAAAAGGTCGCGCTTACATACCTTGGCTTCATCGGTCCCTTCATGTAGTTCCAATAGCTTTGTCCAAAGGTCCTTTGCGCTGATGAAGGGGCCGACACGATTTAACTCCTCCTTGGACAAGCCGCATTGGAGGATTTGTGTTGCCTTGGCGTCGGCTTCGACTTGTCGTTTTGTCACAATGGTCCATTGATCATAATCCAAGGAGTCACCCACTTCATTAGTCGGAAGTGTGAAATCCGTTAGGATTATGATCCACATCTCGATTTGGGTTTTGAGAAAGCATTTCATCCGACCTTTCCAGTAACGAAAATCATCTCTGTTGTAAAGCAGAGGTTGGACGGTGCTAAAACCCTCGAGATGGGCCATTTGGAAGGGAATCCTTGCCCAAAAAATACCAAAAAAAAATACGAAAAAAAGGTTCCAAGACTTCGCCTTGGATTAGTAATGTAGGAAATGAAAAGAAACAAAAGGAATAAATGAGAAATAACCAACTAAAATAAAAGATGAGCACTTACAACCTTCGATGTCCCGGAAATGGTAATAATGATGGTTTTTGGAATGAATACAGCTTGTTACGAGGGTTTATCCTAGTAAAAAGTGTAGATCTTTCCAAGAGCTTCGTTTTGGTAGGTAGACCATTTCGTGGGTCAACTTGTACGAAAAGTTATGCCCGTTTTACCGTCGGCTACTTCAAAAGCGAATACTTGCAAAACAAAACCAAACGAAGAGTACCAAGACTTCGTCTTGGATTAGTAGTGCGGGAGAAAAATTTAAATGAACGAAAAATAAATCTGTAAAAGAAATGCTAGATTGGTGGTTTCACCAAATCTAAGTGCCCCCGGCTCTGATGCCAATTGTTGGATCAAAGCGGATTGCTAGATGGGGGGATGAATAGCGATAAACCTTTTTTTTAATTCGTTCGTTAAAACTCGAGTAGACAGTTAATTGCAGCGTAAAGATAAACTATAAATAAATGAGACAAATGTTTTTTTACTTGATTCGTAGCCTTCGGCTATTACTTTAAGACCTTAGTGATCCTTGATCACGCACGGAGGGCAATTCACTAAAAACACTCCTCCTCGTTGGAGGTAGGAGTTTGACGATTACAAAAAAACTTCGAAAGAAAAGATAGAGAGACAAACCCTCTCTTCTATTAATGTAAAGTGAAACGATAGAAAACCTCGATTAATAAAAGGAATTGCAATATTTAAAGAGACGACAAAATAAGAATATCAACAACTAAAAGAGTAGAAAGTAAACTAGGGTTGTTGACAGCACTTCGTCGTAGAGTCGTCGGAAAATCACAGAGTTGTGGAGGTTTGTGAGCACTTAGAGATGATGAAAAACCCTAGGAGAAGCCCTCCTTTTATAGCCTTTAATCCCCTCATCGAATGGGCCTTCAACCAATAGGAATTGGGCACAAAACTCCTTGAAAAATGGTGATAAAGCTTGACTCCTCGAGGCTGATTTTTGACCATCGGTTGAACTGGCCGGTTGAACTGGCCCGGTTGAACTGATGGCAAGGATTTTTGACTACAATAAAGAGTTAGCTCAAAATATAAGTTAATTCGACGACCACTTGCCGTCCGATCTCAACATAGACCTTCCATGGGAAGTCTTGGGTTGGATCGTCGCCTAAGGACGTCCTCGTACAAAGGACACGACCTCACTTCACTTTACTCACTCGAGCTTACCTCGATACTTACTATGTCGCTTTTGCTTCTGGCCTTCCACTTGATTCCTTCGGCTCCCTCCGAAGTCACTCAAGTGTCGCCCGACCACCGCTGCTTCCTTCGAAGTCACTCCAGGTGTCGCTAGCCTTCAGCTCCAGCTATAACAATTTTCTGTACACTCGATTCATCTCATGAGATAATGACATGAGCTTAAATTTGTATCGTTTGCTATAATCAAAACTCAGATTCGACTTAGGTGCCTACTACACCAACAATAT